>HG992178.1:22445371-23835279 GCA_905220545.2 Melitaea athalia
AAAATAAGTGTTTTTCATTTATCATAAATCAATATATTAGCCATACAAGAAGGTACATTATAAGGTATTTGGTATTCTACATTCTAAAATTTTAAAGACAAAGACTTTTGTAATTATTAGTGAAAAACGATACTATATTGTAAATTACGTAAAGTTACGGTAGTGGCACATCACTATTAATGATTCGCAAAAAACTAGCAACACAGCTTATGTCAATTTAGTCCGTACCGAAAAAAAACGGAGTATAGGAAATAGGAATTTTTGCGGAAAAGAAATTGGTCTTTTACACTTTTAATTTTTTTTTCAAGAAGTTATTTTCTTTTTTTTCATTAATTATTACAAAAAAGTAAGGAAATTGTACTATTTTCTGTATTTATAAAATACAAAAATGTTCATTGTGTTGATATGTGCATATTATTTTTTGTTTACCTTAAGTTAGATTAAGCGAAAGTGCGATTATCAGGTAAATTTCATTAATTTCAGGTCAAAATGCCCAAGAAATTCGCAGGCGAGAATAGCAAGGCTGTTGCGGCTCGGCAACGAAAGGAAAATACTAAACAAGAAAAAGAACAAAAAATGAAGAAAATGATCGAAGATAGCGAGTGGGAAGACAACGATGAGAAGTTAAAGAAAAAGCAGCAGAAAAAAGTATGTTTCTATTTATTGTATAATTACAATTTATCCACAGAAGTTGGCTGTTGGCTAAAATGTAGGTATTAAGTTTTTAGAACTACCTTAGGAACAGACATTTGTGTACTAAGCAGATTTACAATTAGCTGATGCGGTAAACTACTTGCCGTCTTTATTTTGTCAATGTATATTTTGTTTTTTAAAAACCTTGTTTTTACAATAATAAACACAAAAAAAAAATTATGCTATTCTTAATATAACTTTTCAATTTTAAAACAACAGGAAGAGCAAGAGAAAAAACGTTTAGAGCAACTGCAGAAGAAAGCTGAGGCAAAGGCTCTTCTTGAGAAGGAGATGGAGTCAATAAAGAGTAAAGTTGCTCCGCCACCTCCTAAGATCACGCGAGCACATATCACTATGATGAAGGAGAAGACAATCAAACAGGAAGCAGAAAAACCAGTTGTAATTATAAACTACTTCTATATATATCAATCATCATAATGTCTACCTTTTAGTGGAAATACGTTTGTTAAAAATATAGAAAAAGAAAAAGTGATATTAAAAAATATTTACTTTTAAAACAGGTTATAGGATAAACTGAATATCTTTATAATAATAATAATTTTTATTTGCATTAAACATGACATACATAATACAATATAGTTATTACATACGAGTATACATGTTTTATGTTTAGGTTTTAGTTTTATTGTAACACTTGTGTTTGTTTGAATGTTGTGTTGTGTTAAATGGGAACTACTGTTTTCAGTTAAAAATATCTTCAGTAAGCCAGCTCATTGTAAAGTTTATAGGCTAAAAACACTTCTGACTAATAAAAAACGGGTGGAGGGTATCTATAAATATCACCAACGTTGCATGTCATTATTAAACAGTTATAAGATTTGAAAAGCACGTGTACAGATGTTTCTGATTATATTTTGTTATTTTTACTAATTACTATTAGTTATATTTATATTTAATGTATTTTACAGCCACCTAAAGTGGTTGTGGAAGAACCGCCGCTTGTGGAGAATCTCAATAGGCTGCAGATAGATGGGGAAGTGGCACAGTCTGTAGATGAAGCTCTATCAATTCTGAGGTATGCACAATGACTGTTAAGAGCTTTTATATAAAGTACCTGGGTGACCGAGCCTAGCTCGGTATTTTCATTTTATTTTTTATTTTATTTTTCTCGGTATTTTTATATTTTAATTTTATTTAAATAATAAATCACGAGTGAAATTAAAAAAAAAGAAAAAAAATTAATCTTGAGACAGATTGAACCCGGGTCAACACGATTTTACACCCGCCGATTAACTAATTACGCTATTACAGCTACGTTAATAAATGTGAAATTAAGCTTCGTATTCTAATGATATTTTTTCATTGCCTAAAAACAGAGATAAAACGACATTTTTTTTAAATGAATCCTAGCTAGATCAATTTTTCGCCCCCGAAATCCCCTGTATACTGAATTTCACGAAAATCGTTGGAGCCGATTCCGAGATTCAGATTCTATATATATATATATATATATATATATATATACAAGAATTGCTCGTTTAATAGTATAAGATAATATTTAACTTTTATTAATTGTAGATACTAAGAGTACTCCTTGTAGTTTCTATACTAAAATAAAAAAAGTGTGTGTGCAATTCACACACTGCAGAAGTGAAATTTTTGAAAAGAAACCCATGAGTTTTTTTTTAGTTAAAACAAATTCTATAAATAAATAAATTTTTTTTTTAAATTAATGTAATATCTTATGCAACTTCATAATCGAAGAAGGTAGGCAGTTACGAATTACGATTCGTTCTATCGACGATGATCACGGTCGCGTAAAAAGGTCGTAAGTGCCATGCAAAACACGTCGCTTGTACGCCTTTTGAACAATAATAATGTACATTATCTCATTCTCTCCTATACGTTTATGTGTTTGATTCTTTATCCCAACGCATTTTCGTTTCATCTAGTTTCAAATCACAGAGATTCTAAAGAAGTTTCACTTAAAAAATTGCTTCTATGAAATTATTAATGTTAGGATCTAATTTCAAAAATTATTTTTTCTAAAAAAAACCTTGAGGAAGAAAACATCAGTACATTTTATGGAAGAAGCAAATTAAATAATAGAAAATACATGTAAAACTGTTATGATGATATTTTGTAATTTACATTAAAAATTTCATAAATCTACTAAGATTTTGAAACTGAAACTGTGTGTTTCTTATGTGTCCTAGAATTTAGCTGTTGTATGTAACAAATTAGTTTTAAGAAATCAAATTTAGATGCCTATGTATTATGCATGGTTTGTTGTATATTATCGGATATGGCAAAAAAAAAATAATAATACATTACTAATTACTACTGTACTTTATTATTTCAGTGATAAGAATGAGGTGGACAGGCATCCCGAGAAGAGAATAAAGGCAGCTTACACTGCATTTGAGGAAGTAACACTACCTAGATTGAAGGCAGAAAATCCAACGCTAAGGCTCTCACAACTGAAGCAGATGTTAAGAAAAGAGTGGCTGAAATCACCACAAAATCCTCTTAACCAAAAAGTTTAATTACTATTGTGAAAACAAAAGCTTGTTTCAGGAACTTTGATCTAGAGTGGAATCAATTTCAGAAATGTGATTGCCAAAACGACACCAGTAATTTATACTAACTCAAAAAAATGAACTTTACAATAGTCTCTTAAAAGGGAAAAATGTGATATCTTTTATATTAAGAAACTTGTTTGAAATTTGGTATGTTTAATAGTTTATTCATTGCAATTTCACATTTTTTTTAGTACATAATTATAAAAACATATTTTATCAAGTTTGCATAAAAAAAACCAACTTATCTAAAATTTGAGTTGGCGCGTAAATTGTTGGTGTCAAAAAATTCTAAATATGGGCAAAAAAAAAACGATTGCAAATATAACTAATTTATTAATAAATAGCTTATAAAAAATTACACTAAATGTTGTAAATATCTCGCATATACTGTTTTATTTACTGTGGCTCATTTGTGTACTGCAGCGGTATACCCTTACGGCCCTCTTCCACTTGTTTTACCTCTGTCTCACCCAATTTCTGTTCTAGACCTTTCCAAGATCTTTCTTGTAGATTTTGTCCTATATTTTCTAAAGCCCAATTTTGTTTTTCAACTAAATCCATACTGCCTGATTCAGTACCTTGTATTTTAGTTTCTCTAATGTTTCCCGTTATCAAACTTACGTCAGTTGTGTCTTTCACATGACTTATGTCACAGTGGTGTCTCTTTCCCGGCAGGAGCTCGTCATAGTCGGTCACGTGATAGTCGTAGTATGATTCTCTGTTTGAGTTCAATGCTAGTTCAAGTTCAAACGGGTAGACTATTGGCTTGTAGAAATCTCTGCTGTTGTATAAATCGTTTTCTGGACAGGCTATCATTACATATATATCAATCTGAAATTTTAAGATTAATAAAATATAGTGTATTTGTTTAATCAAAAGTTCTGAATTAGTTGTTCATTTATAGTTAAAATTTTGATGAAATATATTTTTAGTAAACTTATCATTGGAAGAGTGAAGTCTCCTAATACAGATATAATGACTAGCCCATTGGCGCAGTTTGTGGTGACCCTGCTTTCTGCTCCGGGGGTTGTGGGTTCGATTCCCGCCCCGATTCTGGGTGTAATATACATATTCATTTATATATGTATTATTTATAAGTATGTTTATCGAAAAAAAAAATATATAGTCATATATATAGTATCAGTTGGCTGTTACCTACAAAACAAGCATTAAGTTGCTTGCTTTAGGAACGGACGACCGTGTGTGTGTTGTGTAGATATTTATTTATTAACAAAAAAAAATGTGCTTAAAAGGAGGTTAAATGTACTACTTTTTAAAGCTACTTTGTATGGAAATAATCATTTTTTTAGTAAGAAAAAATAAGGATTTACTTCTGGAAAGTTAGCAAGTTTGGCAACATTTGGTTTTCCAACTGACACAATATAACTTTTCTTTCCGTTGACCCTGCACAGCTGTTTCATCCTACTAATAATATCCTTAGTTTGATCTCCCGCAAGCTTGCACACCAAGATACCTATAATATTGGCATCTTTACATTTTTCAACTAAGAATCTTCTTCTTTTGAACCACACTGTTTCTTCTAAGACATCAACTTTATTCTCTTTGGGATCTAGTAAGTGCCATTTTAAAGCTAAAATAAATTATATTAATGAGTTTATTACGTTAATATTTATGTTGTGATATTTAACTTAATACAAGTAAATAATATTATAATGAGTTATAAATTATAATTGAGTAAAGAAGAAAGTCAATTTGTTTTATAAAAATTAATAAACATTGAAATAAGCATTAATGGTAAAATTACTAAAATATAAATTAAAAACATATAAAAAATGCTCCACTTAATAAATATTAAAATTAATAAAAAAAATTATTACCTGGAATTGATACAGTAAAGTTAAACAACGTCTGTCCTCTGGAACCTGTGTGTATACATGTACACTGTTTGAGGATATCCACTGGGACATTCTCGTTTTTCTTATTTCTTATTATTCTACCCAAAATCCTATCATCCGTTTCTTCTATTTGTATAAATGCCATGTAACTTTGAGGGTAATTTTGGAACCAGAATGACATTATTTCATCTGAGAAAAAAAAATCGATCCTTCAATTGTTACATCTTATGTATAAAATTCTCGTGTCACAATGTTATTTACAATACTCCTCCGAACGGGTGGACTGATTTTTATGAAGTTTTGTGTCCATATCGGGTAGGTCTGAGAATTGGCCAACACCTATTTTCATACCCCTAAGTTATAAAGGGAGGGGGGGGGGGGGTTAATAACATATATGACAAAAAAACGTTTGCTGGGTCAGCTAGTAAACTAATAAATTAATAAACAATTATTTTCAAGTGCTTTCTAAGTCTACTTGAATAAAATAATTTTTTATTTAGATTTAGATTTTGAATACCACAGTACCTTTGGAATGTTCAAATTCAGCGTCATAAAATAAGCATAAATCTGTATTATCATTTACATTAAAGTTTTCTAACAATAATTTCTTAACACTATCCAAGTTCAGTTCTGATTTAGGTAGAACTGTGAACACTGGTATATTGGTCTTTGTAAAGCAAGAGTGTCCGTAATGTATAACTGCTTCGCCTTTAACATGCATGGCAGCTACAGAGTCAACGCAGCAACTAGAAAATAATAATACAGTTGTAAAAATTATTGCAAAAAAATATAATTAATTATTAACTAAAGCTGATGGATGCATTTATAAAAGGATCGATAGTGTAAAGTGCTACTTTTATGCTACTTTTCTAGGTACAATTTATCCATAAAACTTTACAAATATAATATTTATTTATACTTTATTGTACACCACAACTACATTGTTAAATAATTACATACATTAAACACATTTAAAGAAATTTACAGACTGTGAAGTACAATGGGCGGACTTATGGCTATTTAGCCATTTCTTCCATACAACCCATAATATTGAATTACAAAGTTATAAATTTAAATAAAAATGTATTAAACGTATTCATTATTAATATATCGCAGGCTTCAAGCCAGAGGGACGTATAAGCAATAACTAGGGTTAAAACGCATTTTTTTTATACGCCCCTCTGGCTTGAAGCCCGCGATATGTATTCAATATTGTATAGACAAAATGCATACCTTGCATAAGAAGTATCACCAAGAATGTACAGGTCAACATTTGTTCTTTCTTTTATTTCATGATAGATCGCAGGACTCACACTTAAAAGATCATCTGGGAATTGTAGGCATACCTAAATCATAGAAATATTTAAAAATCATATACATGTTTTGTATTTTTTTAAACAAGAGCAGATTGATTATGTAATGCAGGACACTTTTAACTGAGGTAGGGCACAGCAGGAAATTTCCTGCTCAAAATATGGAGCAGCCCGACTGGGGTAGTACCTCGACCTTACAGAAGATCACAGCGAAATAACACTGCTTTCATCAGGTGAGCGGTACACTTGTTTGCCGACTTAGTTATATAAAAAAAAAACCAATAGGGTTGACATATCCGCCAAGCGATCACACCATTGTTTGCAAATCAAAGAAGAAAAAAATTATTTAAAAATGAATGTTATCATTCATCGTTCACCTTGGCATACTTATTGTCTGTAATCCATCTACATGTTTCAGGAATGTTGAAACGAGTAATTATATCTTCGAATTGAAGATCAGTGTTGGCTACATCCAGTTCACGTTCAATGCATAGTTTACCATCCGTAGCAAAGTTCGCCATTGCTGATAGATTTCTGTATGAACTACGAAATAAAGACATACATTGATTAAGTATTTTATCAAGGTTAAAATTCAATTAATATGATATAAAAATATATATTTAAGGGGAAACTTTGTAAGGACATAAAAAAATTAATGATACACACATTAATAATTATTATTTTTACTGACTTACGTTTTCAATTATATACAATATTTCCACTTTTAAACCGGGATAAATACTGCTGTATATAAAATCCGCTAATTTAATCTGTTTTTTGAGTATAAATTCAAAATGAATAGAAATTCAATTACATTTTAAGTTTATTGATTAAAAAATAGCCATATATTTTCAATTGAAGTTTGAAGTTTTGACCAAGTTTTGACCAAAAGAGTTGAAAGTTGAATATAATTATATAAAATAAAACGTAACGTAGTGGTTATATAGGTAGTAGGTACTCTGGTTGAATAAAAAATTAAAAAGTGACAACTGGAACTGACAGATGATAGTTTGACATAAACATGTCGTTCCATTGCCGTAATAAAAAATGTATATGTAGAATGTACATAAAAAACAACTTTCATTTTAATAATGTATTTATAAACAACCAAATCAAAGTTGTTTACTTTTTTAAACGCATAAATGTTATGATCAATTAAATAAATTGGTAAAATATGTTTTCCCATTTGTCTGGTCTATCAGAGACGTGTCAAACGTTGATAATTTTATATTACTAGAACCGCAAACACAAATTAAATATTTGTATTCCCTATTCATTTGATTGTAATTTTTGTCGTTATCGTCAGCTAGTGACGGTCAGTCATTGCTGAACATAAACCATCTAGGTACCTATATAAACTCTTCTCGTTGGTCTTCACAGTATCTCAGTTTCTTGCTCATACCACACACACACATACATAGGTATGCTGTCATTTGGTGTGAGGTTTCATATTGAAAATATACTTATAGCTTTGAAAATATACTCTATACTTCGTGATATACACGTTAAACAATCAAAGGCTATTGATATCGTAGATAGATATGATAATAGCTTGATTGAATACCTATTAGATTTCAATATTTTAATTGCTTTATTCTAAACATAGTGGTTATTTGATGCTATTTATTTTATTATATAGAACACAGAAATATAAGCCATAAGACCAGTCATAAATCTCCATATTCCTGTTCTTTGAGTATTGATGTTGACAAATAAAATAGCCATTAAAACTTACCTGTTAAGAAATGTAGCAAATAATTTAGAAATATAATACAGAATTTTACAAAACTTGTCTTTCATTATTATTATGATAATTAACAAAAAAATAAAATGTTAAATTATCATTTTAACTCTCATTTATATCAGGTATATTTTCACTTTTTAAACGGTTTTATTTAGCTCACCCCGTTTGTTTTATTCTTGGGTCAAATTTAGTAATTCAAATTTCACCCTCTTCCTGCCAACCGATTAATCTGAAATTTTGTATACACTTTGGATTTTGATGACAATACAATTATGTTTATTCATTATCATTATAAATTCAAGATGGCCGCCGCTACAAAATGGCGGATAATTTATGTTTTATTAATCCCATCAATATGGGTATCAAATGAAAGGGCTCAACAAGCAGAATACAATATACTATAAAAAATTGAAATCCAAGATGGCGACCGCTACTAAATGGCGGATAACGTAGGTTTTATCAATCCCATCAATATGGGTATCAAATGAAAGGGCTCAACAAGCAGAATACAATATACTATAAAAAATTGAAATCCAAGATGGTGGCCGCTACAAAATGGCGGATAAGGTAGGTTTTATCAATCCCATCAATATGGGTATCAAATGAAAGTGCTCAACCAGTAGAATACAATGTACTATATAAAATTAAAATCCAAGATGTCGGCCTCTACAAAATGGCGGATAACTTAGGTTTTATCAATCCCATCAACATGGGTATCAAATAAAAGGTCTCAACAAGTAGAATACAATTTACTATCCAAAATTGAAATCTAAGATGGCCGCCGCTACCAAATGGCTGATAACAATTTTTTATCAATCCCACCAATATGGGTATCAAATAAAAGGGCTTGACAAGAAGAATACAGTGCACTATAGAACCTCAATATTTAAGATGGGCGCAGCCACCAAATGAAACTAACGGGCAAGAAACCTTGCAATAATGAAGCACTAAATGAATTAAACAGAATGCGAAATAAAAACTAAAAACTAGAAAATAAAAATAGGTAAAAAAACTTTTTAAGTTAAACGGTTTTATGTTAAACATACATTGCAATGTTTAAGATAAATGTACTAAAAACCAAAAAATAATAAAATAGATACAGTCGTGGGAATTATAAACATATGCATAGACTAGACTAAAATAAAACCGTGGGGCACGTCAATTGTCTACAAATTATCGACTTAATGTGCGATAGAAGAATCGTTTAATTCGTCGTTAGGCAGTTAGCCCGCAGGCGGTGAGGAAATTACTTACTATTTTCTTGCTCATGGAAATTCCAATAGTTATACACTCCATGTAAATAAAAGAGATGTTTCAACTAGTTTATCGTTGGACATTCACACTGCTGGCTGGCGAGGAATCGTTTCACTGCTCGTAGTTTGTCTTTAATCGACAAAACATATAATAAAAGTACTACTCGCTCACCACTGTGAAACCCTAAAACTCGCTTATAATCGAGCTTGCTAGCTTGTTTCCACATTCTAGCCCTACTTATCACACGTCCATCGTTGTCGGTTGAACAACTGCCTAATTATAGTGTAACATTACAAAACAAACATTTTAATCAACGATTGTAGACAATTCACGTGCCCCACGGTTTTATTTTAGTCTAGTCTATGCATATGTTTATAATTCCCACGACTGTATCTATTTTATTATTTTTTGGTTTTTAGTACATTTATCTTAAACATTGCAATGTATGTTTAACATAAAACCGTTTAACTTAAAAAGTTTTTTTACCTATTTTTATTCAATATTACATTTATATTGATTAATTTTCAAAAAATAATAAAAACTAAAAAAGTAATATTTTTTTAATCACTTCGTTGTAAAATGTTTAAATACATTAGGTATAAGAATAAGAAATTCTCAAGGCATAAATAATTATACAGCACAAAGTTTGATATGGATATACATGTGGGACATAATTAGTATTCAGATATCACATGTACATATTGGTTCACTGGAAATGAAAAATACATTTTAACAAACAACATAATGAAACTTTTTTACCAGCTGGACTAAAAATACAAGATAAATATTAAGTCTTTTTTTGCTCAGTACCCTTCATCACTTATAGTTATTGTGTAACCAGGATATGCCCCTTTGACTAGTTTAGCTGTTACTTCATGGTCTGCTTTACCATATCCCTGGGAATAGCCATAGATATGAATTTTCTTATTTTCAGGATCATGAGATATTCTGCCACCGCCTAAAGGTTCACAGTCTAATGGTGCGAGCTTTTCTTGAACCTGCAAATATTATTATACAATAATGAACAACAATCTGTTTTTATTTTTCTAACCTTTAAGAAGTTTTTTTTTTTTAAATATTTATAATTATATTAATTTATTACTTCATGTATCACTTACTTCATCAAAAATATCAGCATGGTAGTTACATCTTTTGTATCCTCTCACGATCGTCATCTGAGGCTCTGCTTCATTTTTATCTTTGTCATATACATGTACTAATATATATTTAAATACGCCGTTTGGATCGATATCCACTAAAGGTACGCTGGAAGCAGACGACATAACTCTAACGAAGTTTGAGGCTGTCGAAATAAAAAAGGTTTCATTACATTTTTGTCAAAATAAATTAAAAAAACCCGCTTTTCTGTGGTAAAAAGGTTACGTTTTGTATGACAATATTTATTTATATTTATTCTTATTATAGTACCTTTTAAAGTTAAAGAGATTGGTTTAAGGGTCTTAAAGCAGTTGTACGTGATAGTTTTCAACATGAGTAAATTTACCTTTAAAATAAAAAACTACAAAATGCACTTTTAAAAATTAAGTTTGTAACAGCAATTTCCAATTTCTCTTGTTTTTGACATTTTGACAATCGACAGCTTTTATTTGTCACAGGTGCTGTCATGTGTCATGAAAATCAAATCAACTCCTATATTTACAAAATGCTTTAAAATTTAAATACCTACTCAAATGCTTAGTAAATTAGAAAGAAAAATGTTAAATATAAAAAATTATAAGGCATTTATTTAATTTTTTTTTGAACTTGCATTATGCAATGGGTATGTTATTGTAAAATTCTTCACAGAATTATAGCGTTAAATGAAAAGTAGTAAAAATTATATTTAGTCTGCCTTTTTGCTATAGTCTGCGCTACGTATTTCATTTTTACGAGAATCGAGATTGTACGAGATTTATTTTCTTATTGGTTAGGGAAGAATATTTTAATTTTAGTTTTAGTCACAGAGCATAGTAATACTGGTTTTAGTCTAAAAACAATAAAATATACTAAATATTAAAGCGTGTAATTTGATATTTATTGATAAATATGAGTAGTGGGTCAAACAGAATGGATCCCAACCTTACCGGTAAGTGTATACTTAGTGATTAGTTTTTACCTGTCGTAAAATACCATTCCGCCTACAAATATTTTTAGCCTTGGCTTAAATTGCTATAAATATGTTGGTGTCAAAATAAATCTTTTTTCAATATCTTGGTTTAACCAGTATTAAATTGTATGAGATAATAAATACTAGAGGTGTTCGTTATATTAGGTAGCGGATAAAATCACCTATTATTTTTAAATCATTTTATCACCTATTATTTTTTTTACATGGGAAGCGTGATATAATATCACGCTTCCCAGGTAAGGTTTGAAAGAAAATTTTTATTTTTACTACTTTACCTCAAATGTACAGATAGTACAGAGCCAAATTGTACTCTATGGTCACAAAATTCCTTTTAATGTCCAGAACATCGTATAATATGTTAGTCCCATGTCAAATCGTATTCTATTGTAACGGACTGAGAACTATTTTCCTTTGAATGTCCAGAACATTCATGTTGCGTGTCGCTTAGCCACAGAGTACATTGTAATCGCTTAGCTTAGTCCCATGTCAAATTGTATTCTATTGTAACTGAAGAACTATTTTCCTTTCAATGTCTTTTGAAATAAATTTTAAAAATATTTTAGTTCGTATTATTATTTTTATTATACTATACTACACGTTAGACTTATTTTTTTCATATTATTTCGTTTTGTTTAACGGTTAAATTGTCAGTATGGACAACGCGTTTGTTCTCGTATGATGTTCGTCATTTTCGTGAGTTTATTTACGAATTTTACGATTGCGGTGTTGCGTTTTGAGAAACTGTAAATATAATTAATAATTATAATTACTTAAGTTGTTTATATAATTAAGTATAGTTGTTTAGTGAGTAGAGTAAAATGCCACGAAAAGGACAAAATGTGGAATTATTTTACTGTGGTGGATGAAATAGGGTATTCCACTATGTTTGAAAAAGTACTTCAAAATGTTGATTTTCTAATAAAAAGCCACAAAAAAAATATATTTCGGCAAGATAAACACGTTTTCATGCCATAAAGTTAAATTAAATTTTAAACCCTTTTTATTACCGCGAAAACGCTACAGCCATTTTGGTGACGTAATATGGGCAATAACAAAAGTGTATGACGTATGTAAGAGAGTAACATAACCTACAATTACTATGACAGCCATCAACAAATTAGTAATGAATCCATATTATTTCAGTTGGAACAAGATATGAAGAGTTATTATACGAAAGAACACAACTATTACTCCTTGAAGTTAAAATTGATAGATATTAGTATGTACACTAGCTGTTGACAGCACTGACAGAACTTTGTTATTGCCCGTATGACGTCACACCATGGCGGCTCGTGTTTTAGGTCACGTGATATACAGATTAAAATATACGACTTTTAATTTCAACATAATAAATCAATAATGTGCTTTTATGATTCTAAATCAGAATATTTAGGTGTATTTCTATATAAATTTTAATTTTTATCATAATTTATAATTTATTTTTCACTACGGAAAGTACCCTATTGCAAAAAAAGCGGAATGTAAATATTGTAAAAATATGTACTTTCATTTAAAACTACTATAACGAATTTAAAAAAAACATATGAAACAAAAGCATTTAATTACGAGTAGGTATATATGAAGAAATAAGTAGAGAAAATAACAGGAATGAAAATAGCGGTAAGTTTATTTTATCTTGTATCTGTAAACGAGTAATTCTTGTATTTATTGAAGTGAAACTTCTTTAGAATCGTTGTGATTTCAAACCGGATGCAACGGCAAAAAGACAGGGAAGGACGAGCCGCGCTGCAAGCCGCTAATTTTAAATTAGTTTTTTAAAATTAGTTTGCCATAGAAGTTTCACTTCTATCGTGTGTGAATCGCACACACACCTTTTTTGTTATACTTTGGATATCTCAGAAACGGCTGTAACCGTTTTGATGAAATTTTGTATTCAGATAGTCTTTCATTTTAAGTATCCTATATGTAATATGCATTTGATCTCACAAATAATAAGTTGAACTAAAGGTTGTAATTACCAGGTCAAAAAATCTCAAAAAAAATTTGATCTCACAAGGGCTTCACAGTTGGTAAAAAAAAAAAAAAAATTATCACGTAAAAAATAATAAGTGATTTAAAAGTAGCGTAACGTTATAACGTAATATCAAAATGTAGCCGTTACGCCCATCTCTAATAAATACCATATATAAATGGAATAAAATACATTGTACTTGCTTTTGAAGTTCTATTTAATAATTTTCAGGCTTATGGGTTAATTTCTTTACGGCTGCTGGTATACCGTCAGAGGTGGCAGCGACGTACGCCCTCACGTTCACAGAGAACAGAATCCAGAACGACATGCTTCTGGATCTAAATAAGGAATACCTCAGAGACATGGGCATCATGAGAATGGGTGATATAATTGCTATACTACGGTGAGTTTAGGATGACTAGAATCTTAGCCGCACACTCTTATCACAGTGGTCGTGGGTGCGCTGACGAGGTACATGGTGGGGTGTTCGGTGTGTCAATAACATTTCCAAGGGTAGCTCTCCTAGCGATGTGCTTCTATTTTGGTCTATCAGAGGCGTCGCGAGTACACTGGATCATGGTGGACTCAGTAGCCCTTGTGATGACGTCTATCCAGCGGGTTGGCAATTGACCGCACGCTCTCTTGCCTTCCGCCTGGCCCTAAACCACCAGTCTCTCCATCGAGTTTTCATTTCTAGAGATGTGACCAAAGAACCTCAGTGTTGTACAGTTGCTAATAGTCTGTCTTTAATACGAAGTTCTCTGAGGATGGATATGTTGGTGCGAAACGCCGTCCACGGGATCTTTAGGAGGTGTCTCCACTATCAAATCTCTAATACGTCGATTTTACGGCGATCCTGCAGTATCAGATACAAAGTTTCGGCTTCATAGACAGAGAACACAAGACATTTCTTCAATCTGACTTAAGTCTTCCTGGTAATGTCCTGTCTCCGCAAATATTTCCCAGCCGTTCTACAGCAGACCTGGTGATGGCGCCCCATCATCTGATCTTGTCGCCACATCCTCCAGTACTTGATTTAGTAGAGCCGAGGTAAATATAGTTCTGTACCACTTCGCAGTTAGCTATATTGTGTACTTTGGTTCCACTTTGTTCAGCCCGGTCCACTATCATCATCTTCGTCTTGTCTAGAATACTTAATAAGAAAAAATCATATTAATTAGAATTATAATTGGTGCAACAATTCACATTTTCAATAATGGCTTTCTTCTTTCTGTGAAAATAATAATAGTTAATATGATAAACAATAATAATCAGCACACAAAGTTAAATCTGTTAATCATTATGTCTAGGTTGATTTGTATATCTGTAATGTTAATAATAATTTTATTTTTAGTTATAATTCTTTATTCAGTCAGACACATGTGAGACAAGTTGTTTTTGAAATATTGAAAAATTAAATTGTTTTAAATTTAGACAAATTGCATATGAATCCATGATCAGCTTATGAAGGAATCATAATTTGCAAAGCATGCCTGGTGCCATGCAAAGGTTGCCTGAATAATGAGAGATCGCTCATTAGCGATAAGGTCGCCTTTTGTACTTATCTCCTGTTTTTATTTTTGTAATTTTGCTCATTTATTGGTGTACAATAGTTTTTATTATTATTACAAGCTTTTATTTAACTTGCAATGTATGTATGTATGTAACTTTAATGAATGTTTGTTCCGGTGAAATCTTGTATCTCAATTTTGAAGCAGATATCTTCAACAAATTGTGCTGAAATTTTGTATACAGGTTCAATTTGGATGACAATGCATGGTTTGTATGTATGCATGTATGTATTGTATGTTTGTTCGGGTGAAATCTTGCAACTCAATTTTGAAGCAACCAATTGAGCTGAAATTTTGTATGCAGGTTCAATTTGGATGACAATGCATAGTTAACTTTGTGACGTCATTCTAAATCCAATACAGCAGCATATCTAAGAGTGCGGACTAGTTATTTTTAGTGCACTTCTACAATATGGGTATCAAATGAAAGGGCTTGCTAAGAGTAATTCGAATAAAGTGACGTGATGACTAAAAAGTAAAAAATAAATTAAAA
Source organism: Melitaea athalia (assembly GCA_905220545.2). Taxonomy (NCBI): domain Eukaryota; kingdom Metazoa; phylum Arthropoda; class Insecta; order Lepidoptera; family Nymphalidae; genus Melitaea; species Melitaea athalia. The sequence goes on from HG992178.1 coordinate 22,460,939, forward strand.
GTAAAAAACCTTTTTAAAAAACAAGCTTTTATTTGAATGTGCTAAAACGAAAAAAATAAATTTTTACTTTAAAACTTTTACTATCTACTTATAAAGCACATAATCTATATGACATAAAAGCATAATAAATTATATACCTAAACCTTCCTCAAGAATCACTCTTTCTATTGTTGAAAACCGTGTAAAAATCTGTTCAGTAGTTTTCGAGTTTATCGCGTTCAGACAGACAGGAGGACAGAAAGACGTGGCCGGGGGACTTATTTTTATAATATGTATAGATGTTACAACTTGTGTGATATGTTGCGTCATTTTAAGAATGTTTTATTATTGTAGGCATGCTAAGCAAGTCCATGAAAGTACAGCAAGGGATCGAGTGCTGAGCACTGCAACGGTAAGCAATAAAGTGCCGGTGGCTGCAGTGACTGGCCGTACCACAGTGTCCCAACCATCTTCTCGTAAGTTTTACTGTATTTATTTTTATCTAAAATACATTGCTGAAATTTATTGAAACTATTAATAGTTAGAGGCCATCCATAAATTGCATTACACGTTAAGAGAGATTATGGGGTCAATGAAGTGTGACAAGGGGTGGTGAAAGGTCCAAATAATCATTAAATTATTTGACGTACTTTATGGATGGCCCCCTGGGATTAATTTTTGCCTTGATATTTTTCTGATGATATGGTATTTGTCTTGTCCATGATATTTGTCTGGCACCGAACTTGGGGAAGCCTATGTCCAGCAGCGGACTGCAATGGGCTGAACTGATGATGTTGATATTTTTCATGTCTAGTATAGTTATCGGCGTGATATTGAGCTCTGACTTTCTGACTGAAATAAAACATTATTTTAGTAATATGGAACCTATACTGTAGCTTGATATACATATGTCAATGGTATTTGTTTTACCAGAAACGATAGTTTAGTGTTACATAAATTGTTTATTTAATAAATATACTAAGGACTTGTTTATTATATATTGATATTATTTTTTTACTTAATTGGAGAAGTAGGAATCTATATTATTTATAGTAAAGTTAGAAAAGTTATTTGGAAAATTAAGCATAATATGTAAAATTTTACTAACTGATGAATAACTCATAAATGTGTATTTACACAACTGGGCAGATAATTTGTATATATTTAAACTAAAACATGAGCCACACTATTAGTTCAAATTCGTTTTTAAACTTTTATATAATTTTTTTTTAGTTATTGTGAAAAATTTAAAGTATTTTTTTTTCTTTATTTAATATGCAAGCTTGCACTTACAAGTATGTACATTTAGTACACATAATTATGTTATAGTTGTGTGTACAAAGTTCAAGGACAAGGAGGACAAGGAAGGAAGGGTTTACTTTAGCCGCAATCTTTTATTTGATGGTTTAAAGAAACAGCATAATAATTGAGTGGTTTTTATTTTTACTTGAAATCATTGAGGTTTTCTGTGGCAGAGAACTATATCTGATAAACTATTCTCATAGCCAAATACTTTTATAAATTTTAAGAAAAAAATTAATTACTGTTACTTCACTACTAATTTCAATGTCTGTCTGACTGAGTATCCTGCATGCGAGATTCGATTAACATAAATATGCCTGTTTTTTTAGTCAACATTTAAATGATTGATTTAAATTATTTTTTTTAAATCGTAGTGATATAATTAATTAATTAATAATGTAAATGTTATTTTACAGCTGCAAGTCGCATTTTGGAGCACTACACTCGAAACTCGCAGGTGCAGGAAACTTCGCCAGTGAGAGCTGCGCCGCAAAAGAGATCTTCAAATGAAATGTAAGAAAACATAGTTTTTAATAAAAAAATATGTCCTGTGTGGTTATGGGAGTAAAGAATATAGCCTCCTCTCTTCCTGTGGGTGTCGTAAGAGGCGACTAAGGGATAACACAGTTCCACTACCACCTTGGAACTTAAAAAGCCGACCGATGACGGGATAACCATCCAACTGCTGGCTTTGTAAATACACAGGCCGAAGACGGGCAGCAGCGTCTGCGGTGTGACGTCGCCAGCCCTGCGGTCACCAACCCGCCTGCCCAGCGTGGTGACTATGGGCAACACACATGAGTTCGCACAATTTTTAACACGAACTTAGGGAGGCCTATGTCCAGCAGTGGACTCTGATAGACTGAAGTGTGTTTAAGAAATATTGAGTTTTACATACTTGTGGGTACATTTTTCTGTTAATTATTTAACGATAAGGTGTCCCAGTGGTTTACTACAACTGGTTGCTGTGCTAACGATCATGATTTTGAGATTTTGAGTTAGTGATGAAAGATGTCGTGTTTGTCTCAGTCTGTGCGTTTGTGTTGTGCGTTTCTGGACTCTATGGGATACAGTGATGTATTTATTTATTTATTTTATTATTTTTACAGGGTTGCGGATGAGTCAAATATAAAGCAAGCTCGTCTCATCCGTTTTGGTACTCCACCGAAACCTACTACCAACAAACTTACCAAAGTAGAAAAAGAAGGTACGCATAATTTTTTTTGGTCAAATTGTTAAGAGAAATTAAAAAAGGTGCTTCTTGTTAAAAAGGAATAAGTCAATTAATTATTAATACAAAGTGATCTAATTTTTTTTATATGTTTGTAATAAGATATAATAGTTTATAAATTTTTTTAAAATAATGACTACATAACTTCCATCTTATTATATTACAGCGCAACAAAACAAAACGGTATTCGCCCGCCTAGGTAACTCAGAACCCGAAAAAGTAGTACCAAAAAAAGCGGTACCACAAAAAGCAGTAAACAAACAGGTATTCTCCAGGCTTGGGAACAAGGACTTGGAAAAAGATCAAATCGTTCCAATTGAGAAAGACGCTTTAAAATATGAGGGTATATTGAAAAGTGCGCCGCCTACAAAGAAAGTGTTTACAGTAACCACATCGATAAATAACGGACGGAAGATAGCATTCGGTACTATGAGGGCAGATGAGGCCCCGGTCAGTGTTAAAGAGAAACTAGCGGTAAAAACGAAATCAGTAAAATTCTCAAATCATGTACAATATAAAGAAATTGAGACAACTAAGAAAATTATTCCAAAGCAAAAGTTCACCACTGTCTTCAATAAGCCGGAAAGAAGGCTGTCTATGCCCGAGACTAACAGCGTCAAAGCTAGGCTCGGTTTAAAAGACAAAAGTGAAAAACAGAATAATTTGACGATAACCAAGAACGTCTTTAATAGGTTAGGTGTTTGAAGGTTTGTTTTGTGAGTCGTGAGGTAATTTTTGTGGTTTTAAATTTGAAAGATGTAGAAGTAATCTACGATTTATGATGTAAATAATATCTTTGATAGTTGTGACAGGACGGAGTAAGAGTGACGGTGCAAGTGTATTTGATTGCAAAGTCATGGTGAAGTAAAGTTAATAAGTGATAAATAAATTTGCCACTGTACCCCTGAGTTGGTTTTGACAAATTCCTACTTTGTATTATATTATAGTGCCTGAAACAGAACAGATTTGTTCCTCATCTATACATTAATTAATTTACTCCCACCATTTGGTGCCAATTTTGGAATTTTATCAAAACAAATTTTACTATAAAATAAATAATATAAGGCTTTCATATAATTCAATTGATGTTTAAACAGATACTTATGGGAAGAATTAATTTAAACATTCTAAATTATTTTCTCATACCGATTGTATCAAATACTGGTGCTTTCATAATATTTTATAATTGGTTGTTGAAAACCACTGACATATTAATATAGGATATATGTATAGTAGGATACGGGTTAGGAAACTTTTGTCTATTGATCTTTTCAAGTACATACTACTGTTTAGTAGGAAATTATTTTTTTTATGTTGGTAAGGTTATTACCCTACGGGCCTGTTTCACCACTGATGACAGTATCCAACGGTAAAAAGTTATTGATTCATTATTTTTCTTTACCATTGAATTCTACTATATTTATGAGATGTTTCTATTCGCATATATTAATCTTAAAGTTGTAGTTTATTAATAGAAGAGAAGCAGGTCCTACTGGCCTATTCTACCTTCCGCTGTCAAAGTCTATTTGTATCGTCATCCGTCAAACAGCGTTAACCACGACTGGTGAAAAAGGCCCTAAGGGTGAGGCCAAACGAGCGTAATTTTGTGAGTTGTGAGTCGCGTAACTTCGGTCATTTGGAGTCACCGGCACACAACTCATTTTGCATCGCCTTCGAGTCCGGTTCGTGCCTCACGACGATGCAAAATGAGTTGTGTGCCGGTGACTCCAAATGACCGAAGTTACGCGACTCACAACTCACAAAATTACGCTCGTTTGGCCTCACCCTAGGTGCCAATTTCATCAGTTACTGATAAAATGTATCTCCCAGATAATACAACAATACTGGTAGGATTTATCACAAGAAAGTAAAACTGAGCCCCGTGGTCTCTTTCACCTAAAATAGTTTATACATCTCTTGGACTCTCAGGATGCGAAAAGAAATATTAAACAGAAAAGTTTTGATGTGAAAATGAGAAAATATGTCATCAACTTTTATTAACTTAACTTATTATTTAACATTGCTTACTGCGATCTGTCAGATAGGTTATTATTAACAGATTAAAAAACGTTACAAGCAGTTGTTTCTTCAAAATAAATATTATATGAGCACAATTAATATTTTATTTTCAAATACATTAACTTTTAAATGTGACATTTATTTAATTAATGTTTTGTATGTAAATTTTAATAGTTAAAGTACTACTAGTCAAACGCTATGGTAAAAATAAATAACATAATCATTCACTGTATTCTAATCGTGATAAGGTTTTGTGATATTGATACAAAAATTGTTTTCTAATGACATTAAACGTCGCACATCACTTCTATATCAGTTATGAATCAAGAACTTGAAAATTAGTTTATTACTATGGCTTTGTAAAGATAACTTCATGTATATTAAATTATACAAGGGATTGATTTTTTTTCCTAAATTTCTGAGCAAAATTATTATTCTCCTCTGTAAAATTTACATATCTAGAAAGTACAGCAAACAATTTGCACTTTCTTCTGCTTAGTCTAATATGGCATCTATCTATAGGCACCGAACAAAATCTTTTCGTTCGTTCGTTCGTGGGCTCATCCAGGCTGACCTAGGTCAGTCCGGGTACGGGCCTTTAGGCTCTCGCCTCTCTGCCCGGGCTATTCCTCACTGGGGGAGCTTCGCCCCCAGGATCTTGAATTTTGGCCCGATGGGCCAAGGCCATACCTACAATGTAGGCTATGGCCTAGTCTATAATTTTTCTTGTAGCTATCTGTTCATGTTATTGTTTTTCTTTGTTGTTGAGGTATAGAGGACACCCGTGGGGGTCCCGGGTGTCCTTCTTGGGTATATTAAAAAATAAGTCCCTGACTTAGTCCCTCCCTAAGAAACTCAGAATTTTATGGCTTTTCATATTTGAATGGCAATGTGTAAGATTTATTTGTACCCACGAGGGTTAAGGAGGTTTTCTAAGGTATACACCTTAACAACTAAGGTTATACAACTTTATAAACTAAGGTATACAACTTACAAAAAATCTGTCAAATAAGCAGAAGCTTAAGCTATCAATTAAAATGGCGTTATTCAAATAGGCTTCAAAAGCACCTTCGAATCGTCATATTACGAAAATGTTTTTTATTATCATATCAAAATTTTCGATCCAGTCATCTTACAACTTAAAATTTTAATTATTGTTAAAAAGTAAAACTACCACCGATTCGGAATGTAGATTATGTAGAGAGAAAACAAAGTTATGAATCAATTTTGTTTCTAAAACTACTGCTTATATGTTTTTGACTTATTGGTATAGTACACGGCCGTAAATAATGCACATCGACTTTTAGAAAGAGACAATCAGCTAATTTGAACTTTGTAGAGCGTTATCTCTGACGCACATTACCTATGAGACGTATCGGACTGTCAGTATTTCATATGACAGATCTAATAGTGTAAGAACCCAGTTCCCAGATCACCTGTCATATTTTTTTGAAGGACAAAATATATTAAATTCAAATTCAAAATATTTTATTCAGCATAAAATTATTACAATTTCTTACTGAACGTCATGAGTCTACTACCAGTTCGGAAAGAAAAAGCCTCTGACCTGAGAAGAACTGGCGAAAGAAACTCAGCGGGACTAATATCATTTTTTTTAATCATGTTTTTTTTCCAAAGCAGATTGAAATTTACAATAATTTTATAGGTTGAAATAGCCTGGCGGCGATCACATCATTCCCAAGGCGTACTGTCTTCTATAAAATCGTTAATCGAATAATATCCTTTAGTACACAAACGTTCTTTCACAATTTTTTTAAATTTGGCTGCTTTATATACGTAAAAATGTTATTAACCAGCTATTTTAGTATTTATCGCCAGACACTAATTATATTACTATATTTTAAAACATGTAGAAAATATTTTAGCAACTTCTTATACTACGATGTATACTGTAATGTTTTGTCAATCAGAAACAAGGAAGTCTGGGGTCTGGGATCTTGGACTATAACGCTCTACGAAGTCGAAATTAGCCGATTGTCTCTTTCCAAAGGTCGATGTGCAATATTTATGGCCGGGTACTATAGCTTGTTTTTGGTTCTGAGCTTAGAACTTAGAACTATTATGTATTATATAATTCATTAATGCTTCTATTAATCTTTAATTATGTACCTATACAATTTTTGTCAAGACGAGCTTGACTACTGTTTTTATATCTTTAGTTTTAGTTTCTAACTAATTTTATAAATTGTCAGTTTGTAGAATGGAAGAATGGATGACAATTTGTATTGACATTTTTAGTGTATCTAGTAAATACAGTGTTGTTTTTTTTTTCTTTGTATTAACATTACATTTGTATATATTTTCGTATTATTTTTTTTACATTTCGTTGACAATATATTTCACTACCTAGATAGTTCAATACTTTTTCTGACTTTTTTTGTATATTTTAAATGCCTATTAGTACAAAAAATGCTTAGTACCTACTTAATACAGAAAGCGGCGCAAAATAATTCAACTGTTTTTGAAGTAATGGAAGTAAAAAGGTTGTCAAACATTGCTGTTTCTGAAATTAGTTGCTTACGTAATTTTTTTTTTGTTTCGAAAAATTTCATTACTGCTGACTGGAAATAAGTCACATTTAGAATAAATTGTAAGAACGCCTCTCGTTGTGTACGTAAACACCAAGGTCAGGCTTACTCTAAAAACTGAACTACATTTCTTTTGCATCGAATGCCAGAATATTTTGGTGGTTATTTACCCATACAATCATCAATATTTGAATATTTGTATGTTAGGTAGGTCAAAATAAATGTCATGGAAGTGCTATTTTTTGTTTTTTTTTTCTGTAATTCTGTCTTTCATTTTTATTAATTTTTTTCAATGTGTTTCTGTGTAAAGAATCTCTCGCCGCAATAACAGTTCAAACATGTCCGAAATAATCGTAACAATTTACGAAGTATGACAGTTTGTACGCGGGTACTTTGGTTGAAATTATGTTAAAGTAAATTGTTAAAACGTTAGTTTTTAAGTGTTTAATTAAGATTAAAGAATGATTTTCATATTGAATATTGTTTTTTTTTGTAGTATTAGACTCCATTATTCCATATTTAACCGAGTTCAAAAAAGAAGGAGGTTCTCAACTCAATGGTATTTTTAACCCCCGACGCAAAAAGAAGGGTGTTATAAGTTTGACGTGTCAGTCTGTCTGTGTGTCTGTCTGTGGCACCGTAGCGCGCGAACGGATGAAGCGATTTTAGTTTTTTTTTTGTATGAAAGATAAGTTACGGCCGAGTGTTTCTAGACATGTTTGATGAAAATCATTTGAGTCGTTTATAAGTCGTGGGCATGAAAGTGGGGTCTCAAATTAAAGCGTATCACGTGCACATTACAAAATATTATGTTCAATGAAAATCGGTCGAACCCTAAAAACTCTGGGGGTAAAAGTGGGGAAAACACCCAATATCTGCAAATATATGTGGTGGGGAGAAAATGAGGATGGAAATCCGAATGTCAGCAAATTTATCCAAGTAGGGTCGCAAATGAAATAGCATCACATGCACTTTACAAAATTAATAATAAAAATAAATGAATGGTACCTATAAAAAGTATTAAAAAAAAATTAAATTTAAAATTTAAAAATCCCCCGACAGAGTAACCCGAGTTGCCTTTAAAAAGTAAAAAATAACGAAAGAAACTCAATCTTAAAGTGTCAAGTATTAATAATTCAAAAAAAAAAATCGCGTTGGGGGACCGCTGTTGGCGCAGCGGTTACAGCACTGGATTGCGATTGGCTGTTGCGCGGGCGGTTGCGGGTTCGATCCCCGCACACGACAGCATTTTTATTGGCCATACAGATGTTTGCCGTGGTCTGGGTGTTTGTGCAGTCCTTGTGGGTCTCCCCACCGTGCCTCGGAGAGCACACGCAGACGTTAAGCCGTCGGTACCGGTTTTTATCATGTAGACCTGATAGCGATCGTTACTCATAGTAGGGAATATATCCGCCAACCCGCATCGGAGCAGCGTGGTGGATTAAGCTCCGATCGTTGTCCTACATGGGGAAGAGGCCTATGCCCAACAGTGGGATATTACAGGCTGAATCGTATTACGATATACCTACAGCAAAAATGTGCGTCTTATACTGTTACCGCTTTAACAAAAAAAAAAAAAAAAACGAGTGCTTTAGACCACACTACTGAAGTAAAACTTCTTTAGCAATAGGCCTGCACGATACACGAAACGTTACTTGGCTATGAGAGAAGGAGAGAAAGAAACTGTGTGCTCGCACCTCTCTCTTGTTCCGTTTGCCTCGTCCGATCACACTTTTCGTAACGCTTTTTGTCAGCAAAAGAAAAAAACATACCAAGTTCAACATATAAGTTTATCTTTCGTCGTTCTTTGCTCGATTTAAAAACAGCGGTACGGAACGAGCCGACTTTTGCACATTGATAAATTTCTCTAAAACTTTTTAAAATAAACGCAGAAAAATGTTTTTTTTTTTTTTTTTTTTTTTTTTTTTTTTTTCTATTTACAATCAGCCCCATAGCTTTAATTAAATGTGATGAATCCTTTCAGGACTTTTTGGAATCAGCACATCCAACGATGTGCCATCCCTCAATTATTCAACTTCAAATAGAAGCCAGTCTTGATCGTTTAAGTCTATACTTATATACTGTTACCAGTATCCATTAGCGTTCTTGCCAGCTGATTTTCGTGCCGTCCTAATTTATATTTATAGGCTTTACAGGATATGTCAATCGCCTCCTTAATTGTGGGTATTTCTAGATATCGGTGCACTTCCGTATTCCGGGTAAACCAGGGAGCATTACATAAAGTTTTCAAGGCTTTATTTTGAAACCGTTGAAGAATCTCAATATTGGAGTTACTGGCCGATCCCCACAGTTCAATTCCATACGTCCATACTGGTTTTATAATACATTTATATATCAGCAGTTTGTTTTCTAAACTGAGTGATGACTGTCTTCCTATTAGCCAGTACAGATTTTGTAGCTTAAAGTTAGCCTGATCTCTTTTGGCCTTTATGTGGTCCTTCCAGGTAAGCCTCCTGTCAAGGTGCATCCCTAGGTATTTGACAGTAGTATGCTGAGGCAGGACAGTTCCATCAAGTGTCACTGGTGGACAGTCACCTCTTTTTAATGTGAATGTAACATGAGAAGACTTTGCAGCACTAGCTTTTATTCTCCATTTCCTCAACCATGATCCAACCATTTCTAGGTGCCTCTGGAGGTTTTCTGATGCTATGCAGGGATCTCTATGGCAAGATAGTATTGCCGTGTCATCTGCGTAGGTAGCAGTTAAAACGTTATCGGAGGTGGGTAAATCGGCAGTAAAAACTGTGTACAATACTGGACCGAGTACAGATCCCTGGCAGAAAAATGTAGACTACAAAATTAAAGAAGCGTTTACAGTTTATTATTGTTACCTACTGTCTTACTGGAGCAAGGGTTACGCACCTTATTGCTATAATAAAACAATAAAGTTTGATCGATTTATGTACGCGCAATATAGGGAAATTAAATTTTGTTTTTGCTTAGATAATCGTATTTCCTATCTTGATTAAGTACCGATAACTTTATAGCTGAAGTATGATAACTTTATGATTGCTGTTTTTAAAATGTAGGTACTTAATTCGTATTCGGAGGCGAAAAAGGCAAAAGAAGTCATAATAAAACCCGATAAGTTATTTGAGAATCTCTGTGGAGCTTTTGTGGAGAAGCATTGCGGACGTTATTCTTATTTATTACAAACCTTGCAAAAACAAAATGTTCGAATTAAGTAGGTAGACGCTGGACTGATTTCAATAAACATTAGTTATGTATTTCTGTATTTTGTATATCTAATTACCTAAAATATAAGTTATATTATAAGACAGAAAGCGATAACTCATAAACGCAGGTAAAATCGCGCGAATCGCTTATTATAACGATAACCGAAACTGAAAACCGTGCTGTTCAGTGAGTGAGTATTAATGAACAATAGCCCGCACCGCAACTTTATCCGGTTTAATGAAGAACTGTGTGAGTGTAAGACAATATCCTTAACTTTCCCGGCTTTCTTTACTCGGTCACGGTCACGGGTGCCCGCAACTTAGCGAAAGTGGAGGATTACTGGCCTGACCTCAAGCTGAACATCGGACTTCGTTCGATAGAAATTTTATTTTCAGCTGTTTTGAAATTAAAGCAAATGTCACAGTTGATTTCCATTTATATAGCAATTGACTGCAAGATTAACTTTTACAGTTCTTTTTCTTCAAAGCAACATTTTTGCTTTTGCGTCAATTTCATGCACTTGTGTCGAAGTACATTTCACTAAGGTTTTTTTTATACGAGTGCACATCCTAGGATCCTGAAATTCCTTTGTGAGCGGCAATATAACGTTCATTTTGTGTTTTGCAATATAGTTTACAGTTTAAATTTATTTAAGTCCGGTTGAATAATTTTAACAGATTCCCAATTTGCATTTACATAACTAAAAGTTTATTATAAGTATTGTTTGTTAGTCGGCTTAAAAAAAGGAAGAAGTTCTCAATTCGACTATATTTTTTTCGGTATCAGAACTTTTTACTGGTTGGACTTTAGGCCACAGTCAAATCGTACACAAAAAAGGGCTAAAATCGCAAATGGTCTGCTAGTTCTGCTCTTTTGATATATTGTTAGGATCAGTACCAGTAGTGTAAATCCAGTTTTGCAACTTCGAAAGACCTGTGCTAACTTTGGGGCGCTCGAAAAACCACGAAATTTTCGCACTTGTTTCGGTTTTTTCACTATATCTTCTAAAGTATGCATTTTTAGAGAATAAATATTAAAGTAGTTTATATTAGCTACAATTTAATCCTAAAACCAGCTCTGTAGGTCAAATAGAAGCCGAGATACAGCTCTTCAAAAGTTGATCGTTTTTTCCAAAAAAGTGAAGTTTACAGTTTTGACCCACTTTGGACCCAAATTTCGGTGTTCGGGACCCAATTATAATACACGTAATTAAATCATAGACGTAGAGTAGTGCTCAATTTACCAAATAATGAAAAAAAAATTATAATAATAAATAATTAAATAAATAAAAAATAAACAAACACTTCACACTCAACGGTCCCCAGTAGGATTTTCTCCTGTGTCGGGTGTCCGGAAACACACACAATACACAAGCACAAACGCCCAGACCACGATAAACCTCGATATGGCCAATACAAATGTTTGTGCGGGTTACATGTGTTGTGCGGGGATCGAACCCACGGCCGCAAGCGCAACAGCCAGTACTGTGGTCTGTGACCGCTGCGCCAACGCGTCGTCACAATGAAATTAAAAGAATAAGAATAATAATTAGGTAACATATTTTTTCTAAAAATAATTAATGCAGTTGTATTTTCGACGACATATTATTACCTATCTATATTTTTGATGATGAGAAGAGAAAGTTTTCAATTTCTTGCACTTAGATCTATAGTTGCAATAAAATTGATTTATTACGTATTTCAGTAACATTCTTTTAAGTTCAGTAGTTCTCATTGTATCCGTTTATATTGTGAGCTCAAGTGATAAAGTACTTTTCAATGATATAACGGGGTGGCGTTAGAAAATGTTGAGCTGAGCGCGGAGTGTCTTGATCGATATAAGTGCGCGATGCGGACGCGCCGGCGCAGTTCCGCTCCCTCTGTCTCGGTCACAACATCACCCATAATGGGGAGAAAGGTAATTAAAATAATATTAAATAATTTATAGTATTATATAACTATGTATTATGAATTTTTTAGAAAACAGAAAAATATGTATACTTAATAAATTTTTTTTTATTCTTCAGGCATTGATAGCAGTCTTATGCTGGCTGACGTTAAGCAAAACATCAGCAAAAGCCGTGCAGACCGCATATGGTGTCGGAATTATAGACAATATAAGTGATGAAAGTGCTCCTCGGCTGTATAGAAATGTTCCGGTTGGTGTTTACGCTAGTGCTACTCCATACGCGGCCTACTCATTCAACGCTCCGACGTTTATTGCGCCAAAAAACAGCCGAGTCATACCCGTTAAGGAAGAAAGCGTATTAGTTCAGAATACGAACAGTTATCTCAAGGATTCCTATGGACAACGATTCGTGGAAGCTCCGCAGACGCTAGCGTATAAGGCTATTTTCCCCCAGCAATTTGTGCAGTTACAAAATCTTCCAGCCCATCTCAGTCAGCCATTAGTTGCATCAGCTGCTAATTTCCAGTACGGTCAAACACCGTACTTCTTCGGTCAAACACAATTTGGAGTGCCACATTTGCAGACTCTGGGGCCTTCAGCTTTACAACAATATACCTCACAACCAATTATATATGCGAACAATATAAAAAGCTTTGCACCGTCCGGATCAGTGTCTTATCAACCTCACGGAATATCCTCAACGCAACAACAACCTTCTAGCAACAAGAATGCTTATGTTAGCAGTCTCACCGCGGACCATTTCACTAAGTTACAGAATGAACCTAAGATATCATCTGCAGCCAGTAATCAGAACAACAAACAGAGTCAACCAATGAATGCAGAGAAAAGTAAATTGCAACGAGTCCAAGCTCCGAAACAAACAAGTATAACCACAGTAACAAATGGAAAGAAAACAGTAGTCAATTTGATTACAAAACCACCACTTCCTTTACTAGATTTGACATTATTAGAGCCTTTAACATTTAAAAATCCATTAGTGCCGCAAGTACAACATTTTTTGCCGAGGATAAATCAAGTAACATATAAAAAATTACCAGAAATTAATGAAGTTAAGAAACATAAAATGGAGTTTGTCCTACAAAATACAAAATCTTACGACAGTGGACTTATAAAAGCTAAACCTAAAAATGAGTCGCCAAAAAAGAAGCAGAAGAAGCAGCATTCTCAACCAAACTTCAGGACCGAAGAAGAAGCACATCACACACCAGGGGTAACAATTAATGAAAACCCTAATGAACATCCCGATATATCTTATGACATAAATACACCTAACTATCAAGAAACTTATTCAGAACAAAAAAAGAGTTATAATAAAGAAACAGAATCTGATCCCGTGAATATAAGCTACGAAAAACAAACCCAAAAAGAGCCGGTACATTATACTTATGAAGAACGAACAGAGAAAAAGCCAGTACATTACAGTTTCACACATACTTCTAATGGACCGGCACAAATAAAACAAGTGTACTTTGAGAATAATGACAAACCAAAACAATTAATTTATCATTACAAGCACGCGGAAAATAATCAACGTCAACCTCCTTCTCCTCAAAGAGAATCAGAAGAACCGCCAGAAGAGAATTCCGAAGAAAATGATAAGAAAGAGGATCAACTACACTATGAACAAGATAATGGTCGCCAAGAGTATTATGACGATGCACCAAAGACCTATTATGGTAGACCAGAACATAGGGAACAAACTTACTACCACAATTCAAATGAAGAACCAGTTCAGATTCGTCACTCTCAAGCGGTTCCCAACCAACTTCCAAGACAAAATGTACAGCAGCACATTAAATCAATTAATCCTGAATACGAGGAAGATATAACAATTCTCCCAGCGCAAAAGGCACACGATGAAGAACATCAAAACCAACATTTTAATACTAAACACAACCATCGTCCCGCACCTCAAAACCAACAACGTCATTATGAATATTCTAATCCTCACTACTATTCGCCTTTGCCCGTGGTGCATGAAAAATCAGAACGAATTATCATAAAAGAGGGAACTTCTTCGGAAGTGCATAAGCCCAATGAAGAGCTAATGGCCGAAATGGTAAAAATACAGGAGAAGAGTGAAGAAGATTTTGAAAAGGCTTACAAAGATGCCGCTTTTGGATTCCCAGCATTCGATACACCAGCGGTCGATACTGAGAAAGAAATTTATAACCCGGAATCATACGGAGCGTCTAGGTATCATAAAGATTTTAATATACAAAAAACTCCATTACGAGAGTACGAAGCCGACGGCGATGAATACCCGAAACAGACACGATCACAATACAAAGATGCACGAGACAAGACAATGGAGGAATACTTCTTAGATTATGCAGTAAGTAGGCCCGAAAGTCTTGTAGATCGATATAGGCATAAAGAAGATTATTACAAAATGTACACACATAACAAACCCGATAAATATTTCGGTAGCGAAAATCAAAATAATAATCAAAAGGAAAAATACACGATCTCGCACGTATATCATGGAAAACCTCAACAAAAACAGCAATTTAAATATAGAGCCGTCCCTAAGTTCGAGGAGTATGATTACGATAAGGAAGCCCCGCGCGACAACTCTGCTCATGCTACGCGACCACACCAGCGATATAAAAGTAAAACCCAATTCGTAGAACCCCAATACCAATACGGTTTTGAACCTTCATCATTACCACACTTACTAGACAGTGAGTTAGCTTCAATGGCGAGTAACGTTAATCCCAAAAGTGAAAAGTTAGAATTAAAAAAAAAGATTTATAAAACAAATTGGTACATGAAAAATTCCAGCTCAAAAGGTGGGAAAATAGGCAGTTGATAGGACAAATTCTATTTATTACAATATATTATTATAACGTATTTTTAAGGTTAGATATCAATGTTATTATTATTAAAAAATGATAAACAATTTTTTGCTGTTTTTCTTGTGTGATACTTTTTTATGTTCAAAATACTTCAGATTTCCTCAACATTTACGCAATAATACTTTCTCTGTCGATATATTACGTGACAGTTAGTATTTCTTTAGTTAATTTAAGGTAGGTTTCAAAAGAGTAAAAAAGCTGCACTTTAACGGAGTCAGACACCGTAGTTGATAACAAAAAAATATTGATCCAATTTTCTACGCTATTGTGATAGGCGAAGCAACTTAAGAAATGATATTACACAAAAACAATCAATTCAATAAAAAGAAGAAAATCATTGTTATTGCATTTTTTACAAATGAAATAATGAAATAAATTTAAAAAGACGGAGTAAATAATTAAAAAAGGTGAAGTAAGGAAATTAAGCAAGGGTTCGTAATATTTTAACATCGCTAGAAACAAAAATCAAAGAAAATGTTATAAAACAAATTGTAAATGAAAACCAGACAGTTTAAGCGTGTCGATCTTTCGTTTCTAATACTTTGTTTACCCAAATCAATGGACTAAAAAATTACTTTATCGGTATGACATCTATGATATATTAAAACTGTAGATACGTTACCCGCTGTCTATTTTGGCCAGGGCTGCCAGATGCAAAAAAAAGTGTGATCGTACGCCCACTACAAAAAAATCGTATGCCAAGGAAGTTTTGAAATAAAAAAATCGTACAGCCTTTTAAGTACTACTAAGTTCTTATTATAAATTATCAAAATTAGTTTAGTTTTAGAAAATAAATGCAATAAAACTATTTGTTAGATTAATACAAATTTTCTGTGGTTATATTTTTGTACAAAAGAATTTTTTGGTTCGTTCCTTCTTATTAATTTGCTTGACTAATAATGTGCCCTTTGTGTACCATTGGATAAACTGTAAGTTATGTTTTGATCGCTGAATGCTCGTTCACAATCTGCACTGGAATGGGTACAAACATAACAAATTTAAAGCAAATTGAGCCAGTGTTTTATAATTTTCAAATTGTTTTTTGATTACGCCCCAAAACTTATCGGTATTCATTGTTAAATAAATTTTATCCAATTTGGATAAAAAAAATTACCGAAGGAGAGTTTCGTAAGAATGCAAACAAATACAGTCTTTACATGGTTGTTCCGTTGTTTAAAGAGTCTTCATTCAAGTAAAACATCTAGTCACTCGTTAGGTAGTTGGATAATTCCCCAAAATTCATGTTTGCCGGTGGATGACGTTTGTTTCATTATGAAATGTTTCCAGGTAATAGGTGTATAAAAAAATCGTACATTTTGCGTACGATCTTGGTCTAGCGATCGTACATGAGTAAAAATGCTAAAAAATCGTATGAGTACGATTTAAATCGTACATCTGGCAGCCCTGATTTTGGCAAGGAAAAACTAAGGTAATTGCCTGAGTTTCACTTAGTCACGCACCATTCAGTGTCGTAGCTAGACGTCCTTTTGATTAACGCATTTTATCATAAAAAGTGTTCACAAAATGCCTTCGTGTGTTTTTAGACGTTGCAGGAATTATACTGGAACTGTTAGGGGAAATAAAAACATTTCATTTCATACGTAAGTACTGTAAATTTATTTATTCGAACCGAAAATGTAACTTTTTATATTTTAATCGGCAGTTGTTATTACGAAGTACATGAGTGAGACATGTAGAGGACTCGTGCGTGAGAGTGAAAGAGAGAACAGCTGTATTGTCACTGCTAGGGGAAGTTGGGTAAAATGGAACTAGTCTTCATTCACCTCACAAAATTATATAAAAACTTGAAATTGTTTGTTTTAAAATCATGTTACTAAATATTCATAAATTCGATGATTCAAAAGTACCTACTTGTAATAGTTTATTTTAATAAAAAACGCTTGAATTTTAATTACTTATCATTTAAAATGTTCATTAATTTAAAAACATGTTTCAATTTAGATTACCTAAAGATGGGTGCTTAAAGGAAAAGTGGTTGCACGTAATTAGGACTCAAAGGCGTGAGATTGATTGGATGCCAACAAAATATGCAACAATCTGCTCGGAACATTTCGACGAAGGAGATATATACTTCACGAAAAATAAATTAAGAAGATTAAAAAAATCAGCGGTTCCTATAATTAAGGTACGTAAAATAAAATTACTGAAGACGGTGTAACCTTAAATATTTTTTGTTTTGATATTTTTTAACTATTTTGCGATGTTTGTGTATGTGGCTGAAAAATGGTAAAAAAATTTAAATGGCGGATCTCACGTATACAAATAGCCAGCCATGCCCTTTCAAATAATTAACATTGATATTGATTATAATTCTTTCAAAATTGATATCTAAAGTTCATTGTTATAATAAAAAAAAAAACAAACTTGTTTTAAAATATCGCCACCCTTTTTTTTTTCAAAAAGACACTCGGTTAAATTTAAAAAAAAAGGCAGAATAATAAGCAAATTTCGATTATTAAAAAAACAACAAAGTTTATTATTATAGGATTTTTTCTTATTTACAAATATTTTTATTAATAGCTAAAATAATATATAATCTACCACATTTTTAATGTTCCCTTTTTTAATTAAAATTGTTGTTATATTTTTAGGAAGAACAAAAAATTATATCATCACCAACAAGTTTGGAACAAGTCAATGTGTCTGACGAAGAATCTGTTTTTGATACCCCGAGAAAGGCATTCTTAAAGACCAAAATAAGGAAAATTGGTCAAGATAAACGTAGACTGCAATTTAAACATTATAATTTGACTCGAAAAATCAAAAGGCTCAAAGAAAAGTGCGATAACTTACAGCAAATTGTGTTAGAACTCCAAAAGAAAAAATATTTTACAGTAGACCAATTTAGTGAATTAAATCTTAAAGCTGAAGCCGTCGAATTTACAAATAGATTGATTAAAAAAAGCAAGTTTAAGGGATATCGTAAAAAATATACACCAGCGTTAAGGAAATTTGCAGTCACTCTCCATTAATATTCTACCGCTGCCTACAAATATGTAAGACAGGCAAAAATATGGGAGGACTATGTTTTCCAAGCGAAGATGTGTTTAAGATTTGTATTCGATCAGAGACAATAATTAACAATTACATTAAAGAAAAGGGTCACATTATACTTCCCGACCCCAAAGACATTGAACTTATCAAAAATCGAATTTTAAAATCATTTATAAGTTGTAATGACATATTTGCATCTTTAAACTCACATTCTTTACAGCAACATCCAACGTCAAATCATAGGCTACACCTTATTCGCGCTGTTATTGAAAAGTTTATAAATGTTCGTATACATTTCGCATACAAAAGCAATCCAGTCAGTAAAACTGATTATAAAAGACAAAAAAGGAATAAATTAAGTTTATTCGAAGGTATATAGCAAACATGTTTTTTTTTATTTGTTAAAAAAAGTTTAAAGTTAAAAGTATTTTCGAATTAATAAATAACACTAATAAATTTGAAAAAGAAAAAAATTGTTTTTTTTACCTAATCTATAAATAAATTAATAAATTTATTAGTCTATTTTGAATTAAACTCGATTGTTCACTTTTGCCCAATCTCCCTCGTTACCTGATTGGCGCTCGACCGGTGTAACTAAGATCCTATATTCATCTCTTTCTAATAACAGATAAGGCGTATGTTGACACCTATGTTCTTTTTCATTCTCCGCTTACGAAGTAAAAAGTATTCTCTGTCCTTTTAAAATATTATTAGGTAATTTTTAATGCAATGATGTTGGCGTATGCCGCGTCTATTAGTATAATAGGTCGTTGTATGACATCGGCAACGTTTAATTTAGAAACTCCGATTGCTTACTACAGCAAGTCGATATTCAATACGATTTACGGATTTACTAATTATACTTAGTACTTTTTTATTAATGCAAAGCTACATTATTTCTGAGTATCATTGATTATAGGTACCTACCCTTTTTTATTTCCCTAGCATAAGTGATCTATATGAATTTGAAAATTTTAGGTAGATTTAAAAAATATGTCCGAAGAAAAAGCACTATTCACCGTAGCTTTATCCGCTAACGTTTTCATTACAGTCAATCGGGGTAACTTGGGAGTAACTTTGACACATCATTTCTATATTTTTTTAGCTAACTTTGACAATCTTGAATATGAGACAAAAGAGTTAATTTAATAGGTGCTCTCGGGTTGTTTTTCATACTCTCAAGTTATTTAATGTCTATAAAAATCATGATATGTATCAAAAATTGGCAATTTTGTTGTGTGTCAAAGTTACCCCCCCTTAATGGGTAACTTTGACACAGGTGAGATTTGTCGCAGGAATCATAACTTTTAAATACACTCGAGAGCATAGAAATTGTACACCTCTACATTATCATTTTGACTGCAAATATTTAAAATTATCTGTGTATCCAAAATTAAACATATTAATTTTAATATGTTTTAACATACTTTGATAGTGGCAAAATTTTCGAGTTATCTTATCTCTCTATCTAAAAGTTTTCCACTGAAAAAAATACAAAAATTGCGCGCGGAACTTTTAGCAAGTTTTTGACATCAACTTCGTTTAACATCTTTTTTTTTTATCAGAGTTCATTTACCAAGTTTGTTAAGTAAACAAATTTTATAAATTTAACTTTATGCACTAAATGTGGACCACGTAAAAATCAAAAAATACTTTTGCGATTTGACTGTCAAAGTTACCTGGTCAATCAAAGTTACCCCGATTGACTGTATATTTTTATATTGTAGTAAGTGATACATTACATAACATAACGTAGTATAAAAATGGTTTTAGCAGATAAAAAAAATGCACGACACCATCTATGATAGACTATACAATATGGCATTTTATGGCAATAATGAAGTTAGACGCCAAACTGGCAGGTTAGCTAATTTTTTAACCGACTTCAAAAAAGGAGGAGGTTATGTATTCGACGCGTATATTTTTTTTATGTATGACTACGCATAACTTTTTACAGAGTAGTTCGATTCGATGATTCTTTTTTTTATTGGAAAGAATATACCTTGAAGTTAGTCCCATATAAATTTGAAAATAAAAATCCAACCCTAAGGGTAGGAACACAGGGGATGATTGATTGTTCACTCACTGATTGTAAGGTTTGACCACGCATAACTTTTTAGTTTTTACAGAGTAGTCCGATTTTGATAATTCTTTTTTTTATTTCGTCTACCTACGTTGTATTACTTGTCGATGGAATTGAAGTCGGTTTTTTTTCGTTTGCGAGCAAACACAATTATTAATAACTAGCTGTACCCGCGACTTCATCCGCGTGAAATTTAACAAAAAGGGTTAAAAAAACTTCGATAAAAATAATGGTCTTTGATATTCTTTGATTTCCTTTATGAAATTATTAGCATGAGCAGGCGGTCGAGCGATGCAGGGCAGAGGGATGGATTCGCCCGCGCCGTAGGCATCTCAAGGAAAGAACGCTGGCTCGCCGAGCATTAAATGTTTCGCTGCTAATTACTTCTAACGACGATATCTCAAAAACTATTAATCTGATTGATATAGTGTAAAGGGCAATTTTCATCTGCATTAAATGCCTAAGCTAACTAACATATTTATTTGGATAAGGATTAATACTGAACTGAAGAAAATAGCTTTGAAAATAACGTAATGTTTTTAATTAAAAATTTGAACATAAAAGTGGCTATTGTAAGTCAACCGTAAGAGATAGAGATATGCTATCGCGGACTTTTTTGTAGCATTTTTATAGGTTTTCAATTCGCTAGTACATTACTTAACTATATCTTTGCTAGTTTCCGCGGCGTTCGCGTGGAAAGCTCCCAGTTGGCGAGATTTTTTGCGACCTCTTTAACATTTATCGCCGTATTTCTGCTAATTTACATAAAAGCATAATAAATTATATACCTAAGCCTTCCTCAAGAGTCACTCTTTCTATTGTTGAAAACCGTATAAAAATCCGTTTGGTAGTTTTCGAGTTTATCGCGTTCAGACAGACAGACAGGAGGACAGAAAGACGCGGCCGGGGGACTTATTTTTATAATAAGTATAGATAATTATTGTGAGTTAGTGGGTAAAAAAGTTTCCGTTCACTGGTATTTTTATAGAATAAATAAAATAAATTTTTATATTCCGTATTTAACATAAAAATATAGTTGTTTTTAAACTATTTGTTAATAAAATACCATGAACACAAATATTTTTTTTTTTTTTGTAATTTTATCATCTGATGTGTGCAGGCTATAAACAAAAGAAAAGCCAGGGAAAAACGGAAATAGACGAGAATAAATGGAAGTCCTTAATAATGTATCAATTATGTTTTATTTAGACACTTTTTTAAACATTAAATACTGAAAGGCATCTTCACAACAATCGCCTACATAATCGTTTATTAAAACTTTAAAATATTTAACATTGTCTACTAGCTGGTTATAATTTATAATTAATTTGACTAGTTTATATTAAAAAAATCGCTAAAATATCTCTTTTTGATATCTTACAACACTAGAGAGACAAAAACATTTTGATGTGCATATCACACCATTTACTATGTAAATAATAGATTATTTCTTAAAACTTTATATTATTTTTCAACACAGCATTACTATTTAATGCTCTTTCACCTTCTGCTATCTTTGCTTTCTATTATTTTCTGTAACAATTTCACCAATTTTCCGTTTTTTAAATAATCGCACAGTCATTATAACAGTAGCAATACCAAGAGCTAAGGCGGTAATGGCCAATATTAAAGCAGAGGTTGACATACCATTGCCACGACCATCGTCAAACAAATCAGTTATTAGGGCCACAGGTCTCAATATTTTGACCACCGGCTCGCATCCCGATTCCCTTACGTATTTTGCCCAAGTTCTATTTGCGTATGTGAATTCTCTTGGTTTAACGAATGGCCGTCTTCCTGGCACTGTCTTATTCGAAATTAGCGTCATATTTTTCAGTTGAGCTTCGTTGTAGCGACAGTACAGGTTCTTCTTTTTCTTATTACCTTTAACGACGATGTCTTTTTCAGCACTCTTAGCTCCAATTAGAACGTTCAAATCGCCCTTTATCATATTAGCCCAATCCCACATTTCAGCAATCTTACAGTCACAAATAAACGGATTACCGACTAAGTTGATCGAATGAAGTTTGGGATTGTTCACAAATAGTTGTGGATCAATAGTTGTCAAATTATTATTGCTAAGGTTTATCTTTTCTAAATGCCGGAGTGTTTCCAAAAACGCTAAGCTTTCACTGGCAGAGTTGATTCGATTGCCCGCTAAATTGAGCTCGGTTAAATTCTCTGTATTCTTAAAAGCATCGGGATTCAGAGATGTGATATTGCAGTTTCTTAAGTCTAAGACAGTTACTTGAGACAATTGTTTCGGGAACAATGGCCCGGAAGGTGGTATCACTAGCGGGTTACCGCCGAGTCTAATTTCTCTTAAATCAGTATAAGTGAGGTTCTTGAAAAATGCATTTGCATTTATAGGTCGTTTTAAGCCGCATAATTCCAATTCTAGTGTTGTTAATTGTGTAAGGTTTCCAAACAACCCAGCTTGTAAAGATAGGAGGTCATTACCAGAGAGAACTAATTTCTTTAATGACGACATATGTGCAAAAGTTTCAGGTCCTACATAAGACAGATTACTGTAGCCCATATTTAGGTATTCTATTTTTTCTAAAGGAGCCAGTAGTCTTGTAAACACATTAACGAGAGGGTTATGTGAGATATCTAGTTCGAGAAGATTTTCGAAAACATTAAAACTATCGGGCAGATTGCGTAGACCACAGTTGCTTAAGAACAATTTTTCTAGCTTCGGAAGAGGTGCCAAGGCTTCTTGAAGATCTGGTGCAAATAGAGGATTTCCAGACAGGTAAAGACTTTTCAATCTAGTAGCATTCGCAAATGCGTCTCCTGTAATTGGACCTTTTATCTTACAGTTTGACAAGTCTAATAATTCTAAGTGATTGACGCTTCTTCCTAAAGTCGCTGCAACATCTAAATCTCGTAATTCATTTTCAGCTAAAATAAGCGTTACGAGATTAGAGCAATTTGAGAACGTGTCCTCAGAAAGATACGTTATGCCAGATTTTCTCAAGTTGAGGTATTCTAGTCTAGACAATGTGCCTAGTACTTCGGGCCAGTTGACATTTGTCAAATAATTTCCAGCGAGTTCCAAATTTTTCAAATTCATCAACGAAGAAAAAAGATTTTCTGGAATAGTGGCTAGTTTACAGTCGTTCATTTTAAGCGTTTCGAGACTAGTTAAAACGTCAAAAACACCGCCTTCTAATGATTGCAGAGGATTCTTTGTTAGGTCCAGTGTAGACAGGGATGTGATGTTGTCGAAAAACTGTGAATTTATGGACGATAGGTTGCAGTTACTGATGTCCAAGTACTGGAGTGTACTCGACAGGAGGAATGGGCCTTCAACCACATTCAGCGGATTATCTTGAAATTCCACGTTGAGCAGCCCGTGCGAGTCTCTAGAAAGAAAAAAATGTTTTTATTTATTTTTTCTAAACTCAAAGATAAATAAAAGAGCGTCTTAAAAATTTTAGCATATTTCAGTTGAACCGATGGTACCTATTCATATTCTGCTTTTAGAATAAAAATAGTTTTTAGTAATATTTTCGGAAACCACTACATAATCCATATGAATAAATGAAGATAGAAAAAATAATAATTATATATTCAAACTTTTTTAATAAAGTTCAAATCATCGACAATATTGAATCATTGCTGTCGAACAATTTATAAATGTGTTCGAGCAATTGGGCCGCGCAAAATCGAAGGAGTAATTGAATTTGCATTCTTTACTGGACCATTATCTAATATTGGCGCTTACGGACCACAATTGTTGCTTGTCGGTGCAAAGCAAGTTCAAAGCAATTTATTCAATTTCGACGACATTGTGGGAACTGCTACAGTTAAACGTTAAAAAGGATCCTTGGGAAATAACTAAATTAAAAATAGCTTCGCAATCGTTTTAACCCTTAAACCGGCAAACCACGAGGGAAAAATTATTTTTGTTTGAAAGTCGGTACTTAAGTGTCATTAAGGATGTTATTTCCAACCCGCATTGGAGCAGCGTGGTGGATTAAGCTCCGATCCTTCCCCTACATGGGAAAGTGGCCTATGCCCAACAGTGGGATATCACAGGCTGAATCGTAAGGATGTTATTTAAAATTCTACCAAAAAAATTAAAAATATATTGGGAAGTAGGTTTTTTTAATGTCTCACTTTCTTAGATCTCGACTTTGTCCGTTAAAAATGACACGAAATAATTAATGTTTTCACAACGAAAACGTGTCAATGGAAAATAAACAGGTTTTAAATAACAGCTAACCAAAGCAATTTTACAATTATTTTATACCTAATTTTGCAGGTATAAGACGCTGAGCTCATTATCGTCAAATTGTCAACATTCAAACAACTCAAATCTTACTTATGCGATAAGAGCACTGTAAAAATGGCGTGCTGCATCTTTGTACTTCGCATTTTTTTTAAGAACTAATCCACTTAATATTTCGAGAACAGGCAAATTAAAATTATACAACTGTCCTAAACAACGGACGTTAAGATCCAAGACACACTTGTAGGCGATTCGAAACATTTAAGTTTGCTAATGTATTTAGTAGAAAACCTTTTGTTTCGACGATCGATCACGATTCAGCCTGTAATATCCCAATGTTGGGCATAGGCCTCTTCCCCATGTAAGAGAAGGATCGGAGCTTAATCCACCACGCTGCTCCAATGCAGGTTGGCGGATATATTCCCTACTATGAGTAACGATCGCTATCAGGTGTACATGATAACAACCGGGACCGACGGCTTAACGTGCTCTCCGAGGCACGGTTTGTTTACACAGATAAAATTTCTTAAAACAATTTTATCAGTTTACTATGCTAACAAGTTATTTTTTTCTTTTATATTCCTAAAGTACGTAATAATCACTATAACGACTGTTACAGCTTACATAATCGTCGGAAATTAAAAACGTGATCGAATTAAAGTTATATAATTTAATAAATGTATAAAAAAAGAATAGAACTCACAAGAACGCTTCGGGGTCCACATAGCTGATATTGTTTCCGGAAAGATCGACGTCAATCAAGTAGTCGAGGCCTCTGAAAGAGTCTTTATCGACCCTCGTCAGCCTATTGTTAGCTATTTGCAATCTCCTCATCTTTATGGCGTTTGGGAAGGGCTGGATGCTAGTTATATTGTTACCGTTTAGATCTAAAATGTATACGCTCAAACTGAGCTCATCGTAGGGGATGGTAGTCAAGTTGCTCTCTGAGCAGTCAGTGACCCAGTTGATCCTGAAGTAGTGGCAGTCGCACTCGTCAGGGCACTCCAACTCAAAGCTGTCTCCATTAAACCCATAGCTGAAGCGCAGAGTTAAAAGGCAGAATAGAATACCCGTCGTCTTTGCCATTTTCAATGTTTCTTGAATAATTACGCGCCCATACTAGTTGGACCTGTAATAAAAATGTGTAATGTATCAGTGCAATACATTTTGTTACATTATTTTATGATTCAAAAATTGCGACTTTTTACTGTCTTTCAGTGTAAAATATGAAGTACCTACCTATTAGGTAGGGATCCCTAGTACATTTTTTTGACCTGATCAGTATCAAGCTAATTTTTTGGGAGTGGCTACATTTTGATGAGGCGAACAAAAAATTCCTCTTCGAAAACTCTCGATTGTGGTAGCTAACAGAGATAGCAGGAGGTAGAGCAGCAGTGAGCGTAGGACCGGGATAACATACAACGCAATTTGGAGGACATTATTACTTTTAAATTATATAGATAATCACTAACTAAAAGAAAAAAAATCAGCGGTTAGTAATAATTTTTGATGACCTTACGAGGTCATCAAGTTGATGACCTCGTAAGGTCATCAAAAATTAATTTTTTTTCCTGATTTTTTTTTGCTTTTAGTTAGTTAATATCTATATAATTTAAAAGTAATAATGTCCTCCAAATTGCGTTGTATGTTATCCCGGTCCTACGCTCACTGCTGCTCTACCTCCTGCTATCTCTGTTAGCTACCACAATCGAGAGTTTTCGAAGAGGAATTTTTTGTTCGCCTCATCAAAATGTAGCCACTCCCAAAAAATTAGCTTGATACTGATCAGGTCAAAAAAATGTACTAGGGATCCCTACCTATATCTCTTAGACTTTAAATTAACCTAATTTTTACTTTTCTCTTTACCAACAAATTAATTTATCTATTCATAGGACATGAATAAGTCAGATATGAACACAAAATTTCATAAAAATCGGTCCAGCCGTTTCGGAGGAGTATGATAACTAACATTGAGACGAGAATTTTATAATATAAGATATACTATATTTTTTGTACGTTATTGTCGTTTTGAAAAACGTTTATCTAAACAAAAAAATATGAAAAAAATCGAAACATTCATGAAATAAAAAAATATGGTGGTACGAGTTCGCCAGCTAGAAGTTCGTCAGCTAGAAGGTATCTTACTAAAGTAACTGCTCTGTCAGTATACTGAATAAAAACGACTACAATAGTATTAAGTTTGATCCACAGAATGGCGGGACAATCGCAGTAATGGCCTTCATCCTGTTGACCGGCACGGACGTTTCCCGCCAGAATTTTCCAGAAGCGCCGTTTACTGTGATTAGGTCACGCATTATGGCTCTATCACTCTACAGTTCAAATTCTAAAACTCTTTTAAAGCTATTAACTATTGTATTGTATTTAAGTTTTTTAACTTTCATTGTCACTGTTTCTAGGAGTCATATTATGAAGAACGGGATATTTGTTATGTTGGTTGTTGGTCATTTTGAGTTCCCTTCTTACATAACATAATTATATCATAGTATTGTATTCAAAACAAATCATACCAGGATTTAAGTCAGTGGTTAGTGGGGGGTTTACCTGTCAGAACTAGTTTATAAGATATTTAAGTGGGCCAATCTTAGGCTAAAAAAGGATTAAATTATAATCTATACTAATATTATAAAGAGGTAAAGTTTATAACTTTGTTTGTATATACGGGGTAATCTTCGCAAATACTGATCCGATCATGAAAATTCTTTCGCTAACAGAAAGCTACACTATTCAGGAGTGACAAGATAAAAGGAAAAAGATAAAAATATATAAAGATTTTAAATCAGCAGGATTTGAACCTGCGCCCTCTGACGTGCCGTGTCAACAATTCAATCTAATCAAGCATTATTATTTGCCTTAGAAATTAATTGGTGATTTTAAAACATTTATATTTATCTGATTTGCTGAAAATAGTGAGAGTGTATTGGAACATATCAAATTTCACCGTACCCTTCTTATGTGAAATGGATTATAACGCCCAACGAAGTGGGCACGGGTCGGCTAGTCTATATACTTATATAAAAGAGATTTCCACCCATTGACTCATCACGATATCTCTGGAACCATGAGGCGTAGAGACTTTCGCCGAGTAGAGGTCAGCTAAGAACGGATTTTACGAAATTCCAGCCACAAGAGGGGGTTGCGGGGGTTAATAACATATATGGCAAAACAACGTTTGCGGGGTCAGCTAGTTAATAATATATTTGACTAGCCCGTTGGCGCAGTTTGTAGTAGCCCTGCTTTCTGCTCCGCGGGTTGCGGTTTCTATTCCCGCCTGAGTCTGGTGTAATATTATATTGTATCTATATATGTATTATCTATATATATAGAAAAATCAATTGCTGTTCGTCAGTGTCACTAAAACTCGAGAATGGCTGGGCTAATTTGGCTAATTTTCATCTTGAAATGTTTGTGGAAGTTCAGGGAAGGTTTAAACGGTGAGAAACATAAATAATATGTACCTAACGGAAAATACTAAAAACGACGATTTAATTTTCCAATACAAAATGATCCTAGTGGGGAAATTTAATGTCCTTTGTCAAAAACGTTGTCAATTGGTTGTCAAATCTTTATAGGTGCTTTCAGAAAGTGTTTTGTGTATATATTTCACAAATATATGTAGGTGATAGGAAGTTCACCGCGCCATCTAGTTTCTATATATATTTAGAAAAAAAAAATAGTTATAGCAGTCGGCTGTTATCTATAACAGAAGCATTAAGTTGCTTACTTTAGGAACAGACAAGACGACCGTGTGTTTATAAGAGAATTATTATTTATTTATCATTACTTATTTGACTGTTTCTATTTACAGTGCTTGGTACCTATATGTTTACTTTACTTTGATGAATTGAAGACCACACCCTTCTTGTTTATTCAATCTATTGATTCCATCGACCTTGCCCGTATTTCCGACGCGTAGGTTTCCTATTTTTGTCTAAAATTGACCTTTAGTATATATATAAAATACATTGTTAATTTATTTTTGTACAGAAGAGTTATGGATATGAAATATCGGATCTGGATTTGTATATAGATATACAAATAATAAGTAGATATAAGTATATCCCGATTGCGGATATGGTTACCGTTACGGATATGAAAATGTTTCAGACTCTATGTCACTTCCAGATAATTTCGTGTTCAATTCAGAATTCATTACAATTTCATGATCATTGGTGATCCGTTCTTATTTTCGGAGCTTGATGCTATATAGCCTACAGCCTTCCTAGATAAATGGGCTATCAAACACATTCAATTATACAAACTGACGGATCAAACGCGTCACGGCACGTCCATAGCACGTTGAATACACCGGTTCTCACAGTGATGTACATACCTGTAATTGGATTACATACTATCTTAATATATATAAATCTCGTGTCACAATGTTTGTCCTCAATGGACTCCTAAACCACTTATAACTGATTATAATAAAATTCGCACACCATGTGCAGTTCGATCCAACTTGAAAGATAGGCTATATTTTATTTCGATATATATAATTAATATATACAAAAAATATATAAGGCGGTACGAAGTTCGCCAGGTCAGCTAGTCTTAATATAATATAGAATAGCTTATATTGTAATGTAATGTTCTTTTTTTACTTTTTAGGGACCTTTGTCTACAAAGACATGTCAGCCCCATCATACCCTAATTCTCACTAGTTATGCCTTTAGTATGTCTGTAAATAAACAAAGTACACATGTCAGAAGTGAAAATTCTTTGGCAAACAAATAAAAAAAAAGTAAAAAAAAAAACACAAAACCGCTGAATAGCGCCATCTATTACGCGCAGAAAAGTTTTCGCAGAACTAGTCCTTTGAAACAAACCCAACATCACGCGATTCTTACTCCGTTCACGTTATTCACGTTATCAACATTAGATGTCACTTTAAGTATTTTTTATATTACAACCTGAAAACAATTTACATGAATATTATTTACTGTTCTTAATTAATTATTAATTAAAAATACAAAAAAAACTAATTGAAAAAAAAGTAATTAAAAAAAGTAATTGAAAAAACAAAACAAAAAAAAACAATAAGCCAACGTCACGCGGTGTTCCCAGGCGGTCACCCATCCAAGTACTCACCGTCCCTGACGCTGACGCGTTAGAAGTCGCTCAAATTTTACCCCTCATGTGCCTAAAGAAGTTTCACTTCAATAAATGTTTCAATACAGTTTCGAGTTAATTGACTTTAAAATTTTGAACTAAAATTTTCTATTCGCGAACCATTTTAAAAAGCTACAAACAGATTAAAAAACCTATCTGGAAAAAGATTTCAAAAGTAGACAATTTACATAATTATTATTATGTCAATTCATTTAACAATGGACTAGAGATAATTAATAAGTAAGCATATAATTAAATTATAAAATTGGCGTACCTATTAATAATGTGAGGAGATTTTCAATTAACTAAGTTAATCGTGAACTAGTGGGGATTTGACAGAGTCGTGAATTAATGGGTAATGTCAATAACAAATATATTTGTCGAATACGAATGTTATTGCTATCGTAAGATACAAATAGTGGCGGAAAAACCATGTCAGAGACAAAAACAATACTGATTGAGGTCACCGGTCGTTAGTTTTTTTTAAAGAAAGCTTTTAATGCGTATTATTAATTTATATCAATTTATGATTAACAAAGTGTCGTAAGAGGCGACTAAGGGATAACACAGTTCCACTTCCACTACCACCTTGGAACTCCTAAAGCCGACCGATGGCGGGATAACCATCCAACTGCTGGCTTTGAAATACACAGGCCGAAGACGGGTAGCAGCCTTTTCGTTGCGACAAAGCCTGCCCTGCGTTCACTAACCCGCCTTCCCAGTGTGGTGACTATGGGCAAAACACTTTAGTTCGCGACTTCGCGCCATTTTTGGCGGGAACTTGGGGAGGCCTTTGTCCAGCAGTGGACTGTGATAGGCTAGTGATTGTGTCGTAAATATTCCACGTCTAAAATCTTATTAGGTAGTTTGTTATTATTATGTGTCAAAAACAACTTGAAACGCTTTGAATGTGCAAAAAACTTCTGAACTCGTGGTACATTTTAAGTTAGCATCCGTCTAATCTATAGGTCCTAATATAATATTAAAGCTGAAGAGTTTGTTTGTTTGTCTGTTTGAACGCGCTAATATCAGGAACTACTGGTTCGAATTTATCATTTATCGAACATTTGAACATTGAGGAAAGCTATAGGCTATAATAATATTACGTTACGTACATTTAGTCCTCAAATGAATGCGGGAGTAACCGCGGGGCACATTAGGTTTAATAAAAGGTACCTATATACCTATTGCAAACGAAGACGCGGGCCTAGCTTGTATACAAGTAAAATTTATACAAAACGGCGAACTTGAGGAAGAAGCCAGGAAGTGAGTCTATTGTCAATGAGAGTTTAAAAGTAATTTTCCTTTGTTGCAAACAATACAGTTATATTTGTCTGATGATAACACACTGTTAATCGCTCTGCTCATTTTTTAAGCCTTTTAAAAACAAAGTAAAGTTTATAAATATGAGATAATACGCTAAATATAGTATGATGATGATAATTATGATTTCTTTTGAGAAAATTTAATTTCTTCCATATGCAATCGCAAAAGCATACAGGAAAAAAAAACGCCTAATATTATTATTATTACACATAAATCAAAATCATTTAAGCAAATAGTATCATAACAATCTATTGATATGTATATTTAAAAAAAGATATAAAATTTCATGATTAAATAGATGTTTATTAGATGATCGATCGATCGATTCAGCCTGTAATATCCCACTGTTGAGCATAGGCCTCTTCCCCATGTAGAAGGATCGGAGCTTAATCCACCACGCTGCTCCAATGCGGGTTGGCGGATATATTCCCTACTATGAGTAACGATCGCTATAAGTTGTACATGCATGATAACAACCGGGACCGACGGCTTAACGTGCTCTCCGAGGCACGGTGGGGAGACCCACAAGGACTGCACAAACATCCAGACCACGTCAAACATCTGTATGGCCAATACAAATGTTGTCGTGTGCGGGAATCGAACTCGCAACCGCCCGCGCAACAGCCAATCGCAATCCAGTGCTATCATCGTTGCGCCAACGCGGCGTCCTGCGCCAACGCGATTTTATAATGGCCGCTCTTCACGTTGGCCATCATTGTGGCGAACATTGTGGCGAATATGTTGGCGAACAGATTGTGACGACATCCACACGATGGAAGGTCGTTCAGTCTGCTTCGGTACAGGCCAATGTACTGACGTAAAAATGGATATTGAGGCGATAACGGCTGTTGCGGTTGATTTATTCACAGCATACCGCAACTACGTAAATGTGTATGAGAGAATGGTGATAAAAAAGAAATGGAAAAAAAGAAGGTGGTGGATGCTGTCAATACATCGAAACAGAACTATAAAATACTATAACTATAAAATTAAACTACAGGTACACGTGTGCTCGCTCTGGGAGCTCGCAGCAAACGAACTAGTTAACCAACGTGTGGATGCGTCGGCCACAACTGTGCCACAACCCTTTGATCTTTTGTGAAAAACCGACACCACACGGATTTATCGCCAAGTTGTGGGCCATCATTCCGATACATTCCAACTACCCCCTCTTCATGATGGCCATAGTAATTCGCCATCTATGTTGGCGATCATATTGGCCAAGGGGTCGTTCAAGTATTACGTAACGCAAACTTTGAAGATTTTTGACCCCCCCTCCCCCCCATGTAACGCGCCGTAACGTTTTCCTGAACCCCCCCCCCCCCCCCCAGCCCATAAACGTTACGTAACACCCCAACTGACCATTTTTATCCAAATGTCACAACTTTGTTGCGAAAACTACCGAAAAGTCGCTTTAAAAAATCGCGTTTGCGGTAAGCATAAATATATTATATACAAAAAGGGATATAAACGAAAAGAGTTGCCAATTTGGGAGATTTTAGTACACTAGTTTTTTTATTTAAATAAAAAACAACGTTGCGTAACGCGTTGTTCGAGACCCCCCGTCCCCCCCTGTAACGCATCGTAACGTTTTACAAGACCCCCCCTCCCCCCCTAATTGCGTTACGTAATACTTGAACGGCCCCCAACGTGAAGAGCGGCCATTAGATGAATGAAATGAAAATGTGCACATCAACGTAATCAAAAAAAAAAATAAAAAAATTGCGTGCGTACAAAGTACACATGTCGGAAGTGAAACTTCTTTGGCAAAGTAATTTGCCGTGTTGCCGCGTTACCCGTCGCTCAAATTTTACCTAATTTACTTCAAAAAAAAAAAAAAAGAAAACTAGAAATTAAAAAAAAAAGTTAAAATAAGCCTAGACATTATACCTACTATACTAGTTATACAAACTTATTACGGTAACACAGCAATGTACATTAACATTCACCTTGCCTGTGTCACATACTATAACTATAATCGTAATAGAGGTCAAGATTAATAATAATTTTATCATAGGTATTTTATGACAAAGGTTAAAAAATATTTTTATTTTTTTATATTATACTAAATACAACACGCATCAATCTTAAAATTAAGTACTTTCAAGACACAGGCGTTAACCATTTAATACTGCGCAGTAAGTAAAAAATAATGAATACAATTATCGTTGACTTGCTAATTTAATTGAAATGTTTACCTCGGGCAGTCTAGCTTGCAATACGCTTGCAATCGTGTGATTGATATAAACAAAATAATGTTTGTAATAATGTTTTAAATAATGTTTGTTTATATAAAAAAATAAAGAAAAACTAATTTTGAAAACATTAAAATAAAGGCTTATTATACTTGATATAGTCTATAACTTTTTTTACTATATTTAAATGTAATAAACATACAACTTACTTATATGGCGTTGCTCTCGCAGCGACGCGTTATTTCTTTGCTTGACGAATCAGGACTAGAGTACAGACTTACAGAGTAGGCAATAACTTAACTTATTGCGCCAATAGGCATGAGGCATATTTATCGTCACTGGCAGTCACACTGGTGTAATTACTTGTCACAGTCTGTCATTGTGACTGGCTTAGAAAAATACCCGTGACTGTGACTATCTGTGCCGGTGACTTAAGTACTTTTGAGTTTTGTCCAAGTATAAAAAATTATCTATCTATAATTACATTTCACTTGTACAACTTACAAGTGAATAAAAGTATTACGAATACACTAAAAGGAGGTGAGATAGACGTAGTATTCTCATCTCAAGAATTTCTAGAGATAATGGTGGGAGCCTAGAAACTGTTACCTAATGAGCAGATATACATTTTTATTAAGTTTAATTTCTAATGCTGAATAGACATATTTTGTACATCATAGTGTATCATTTATGTACCTATCTTAATGGGGTTGTTAAAAATTTTCTTTATATGAGTACATCCAATTTTAGTGAAATTATAATCCCTTTGAATACATTTCTTCTTCTTTTGCTAAAAAATAATTTTTATCCCAGTCTAAAAGTAACAAACAAAACGCCTGTGAAAAAATAGAAGATAACGATTGAAATTGAATATAAATTTATATTTCTGACAGGCGCTTAGAATTTTTACATTTTAAAATTATTGTTATCATAAAAAACAATTACTAAAAGTGATAACTGATAAGATTTAAAAATAGATGCCTCCTAATAGCGTAGTACTTAAATTGAGAGTTAAGAATTCGTCACAAATTATAAATGTAAATTAAGCCGATTCTACTAAATAACGATGATGAATAAAACTAGTAGTTTTATTTTTTGTTACCAAAAAAAATTCCTAATTCATAAAATTCTTGTTTTTTTTTTTATATATAATAACGCAATTTTTAACATCACTTTTTTTTTACATAATAAAGTTATTATCATGGACTTAACATACTTAACTTGTTAGTAGGTATTAAGTCCATGGTTATTATAAGTAAAAAGACAGATTATAAAAAAACGCTGAGCACGAAATTTTATCTACGAGGCAACACATTAACATCAAATATAAATTTGACAACACTGGTCTCAAATAGTCAAAAAATCAGGGCTTTGAATCAGCCACGGTTCCCAACTTAGGGGTTTTCCCCCCAGATTTAGGGGGTAAATAAGTGAGATGGGATTTTTAGGGGTCTGAAATTTTTAGGGGTATTTTTAGGGATTTTTTGACTCTTTAATATTTTCAAATTGATAATATTAATATTTATTTTTTGACCTAGCGACATAAAACGACATCGTTAAAAATAAGTTTGCGGAATAGACTATCTCTTAAAATGTTGCAAAGCATCATGATGGTCAGATTTACATTAAATCGAAATGGTGGTTCTTGTACATGTACAACATTTAATCCATCCAATAAAATGTTACATTTATTCAATGTCAACATGATTGTATGATTTTAAAAATCTGAATCTTTAGATGAAAACGAAATATTTGATGTATTAAATAACTTATAATAAAAAGACTTTTGAAACATATTACAGTATATTATTTATAAATCATTATGAATTTATATTTACATATTTTTAGGGGGACAACTCAATAATTAAGGCGATTTTAGGGGTTTTGACACAAACTTTAGGGATAAATATTTTTGAGAGTTGGTAACACTGGAATCAGCCATCAGTCAGGGTGAAAGATGTCAATCAACTAGGTAAAAAAAATAAATAAATCACACAGCTATTATTCAGTTATTCTGCAAATTTGAGAAAGTGAATGTATTAAAATGTCTCAAGACGACGCAAATTCGTCTACGGCCGAAGTATCTTTAAAAGAAATTTTCGATGAAGCCATGAAACTGTATGACAAGATAGAAAATGGAAACGAAGCTACAAATAGCGACCCGGTGCAAGTAAGTTTATGTTGTCAAACTTTTAAAATATGTTTATGTTTTTCTTTGTCTAATCTTCTAATGTTAATTGAAAAATAATAGAAATTATAGTCGTAACTTCAACGATATGTTCAAAAATGACACAGTGTAACTAAAAGCCATGTTAATCAATATTATTTCTAATGCGAAGTTTATGTGCGTTGTAATATTTTTTAACTTTTGAATTATGCGAAATATAGATATGATGAATAATTTTATAATTAAATAAGAAATGTACAGCTAGTATTTTTGGATATTTGTACTACGTTCGATTTTATAATCATGAGAAAGTAAAAAAATATTTTCAATGTTTGTTTATCTATCTAAGGTTCTCATTCAAATTCATAGTAGTTTAGATACCTACCTAATTTTACTTCCTCAGTTTAAATAAAGACCTGGAAATGTTAAATCAATAAATTCTACATTTAAATTTATAGAGATGTTTTTAATACTTATTCATTCATTAAGTGCCAATAATATGAATTTCAGATGACTATAAAGTCAGCAATATCAAAGTTTGAGAAAGCTACAAATTTAGTGTCCCTATCGGGGATGTTTAGTAAAAATGAAACCCTTGAAGAACTGCCTACAGAGACATTACAGTATCTACTGCTGCCTGCGTTACTCGGAACTCTCAGCTTGAAGCTGTGCAGTAAGTCTCGGAAGGATGTTATCAATGTCGCAGATATATATTTTAAGTATGTGCTTTTTATTTTACAATATATTTGAATAATTTTCTATTTATATTGAGTATACAGATTTTACCAATTCAAACTATGTTTATATTTAAAAAAATAAAAATAAAACCCAACTTGTTATATTATCTTTACTCGACTCTAGTAATTTTAGTTAATACCTTGTCAAAATATAGCGTACCCATTGCAAGGAAAAGTGTACTATAAGTTTATAACATTATATAGACAATAATTAGTGCAAACTTAAAAGCTTGATACACAAATGTGATATGACGTGGAACCACAAATAACAGAGACATCCTAAACAAGTAAAGATAAATATTGTTAACTAACTGACTCCGACAGATGTATGTCCTGAGGGCTGAGATGAGATATAATTATGTCAGAAGTGTATGCTATGTTCTAATAACTGTTACACACGTGAAGGCAAAAAAATTGATACATTTTTTCGGAAAGTTTCCAATTTACTAAGCGATTTTCCTAATTTTGCATTCTATAAGAATCTACAAAGTATTTAAAAGTTAAAAAAAAATTGACTGGAATTAAGTGGCCCTTAGTGCCTTTTTAGAGTTAAAAGGTTAGCAACATAGCAATTTATTATGTTATTTGAAATAAAATGAAGTTATTAATTATTTACAGAGACTTTCTTCAAAGGTGTAAAGATTATGGTGTGACTGATGTTGAAGTGCCGCAGACTACTAACAACGAAAACTCTATCAGACCACGGAATGAACAAGAAAAGATTGCTAGTATGGTAATAGAATAATATTGACTTTATATTTATTATAACAACCACTCTGGTGAAGTGGTTGGGGCGCCTAAACACTGGCAGTTTGCGGGTTTGATTCCTGCTCAGAATGGATATTTCTATTTGTACAAATATTTGTTTCTGGTTTGGATGTTTGTTCTTACGGGTCTCCCCGCTGTGCCTTGGAAAGCATGTAAAGCTGTCGGTCCCAGTTGTTAATACTTGATAGCGATCGTTACTCATAGTAGGGAACATATCCACCCACCCGCAGTGGAGCAGCGTGGTGGATTAAGCTCCAATCCTTCTCCTACATGGATATGGTGGCCAATGCCCAGCAGTGGGATGTTACAGGCTGAATCTTTATAAAAATATAGTTTTAAATAAATTTTGTATTGCTTTTAATAAGACAAGCTTTGTTGCACACTTGAATCCATAATTTCTTTCTTATTATGACTGATAAATAGACGTTAATAAAATACACAATTAATTTCATTTCAGGTTCAAACAAGAGAAGCAAAAATAAATAGGTATAAAGAGATGAAGGAATTGAAAGATAAACTAGCAACACTGTCAAAAGCAATGTCGTCACCCAACGTAGATGATGACACAAAGAGAGAGTACTTTACCACACTGTTGTTGAACTATGTGAACCAGGCGCTCGACGAGATCAATAGTATTGAACAGGAGAGACCTATATTGGAGTATATGGCGAAACATGCCGGAGGTATGTATTTTATTATCTATTACTAGCTGACCCCGCAAACGTTGTTTTGCCATATATGTTATTAACCCCCCTTAATCCCACCCCCTTATAACTTAGGGGTATGATAAATAGATGTTGGCCGATTCTCAGACCTACTCGATATGCACACAAAATTTCATAAAAATCAGTCCAGCTGTTTTGGAGAAGTATGGTAACTAATATTGTGCTATGAGAATTTTATATATAACACTAGCTGACCTGGCGAACTTCGTACCGCCTTTTTTTTTCTTAAATATAATAATTACATATACCAAAATAAAATATAGCCTATCTTTCAAGTTGGATCAAACTGCACACGGTGTGCAAATTTGATTAAAATCGGTTAAGTGGTTTAGGAGTCCATTGAGGACAAACATTGTGACACGAGATTTATATATATTAAGATTAATATCGAATTTCTAAGCAATAACTCATATGAAGTATATTATATATCATGATCATAATCTATTATTGAATATCGAATCGATATTGATATCTAATTATCTAATATGTTAGATTTGTAAATAATAAGTTTGATGGATCAATAGATTATTACCACTACCATGGGACATTATACAGCCATATATTAGGGTAATCCAGCAAAGAAAATACAATGCAACAGCAGTAGTCTAATAATTAATCATTTTCACAAAGTTCTTCTCAATTGTATGAAGTGTCGTCACCTAAACCTTTTTTTGCTAATTTATTGCATCCGGATGCAGCGCTGCGCTTCGTTTTTGGACTGTATTTGTGACTATTTCCGACAAATAAATAAACTTTTCTTCCTCACCAGATCCAAGTAGGATGTAAATCCTGTATGGTGTCCAGTAATATACTTCTTCTTCTTCTTTGGCTTTAGCTCCCTTGCGGAATTGCCAGTATCAGAGTAGAAGCTTCAATGTTCTGTGAGAGAATGTTGTTCAGTTAAGACTGACAAGAGTAATATACTAAAGAGTAAACACAGTAATATACTACATAATCGTAAATACCCAAACCAGGACAAACGTCCCAAGGCTGATATACAAACAATTGTTATTTATGGCTTCCATGACTTCTCACATATAAGCCAGTTGATGTTACCACAATGCTAATGGGCAACTTTTTGTGGATACTTTGATTTTTGTTTTCTAATCATGCGATCAGTCGGTTGGCCATGAGCAGATGCAGTGTCCATTTTGTGTAGAGTGCAACTCTCATTGAAGTTCAGCCTTATAATGTGTTACAGCCAATTAGTTTGATTGAATGTCTATGTCGTCTAATATGTTCCGTCGCTTTTTCAGACGGCGATAACTTTCAGGTATCGTCAGCTGACCCGCAAGGCGATTTCTGTAGTCTTGTTTTGTACCTAAGATCACAAAAAGCTATTTCCTCGTTGATGGTAGAAATTTAGAGCAGTTCCTGAAGTTCTGATGTTTTGCGGAACCGTGGCGCGTAAGGCATTTTCCGAAATATGCCATTTTGGACTTTGTAGTACCATAAAATTAGACGCACTCGCTGCTCCCTACAATTGTATTGAACAATTGTACACAGGCTACATGTGTATCGTGTACAAAACTGGTCGAAGGACGGAACCTTGTGATACGCCTGCAGATATTTTGTCGAATTTGGACGTGGCATCGTTCTCTCACACCTGAAATATCCTATCTGAAATGTATGACTTTAGTACTCCAAAGAAATGGTAAGGCAACAATGATTTTATTTGCACAGCAGCCGCTTGTGCCAAACTCAAAGGCCTGTTGCATATCCAAGAATACGGCCGAACAGTATTTCCTCTTATCAAAAGAGGATTTTATTTTTCTGCATAGTCTGTGGACCTGTTATACGGTTTAGTGTTCTTTCCGGAATTCGAACTGACGGTTAGGAACAAGCAAGCTTCTCTATATACTTGTATTTTGCCGGGTGAGCACCAAGACACAAAGCAGACTTAGCTGCCATGTTACGGTCTTTTTTGGACAGTCCGAAGTTTTATGAGACTTAGCACATTTCACATAACATTTCATACAGCCTCATGCAGTAGTTTTTGATATGTCCATACTGCTGGTATCTCTGACATTTTACTACAGTATTCTGTTTACGTGTATATTCTATGGCGACCGATTGATGATAGGTGTATTTTAAATTTTTTCGTAAACCTATAGCCAGATTGACGTAGAATGCGGAATTTGGTGGCTTATCAGATCCATAATTACCATTAATTATTTCACTGACAAATGTGTTACCTGTGTTCTAGCTGTTTTCTATGGTTTGTTTAACTATGCACAGGGCAGGGGTATAGTGAAGATTCCTTATGACGATTCTGTATGGCCGTTTAATTTAACGATTAAATGTGTGTCCAATAAGACCATTCTTCTCAATAACCTCCATCATTGTGGATGGAGTCCACATAAGTAGAATTTATTCTAAGTTGGTTTTTGTTAATTTAACTCTATCGGTGAATTCGGTTTTAACGCAACCGTGGCATCGT
The DNA here is from genome assembly GCA_905220545.2 of Melitaea athalia. Lineage (NCBI taxonomy): Eukaryota > Metazoa > Arthropoda > Insecta > Lepidoptera > Nymphalidae > Melitaea > Melitaea athalia. The sequence continues at coordinate 22,500,827 of HG992178.1, forward strand.
CTATACCAGGGGTCGGCAACCCGCGGCTCGCGAGCCACATGCGGTTCTTTGAATGTGAAGCTGTGGCTCTTTAGTTCCATTCCAGATCCAAAAGGTTGCCGACCCCTGGTCTATACGAATCCTTTACAGCACCCAACTATTCAAAGATTCATATTACAATGAATTTTTTGACAAGAGACAACACCATGCTATTTTTAATTCATATTATTTTTATTTTTGTGTAACCCACACACGAGGAAATTCTGGATCGAAATGCTGAATCGAAAGTTTTGATGTTTTAGATGATTTAAAAATATTTAGAATTTCCTCATGTGTGGCTGTGGGTTACACAAAAATAAAAAATAGTACGAGTTGTAGATACATTTAATTGCACTATGTCTGAAGCTCTAATATTTTTACTTACAACACTTGAATTACTTACGGGCTTATTTCTGAGCAGTCCTATAGAATTAAAAGTTGACTGTGAAATTTTAAAAACTTAATTACCTCGGTCGAAACAGCATAAATGAAGAAATACGAAATAGTAAAAAGTTTCTGAACATTAGAATGTAATCCTCCAGAAGCGAAGCCCAACAAGGCGCGGGCTCCGAGCCTGAAGCCGGTCATCATAACCCGCGACGCGGTGCAGAAGGCGGTGTTCGGCGCGGGCTACCCGTCGCTGCCGACACTCACCATTGAAGAGTTCTACGACAAGCGAGTGAGGGACGGACTGTGAGTGATTTACTTTCAGTACTTCCTTAACATTTTTTTTATTACCTACTAGCTGACCTGGCGTACTTCGTACCGCCTAACAGTGGATACGCCTAATAATGGATAACAGATTTAATTTTTTATCCTTTCTGAAACCCCTCCACTAACACTTAAACTTTATGGTATGGTATTAAAGTTCAAATTTACTTTTAAGTATTATTACGAATCTTGTATGGGAATATAGAAAAGTGTTGTTTTTAGACTTTTAAGACAGTTTTTTAAATTTTTCTCTCCGTAAAAACCATCCTCGTACTTCAAGGAATATTATAAAAAAAGAATTAGCGAAATCGGTTCAGCCGCTCTCGAGATTCGAGCTTAGCAACAAATTCAGCAATTCATTTATATATAGAGATGTAAGATGTAACTAGATCGGCAAACAAGCGTACAGCTCACCTGATGGTAAGTGATTACCGTAGCTTATAGACGCCTGCAACATAAGAAGCATCGTAAGCGCTCCTGTCGCTTTAGTCAACAACAGGAACACAATACTTCTTGAAAACAGTATTATTTAAACAGTATTATTTTGATTTTTACAATATTGATTATTAGTTATTTGGAAATATCTTATCCGCGAAGGACGGGCTGTGATTAATTCAAGTAGTTCCAGTGCTCCTCAACCTTTGTCATGTCACCCCCTAGCTATTTATAATACAAAAGTATTTGTTATATTTGAAAATATAATACCTATCCTGTTGCTGTTTATAATCTTAACCGTGGAGTTCAACGGCAAGCGAGTGAGGGACGGACTGTGAGTGGCTTGAATCCAGTGCTTCTCAATCTTGAGTATGTCACCCCCTGGCTATAAAATAATATTATTATTAATTTGGAAATATCTTACCTGTTAATAATCCTCACGATTTTTCGCTGTTTATACGTAGAAAAGGAATGGATGTGTTTAGTATTGTTTAGTTTTTTTTTTTGTAAATGACATTTTTACTTTTCTTTTTTTTGACTTTCGTTAAGTGTGAGGCTCACCTTATGACGAAATAAATATTTTCATTTCATTTCATTTCATTTCATAATGAAATCTGTAATAACCTTTACAATTGTATGAAGATGAGCAAAATCATTTACTTCATTTATTTTCGATCTTTAAAATAAAGCCAAAAGTGATGAAACTATGATTAAATTGTTTTTATTCAACCTTAAGAGATACAGTTTAACATAAAATTGTCTCCTTTTATTCACAAATAGGTTTCCAAGTGCGGGTACCAACATACCGCACGCAACGATTCAAAGCACAGAGGCCGACGCGGACGAAGCCGAAGAAGTTAGAAAAGTAATCAAATTTCATACATTTTTATATATTTTTTGTTTTCGGTTAAAAATGGAAAATTATTCGCCTATTCTCAGTGGAATAGAATAGTGAATTCAGCTCCAATCCTTCTTCTATATAGGGAAAGAGGCCTTTGTCTAGTAGTGGGACGTTGCGGGCTAAAGTAACAAGCTTTATGTAATACTAGCTGTGCCCATGACTTTGTCTGCGTGGAATAGTGACTTTAGACAGCATTTTTTGTATATATCTTTTGGTTTATTTTGGATTATAAACACCGTCGTTTGGATATTTACATGTTCAACGTGTTTATTTAAATTGGCATAACTTTTTTACTTATGAACCGATTAACGTATTGATAAAAATTAAATAAGAAAATTAGGCATCCTTGCAGCGAAAGCCATAGCTTTGAAAAGTTGTGACTCAAAATATTTTATAAGTTTTAACTCTTGGGAATGATAACGTAAGAACGAAATATACTTCTATGATAGAAATGTGATTAAATATTCTAAATTAAATCAGATTTTAGCATTAGCATGATTTATGATTTTTTATTATTGAACGTGACTAAATATATTTTTTTTTTTAAATAAAAACATGACATACTTTACGAGGTCATCGAAAAATGGTGTGGGAACCCCCCAAAAACCGAACTAATACATTTATATTGATACAAATATCGGCTAAAAAATAGAAATCGAGCTTACGACCATCTGTTGTCGGAAAGGATTTAATAAAATGGTATTCTCTTCTTAGGAACAATTGGTTGAAAACGATGATTCAGAGGAATTGGCGCGACAACGTAATATGGATGAGTACAAGGATGACCACCGTAGGGGATGGGGCAACAGATACAACAGAAGCTAATACGAATTGCCACAGATAATAAATACACCGAAGATAATGAATATTGGTATATACACAGATAATTAATACATCTGTACTTCGTCAGTCTGTAGTGTGGTGTATAATATACAGCGTTTAATTTATTGACGATATAATTTTTATCCCAAGCTTTACTACTGAGTAATAAAATGTTTTCGTTCTATTGTTGTTTTAATTGTATATATAAAATATATATTTATTTAATGTTTACTTATATCTTTCTTTTCTTTTATTTCCCTTTTTTATTTGATTTGCTTTATTTTGCATTTTTTATAACTAAAAACTTCCTTTTATATTTTCTGAGCCTCGTTTTTAGGGTTCCGTACTCTAAGGGTAAAACGGGAGGGAATATTACTAAGACTGCTGTCCTTCCGTCTGTCACCAGGCTGTATCTCATGAACCGTGATAGACAGTTAAATTTTTTACAGAAGATGTATTTCTTTTGTCACTATAACAACAAATACTAAAAAAACAGAAATAAAATAGATATTTAAGGGGGCTCCCTCCCATACAACAAACGCTTCCTGCTGTGCTCCAATGAATTTTTTAATTCGTTTGTAACTATTATCGTACGAAACTATTCGTGTTGACGTGGGATTTGTTTTAAGCTTTCAGTTATTACATCTACAATTAAAACAAGTTTTAGCAAACCTCATAATGATGTGTTCAATTGGAGAGCCACTCACAAAATTAGTTGAGTTAAAGATATAAGAATAGAAGGAGATCCAAAAGTTTTTGTGTAATATCTTAAAAGCTTAGGAAAAAAATATTTTATTAAATTGTTATTAGTTTTCAATTAAGATGGCTGCTGTACAACGAGGACATAGATAATTCAGTATAGAGGATTTTAGTGTTTTGTATGAGGAATTTAGGCCTCGTTTACGGAGACGCGGAGCGTAGTGCGTAGCGTGTGGCGTAGCTTCTCGCGTGTGTCAAAATGCATGAAAATGAACGCGTGTAAAATCGCTTCTCCGTAAACGCACTCATACAACGCCCCACGTTTGAATTTAGTGCGTTCCGCCACGCCACACGCTACGCACTACGCTCCGCGTCTCCATAAACGAGGCCTAAGTAAGCGTTTCACTACAGACTACAGAGCCAACAAAAAAGAGTTAGGTATGTGTGCATTGGTCTCTGTTCTCGGCTAAAAAATTAGCCGAGAACAGAGACCAATGGCGTAAGAGCGTGAAGGATGGTCAAAAACACCATGATGAAGCCTGGTTTGGACTTTTATCGAACAGGAGAATTAAAAAACATCAAAACAGCGACAATTGTGACACTAGCGCATCTTTTCCCTGTTCGGTGTGTGGTAGAGTCTGCCGCTCCCGTATCGGCTTGTACAGCCATCAGAAAAAATGCTCTTCAGGCACTGATTGAATCGTCTGTAATAGACGTAAAGGCCTATGATGTGTGCATAAACAAATATATCCGAGAACAAGAAAACCCTCTAAAAACTGTTTATCATATAAGACTTCTAAAATCTAATAATTACGAAGATAATGAAAATGTCATAATCATTCAATGATGCCATTAGTAATGGCACTTAAGAATGATGGTGGTTGTAATAAATGAAATTATGTCGAAAATTATATACTACAAGACGTATGAACATATTCTTGACGAGCTTTCTCCCCCGCGGCGGCAATCGAAAGTGATATCGATAAAACGTGTGTCATTACGCGTTTGTCAAGTGCGTTGAAAATTTCGGAAGGTTATATAATTTATATATACATAAGGCGTACTATAGTTAGGAACTTTGCCTTCTTTTTTCAATGTAACGGTACTTTTTACTATAATAACGTTTAATTACAGTGATATTAGACGGTATAGTTGAGATACTTGAGATGATTCAACAAGTTTTATAAAATATCAAAAGAAATTACATATTAGAACTTTAGATTGTACCTACTGTAATTTAATAGTTATTTATTGTTATTAAATGGGTTCCATAATCCAAAATGGCTTCAGTTTTCTTTCCTCCTTGTTCTATTACTAGTAAAATGTATGTAACTATAGTGCTTAGTTTAAGTTGCCGCTCTTATTGATCTTTATACAAATGCATACGACTTCATACAATTTCTTGATTAATGAGTAATCGTGAAATAAATAAAGCTGCATAATCTTCATCATTCTACAGTATGGCAGGCTGTATAGTTATGGACCAGTTGCGCAAAGGTCTCTTTTTTTTGGATGGTGATTGTGCCCAATATCATGCTGCCTCTGTTGGTGGGCGGGCTAATTCGTATCAATTAGTCGTATTATAAAAAACGAGAGAGCGGTTTGGTAACATCAACTATATAGAAATAATCAAATTGACCAGGCATAATTCATAATGCTCGTCACCTATATAATAGGGCAGAAGAATAAAAAGTAGGTTAAAAGTGCACCAAACGTAGGTATCATTAATGGCAAATTTCCAATAAATACCAGACATTCCTCTGAGACAACACGTAAAACCTGTGGGGTTTCTCTAGATGTCTTTCTAAATTTCTAGAGAGAAATTTCTAAACTAGAGCACTTAGAAATACGTATTTAAAAAAAAGTAGCTAAGCCATAAAATATGAGGACAAAGTTTTACTCGAATTTTAAATATGAAAAAATAATTAGAAAATATGAGTTTCAGTTACAAATAAATTGAATTAATAAAATCTAAATAAATTACTTAGAAAGTAAAAAAAAAGATGTAGAATATCGAATTAGAACGATAAAACGGTATAGAAGTGAACCTAAACCATTTAATTAATATTCCAAGATCAACAAAACGTTCTAGTAAGCTAGTCCGTTAAACTTGCAGAGCGGTTCCAGTAAACTTGACACCTATACTGGTTTACCGCACACGAGTGGAGGTGTCAAGCCTGTTTGTCATAACGTGCGCAAGCGCATGCACCTACTATCTAGGGCGAAGAGAGCTTGTGGCTATCGATCAGCGAGTTTCCTAGACTTTTTATGGGAAGTACGATGCGGAAGCAAGGCACGCCTTTTCATTCATCTTGCACACAGGGTTTTTTGGATGCGTTTTCAGTAAGATTACTAGTACCTATAAAATCTTTATAAAACAGTTTTACGAAAGACTATGTTATGTACTTAATGGACGGATTTTAATGTAGGTACCTACCTAATATGCCTCTTTTTAACCGACTTCCAAAAAAGGAGGAGGTTCTCAATTCGACACGTATGTTTTTTTTTTAACCGACTTCCAAAAAAGGAGGAGGTTCTCAATTCGACACGTATGTTTTTTTTTTTTTTTATGTATGTTAGCTCAGAACTTTTGACTGGGTGGACCGATTTCGATCAATTTCGTTTTAATTGAAAGGTGTTGCGTGTCATGTGGTCCCATTTTAATTTAATTGAGATCTGACAAGTACTTTTAGAGTTATATCTAATAATGCGTATTTACGTGACTACTTTTTCGTCGACCTACGTTATATTATACCGCATAACTTTTTACTTGGTGTACCGATTTCGATGATTCTTACTTTAATCGAAAGCTAATACTTGTCTTGTAGTCTTGTTTAAATTAGATCGAAAACTGATTACAACTTTTTGAGTAATCTTTAATAGCGCGTATTTACTTGACTATTTTTTCGTCTTATTACGTTGTATTACTTGTCGATGTAATTGAAGTCGGTTTTTTTTCGTTTGCGAGCAAACACAATTATTCAATATAGGATTATGTAAGAGTATTATATTTATTAACTATTATAGTATATATAGGTACGTTGTTTTTATTACTGTTTTGTTGTCATTAAACCATTAGATATAGGTATTTAACCTATATTACTCCTTAAAACTAGCTTTCTAAGTTTCTACGCAACAAATTATTATTAAAATTCAATAAATAAACCGTTCAACTTTCTTACTCGAGTAGAAAAATATATAAAGCTATTGCCATATCCATAATCTTAATACATCCAAAACATTCTATAAACCAAGGTTAGATATAGCTTACTAAAAGTTTATTTCATTCATTTCGACAGCTAATGTAGGTTTAATGATTTGTCGATAAGAGATTTACAAAACGATTTTCCTTATTCCTGGTCACCCGTTCCATTCGTATTTATATCAAAGCAATTACATACGAATGCAGCATTAAGTTATGGAATTCTATTTGCCATTTCTGGACATAGCAAATAGCAAAGCTACTCGTACATTTATAACAAAGTGCGCAGTACTATTATTATTTATATATATTCCATCGACACATGCATTCGTCTTGTTAATCTAATCATGTTATTAGAACCTAGCTTCTTTGGCTTTGTCGCATAATAATTTTATCTGGTATAGCTATTTAGTATTCTAAATATGTTGGATAAGTACCTATATACATATCTTTTATTACCGTTGACGTCAAAGATGCTTATTTGAATTATAATGCCGTTTCTGATAGATGAAGACGTAAATGGATTATAAATATAAGTAGGTAAATATAGGTAGTAGTAAATATAGGTAGTATATACTTTTATGCTATTGGATATGTTATGTTCGGGTTCGATTTCCCGCACACGACAACATTTGTATTGGCCATACAGATGTTGCCGTGGTCTGGGTGTTTGTGCAGTCCTTGTGGGTCTCCCCACCGTGCCTCGCAGAGCACGTTAAACCGTCGGTCCCGGTTGTTATCATGTACACCTGATAGCGATCGTTATTCACAGTAGGGAATATATCCTCCAATTCCCGCATTGGAGCAGCGTGGTGGATTAAGCTCCGATCCTTCTTCTACACGGGGAGAGAGGCCTATGCTAGAGATTGCAAACCGGGCCCGGCCGGGCCGGGCCCGCCCGGGCCCGGTGCCCTTTTAGACACCCACCGGGCCCGGCCATTTTTACTGAGCCCGGTCACCGGACCCGGTACGTAAACCGCGACTATACAAGTTTGGTTTTTTACAGTTACAGTACACCTATCATATAAGATTTCGCTATTTAGTTAATTAGTAATAGTAACACTCACTAATCTAAACTCTTAATAGCCAAAGTTTAAGAAAAAACATACTTTACTTTTAGCAAACAAGAATTTGTTTTTTTTATAACAATTAACAAAGCTACCAAAGTTTATCTATCTATCTAATCTAAGTCTTTATGACACGTTTAGTACCTTAAGCTGCGTTATTAGTTTATTATTAACCGACGTCCAAAAAGGAGGAGGTTCTCAATTCGATTGAATTTTTTTAAATGTATGTTAGATCAGAACTTTTGACTTGGTGGACCGATTTCGATGAACTTTATTTTAACTGAAAGGTGTTGCGTGTCATGTGGTCCCATTTAAATTTAATTAAAATCTGACAAGTACTTAGAGTTATCTAATAATGCGTATTTACTTGACTACTTTTTCGTCGACCGTATATCGTATCGTTATATCGTATCTCGTATTAAACCGCATAACTTTTCACTGGGTTTATCTATTTTCATGATTCTTACTTTAATCGAAGGCCAATACTTGTGATGTAGCCTTGTTTAAATTTGATCGAGATCTGAGTACTACTTTTTGAGTACTTAATCTTTGTTAGCGCGTATTTATTTGACTATTTTTTCGTCTTATTACGTTGTATTACTTGTCGATGTAATTGAAGTCGGTTTTTTTTTTGTTTGCGAGCACACAATTATTTAAATACCTACTATGTTTTCAATCCTATATGTTTCTATTTAAGGAGTAAAGAGAAAAACCTGCTTATTTAAACTTATTAAAATGAATAATTACTAATACTAATGTTACTTTTCCGTCCATAAGTAAAAGTAATAAATTCTGTATTAAGTGCGATTTTGAGACTTGAGTGAGGCTGATTATTGTGATAATTGTTCATAAGCCAGTTTGAAATAAATATTAACCTTGAATCATTGTGTTTTTTCATTCATATAGAGAAAATTTTCATAAAATACTTAGGTTTCATCGCTAACACATAACCCGGCCGGGCCCGGCGGGCCCGGCCGGGTTGGCGCCAAATGCAACCGGGCCCGGCCGCGTTGAAAAACATACCGGGTTGCAATCTCTACCTATGACTTTATTTATAAATCTGCTTAATTTTAAATTCGAAATATATTTGGCGCTTAATAACATGTAACAGTATTTGAAGAAACGATAAACGCATTTATAGAACGAATAACTGTTCAAGGCATACGTAACCCGCAACCTTGAGGTTGCACTTGGGTCTTACTTTAAGATAACAGTAGAGTGTATGAGCCTGTATTAGCATTCCTTGAAGGAGTGGGTCATTCAGTCGATGGTATAAATGCGGCTTGTGAAACTTGTATTGAACTTGATTTGCTTGTACTTGATATTGCAAAGTATACCTATACAAGGGCGATGCTAGCAAGTGATTGTTGCGGGAAGTTCTTTAGTCATGAAATTACGGGTTTTTGGAAAGCAATAATAAATAACTGTTGATTATAATTTTATTGACTACGATCGATCACGATTCAGCCTGTAATATCCCACTGTTGGGCATAGGCCTCTTCCCCATGTAGGAGAAGGATCGGAGCTTAATCCACCACGCTGCTCCAATGCGGGTTGGCGGATATATTCCCTACTATGAGTAACGATCGATATCAGATGTACGTGATAACAACCGGGACCGACGGCTTAACGTGCTCTCCGAGGCACGGTGGGGAGACCCACAAGGACTGCACAAACACCCAGACCACGGCAAACATCTGTATGGCCAATACAAATGTTGCCAAGTGCGGGGATCGAACCCGCAACCGCTCGCGCAACAGCCAATCGCAATCCATTGCTGTGACCGCTGCGCCAAAGCGGCGTCACGAAACCGGCGGCGTTTATTGACTAATTGACGATAATCGATTTGTAATCGTCGAGTATAAGAGGATAAAGTAATTTTGAAAGAAGTTGCAAGCTGCGACTTATTTTTATTTAATAATGTTAAAGATACCATTTCTTAAGTGGCACAGCAGGAAATTTCCTGCTCAAAATATGGAGCAGCCCGATTGGGGTAGTAGTACCTCAACCTTACAGAAGATCACAGTTAAATAACACTGTTTTCGAGCAGTGCTGTGTTCCTGTTGGTGAGTAAGGTGACCAGAGCTCCTGGGGGAAATGGGGATAGGGGCGGTTGGTGTTGCAAACGTCTATAAGCTATGGCGATCGCTTACCATCAGGTGAGCCGTACGATTGTTTGCCGGTCTAGTTACATAAAAAAAACCATTCCATTACTTAAGGAGATGAATAGGGACTAAAAATAAGTGTTGGTGCTCTATCTTTTCGAAGATATTTAGCAATTCGAAATCGGACATATATTAGAGTTCAAATTCTCTGCAGTAAAGTTCTCTATCGCTATGTGAGAATGTATTCATTTACCATCTACATAAAAATAAAATATTACATTGTTAAAATGTTAAGAGTAGTTCGCCTTTAAGCACGATTTCAAACGCTTTGGATTCCTCGCGTCCTCGTCAGATTAGTTGACATTTATAGCACGGTGCATTATAAACGTGTAATTGAACTAGTCATATTTATGAATTACGAGTGTAAACACGGCAATATTAAGCTCGTGCCTAACCAACTCATTATCATAAACTCAAGTTTTTATTTTAGTTTTAAACCAAAAAGTTAAACAATGTTTTCGCGAGACGTTGGTGTAGTGAAGTGTGTATCCAGCTATATAATGTCCATAAAGGTAAATAGAAGATAATACATAATATTAATACTGTGACCATATGTGACGTATACCTACTCGAAGACTCGTGGACGCTCCGACATCCTTTGTCCCTGACCACGATGCGGAGAGTCGTGGTCAGAGTTCAGAGGCTGTGCTGTTCTCACGATGAATGCCACTCTATCGTTACTTACAGAGTCGCACGACTGTGACGTAACTAAGACCTAATCGAAAAACCTCACCAAATACTTATTTATTGCCTGGTGTATTGTCCATAAAACCTGAAAAACAGTTAAAGATTGATGTTTTCACGCTAAACTTCTAAATAGCGAAAAGATCGTAGGTTACAGTTAGTTAATTAGAAATACAAAATTTAAAAAAAATTGATGTTTATTTCGAAAAATCCAAAAATGGAAAAATCATAAAATAAAAATATTCAAGGTATGCACTAGAGTAGACTATGTATGTAGAATCTCGGTAGATAGGCATCTCAAGTTATCCATAAGAAAAATCCGACTCTTGACTTGAAGTCATACTATTAGCTACGAGCGCACTGTCCCGTTCTGTACGAGGAAACGTGCGATGACACAGATGGCCTAATAGCAGGAAACGTTTTCACTTCGACGTGACTCTCTATAACTTGAAGCATATCTTGAGATCGTAAATAAATAATAACGTAATTAAATTACATAATACTAACTATGCCCGCGACTTCGTCCGTGTGGAATTTAACAAAAAAGTTTTGGTTCAGTTCGTAGAGTTACAAAATAAATACATTTCTAGAATAAAAGTAGTCTAAGCTACTCCTTATTACATCAGCTATCTGCCAGTGAAAGTCCCGTCAAAATCGATTTAGCGGTTTCAGAGATAAGCCGCAACAAACAGACAGACAGACAAAATCTAAAAAAGATAGACAGACACACATAGATGAGGTCTTTAACATCTTTGTTATCACAGTAATGTTACGTCAATATCATTAAATTTAAATTAATTAAATGGCAAAGTAACAACAATTGACAGTAGTAAGTAACTGAAAACGATAGCAAAAAATAGTTCAAATTTTTCCATTTCATACTCTGTAAGATGTGAGATGACATGTGAATTGTGAGGGACGGTTGATGAGTTAAAACCAACCCAATGAAAGTTGATCTAACACTAAGTTTGTTAAGATACGAGTAATTGTAAGTATATACAGGCAGAAGTACAGACATAGTCCAATTTTGATATTTCTATAATTTGGTCCCATATTATTGAATAAAATTCCTAGCCTAAACCCAGTGGCGTAGCGTGCCTTGGAGGGGCCCCGTATCAAAATTAGTTGGGGGGCCCCAATGAAGGGTAACGATTTCTCACAAAATAAACAAAAATGCTTGCATTTAATTAAAATAAATATTTATTTAATATAAGTTATCACTTCCTCCTAGAATAGACAATAGTGACAAGTCTGATAGCCGTTCCTGCCTCGTCGAAGTCCTTAGGTAATTTTTGTTCAGTTTAGTTTTGAAAAACTTCTTCCAGCTGTTGCGGTTATAACTGGAAGGGTCAATAATAGAAAGCATGATGTAATTACCAAACGTAAAACTGGATGCAAGACTATTGAATTTTATCAGCAACAATTCCAGGAGTTCCTTAATGGAATGAATTTTTTGAATTTCGGATTTTACATTTTAAGCATGTTTTCAGAGCAATTGATTGTTCATGAAGATTAATTACTGAATCCTGCAATAACCGATGAAGGATGTTGCTAACTTTTGGGCGCACGCTTAACTCGGGAAAAAGGGGATCCCTTTTTTTATTTTTGTCATTTCTGAAGTGAAAACTCTATAGGCACGTTTGACAGTTATTTTGTATGTTTTTTTTTTACCGGCAAGCACGAGATTAAGAGCTGGCGCGCACCACGATTTTTAATCGCGCTATTATTTAATCGCAAAAATGCAACGTATGAGTTAGTAGGACAGCGCGCGCACAGCGACTGAAAAATCGCGATTCGTCACATTTTCTCGCGACGCGATTATCGCGAAAATAAAATGCAACGTATGAAATTGTATGAGCCCGCGCGCACTGCGATTTTAAAATCGCGCATTCGGGCCTCTTTCGTTTTCCATCTTTCCAAGAGTAAGCATGTCAGCGCCTGAATATAAAAGCTTGTCGCGAGATTTGCTTGTAAACAAGTAAATTAAATAAATTGATGTGATTGATTTTAACTATTAAAATTCTCAAACTAAGGAAATACGAGTAGGTACTCACCGTACTCATTAGAGATTGCAACCCGGTATGTTTTTCAACGCGGCCGGGCCCGGTTGCATTTGGCGCCAACCCGGCCGGGCCCGCCGGGCCCGGCCGGGTTATGTGTTAGCGATGAAACCTAAGTATTTTATGAAAATTTTCTCTATATGAATGAAAAAACACAATGATTCAAGGTTAATATTTATTTCAAACTGGCTTATGAACAATTATCACAATAATCAGCCTCACTCAAGTCTCAAAATCGCACTTAATACAGAATTTATTACTTTTACTTATGGACGGAAAAGTAACATTAGTATTAGTAATTATTCATTTTAATAAGTTTAAATAAGCAGGTTTTTCTCTTTACTCCTTAAATAGAAACATATAGGATTGAAAACATAGTAGGTATTTAAATAATTGTGTGCTCGCAAACAAAAAAAAAACCGACTTCAATTACATCGACAAGTAATACAACGTAATAAGACGAAAAAATAGTCAAATAAATACGCGCTAACAAAGATTAAGTACTCAAAAAGTAGTACTCAGATCTCGATCAAATTTAAACAAGGCTACATCACAAGTATTGGCCTTCGATTAAAGTAAGAATCATGAAAATAGATAAACCCAGTGAAAAGTTATGCGGTTTAATACGAGATACGATATAACGATACGATATACGGTCGACGAAAAAGTAGTCAAGTAAATACGCATTATTAGATAACTCTAAGTACTTGTCAGATTTTAATTAAATTTAAATGGGACCACATGACACGCAACACCTTTCAGTTAAAATAAAGTTCATCGAAATCGGTCCACCAAGTCAAAAGTTCTGATCTAACATACATTTAAAAAAATTCAATCGAATTGAGAACCTCCTCCTTTTTGGACGTCGGTTAATAATAAACTAATAACGCAGCTTAAGGTACTAAACGTGTCATAAAGACTTAGATTAGATAGATAGATAAACTTTGGTAGCTTTGTTAATTGTTATAAAAAAAACAAATTCTTGTTTGCTAAAAGTAAAGTATGTTTTTTCTTAAACTTTGGCTATTAAGAGTTTAGATTAGTGAGTGTTACTATTACTAATTAACTAAATAGCGAAATCTTATATGATAGGTGTACTGTAACTGTAAAAAACCAAACTTGTATAGTCGCGGTTTACGTACCGGGTCCGGTGACCGGGCTCAGTAAAAATGGCCGGGCCCGGTGGGTGTCTAAAAGGGCACCGGGCCCGGGCGGGCCCGGCCCGGCCGGGCCCGGTTTGCAATCTCTAGTACTCATATCTCGCGATCATATAAATTATGTAATGACTTTATAAGTAGATAGAAAAAGTTTTAAAGTAAATTTTTTTGTTTTTCGTTTTAGCACGTTCAAATAAAAGGTTGTTTTTTAAAAAGGTTTTTTACTTTTAATTTATTTAAATGATAATTTGGTTGCCGTGAGAGTTGTACTACAGTATATCTACTGTAATAATCTATACTAATATTATAAAAAGGTAAAGTTTATAACTTTGTTTGTAGGGGGTAATCTTCGCAAATACTGAACCGATCATGATGATTCTGTCACTAACAGAAAGCTACACTATTTAGAAGTGACATAGGCTATATTTTATTGTTATTGAACAAAAATCAGCATTTCACCCGTGCGAAGCCGGGGCGGGTCGCTAGTTGTAAATATAATAATTCTCATGTTTCGTACATTCGTCGTGCTATTGTACGTGTGTTCGTATCTCAGTAATCTGTCGAATGTTTAAATTTTCATTCTATAATAGCCAAAGAATTTTTTGGGATACATTCGAAGCTCATGGTGTTTCTGATAAAAGAAACCTTTGATAATTCTATCCGCTGTTAAAAGATGAATCCAGTGTTAGCGAATTTTATTATTTTTTCTTCTGATCCTCCGAATTAGTAAATAAAGACAAGCGACTTGTACGAAGTCAACGGTGCAACTGAGCAAAGATCGCGATTTTTTAATCGCAGTGCGCGCACGGTACGTTCTGCGATTTTTTATAGCGCGATTTTAAAATTGTGTCGCAAAACAGAATATCGCGGTGCGCGCCTGCACTAAGTGACATCGTGGATAACATTTTACTAGGTTTGCTTAAACACATTAGGGGCCTCTGTAGCCCGGGGCACCCGTACCATTGATACGTCTGATACGGTGGTAGCTACGCCCCTGCATTGCAATCTAAATCACTCACAGAAGCTGACTGCTGAAAAAATGAAGAAATTTTGGATATTTTTTTTAATAACCTACTCTCTTTTCTGTCTACTTTTTCTTTTCATAGCTCCACTGGGATAATCTCTTTTCGTTTCACTCATTCTTTTCACAAACCACAGTAATTAACCAATAAGTAATGAGAAGTAAAAGATTCTATTGTATTAAAATGTAATAACGTAACGGCGTTTGGCAGGCTTCGTCGAGTCTTCACTTCGAAGATTCCGCAATGCTTGAAAACAAAAGTCTTCGAACAATGCGTCCTGCCTGTGTTAACATACGGAGCCGAGACGTGGACACTGACAAAGGGACTGGTACACAAGTTCAAAGTCGCTCAACGTGCAATGGAATGGGCTATGCTTGGGGTTTCTCTCAAAGATAGAATTAGAAATGAGGCTATCCGCGAGAGAACGAAAGTAGCCGACATAGCCCACAGAATTAGCAAGTTGAAATGGCAGTGGGCTAGTCATCTGTGTCGCAGGACCGGTGGCCGTTGCAGCAGACGTGTCTTGGAGTGGAGACCGCGTCTTGGCAAACGCAATGTAGGACGTCCTCCGGCCCACTGAGCGACGATCTACGTAAGACTGCCGGTGTAGGCTGGATGAGGATTGCGGAAAACCGTAATATCTGGCGCGAACTTGGCGAGGCCTATGTCCTGCAGTTTACTGCAATGTGCTGAACTGACTGTCTTAACTGTGATAACGTATGAACCGGAATGAAATAAAACACGTAAATATTCTTCTCGTAATATGCATCTGTTATTGCGGGATTCCCCCGTTTAAGTCACTCACTGATGTAGGATGTTGCCAACTTTTGGGCGCACGCTTAACTCGAAAAAAAAGAGATTACTTTTTGATTTTGTCATTTCTGAAGTGAAAACTCTATAGTCTATAGGCACGTATGACAGTTTTTTTATATGCTTTTTCCCGGGAAGCATGAATTTAAGTAACATCGTGGATAATATTTTACGATTTTTTTTTGCTTATAGACGTTGGGGGCCCCTGTAGCCCGGGGGCCCCGTATCATTGATACGGCTGATACGGCGGTAGCTACGCCCCTGCGGCTAAACCGTTCCGTTCCGTTCCGTTTTTATTATTAAATAGTTGTCGCATTATTATTTAATAGTTAGTTATCTCATTATTATTAAATAGTTATCTCATTGTTAATCGAAGTAAGAAAGACTGAGTATCTAATTATCTAGTTAGATACGTGTTCCAGTATAAACGATATGAAATTTTGCGGTTTTATTACCTAATAGGGAAAGTTGTAGGAAATAACTCGAATTCACAACTCATAGTTATAGCTTCATAGTCCTACATCCATAGTTAGTTAGCCATACATAATATGGCTTTGTAAATTCTACAACACATGCGACAGATATACATATATGTATATATGAATCAGTGATACGTAAGCACTGTGCCACGTTACCATTGCGATTGAATTTTTTTTTAATATTTACCTTAAAGAGTATTTTTTATATTGTTGTTTTTCGACATACTTATTTTTTATTTCAAATTCTATATATGTGTGCAGCCAAATTTTAAAAATTGTTAAGAATGTGTGACAAAGAAAATGTAATCAAAGAAAATGAATATTTGGCCAATATATTATATTGGACAAAATTCTTGTATTAAAATGTTAAAAATGTCAAACAGTTTTCCGTAATTTTTCTCGGAAGGACGAGACTCCGCACGTGTGGATAATGATGTTGTCGAGTAGGAAGTAACTGCGCCGTAAGTACCGCTTGAAAATATTATGTTTTTTTTTTTGTTTTACGAGTTCACATACCAGTGACAGTTCTTGTCGACACATAACTTACTGATAATATATAGATTGTCTCTATCTATTTAATACTTATCTTTACTTCTTCTACATTGCTTTAAATTATTATGTATCTGGCTCTAAAATTTTTTATTTTAACTAATCCTTTTCAAATAAAGAACTTTTCAACAAAGCCTTGTCATCCAATTTACTTTTGAGACCCTTTTTGGTTCTAATATGTTTACAACTTGGTCTTAGAGATAATTATGAATTATTATTTTTACAGTCATAGTCGGTTTTAAAACTGTCGGCATAACTTGGTGTTAGGCATAAGATCATCACTTCAGCATATTACAGTCCACTGCTGGACATAGGCATCTTTAAGTTGTGTTCATGTGTTTTGCCCATAGTCACTACGCTGGGCAGGCGGGTTGATGATCGCAGGGCTGGCCTTATCGCACCGAAGACGCTGCTGCCCGTCTTCGTCCTGTGTGTTTGAAAGCCAGCAATTGGATGGTTATCCCGCCATCGGTCGGCTTTTAAGTTCCAAGGTGGTAATGCAACTGTGTTATCCCTTAGTCGCCTCTTACGACACCCACGGGAAAAGAGGGGGTGGCTATATTCTTTACTGCTATAACCACACATCGAAGGCATTAGATACCAAGAAGAAATTGAAAAAAATGTAGGACCAATTTCGGAACCCTGAACTATACCACGTTTATGAAATTGAAATATTACTTAGATATTTGTTTGGCAAATTTGTATCGCATCATGAAAAATACTATGCATTTGAGCTATTCATCTTACCATTCAGAGCGATATTGTATCTCGTTTATCAAAATCACGTGAATAATATTATTTCAGTCATATTTGTCTGTTTGGACACAAGAGTTGTTTTGTGTTGAACTTGTGATAATGTTGCTGTGTGACTACAGCTCTTTGAAGGTAAGATTGTTTTTATTTGCAATCATTGATTCATTCTTTGTTATATGATTATTATTTATTTATTATTTTATTTAAACTTTATTGCACACAAAAAGAAAGATACAATTTAGAAACATTCGAAAACAAATAAGTATGCAAATACGGCTTTATCGCTTATGGCGATCTCTTCCAGGCAAAAATTTAGCTCTTTCAAACCATTTATGTCGCCAACATGATGGATAAAATGATGGCGTTAGTTCGATAGTAATCATTTTGAAATGATTACGATCAATCATTGAAGCGATTGATCATAATAATTTATCACGTTATGATTTTTAATGACGATGGCATCGAAATTATAGATTTAGCATAGGTAATAGATAAAATATGATTACAAGCATTTAAGATACTCATTAATAACATGGGGCATGAAAGGATGTCCAATAACCTTCCATCAAATATATTGAGTAAATAAATATTAAAATGATATAAGTATTTTCAAAATATATAAATATAATGTAACTTAATTTTATGCGTAACATTCAAAACAAAAGTATATTCGAAAAATCGATATATCTTCGGTAGTCTTATTTTGTTAGATTTTTATCTCTTTTCATTGTTCAAGAGAGATACTGCGATAAGAAGAAAGATAAGGCCAGCGTGCATTTTGATATTTTGTCTGTTCCTCCATATTTGGAGCGTGCTTTTTTTAAATGTGCTCTTTGTTTTAAAAAGATTTTCGACACAAGTTATAATCAGTTTTAATTGAACAGCTTTAGTTTATTATTCTAAACCGATAAAGAGGGAAAAAAGCAATTGTGATGTATACAGGAGGCGTTTATTTATTATTTCATTTACCCTAGAGCCAAATGGGCCATGGCCCGGGGCGGCATTCTACGAGGGGCGGCGCAAGCCAAGCATTCATAATAAGGGATGTGAAAAAATGACGGGTATTGTTAGTTTCGTCGAGTATTATATCAAAATATACATAGCTAAAATAAAGTCAGCCAAAAATTCCAAAATAATACAAAGTAATCAATTATTTAGTCATCCAATTGTTCAGAAAAGTCACATCTATACTAATATAATAAAGCTGAAGAGTTTGTTTGTTTGTTTGTTTGAACGCGCTAATCTCAGGATCTACTGGTCCGATTTGAAAAATTCTTTCAGCGTTAGATAGCCCATTTATCGAGGAAGGCTATAGGCTATATATCATCACGCTAAGACCAATAGGAGCGGAGTCCACGCCGACGAAGTCGCGCGCAGAAGCTAGTCCCTAATACATAGGCTGCTTTTGCCTTTTTCCTTCAATTTACGGAGCGGCAAACTTTGTTGGCCCGGGGCGCAGAATTTATAAAGACTCCACTGGTTAGGTATATTATGATTTATCGAGTTGCTTTGAAATATCAAAAATCTGCATTGAAAATTGAAAAATGAGGGTTAAAGTACAACTGACCAGAATCTATACTAATATAATAAAGCTGAAGAGTTTGTTTGTTTGATTGTTTGTTTGTTTGTTTGAACGCGCTAATCTCAGGATCTACTGGTCCGATTTGAAAAATTCTTTCAGTGTTAGATAGCCCATTTATCGAGGAAGGCTATAGGCTATATATCATCACGCTAAGACCAATAGGAGCGGAGTCCACGCCGACGAAGTCGCGCGCAGAAGCTAGTGTGGGTATAAGATTGGTGAAAATGAACGGATAGATGTTCATTATAATTTTTTCCAGCTATAATAAATAATTCGTTTACGATGAAGTTAGACATATACCTACTATTTACACGCATTAACATATTGTACGCTATTTTAATTCGAAATTTATAATACTGTCGTCATATAACATACTAGCTACCTAGCTAGCTAGAGTGCACTCTATCTACTAAAGAAAACCGCATCAAAATCCGTTGCGAAGTTTTAAAGATCTAAGCATTCATGATTCCAGAGGAAGGTTTGTATTTATTTATTTATTTATTTTATTTATGTGTTTGTATGCATAATACATGCATAATATAGTAGAGGAACACTTATAATTTTTGCAACCGTGCGAAGTCGAAGCGGGTCGCTAGTTTAGTTATATTTTGAAAAGGCGTGTGTAAATAAAATTTAAAAATTGCGACTTAAATTTTTCAGGTGTTATCCGGTTTTTAAATATTGTTATAACGCAGTATAAATATTTCAATTAAAAGACAGGAAGTGAAAGACTTGCAAACATTATCAAAGATTAAACAATTGCGCCACAGATTTTAAATATTGACGGAGAAGTTACGAGTCGCGATATTCGAGTAGATTTTATATTTACTTAAAATTGTTACTTCTGTTGCCAGTTTAAAAAATTCAAGTTAGTTATAGTTTTACAAATGTATAAGAATACCTAAGCATTTTTTTTACACGTTCTAATCGTTGTTACTGTAATCTGCACACTGGATATCGATACTGAAATGTCTAAAAAGCAGTCTGTAAAGCAGACTGTTAAGAAAACTTAAAAAACAGAAGAAAACTATTAAATAAATAAGTTGTCTGGTTGAAGTTACTCTTCTAGGTAGAAAGAAATAGAGTGAGAGAGCAACCTATAAACAACTTTTCTTGTATTAGTAGGTACTAGTTTTTATTGTGGGTTGTGTAGGTACCTAGTTACCTACTATGTAAAATAGAAGCACGTAAATAGCTCCACACAAACGGAAGAATTTTCCTAATGGTAAACGAATACCATTGCTTACACACGCCTGCAACACCGCATTACATAATTACAAGCGCGTTGTCGACCCTAACCCCAACCCTCCCAAGAAGGGCCTCATTTACGAAGACGCGGGGCGTCGTGCGTAGTGTGTGGCGTGCGCATGGCGGAACGCACTAAATTCAAATGTAGGGCGTTGGATGAGTGCGTTTACGGAGAAGCGATTATACACGCGTTCATTTTCATACATTTAGACACACGCGCGACGCTACGCCACACGCTACGCGCAACGCCCCGCGTCTCCGTAAATGAGGCCTGAGTCCTTAAGTCCTTAATCACCACAGGAACACAACAATACTTGAGATCAGTATTACTTAGCTCCGATTTTCAGTATTGTTGAGGTATACTTCTTCAGTGAGACTGATATTTCCTGCTGTGGCCCACCTCAATTGAAATATCGTAGAGTCATATAACATGGTAATATACGTCTAGTACATATAATATATGTAAGTATAAAGGTATCAACATGTACCTACAGTAGTTGGAAGTCATGTACGCATTATTGGTTCGACCTTGCCGCTTGTTAATTTCAATGGCACGACAAACAAAGATAATGAAATTTAAATTCAAGTGATCCAATATTTTGTGCACGATCTTCTGTCATAACAACGAGTACGCATGTCTTAGATTAAGGTTTGTGTTAAAAGGACAGATTCGGTTGAAACGATTAAATAATCATCTCTCCTTGACTTTAAATTATATATTTTATGGACTTACAGCATATTCACACTCTGACTGGCATGTTGGAGGAATTGCTAGTGATATTGCTTTTAGGTTTTCGGTCTAGGGTTCTGAGTTCGATTCCCGCTCCATGTCTAGGCATAATATTACCTAATGTTTGTACAGACTGTTTGAAATTATAAATATGTACCTATATCAGTTGGCTATTAAACCATAGGTAATTAGTTCTTTACCTTAATGGCAGACGACCGTGTGTATGTTAAAATAGGTGTATGTTGAAAATAGGTATGTGTATATGAAAATATTTTTATAAAATTTATAGGTATATTGACGATAAGATCTGAGCAAAAACTAATTAGCATCACAAGAGGTCCGACAAGTGTGAGCACAAAAAAATGACGAATGACGTGTTC
This sequence comes from Melitaea athalia, assembly GCA_905220545.2. Taxonomy (NCBI): domain Eukaryota; kingdom Metazoa; phylum Arthropoda; class Insecta; order Lepidoptera; family Nymphalidae; genus Melitaea; species Melitaea athalia. Next base: position 22,522,301 of record HG992178.1, read on the forward strand.
ACGGACAGATTGGTAACAAATTTTCGAGCAGAAAAAGAAAGTTCATATAATTCTTATTAAAAATCTTTAATATAACATTTTAGTTCCTCCAAGATCATCGTTGGAAGTGAACTATGATTTTCATTTGAAGGAGAATCAATAGATCATGTCACTTATGTAATATCCAATCCCGAAGGAATGTCGGGATAAAAAGTTTCTTGTGTATTACTCTGGATCTCCAGATATTTTATATATTTCTACATTTTTTAATTTCTATATTTCTTAACAATCAGTTCAGTAGTTTTTGCGTAAAAGAGTAATAAATATCAATCTATCCTCACTAACTTGTGCTTTTATAATATTAGTAGAATGAATTATTAAAAATTGTTTTTTGAATTATTTCAATTTTGTTATAGCCTATAGGTACTTAAGGATATATGTACTTTAGCAGTTGTCGATTTACGCCATTTTTAATGGAGCTTAGTTGATGTAGGTATATTAGTTAAACCTCTTTTTAAAATGAAATGAATGTCTCACGATAGAAGCGAGTAGCGATGTCCAAAAAATAAGGTTGCTGTGTAACGAAATGATTTAATATTTCTACCTTAATCTTATTTTTAACCGACTTCCAAAAAAAGGAGGAGGTTCTTAATTCGACTGTTTTTTTTTAAATGTATGTTAGCTCAGAACTTTTGACTGGGTGGACCGATTTCGATCAATTTTGTTTTAATTGAAAGGTGTTGCGTGTCATGGGGTCCCATTTAAATTTAATTGAGATCTGACAAGTACTTTTAGAGTTATATCTAATAATGCGTATTTACTTGATTACTTTTTCGTCGACCTACGTTGTATTATACCGCATAACTTTTTACTCGGTGTACCGATTTTGATGATTCTTACTTTGATCGAAAACTAAAGCTTGTTTAAATTAGATCGAGATCTGATTACAAATTTTTGAGTAATCTTTAATAGCGCGTATTTACTTGACTATTTTTTCGTCTTATTACTTATTACGTTGTTATTACTTGTAGATGTAATTGAAGTCGGTTTTTTTTCGTTTGCGGGCAATCACAATTATGTGTGTCTTATTTAAAGAGATATGTCATATCAACATTTTATATTTATATATTATAATTTAAAGAAAATATTTGCCGTAGGTAAATGTTGTCACTATAACGACTGTCGCTATTTCAATAAACTTTACGCAATAATCTTTGATTTTTAAGTTTTAGAGCCCCTAAAAACCAGGAAATCTGGTCACATGCACCTATGTGTTGACGGTGAAGACTGAATTGTTACAACAAAACAACCAGAGCGGCTTTGGTCGCATTAACTCTCTATTTCCATAAAGATAACATCTGGAACATTATTTTTATTTACTGACACATTAAGGAGTATTATAATAGGTCTACTTATAACACAGTATAACACATAAAGTAACGTTATGTCTCTTGATTCTATCTCGACGATGGAACGGCTTATTACATAAATCAGCATGTTACGAGAAGGATCACTCAGCTTTGATGTCATCCAGACTCCGGCCATTGAACTGAAATATGTTAAGCATATCCTCCACTGAACTATATTATAATGATCGCTATTAAAGCACTACATTTTAATGTATAAAAAAATTAGAATCTAGAAGTAAGATTGAATAAAATTCTGACCTATATATTTTAGATTTTAAATTCATAATATGGAGTTAAAACTAAAGTTCAAAAAGCAAATTTCGTTAAGTATAAAACATAATATGAAATAATAATGTTTTCAAGCAGTGTTGTGTTCCTGTTGGTAGTAAGGTGACCAGAGCACCTGGAATTGGGGGTAGGGTCGGCAACGCGTTTGCGATACTTCTGGTGTTGCAGGCGTCAATATAGTCTACAAACTTCTGTTTACAGAGAGATAATAATCTGCCGGATTGCTCGGTGTGGAAAGCTGTATAAAGAGGTAGAAATATTTTTTTTGCAACTTTGTGACTCGCTTAATTTCTTACGTCACGTTCAAATTCTCAGATTATTATTAACACGTTCACTGCGTAAGGATTTTTAGTGTACTTTTTGCTGGTGCGTCATGAGGTTATATTGACCCATAGAGGACTTTTTTACAGCGCGTCGTGAGGTCAAATAAGCCCTCATTCACTTCTGTCTTGATATAGGTTTTTCTCAATGGTGATAGTAATTATTGAATATATTTTATATTGAGATCAAAGACCAATAACCAAGCAATATATACCTAGCTGCGTTTTTAGCTCGCTTGTTTCGTTTAGCGTCTAAAAGAGAAACAATTTGTGGGGTCCGTTTGACCACACAACGCACTGAAGTTATCAAAACACTAGTGATGGGAAACACGTCTGTCGTACATCACTCGATAAATTTTCCCAAAATTTTATTGAGCCTACTGTATTTGTTTGTATGAACTAACTTTAAGAGGCTTTAAAATTAAAATACAATATTAATAGTGTACTTTACTAACAAATATATCTATACTAATATAATAAAGCTGAAGAGTTTGTTTGTTTGTTTGTTTGAACGCGCTAATCTCAGGATCTACTTGTCCGATTTGAAAAATTCTTTTAGTGTTAGATAGCCCATTTATCGAGGAAGGCTATAGGCTATATATCATCACGCTAAGACCAATAGAAGCGGAGTCCACGCCGACGAAGTCGCGCGCATAAGCTAGTAAATAGTATTATACTTAAATAAAAAGTTAAAAACGACGCGAAAAATGGCTTCAAGCGACGCGACGTCTTAACTGTCGATAGCATGGCACAACACTGAGTGCACGAAACGGCGCGAGCGCATCGTTCAGTGCGGGTGTGAGGTGCGCGGAGCGGTAGGTCATATTGACCTCACACCGCACCAGGGTGAAACTTTTTTCTTTAGGTGCGGGTGAGGTCAAATTGACTCACGAGTATTTCAAAATACTGGATTGTTCACGTTAAAGTGGCAATAACAATGGTATTTAAAAAAAAATCCTACGACAGAAATACACAAAGTTATGCCTTCCGCACCAGGGGAAAGAACGCTATTTTGCGCGCCGCACCACATGAAAGTTCACTATGAGCCAATATGACCTCACAACGCAGCGAACGTGTTAAAGTAATTTTGCTTTCTGCATGTAATGAACTTATTTTGTTTAAATCTTACGCGCCCGACTTGTTTTGTAGATCGATTTTTCTTTACTAATCTGACCGACTGCTCTGAACGCACACCACTATATTGAGGGATCAAGACTGGGTAAAAGTATCTAACAGGGTACAAGGTTTCTCCCCTCATATTAAACTGATGCGCCGGAGTCACATCAGAAATCCCCGCTTGGGCTCCCCTATCATAAGTAAATCATCGCTTCCAAAATTTAGTATAAGGCAGTAAAAAGTTCAAAAAGATTGTTAATAATAATTATATGATTAATTAGAACAAATTTTCACTAAATACTTTTACAAATGAAATATATTAGATTTATTCAGAGTTATAAAATATATTTCAATTTTAGTGACTATCTTGGCGCAGTTTGTAGTGACCCTGCTTTCTGCTCCGGGGGTTGTGGGTTCGAATCCCACCCCGAGTCTGGGTGTAATGTACATATTTATTTATATATTTATATATGTATTATTTATAAGTATGTTTATTGAAAAAAAAAATATGTAGCTAGACCAGTTGGCTGTTACCTATAACACAAGCATTAAGTTGCTTACTTTAGGAACAGACGACCGTGTGTGTAATGTGTAGATATTTATGTGTAGATATTTATTTAGTAGCATAGCACGCGTGCTGGACCGTCGTCCTTAGAAACATGTCGGTACATCCAGCTTTCTTGTGTTCTCAGCGAGTGTAAATTATCAAAATAAGTGCTGAACCGAACTGTGCACTTAACGGTTAAGCGTATTCATATGTCCTGTTTAGCTTTCTTGAGATACAATACAAAAAAGTTCTAATAACGTATTATTTTTGAGGTAACGTATGCTTTTAATTAATTATTTATAAATAAAACTGATATGGATAAATAAAAATAAATCACTAATTATTATAATATTTAACTCGACAACAGCCGAGCCAATTCCAGACGACTTTTTAAAGTATTCAATAATTTGTAGAAGGTTTAAATGGAATGAAAAATTAAGAAATGGCGCATTGGACAGGACAACGTCAGTCGGGCCAGCTCCTTAATAAATAAACATGCTAAGATAGCAAGAAAGCTTGTTAATTGGCAATACATAGTTTACAAATTATAAAATTGAAGTAGTATAATATAATAGTTTCACGAACGTAAAAGAATATAAAAAAGGGATATGGAAGAGAAAGAGAACAATAAAAAGGAAAGGCCAACTGTTTTTCTGGCAAAACCTGTAGCGGTGACTAAACGACGTCAAACTGGTATGAAAACAATAACAATAGAGACAGATAGTAGTAACTACATTTATGCTAATGACTATAACACTTTCAAATCGATTTCAAAATTTGCAAACATACAGAGAAAAAGAAAAGGTGTTTACTTACCGATAACATACTGTGAAAAAAATAATTCAAGATAATAATTTACAAAACAAATATTTGTCAAGAAATTATTTAGATACCTACAAGTTAATACGAACAGTGTTTATAAATTTGAACTTGATGTTTTTTATAACTTCTTTTTTCAAAAAAGATCAAGTGCTTTTGGAAATAAAAAAGCATTACATATAAATTATACTAATTATTTAAAATTTGGCAACAGATAAAAAAGCTGTGGCACTAAAGACGAGATTTAGAGGTGTAAATATAGGGGTTAATCACGTGGTAATGAATTAATGATACCATGACTACTGACTAGTTGTTCAATTTATCAAGAGCGGCGGTTTTCTTCTTTGTAAATTAAAGATGATTTGACGGAACAAACATTTACTATACCCACATTAGTGATACAAGAAGATAAGACAGATATCACAAAAACAATATATAAAAGATTGACATTTTGTTCACAGATAAACAATCTCTTAAACATGGAGTGTTGTTATACGTAACTGACAACGCATTAGACATCTATGACATTGACAGCTATGGACCAGACACAGAAAGATCAAAACTTTTGACTGGGTGGACCGATTTCGATGATTGTTTTCAATGAAAGGTGGTGCGTGTCATACTGTCATCCATATGACCATTAATGGGACCATTCATATTTAAATTGAGATTTGACAAGATATTTTCGAGTCATCGCTACTAATGCGTATTTGCTTGACTATTTCTTCGTCGATCTGTGTTGTTTTTAACCGACTTCCAAAAAGGAGGAGGTTCTCAATTCGACTGTATTCTTTTTTTTAATGTATGTTAACTCAGAACTTTTGAATGGGACCGATTTCTATGATTTTTGTTTTAATCGAAAGGTAGTGTGTGTCATTTGGTCCCATTTAAATTTATTTGAGATATAACAAGTACTTTTAGAGTTATATCTAATAATGCGTTTTTACTTGACAATTTTTTCGTCGACCTACGTTGTATTATACCGCATAACTATTTACTGGGTTTACCGATTTTGATGATTTTTAATTTAATCGAAAGATGATGTTTATCATCTAGTTACATTTAAATTTCATCTAGATTTGATTACAACTTTTTGAGTAATCTTTGATAACGCGTATTTACTTGACTATTTTTTCGTCTTATTACGTTATATTACTTGTCGATGTAATGCATCGACTTCGATAATTCTTTTTTTAGCCGAAAGCTGGTGCTTGTCATGTGGTCCCACTTATTGATCAAAGTCTGACTTGTGGGGAGTTATCTCTAATAATTCACACTTAATTGACTCTATTTTCGTCTACCTATGTTGTACTAGCGGTACATGTAATCGAACTCGTTTTTTTTTTCGTTTGCAAGCTAACACAATTATTTATTTTAAATGAACATCCAAAGGCTCGAAACTGCCCATACCTTCCATTAAACATTATGCATTATAATTATGCATCTTCGGTGCGACAAAGCCAGTGCTGCGGCGGTCACCAACCCGCCTAACACAAGAGTTCACGCCATTTTTGGTGCGGACTTGTGGATGCCTATATCCAGCAGTGGATTGCGATAGGCTGAAGTGATGATGATGATGATCATGATGAATTATGCTCCGACGCTATCAGTATTTTTCTGTTACAATATTTTTTTTGTCGCGACTTCGATTCCCGTACGTGGTAAATGTTTGTATAGGCTAGACGCGTTTGTCGCGGTTAATGCGTTTGTGATTGTTTTATTTGTTTTTCATGATGCACTTTCTTCTGGGGATCTTTAAGTATGAAATGTAGAACTTCTGTCTAGAAGTTAAGGTCTTGGAAGGTAAAAATGAACACTTATTGAACAGTATTATTATTAGGTACCATGAGGTCATTCTGTAATTATACACATGGACAATTAAAATCATATTCCAAATGTCCATGTGTATGTGATGTTAATTCTGTAAGTTTCCAATGTCATATATATTTTTTAATTTTAATAGTAGTTAATCTTTGTGACATCATTCAATAATTATAATATCATTAATCATTATACCTAGTAGCAAAAACGTATCTCTGTCTGATTATAATACATCGAAGCACACCCACAGTATTATGATTGTATAATTTAAATTTGTATTAACTTACAACATATTTCCTACTGCCTACTTAAGATTATGAATATTAATAGAGGTGTAGTATCTATTCTTATGTTAGATGTACTGGTGTCTTGTGTCCTTTTAAATAACATTTAACACTCGATCGAATTCATGAAATGATACAAGTTACAGTCAACACTCCGAAAAAATGTTAACTTCACTTTTAACTTTGATTGATGAATTAAAACAAATATAATTTTAATTCGTAGAGAGACGATTTAAAAGAGTTATTGAATCCTGTTTGAATAAAGTACAAAAAAAGTTAATATTATCTTGTAATATCTAATGAACATTATATCATACCTAAGTCCTCAATAAAATTTCCATTGAGACAAACAGTATTGCTACCTATTAGTTGAAATCGTTTAAATTGACGTTGCATATGCGTAGGTAGTAGAAAATGTCTTAGCGTTCTTCCCCTGTCGATTTCATAAGCAAATAACACAATAATGATTCTTAAAAATGATGATGATTGATGATGAAAAAAAAGGATCTGAGACATATTACAAATGTAGATTAAAACTTCTACCGATATCCGATGCATCCAGTCATGTTTTTGTATAGGTATTTAATATACCTAATTTAGAAAAAGTATGTGTGTACTACTACTGTATACTAATTATGTACGCATGTTAGAAGTTATACTTCATCGGCTAGCTATCTTCAGGGTGTCGGTTTTTTCGTGACGGTGTGCGCGCGCATCTTAACAATTTACTCTCATAAATTTTCCCTAACGCGCCAAAGTACAACTTCAAAAATAAGGACACTACTTGAACCCTTTATTCATCATACAATAGAAATAGTTTCTTAATGTGTAATAAATGTTTTTACCTAGTTTTGTAGTAGATATATACTGGCACGTTTGTCACGGGTCGTTGCGTTTACCTTAAGAAAAGTTGGTGAAATCGTTATTTATATGCCTAAATGTTAATGTGAAGAAAGTATGGATAAAAAGGTGCAAGATATATAACGCTTTAATTATTAGTTACGAGTACGTTTTCCATTATTAAATCTTATAAAAATATTTACCGCCAGGTATTTGTTTACCGATTACCGATCATAATAATTGTCATTCCATGTTTAATGACAAATGAGACCAAACAATAACTGGATGCCGATTGCCGACGACATTCCTCGCACGTACCACGGAAGCATTATTCACAAACAACTCAATAAGGCGACGGCGTCGAATCCATCTCGTTCGAATGGAATTTCCTCGTAAACAAATAATGGTAAGACGTGAACCGTCACTAAATTGTCATGCAAATATTGTAAAACTAATCGTATGTTAAGGCTCGTTCCACAGGTTGTGGGTAAGGTTTATCCTGCACACAATTTACGAATACGTCTACAACAACAGGAATTAAAATAGGGCATTGGGCATTGGGACTGTTTCACCTCAATTAGTAAATTACAATTATTAGATTCACAGGTAATATAAATATCCCATAAATAAACTGAAATTAATCTACCGTTTGATGACATCAAACAGGTCGCTAGCAGTCGCTGCATGCAAGCTGCGCTACACCGCGAAAGGTGGTAGTGGTGGTGGCTTGCAAGAGTCCTATGTCCAGTAGTGGATGTCCATCGATTGACAAAAATGATGATAATGATAAATAAAGTGGTGGTCAATAAAATGGTGAAAAAAAAACATTATATCGTAAATGGTATCTGTTGGATACCATTAAACGACAGATAGCCTTTACGGCAACCGTTGAAATAGACCCTAATATTTAGACTACGAGTTCATACGTCACAATAAAAGCCCTTCATGGGTACATGAGCCCGATTCCCGCACAAGACAAACGTTTCGCATAGGCATACAGATACATATTTATTACTATCTGGATGTTTGTGTTTGTGATGTGTCTCTCTGGACCCTGAAAACAAGTCTCAACATACTGGAAAACTTGAGAAGACTCGAGTCTTGTGCGTTTATTATTATGTATGACTGCTATTTAGTTTTATTTGTCTGGTTTATTGATTTTCAATAATACCACAATGGCACGGATTTCGCCAATGTCACGTATATTAGATATACACGATCGTTAGTTGTCTACTTTAGAAATATGTACTAGGTGTGATTGAGCATGTCTATTTCTTTATAATAAGTACATAATATGCTTTATAATAAGTACATTTTATGCTTCAGCACTTTGTTGGCGTAGTGGTGAGCCAAGATAGGTTAAGCAAGTAAATTGTTACTTTCTAATTTTAATATAAGTATACTAACATAGTTGTAAGTCACTGATATTACTAACAAGTGGACTGTAAGTCTTAAACAATTAAAATTATTATTATTATTATATATGAAGTATGAACACTTAGGCATTCAGTGATATTCAATTTTATATAGTTGATTTTTTTTGCTTTGTGTACTATCAATAACATACGTACATAGCTCAGCATACGTTCAATACAAACATGCGCTTCTAAGACGCCTTGAATACAAATCGTGCAGTTGCAACGTATATTTGTTCTAGAAATTGTATCAATACATGTACACGACGGAGAAAGCTCAATTGTATCTGACATATATACAGAAATATATAAGCACAACAGTAGTATAACAACATAATAACATGTGTTCTGATTGAAATACATATTTCAATGAGATATTAATAACTAAATGGTGCACGCATAATTTCCGATCCCGTGGGAATGTTTGTATAAAAAGTAGCCTCTGTTGTTACGGATTTCCAGCTATCTATATACATTCTAAATTTTATCACAAGTTTTGCGTGAAAGAGTAACAAACATCTATCTCCCCATACAACCTCTCACATTTATAATAGGGCATATTTCACATGTTTGTACTAACTTATCACCCAGCAATATGTATATTGCTGGGTTATTATGTCCGTCAAGTAAGCCAATTGATTGTCAAAAGTAATATTAGAAATATTAAAAAAAAAAGTAATAACATCAATAGTTGTGTTGCGTATCTTATACTATTAAACGAGCAATTCTTGTATATATATATATATATTTTCTGAATCTCGGAATCGGCTCCAACGATTTTCGTGAAATTTAGTATGCAGGGGATTTCGGGGGTGAAAAATTGATCTAGCTAGGATTCATTTAAAAAAAATGTCGTTTTATCCCTGTTTTTAGGCAATAAAAAAATATCATTAGAATACGAAGCTTAATTTCACCACCATTAATATAGCTATAACAGCGTAATTAGGAAAGCGACGGATTTCAAATCGTTTTGACCCGGGTTCGAATCTCAGTCTCCAGATTACTTTTTTTTTTCTTTTTTTTTAAATTTCACTCGTGATTTATTATTTAAATAAAATTAAAATATAAAAATACCGAAAAAAAAAAATACCGAGCTGGGCTCGGTCACCCAGGTACTATTTTTAAACCGCGCAGTTTGAACGAATGGTCAGTATCGAATATCCACAATTAAACATTAAATAAATTCTTTGTGGTTGTCTTGGCCGCACTAATCTTTAAAAACCAATATTCTTCAAGAACTATGTGTGCAAAAAAAGGAAGCGCAGGCGTTCCATTATAGCAAAACCTGCCCTTACATCTCCATAATATTACAGAAAAGTAAAAGTTTCTCACTGTTTTGTATGAAATTTTATAATTAATTGTTGATACTAAGGTGTAATAATTAGTTAGATTATTTTTTTCAAACAAAATGTTGTTCCACTTAAATAAATTGCAGTATATTTTGATAAAAAAATAGAATCCTTGTTTTATAAAAAAAAATGAGGCAATAAGTTTAGGTAATGAGCGCTAGGTATTATTAGATGTGCGTTCATAAAAAAACTGTATATCTACCTATATGTTAATGCGTGAAGCACAAACTTTGTAACCCTTTTTACAAAAATTGCTCGAACAGAGGAAGGAGTGCAAAATCTTAATATATATAAATCTCGTGTCACAATGTTTGTCCTCAATGGACTCCTAAACCACTTAACCGATTTTAATCAAATTTGCACACCGTGTGCAGTTTGATCCAACTTGAAAGATAGGCTATATTTTATTTTGATATATGTAATTATTATATTTAAGAAAAAAAAAGGCGGTACGAAGTTCGCCAGGTCAGCTAGTGCTAATATATATTTTTTAACTATGCATAAAAAATACAGTAAATCAATACAAAAAACATTACACACTACCATGTATAATGTATTTGACACACACACGCATATATAGGTACTCTTTTGTTTATTGTGATCTAATTGAGAATAGATTATGGTAGAATTTCGACCACTGGGCGACCACTAGTTTAAATAAATAGCGATTAGTTACGAATATAAATTGTTGCTAAAATAATATTTGGGATTTGCTCTTGTTAGTACAAATTGAACATTACGTGATTCGCAATTAAATACCACTATTATAATATTAGTATAATTTCAATAGGATTTACTATATAATATAGTATCAATACAAATATTTTAACTACATAATGAGCTCATATTGAAGTAATGCCAATTGAATAAGTAGGTACTAGGTATTATTGATTTGCGATTATTGTGTCTTTAAATATAGGGCTGCAGCCTGCAACATTGATGAAATTAGAAAAAGTAAGACTTCTAAATACCTAGAAAATTGGGTTAAATTGAGTATTATTTTAGGGCCATAATTACAATAAGAAACTTATACAGATATTTTTTAAAGTAACCTATAGAACGGGGCTCAGATGTCCTGATTAGGATTAAATTGGGAAAGACCGTATACCGTATGCTTGACAGCCCTGTTAAGATCGCAAATGAACAAACATTCCTGTCACCATTGCAAGCATAGAGAGTGGTTCTCTTGAAAAGTCACGAATAATGCCTCGTTAGGTTAGGTTAGGTTAGTAAGGTTAGGTAGGTTAGTATTTGGTAACATTATAAAGATTTCGGAATTCAAAAGCAAAATATTTATTATTTTGCGTCCGTCGCAATCGCAAAACAAAAAACCTCAATAGCTTTTTATAAAATCAAAATTATGAATATCAATAGAAATGGTGGGTACCATTTTGTGAAATCAAACATTAATATTTTATAATCTTGACAATATGTCTTTAAGCGATGGTTCATAATAATATGAAAGAAATTTTCGCAAAATATTTATATTTAAAAAGACGACGACATACTGACTATATTCAGAAACAGCTTTAAGATTAAAAAACTTAAAATTGATTCGTATTTAAAAGGAAAATAACGAATTAATTAACAATATTTTCCATAACATTTTAAAACGGTAAAAGATAATAACCATTGTTTCTAGGAAGTACAATTAAACAAGTGCATGGCTTAAAATCGAATTAATTTTTTCATTCAAACACAAAACACGCTGTTATTACCTCATTTATTTTAAGATTAACTTTAAGATTAACTGAGGTAGGGCACAGTAGGAAATTTCCTGCTCAAAATATGGAGCAGCTCGACTGGGGTAGTACCTCGACCTTACAGAAGACCACAGCTAAATAATACTGTTTTCAGGCAGTATTGTGCTCCTGTTGGTGAGTAAGGTGACCAGAGCTCCTGGGGGGGATTGGGAATGGGGTCGGCAGCGCGCTTGCGATGCTTCTAGTGTTGCAGGCGTCTATAGGCTACGGTCTTACCATCAGGTGAGCCGTACGCTTGTTTGCCGACCTAGTTACATAAAAAAAAAGAGATGATGATTCCTAAGATGGGTATTAAATCGTCGCTTTAAATTGATATCTTTTTCTAAACTAATATTAATAATATGCTTCTCTTGTAAGGTAGACTAAAAAGCAGTTAATTTTGTATAAAAAAATCGTTTTTTTTTTGGTTAGTAAGATTTTATATTTAGCATTTATATATTTTTTTACTTTTCGCCAATTCTAAAACTGACATGACATTTTGCCATACTGAATATCAAAACTTTATATGGTTATCGTTTTAGTATTGCATGATGCAGTGTTATACACAGCTATATAATCAGAATCTTAAGTAACATTTATGTGGTGACCTTATCGATTACGGTCGTTTTCGGAAATCCGCAAAAAAAATCAGCAAAATAATTGCTCTGTCGTGAAATCGCGGTCAATGGCGCGGCCACCACGCGCCCGTGATGGTGGATGCGTGATCATCTCGTTTACAAGCGCATGAAAACACACTTACGCTAATGACTGGATTGTTATAATTTAAAGATTCACGCCGTTGTTTTTGTGTTTTTTGACACAGTTATAAAGTACAGTTTATAGTATGATAGAAAATAATACTAAAATTATTGTAATTATGCTAATCGTTTCTTCGTACAAACGTTTGTAAGTCTGTCAGACTTTTTGTTTTTTGTAGTTGCTGTTCAATTTCTGTGAGTTGTAAAGTGAGCCAGAACTTCTATACCACAATTATCGGATAGCGCAATGGTTAAGAAAGTGACAGTGGCATCAGCTATTATCACAGATTTGACTTTTTGAGCCTGGATGCTTTTGACTAAAACTAAGATATTCGTGTTAATGCGATTTCTCCATCACAAATAGGTTTTACAGCAATAATTCTTTCGATTTCAATACAATTCGTGATATCTTTGGCACAGCGGTCACAGTACTTGCTGTTGCGCTAGCGGTCGCGGGTTTGATCCCCGCACATGACTGACATTAATGATGAAAGTAATGAAACAACCAACCAATTCAAAAACTCATAAAAATCGTAACGAATTAGCGTACAAGCGAATAAATTTTAAAGAACTCATCACCTTTTAGCATGGAGCATTTAGAGAAGAGCATAATACTTCCTTTGCAGAAAGGGAATACACAGGGGTCATCGAACCCTCGAGGCTGGTTACAAACTAAAACAGAAAGGACATGAATACTAAACTTGCGTTAGTAACCATGTAGTGTTCAAGTTGCGTACCCTTAATGTAACCAGAGCCGTAACGGGTTGTGTAACCGATGATTTCGACATATACGGTTAAATCTATTAAATAAATGTTTACGTTTTGTGACGATTGCTCGTAAAAGCATCACATTAAACCTTCGTGTTGTTTTATTGAGGCTTATGTGGTAATTTTCTTAGTGATGGAAATGGTCAATAATCAAGCAATATGGTATATAGTCGTTATGGTCATCGTTGCCACTTTTCGATCACGATCACGATTCAGCCTGTAATATCCCACTGTTGGGCATAGGCCTCTTCCCCATGTAGGAGAAGGATCAGAGCTTAATCTATCACTTTGCCACTTTTGACCTGAAAAAATAATTACAATGATAAATAAATTAAAAATATGTCGCACACACATGAAAACTTTAGGTAGTAAATCGAAAATAAATAGAATAATAATTAAAACAAAAATTATAAAAATAACGAATAATTAAAAAAAATAATCCACCTATCCGTTTTATCACAAAAATACTAAATGTATTTTGGTAAAAGGGATGAATGTCTACTTATTTCTGGATGCTTAAGACGCTCTACGTTAGTTTCTGGTTAAATATAATATTGGCCGATTTTCTGTAAGGATGTGGTGTTATCGAAATAATACTATAACTTGCCGTGATATTTAATTGCTACACTTAGGTATCTGGTAATTTTTAAATTATTATAAATATATAATTAAAAATCCTTTTACAAAACTAAAAAGTTACGAAATTCCGTTGTTTTATTGTCGAAATTAAGATAATTTTAATTAAAAGAATATATAAAGAATAGAATTAGATAATTTTTGTGAGTGGTTTAATGGCTGCAAGGGCGTTTGCGTACTTTAATTTTTATAACAATAGATAAAAACTACGAAGCAGGTTTATTTCTGAACAAGTTATTTTGAATTTTTGTATATATGTGAATGCTTTCTACAATTGATAGGTACTCTAGAACAAACTATATTTTTATTTTATTGGCTTTATCTTGGCTGTGCAAAATATTGAAACTACAAAATGAATTTGAATGAAAATTGGCATGATGAATTTATATTATTATGGCTATTTTGTGCAACCAAGCCTTACATACCCTCCTGTTGTTGGGAAATTCAGGCGGAGGACCAACCCGGGTGGCGTCGTCTTATTATAAACGACAGTGTTAATTTATTTGAAGATGAGATGTGGCGCGAACTTTTTGAAAAACTTAACCAGCTGAAAAACTGCCTTGCCTATCTGAGTCCTGACTCTCCCAAGGAGCTCTACCTCAATTACTCACTACACTGTTTAGCTATGATCTTCTGTAGGTAATACAGATGTTTCTTGGTGTAGGCTTTTGAGTTCACATTTGTGTGTTTCTGGGCCCTTAACACAAGATTTCATTCTACTGTTGATAGTACAGAGTCTATTTATTTACAATGTTTTAGAATGTATAGAAAATACGAGCACGTTACTGGTTGAAAAGGATTATTAAGAAATTATTGATACTGGAATAGAAAAAACAGCTTAACGATTTTGACTAAACTTTTTAAATAAATACAAATGTTATTTTTCTATTTAAAGGAAGGAAAGGAAGAGTTACTTAAATTTCATCATCGTCACTTTTTTATAGTCCACTGCTGGACGTAAGCCTCCCCTCTAGGGTACGCCACAAGACCCGATCACCTACTTTAGCCATCCAGCCACTATCTAAATTTCTTAAATTTAATGCATATAAATTCAAAGGCGTAACTTTATAATTTATTAAGTGTCGACCTTAGTGGAATGCAAGTGGTTGCGAATATAACATTAAGTATTGTGTCATGCTTGTTATTACCATATAATTAGATATACTGCGCCGTAGTTTCTTCATAATTTATTTGAAGCCCGTTGGTAAATATTTGAAATCATTGAGACGTTCATTCTTAGATCTTTCCTCGGGGTCGATTTATATCAGACGAGCGAATGCTCATTCTATCCCCACTACATTATCACCATCATCACACCTCATCTAGCTACTATATTTAATAGCTGTATAGAACATGGTGTGTTTCCTGATTTAATGAAACAAAGTAAAGTAATTCCTATTTTTAAATCGGGCAGTACCTTAGACCCAAATAATTTTAGACCAATTTCAGTACTCCCAACCTTTAGTAAAATTTTTGAAAAAATCATACTCGGGCAAATGTTATCGCATTTTAATGCACACAATCTACTACATAATAAACAGTTTGGTTTTACAAAAGGTCGCTCCACAGCAGATGCTAGTGTTGAGCTAATTAAAATTATTTTTGAGGCATGGGAGAGGTCGCAGGATGCTCTTGGAATATTCTGTG
This sequence comes from Melitaea athalia, assembly GCA_905220545.2. NCBI lineage: Eukaryota > Metazoa > Arthropoda > Insecta > Lepidoptera > Nymphalidae > Melitaea > Melitaea athalia. Next base: position 22,538,039 of record HG992178.1, read on the forward strand.
ACTTATCCAAGGCCTTTGATTGTGTGCATCACGAGACGTTGATCAGGAAACTGCATCATTATGGGATTAGAAATAAGGCACTCAACCTCCTGAATTCCTATTTGAGTAACAGAATACAGAGGGTTGATGTAAATGGTAAGAGATCTCCTGGGGCTCCTCTAGGTATGGGGGTTCCACAAGGCTCTATTCTTGGTTCATTTCTCTTCCTTATTTACATAAATGATTTGCCTTTTTTTGTACAGGACAAGCATGAGATAGTATTGTTTGCTGATGACACTTCACTTATTTTTAAGGTGAAACGTAATTTACTTATGTACGACGATGTAAACGATGCTCTCTCAAAGGTTGTCTATTGGTTCGATTCAAATAATTTATTATTAAATAACAAAAAGACAAAATTAATAAAATTCACTACACCTAATGTTAAACTTGTTGATAATGGTGTAGAATTAGGAGGGGAAATGTTAAAACCAGTAAAATCCACTAAATTTCTAGGGATCACTATAGATTCGAAATTGCAGTGGGATCTTCATATTGAGGGGTTAGCGAATAGGCTCAGCTCTGCAGCGTTCGCGGTAAAAAGAATTAGACTTATTACGGACGTAGATACAGCTCGCGTAGTATATTTTAGTTATTTTCATAGTATCATGTCCTATGGAATCTTATTATGGGGAAATGCAGCTACCGTTAATACTATTTTTGTCCTGCAGAAAAGAGCTATTCGTGCAATTTATAGTTTAGGCCCTAGAGTATCATTAAGAGATAAGTTTAAAGAAATAAAAATATTGACTGTTGCTTCTCAATATGTGTACGAAAATGTTATGTATGTTCATAAAAATATACACGAATTTCGCAGGAATTGCGACATGCATAGCATTAATACTAGGAACAAACACAAACTTGTAATGCCTGTAACTCGCTTACGCCAAGTCAGTAATTCTTTCTATGGACAATGTATACGCTTATACAACAGGCTCCCAGAAAACGTTCAAAAAGCTTCTATTGCGAAATTTAAAAAAATTGTAAAAGAACGTTTGTGTACTAAAGGATATTATTCGATTAACGATTTTATAGAAGACAGTACGCCTTGGGAATGATGTGATCGCCTCCAGGCTATTTCAACCTATGAAATTATTGTAAATTTCAATCTTCTTTGGAAAAAAAAAACATGATTAAAAAAATGATATTAGTCCCGCTGAGTTTCTTTCGCCAGTTCTTCTCAGGTCAGAGGCTTTTTCTTTCCGAACTGGTAGTAGACTCATGACGTTCAGTAAGAAATTGTAATAATTTTATGCTGAATAAAATATTTTGAAATTTGAATTTGAATTTGATTTAAATTCTTATCAAATTCTTTTAGTGTAAACAGGCGTAGAGCATTCTTTCGTTGTTATAGGTATATATGAATACGAGTGTTCGAAGATCAAGAAAAAATGCTCTTGTTCTAGCTCTAGCTCTTTGTTCGTTTGGTTTAAATCCACTATGTTTGTTTGACGGCTTTAGTTATTACTGTATTAATACACTCGTAGCTTTTAAATGTTTTTTTTCTCAGAAAATCCGTGTTCGTTATGAAAAAGAAAACTGCGAATTATTTTAGAAAATTTAACCTTTCATTAATGACCGGTTTTAATTATTTAACAGATCTTAAATTTGGATTCTCTATCAGTTAAATACGAGTATGTATCAACAAAATAATCAGATATTTATTTTACAAATTTAAGTGGTGGCATTTTCTATTCCAGTATCATTCATTTATTTACCGAGGTAGGTCAAAGTAGGAAATGTCCTGCTTAAAATCTGTCGACTGGGGAAGTACTCCAATCTTACAGAAGATCACAGCTAAATAATACTGCTTCAAGCAGTGGTATATTCCTGTGGTAAGTAAGATGATCAGAGCTCCTAGGAGGAATTGGGGGTAGAGTCGGCAACGCACTTGCGATGCTTCTGGTGTTGCAGGTGTCTAAAGGCTGCGGTGATCGTTTGTACCATTAGGTGAATCGTACGCTTGTTTGCCCAACTAAGTAGTGAAAAATAAAAGTTTGAAAATTCTGATTTATGACAATTATTGACTTTATACTTATTATACTATTTAATGTTTACTTTGTCATTCAAGAATATTTTAGTGTTTACCTTTACATGTATGATATAAGTATACATATAGCCATAGGTAAACTTTGATAAACTATAGTAATTGATTATGTGTGTTGGACTTCCGAAATCTCTAGAAACTTTTACGTCAACATCACGATAAATTAAGCATTCTCTCATTATGAATTGTATTAGCAGACAAATAAATGTTTGTATTCAATCCAAATCCATACACGTCTCTGCACATATTGAATTAAAATAAAATATTGTTTAACCGAAAACGAACTCTAGTGTTGTGTAGCAAAGGTTGTATTTTTCTTGTGCCATTAACGTTGACATAACGACGGGTTCTTTGTAAGACTGTTAGTAGTGGCTGTGTGTGCTTCCTTGCGAAACTTCCTCAAACGCGTCTTGAATTGCGACTGCCGATTTTGGTAACTTTATTTGAAAACCTAAATAGCTTCGTTTTTTGCATTTAAAAGGAGGTTTTATCTAAAAAGTCGAGAACATTGTGCAAGTAATTATGCAATGAGCACATTTCAATCACAAAGTCCTAATTGCACATAAAAACGATCTTCTACTGTTTTTATTGTTAATTCCATACGAGGTACTAGTTGTATGGCCACAGAAATGGCTACTCTTTAATTTATTAAAAGACCCAAATTCAATATTAAAAGATCATTATTTTTTTTAAAGAATATAGTCGCAAGCTTATAATAAAACCGTTGACAACTATAGAATAAAATGAACTGTATTTCCAGAAGCATTTTTGATGTAATCTAAAAGACAATATAATGTTTTATCTGAAAAACAGTTCTAAAGAGTAAATTTATTTTAAACTAGCTGACCCGGCGAACTTCACACCGCCTAACAGTCGATTCTTTAATTTTTTATTTTTTTAAATACTTATCCTTCCCAGAACCCCTATACTAACACTCAAACTTTATTGTATGGTATTAAAGTTCAAATTGACTTTTAAGTATTACGAAGTTATTACGAATCTTTTGTATGGGAATATAGAAAAGTGCTGTTTTTAGACTTTTCAGGGAATTTTTAAAAAATTTCTCTCCGTAAGAAGCATCCTCGTACTTCAAGGAATATTATAAAAAAAGAATTAGCGAAATCGGTTCAGCCGCTCTCGAGATTTGCGCTTAGCAACACATTCAGCGATTCATTTTTATAGAGATATAGAGATAGAGATATATCTAATTTGAGGAAATTAATAAAAAAACAAAATCTATTTTAATATAATATCGCGTTGAAAGTTTATTCACAAGAACTTTATTACTTTGTAATATATATCTAGTTGTTTCTGTGTTTGATGACTATTCGAACCAACTTTATGTTCCGATTAGTCATATTTAAAGTTATCGAAAGCATTGTTAGCGTTATCGATACTTCTGACCCTGTCCAAATTATATTGCTGCCACAAAGAAAGTTGATCGGCTTCATAATGGTTTCAAGTTGTTTTATCGACAAACATCGAAGTCAATTAAAAGATCAGGTCAGTGTCTTCTGTGTAGTACTTACATTCTATCCCTCTCTTCCCATGGGTGTCATAAGACGTGACTAAGGGAAAACACAGTTCCACCACCTTGGAACTTAAAAAGCCGACCGATGGCGGGGTAACCATTCAACTGCTAACTTTCAAATACACAGGCCGAAGACGGGCAGCAACGTTTTCGGTGCGACAAGCCAGTCCTGAGGTCAACAACCCGCCTGCCCAGCGTGGTGACTATGGGCAACAAACATGAGTTCAAGCCATTTTTGGCGCGAACTTGGGCAGGCCTATGTCCAGCAGCATCAGCGGACTGTGATAGGCTGAAGTAATTATGAGTACTTACATTCGATATTTCTATTCGAATATTTGGAATACGTAAATATTATTATAATGGAAGGTACTAATAAAACTGCACTCAAGTAGATAATGTTGTGTTCCCATGGCGAGTACAATAGCCAGATATTCTGAGAGGTCGGTGACGCGCTCGCACTTCTTTATACTGGTCCGCTTATCTAATGGTATTAAAAATCACAAAGTCATTATCATTTACTTTAAATAATATAACTCCATAGTACTCGCTGTTTATCAGTAGCCTTCGAGTAGATCACGGCAATTTCAATAATAAATTTGCGGAACTAACCGCCTATTATGCTGCGCCCGATCGAAAATTTTCCTTTGTGTATTGAGTTAATAGAAAAAAAGTTCGCAGCATAACGATGATAAAATATAACAATGTGATCAATGTTCCGTTTAAGATGAACTTGGTAAACAAAAATTGATTTATTTTTAACAATAGCCTTATTATTTTTGCCATTGTAATACGATTTTTGCTCTTTAAGTAGATTTTGCTGATATTCTTCAACAGAGTATTTATCATTAAAAGACTACTTTAAAATTTTGTTTACCGTTTTATTTATTTAAACGCGACCTTCAGAAATAATATTACATTAAATTTCAAAATAATAAAGCTGAATGCGGTTGTATATTCGCGTCAATATCAGGATTTCATAATCTTTTTTTTTTTTTTTTTTTTTTTATGTTACTAAGTCGACAAACAAGCGTACGGCTCACCTGATGGTAAGTGACTACCGTAGCCTATAGACGCCTGCAACACCAGAAGCGTCGCAAGCGCGTTGCCGACCCTATCCCCAATCCCCCCAGGAGCTCTGGTCACCTTACTCACCAACAGGAACACAATACTGCTTGAAAACAGTATTATTTAGCTGTGGTCTTCTGTAAGGTCGAGGTACTTCCCCAGTCGGGCTGCTCCATATTTTGAGCAGGAAATTTCCTGCTGTGCCCTACCTCAGTTAAATCTGTTTTAAATAATTTTATTTACTCGTATATCAGACAGATCATTGGCTAAGGAAGATTTGTAGATTATAAAATGTAATCATGAGATTAATTAAAGTATTTACTGTAATTATTATTCTTTATTGTATAGCACAACTACGATGTACATAAAACACAGTTTTAAGATATTTATAGATTGTGTAGTACACTCGGCGGACTTATGGATGTTTAGCCAATTCTTCCAGACGTTTCAGACAATCCAAGTCATCAATATTATATTATAGTCATCAAATCTTATAATGTTAATTATAATTTGAATAACACTTGTCTTCTCAACCGGTTTGGTCAACAACACGTTGGAAAGTGTATGGCGTTTGTCACACGGTCTCACAATCAGTCAAAATTTGCTAAATTATTTAATTATCTTGTTTTCATCGTTCATAGTGGCCATAAAAACAAAGTAACAATAGTTTAAGACGTACTTATTTCTTAATATTTTCTCTTTTCGTCTTTGATTTGATCGTTTGCCGGTGTTTCATGAAAATAATTTTTTTTATTTATTTTCGATCGAACAGTTTTTCAAAATGAACGGAAATTATACTACAAATTGTGAAATATAGTTATCTAAACTAATATTATCGCTTCAGTCTGTAAGAGAATGTATGTAGGAGAAGGATCACAGCTTAATCCACCTCGCTGCTCCAATGCGGGTTGGCGGATACATTCCCTACTATGAGTAACGATCGCTATCAGGTGTACATGATAACAACCGGGACCGACGGCTTAACGTGCTCTCCGAGGCACGGTGAGGAGAACCAAAAGGACTGAACAAATACCCAGACCACGGCAAACATCTGTATGGCCAATAATGTTTAAAAGGTTTGTCATGTGCGGGGATCGATAACCCGTTTACCGCGGAAGGCTGTATGTAGCCTTTTTTCCTCAAATTAACACGTGTAAAACCGCGGGTTACAGCTAGTATATCTATAAATTTTTTTTTAAAAAACAAACCAGCACATATTTAGATTTATTATGACGGAGTTGCAAATTAGAAACGTGAATTGTTTTGACAAAATAATAAAGTTATAAGTTTACGTTGTCAATTGCAAAGAAATACCTATAGGAATTTTTTGTATGTTTTCAAAAACGTTAATTTTTTCACGTATTATTTTACTGTGGCAAAATTTTACATTTTATATCTCAAATGTTGATTAATTAATTTTGATAAAATTACCTATTCCTATTATGAAGGTTGTTTTTCTAACACTAATGAAAAAATAAATACTTTTTATAATTCATAGTGTTACGTTAATCTTCATCACGCGCTCAACTCTACATAACATTACCACAAATGTACATATATTATAATATTATTAGCTTCTTAACTCTATTGCTAGCCACAAAATTTTCGTTACAGTATGAATAATGAGATGTTAACAAACATCAAAAGTTACATTCCTAAGTTTTTATATTAAAAATATCGCTATAACTAGCTGCTGCCTGCGATGTCGTCTGCGTGCGTTCACTGCTCGTTCTCCGTAGGTGATAGCGTGATAATATGTAGCCTATATGTTGACCAGACTTCTTAATAATATTCGTGCCAAATTTGAAGTAAATCCATGCAGTACTTTTTGAGTTTATCCCGGACATACATACAGACAAACAAACAAAAATTCTAAAAACTATATTTTTGGCTTCGGTATCGATTGTAGATCACACCCCAAGTATTCTTTTAAAAAAATATTCAATGTACAGTTTTGACTTTCCTACCATTTTATTATATGTATAGATATTAGCAGTAGCAAAATATTCTAAATATACTTATTTTTATAATTCTTAGTGTCATGTTAATTTTCATCAGGCGCTCAACTCTACATAACATTACCACAACTGTATAATATTATCTTTTAACTCTACCTACTGCTAGCCACAAAATTTTCTTTATAGTATGAATAAAGAGATGTTACCAAACATCAAAAGTTACATTCCTAAGTTTTATATCAAGAAAATCGCAAATTTAATAATTTAATCCTCTTGAATCTTGATCTACGATTTATGAAACTATTTGATTTCAAATTTAGTCCGCCATATTATTGTGTCACGTACTCAAAATGTGTTGCCAATATTGTCGTATCGGATGGACAATTTTGTGCATACGTGCCAATAGTATTGTAAGCATTGTCGTGGTGTAAATGTTAAACTCTAGAAAGCGTTGTGAAAGCGCGCTCAGAATGCTTCGGGCGAGAAGCAATTACTTCGGCGCTGCGGCTAGACTTGTGGAATACACGCGAACTTACTAGCAACGACTTTTTATTATAACTGTTGGTATTCAACATACCACAGATCAAAAGAAAAAAATGCCTTCACTTCTCGACGATTTATAATATCAAAGAAATTACTATATTGTACTGAGAATGAATGACGTAAATTCAATATCACTAAAAAAATATTAATACCTAATTTTCGATTCTTCACATAAATAACTAGAAATAAGTTAAATATGAGTAATTTATCAAACATTAGACCGCAAATACGTTTAGCGGACGTAAGCTAAGTTATATAATATTTGATATTGAGTCAACGGTAAGTAAAAATGTAGGTACGTATTTAATCATCACGTTCGCATAAGTGATGTCTCTAACCAATAACTTGCCTGCAAAAGCAAATATCTAACTTTGTCAGTTTTATCGGTAATGGGCGAGTCCAGGAGGTGAGTCAATCAAACGTCTATTGTTATTAGACTACTTTATTAAAATAATAAATTGAGTAAACATTCATAGTAGTCATATGTATTCATGATACATAGCTTTCATATGTTTATACTACTACAGTAATATGTAAATTATACTACATATTATGGATACAGGTTATTGGTGATGATGCCTTTTGCTAGCTGACCTTCTCAAATTCCATTTTAGAGACTTTAAATAGCAGACAGTGCTATTCCCATTTCTTGTTTGCTCGACCTGTCTGACCGAAGTTTAATAATATTATCACTTATTACGATTAGAACGCGTTCGACAATTTAAACTAAATTATTTTTTATAGCTACGCGTGTATATTATCACTGTATTTATATATAATAAAATACGCAACAACATAACTTTATTTCCATTAATTACTTTAGCATATTACTTAAATACTTTCAATTTTTTATCAAAATTCCAGTAAAAGTATTCCAAAAAGTATTGAATAGAATAGTGTAATGGAAAATATCCAATTTAATTTAGAAGAAAACTCATCTTAGCGGCGGATTTGTCACTAGGTTGAGTAGGCTGGAGCCTAGTGCGGCAAATTTTAGGAGACGGCAAATTTTTTTATTTGAAACATTATTTTATAAATCCAGAAACCTTTAAACCTAAATTAACCTTAAAAATAAACCTTTGTACAATGACTTGGATCACTAAAAAAAGGGCAGCCGAAATAATCGCTAGTAGCACTTGGGCGTTTTTCGGGTGGCTGTAATAGGGTATCGAGTTTCAGAGGTCAGCAGGAGCGTCAAAAATTGAATAGCCTACTGAAGGCTTTGTAAATCCGCCACTGCATCTTAGCTCAGAGCGTAACACGTAATCCGAGAAGACAATATTCTTGAGTGCCGGCAGCACGGTTCAAGCGCAGTCACTTATACGCCCCATGTTATTCAACCTTAATATAACAACTGTTGCTTAAAATGAGTTGTGTAAACTTATTGTCGTTATTTATAATTAAATCTGCGACACGAGTTTTATGATAGGTATTATCACTACATAGTATAAAACAAAGTCGCTTCCCGCTGTCTGTCTGTCCGTATACAGCTTAGATCTTCAAAACTACGCAACGGATTTTGATGCGGTTTTCTTTAGTAAATAGAGTGATTCCAGAGGAAGGTTTATATGTATAATATAGTAGAAGAACACTGATAGTTTTTGCAAACGTGCAAAGCCGGGGCGGGTCGCTAGTAGTAGATAACTAAACAAATGCTCATATCAAAGTGCACGATTAAGAGGATTTATTTGAGACTAGCTCTTGTCCACAACTTTGCACGCATGGAATCGGAAATGCTAAATATATATTATAAACAATTTTATATACTATAAAGGAGACAAACAAACGTAAAGTCCGCCTAAATTTCAATTTGAACCAGTAGTTTTTTCAATCACGATTCAGCCTGTAATATCCCACAGTTGGACATAGGCCTCTTCCCCATGTAGTAGAAGGATCGGAGCTTAATCCACCACGCTGATCCAATTCGGGTTGGCGGATATATTCCCTACTAGGAGTAACGATCGCTATCAGGTGTACATGATAACAACCGGGATCGACGGCTTAACGTGCTCTCCGAGGCACGGTGGGGAGACCCACAAGGACTGCACAAACACCCAGACCACGACAAACATCTGTATGGCCAATACAAATGTTGTCGTGTGCGGGAATCGAACCCGCAACAGCCAATCGCAATCCAGCGCTGTGACCGCTGCGCCAACGCGGCGTCTTTCGATAAATTTTTCAATAAACTAAACATTTTTCATGTGAATTTATTGTAAATGAATATTCCAATATTTATAGACAACTTTGGTAGCCATATTTGGTTGAATTAAAACCTGCCAAATTTTCCAAAAAAAGAAAAGAAATAATTAATAAATATTGCTGAAGTAACTACCATCTAGACCTTCAAGCCCCGGGCTGTCATCAAAAATAAGCAAAACAAAGACCCCCACCTCCCGTCGGTGCTTACGTAAAACATGAATGACCCCCAAGTGTCATGTGTAGAATTAAGTGTGTATTATAAATTAAACGAAGTTATGAAAAACCTATTTCTACAGAGTCTCCAATGGTTTTCGTTCTCCAGGACAATATTTTTGTTAAATAGTTGATAATACTGGACTGCCTAAAATAATTTAAAAATATTGTTGTTTCAGGGTAAATACGCAATGTCGATGAGGCGTGTTGAGGCTTTACAAAGAAGCAACAGCCTCACCTCGTGGCGGTCTCTTAAAACAGACTTTGTAAGTTAACCTTTTTTTTGTTTAACCTTTTTGTTACTTATCTACTCTTTCTTTCTTCTACCCTCTGGTCTGTCATTTTTGTCTCTGTCTTTTTTCTTTCTTCTCGTTTCGCTCACTTTTGTTACTCATTCTCATTTCTTTAAGCAAGTGTCACCTGGATGATTATTAGATATATTTATGCATACAATGAGGCTAGTAATGTTAATTTGAAGTTGGGCGCTATTAACTATGTCAAATATTCAGTATATATTGGCGTAGATCGCATACTTTATGTAAAATTTAAACATTTAATCAACAAAGACAAGTAAATGAAGGAATTCGTGAACCGTAGTCAAAATAATCACTGGTGTTAAGCTGATGGTACCATAAGGTTATAAAGAATAGGATGAAGAAAAATGTTATCCTTCTAATGTATTCTTAGATTAGCCCTCTTCTCGATTAACGTTGTAAATATTCGTAAATGGCAACGTCAATTAGATCCGGGCTTTTGTTGTTACGATTTCAAAATACTTATTCAAATAGTACACATTTACACAATAGTTGTAACAACATATTCAATGCAATATTCTGCAATATTCTGTAACCGTTTCTTTTACTATTTCCATTATATTTCGTTTGTTAATGTCAAGGGTAATGCAATATGCAAGCGTTTCTAATTGACGTTAATATTTTGCATGAATTATATTTGTTGTAGTGCTAATGATGTTGTTATTTTGAGTTTTTTGCCGTTTCTTCTCGACGTAATCTACATTCCGAATCGGTAGTAGCTTCACCGTAACTATATTTTAACAATTAAAATTTATTGTATACTTCGTAAAATGAAGATTAAATAGTGCATTTGAAGCCTTCTTGAATGTAGAAATATTTAATTTACTTTTAATGATATATATTTACATTTGAAGGATTGTAGGATTTGTAGTCTCTACGTACGTAAAAGTAGATGAATAACAGTACCTTCACTTCAGCCTATCTTAGTCCGGTGCTGGACATAGGCCTCCCCAAGTTCGCGCATAACATCCCGATTTTCCACAATCCTCATCCAGCCTACACCGGCAATCTTACGTAGATCGTGGTTCCAGCGAGCCGGAGGGCGACCCACACTGCGTTTGCCTACACACAGTCTCTACTCCAGGACACGTCTGCTCCAACGGCCAACAGTACCTTAACGAACGTACATACCGAAATATGATTATATATATCTAGGTACCTCTATATATTAATTAATATGTGAAGAGATTTGAACGATATAAATAAAAAATGAAGTAATAACTTACTATTATTGGAAATACTAACTCAAAGTAGTATCAAATAACGTCGCTATTTCGTTATTCGTCTTCCATTCCAGGACACGTCTACTCCAGCGGCCATCGCTCCTACGACACTATAACCAGTCCACTGACACTTCAACTTGCTAATTCCGTAGACTATGTCGGTTACTTTCGTTGTCTCGGAGATAGTCTCTTTTTAGAGTTTACTCCTTAAGAATCGATTTTCATATAAGGCCCCCGGTATGAAAAAATTTGAGGTGTAAACTCTATTGAACGAATGACCTCGTTACGTTAGAAAACGTAGTCGATAGACGACGACGTTGTCTAATATCGGAATCGATCGATCGATAGATGGCGTTATTTGATTGGTTTATTTACCATTTGAAATGGTATTAATCTTTTTCTTAGACTAGTAAGCCTTTTTTGTGCCTATTTAGACAGTCGATCTGAAGAAGTAAACTCCAGTCGTGCGTCGGAGCTGACACACACACTTTTTTGTTGTCATTTCTGTTTGTTTTACCTAATTACTTCTAAATACGACTATGGATTTCACTATCGATATGTAAATAACTTTACGGTATTTTATAACTAGTGACGCTGCATACATTTTATTATTTTTATAACAAAAATAAATTACGACACCTTTTTTTGTAAAACTCGGTCGCTTTGAACTAAATCTTAAATGATAAACAAAGTGTTACACTGCGTAATACAATAACAATGATGTCTTAATGTTTTGAAAACGAAATTAAAATGTACGTATGTATGATATTACTTAACCGGTTGACAATGAGTTATTACGTGATTATTTAGAAACAAAGTTATACGACCTCAGGCGATGCTCTCAGTACTATCATGATAATAAAACGTTTTTAGTTTCGAAAGAAAGAAGGAAAGAGTATTTTTTTTTTAGTTTTGCCCTTAATGATACAACATATGTAAGAATACGTTTTAACCATGTAATCAGTTATAGACAAAAAGAAAAAAAAAAAACAAAAAAAAGCGAGTGTGCTTTAGACCACACGACTTAAGTAAAACTTCTTTAGCTCTATCTAACTTATTTCCTTCTCAACTTCCATTCACAATCACACTTTTCGTAACGGTCTCGTCACCCATTCAGTAGCTTACACCCCAAGTCAAGCGTGTGTAAAGAAGTTTTACTTCAAAATAAATAATTGTGTTTGCTATCAAACGAAAAAAAACCGACTTCATTATATCGACAAGTAATACAACGTAAGTGGACGAAAAAAGTTACCAAACACACTAGTTGTCACTACGATTTTTGAGGGTATCCCTCGATTTCTCTGGGATTCCATCATCAGATCCTGGTTTCCTTATCATGGTACCTAAGTTAGGATATCTCCTTTCCAACAAAAAAAATTTATCTATATCAGTTCATAAACGACGAAGCTATCCCCGAACAAACATAAAAAAAACATATATTACGGTCGAATTGAGTAACCTCCTCCTTTTTTGAAGTCAGTTAAAAATGAATAACAACATGAGACTAACTTATCGAGGCAACATCCAGATAAAAGCCGACATAAGCCCGTGCCTGTATGAGTTAGAACGTCTGCTAATTTTTACCCGTAGAGTATTTTTTTTTTCAATTTTTTTTTTACTTTGACAAGTAAATTAGGAGACAGTTATACTATACAAAAAGTTGTGAAACACATTATTTTTATTCAGTCTATGACACTAACAATTATACACACTAAGCACGCAAGACAGATAAACAAACTGAGACGATTTCTTATAAAAATAATTCCAATTAAAGAAACAGCTCGCGTCTAACAAGGAGTCTCACTAACAAGGACCGTAAATCTGTTCGTCTAGAAAGCGTTGAGACTATTGCTTAAATTATTGAAATATTACTAGAAAACTCATTTTTTAATGTATTTTTTAGGTTATATAAAAAATGACAGATATTCATATGACAGATAATAAATACTTTGATTTCTTTTGTTTTGACATTGGTCTCAATTTTTTTTTGGTAACTTATTTTTCCAAAGAATTGGTCAGGATAGTCGTACAATCACAATGTTTTTACATGGTATGCACTTAGAAATCAAAATACTTAATACGGCCTAGCGGCTACAAAAAAAAAATATATATTTCATTAACCTGCCAAGTTCATGCGTGTGGCGTACAGATAGTTAAGTAATGGTAATAAGGAGTTCACGGTTTTCTCCCCCATGGCGATAGCGATTGGGGAGGCTAAAGAGAAGAAGCCTTAAAGATGTGGTCACTTTACGCCTACAGAAATACATCACTACTTGAAAACAGTATTTTTTATCTATGGTCTGTAAGGTTGATACAGTGATATGGTTTGCTCTACCTCAAAAATACTCAAAGTTACTAACGGCCCTTTTTGAATAATCTATCTGTATCTGCCCCTCTAGCCAAGTTGACAATCTACAATCGATAACGCTATTAGAAAACTAACAAATGTATGGGAATGACACTAGCGTTCGACGTTGTTAGACGATATAGATTGTAGATTGTCAACTTGGCTGAGGGGGCAGGTTAATACTACTTATTAAGTCCATGGCTCTACTTCAAAAATACTCAAAGTTACTAATGGCCGTTTTTATATAAAATCTATCTGTATCTGGTTTTGACTATTAACGATAGGTTTTTAATATATCATCAATATATCATTAATATATCAATAATTTAATAATCTCTAGTAAGCAAATTCAGACAGAAAATTGAAACTGGCCGTAAATTGACACTAGTATATATATACTAGCTACCGCGGATAAAACCGGGGGATACAGTTAGTTACAGCGTAAAATAATCACAACACGCTATGCATCAAATATAATAAAGAAAATGATAAGATAACGAGCTGTCGGCGTTGCAATTAATTTAACAGATGTGACTTCGCTTTCTGATGGAAAGCTGAACTATTTCATTTGTTGATTTACGAGTCCGAGTGTACCTCTATTATATCTGATCCGATATCCGATGATGATATCGCTTAGATATTTATTTGTAACAATAATTATTTGTTACTGAAACTATATAGGTAGGAATCCCTAGTACATTTTATTCACCTGATTAGTAACAAGCTAATTTTCCGGGAGTAGCTTCATTTTGATGAGACGAACAAAAAATTCCTCTACGAACTCTCGATTGTGGTAGGTAATAGAGTTAGCATAGAATAGAGCAGCAGTGAGTGTAGGACCGGGATAACGTACCACGCAATTTGTAGGACAATATTGCTATTAAATTATATAGATATTAACTAACTAAAAAAAAAAAATCAGAAAAAAAAATCTATTTTTGATGACCTTACGAGGTCATCAAAAATTATTACTAACCAACTGATTTGGAGTATTTATAAGTGTAAAAAATTATCATTATAAATTTTTGTATAAAACATTGTCTTATCGTTTGAAACAACTATAACGTAATGTTTATTACAAAAGACAAACGTATTTATTATACGATAAAAAAAACCAAAAACATTTTTAGGTCATCGACACTTCCATAAAACTAACTAAGTAGCTTTATTTTGTCAATATCAGTTCTCTGGTGTTCTTGTAAAAATAATCAAATTTTCAATTACAGGATATTCAATACGTCAATCATTGTTAAATGTTATTGTTTTCCGTTGAGGACAATAGTGTTTTGGTGTACTTCGAATTGTCTTTTTGTAGGTTTCACAGTATAAGAGTTGACTCCAGAAAAACCTCATAAAAATATATATAAGGTTTACCAGCAATTTTACAACTAGATAACACAATTATAATATTCCAAGCAACTTTAATTGCTTAAGAATTTTAACCGAGGTAGGGCACAGCAGAAAATGTCATGGTCAAAATATGGAGCAACCCAACTGAGGTAATACCTTGATCTCACAGCTAAATAATACTGTTTTCAACCAGTGTTGTGTTCTTATTGGTGAGGTGACAAGAGCTCCTGGGCGTAATTGGGGATAAGGTCTGCAACGTGCTAGCGATGCTTTGAGTGTTGCAGACGTTTACTATAAGCTACGGTAATCACTTACCATCAGGTGAGTCGTACGCTTGTTTGCCGACCTAGTTATTTATATATTAAAACAATTATAAAGTATGCTGTTCATCTACCGTCAAAACCGCGCGGGAAGTTTAGTCTATAAAGTGCATGTGCTCCTAGACTATTCGACTTCCGCTTCTTATCCAAACACGTCGTTGAATGGGCGGATGTGTCGCGACTTAACTAGTTTTTGCTTTCGATTCGCCTTATTTGCTGGAATAATGAGTTCGATCGAGGTTGATTTTCAGGCTTGACACTTTTTAATCTGTACATCTATACGTTTTAAATTATCTGTATTTTCCGTCTGTGCTTGTGTAATTAATTTTCTTAATCTATATATATAAAAGAAATTTCCACCCATTCACTCATCACGATATCTCTGGAACCATAAGGCGTAGAGACTTTCCTTTCGCCGAGTAGAGGTCAGCTAAGAACGGGTTATACGAAATTCCACCCACAAGAGGGGGTTGCGGGGGTTAGTAACATATGGCAAAACAACGTTTGCGGGGTCAGCTAGTATAATATAATAGCGCCCCATACTCAATAATAATCAATAAAAACTCATGAGAATGCAGTGTAGGAGATCAGGGAACACACGCATAACGCAAATAAACAAAAATTTTGACAGCACGTCAAATATTTGTCTCTATTTGTATGGTGTATGGTCTATACAAAAGTGGAGATCGAATTAAAACTATTTGCAACGGTCAGTTTCTGTGACCACTACCAGTACCACCTTAAATTTTCCTCTAATACAAATCATTTCTGTAGTTGTTTAACGTTGTCTCTTTTCGTTGGTTTATTGTTGTGACAGACAAAATCTTTAAAATATACTCGCGATAATGGTAGTTTCAAGCTATGGGATCAGATGCTTATTGGTGACTGTACCTAGCTCTGCCTCCGGTTGGTAGATTTTGGTTCGGGGGGTGCAAGAGTGTTATTCAGCTTATTTCACATTTCTTACTGATTTGTGCAGCAGTTTGAGCTCAGCTTCATCTGTTCACTAACTTCTCTCCACTGGAAATTATGACAACCCCGAGTTAGTTGTGTAGTTGTGGAGAAACAACACTAAGTCTGTACCCTTGCATCCTGTTTTCATGTTTGCCAGAAAGTCAAACCCAAACAAGGCAAACTGCAGGCTGGCATGTAACCTGTAATTGCATGGACCGAGTAATCATTACATAGTATAAAACATAGTTGCTTCCCGCTGTCTGTATGCTTAGATCTTTAAAATTATGCGATGGATTTTGAAGCCGTTTTCTTTAGTAAATAGTGTGATTCCAGGGGAAAGTTTATAATATGTATAATACATGCATGTATATTAGACAAACACTGATAGTTTTAGAGGTTTTTAATGTGATGTCGTAAATAAACACATTTTTTTGTGCTTACATTGCAATTATTTATTTTATATTTTATTTATAGTTAGTATCAGGATTACACCCGTGCGAAGCTGGGGCGCGTCGCTAATATTATTGTAAAAAAGATAGTGATAAGTGCAAAGAAATATAAGCTTATTTATTGCATACCACTGCATAATATACATTATTAAATAAGAAAGAAATATGAGACGGCTTCCTTACTGATGTAAAACAACTCGAGTATAATTACATAACGTAAGAACACGTTATAAATGTAAATCTCATCAAAAATGCTCTCTTCCCTTTTTGTTCACCTTTCTCCGTATTCTCGTTTGTTTCGCTCGATCTTGTTTCTCGGAATCAATTATCGCTGCCTTTACCGAAGTTTAATGACTTGGACAAAAAACAGTGATCGAGTTGCGGTGCCGAAATCGTCGGGAATTCGAGAGAAAGAAGCTTTTGAAATCGACTTGGTGTTCGTCGCTCTACCACCCGATTTCATTACCTGACTGTTATTATATATTTATTATTGGATATGTTTCTAGAACTTATATGTGCATTAAATGATTGGGATAGATTTTAGGATATCTAGTGTCATTCGGCTCGAAAAACTCATAAGTAAAGGACAATAATACTTGCAATAATAACACGCATTGGAGCAACGTGGTGGATTAAGCTCTGATCCTTCTCCTACATGGGGTCTTTCCCCAAGTGTAGGATATTACAGTCTGAAGTTAACAAAATATTTCGCGTTTCCGTTCTAGGCACACAATAATCAAAATATAGTATCAATATCTAATAGAAATTAGTTAGTTTCATCTTATTTATGAATGTGTTTTAACTGACTTCGAAAAAGGAGGTTCTCAATTCGACTGTATGTTACCTCAGAACTTTTTACATGGTTAAGCGATTTTGATGATTTTTTTTTTAAATTTAAAACTGATGCTTCTCATAATATAGTCCCAGTTGAATTTGATCGAGATCTGAAGAGAATTTTTTAGCACCTAATCTTTGATAACGCGTATATACTTGATTATTTTTTCGTCTACCTATGTAATTGAAGTCGTTTTTTAATTCGTTTGCGAGCAAACACAATTATATTTGATACAAAGAGTTACTAGGGTACCAGTTTAAGAATTGTACCGACACATGCCATTTGTCTTATCAATATGTTGCGATAGGTAAATAGAAAATAGAACCATCCTTAAAAAAAAGTATAAATTATCGATTTCACTACAAAAAAAAAAAACTATATATTTCAAATTAAAGAGAAATTGAAAGTTTAATTCCATGCTTGAGACAAACGTGTTTAAGTTTTTGTTTAGCAAATAATTATTGCCTTAAAGGCTTAAAGGATATACCTTTAGTTTGTCGTTAATTCGTTAATTTTATAATAATTTAGTGAAAGTTTTGGCGGAAATTAAAACATGTAAAAAATATTTTCATCGCATTCCACGCGATCTTTAATTACGAAAATGTTTGGTAAACTACAACATTATCTCTTTCTTTTCCATTCTGCTAGAAAATACTTTTAGAATTTTCCTTGCTTAGTACTTGTTTTCTGATATAAGAATTATTTGACAATTGTTGATAACTTACTTTAAACTTGAAAAACGTGCTTTAATGACTTTAGCCACTAATTGAAGATTAATTTTTCTTTAATGGTAGTTAATGATACTAATACAATCAGGCTATATTTTGTCAATGTCATCAATTTTGGGTAAACGATTTCTTTGAGATGGGGCACAATCATCATCTTAGGGCCTAATAAAGTAGTCTCTAGTGCGCTTAAGATAAAAAAAATACGCGTTTCCGCCCGGAGCCCCGTGTAGGAAAGTCACTAGTCACTACTCTTTAAAGTGTGTCATGATTGCATCTCAGTGGTGTCATAATAACAAAAACTAAAATAATTAACGTCATTGATCGACCACGTTCCAATAAACACGATTGAAATACTCGTAGCAAAATCGAGCTCCAGCCCTTTCGTAAAATGTTTTTTTTTTTCTATTGAGATTTCATCATCATCATTCATCATTTCAGCCCACTGCAGTCCACTGCTGGACATAGGCCTCCCCGAGTTCGCGCTAGACATATTAAGATTTATACTTGCAATATGTAATGACGTATGTATGTTTACTTTCTGTGTTTTATAGCCCGGATATGTTTATTTATGATTTATGTCAATAAAACAAGGAATAAAATTTACTTTCCTACAATCAATAAAGAGTTTTATTCGATGTTGTGTTAGTATGAAACAAGTGTACACTAAAGGGCCCCGTAGACAATCAAATATTTGATCAAACTTCATATTAAATTTCTGTTTGACAAACGTGTTTGTCAAATTATTTGATCGTGTGCGGGGCTGCGGGCTTTTTTGATATGTTTGTTATATGAAAACATGAAGTTTGATCATACAAGTTTGACAAACAAGTTTGATCGTTTACGGGGCCCATAACATTAGAATTGCGATCACATGACATGAATAAGATATCATCTCATCACTGTCTGTCGTTGTCACCTAGATGTATAAACTGCTAAAACCCTATTTCAGTGATCTTTTCGGACTATTCCAATCAACTTAACTTTTCTTTTGAAGTAAAAAATGGAAGATCTTACGGAAGATCACAGCTACGTAATACTGCTCTCAAGAGATGTCGTGTTTCTGTGGCAGGCTACTTGCCCGCGTTCCTGGACCTGATGTTGACAGGGGTCCATCGGATACGTAAACCGATAAAAACCAGGCGGAGCATATACATAAAAAAGTACGCTTCGGTTTTAGTATTATATTCAATTGATTCCAGAAAAAATATACATTGTTGTGAAATATGCCTTTAGTACCTACGTCAATGATTTCTTCTGCGTCAGTTTTGAAGATAAATCTGACAAATACGTGAGAGTCATTACCTACGATAGGTTTTTACCGAGATAAACGTAAAATTCCGTTAGGAAATTGATTCGAATGTCGTCAAGCACTTAGAAGTAACAAAACTACATAAAGATAAATAAATTTGGCTGCTGTTTACGTCATCACAATTGACGTATTAATTCTTGATCTCTAAAAATTTTCAGTTATTGATTCAATTCATTGACGACGCGTTGGCGCAGCGGTCACAGCACTGGATTGTGGCTGTGGCGCTTGCGGTTGCGGGTTCGATCCCCGCACACGACAACATTTGTATTGGCCATACAGATGTTTGCCGTGGTCTGGGTCTTTGTGCAGTGCAGTCTTTGTGGGTCTCCCCACCGTGCCTCAGAGAGCACGTAAGCCGTCGGTCCCGGTTGTTATCATGTACACCTGATAGCGATCGTTACTCATAGTAGGGAATATATCCGCCAACCCGCATTGTAGCAGCGTGGTGCATTAAGCTCTGATCCTTTTCCTGCATGGGGAAAGAGGCCTATGCCCAACTGTGGGATATTACAGGCTGAAGCTTAAAAAATAAAATAAACTAGTAACGTTAACAATAAAATCAAATATGTAAAAAAGGCGGCCCTATTGCTAAAAAGCAATCTCTTCCAGGAAACCTCAGGGCAAAGGAGATGATATATTGAAGGTGTACCCAGAAATATTCAAACAATTTTAATGTAACTTGTGTAATTATCGTATTTAATGAGCATACTCGTATTATATTGCGTTCTGGTTTAGCAAAACTGTAACTATTATCATTAACGTGAGTACAACTACATGTATCTGTTAATTTGAATATCATATTACTGTCATACTGATCGAAAACTGATTCGTTTCCTTTTCATTTCTATGTACTCTCTTTAGTCTGTTCTGTATTCAAATAACTTTTGTAGCATGCGTTTGAAACATAGGCAATGCTTTGATGGTACATATTGGTACAAATACCTTGATATACAAATAAAATTATAGGCGACTTCAATTGCTTAAGAATTGAGTAAATTTCTCATGTAAACATTTTTACTCTGTACTGTAAGGATTTATTGGTGTGTTGCTGTTGTTTATGTGTCTTGTTGTTTCAAATTTGGAAGTACCCAACATATCCGTCAATTCTACCAGGTCTTATCCACTATTTAAATAAATCCCTATATGCAACCTTCAATATAATATGTTAATACAAAAAATTATAAAAATTAAAAAGCAAATTATTCATCAGATACCAAGCAAAGGAAGTAAAAGCCGACTTAAAGATTCTTTTAGATCTGGAGAAAACTCACGAGCTCACACGGTTCTGACCCATTTTCCTAAACTTAGCTAAGATTTATCGAGTAGACTCGCATGCTATGCGGATTTTCTTCGTAAACCGGACTACCGGATGACGGATAACTTTCTATGATTGTCGAAATGGGAAAAACAAGATTGGCTGCGGGATAAATGTCTTATTTACAGACAATTTTCTAGAATTATCGATTTGTTTCTATTGGTGGTCAAACATGTACCTGAATCAGTATATTTTGAATTGTTTTTTGATGACAGTTTGGTAGAATGGTCTAATTACAGTTAGGTTATACTACATTTATTGTACAGAATAATAATGATATTTTAAATATAGTTCCGGATTGTATAGAATGATAATGATATTTTAAATTTAGTACCGGATCTAGGACTAGGGCAGTTGTTTTGGACGGTAGTTTCAGGAGCGCTAAAGTTATGACTTATGAGATAATATATGGTTAAAATAGAACTTGCCAGTTGCAAATTAAAACTAAAAATGCCCTACTACCTACAATTATGCCACTTATTTAAATGTTTGTTTTTAGCAGTTTACATCAAGCAGTAGGTTGAGGAAATGTCACTTTTAATTATCTGCCCCGATTTGGAAAAACCGTAGATCCGGAACTGTTTAAATTATGCAGTTTGTGTTAAATACAAAAGAAGACCATCAAGTACCTACTGAGCTTATGTTTCTGTGTCAGTATTATGGTTTTTTTCAATCTATTTATCGTAAACTTTCTCTTCACTAGGTTGTTTTATTTTTTTATTATGGTAACGGTTACATATATTTTAATTAGATACAGCTTGACTCACTTGCTTACTCAAGTGCCATATGTTATTCTCTTTGCCAGCGTGTGTTTCATTTTATTTATTTTTATCTATTGTCATTACGAATGTGTTTCATCATAATGTTATTTTGAAATGTTCTTTGTTTTTAACCAGAGCACTCATCACTGTTGTGATTTTATCTGAAAGTCATTTGTTTCTTTAGAGTAGTTTCGAAAGAAATGGTCTACAAACCGGATACGTAATCCACCGTCGAACTCCGAATCCACCTGGAGCTGTGACAAAAAACAACAGGTTGGGTGCGTGTGAGGTCGCGACCAATAATTGTCTGGGGGCGCCCTCATCAGAGGCTGCGACTGAGCGAGAGGCACGATGCCTTCGAGCCTACTCCATTCATTCTCGATAACTCGCCAGTCAGTGCCGCGCTAACCGTCTACGGTAACGTTCGTCATGTCAATATATATTTCTGATAACTAAACACGCGAGTGACTTTTGAAAATTGAATAATATATAAAAACGAAACCGTTTCAGAATCGAATAGCGAATGAAATAAATAGTGTTGTGAAACAGTGTGGCGTTTCAGAATAACGTCGCGACGACGCGTGGCCAAGGCGTCAAAAAAAAAAAAAACTTTCGTCTCGAGTTCAAATGGTCCTTCTGTAATAAAGTTTAGTAAAAGTGAGTGTGTGTTCTGTGGACGCTTGGTTTAATTAGAACTAGATTGAGGTCTGTTTGTATTTATTCGTGCTCACGTCTCCCTGGAATTACAAATGATCAAATTGGTTAGTGCAATGATTGTTATTTGTGCGCTTGACACCTAACTCGCTTAAACGTCGCATTGTATGTTGTATTGCATGTATTAATGAACGCTATATTCACACGTTTCTACTTAAGATATGTCAACATTATTCAGTTGATAAGATACCTGCTTCTACAAATAAGATTTAATGCAATTAATAAAACGATTACTTTAGACATCTGCAATTATACGATAAGTGCTAAAATCGTTAATGAACATCAACACGTATTTGCATACGCGTATAAGTAATTTCTGAATCAATAGGATTCTAATACTTCTTCCTTGTATTTTAAAAGACATTTTTCATGATTTTTCATGTTTGCAATACCAATAGCTGTTGTAGAAAAAGGTCTTCCCCTTAATAAATAATATTCTTCAAAAGTATTTTAGCTCATACGAGATGCGAAAGAATCACGATTAAGCAAAAAATAATCATTAGGAAGATGAAAGTGTGTCGTCAAGTTTTTCACGCAGATGTTGCGTTAAGAAATTTTGCATGCATCATCGGATACAACTCGATTTTCATTGTTATATTTTAAACGACTAAATGTTTATACGATTGATATCGACGTTTAATCTCCATAATTATGCTTTTTTATGACTTTATCGATAACGTAAATAATAGTAGGTGTGTTATATTTAAAATTCTAAATCTAATTACGTTATACAAGATAACTCCTAGAAATATGATTTTATCTGTCCTAAAAATAATGATTTATTAGAATTGAATGTTGGAATGTTGTTAATATTTTGATATATGGATAACTTATGTACGTACCTAAACCTATACTTTTTTATCACAATACATGAGGTGCTAATATTTTTTTGTCGTTGATGATAAAATTAATTAAGTACTCGTATATAGCGCTTGAATGTTAACAGTTGATTTTATAGAATGTTAAACTGTAAAATAGTAGTATTTTTGGTTATTAATTTTATTACTTTTTAAATCGTATCAAATTTTTTCGATCCAGTGGGATTTGCACCCGCGCCACTGACGTACCGTGTCAGCGCTCTGCCAACTGAGCTATGGATCCACATCTAGCTGGGTGGAAATTCTTGATAATTATGATGATGTTTATTTTTGGTTTTTAAGCAAAAAATTTAGATTTAAAAATTACTTTTATATTATTTTTTTTCAAGGTATGCATTTAATTTTTTTTGTTTGTTTTTAAATGAGGTAGGGCACAGCGAGAAATATCCTACTCAAAATCTAGAGCAGCCTGACTGGGGAAGTACCTCGACCTTACAGAAGATCACAGCATAATACTGCTTTCAAGCAGTGTTGTGATTAAGGTGACGAAAGCTCCTTGTGGGATTTATTTGTAGGGTAGACAATGCGCTTGCAATGCTTCTGGTGTTGCAGGCTACGGTAATCGTTTACCAAGTTGTATATAAAAAAAAAGTTTAATACTGAAAAAGCTAGATAGATATGCATTATAACGTCTTGTATGCTCAATCTACAAAAAAACTAAAAACCATTGACTTAAAAGGGTAAGTAACTAAGTATCTAAATAAACTAAGAAAGCGTAGCAACAATTAAGAACAATAGGCTGTCATACTGACAAGATTTATAGTACGAGACAGGGGTGAAGCATGGATAAGTGTTTCTTAGCATCAATATGGTGGTAAGAGAGCGGAAAGTGGTCGCAAAAATCACAAAAATTGCTTTCTTTTGTTAACCGAGGATCTGCTCCACTTACCTATATCACGGCTTTTTTATGTTGCGTGCGTTAACTGTATCAGGGTTGCCATCGTGTGTATCAATATTAATAATAATAGATCTGATTTCTTTAATATAAATTTTTGATTCGATTTTTTGATTCAGCCTTTGATGTTGCTGCTGGACATAGGTCTCTTTTCACATGTATGGCAAGGGTTCATATCAATATCACTTTAAAAATTTCGTATTTTAGATAGTTTTAAAGCGATATCCGTTATTGTTTTCGTTAAAAATATATTAGTATAGACATACTATAGTATTTATTCTTGTAAATAATCTGTGTTAAAAAAAGATTTCAAATAGAGATACCAAGAATCTCTGTAATTACAATCTATACTTAATATATAAAGCTGAAGAGTTTGTTTGTTTGGTTGTTTGTTTGTTTGTTTGAACGCGGTAATCTCTGGAACTACTGGGCCGATTTGAAAAATTCTTTCACTGTTAGGTAGCCCATTTATCGAGGAAGGCTATAGGCTATGTATCATCACGCTAAGACCAATAGGAGTGGAGTCCACGCCGACGAAGTCGCGCGCAGAAGCTAGTAGGGTATAAAAAACATACTCATATATTTATTTAATCCACTGGCAACCCTGTCTCTAATGACTAAACGTGTAAATAATGTTAGCATTTACTGACAATTATTACAATATTGGATTTTGTATTGATATTACTTTTATCGTAAATTCGCTTAACACCGGAATAGTACAAAGATGTCGCCACCATCTTCCGAATGGTTAATATTTATTTACGATTAGTCAGTTGGTGGTATCTTTATTGTTTAGTTTTACAGGATAGTTACTCAATAAATACTGTTATCGTTTAATTTATGCTTCTACTAATTTTATAAGATGGTTTATGTTGTTTTACTGTAATTATTACTTGTTAATGTATCGAAAAGAGCATATAGATGGAGACACCATCTTCCGAATAGTTAATACTAATTTCATGATTGGCCAGTCGCCGTCTTTGTGATATATTGGCGGGATTGCTGTCCTATAAATACGATAATTTGTAAGTGAAGCGTCAGTTATTGTTTAATCATTGTGTGGCTATCGTTGCTGCTCGATAAGTATAGTATAAGTGATTAGTGTGATAATGTTTTAATGTATTTAAAAGTGTGAGTTGTGAATAAATAACTATAGACTTGTAGTGAGAATTAATTATTCCTTTGAGTGTTTTCAGCTGTTGTTCTACATCTCAGAAGTGGGATGAACCCATTTAACCCACTTAATTTGTTATTTTGGTGCTATTGATTGTATTGTTAGTTCAGAGTTTTGATTTCTTTGTTTAAATTCTATTTTTACTGAGTGTGCAAGTAAGTTGCAATATTTCATGGTGATTAGTGGGTACACCGATATTTTAGTTCTTTTCGGTTGTTCTGTTGCATTCTCATCGGTGTACAAGTGCTTACGTTATTCTATTTACCGGTTATTTGTTGAATTTAGTTTTGTTTTGGGATACGTGGGTAGTTGTGATTCATTTTGCTAACAGATTTTTTTTTTTCTTCCGATTCAGCATTTGTTTCGATTTAGTTACAATGCCAGATCGTGAGCGAGATCATAGTGTGAGCCGTCGACTACCAAGTCGCAAAATTGAACGACAGCTTTCTAATCGACAGCGTCAAGATGCATACGTTAACCAAGGTCGTAAGCTGCTCCGTACTTTTGAAGTGAGTTCATTATTTTTTTTGTTAGAAAACAGGCACAATCGACTAGGAGGCTGGATTCCTGTATGCGAGGGCCTTACCGTGTGGTGAGAGTTCTTCCTCACGGTCGCTATGAGATTAAGCTCGCGGCCGGCCGTTACGGGAAATCAACACAAGCGGCTGCTGAATACATGATTCCGTGGCAAGGAAAGTGTACACCCGCTGTGTGCTCTGCTATGTTTAATAGTGAGTTATTTGATTTATTTTGGCAGTGAGTTATGACGTGTCGGCATACTCTATCTATTATTATTATTATTATCTTATTACGTACGCGTTGTTTTGTGAACAACAAGGCGTTCGCACGTTCGGTTTTTTTTTTCTTAAATAATAATTTGGTTGCTGTGCTAGCTGTACTACAGTACTGTAATTGTAAATATAATATTTCTCATGTTTCGTACGTTCCTCGTGCTATTGTAAATATTGTTTATTTATTTACACTTCTTTACATACCAACACAAAGTTACAAAAAAAAACAAACAATAGTGTCTGTTCGTTTTAAGAATTGTAAATAGGTAGGATGTTACTGTGTGACAAAGTGAAACTGTGGATAGTGATTTGTAAATACGTTTTAGACAATTAAATTGGTAGTTAAGTAATAAGTACTTTTGAATGGCTTAACTTTCAAAGAATTAGTAAAATGCCTCGCGGTAGCGATTCACCAAACTTTTTCGAGAAGTCCAGTGAAGGCAATAAAACGGCTTTGTGGAATTATTTTTTGTAAATACAATCAATGAACTTTTAAATATGCCTATAATAAATAATAGTTGTAACTTAAACAAGCAATTAAAACGACTAAATAATTATGTAAAAACAGTAAACACTATCACATACTGTCGTTTCCCTTTCTTGCCTAAGTTGTCTTATGAATTATGATGTTAACAGATAGTTTATGTGGACTAATGTGAGACTAGCTTGTTATAATTTGTTAAAAGTAAAAAGTGTATACACAAAATTAAAAGATAAACTTAATAAAGAGGAACGTTGTGGTGTGGTATATAAAATCCCGTGTGAATGTAATTTGTGCTATGTAGGACAGACCAAGCAGTTCTTGGAATCTAGAATTAAACAACATAGAAATAATTGCAAAAATGTCAATATTCTGAACGAAAATAAGACAGCTCTTGCGTCACATAATTTTGAACATCATCACAGTTTTGATATTAATAATGTAGAAATTTTGGGCTATGAAGGGAATTGGCTAAAACGGAACATAAGCGAAATGATATTTATAAAGGTAAATGAGACAGTGAATAAAAGAACGGATACAAACGGTTTAAGTATTTTATATAAGGATATTTTAAAAGAATATAAAAGTAGAATTAAATAACAAAACAATTAACTTGTTTCTTTTTTCAAAATTAATTTAATTAAAAATAAAAAAATATTATGTTGAAACGTTTAATTATTGTAAGGATTAATAAAGTCTAGAAGTAACGTAATAATAGAATAGAATTATATAATATATGTACAAATAAAAATTAAATAGTTCTTTTAAAATTAGTATAATTAAAAATAGAATTTTTATAGGTTTAAATATGTAATGGTAACATAAATTGGACCTTTCCTTTGTTCAAAATGTAACGAAATTTAGTAATAAAAGTAAAATAGAATTAAATTAATACAATATATAATGATCTGTAAGTACAAATGATTAGTGCTTTTGTTGGAATAATTAGATGTTTGGATTTTAATGTATTAGACATACTCTGCATTAATTTTTTGGTTTTGGATTACAGTAACTGCCTGACAAATAATAATGAATATAAGAAATTAATATGTACCTATTGACAAGGTAACATTAAATTTTATAGTATTAACTTATTTGGTTAGGTATTATAGTAAATAACAGAGAACCTATATTGACTAGTTGTTTGTGATTAGAGAAAATGACATTATGTTTACTTTCTTTGGTAAAAAAATTGAGAATGTAATGAATTCTAGAAACAGTTTGATAAAATATAATTATAAAACAATATAATTTAACTACTAGGATATAAATAATGGTTGGTATAGTGAATCTTTATAGGTATTGGTACAATTAAATGTTCGAAATTTGATGACATATTAAAAATTGTTTTATTGTTTTTTTTTTATTTTTATTATATTAACTGCCGGACAAAGTATTAGACAAGCAATTGATGAAATAATGGATATAACGAATTATAATGTAAATTTTGACAAGGTAATAATTCGTAATATTACCTGAACTTTGTTTGCTACCTTGGTAAAGAAACAATAACCTATAATGATTAAATGTATATTTTTTTAGAATAAACGACGTTCTATGGGGAAAAATATCACTTTTTAATGAGTCAAGAGAATACATAATTTTAGATCCTAGAATGCTTTAACAAAAATATAGTATATTGTCACGATAATAAAAATTAAAAAGAAATAAAGGAATTTTGAATGTATCTGAGAATATAAAGTAATATTAATAAAAATTTTCAAACGAAAAATAGATGTCAATTATATCAATTATAAAGGTAATTTACGTTGTTTTATTAGTTTCTTGTTAAATATACGTATAATTGTAGTATAATGACTCTTTCATTGTGTATTAATACAGATGCCTGATGAAGGTCGAATAAAGATCGAAACCTCGCATAATTTATGATTTGATTCTTTGATTGGCAACCTCAGTCCACTTCCCTACTAAATTCGAACAACAATATTGTAGCTTAAGTTTTGCGATACAATTTAATACAGTACAGCGCGTTGCGAGTAGTTGCTAAGTTGCAAGATAACTAGCGTGTTGTCAGATAAAATAATAATGTCTCCGTTGGTCTCCGCGTTGAGACTGCAGCCAGGTTTTGTAATAGCGTGTTATAATGATAGCAAATAAAATAGCGCGCTAGAAAAATATAGTTAATAGACTATAACGCATCTTTAGTTTATAGCGGATTTGAACACGCAGGGTCATGCCACGGGTTGGCCTCTGACGAGACGTGGTGTGTGTGGCATATGTTTGCGTGGTAAACATTGTCCGTGTTTTATTTGTTATCTTGGGTTTGATTGTCGGACTCTGCCTGCCGGTTGCGGGCCTCGAGCGCCGCCTGACTGGGCGACGCAGCTGCTGACTGTCTCCTGTCTGCGGGCTGCTCTGCCTGCCGGTTGCGGGCCTCGGGCGCCGCCTGACCGGGCGACGCAGCTGCTGACTGTCTCCTGTCTGCGGGCTGCTCTGCCTGCCGGTTGCGGGCCTCGGGCGCCGCCTGACTGGGCGACGCAGCTGCTGACTGTCTCCTGTCTGCGGGCTGCTCTGCCTGCCGGTTGCGGGCCTCGGGCGCCGCCTGACTGGGCGACGCAGCTGCTGACTGTCTCCTGTCTGCGGGCTGCTCTGCCTGCCGGTTGCGGGCCTCGGGCGCCGCCTGACTGGGCGACGCAGCTGCTGACTGTCTCCTGTCTGCGGGCTGCTCTGCCTGCCGGTTGCGGGCCTCGGGCGCCGCCTGACTGGGCGACGCAGCTGCTGACTGTCTTCTGTCCGCGGGCTGCTCTGCCTGCCGGTTGCGGGCCTCGGGCGCCGCCTGACTGGGCGACGTAGCTGCTGACTGTCTTCTGTCTGCGGGCTGCTCTGCCTGCCGGTTGCGGGCCTCGGGCGCCGCCTGACCAGGCGACGCAGCTGCTGACCGCTTTGTCGGCGGAAATAAGGTGGAAACGGCTTGTGCCTTTGAAATAGTCTTTGCGGTTCAGGGTAGATGAGACCTGTACCGTATGTGATTGTTTTAAAGGTAGAAGCGACTTGTACTGTTGAAATAAGGTGGAAACGGCTTGTGCCTTTGAAATAGTCTTCGCGGTTTCAGGGTAGATGAGACCTGTACCGTATGTGATAGTTTTAAAGGTAGAAGCGACCTGTACTGTTGAAATAAGGTGGAAACGGCTTGTGCCTTTGAAATAGTCTTCGCGGTTTCAGGGTAGATGAGACCTGTACCGTATGTGATTGTTTTAAAGATAGAAGCGACCTGTACTATTGAAATAAGGTGGAAACGGCTTGTGCCTTTGAAATAGTCTTCGCGGTTTCAGGGTAGATGAGACCTGTACCGTATGTGATTGTTTTAAAGGTAGAAGCGACCTGTACTGTTGAAATAAGCTTCACGGTTTCAAGGTAGATGAGACCTATACCGTATGTGATTTTGTTTTCAAGGTAAAAGCGACTTGTGCCTTTGAAATAGTCTTCGTGGTTTCAGGGTAGATGAGACCTGTACCGTATGTGATTGTTTTAAAGGTAGAAGCGACTTTTACTGTTGAAATAAGCTTCACGGTTTCAGGGTAGATGAGACCTGTACCGTATGTAATAGAGTACTTTCCGTAGTGAAAAATAAATTATAAAATTTGATAAAAACTAAAATGTATAGAGAAATACACCTAAATATTCTGATTTGGAATCATAAAAGCACATTATTGGTTTATTATATTGAAATTAAAAGTCGTATATTTTAATCTGTATATCACGTGACCTAAAACACGAACCGCCACGGTGTGACGTCATACGGGCAATAACATAGTTCTGTCAGTGCTGTCAACAGCTAGGGTACATATCTAATATCTGTAATATCTATCAATTTTAACTTCAAGGAGTAATAGTTGTGTTTTTTCGTATAATAACTCTTCATATCTTGTTCCAACTGAAATAATATGCATTCATTACTAATTTGTTGATGGCTGGTAGGTTATGTTACTCTCTTACATACGTCATACAGTTTTGTTATTGCACATATTACGTCACCAAAATAGCTGTAGCGTTTTCGCGGTAATAAAAAAGGTTTAAAATTTAAATCAATTTTATGGCATGAAAGCGTGTTTATTTTGCCGAAATATATTTTTTTTGTGGCTTTTTATTAGAAAATCAACATTTTGAAGTAATTTTTCAAACATAGTGGAATACCCTATTGTTGTGTTAAGTTTCACGGTTTCAGGGTAGATGAGACCTGTACCGTATGTAATTGCAAACTACCATGATATTTTTTGTTATTACATTCTTAAGTTATTTTTTTTTTCTCTAATAATTGTGTTTTGCTATTATTCACGGGGACGTGAATTTTGTGCGGATGGCCGAATGTTAGCATTTACTGACAATTATTACAATATTGGATTTTGTATTGATATTACTTTTATCGTATATTCGCTTAACACCGGAATAGTACAAAGATGTCGCCACCATCTTCCGAATGGTTAATATTTATTTACGATTAGTCAGTTGGTGGTATCTTTATTGTTTAGTTTTACAGGATAGTTACTCAATAAATACTGTTATCGTTTAATTTATGCTTCTACTAATTTTATAAGATGGTTTATGTTGTTTTACTGTAATTATTACTTGTTAATGTATCGAAAAGAGCATATAGATGGAGACACCATCTTCCGAATAGTTAATACTAATTTCATGATTGGCCAGTCGCCGTCTTTGTGATATATTGGCGGGATTGCTGTCCTATAAATACGATAATTTGTAAGTGAAGCGTCAGTTATTGTTTAATCATTGTGTGGCTATCGTTGCTGCTCGATAAGTATAGTATAAGTGATTAGTGTGATAATGTTTTAATGTATTTAAAAGTGTGAGTTGTGAATAAATAACTATAGACTTGTAGTGAGAATTAATTATTCCTTTGAGTGTTTTCAGCTGTTGTTCTACAATACATTAATCATTCCCCCGGGGCAGTGTTGGGCAAATTTTAATTGCAAGAACAATTAAAGATTAACAATTAATTAATTGTTAATTGCACCTACTACAACTAACAATTAATCAATTGTAATTGTGGAAAATTACAATTAACAATTAATTAATTGTTAATTGCGGTTTACTACAATTAACAATTAATTAATCTTCAATTGTTTTGTGAATTTTAATTAAAACTAACAATTAAAAAATACTGCTGTATAATATACAGCCAGTATATATAAATATATAATATACCCGTGTGGCTCCGGGTATTAAAATAGTGCCCCCAATTACCAATGCAACATTGTTATACATAATACTAGCTGACCTGGCGAACTTCGTACCGCCTTTTTTTTCTTAAATATAATAATTACATATACCAAAATAAAATATAGCCTATCTTTCAAGTTGGATCAAACTGCACACGGTGTGCAAATTTGACTAAAATCGGTTAAGTGGTTTAGGAGTCCATTGAGGACAAACATTGTGACACGAGATTTATATATATTAAGATTAAGATAAACACATAATTAAAAGAAATATTCATTTCTTTATCAACAAGCAGTTTTTTTATGTAGAAATAAAGATTTAGAAAAATTAAAGGGTCGGGTTTAGAATCGTTTGGCACGAACTTAAGGGTGAAAGTTAGTGAAAGGGGTAGTAGGGAGTCTCCCATGGCCCCCTATACCACTCGCAATACAAGAAATTACAAGGTAATGCACCATTCCGCCTTCCGACAACTGTTTTTGCCTTTTTGACTCTGATATTTTTTGTTTTATTTGCATAATTACTCAGAAAAAGGAATGTCACTTAACGAACATTGAGTTCTATGGTCATGGTATGGTTTGTTACGCAAGGGCGAAGGGGCTGCACCTTCCGAAGCGCCGGAGCTGTCACGGAACGAAATTATGTCGATAAAATGTCAAATTTATAGGTTAGGTATGTCAGATTTCTTTTTCAATTTTTTCAAGAACGGTGCATTACCTTGTATTGCGAGTGGTATAGGGTGGATGCCCCCCTCCCCCTCCCCCCTCCACACCCTCTCCCCCTTAAATTCGTGCCAAACGATTCTAAACTTCAACCAAATTAAACTATACTTACAGCCTTTGACCACTTTTTATGTGTCTGAGACCGCTTAATTTTCCTAAATTTTTACTAATTTTGTTTTGATACATAAAGTTAATTGTTAGTTTTAATTGTTTCATAAAACAACTAAAAAAGTTAATTGCAATTATTTTAATTGTGAGTTACAATTGACATACATTAATCGAATTAATTTAATTGCAAGGTGCAATTAAAAGTTTAATTGCGATTAATTTAATTGCAATTAATTTAATTGCAATTAATTTTTTAATCAATTAACAAGACAATTGACAAATTAATTGATTAATGCCCAACACTGCCCCGGGGATATGATTTCTCCTGTCGAGTATTAAATCTGTTCGCTAATTCATCTCCGCTTACGACGATTTCGTTATCGAAGTAATGTTGCGTGAAGCTTCTTCATTGCGATTTTTTTCATATGTATGTAATTTAACCGTATATAAAAATATAAATATAAAAGATAGTTTAGAGATTTTTTTACGTAAAGTTGAATTCTTATCTTCTGATTTTTTTAACATTTTCACTTTTTTAGATATAAAGAGATTTAGTAAAAGTTATGTATTTTGTTGTTTTCTTACTAGAAATTTTATTTATTCTTTTTAACCGGCTTCAAAAAAGAAGGATATTGTCAATTCGATTGTATTTTTAGTGTGTATTACCTCAACAAGTGCTTTTTGATTATCAGTAATAATGCGCATTAAATTATTTTTTCTACTACCTACACTTGTATTACTTTTCACTGTAATAGGTAGACTTCAATTATGGAGTCAGTTTTTTTTTTCGTTTACGAGAAAACACAATCATAATGTAAAAATATTAAGTATTAAAGCAAATATTTCAACTAAAGTTTATTCTTGTCTACGGTTTCTGAAGAATAATAAATTTAAAAGCAAATATAATCGTTCATATTTACCTTATTTCTCGATCACCTTGAACTTATAAACTTAACTTATGGAGTTTTTATCGCTTTCAATTTTAAACACGGAATTTTCAACTTCAATACATGAACATAAGAGTTGTAATTGTTTAATGTATGAACAAGTTAAACACAACTGCTTCACGACGTTATGCCAAGTCTTTTAATACGCGCTATAAAAAAGTTGATGTTTGAAATTAGAACCTTATTTGAAGACTCAATACGGTCTTAACTTTGGCTTAGTTAAATATGGCGTAAAAACTACTAGTTGCTTTAAATAAAAAACTAAAAATATTTTAACATTTTTTGCGTCACGTTTTTTTTATTTATTTTTTTATTTAAAACTAATAAATAATTAAATTAAGTAGAGCAATATGGCCGTTGCAATATGTACTTTATTGTTGACTAAAAAGTCTTGCTATAAAGTGATAAAATTTAGAAGTTTTACCCTTTTAGGTAAAGGTGTACAAGGAGGAAAAATGGGTCATTTGAAATAATCTATTATAAAATAAAAAAAATTATAATTAAACGACAACACTCAATGGAACAGGGTATGACAAAGTTTTTGCGTCAGGCGTCTGAAAGTATATAATTATGTAAGGTATATTACATTCAGACGCCCAGACCACATCTCTATCTGTAAGGTCTGTACAAAAATATTATTTTGTCGTATGCGAGGTTAGAACCTACGACTATTTTAGTACCTCAACTATAAAGTAGGCTTTATTACATAGGTGTAAGTGGCTAAGTCTAATTTTTACTAATACCTAATTTAATAAATAACTTATACTTGAGTATATTACGATTTCATCGTTCCAATAAATACCTACGATATAAAAAAAAGACTTATCGTTAGTACGACTAAAATACAAGAATATATTTTATTTATTTTATTTATTTATACTTTATGTACACCGAAATACAGACATAAACAAAGAGAGATACAATACAAGATGTACAAAGGCGATCTTATCGCTAAAGAGCGATTTCTTCCAGATAACCTTTGGGTACAGGACACGACAATATAAGGACACGTACACGGACAGGACACGGACAATATAAACGATCTATCATAATTTGGACGTGGAAAAACCTACAAAAACACTCGTTTTGTAAAAAAACATCCTATAAATAGAAACGGAAGTTATAATCAATCATGTTTACAGGCAATATAAGTTAACGTCTTATCTCAAGAGATGGTATCTTTCGGTGAAGCTGTAAACCATTTCTTGCTGACGTACGAACGTCGAACAAGACACGTGGAGTAAAACGTTGAAGAAATATGACAATATCTACGAGTATATAAAATAAAAGATATGTAATCAGATAGGCAATTTTCCGATGATATTTCTAGACTATGGCTATTTATTTAGAGTCTATTTCACCAATTGTTGACTTGGCTATCTTATAATTATTTAATGGTAATCAACGGATAACGTTATAATTATATATTTCTCTTATTACATAATCAAATTTCGTTCAATATGCCTGATATATCTGTTCTCTACTTATGAATTAAAAAATTGTAGTTTATTAGTTGCGGTGAAATAAAGGCCTTGTTTTGCCTCCTGCTGTTGAAGCTTATCAGTATCTTATATGTGTAAGATAAAATTTATCAGAAACCGATGAAACAAGCTTTTAAGGGCCCTGTAAACGATCAAATAATTTGTCAAATTTGTTTGACTACTTCATGTTTTCATATAAAAAACACATGAAACAAGCTCGCACACGATCAAATAATTTGACAAACACGTAAAATTTGACAAATTATTTGATCGTTTACGGGGCCCTTAATGATTGAAACACGCACTATCAAGTGGCTAAAGTGAAATTGGAAAAATGTATTAAAAAAAATGCTGTGCCAATGATATGAAGCAGGATTTTGAGAGTCTTCAAAGGCATTATTTTTTCATCTACGGCAGCTGTGGAGCGAGCTATATATTTTTTTTTTGTAATATAAAAAAATTAGGTACACCTTGCACCTGGTCTGATAGTTTTTTGTTACGCAGATTACGTAGTAAAAAAAAAAAAAAACTATCAGGTAGTATAATATGTGCGATGTGCGTCATATGAATAGAAAATATTTTTGTTGCTTTTAATTATTATACATAAATTTAACTATCCTCATATAATTCGTATTATTTTTTATTTTTGTGTTACCCACGCATGAGGAAATTCTAAATATTTTTCAATCATATCAAATTTTTTTTAATCATGTCAAATCATTTTTTTTTTTAAATCGTATCAAAAACCCCGCTGGATCGAAAATTTTGATATGATTTAAAAATATTTATCCTCACATAAGTCGTAGTTATATAGTTTATTATATATTTTTGTTTTTGACTCTAGCTCGTTTCATATATTCTAAAAATATCATGTTGAAATAAAATATATAAGATTTAACTTTATTTATATTCGGTGAAAAATTATTTACTTAAAACAAACAAAATTTTCTACTTTTGTCACCCCTAGAGTATTTTTATACCTATTTTAATATTTTGCTAAAATTTAATACACTTGTCATCAGAAAGGTCTAAGTCCATGTTAATTTTAATTAAAAAACAGATGTAAATGTGTTGTTGTTGTTTGTTATTGTTATTATTTTTTTAAAAAGAACTAAGTTGCATTTTCTAATCGATTTCAATCTCATAAACAGTTAATTATTGTTTTTTTATTAGTATAATATATGTATGCGATTTTAATTTTGAAATTTAAATACCTAATTGATAGACGACACGCTTTGATATTGATGACGGCTTTTTAATTTATGTTACACAAAAAAAGGTAATTTTACTATCTATTGACTATCCTTTCAGGAAGAAGAGTAATGTTGTTTAAATATAACTTTTATTCTTAAAAAAGTATAAGTTAATATACTTAATTGGTTATCATTATGCAATACAATTTGCCGAAATGACATCGATGCCTATTTTATTAACCGACATCCAAAAAAGGAGGAGGTTCTCAATTCGATTGTTTTTTTTTTAAATGTATGTTAGTACTTTTGACTGGGTGGACCGATTTCGATGAAAAGATGCTGCGTGTCATGTGGTCCTGTCCTGTTTCATTTTAATTGATCTAAGTGCTTTTCGAGTTAAGTATAGATATATCTAATAATGCGTATTTACTTGATTACTTTTTCGTCAATCTACGTTGTATTATACCGCATAACTTTTCAATATGTATAATTGTATACCGACTCCACCCCATTTAAATCTAAATTTGATCGAGATCTGATGACTATTTTTTGTCTACTTTTTCGTCTCCTTACTTTGTATTACCTAATACCTACTTGTCGATGTAATTGAAGTCGGGTTTTTTTCCTTTGCGAGCAAACTCAATTATATCATGTGCAGTCACGTAGGTATATATTTTTCCAAATTTTTACCACACGGAAATTCCCCAAACGCTCATAACTTTATTTCCCTCAAACCACTTTGGTAAAATTGTGTTTTCGCTACAAACACTTGAGATACCTCGGTATATCGTAGCTATCTCAGAGGATTAAGTTGACACCGGAGATGTCGTTATGAAAATATTTTGTGTCTGTAAATCCTAGTGTCACAGTGATGCATCACATACAAGATCTGAGATACGATTATGTAGATAGTCAGATAGACCTGAGATATGTAGAAGCATGTGAACGGTATCTACTTTAATCAGAAGCCAGCTGACGCGTATTTAGTTTATGATTATGGCCATCAATAAATTAAGTAACAAGATTTTGACGATTTTTGGAACCCCTCCCCCCTGTCTGTCACATTTAAAAGACCTCCTAGTGTGACGTCACATATTTTACAATTTGACACCTATAAGACATTAGTTTTAATTCCATTGAACTAAAACTTAGATGTATTATATTTCGAAATGTGATGTCACAAAATTTGGACTCTTCCCTCCCCTTGTCACACAAAATACGACTGCCCCTACTACCCCCATAATCCTCTCCCTCAATTTATTGATTTGCCCTAAGGAAGTGCAGTCGGAAATCGTGATTTTATTGGAACATTTTGTAAACTTGCAGAGTAAAAATTAATGGCTAAATCTTTCTATCTTATAAAATCCGTCCGTTGAATGAAGCAAATGAGTAAATGACAAAATAGTAAAAGGCAAGTCGTCAAAATGATATGCTGACGCGACTTTCGCCGCGATAAAACTCAACCACAAAATTAAATAAAAGTACTATACATAATATACGAAATTAAATTCACAATTTTTTGAAAAATTAAATCTATACCTCATTACATAATACTAAATATAATTTTAGTTTTCTTGGTCGAATTTAGTTCTATTAGAAAATACTATGTTTTATATAATACCACATTAATTAAAACCATCGGAGCATATAAATAGCAAATGATGTTATCTAAACTTTTTTATAAAACTATGATGTTTTTTTAAATTAACTTAAAAAAACCAGCGGAGCGTTTAAAGGTTATTTTAAATATAATAAAGTGTTAATATTTCTTGGATTATAAAATATTTTGCAAATACCTTTATTGTATTACTAAATAGTACGAAATACGGCCTAATATATGGCTGTATTGTTGAATGTCAAGTACACTATCAAAGTTGTGCAAGCTGTCTCAATGACCTTACGGCATCTGCATTGTAACTGTCAATTTAAGACTGAAACTATATTTATTTTTGCAATCATTAGAAATTTCTTTTTTATATCGTTATATATAATATACATTTATTTTTAATCACTTTGTTTTTTTAGATAATTGTTTATTGCTTTAAATGTGATATTTATAACAGGGTCTACTATACTAACTTATTTAATCTTATTATGTTACATTACTTTATTATTCTGTTTATTTTAGGGTTCCGTACCCAAAGGGTAAAAACGGGACCCTATTACTAAGACTTCGCTGTCCGTCCGTCCGTCCGTCCGTCCGTCCGTCTGTCACCAGGCTGTATCTCAAGAACGGCGATAGCTAGACAGTTGAAATTTTCACAAATTATGTATTTCTGTTGCCGCTATAACAAGAAATACTAAAAACAAAATAAAATAAACATTTAAGGGGGGCGATAATTTGAGTAGTCCACTTGCAAACCCCGCTAAGTCAATGCCGCAATTAATTGAGAAAACTAATTAAAACGTTTAGTCTAAAAATTACGATATTTAGATGCAATTTTTTATGTATTAAATAAACTTAGTAGTATATCGAAGTAAATTGTATTAGCAAATAAAATCACAGTTTCATAATAATCATTTAATTTGCATTTCAAAATCAAACATAGCTAGTTTTGCAAAAGGATTTTTAACATAGATAGTTTTGCAGTTGTATGCAATCAACATAGGCAGTTTTGAAAGTATCAAATTACAAGCTTCTGTTTTACTATACTCTTAATAAATTAGGATTTTTATCTATTATTATACTCTAATATCTATTTCTTCATGTATTATAGTGTCTTCATTATCAGTCTCATCTACAACAGTCTCATTACGTTCTTCTTGAAGAAACCTGTAATATTGTAAATAATCGTAAGAAGCCCAATCTTCACCGAAATGTTTTTTCAGAAGATTTCGCACATCATTCAACTTGGCTGCTTTTACTGGAACTCCAACATTCATCATATCGGGCACAATATTTTCGAATGATTTGCCTCTTTTACAAACGTTGCCATAATTTATTACCTCAGATATATAATTAGGTTCCCCTTTAATGGCAATTCTATTACTTCTATCCTTTCTTAAAAAAAATCTTTTAGAGGCATTAAATTGAAAGTGCCAAGATCCAGGTAACTTAAGTACGTTCTTTACGCTTGATTTCCAATCATGAAAATGGAAGTCGCTGCCTAGTCTCAGAACCGTTCCATACTTTTTAAAAATATCAAAATATCTTTTGGGTTCCACGATGACTTCTAAAGGACGTATTTCTCTTTCAATATTTCCAAATACACGGTCGGGGGGCATAAATGAATGCCCCACTACAGGGAATATCAGCGTAAGTTTCTTGATTTGACGTGGAGCTTTTGTTTTTAGCCAATATGCCAACATTCCCAAAACAATTGAGTTTTTATTTTGCCCCCCACAACCGTCGCAAAATAATTTAACATGACTAACAGTATCTTCAAAATTGGTATTCATTAGCCGATGAAATACCACCGAAGCAATCTGATTAGATCCTTTCTTTGCCTCGGTTTCTAACCATGTGTAAATAAATGTGTTTGAACAGTTTTGAGCCTCACGAGATGATCCTTGACATACTGTTAAGTTATAGGTATACAATTGTCTGCTAAAGTAGGCACTCTGGTCTGGCACTTTTGGTAAAACCAAATTCTTTTGACAGTCAAAAGAGAAAATTATTTCGTTATCGCCTTGTGTTTTGAGGCTTTTGTAAAAGCATTTGGCCTTTAGCTTGTGAATACGAAGCTGAGCTATTTGAAGCTGTTTTTTTGCTGTGTCGCGTTCTCTTTTAATAACTTCTTTTAATTGGATGCATTTAGAACATGCGTCTGTAGCGGGAGACTTAAAACTCAAATTAAAGTATTTGTTAAAAATACGTCGAAAATTTTCATATTTCACCGGCACATTCTGAGCGTCATCGTTGTAAAGTTTATGTAATTTTTTTATACTCAGATCGCTGCTCAGGTATTGCACAGTAGATCTATCTCTTACATAATGCGATTCCAAAGCTTTAAGTCCCTTTAAATACGATTTTACAGATTCTGTGCGATCAGAATACAGATTGGACTTTCTATCGCCTCCTCTTCTTTCTTTCGGCATTGCCATTGTCATTAAATGCTGTTTACAAATTCTTTGTATTCTGTCCCTAGAGATTCCCAGAATTGTAGTCATTGCTTTTTGACACACCTTAACTAATTTGACGCGGCGTCTTTCAGCCAAATTTTCGTGCTTTGGTATAAAATAACATATAGTCTGGGTTTTTTTCTTACTTTCTTTTTTAGGAGTTTGTGCTGTACAGTATTTTAATAAAAATGTATCTTGCGTAACTTTATCTGAAGTTGAATAAAAATTCCGATGAAATTTACTGTAGTCTTGAACCGTTAACTCGTTACACTTGTATCCCTGTTTTGAATTTCCATGGACACATTGTGGTATAACTGGCAAGCCCTTAGGCATATGTCTAAAACAAAACAAATAAAAACTTTAATAACTAACAACAGACAAAAAAATATCCCCAGCAAATAACCTATACTATTTAAAAAAGGTAACAATAAAATAATAAAATCTTACCGTTTTGACTTCTCAACTTCTCTCTTCCATGTAGATTTATCAGCTATCTTTTTTCGTCCTTTTCTGTTTGGTGCCAAAACAACTTCTTTTTCTTGACATTCCATGATAATTTTAATACAAAGTACCTCGTTTTTGAAAGCCTGTAGTATCTAAACAAA
This sequence comes from Melitaea athalia, assembly GCA_905220545.2. Taxonomy (NCBI): domain Eukaryota; kingdom Metazoa; phylum Arthropoda; class Insecta; order Lepidoptera; family Nymphalidae; genus Melitaea; species Melitaea athalia. Next base: position 22,578,789 of record HG992178.1, read on the forward strand.
GCAACGCGTGCATACACTTCGACAGTATTATGCGTACTGGGCTACTGGCTCAAGATGGCGGCTTTTGCACGAGTTACCACGCAACTTAGCGTCGTTTGCAAGTTAATACAAACTTAGCGATTTTTGAAAGTGGACTACCGATCAACATAACGACTTTTGCAAGAGTATGAAGAATTCAATCGCACTTTATTCCTACTATAGCGAGTTTTGACATAGTATTGTTAAATACACATGTTAATATTTTAAATACTTAACCGATTGCCGCCATTGGAAAAAAATGTTGTTTTTTTAACATAGCGTGGTTTGCAAGTGGACTACTCATTTTTTATTAGTCTAAAACGCCATCTATCAGAAATCAGGAGAACTCCGTCAATAGACTAATAATAGTTAATATAATTTATTATATAAATTACGCGTCACGTTGTTTGTCCGCGATGGACTCCTAAACTACTTAACCGATTTTAATCATTTTAATCAAATTTGAACACCTTGTGCAGTTTGATCCAACTTGAAAGATAGGCTATATTTTATTTCGACATATATAATTATTATAATCAAGAAAAAATAAGGCGGTACGAAGTTAGCCAGGTCGGCTAGTATTGTGATATAATAATGGTGTAAGAGTGATCTCAAGATAGAGTCGGTACATGTAAATTATGTAAAGGTATAGGAAATCCTATATTCACACACATTTCTCGTAACAGAAGCCGGTGCGAGTACGTGCGGTTATGTGGAAATATCCGATAAGCTAAATACGGCGATTCTGTCACCTTGCTGCTATGTGATTGGGGCTAATATCATTGAAAATTATTTTTCATTCTAATGCTAAGATTGGCAATTTGGCACATTAGATCTATGTTTTGTGACAGGCTTTTTTAATTTTAATTCTGTTAAAATATTTTGATAAGGTTTGAACATGTTTGGAGTTTATTTCGTATTTGTCTGACATTTTACAAATTGGGCGTTAAAAATTTTAGACAAGAAAATTATTGGTTGATTGTATGAAGTATAAATCTTAAAAAGTACTCAAAAACTTTGATTAGGCATAGGTATATGTTATATATTTGATTATATAAACTTTATTCTTCTCCTACACGGAGAAAGAGGCCTATACCCAGCCATGGGAAGCTACATACTGTGATACTGATTGGTGAAAATCTGACACAGACTGTTCTGTATTCAAAATTATAACGTGCTTAAATCTTGGGTAGGTTTGACAATAATAAAACGCGAGGGTGATAAATAGTAAATACATATAAATTTAAAATATCTATTTGTGTACATATAAAGTTGTAAACACACGAAAAAATAAAACGGTAATTTGTAATTTATTAACATAAATATATTCCCATTAAATATTTATCATTTGATATTTTTTGTGTACTGTAACAAGAAACACGGAAAATAGCGGATTGTTCATATGTAAAAAAAGACTACTAAGTATCAAGTTAGACGCAATTACGTAAAGAACTAACGTACTAAATTTGTAATTTAATTTACAAAATGTTTCTAGTTAATAGGAAACGCAATATCATTATATTGCGTAGGTATTAAGTTAATCTCCAGAATATTTGGACTTTAATAATTATGTAAAGATTGTTCAACTTTGGTTCAACTTATTTACTTATATTAATTCGCATCTGTGTGTGTACTTTTAAGTACGGTTATTTGATTTGTGTGTAGTGAAGGCACTTACACATTGATTAGCGTATTCATACATACACACACTTCTGTAAATGGAAATACAACTCGGACTGGCTGAATTTGTATTTTAAATTTGAAAAATGTAATTGATAAATTAATATGTATCTTTATGTGTAGTATTGACTCTTACCACGCACGCGAAGTTACTATTATCTGTACACAAACTTGACGCACACAGCAGTGTACCGTATGCAGTATTTGAATTTGACTTATATGTACGAGTATATTAACATGATTAACTTTATATACGGTACCCAATAAAATATTTGCCGCGTATTCGTTTCTATATTTGAATTTTGTTCTCAAACTTTCTTCAAACTATTTTCCTACATGGTGAAAGCCTATGCCTAACTGTATCATAGTAAGTTAAACTATAACTTAATTTGTTAATAAAAGTGGACTTCTTGTAATGACAAATAGACAATACATTTTTACAGTTACGTTAAAAACTTTATTGAAGTAGGTAAAATTTCTTTACGCAAGCTTGATTGGGGAGTAAGCTGGTGAATGCGTGACAAGAGCGTTACGAAAAGTGTGATCGGTCGAGGCAAACGGAGCAAGAGAGAGAGAGAGAGAGAGAGAGAGGTTCGAGCACACATTTTCTTTCTCTCTTGCTTTCATAGCCAGTTACATTTCGTATATCGGACTAAGACAAAGTGCAGGCTTATCGTGCAGGCCTATATTTTCTAAAGAAGTTGGTCTAAAGCACACCCGTTTTTATTTATAATTTATGATGTTTTCCTCCAGCGAAAACGAGATGAATTTTAATTTAATCCGAATAAAAAACCGTCTATCATTACTTTAAGATCAACATCTAAGCATCTCGAAATTAATTAAAACTACAAAACACTCTGTCAGCCCGTGAACACTGAAACAAAATATTGTACATGAAATGAAAGTAGATACGCAATTATACAAAAAAAAAAAAAAAAAAGAATTATATAATTCATACATATGTAAATATTTGAAACGATGATTTGTACGTATCGTTACGTAAAACGGTGTTAGGTGGCACCGTATCTTTGTAAGAAACTCGGATTCTATTGCTATCGTACTTCTATCTTTATTAATTATGTTCGTAATACGCGTACTGAGGAAGTACGGACAATGCGTGGGAATGGTAACGTTGCGTTTCATTAACTTACGAAATATTTCAAACTGGCTCAGCTTTGCGGTTTTACCTGCATAACTTCCTCTAAGGATTTAGGGTAATGAATAATGTGTTATTCTGGAACTGTAGCTATTTACATGTCATCAGAGGCGGCCTTACCCATTGCCAGACTCCGGGCGGCCAAGTCTTTGCGAGGCCCTTAATTTGTTCTTCGTGAAAAGTATTTGACGCGATAGTAGGTCTGGTTGGTTGTCAATTTTAAGAGCAGTATCTCTATTTTCGACCATTTTCAACTTGTCGGCTAGTTTGTTATATTTGAGGAGAAATGCTAAAGTTATTAGATATACAAATAAATTATAAATTTTAAAATATTTTACATTGAAAGATTTATTTAGTTTACTTTAATAAGTAATTAAGAATCAAAATCAAAAGTTTTAAGTAAAAAATATAGTTAAAAAATCTATAGCTATTTTTTAAAATTTACTTGGGTTGTCGCGCGAGGCCCCTGCAAGAGCGAGGCCCCGGGCGATTGCCCCGTTCGCCACCCCCTAAGGCCGCCACTGCATATCATTATTGTACTGATGCCGATATTTTAAAATAGATTCGCCGGAAATACAATCAGCGTAATTGACATTTATACATAATTATATTTTTGGCTGTGTCAGCATCTACACGCTTATCCACAGACCCTAAACATGGCGTTCGGAAATTGATATTCTTTTTTTTTACTAAACAGAGACAATCAAGCACAATAGATTTAAAGAGCATATAATATTATTTTAATCATGTCTTGTTTTTGAGTGAATTAGCAATAAATACATCTAGATTTTCGCATTCATAATATTAGTACATTTTTTAAAACTTCGAAGACGATTCGATTTGTTTTTTTCTTGATAATATTGTGAAGAGAGTCCAACTTGTTAAGTTCACACAGGCGAAGCTGTCAAGATGATGCAATAAATATAAAAAGAACAGCCCTAACTAGATTTTGAATATTTTTCTTTCGAAATTAAGTTGCAACAGTGTAAGCCATGTCCCCTGTATTCCATTAAAAGTTCATGGGTTTTATTTTTACACGTGTCTTGTGCTATAAAAATAAACCTTCATGTTATGAGTGTGCCGATGACTTCAACATTCCTACGATAGAATTCCTCGTTAACTATTGTTTACTTGTTTTTGTTATTACCATTTTGTTTAAAATTGTCTATTTATAGTGTGTGTGTTGTTGTTTTTAAAATACACTTATTACGTGTCTAGTATAATAGTATTATAATTTATAGTATATATTGTATACTATTGTTAATTTTGTACCTTGTACACAAACCTAGAAATCTAAAACAAATGAACAATGGCAAAAATTTGATAATGGCAACTCTAACATTTTAAATGAAATGTTAAAAACTTTTTTAAATATTTAATAAGTGGCATTTTTAAGATCAAATCAATAAGAACTTTTTAGAAGATTATTTTTGATTGTCATATTCTGTAATACATATTAAAATGCTTCCCTGGTTGGGCTCCTAAAAATTTCGAGCATATTATGTCTTCTGAGCCCTACATCAATAGCGTAACTAACTACTGAGGCGTTTAAGAATTTGTGTTTGTATGAAGTAAATAATAGTTTGTTTAAAGTTTTTCTGTGCAAAGAATTGTCGTTTATAATTAATTTGGTCGGCAATTCAATCTTTTTTTAATTAAATGACGTTCATCTTCTATAAATAATTTTACAAATTTACTTAATTATAATACATTTTAATTAAATTGTTAACGTAATTATAATACTGAGAATTTTTAGTTTCTATTATATCATTATTATTACGTGACTGATTTGCATATAACATTTATATTATATATAATATGAGATATATAACATATGTTTTTGGGATTTAAATATGCGTGTGTTGCTATATATCTTTTATGTAAGGTGCAGTAATATGTAAGTTTAGTATTTTTAATTATATTATTCTTGTAAGGTTTGTATATTTTTTTTAGATTTTGCAACATTACGTAGGGTATGTGCTTGTGGATGTTCTTATTTCTAATTAGTTACCTACATTCTTGAGTTGTGAATTGTAAATATGTATAATATTGTAAAAATTCGAAAAAAGTACATATCCTACATGTCAAATTTAAGTAGTAATTAGTGTTATCATCAAAGAATTTTTTTTCCCACAAAAATAAAAATTAGAAATTTTCATTTAATTTGAGAAACCACGTACCTATCTTAGTATCGGTAATATGGTTATATGAATGAGATAATATACATATAAAAGTGAAAACTTTCAAATTTAAATATTAATTTAAACAATATATTCATTCAATATGATAGTCAAATTACAAAAGTAGGGAAACAAAAAAATAAAAATAACATACATATATCAAACGTTTTTTTCGTGTATGTAACAATAAATTAATTGTTTAGACCTTTAACAATAAATTAATTTTATAGTTTTATTTTTAATGAATTCATTATTGTTCAGACCTTGTTATTGACAATTATTAATTATTGAATTTATAAATAGTAACAGATCTATATATATAAAAGAGTTATCCACCCATTGACTCATCACGATATCTCTGGAACCATAAGGCGTAGAGACTTGAATTTTGGTAGGAATATTCCTTTCGCTGAGTAGAGGTCAGCTAAGAACGGGTTTTACGAAATTCCACCCCTAAGGGGGTAAACGGGGGTTGGAAGTTTGTATTAAAGACTTAAAGTCCTATGTTTTTGAAGTAAGAGACTTGAAATTCAAAATGTATGCTCTATAGATGGTGTTGAGGTGTACTAATAATGTATTTTGAGAAATCAACCCCCTTTTGGGGTTAAAATAGGGGATGATAGTTTGTATGAAAGTCCAATGAAAAATACACCTACAAACTTAAAATTAGGAAAGGCTATAGCTATGATTTTCCTCAAATTAACGCGGAGGTAACCGCGGGGCACAGCTAGTTTTCTATAATTTCCTAACTACTAATTATAAATTTGAATGTTGTAACGAATATGATTAAACCGAATTGTCTTCTTATTTTGTACTATACCTTATTTTTTTTATTTGTACGAGTAGGTACAACATTATTAGTATGTACCTACACGTGTTCACATTTTCCAAGCACATCGATCAAATCCTCTCAAACATCTGTAGGTAAGATCTCGATGATGTCATTTATTATGCTTCGATAATTTATTTAATCTGTGACCGCTTCTTACCATTTTCGTATAATCTGTTGATTCATTGTTCAACGTATTATATGCATATGTTATTATAACACAATGTACAATACATCATATGTCACTATTCAATATATAACATGTAACGCCTACGTGCAATTTTTAAACTACTGATATGATGTGTTTGTTTTTTCTAGTTTCGAATTCTGCTTTGTCATGATTTTTTTTTTACGTGAAAGTAGCTGGTAATGATTTTTATTTTTTGTCATTCAGAAATATTTTTATCTGTGCCTTAGGGGGCGTTCAAGTATTACGTCACGCAAATTTTGAAGATTTTTGACCCCCCCTCCCCCATGTAACGCATCGTAACGTTTTCCTGTACACCCCCCCCCCATCCCGGAAAGTCGCTAAATTACTTTTGTTATTGTTTTAATCGCGTTTGTGGTAGTAATAAATAAATAAAACAGTAGATTTTAATACCCTAGTTTTTTTAATTAAACAAAAAACAATGTTACGCGTTGTTCAAACTCCCCCTCCCACCCCTGTAACGCATCGTAACGTTTAACAAGACCCCCCCTCCCCCCAATTAGCGTTACGTAATACTTGAACGCCCCCTTATTACGTAGAAATCAAGTCAGTAACATTTCTACTTTCCCGTTTGCTAATGGCAAATGTACTATGTACGAGAATTGCCAGATCAAAAAAAAAAAAAAAAAAACATTTCTACTTTTTTTTGACCCGCGACTATGCTTAAATATTGGTAAGTTAATTTGTACCTTAGGTTGGAAAAATAATTCTCAAATCCTCAATTTAATTTTTAGTTTCCATAACCACGTTTAATTATTTTAACAAAATCCCAAAATCTACTCTTCAAAAGTAGGAGAAGTTCCATAAAAGCGGTTATTCACTTCCTTGAAGGTAGAATTTCCAAAAACACTAGACCTTCAAGAAATCTAATTTCATGACTACTAATAAGCTTCAATAGTTTAGGCTCAAGGACGGTAAATGTGTCAAAATTTAGTCAGTCAATCAGTCGTTATTTTATAACTATACTATACGAGTAGATAACTTTAAAGTATAAGTACCATGATACATGAAAATAAGATACAAAATACTAGTTTCAAGAAATATATTTTCAAAATAACCTTAAAATAAGAGGATGCAAGGATGCCAGAGGTGGCAAAAGAAAAAGCGAATAAGTCAGGTTGGTGACATCACGGCGACATTCTTGATCTCCGCCAAAAATCTGAACAAACCACACACATCCGGTACGATGTTGTACTGGAGAAATGCGATTTTATTATGTTTATATTATTTAATCATAAATAAGAATGTTATATAATAGAAATGAGCGATGGTCGGTTGTTTATAGGTTTCTAAAATCTAATAAATATATTATGTATCATTATGGAGTTTTTTAGTGTCATTGAACTTCGGATGACGTTACTAACCTTTACCCATCTTTTTTAATTAATCTTCATAATGATTTCGAATCGTAATACTACATAGATTGTGAGTAATTGTTACAGTGATATTTATTTTATTTATGACGACGTGTTGGCGCAGCGGTCACAGCACTGTCTGTTGCGCTGGCGATCACGGGTTCGATCCCCGCTCACGACAGATATTTATTTGTATTGGCCATATAGATATTAGTCGTGGTCTATGTGTGTTTCCAGACTCCCGACACAGGAGTAGGTAAATCCTACTGGGGGCCGTTGAGTGTGAAGCCTTTATTTATTATTTATTTTGTAAATTTTATAGAGAAAAGATTATTTATTTGTAAATTGTAATCTTTGTAGCTTATATTTGAGGCTCAAACATTTTAATTTATATTTCAATTAAGTTCGGCTTTTATATCGGCAAAAAATAACAGATGGTTTTATCAATGTCACGTACCTACATTAAATGAAACTTAAATTAATCAAATGTAACAAACAAAAACAGTGACAACTTATGTATATATTATTATACATGGCTTTATAATTTAAATATTCACAATTCATTAGTATTATTTATGTTATTTTTATAATATAACTATATTACAATGTCTAATTTTTAACGTACAAAAAAAAATTAAATACCGCAACGTGATAATTTGAAATTTAAATGTGCTAATAATTTTTATATTATTTTGTAATATTAAAAGTGCCGACAATATTTATACTTACATTCTAGTTACAAGGCTATTTTACGTATGTAGACCGCAATCAAAACGCGTTGAGATCTCCTGACTATTATTGATTGCTCTTTAAAACATTGAATTAAAACTTAGGTTTTTTTTTATAAAGATGGAGAAAAATTAAAATTCAAAAACTACAAATTAATACAATTAAGACGCCATCTGTCGATCTCAATTGTTAGTATGTACCTACTATAAATATAATGCAAGTTCGTGTCTATTTCGATACAACGGTTAAACAAAATTAGGAACTCTACATCCTCATCCTGTTATATTTGTGATGAGGACAACACAAGCTTATCAGAGTTCACTGCACTTTTGAACGATTCAATTTAAAAATTCCTACCAGTAGAATGTTTCGATATATTATATGTATTTTACTCATTACTTTTTATTGCCGATTTGTACCGATTTTGGTGACTTTTTTTAATGCTTGTAGTGTGGTCTCATTGAAATTTGATCGAAATCTGACGAGTAACTTTCTTTTTTGAGTTATCCCTAATAAAGCGTATTTAATTGAGTATTTTTTCGATTACCTACATTGTATTACTCTTCCACGTAAATTAAAGTCGGTTCTTTTTCGATTGCGACCAAACGTAATTATTAATAAAGCATTTAACATAAAATTATGTAATAAATGTAGAATTTACTAGAACGAACTGGCGTAATCGACAAGGTCAAATTACACTAATCACTTTGGCCATATTTGATTATTTAAATATATAAGCTGTGTGTATAACACGGCTAGATATATATACCTATTATAATATATTAGAAGTATATATTTTACTAGCTGACCCCGCAAACGTTGTTATGCCATATTTGTTATTAACCCCCGCAACCCCCTTAGGGGTGGAAATTCGTAAAATCCGTTCTTAGCTGACCTCACTACTCGGCGAAAGGAATATTCCTACCAAATTTCAAGTCTCTACGCCTTATGGTTCCAGAGATATCGTGATGAGTCAATGGGTGGAAATCTCTTTTATATACATAATAAATAATATAGATTTACAAGACTTTGCAATTAATTAAACAAGTTTAAAGAAATGTCTTTTCAATTGTTATGTTTGTTGATGATTCATTGATATTTCTACTATATTTTTGTGATCATAGGAGAATGTTACTAATAACTTTGTAATAGAGGATAAAATTGTGTGTTTTAATTGTTAATGTTTTTGTTTTAGAACAAGTATCGTTATCATGTCTTGATATTTTTTATTACGTAATATTTTAATAGCTCTTGTACTATTCGTTAACATTAGTACAGGTGTGGTTTCAATTGCGATTAGTCCTATTATTATTTCTTTTTTTATGAGTCGTACCGTGAAGTTTCAGAGCCTATAGACTTCTTGTCCATAAAAACTTTTTAGACGAAACTTTTTTCCTTTTAAAATTAGTTAATTTAATTGTACGATAATTGCATTAAATAATTTAAACAATTTAACAAACTCTTCCTTAAATTTTAAATGTAATATTTACAGCGTTTAACATTATTATCAAGTTATAAATAATAATTATATGTATTTGAAAATGAAGTACTTATAAATAAGAATAAAAAACCTAAACTTTTTGCGGTGGACGTTCTAAAAAAAGAGCTCATTATCATTATTACGTGTAGGTTAATTTAGTTTAAATTTTAATCAACGGAATTTTGATGGTTGAATTATTTTTGTTATTAAAAATAATTTGGAAAATCCAAAAGTGCACGCCTCACACGCTCATTGTGTTACGAATTGAAATTAATAATAATTGCCTAAAAGAGAAATCAATTGAAAAAAATATTATTATTTTTTGTGTCGATTTTGCAAGATAAAATCGTTCTTATATGTTAAGGTAGGCACTAAATTATCGCTGAGCCTGCTTAGCTAACCTATCTTTTTCTCGTTCGCTTTGTCTAAAATCATCGTTTTGACGAACTTGAGACATTCGACATTTTTTTTGAGCAAGGTTTACATCATCCTTATTAGGAATTTGAGCAGAATAGACTCCACTATGTTTATTTCCAAGACAGCAGCTTTCAAGTTTATTCAGCTCAATCATAACATCATCTTTATAATTTTTCGAAAGACTCATAATTTTTACGACGTTCTCTTTTATAATCACGTTGTAATTGATCACGTTTTCTTGCAGAGTTTTTATTTTCTTTTGGCGTTTTATATTATCGAAAATCTGTAGACACGTCACGAAACATAGATACAATTTTAACTTCACTGCCAAAAATATCAATAATGTCGCTAGATGCAGCAGAAGTTATTTAAAAAATAAATAGTTCATGAAAAAGGAGAGAGGAAAAAAAATGTACGGTGATAATTTTTATGAAAGAAACCCAGAAAATCTTTCGAATTTCGTTAATATCTTTAAAACAGTTAAGAGTTCAGTCATAATAAGAAAAAGAGTTCATCCTTAGAGTGACTGGAGTATTATTCAAAAGGAATAATTACAATAGGGTATTCCACTATGTTTGAAAAAGTACTTCAAAATGTTGATTTTCTAATAAAAAGCCACAAAAAAATATATTTCGGCAAAATAAACACGTTTTCATGCCATAAAATTAAATTAAATTTTAAACCTTTTTTATTACCGCGAAAACGCTACAGCCATTTTGGTGACGTAATATGGGCAATAACAACAGTGTATGAGTGTATGACGTATGTAAGAGAGTAACATAACCTACAATTACTATGACAGCCATCAACAAATTAGTAATGAATGCATATTATTTCAGTTGGAACAAGATATGAAGAGTTATTATACGAAAGAACACAACTATTACTCCTTGAAGTTAAAATTGATAGATATTAGTATGTACACTAGCTGTTGACAGCACTGACAGAACTTTGTTATTGCCCGTATGACGTCACACCATGGCGGCTCGTGTTTTAGGTCACGTGATATACAGATTAAAATATACGACTTTTAATTTCAATATAATAAATCAATAATGTGCTTTTATGATTCTAAATCAGAATATTTAGGTGTATTTCTATATAAATTTTAATTTTTATCAAAATTTATAATTTATTTTTCACTACGGAAAGTACCCTATTATATAATTGGCGTCTCTACATATATAGACTTTTTATATATGTAGTTTAATAATAATAAAAACCTCTTTTTATCATTTTAATAAAAATATTTTTTGATAGTTGTCAAAGAATTTGATTTTAAGCTCTTCTTGTTAATATTTTACATTTTGCTACATACTTGATTCATTTTTATATTATAACAAAATAACAATTCATTAATAAAAAGTCTGCGGAGTTAGCGAATATTTTATCATCCGCTCATCCATTCGCTAAACCGAGCTCATTTGCTAAACTGGTGGTCATTCGCTAAGCTGGTAACCTCGAGCTTGAACGGCAACGCAGGCTTCGCAAGCATCACCTCAGACAGTTCCAACTCACCGAGAGCTATGCAGCATATTCTGGTTCCACTGGCCCGCCAACCGGCTATTGACCTTCGGTCTCGGAGGAGAGTAATGTGGCGTGTTTTTGATAGTCGTCAAAGAATTTGATTTTAAATTCTTTGTTTTTCAATTTAGTAAGTAAAATTATGTACGTACACGTAGCACGTTATCTTATAAATATATTTTATATTTTGCTACTTGAATATATTGTTTTTCTATTATCTTATAATTATATTTTGTATTTTGCTACTTTTTTATATTTTGCTACTTGAATATTGTTTTCTATCATTATTATTCTTCAATAAAGAGTCAGCGAAGATAGATAACATCTTATTATTTATCCGCTCGTTCAATAGCTTATGGCACAAAATCACCAAGGTGGCGAATTCCGAGTTAGTGTTTTTGATAAAAATACTTAATAGATACTAACTTGAAAATTGGATTAAATAATTGCTACAATACTATTCTTAAGATGTTTAAGATGAGCAAGCATAAAAGTAATATTTGTGTCGATTACAGTGAATTTAAGAAGGCATATCAACGAATTTCATCATTTCGGGAACAATTTTTAATATTATATTTAAAAATAACAGTTTTAAAATATGACTTCTTCCAATTGTTAAATGACAGAATTAATCAATATTAATTGAAAATAAATAAAAAATTTGTAGAAAATTACGCATAATTACTAGTTGAGTTGATTATAATGCTACTTCAGAGTAAAGTTACGATTTTTAAGTATAAAGTTTAACATATACTAGATTATGAATAACATTTCAATTTAGATTACATGCGATTATAACAAGATTGATGTCTCCAAGGTATTTCCGTAATGATTTATATAAGAATATTTTAAATTTGTGGTAAATGTCGATTTCAAGAGGTGTTCCCTAAAATGATTCAGTGTTCCCGGACCGATTTAGATGTTCACTGAATGATACAGTAACGATTCATCGACAGTCGAGGACGATATTTTCATTAATAAATGCAAAAAATTAGTTCTTTTTTAACTTTTTATTAAATTGCGATCAAAGTTTTTTATGTAAACAATAAAAATAATATTTATAACCCACATAAATAAGTTTTTAACTGCAGTCTAAATGACGTTTCCACAGTTGCGAATTAAACTTTTGAGAAGTAAAAATAGTAACTAAATCAAGAAAACTTAAATAAAAGGTAACAAAAAATATTATTAAGAAATTTAAATGAACTCAAAGAACAAAATTTTACATGAATGCAAGCAACAAAATTAAATAAACAAGCTATCATTACAATCAGACCTTTTCAAATATTTCAACATTAGATTTAATAATAATAATCTCGACTTTTTGCTATCAAAGTAAAGGTTTAGGAACTATCATGATTATTTGTTCATAAGTAACATACAATACATCTGTTGGGTCTAATTTAAATAGTTACTTTTGTTCTGTTACGCAAATATGTATTTTTGGAAAAACATATGTGGCATATGTGTATGGAGGAAAGACTTACGCCAACATATCTACAAAAGACACTTGTTTTTTGGTTGGTACTTCAATTAAGATGTATGTCCCAGGAGAAATTAAGTTAGCATGCAGGTTTTCTTGAGACTTTCGTGAGATGTGCCAGCTTTAACAATATTATTTCTTTTCTCTGTACTTTTTTGACGCTTTTTTTGACGCTTTTTTACATCTTTCCCCTAGTTTTTTCCTTACTTTTCAGCTTTTTTCCGGTAGCAGACCCTGTCTTTATCGCGTTTAATTTATCTTTGTTCATTAGTATTATTATCCAGAAACGTTCTTATTCTTGCATTGGCTTTTTCTTCTTTGGCGAAAATATGCAGTACCTACTATCTTTTTTAGTTGTTTTTAGGTCCCTTCTACTTCTTTTCCTCTTTTTTTTTGTTTCTATGCTTGCTACAAATATGTTTTGTAGCTATCATTTATATTATAGCATCGTTAAATATGGCTTGAGTGTTTAAATAGTCATCTTAACACTATCATCATTTAGGGAACACGTCATCATATCCGGGAACGTTTCCAAAATGACCGTTTACGGAATGACGTTTTTAAATATTCGCGCGTTTTATGCCAGCATCAGACATCTTGAACAAATTACTCCAAAGTAAATGACAAGTAAACAGTGGTAGCTTTAATTAATTATTCTTACAAAAACTGCGTTTTGAATATTACAAGCAATTGTACGTGTTCCCGTAATGATGTACAATTGATGTACGGTACGTAGATTGTAAATAGAAACGTTCTTACCACTTAAATTATAAATAAGTTGACGAAAAAACAAACAGCGCCCACCAAACACACATTCGCTCTCTACAACAGCACAATACCGCCAAAGATCAAGATCAGTAAAAAAAAGTTTTGCTTGGATATGATTTCGTTCACTAATATGACGTACATTGTCTCGGACAAACTTTGAGGCAAATTTCGTGTTTTAAATAATTTTATTATGTAAGTAATGGGTTTAAAAAAATGTTTTTGAGGAGATTAATATTCTTGTTAGACATGAAAAAGAGTTGAAATTTAATTTTTCTCAGAGCTACAGCAATTTGATTGTACGACACAGCACTTGGGGACGCGTTCTCGAAATGATTTTTTACACAATTATTTTATTATAATAATGAAATTTATTTATTTTCTAAGCAGGTAATTTGGTGTACTAATAAATCAAATAGATTTGAATGGTGTCAAATGTAAATTAGATTAATTTCGTTACGATTGTATTTTTTATTCATTTCCAAACACAATTTTCCACCTTGGTGATTTTGTACCTTATACATTTCGCTAAAATTGTTTATATTTTTCTAAAACGAGAAGACAACTAAAAGTGCACATACCAACGGACAGCAGCTGTAGATATATTATTTTTTATTTGATTACATTTTTTGTTATATATATTAACGGGCTTAATCCACCACGCTGCTCCAATGCGGGTTGGCGGATGCCTTACCATACATAATACGATAATACGATACCTTACCATACACTTTCAATATCATTGAAGTAATACGGTACCAAATTTCGAATCGATAGGACATATGGAAGGTAATTAGATTCCCTCGTCAACTATTAAAGAGCTTCGAACGGCTGATCAGGTCATGGTTACCCTACCATATACTTTCAATATCATTAAAGTAATACGGTACCAAATTTCGAATCGATAGGACATATGGAAGGTAATTAGATTCCCTCGTCAACTATTAAAGAGCTTCGAACGGCTGATCAGGTCATGGTTACCCTACCATATACTTTCAATATCATTAAAGTAATACGGTACCAAATTTCGAATCGATAGGACATATGGAAGGTAATTAGATTCCCTCGTCAACTATTAAAGAGCTTCGAACGGCTGATCAGGTCATGGTTACCCTACCATATACTTTCAATATCATTAAAGTAATACGGTACCAAATTTCGAATCGATAGGACATAAGGAAGGTAGTCAGATCCCCTCATCAACTAGAAAAAAGTACCACAGACAGTTACACAGATACACAGACACGTTAAACTTATACCACCCCTCGTTTTGCGCCGGGGTTTAAAAAAGAAAAAATATTTATGAAAGAAACCTAGAAAATCCGTCGAATTTCGTTAATATCTTTAAAACGGTTAAGAGTTCAATCATAAAAAGATATACAGTTCATCCTTAGAGTGACTGAAGTATTATTCAAAAGAAATTATTACAATTAATTGTTTTATTTTTCTAAAACGTGAAGACAACAAAAGGGCACAGACCAACGGACAGCTGACATATCACTTTTTAATTACGTTTTTTTTGTTATAAATATTAAACAAAATGAAAAGAAAATACGCTGACTTTATAGATTAACTTGTCTAGTTTCCGAAACAACCTTTTTTTTTAAATTCAGTGCCTAACTTAACGTTTATGAACGATTTTATCTTTAAAAATGGACACAGAGCCGTCTTTCGATAGTAAAGCACACCCACACGCTTAAGCGTGTGACGCGTGCAATATTCATCCTATTTGATAAAAATTACCTTTACTGTATCTGGCAGTAGCGGATGTTTTTATGCCGTACTTCAGGTATTATCTTAAAAAAGTTTTTAAAATATAAAATTAAAAAAAACAGCTATATTTTAAGTACTACGAATAAAACATTTACTAACAAATATGATTTTTTCCTGTCCATTTTATTTATTATTAATTTATTATGTCTTGAGACATGAAACGTAATTTATAGAATATTTATAAGTATAATATTTTATATGATTTCAATGTTACAATCGACCTTCGAATTCAAAACGAACAACTCCTTCGACAAGAATTCGTTTTAGAAGTTAGTGGTAAATTGCAAAATTAACATTGTTATTACTAACTTAGACTTAAAGATCGTTGTTCATTGCGTGCGAGCTATATAAGCGATGATAAGACATTTTTCGATAACACGATCCTAAGAAATGTATTATGTTCTTTGACAAATTTTTTATAAATTTATAACAAATAAATAAAAAAGTAAAATTAAACTATTTTACTTTATAAAGTTATTTGTTATATGATATGATGATCGATTTATTTGTATAGTGATCACTGTCACATTGAAAAGTAATTTACAAGCAGTTTTAATAAAGCTAAAAGATAAAAACAAATTACTTCGCTCATAAAAGGTATTATATATTCAAGTCTCTACGCCTTAGGGTTCCAGAGATATCGTGATGATATATGAAAATATTACAATAAAATGATTTATTTTATTTCAATATATAGTTAAATAAATAACGTTCATTGATATGTAGTAGGAGAATAAATAGCCTTTATTTTCAGTAAAATTAACTTGTTAGATAGGCAGCAAGCATTACAGAGTGGCCTTGCCCGTAAGACTATTTGCCGATGGCGCAGGCGACGTACGATAAATACATATAGGTGTGCCTGTTTTCACATTATCTTCTCTTAACTGGTTCTAGAGTTACATTCCTCTCAAGGAGGCCTTTGAAGTTTTGATTGAGAAATTGCAATGATGGATGGTCAAATTAGTGACTTGGTGTTGCTTCAAGTTATTTTGCAATATTACGCGTGATTTGAAAAATATGTACACAGTAAAAAATTAAGTTTATTGTCGTTACTGTTCTGTAATAGTTCAAATCATTGTTGGACAAATGCCTTTACTATTAAGGATAAGGTTTATTAACGTTTTATTGTGATTTGGTAGGTATATCTAGACATTTAGAGATATTTGAGATTTACTAGCGAAAATTAGATAAAAGACAAAATTAGGACTTGAAAATTAAGAACTTCTAATATTTTATTTTTTTTGCAAAACTTGGCTGTTACGCCTTTTAAAACTAGGTTATTAATTAATTTCAGATATTTTCTTAAAATATTCGATTTTCTTAGATTTTTTTAAAATGTAGTTATAATACATCTCCAAAAAAAACCTCAATAATACTAAAAAAGGCTATTAACCTTGAAACCGTAAAATGATTTAAACTACGAGGCATATGAAGTGTTTAATGTATTAACAGGATAATAAATTAAATCTGTTAATAGATCTCAATATACTGCCTTGAAATGTACGCAACCTTGTGATCAGATCATCATGATTTCGTCATTGTCAAAACTAAATATAAGTATAGCAGATTTTTTACACCGGTGTTTTAATATTATGTAATGAATTTCGTATTCAATTTAAAAAATTGTCTTAAGTTTTTGTTTGGCATAGGTTTATAAACGTAATGGCACCAAAAATGCTCAGATATTGCGACATCGAGTGGCATTGTCTTTTAGTTGGGACTAGGTATAATAGATTTCGCAAGCTCCCATTTCGGCCTGCACCTCATTGTCTTCTGTTAATGTCGTTGGATATGGATGCTTATCTTTGCTCTTTGGAGCACAAGAGATGAAGAGATATACAAATAGATTTAATGCTTCGATGCTAAAGCATTCAATTTTTAGCTTTGTCACTCGTAACCTCACACCCAATCTCGGGTCTTTCGTAATATTAGTTATTGCATTTGTCTAGACGTTTAATGGCTTGTGTCATTTGTTTGTGTTATATTTTACGAAATAATTTTTAAAATTCTTTTTATATACATTTCATCATAATGTCTTGTACTCGACGATGCTGTTTGATAGCCTAAAACGTCTCAATCGATGGGCTATTTTCGCATCAAAGAATTTGCTCAAACAGTACTTGAAGAGTACTTCAAACTTTAAAATATTATTATTGATGGCTTAACCTAAGGCTTATAATCTAAAAAACGTCACTCTACTTTATGTAACTTGTCAAATATTGTTACAGGAGGCTCCCGAAGTCCACGTGTCAATGCCCATGCCCCCTCGGGCGCCTGATCCCGCTGCCCTTGCGGCATACTGGGCCGAGTATGAAGACCTGTGCCGGCAGATCAGTACAGCTCACCAGAACGATGACGATGATAATCCTTACGAAGGTTAGTTCATACACATACTTAACAGTCAACATTATTGTAATAAGAGTTCTGTATTATACCAATAAAATATAATATTTCAAGACTATTTAAATATCATAATAAAATATTTCGTAAGTAAAATACTCACAAAATACCATATAAATAAATACGTCATACTTTACGATACATTATAACTTTTTTAGACGTTTAAGCATAATCGTTAAAAAGCGAATAGCGGAAAAAATTATTATAAAACCTGTTTAAGTTGCGTGTTTTAATAACTTTAGGTAAAAAATCGATAATACCATTCATTATTACTTGTCACATAAATTACAGTAGCTTTCTGTAGACGGTAACAATCTCGCTAAGCTAGTCAATTACGATCAGGTGGCTCATGATAAAAATGAAAGTACGAAATCAATCAGAAAGCACACAAATGCTCGGTGTCTCTCGCTTGCTCCGAGATCATTAAACATAATATTGCGTGGACTTGTTTGATCGATATTTTCTTATAGGCGTTATTATGGAGATATTTTATTGATAATCTTTTTATAACGCGTAGTATATTATGCAGCGATGGCAGATTTGATTGACGTACAAATAATTACAAAGGTAGTATACGTAGATTTCACTCTGGAAACGCTGACTTTCAAATTACTTATTTAAATAACTATCTTGAAACTTGGCTTTGCTTTGCTTCACGTCAGCCTATTGCAGTCCACTGCTAGGCATAGGCCTCCTTATTTCGTGGACGACTTCCTATTTTTTTTCCGCAGTCCTCATCCAGCCCCCACCGGTGAACTTACGTAGAACATCGGTTCACTGGGCTGGAGAGTGGAGGGTGTCCCAAAACTTAATAAGAAACGAAATAAACATCTTAAAACTTTGTAAGTAAACCTCGATGTTTCTCCATGACATATAGTCTGAAGCATTTATACGTTACCATCTGCATGGGAGCAGCTTAACGTATTAAGTTCCAATCCTTTCCCTTAATTGGTTCAGAAGCCTCTGTAAAGCAGTATAAACTACAACGCAAAGTACCTTTATTATAAGCTAAGTACAACATGTTACTAACGTACTTATTTTAATACTTTTAATTTAATTTGTAGTATCTATAAATTGATATCAGTAGTACCTAAATGTGACGTCACATTTTTTTAATACAAATTTTACAGAGAAATATTTATATTTAATTATATTTAAAATACACTTATCCTCAAAATCGTTCAAGTAACTAGGTGTGTACCGTTCGCGTTTATCACGAATTGTTTCGACATAAGGATGTCGGTTTAGTTGCATTTCGTCATTCGAGCTTACAAACACCACTTTAAAGCAAATACTAAGTTTTATAACGTCTATATAAACACAGTAAAATATTATCATGCAGTAAAAACGCTAATTCTCATTTCAAATATAATAAAACTTTTTTTTTAATAATAAGTACACAATCATACCATTCTGAAAGGTAGGTGTGTAAATTGAAAAAAAAAAATTATTAAGTATATTAAAGCAATATGACAGCTTAATTGTCGTTATAGCATTCAAGGTATGATCAAACCATAGCCTTATACGGTGATATTTGATTTGAAAATATTTCAATAGAAACGGACGCCTAATGGACCAATACACAATTCGTAATCTATATATTATATATACAGGGTGTCCCGCGATAAAGTGCAACCCCGAAAGGGGGTGAAACTAGACCATAAATTATCGACAAAAAACATAGAAAAAACTTTTTTTAAAAAATATTTTATTTTTTATTGACGAATTAAGATTTTTATATCTTACCTAGACTCTATGTACAAAAAATGATGATTTCTTCCAAAGTAGTGGGTCGATTACTTTAAAATAAAATAAAATATTACGCCACGTACTTGGCGGTAAGGATAAAATAAAAATTAGCTGGCAAAAAAGTGGCATTATGTCTTTAACTATGCTTCTTGTGAAAAAAAATCCATTTTTTAGGACTGTTTTTTCAATGATCTCTAATTTTCTCAGAATTATGCCCCCAATACCAGGAAATTTTATGATTTATTATTATTTCTTACCATATTGCCATTCAAATAAAAAAAAATTTACGCCTGTATCCCAAAAAACACGTACAAAAATCATCATTTTTTGTCCAAAGAGGCTACGTAAGCTATATAAAAATCTCAATTCGTCAGTAAAAAAAATAAATTTTTTTTTTTAATTTTTTTAATTTTTTTCTGTTTTTTGTCGATAATTTATGGTCTAGTTTCACCCTCTTTCGGGGTTGCAGATTATCGCGGGACACCCTGTATATATATATATATATATATATATATATATATATATATATATATATATATATATATATATATAAGTCAATTGCTGTTCGTTAGTCTCGCTAAAACTCGAGAATGGCTTGACCGATTTGGCTAATTTTGTTCTTGAAATACCTATTTGTGTTAGTTGAGGGGAAGGTTTAAACGGTGAGAAACATAAATAAAATAACATTTAACGGAAAACATTAAAAACGACGATTTAATTTTCCAATACAAATTGTTCCTAACCGTAACGGTCTTTTGTCAAGAAAATTGTCACTGGGTTGTCAAATATTTATAGGTGCGTTCAGAAAGTGTTTTGTCCATATTTTTCAAAATTATATGTGGGTGATACGTCTAGTTATGTAGTATTTTTTACAACCCGCAACGAATGATATTAGTAAATATACATTTGGCAAAAATGTTAATTGCGCATTACATTATTTATTATAAATAAATAAAATAAATAAATTACGCATTAACGATTGTAAATTAGAACGAGTGACGAATTAATATTACATTTATACAATATGAGCAAATGTTTGCTTAATAAAACAAAAATATGATTATTCAAATTTTGATACAATGTGCGGTGATTTTGCAAAATTTTAAATTGCAATTAGAGTGTGCAAGAGTGCACATTATATAAACATTTATTTAACAACATACAATTTATGTTTACTACATTATTCTTATATGGAATAACGTCGATTCAGAATTCGAAGAACGTCAATGATTCCATACGGGTTTTGTTTCCTGCAAGACGACATTTTTAGGCAAAAATTTATGGTAATTATGTAGTATATTATGGAGTGAACAAATAAAAGAATAAAAAAGCGTGTTGGCCTTCATAATTAATATTTACGTGAATAGTAAATCTTTTCTTTTTTTAATTTGTTCACAAGAACTTTTACAAAAGACTGAGTTCTAAATTAACATTTTTTTTCTCTTTAACGCTAGTATTTTTGATTGTCGATCAAACTTTTATTTATATAAATTTTTATAAAAAGTCCCTTGAGGGCTTGAGGCCCATCAAATGTAGCGCAGAATTGTGAATAAATTATTTCCGTAAAAGTAAAATACGGGGACACGAGAATTTAAGGAAAAATAATATAAAAGATTATCAATTAAAGTAGTACTGGTTCTCATTTCGTTTATCAATAAGATATTGGATTTTTTATATTAATGGAAGGTGTCGAAATAAGTTCTTAGTGCTCTTACGACAACATCGCTCTGGTGTAGTGGTACACGTAGACGCCCAAAACACCGACGGTTTGCGGGTTCGATTCCTGCTCGGGGTGGATATTTGTATTTGTAATTTCTAGATCACGGTAAGCAGTTGGTCCCGGTTGTTATCTTATAGATACACCTGATATCGTTACTCATAGTAGGGAATATATCCGTTAACCCGCTTTGGAGCAATGTGATGGATTAAGCTCCAATCCTGTTCTTACATGGAGAAAGAAGCCTATATAGCCCAGCAGTGAAAAGTTACAGGCTGAATCGTGATCGCATCCTTTTATGCATATGTCTGCCCCGCTGTGGAACGCTTACAAGCTATGATAGTATTGTAAAATGATTAAAGCCTATTACAGATAAGCTATTTCAAATATTTGGATAGATAATATCATTCAATAGCTCATTACAGATCGACAATGGCGTGGTGTTTTCAATAAATCTATGTTGTCTCGTTGATCGTATCTCACTCTCCGTGACAGCCTTGGACCCGCATACCTCACCGAAGAGGGGTGCCAATATAATGACAATAATTATCAAAATAACAAATACAGTGATTAATAAATTAAATTAGTTTATTTTTTATATTAATAAATCTACTTATATTACAAAGAAGTTAGATTTGAGTTTTAAACTACTGGATCGTTAGGCTATTTTAACGGGTAAAAAAAAGTCTAATCGTGTAATAGTCGCAGCAAAAAGCCTATGTTAGTCAGTTTTATTACCGTCGTCGTAATTATTGAAATATAACCTAAAACGATTACACCTCTATTCAATATTTTTAGGTAAATTAAAAAATAATGCGTCCTAAAAATATTACCTACGTTGAGTAAGTAGTCATTAAAAATGATTATGTACTAAACATGTCGCAATATTTATGTATTGGTTTAGAAAAGTTTTAGGTTAACAACTTTGATCCAGATGAAAATAATTACCATTTACAACGTAATGCGCGTTAGTTTCGAAATTTTGTCAACCCTAAACGAGTTGTTTGAGAAAACCGGACATTTCGCTGAGGTATTGGTGGCATTTCTCAATGCCTCACGCAAGCCTTTGACGCCCGCCCACTTGTACCCGCTTTGTAGTTCGTAATCGGTAAATGTCACTGGGTTGGAGTAGTCGATTGTGCTATCAATGAGAGAGAGCAATTTGTTTCGTTCTGTATACGGAAGAATAAATTAAAGGCTGGTCTCATGAATCTCTGATATCATTCAATTCAGAGATAGTTTTGTGACACAATTTATAAGTTTATGTCATATTTATATAGATAGTAAGAGATAGGTCATAAAACCTGGCCCCTAAACTAGAAAATCCGTACCTTAGGTACCAGTGTCTTCCCAAACAGAGATTCATTATATTCATAGAGACCAAGAACCGCACTAAACCCCCTGCGGGAGCCTTCAGCCGCTATACTTGGAGGGTCCCGGATCTAGAGACCAAGAACAGACCAATACAACTTATTGTATTAATTACATCACATGTTTCTTTAATGTTGAAGCTTCAATGTTAATGCTTATCGAAAGTAAATACATATTACCTACCTACTTATGTTCTTAGTTTATTATTCCTTTATCTCATTAATTCTTCACCGTTTTTTTCATACTTACAAATTTCTTTCTCAAATGAATTGATAGCTAAATTCGTGTCATTGATGTTACAATGAGAATTTCAAACATAAAATTACTTCTAAGCTCAACAAACTATTACTACTCACCTTTTAGCAAACATAAACAAACTCTGCAAACAATCATACAATACAACGCTCAATTCTAACTTCTGTTGTAATATACCGCCTCTCAATTAATACTTCTTTTAAAATATACCTTAAAATTACCAATTATACCGCCATCGGAAGCGTTAAAAACGTTCCAGCGATTGACTGTATTAATATCATACGAAGCGTCGCTACTCGACCGTCACCGCGTCCACGGTACCGTTACAATCTCGTGTAACGGGCCAACTGTCATGTGGTCATCTCGGCCTTGTGCTTTCAAGGTTAGTTACATGAAGGTTAATTACCGGGAGAGTGTGCTACTGTCTTGTTCCGGAATTTTGAGATATAGTTCCCTTTTTCGCCAGTAGCGGTGCTGACAACACTCTTTATAAATCTGTTTGTTTATATCAAATTAGCTAGTCAGACAAGCTTATATTAGCCTTTATACGCAAATGAAGTTGGTTTTTAAAAGCTTTTTAAGCTACAAATAAAGTCAAAAATAGAAGGCGTTTATTACAAAAAAATATGTTAAAAACTAGACTTAGATGTAACTTTCGGGATTTTTAAATATATTATTCTTTATTATCTATGGTATATTTATGTAGGTAACAGTAGTACGCTTTATTTAAAAGAATCGTAACCACTACTTAAAAATCTATTCATAAAAATACAATAGGCTAATGACCCGGAAGCAAATAAATATTAAATTTTATTGCCGTGTCATTGAATTTCACTAGAAAATAATATTAACTTGAGCAACTCATTTAATAAGCTGGTCAATGGCTGGTCAAGACCACACACAGAATAAGTGTCAATTAATTTCATAAAATTCTTTTTCATTATTGGTTCTGAGTGATCTTTGACCCCTTTAAAATTGTATCAGACCCACGTCTTTTGAACTTTATTGCTAAAAATTATCTAAATTTGGACATGTAAGCACAAAACTTATAAATTTGAACATAAATATTTTCATAAAATATACACTTAAAACGTTGTCAAAGGTTTAAGTTAAATAAAATTCCGATCGTATAGTTCGTCATATTTTTATGGGCGGTTATTAAAATCACATCAATTTAACATTTAAATTCAATATCATTCGAGTAATATAAACGCGTGTAAATTAAGTGTAGATAATTCTGGCATAACAACAATATTAAATACGTTATGAGATCATAGCAATCATTTGTTATCAAATCAACTCATACCGTTATCGACGTACGTAATAGACCCATCACGTAGAAATGTAGAAAGTTGAAACAGTTACGTAAAAATAATAAAAATGATTTCTGTCCGGTGAAAGAGAAATTATTATTTTTTTTTATTTTTAAACTTTACTGACTACCACTGATATATGTATATACGTACATGGTATTTTTATATATATTTTTGTATTGTTTTAAATAAAGCTTGTAATATAATAGGCGTTGTTTGCGGTTTGTACCTGCATCAGAAATTTTTAAATATGTCATCAATAATAATTGCAGTAGAGCAGTGTGGTTTTTTTTAAGCATAACATTCTATAAAATTAAATTGTCTATGCGAACGCGGAACGATGTCATCGGCAAGAGTTAGTCAAATAATAAATTAAATGCTCAAAGTTCTAATCAATGAAGGCTTTATTAAAAATTTGCACAAAATCGATTGTATCTACCAAAGTTATTTTTTTTTATAACTGAGGTATCTTGGTCTCCCAACGGGACTCTCATCTCGCTTTTTGCGAGTCGGAATGTAACGGTTGGTTAATTTGCGTGCCGGCCCTTCGTCTATCCGACCTTCTTATTAACCAGTTTGGTAATATTATTCAGTGATTACATATTTTACCTGCTACAATTGTACGCTGTATTCAATTACCATGACTTTCTGACTCTCAACCATGTACCATGACTCTTCACTTTCTTATATCACTAGTATGAGCTTCTTGTCTTTTATGATTTTTTTACTGGCTTGTTGGCGCAGTAATTTGCAACCCTATCTTCCACTCGTGGATTCCCATTTTAAGTTATTTATACAACAAGGTCGGCAAACAAGCCACCTGCAACATAGACACCTGCAACACCAGAAGCATTGCAAACGCGTTGCCAACCCTATCCCCAATCCCCCCCAGGAGCTCTGGTCACCTTACCACAGGTACACAAGACTGCATAAAAGCAGTATTAAAAAACTACTAAGATTCTGGATAGATTGTCTCATTTTCTATGTCAATGATAAATATAAAAATTTAATATTTATCTTCGTGGGTTTATAAATAGGTAATTTTATTAGACGTATAACTATTAACAAAATACAGGTTTATATGTATGTATGTATTGGTTGGTCTAACGTGGTAGTTGACCGAGTAACCGCTGAGTGTAACGGTGGTCAATATTAAGTAGGTATTAATATTGAAAAGCAGTTTGTAAGTCAAATGCAGTTCTTGAACTATAATTTCAATTACGGGATTCTGAGACAAAACTTAATATAGGAAATATCTTAATGTTTCGATTTCTAAATCAAAAATTCTTCAGGTCTCAATATTAATACGTGCTATAAAAAGTAAACACAAAATTGCTTGGAACCCAACTAAAAACAGAAAAGGCATAACTTAATCTGCGAAGATTGGCACACAGATGTGTAGAGTAATGTAAGAAGCATCTCATTATTTTTCTTAACTAAATAAGTCTTGTCCCACCGTGCAGCTTCCATATATTATACAGGTACTCAATATTAACAGTAGAGTGGATGACTCTTATCATAGAGCAAAAACAAAGTTTTGTTTTTGCTCTATGACTCTTATACTATAAAGTGTTATATTTCAAGATAATAATTATGTGACGTGTTTTATGTTGAAAGCTTTTGAAGCGGTCGTCAAACAAAACTTACATAGTTAAAAGCTTCTTATCGATGGCAATAGAGTTTACAATACAATATTTCAAAATATTACCCTTAGTTTACGTTATTTTTTTAATATGTGTTCCATGTTAAAAAAAAATGATAAAATTGTCTATGACTTTAAAAAAAAAACGATTTTCATAACTGGAATCAGAAGCTAATAGGTATGACCACTGCGCAAAACTCTTGTCAAAACACTCGGATTTGACGAATAAATATTGAATGATATTTAAATTATTTTTTAAAGATTTGATGAAAAAATATTGGTTATAAAAATAAGTAAGCAGTTGTGCATACATTTCCAGTATTCTTAATTAAATACACGAAAGAACAGCTCATTTTCTATAAACATACAATATATATTTACTTTTACGATTATATGATTAGATACGAAATTAAAAAAAAAAACGAAATTTAAATATTTAATATTCAATTACTTAAAATATTGATAATGTAAAGATATCCTAAATAAGATCCTTTGTCTTAAAATAATAGACGAAAATGTTTAAGCTAGAGTTACGCTTACGCTAAGCTCCAGCCTCTAATATCCCACTGCTGGGTATAGTCCCTTTTCCCCTTGTAGGAGAAGGATCAGAGCTTAATCTACCACGCTGCTCTAATGCGGGTTGGCGGATATATTCCCTACTATGAGTAACGATCGCTATCAGGTGTAAATGATAACAACCGGGACCGACGGCTTAACGTGCTCTCCGAGGCACGATGGGGAGACACATAAGGACTGCACAAACACCCAGACCACGACAAACATCTGTATGGCCAATACAGATGTTTGTCATGTGCGGGGATCGAACCCGCAAGGTAGAGTTACTTAAATGTATTATGTAGAAATACGTTATGCTAAGACAAACACAAAATTATTTTGTGACCGTTCGTAAGGTTTAATGAACCTCTGTAATTGTGTTGAACTTTGCGCATTTGACGCGGTGAGGTGACATCAGAGATATTTCAGGAAATTCATTCCGAGGTCGCGCCGAGCTGACATAATCCGATGATCTTCGTTTCAATTAAAACATTGTCCATTTATAGAAAGATATTTCGGTCGTATTAATTAATTTTCAAGTGTTAGTAGCCATTCCTAGAGCTTTTAGAGTTATTGTTTTACTTTCATGGTTTTACCCCCAGTACTTTTGATCCTGTATGAATGTTGATTGTGTTATTATGGAGCTGCCTAAGTACGGGGTACGAGTTTGACGGTTTGAGTAGGTAGTTCTTGCTTAAAAGAGTAACAAATATTCCTATAAACTATTTAGATATATGTACTTACTATAAACTAATGCACTCAAAATAATTGTAGTTATACTAACAATTGCTTTATTATTGACTTAATCTAATTTTAATATAATGCAACTTTTTTGAAGTTAAATTTTTTCTTATCTATACTAATATAATAAAGCTGAAGAGTTTGTTTGTTTGATTGATTGTTTGTTTGTTTGTTTGTTTGTTTGTTTGAACGCGCTAATCTCAGGATCTACTGGTCCGATTCGAAAAATTCTTTCAGTGTTAGATAGCCCATTTATCGAGGAAGGCTCCGCTATAGGCTATATATCATCACGCTAAGACCAATAGGAGCGGAGTCGACGCCGACGAAGTCGCGCGCAGAAGCTAGTAAGTGATAAAACTTAAATGTGTAAAAATATAAAAAGAAAATGGCTATATAATTATCGCGTATTAGGCATTAAATAGGTAGTAAAACTTTAATACTTTTATTACTTAATATTTTCAATACTTATTATTGCGTATTATAGATTTTATCTGGAATTCTATATAAATTGAATGTAAATAGCAATGATCATACTTAAATATATTTACTTCTATTCTTAATTCGATAAAAAACTAACAACTTCCTTTATCATAGACTCCATTTTGTATTATAGGCATACAAAATGGCGTCTCTAGCCATATATCATTATAATATTTTTTGTGTATGGTTATTAAGCCCACACAGTACGTAGGTACTAATTGAGGTCTATGATCTCATTGTGCACTTCGGTTATGGCCGCTCACGTCCTGGGCCGGCCTACTTATCGTTTTATTACTTTTATTTGTTGGTAAATTATTTTTATTATTCACATTAGGGCTGTCACTACTGACGGAAATTAATTCAATAGATATATATTTTTTTTATTATTTTAAATTAGGTGATCTCGCAAACTTTGTGCGGGCCTAATTTTTTTTTTTGGAAATATGACTTTTTTATACATACCTTTTCTTTACATTAAAGAACACAAAAAAGAAGGAAAGAAGTTGTGCAATTAAATAAAATTATTAAACGTAGTACGTTTTTATAATGGAATACGAAATGCCATTTCATTTTGTGTTGTGTATTTCGAATAGGGTTAAAATAGAAAAAAAAACAACATTTATATCATATAAAAACTTTGGTCTTGTCTAAAAATAAATTGTTTCTTGAATTAAATTTTACACCATATTAAATACACAGCCTCCGATCTCCACATCTGGGAATTAGACCATACAAAACGCCTCTGCATGAGCGACATCTATCATAACATGTAGGACGGCCTAATAGGCTTCACATGAACCCTATGACATTGTAATAGAGCCTAGAATCGCCTAATCTTTTCAAGACCTTGTTTAAATGATTGTAATTAGTTCAATTTTAATTCGAGTATAAAGGGTCACGGTCTTACTTTTTGTCTATTATGCTTATGTAAATCAAGGTTTTATTGAACATATAGTTTATCTGTATTTGTTCCGTTAAAACTTTAAATAGCAACTTTTTTCTTTGTAGTTAAAGCGTAATGTAACATTAAAAGGCCGTAAAAAAGGTTTTAGTTATTTTTAGTGACTATTTAAAAAAAATATATATATGAGAGGAGGTGCCTTTGGTCTATAGCTAAAAACCTACACCTGTCTACTATGAGAAACTCTAATGTTATAATTTTGTATATAATTATGTAGTAATCAATTCTAATATCGAACAAAGGAACCGCAAAATTACATCAAATGATAAAAAAAACCACATCAAGTTATAAAACGACCTACATCATTATTTTTTGTGCAATTATTCCGACTCTACATAATTTCAAAATGTAATAGCAAATATTATTAATACGAATAAATAAAACTAGAATAATTGTTCTGGTTTTACTCGCATTGAGTTATACATTGATGTAATGTTTATCTAATTCTCAGCTTGACTATGTTAGGCACATAATGAAATTAAATTATTTACAATAATTTTGATAATCATGTTACTTAATTCTTTGTAAATTATAAAAGTAAGACTTCTACTATTTTTGGACACAAAAGTCGTAAAATATGTCCTATCTAGCTGTGCACCGCGCATTAACACGCGTTAATTTAAGGAAAAAAAATCCTTATAGCCTTTCTCGGTAAATAGGCTATCCAACATAAAAAGCATTTTTAATTCGAGCCAGTAGTCCCTGAGATTTAACGCGTTTAAACAAACAAACTTTTCAGCATAATATTAGTATAAATAATAGAAGATCAAAATAGTGTCCAGCGCCACACCCGGACTCAACTGCGCTAATCTAAAAAAACAAAAATAAATATCAAATCTATATAGGTATATAAAAATAAATGTTTGTCTTTATGTTCTTTATAGAATCGTAAACTATGCATTTGATCATGTCATGATCTTCAGCAAAGTGTTGTGCTGCACAACTTGTGCATGAGCCCACAAAGGTTTCTGAGTTGGTAGTTTGGTACGACCAAAAAAAAGAATAAAAAAAAGCGTTGCAACGCGCGCATGGTACAGCTAGTTAAATGATATAATTACCGGAAAATAGGAAATTAGAAATATCGGCAGTATCAAAATGACAGTCATTGTGACCGTGAAACTTATAAGAAATACGATTAAACACAATTAAAATACAAATATGCGGTGCCCATTCACTCCGCCACCTAATATCGGCTAATATCGTAAAACCGTTAGGACACGGATGTCGGTAGCGAGCCATCGATTGTTTGCACACAATACCCTATTGTATCTGATATCTTTCTTCGCCTTGTCTGAGGTTATCGAGATTTGTTTTATCTGTTCACGAGATATTACGCGCCAAAATCGTGTTTTACTTTACAAGAAAGCGCACATGTCATTTTGTTTTATAAGGAGTATTGATTACATATACCTAATAAATGTTTTATGTACAAACAGGAAACCAAATTTGTAATATTAAGTATGTTTGTTTTTAATGGAAAAGTTAAAAAAAAGTATTAAAAAGATTTTAATAGTAGGTACGTTATCTCGGAGTGACACAGACAATATTTTAATGGCAGAAACTTGAAAGCCGCGCACAAAAGCAAAAAAAAAAAAAGACAAACTAGAATTCGATTGACGATAATTTTGTTTTTGACGAAAATTGGTAATCAAAAACAAATATGCTAATAAAATTAATTAAATGTTAAATTACTTCTGATGTCAAACGTCAAGTACACTAAATTTAAGAATTTTTAAATTGAATATCGAATTTAAAAAAAAACAATTTGCAAAATTTACGCTATATTTAACAAGTAGCAGCGATCTTAAAATTCCCTCCAACTAAATACACATTAAGAAAAACTACGGAAATAAGTTAATGAACCTTCAAACGGTGACGCAAATGAGAATTTTATGTTGTTTAGAGGTGGATTAAGATAACGTTTTAGTGTACAGCCTTGCTCGTTGTGAACATCAAGGTCAAAGGACGACAGAGGAAATGACTTTGATGGGGTTTGCTTTATACAAGATATAAGAATCTGATAAGATTTTTTTTAAATTCTTTTTATAACAATTTTACATTATATTAATAGCACCTAATAATATCTTGTAGGTATAATTCCAAAAGAATCGTATGATTTATTGAATGAATAGGTATAATATATTTTTAGATTTTTTTAACCGACTTCCAAAAAAGGAGGAGGTTCTCAATTCGACACGTATGTTTTTTTTTTTTTTATGTAAGTATGTTAGCTCAGAACTTTTGACTGGGTGGACCGATTTCGATCAAATTTGTTTTAATTGAAAGGTGTTGCGTGTCATGTGGTCCCATTTTAATTTAATTGAGATCTGACAAGTACTTTTAGAGTTATATCTAATAAATAATAATGCGTATTTACGTGACTACTTTTTCGTCGACCTACGTTGTATTATACCGCATAACTTTTTACTCGGTGTACCGATTCGAAAGCTAATACTTGTCTTGTAGTCTTGTGTAAATTAGATCGAAAGCTGATTATAACTTTTTGAGTAATCTTTAAAAGCGCGTATTTACTTGACTATTTTTTCGTCTTATTACGTTGTATTACTTGTCGATGTAATTGAAGTCGGTCTTTTTTCGTTTGCGAGCAAAAACAATTATTTATATATATAATTCTTCAATTAATAAAATATATACTACACAACAATTTGTTTACCTCTAATAAAAAAAAATTATCGCACAAACTTTATTCTCCATGTATTTATTTATTTATTTATTTATTTATTTATTTATTTATTTATTTATTTGGAGAACGGTACAGAAACAATTACAAGAATAAACAGCGTAGTATAAAACAGAAAAATAGATCCAAATTGTCCCCTTTATGTCTCACTAAGAACATATAAGGATTAGAGTTTACAGCAAGGACAGTAACATTACTTTTATATTACTATTACATAGTTAATGGAAACACCAATGTAATTAATTAATCTAAACAAATAATTTCTTGATTTTAGTTTTATAAAGATGCCGGGAGCAGGAAAACATATCTATGTCATTAAATAAATTATTGTGTAGGACACACATTCTGTGAAGTGGCGCGCGTTGACCTATATTTGTTCTTGTTAATTCTATTTGAAAAAGGTTTTTAGACCGAGTTGGTTTAGCTGGTGCTCGAAAACACAGTTCTGCAAGAAGTTGTGGTGCGTTTATTTCCCCCATGCAAATATTTCTAAGGGTGAGTGCATCAGCCATCGAACGTCTATCGCTAAGAGAAATTATATTGTACCTATCCAGTAGTTCATTATAAGAGCACCTTGGGGAATGAATACGATAGTTGAGGATACGTAAAAACTTTTTTTGTATAATTTCTAGGCGTTTTTTGTATATATCGTAGAAAGGGTTCCAAACGGGGGATAAGTACTCGAGTTGTGAGCGTACTAAACTTTTGTAAAGACAGATAAATGTTTCTTTTCGCTTAAAAGATTTCGTGATGCGGCAGATAAAACCTAACATGCGGTAAGATTTTTTTATTATGTGATCGACGTGTGTGTCAAGTGTAAGCTTTGTAGGAAAATAATGCTGTACAAAATTGTTGTCTTGACTTGAAATCAGATGAATCAGATTTGTGTTTGTTGTTTGTTAGTCAATGTTACAATTTTAATAGATTAATTAGAAATCATCTACCCACAACAATATATTTTGTAGACAGCAGTCGAGTCTCACGGGTAGGTACTTGGAAGAAGACCACTTTCACGTGGGAGTTTACATTGTCTACCTCAATGGAGGAAGTACACGCATCAACTAGCCATAGAAGATTGCATCTTATTTAGAGCAAGGGTAATGTCAAATTGCTACAGCATTACCTCGGTTTTAATGTGATTGTATCCAGTTTGAAATAAGGCAAAGATAGGTTGTTTATATCAAAGTAGTTGTAAAGATTTTAGTCTAATAATGGAATTTAGTTGTGAGGTAATTTGCTTGTCAACATTGTTGATATGTGGGACAGGTGAAATTTTGGTATAAGCTGTTTTTGCATTTTGCGGTAGTGGGAATTGGTTGTCATTGTTTATAGTGTTGGGTGTCTATTTTGGCGTACAATTTTATAAGTATTATGCAAGTAACCATCACGTGTTGAGGACTTTCATTCTCCAATTGGTATTTGTTGTCGTTTATGTCAAAATTTTTAAAAACTATCAAACAAAAAAGCAATTAAAGTGACACGATCGACAGAGATAGTGTTTCTTTTATAAAAAAAACTAGTGACCCGCTCCGGCTTCGCACGGTTGCAAAAACTATCAGTGTTCCTCTACTATATTATGCATGTATTATACATATAAACCTTCCTCTGGAATCACTCTATTTACTTAAGAAAACCGCATCACAATCCTTTGCGTAGTTTTAAATATCTAAGCATACAGACAGCGGGAAGTGACTTCGTTTTAAATCCTATGTAAAGATTACTAATCTTGCTCTCAATCAATTCGCACTTCGCACATTCTTTATACTATTTTTATATTCTTATTCTATTAAATACACCAAATTTATAAACTATATATCTGCACTATAATATTATAAAATAAAAAAGCCATCAAACTAACATAAATGATAAAGATATAAAAAAGAATGGCGAAAACTCTAGTACTGCAAAATAAGTAATAAAAATTTTACGTTACATAATTATTTTATAAGGTGTTGTAAAAGTAGGTGCTGTTATCAGTCATTGAGTCACGGATAGAAAGTGAAACTTAAAAAATATATATTTAATTCCGAAAAATATTAATAACATTTACTTTAATTTTGTTTTCTATCACCGCTAACGTTATTGTTATAAAATGTGAAAAAGGTTAGAACTTATAACTGGGTGTATCGATTTTCATGATTTTTTTTAAATTCCAAGCAATTAAGAGCAAACAAATCGGTTCGTTTTTCTAACGAATTGTTAAATTTAGAAAATTTTTATTTGAAATTTAACCGTTTTGAAAAAAGAACGAACTGTTTTCTTAATAAAGGATATTTCATGAGACTTGAGACACATTTTATTCGACGTTTATAGGTTCAATTAAAATAAAATATTATGTTAGAATGAACCAACTGTCGTACCATAAATCCCCGTATGCAAGCCCGACTTAATGCATTTAAATCCATTCACTAAAACAAATTATAAATGCGTTCAAAATAAAAATAATGACATTAAATGATCTACAAACATTACTTATCTGTAATAGCTATTTAGTATTTAGTAATTACATTACAAACACAACACGCCACTAGCGAAGCATTTAAATCGTTTATTTTTCGCTTCTAAGAATTACTTATGCTCTGTTATAAAAAAATATTTACCTTACATAAATTCCCGTTTATCAGTTAATATTGTTAAATATTTTGGGTATAATTTGTTTGTTTGATTGTTGACTGTGTATACGAATTGAGAATCTTAGTATGAATATTCTAGTGTTAAAGTAAGATCCTTTTCCTACACGGGGAAAGAAACGTATGCCCAGCAGTGGGATATTACAGGCTGAAGTGTAGCGTAAGCGTAGTGTTAAAGATCACAGTTAAATGACTGTTCTCAAGTGGTATAATAAAAATAAAAAAAGCATTTCCGCCAACCCGCAGTGGAGCAGCGTGGTGGATTAAGCTCAAATCCTTTTCCTACATGGAGAAAGAGGGCTATGCACAGCCGTGGGGTATTACAGGCTGAATGTATGCATGCAAGCACTTTAAGAATAAAA
Organism: Melitaea athalia; assembly: GCA_905220545.2. Classification (NCBI taxonomy): domain Eukaryota; kingdom Metazoa; phylum Arthropoda; class Insecta; order Lepidoptera; family Nymphalidae; genus Melitaea; species Melitaea athalia. The sequence goes on from HG992178.1 coordinate 22,613,263, forward strand.
CCTTAGTTATATTCAAAATCTATTCCCTAAACTGAATTGTTAAGAATTATATAAAAATGCAACTTCCGATATAACTTGAATGTGATGTCATCTTTGTGTTAAAGACGATTCGATCACGTGAACATATTTAAAAGCCATATTGAATCATCACAAAAAAAAAACATTATTTAAAATTCTTTTTAAATATAGAATAGACCTAATATAAGCCTTTAATATATTATTTATGCTGTCGGTTAATTTAAAAGAAAAAAACTGTCAGATTTTCTTGTCATTCGGGTTGTTCTAAAAAGGAGCGATAAAGTATATAAATATAGTAACAAAACCAGAGCACGGTTTTGTTTTATGATTGAGAGCGTTTGTTATAATCGCATTTATACCTATATTTCTATTTCTTGTAACCAATTCTGTTTTTGATTTATAATTTGACAAACACGATACATGCTATTCAAAACTTTGACCAACGTGAAAAAAATGGCGTCAACTTATCTTTTTATTTTAAAGGTTAAAAGACATTTGAATTGTATAGTGTATAAAAACTAGAGAAAAAATAATAATAATAATAAAAATTCTATATGTACGTTTTGTTAACAATTGTGCGCAGATAATTAATAATTACAGATAATTTATAGCTATAGTTCACAGACAATCAAACGATAGTCTATTAGGATCTTCTTTGTATTATTTCTAATAACTTAACTAGCTTTTACGAGGAAATATAAATTGTGTATATCATATCAAACTAGTAGAGGGTGTAAGCATATGCGCCTGCTGGATACTCCAGGTTGTTCACCGTCAAGGATGAGTGATGTTAGTTTTTTTCCCATGTTATCGCAATGGGAACTCCAGTCTGTTGCGCTTCTTGCTATATTTAACAAAAATGACTAGTTTCTACAATTCTATTATTATTTCTTTAGAGTACTTATTTTAAAAAAAGTTGGTTCTCAATTTGATTGATTTTTTTATTATGGATCACGAAATATCACAATGAAGGAGGAGGCTGTATATATATGAGATATAAAGAGTATTTATTTTTCGTTGAACGCTTGATTTCTAAACAAAAAAAGCAAAACAAGCAACAAACACCTGTAACCTTGATTTCTGTCTGGTAGTTTGTATCATGACTTTTCCAAAATTTTATCTGATTATGTATAAAAAAATTGAGGTCAATGACATTTTAAAATAAAACTATGCCATGTCACTCATTTCTTAAGTCCTGAATAGGATCACATTCTGATAAGGACTGCTAATCAATCAGTTCATCGCTGATAATGCAAGTCATAACTTGATATCACAGTCAATTATAAAACGATTTGTAAATTAGACGATATTAAGTGTTATGTATTTATTCCTTTTATTGTACCAATTCTTAGAGACTAATGAGCTTTAATATTTATATGTATAATTAAGTAGATAAGTGAACGAACGGCGAGGTAATATAGGTAATATTTAGGTAGAGATTTTTTTTCTATAATAGTGTTTGCTCACAAACGAAAAAGCCGACTTCAAATTACATCGACAAGTAATACAAATTAAAATGCTATAGAATTTCCTCATGTGTAGAAAACACAAAAATAAAATAATAGGTACCAATTAAGTTTTTATCTATTTATCTAAGTATATTGTTATAGCTACAAATAATATATAGGTATACGATTTACAAAACAAAGCATGTTCGCTTAGCGACAGCTGCCACGAGGTATGCATCGTAATGAGGTGCTTTATAACAATGCCAGGAGAACTTGACAAAGTAATACGTGAAGGGAATGTCATTGATGTCTGATATATCAGAGGGAAGTGAATGAAGCTTCTGTTATACACTGTGACCTCGACCATGAAATAGATTAAGGAAGAAATGTTTTAAGTTTTACAAGTCATTGTTGCTATAGTTAACAGATTTGAATTTGAGTGAAATGGGTTCTTTTACCAAAACCGTTAAATTTTACGTTTTATTGTTTTATACACTTGTCTATTATAAACTATGTATTGATGTTTCTAGAATATGTTCCTTCTTTATGATGTGTTTATGAAACACAATTTCTGGAATCCTAATTTCATAAAATTAATATTGAATTCTTTTATTGAATTTGTTTTGTGATTTAAAAAAGTAGAATTTCGTTTTTATAAAAAGTATAGATCATAAAATTAACAACATCGTTTCATAACAATACAACATATAAAGAACTATATGAAAATTATGAAGTAGTTAGGTACTGTTAAAAAAAATATGTCAATAAATTTGACGGATACACGTAATTTCCGATTGAGTTTTGAAATAATATTGCATTAAACCGGAAACGATTAACGCAAGACCTTGGTCTTACTACAGTCGTTCCAAATGTCTCCTTAACCCGCTTCGATATCCACCGGATGTTTTCTGCCTTTTTTATACAATAAAGGTGGCAAATAAGCGTACGGTCAGCATGATGGTAAGCGGGTACCGTAGCTTATGGACGCCTGCATCGCAAGGAAAGGAGGAGGAGGAATTACAACTGCGTTGCCTACCCTATTCCCAACCTTCCCCCAGAGCTCTCCCTACCTTACTCGCCACAGGAACACAACACTACTTAAAAGCAAAGCATTATTTAGCTGTGATATTTTATAAGATACTAGCTGTACCCTGCGCGCGTTACTACGCTTTTTTGGTCGTACCAACCCAGAAACCTTTGTGAGCTGATGCACAACACTGCTGAAAACCATGACATGATCAAATGAATAGTTTACGATTCTATAAAGGACATACAGACAAACATTCATTTTTATATATATTATACATTTTGTAAATTTTGTACAAGATATTTCTTACTGTCCCCTAACCTCAATTAAAAAAAAAAGGTGTGTGTGCGATTCACACACGATAGAAGTGAAACTTCTATGGCAAACTAATTTAAAAAAAAACTAATTTAAAATTAGCGGCTTGCAACGCGGCTCGTCCTTCCATGTCTTTTTGCCGTTGCATCCGGTTTCAAATCACAACGATTCTAAAGAAGTTTCGCTTCAAAAATAATCAAACACGGCCTTAATCCGAGCATCAGGTGCGAACTACTAAATATCCGAATCTCTGATCTGATCAGTCCTCTATCCATACATCAGCATAGAATTAGCGGTGAAAACCTTTCGTTATTCGCGTCAGGTATGTAACATATTGGCCCCCTTTTCAAAGGCCCTCCTAACCGAGTTAACGGTGAATCCTTTTTAATTGTGACCGATTGGTGGTTGGTTGGTTTGTGCGGTTTCCGACTGTCCTAAAAGGAGGGTAATGTGTGTTTTTGAGCGATTTTTAGCTTTATACGTTTGATTCTCGTATGTTAATAGTCAATTTATTTTTAATAATTATAGGTTTATAAAAAATTGTCGACACTTAAGCGATAATTAAATAGCGGTATAAAATTAAAAAAAAAATATTTTTGTGCTTTATAAACTTACTCAAATAAAAACAATATAACAATATTAACGAAAACTTTGTTATTTTCATTATCTATAGCGATTTAGGTGTAAACATATTTACATAAAAACTTTAAGTATTACGTTATTGTTTCCTTTGAGAGAGGTTTGTAGACATTTTATTAATATTGAGACTGCGTCGATATTAACATATTTAAAACTAGCAATGTAAATATAATTTGTGTCGCCAGTCTTAGGTAATGATTACGTGTCTATGACATTGTAAACTATTTTTAATATATTTCAAGTGTTTTTAAAAATAAAACTTGTATTATTGTATTATCTCACCTACACTAATCTAACAATAATTTCGATGTTTGTTAGTATTATGTTAGAAATAGAACCGGAAATGACGTGTGGTATAGGTAAAATTAGAGTGACACCTACGCTTAGTCTATAGGTACACCGACTGTTTTTGTTGCAAAAATAGATGTCTAAAATACTGCTTCGACGCAAGTATCAATATTATACCGCACTTAGTTAAAATATAATATTAAAAAGCTTTAGTACTTTCTTTGTTTTATTACAAACTAGCTGACCCGACAGACGTTGTCCTGTCTTTTGTATGGGAATATAGAAAATTGTTGTTTAAAGACTTTTTCAGGGAATTTTTCAAATTTTTCTCTCCGTAATAACCATCCTCGTACTTGAAGGAATATTATAAAAAAAGAAGTAGCGAAATCGGTTCAGCCGCTCTCGAGATTTGCGCTTAGCAACACATTTAGCGATTCATTTTTATATATATAGAGATATTTAAATAGTAATAATCAAGCAGTTTTTATTTACTTAATTATAATTAATAAAGCATGTTATTAATTAATTTTTTTTGATATATTATAGCTCTAATAAAGTTTAAATAGCTTGGATGATTTCGCCAATGTCACGTAGAATATATAACTGAGGCACAACAGGAAACTTGCATAAAATATGGAACAGCCCGATTGGGGTAGTACCTCTACCTTACAGAAGATCACAGCTAAATATGTAATACAGCTTTCAAGTAGTGTTGTGTTCCTGTTGGTGAGTAAGGTGACCAGAGCTCCTAGGGGAATTAGGGATAGGGTCGGCAACGCGTTTGTGATGCTTCTGGTGTTGCAGACGTCTATAGGCTATGTATTCGCTTACCATCAGGTGAGCCGTACGCTTGTTTGCTGACCTAGTTATATATTTTTAAAAAATAATAGAGAAGACACCAAAAGAGTTTGTTGATAAAGATACTATACACAAGTGTGTACACTTACTGTACACACAGAGTGTGTCAAAAACCGTTTTCTCCTGAAATCTATTGCAACTTTGCAATTAGTGTCGCAAAACGTGATTAGTACAAAAATTAATCTATGACATTTATGTCGAGATATTTTACAATCTATTTTAGGATTGTAGACAGTAATGAATGTCCGATATTGTTGCAGCAATTTGTGTCGCAGTCTGAACAGATAATAATAATTTTAAAACGCAAATAGGATTCTGATAAAGCAATCGAGATACACTCGTGTTGACAGAGATTATGATTTCTTTGTTTGTTCGAGATAAATCATTAACTGTCTCTTATCAAAGGCACCTTGAGGTATTATTTTTTCTAAAGATAGTTTAAATATCGCTTAAAATACACGTGCGTCGTGATATCTTAGCGTTAAGCGTATATACTTAAATTGGTATAAATAATTAAATATCCTCATCTCTTTATCTAGTAAATGTAATAAAATATAAGAACTAAATAATACGTAGTTTTTGCTTGTTTTAGGTATATTTTTTTGATATTTTTCCTTTACATTTAGAATGAAAAAAGATATACCTATAGGGTATAATTATATTATATGATAATAGTGTATTAAAAGGAACTTCATAAAAATATAATTGGTACGACTTTGAAATTGCATAAAACCTTTTTTTCATTGAAATGAGCGGGGCACATTGAAAACTTGTTTTCAATTTCAAAACTCTAATTTAATAAATAAATAATATTATATGTTTGTTTCATAATTATGTAACTTTTTTTAAACTAAAACTAGGCCTAAATAAGACCTCAACCTCCATTGAGAACAAGTCTCAATTACCAGGCGTCATGTAACATCTAAAGATCGTAATAACTGACCTAACAGCTATAATTCCCTGTTAAGTAACTTACTCTCTGTATGTTGTCTTCAATCTACGCTCGTTACTTAATTACACTTTTTTTTTTCCGTAATTAAGCATTTTAATGTTTTATTTGCCACTGGCGTTTCTAGGCGAGTGGTTCACTCAATATTCAAATTTGTTTCAAAAATTCTTTGTGTTATAGACTTAGAAGATGTAAAACAGGGTTATTCGTTAGTGTAGTGAAATTGGATGAGTGATCTTCAATATGGTTGTGAAACTGCGTTACAATACTGCTGATTTTTTACAGTTTTATGATTTTGGTGAGTTATTTCTTTTTACATAACATTTTCTTTGTATTCATAGTGATACTAGCTGACCCCGCAAACATTGTTTTGGCATATATGTTATTAACCCCTAACCCCCCCCCCTATAAATTAGGGGCATGAAAAATAGACGTTGGCTGATTCTCAGACCTATACCCGATATGCACACAAAATTTCATAAAAATCAGTCCAGCCGTTTCGGTGGAGTATTGTAACTATAACATTGTAATAAGAATAATGATATAACTATAACTTGATATTTTAACATGAGCTTTAGGACATTAATTGAGGTTAGGGCAAGGATATATCTTACAGAAGATCACAGCTATATAAAGCTGCTCTCAAAAATTGTTTTTTTCTGTGGTGGGTAAAGTGTTCAGAGCTCAGGGAGGGTCAGGTAGGGTCGCAATACTTGGGATGCTTCTGGTGTTGCAAGCGTTTATACTACGGTAACTACTTGCCATCTTGTGCGCCACACGCATGTTTGACGACCTAATCCTTTAAAAAAGAACTTTAAAATCATCAAACTTTATTCACTAACAATGAGGACGCGTTGGCGCAGCGGTCACAGCACTGCTGTTGCGCTGGTGGTCGCGGTTTCGACCCACGCTCACGACAGACCTTTGTTTTGGCCACATAGATGTTTGTCGTGGTCTGGGCGTTTGTGCTTGTGTATTGTGTGTGTTTCCGGACCCCTGACACAGGGGATAATCCTACTGAGGGCCGTTGAGTGCGAAGCGTTTATTATTTATTTAATGTCGTATTTACATTTATAAATACAGATTAAAGTTTAACAATCTTGTGTCACCCACGCAAATAATTTTATTATTAAATAGCTCAGCTCCAAAAAGTCGTAACATTATTTTATGTACTAGTGACTTGTGATCATTCTCAAAATAAATTTTTATACGTCAGTCTTCGTGTTAAAATAGTAACATTTTACGTATTTCAACGGCGACGTTTTAGTTACGTAGTTTAATGAGCTCTCTGAAATAAAATTATCTCGTCTAGACTACACGTGACACACCGCGTCCCGTAGTCGATCGGCTAGCGGCTAAGCTTTCTATCCTTTTATGGACTTTGGACTCTTCCCTTTTATTAGGGACTAGCTGACCCCGCAAACGTTTTTTTGCCATATATGTTATTAACCCCCGCAACCTCCTCTTGTGGGTGGAATTTCATAAAATCCGTTCTTAGCTGACCTCTACTCGGCGAAAGGAATATTTCTACTAAATTTCAAGTCTCTACGCCTGATGGTTCCAGAGATATGGGTGGAAATCTCTTTTATATAATATATAGATTAAACCATAATCCATTCATCCATCCAGCCTTTAAAAGTCCACTGCTGGACATAGGCCTTCCTGAATGTCCGCCACTCCTGCCGGGCTAGCATGCGTACAACGAGATAATCTCTTGACGAGAGAGATAGATAATGTCTACATCGAGTATTTTCTCGATTACCTTAGCATGCGCAATACGAGAGACATAATTCTCTTCCGAAGACCTTGTCGAGTAGAGAAACTCGTGCTGCCCTTACAAAAAAATTAACAATATTTTTACAATGCAACAATGATAAATTCTAAATTTTCACTACGTTTAATCTACATTGGCCGCGTTCTATTAACCGTCCACATCGTGTTATCTCTTCAATTGTCGTGACGAGAAGAGTATCACGTGCACGCATGCTAGCTACTGTAGACATAAAGAGATAATACGAGAAAAGGGGTAGACAAACTTTTGTCTTGGCGCGCATGCTAGCCCGGCTGGTTCTGCGCCCTTTGAATCCAGACTATAATAGACAAGTTATATTATTTCAGTCAGGATATGACCAGTTTCTGGGGAGACGCAGACAGAGAGACAGCTAAATAATACTGCTTTCAAGCAGTGTTGTGTTCCTGTTGGTGTGTAAGGTGACCAGCCGGGCTAGCATGCGCGCCACGACAAAAGTTTGTCTACCCCTTTTCTCGTATTATCTCTTTATGTCTACAGTAGCTAGCATGCGTGCACGTGATACTCTTCTCGTCACGACAATTGAAGAGATAACAAGAAATTTTAGTTATCGTAGTTTTGTCGAATTTTGACGTGATTTTGACGTTTTAAGAAGATAAACTACTCGTTGTCAATATTAGAAAGACTACGATAAACGAAATATATTAAAATTATAAATATTATTATAATATCTTTTGTATACCATGGCGTTTCCGTTCCGTTTTGTCTTCGGAAGAGAATTATGTCTCTCGTATTGCGCATGTTAGGGTAATCGAGAAAATACTCGATGTAGACATTATCTATCTCTCTCGTCAAGAGATTATCTCGTTGTACGCATGCTAGCCCGGCTGAGCTCCTGGGGGAATTGGGGATAGGGTCGGGAACGCGCTTGCGATGCTTCTGGTGTTGCAGGCGTCTATAGGCTACCGTAATCGCTTACCATCAGGTGAGAGTTGAGACGTACGCTTGGTTGCCGACTTAGTTTGAAAAAAAAAAGACGCAGCGTTGATAGTTTGGGTAAGGTCGGCAACGCGCTTGCTGGCTTAAGGGCTGTTTCACCAGTTGTAGATAACGCTATTTGAAGGATGACGATATCCGACAGATAAAAGTTTTTGATGTATTTCTATAAAAATATTTATATACAAACTACTTAATATCACGATTCAGCCTGTAATATCCCAATGTTGGGCATAGGCCTCTTCCCCATGTAGGAGAATGTTCGGGGCTTAATCCACCACGCTGCTCCAATGCGGGTTGGCGGATATATTCCCTACTATGAGTAAAGATCGCTGTCAGGTGTACATGATAACAATCGGGACCGACGGCTTAACGTGCTCTCCGAGGCACGGTGGGTAGACCCACAAGGACTGCACAAACACCCAGACTACGGCAAACATATTTATGGACTACTTAATATGTTACCATTAAAAATACTTATTACTTAGTACATATATGTAGTTACCCTTTAAAAAAATCGACACGCCATTAGCAAAAATAAACATTGTTAAGCCGCGGTTATTTATGTAGGTATCAGTACTACCAATGGAATGTTAATCCGGAAGTCTTTGTTCGTACGAGACGTCATTTCGACGCTCATTGATGGAATCTCGTGAATGGATCTCGACCGATAGTTTTTATACGTACATACAAGAAAATTGATCGGTTTCTATAAATACAAGACCATAATAAACTCGAACGCGAGCACTGCATACCCATGCGCAGTCTCACGCGCGCCGCGACGCCGTACACGGGTCATAGTGTCATTTATCTTTTGCTACACATATCTCTATCCTTGTCTACTTCATAGATAATTAAGAGACAGAGATAGACCTGTGACAGCGTTTTTCAACTACGTAAAAATGTGTCGTTTACGAGTTGACGTATCCTATGTTTGAAAATTTCTTAGACCCACGTGAGTTCTATTGACTCAGTTCTGAGCAATCGATTTTAATTTCATACTCGACCCACACATTTGTACATTTGAAACCGAATTCGTTTTTCAAATGAATCAGTTTTTATCTATAACGGATTAACACAGTTTCGAGTTGAATGGTGATTGTCAATTATTGAAAAAAAAAAATAAACAAAGTCACCAGTGTTGATGTGTGTTATGGGAGCACTATGCCGATTTCACGCCAAATACGTTATCGGTGAGTGATCATAGAGTATTGTTTATGTTTTATTTTGACAGGTCGCGATACAACAAATTGTCGCCGAAAGTAGGTAATTTTACTGTTGTTTCATTATTTTGGCTGTAATACGGTTAATCGGTTTACGGTTAAAACAAATTGAAAGAGAAGTAATACTCATTAGATTCGCATACGTACCTACTTCATTTAAGTCAAAAACCAAAAAATGTAAATTGGAAACTTTTTTTAAAACTAAAATCGCTGTTGTTTTAAAAAATAGTCTTACGAGACCGTATTTTTTTTAAACCAGTTTAAAATATATATATCGGCAGTATCATAATGAATGAATTTAAAAAATCAAAAAAACAGTTATGATTCTTAATTATGCACCCTTACGCCGTATGATAGACCTTTTATACGCTCGACAGATTTCATAAAAAAATAATCTGAAGATAAAAAAAAATTGTAATTAGGAATGGTGTACATCGGATACTGTACTTGTAAACAAAGGATCATTAAAATCACTTCACTTTTCAGTGTCAAGTTTTAAGTTCAGCCAGCGTTAATGGCTTATTGTTTCTTTCGATCAATTTGTTTTAAATATCTCCTAAAGATTTAACTTGAAATACGTCGTCATTTTTACGGCATGAGTTGAGTTAAGATATTTAAAAGAAATAATTAAAAAAAAAACAATGTTTCAAATTAAGAACAGAATATAAGTTCGATAAAATATGGTTATAATTTTATTATTATAGGTCTTATATTACTTTGTAGTTATGATAAATACGTTCTCATTTTTCGTAAAAAAATGTAAGTGGGTTTCGAAACATTAATTTACTCACGATGTTGCCATATTATTATAAAGATAAACCTAATTATTGTTGTAGTTTCGTAACAATAAAGTGTTATTGTTCGCCTTAACTCGATTGCGGACAAGATTCTCTTTGATTACTGTTTTCATTTCAAATTGAAAAAGGTTTAATGTTTTTAAATGACACATAAAAAGTGGTTGCAAACTTGCAACTGACGTATAAAGGGCTTGAATTCGAATTTTTTATATGAAAAACGTGACTTTACAGATTTGAACTATTGTATGATAAAGTCATTTATTTACATTAACATTATATAAAATGTATTATTTTTAGTAATAATAGTAAAAAATTAAAATAAAACAGGACGTAATTTAGTATATTTATTTCATCTGCACAATTCCTCCGCTTGCGTCGAGCGCAATAGTGGCTTTATTCTGATTCTTCTTCGTCTAAAAATAGTTGGGCTTCAACCAAAGAAATAACATCATACGGTACCCTTCACACTGAACTTCTTAGAAACTTCCTTAGAAAGCGCAGTCGTAGAGCGCTTTATATCTTCTATCACCACTGGCTTGTAACCGTCTAACTCTAACATATTATATAACTATGTCTAAGTACCTAATTTGCTGAGCGCTCTAAAGCTCTAGCTTACAAAATGTTACTTGTCTAAATGCCATTACATGATATTAAATTCAATTGAAATTTATTTATTTCAAGCCACTATGATTTGTGATGACAAAAAATTACATAAAATGAATTTTATTAAATTAAAAGTTATTAAATTAAAAGACAAACATAAAAAAAATGGTAACCTATGGGTAACTAGAGTAATAATAACACAATAGATCATAGCTCGTTTATTAGTGCTGTGGAATTTCAATAAAACATAATCGATAAAAAATAATTGTGTTTGATTGCAAACGAAAAAAAAAACCGCCTTCAATTACATCGACCAGTAATATAACTATTATAGAACTATGACTTAATTTTCTCTTAAACTACTTATATTTGTACCCAATTAAGCATATAAATATATATATATATATAATTTTAATTGGTATATATTTATTATTATTATTTATTTATTTTGTTTATATTGTGTATGTTGCGCCTGTAGATATATGCATATATATGGGTTGTATATATTATATAATAATATATTTATATGTTGCAATAATATATTTTTGTGTTTTTTCTCCTTTAAATTGCAAGCTCCTTCCTGGTGGGTAGTCTGGAAGAGATCACTATCTAGTGATAAGACCGCCCATTGCACGCGATGTATTACTTTTAAGTTTTATATTTATAAATGTATGTCATTGTGTGCAATAAAGTTGTTATTATTATTATTATTACAACGTAGATAGACGAAAAAATAGTCAGGTAAATACGCATTATTATAGATAACTCAAAAAGATCTTAATCAAATTCAAATAGGATCGCATGACAAGCGTCAGCTTTTCTATTAAAAAAGTCATCGAAATCGGTCCACCCTTTAAAAAGCTCGTTAGGTAACACTCATCGAATTGAGAACCTCCTCCTTTTTTGAAGTCGGTTAAAGAGTTTCCATACAAGTGGGTAGTCGCGTAACGCGTTCGTCGTACTAAACCGCACTGCTTTTTGTGTGTAGTGCTCTTAAGCCAACTAAAATAAACCACTCAAACTAAATACCCGCACAACGCCCTTACGCCGACATGCACAGATACTACAAAATTAACATTATTTGTGAGAAAGTTACTGGCAGTCGATTAACTTTTTTATTTTTCATTTTATATACTCTGGTTGAATATACGCTTAATAAAAAAACATCAAGAGAATTCAAAATAAGTTTCAAAAAATTAAATTTAATAAAAAAAAATTTTATTTGGTCCTATCCTAACATAAAGTACCGAATAAATTGAGACTTACAATTTCATTAGGTGGCCAGTGTCAGTATGTAATATAACTGTTGAACTTATAACCTCTTTTTAATTAGGTCGGTTATAATACTAATAAATTTTGTGTTAAAATTTAGAACTTCTTATTAAATTATATTCATTTTCAGGGAACTAATAGTAATACAGCAAAAATGTATTTATTACATTGAATACAACTAAAATATGTTCATAAGAGTAACGAAAAAAAGCGCGCGAAGTAGCGGATAAAATATAGCCAAAACAGATTAACCAAAAACAACATCCATACTTTTTTAGGGTATGAATAACGGGATGAGGAAGCGATTGTAACAGTTTTCGACTGATTTAGTGCTTGTAATAAGTAATCCCAACTATAGTCTTGTAGTTGAGTGCTCCTAAAATATATTACAAAAATCAATCGCTTTTATGGGCAAATAAAAAATTGCCTTATAATTTAAGTTGTGTATCTTTATGAGGTCGAGCGCTAAACATTAACATTAATTTGGATTGCAACAAAGGATGTTCTGTCATTGCTTCCTTAATAACTTGTAATTTTGAAGTTCTTATAAAACGTAGTACGCTAGATTCCCTGTACTTAGATATCAATAATCCAATCATTTAAAAAACAACTGACAAAATTATCTACTAAATACTTTCAATAGCTAATCACTGTCATTTGAGGATTTATATTGATCTTGAAAACACTCTTGAAAAACCTTTGCTAAAGCTTGCTCTCCTTAAAATATAGCACTTATCACTCTGTGACATAGGCTATATTTCTGCTATGTCAAAGATAGTAAAAAAGTAAAAACTTAATAATTATAACGGTTTGAATGTCTCTTTGGCTAGGTATTTTCTTGGCAGGGTCTCCGTTTTTGGCCTCCTAAATCGACGAAGCTGTGAAGGCTGCTACGACCAACAGCATACTCATTTCGAAAAAAGAACCGTTAATAAATATTGTCAACGAACTTTCAAGATTATTTTAGATTATATGTAAACACTATGAGCTTTAAATTACATTAAAACTACAAACGCCCGTTGATATTGTACAGAACAAAATTGTATATTTTCATCCCATACCGTGTTAAGATTCAGATCACGTCTCACACACATCAGTGAACGTAAACAAAGACATCTCTTTAACACCAAGACAGTTCCTTTGAAGGAGGAAAATAAGTTAAAACTTAAGGCGAAGCGAAGCTGAGTGACTCAGATGCTATTTGTGACTGGCTCCATATTAGGATCAGCCCCGGATCTTCAATTTTTTTTAGGCGGGGCAAAAACTGAAAAATGCCGCCCTTCCCACTTAGGGGCCGTTAAAGTATTACGTAAGCAGATTTATTACAATTATTTACCCCCTCCTCCCCTTTATCAGCAAAAGTAAGCAAAGCTCTTAAACTGTACTTATAAAATAGGCTTAGGATAAAGGACTTTAACGCACATAATATCCATTTAATCAAACTTTAATGACTATATTAATAATCTTATTAAGTACACCTACCATTAGGAACAAAACAAACTTCTTTCGAATTAATTATTGGTATACGTATTAATTCCAATTCTAGTCTTCTGTCCATGACACCCGAATCCATGATTCTAAGTTTTCGATTACATTGGATGTTTGCTGCTTAATGTTGTGTATCTGCTCACTTTCTTCCGATTTTGGAATGTTTACATCATTCTCATCAAGCCATTCAACATCTTGGTGCTCTAAATTTTGAATAATGCACATCAGTTTTCATTAGCACAACGAACAGCCACTGTTATAGGCCTAACTTCATATCGGTATGCGTGTTTACTTTTTTATGGATCTTCTCGATGTGACGATTGAGCAAATTAACGGAAGCATGATAAAGACCACACGTTTTGCATGTTCGAATTGATAGCTTTAATTTTACCGTAGGACAAAAATAATCGTAGGGCATTTGCAGGAAATCTTTGAGTGAAGAATTTAAGCGTAGAGCTAAATTGACTGGAAGATTGAGAAATTGCCCTCCAAAGCCAAGTCATCACCCGTTTGTTTTACTTTTACTGGTGGTGGAAGAAACCTGTTGTCGAGAAATCTAAATAGGCCACCATTTGGATGACAGCATTCATTGTTTCTACATTTTACAATTTGAAGCAAGTATTGGCTTTCACGCAAATGTTCTGATACTATTTAATGTCTGGAAAATCAGCAAGATGTTGTTCGCCCGGCCCAATATATTTTGTAGTAACATGATAGCCATCTATTTCCATTGAACTCTCCATCTCAGCTAACACATTAACCGCAAACTCGAAATTGGACATTTCCAAATGTTCATTAATTGTAACGCCACATTCATCCAAATAAGATCCAAAATGGTCATGAGAATGGTATTTATTTATGCCGCTCAGCGACTGGGTACAGTCGTGATCAGGCAATTTGATTCTATATTCCATGTGCATTAGAAGAGGTGTTTGCTTATTTGCCGCAGTTACACCAATACGTGAGCTTTATCATCTAGAGATATTAAAAATACTTGATCTGGTGCAAGTATGGACGGCTGCTTATTCGTTTTAAACTGCTGGATTGCATTGTATTACATTACTAGCTGGAATAAAAAGGCTGTTTTACTTCTCAGTCATCCGATGGCTGCCATCGTGTAATAAACAAAATAACATCGTGTAAATTTTTTAAGTAAGTTTGAATAATAACGAATTGACGACGTAAGTAATTTCAAGTATTAAATTGAATTGGCTATTTGACAATTGTAACAATAAAATATAAAATATATTTTATAAGCTAGCTTAAGAGTAAAAAGTAATTACACAATAATTTTTTTGCATTAAAATACATTGTAAATATTTTATTTTTGGAAAATAAAGTAAGTGGATCGTAACGCAAGACGCCTACAGTTAGAAACGCGGGCAGCCATGATTGACACCCGTGTGACGTCACATTTCACAAACTTGTTTGACATTGTTTGATCGTTCGCGATTTTCTGAGAAAATTCATTAAATATTTCGATTTGTACTCGTAAGAAGAATTCATGAAATGGAGTCAGGCTATATAAAAGCTGATACTACAAATTTGCCTAAACTGGATTCTTTTATAGTCCCCAATTTTTTTTTATGCAATCCTGACTTTTGCTCTGCCGAGTTTCGGAATGCAAAAACTTCCGTGTATGCATAGACTACTACGTGTATGTATCGAAATAAAGAAAGTAATAGTATATAATTTACTTGTAAAAGGCGATAGTTATATATAATATTTAGTCAATATTTTGTGAAATAACTTATATTACATGTAGGTAATGTTTATAATTTCAGATCGTCGTGAGAGTCTTACGCTATTTTTTTCAGTTATTATATTATTTCAGAGGTACGAATAACGGGCAGGAAATAGGTAAAAGGTAAAATATGTATTAAGTAATAATTTAAAAAATAGGTAGGTACCTATATTATACGAAACATTATATTACTTGACATTTTATTTAGAAAAGTTTATTTTATCAAAATTAATCAAATGATATACTAAATTACATTATAAATTCACGCATTTTTATGACTTACAAATTATAATAAGCATACACTGGAACACAAATTTCTAAAATAAAAGTAGCCTAAATTATTCCTTATTACATCAGCTATCTATAGTATTACTGTCACATCTATATATATTATATAGATATATAGATGTGACAATAATACATTCATTATAACCATCAAATATTATTTCAGTAGGTATGATTAAAAAAATCTGAAATTAGAGCTATGATTAAAGCGTCGTATAACTGTATAACGTATTAGCTTGTTTTGTTCATTGAAATATGACGTCACAGCCCCAAAGTGCCACGTGACTGACAGTTTTGGCGCGAATTTAAAATCAATGAATGTAAGTTTTGATTTTCTCTATCAAATAAGGCTTTTTTGGAAAGAAGATTACTTGTAATAGGTATAAAATAAACCTAGGAAAATTTTAAATTATATTTCCGAAAATTGTCAAGTAGCGAATTTAAAAAATAAATATAGCAACTTAAAAATCAGAAGATAGTTAAGATAAAACTAGCTTCTGCGCGTGACTTCGTCCGCGTGGAATAGGACTAATTCTGTCATACGTTATTTGTGCGAAACTTTTACCGTTTACACAGCGGAAGCTCTCAAAAGGAAAAAAAGCCCTGATTTTAAAACATTATTCATTGATGCTACGCTCTTATTGGTCTTAGCGTGATGATATACCGGGTGTATTTGGAACGCTTGAAAAGATTTAAACCTAATAATATACTATTTATATGCCATATAATGCATATAACCATTTATCTCAGAAACGTTTTCTTATGAACATTTTAGGACTAATGTATTTTGCGAACTGCCGGTCAGCTGATGGCGCACACGAACTAGTAGTATTCAATGATATTGCCGTTTTTTTCAAAACACGATTATTTTAAAGCATTATCTTCAACTTTCTGTTACACTATTTTTCCCAAACCGGATTAAACCAAAAAAATGTTGTGAAAATAGGCAAGGATAAAATTCTTTTTGCGTTTTTTTCACTTGTATCATGTCAAGTCATGCCAACACTATCATACCTCTTCGTTTTTCCAAGCATTCCAAATACAGCCGGTATAGCCTATAGCCTTCCTCGATAAATGGGCTATCTAACACTGAATTTTTCAAATCGGACCAGTATATCCTGTGATTAGCGCATTCAAACAAACAAACAAACTCTTCAGCTTTATATGACCTGTGATTGATTTATTGATGTGACACTAATACAATCAGTCCTTCGGTAGATCGACAAGTACTAAATAGTAAACATAAACAACACACATTTTTAAAACAAAACACTCGTTGAGAAAGATCCACGAAGGGAGTTTTCGAATATAGCTTCATCTCTTTCGCACGCACGGTAACCAAACGCGTGCTGCCGCGATCTGCCATTTCTGTGGGCGAGATGGCGCGTATTTTGAACTATGCCTACGCGCCTCGCGAATAATAAATGTTCGTGCAGGACGTCTCACTCCGCGCTCTGGGTATCGGTCGAGTTGATATGGCCATGAAATTTCTTTACTTGTACTATTATTTATTCCGTGGTCGTGGTCTGTAGTGTGAGTTTGGCCGCCCCCTGAACTTGCCGCCCGGGGCATGGGCCCCGGCTTGCCCCCCCCTAGATCCGGGCCTGATTAGGATCGGCTTAATTGTACTGCTTATAATATATTGTCCTCTGGTATATGTCAACTCTGAATTAATTTATCGAGGTATACTACTTATCAACTCACTTTGAAAATCTAATGCCTGTTCCGCATACGTGAAGCAAAAATTTTGTACCCCTTTTACAGAAATTGCGCGTACGGAGGTGTATGAAATTTTGCACACTTATAGTTTATATAGAGAAGGACTGTGGAACTAATATTTTTTAAAATTGTACATATAATATACATTAAACATTACACACACTACCATGTATTTGACACACACACGCATATTATACTATTTTGTTTATTGTTAAAGTCCGACGTCAAATTAAGAAAAGTTTATAGAAAGGTTGACAGACTAATATTGTTTGTGTATACTGAATGTCAAACATAACCATAATAAATTCATTAAAACCATAGTAATGTTCAAACTTATGATTTAAATTAATTATGGCCGAATTTCGACCACTAGTTTCTGTGAATAATAATTTTTAATACGAATTCGGAGTATTCGCGCTTTTTTATGCTATTTAGTTTGCTCATTTAAGCACACGTCTTCTAGATGCTTGTGATAAATAACGTAAATGATCGCAAACATAGTAAGTATACGTTTCTCTATACGCCAGTTTAAAAAAAAAATAATGAGTAAAAAAAGGTTTGTTATTAACGTACAATTTAGTATCTTTTTCTTATACAATAAAATTCCATTCCAAAAAGATGAAACGTTTTTCACCTTTGTTTGTGTTGTATATATTTTTTTTCTTTATAACAATTAACCAGCCAGTAAAATTAATCGTCTGTAGGTGTATCAGAATTTTTGATTGTAAAAGGAGGTCCAACTCAATGAGGTCCGTTAGTTCTTGCGATCATATGATTTCATCTGCAGTATTTACTTAATGTTCCCGTTATTTAGGCAATTATAGGTAAGTGGGATAATGAAAGTCCATACAATATTTTCCTTTCTAATTTATGGTTTTTAATTTAATTTTTTTGTTAGGTTCATTGTAGCGGTAATACAACGGAGACGTTATTTTAGTTCCGTATACTAAAAAGCATAAACAATTTGCCGTAACTATTATTTTATTATCTGTATGTTCATCAGTCTACCTTAGAGCTGCTGTGATGACTATCTCGGACTAAGAATCATTTGATTTTTATTTGATTCTTAGTCCTTGATTCTTAGTCCGAGGATGACTATGTATCCATCTTTTTTTAAACCAAAAATGATATACTAGCCAATAACAAAACTCATTCGTTAAATGGGAAGAAGCGAACCAACAACGTTTAATCTAAGTACATTTTTTTTTACAAAATTAATAGCAATTTTCAAAGATTAATCATAACATACCTCAAACATGATTAAGTAAATTAAATCCGTTTAAAACCTTCACGGTTGAGAAAATAATTCTCAATATCAAAACTAATTGTTTCCAATCAATAAGAGATATTAAAATCAAAATTAATAACCAATTACACGAGTAACGACCTAATACTGTAGGTGTATTTTTTAAGCTGATCGGAGGTCTCACAAAGAGAATTGTCGGTAAACAACTAAACAATGATAAGTTCTTTGACCTTTGGTCTTGGG
Organism: Melitaea athalia; assembly: GCA_905220545.2. Lineage (NCBI taxonomy): Eukaryota > Metazoa > Arthropoda > Insecta > Lepidoptera > Nymphalidae > Melitaea > Melitaea athalia. Next base: position 22,632,171 of record HG992178.1, read on the forward strand.
TTTTTGCGATTCGTGTTTCATTTATTTAAAAAAATACTTTGTACACTACTTGATGAGTCTTCAAGTTTTTTTTGGACCGGTTTTTGTCAATCTACCTTCTTTAATTGGCTTTTAAATTAGTTGTAGGTCTATTTCTGTGAATCGTATTGTTCTATCTTAATATATATAAATCTCGTGTCACAATGTTTGTCCTCAATGGACTCCTAAACCACTTAACCGATTTTAATCAAATTTGCACACCGTGTGCAGTTTGATCCAACTTGAACTTGGCTATATTTTATTTTGGCATATGTAATTATTATATTTAAGAAAAAAAGGGCGGTACGAAGTTCGCCAGGTCAGCTAGTAAATGTTAAGGATTTGTTGATATTAATTGTTTTAAAAGTGATTCACGAGACACGATACAAAATTTAAAACTTCGGCAGTAGACTATGCCTTAGTTACTGATTTGAACAATGAGTAGGTAAAGATAAAATGTACTAGGGATAATTCAAAGCCTGTAAATATCCTTTCCTATAGACACCTGATAGCGATCGTTACTCATAGTAAGGAATATATGCGCCAACATGCAGTGGAGCAGCGTTGTGGATAAAGCTCCAATTTTTCTCCTACATCGACGAAGAGTTCTATGCCCAGCGATGGGATGTTACAGGTCGAAACGTGAAATATCCTAGGACATAGGACTTATCTGGTGTGTTAACAAATACGAGTACCTATATAGGATACGATGTAGGGTATATAATATGTGTTGATGATTTGTTTTATTTCTTTAAAGTTTTTTATCTGTCATCTTAGCGGATATGCAGTAGTTATTAGTCATTCATCCGACGTCATTTCGCAGTTCGCAGAAATGTTGCTTACCTGTTAACATATTTATAATATATACATTACATTACAAGGAAGATGATAGTTTTGTAACCTTTTTAACTCTAGTTACAATTTAAGAGTTACCTGTAAAATAACTATTATTATATAATTAATAATTAATTATTATTAGAGCTTAAATAGGTACAATAAATCAAAGTCATCTGCCATTTAGAGTACTTCTAGAAAAGAACTTTCTTATCTTTAAGAAATAATAACTATAGTTTGAGAAAACTTTGTAAAATAGGGATCCCGAGTATTCAGTGTTGCTCAGTGCCTTGGAATTTGTCCTAATCGGTAATATTACGCTAGCCTACAACCGGAAATTCGAAGAATACCATTCTACTTTTTACATAATTATACCGACTGCAAAGTTACAAAATCAGATTTAAATCTTGGTCATAAAAAGAAGTCATCCAATTCTTAATATTGTTAACTTTCTGTAGCGTGTGTAGTATCGAATTTATCGTTTATTTAAAGCTAGTTTTTTTTTGTAAGAAACTCACACAACTTGTTGCATCTGCCAAAGAGATATATGCATTTAGAATTTTATAATGTAACTAGCTGACCTGGCGAACTTCGTACCGCCTTATATATTTTTTGTATATATTAATTATATATATCGAAATAAAATATAGCCTATCTTTCAAGTTGGATCGAACTGCACATGGTGTGCGAATCTATATATATAAAAGAGTAACCCACCCATTGACTCATCACGATATCTCTGGAACCATAAGGCGTAGAGACTTGAATTTTGGTAGGAATATTCCTTTTGCCGAGTAGAGGTCAGCTAAGAACGGATTTTACGAAATTCCACCCCTAAGGGGGTTAAAAGGGGGTTGGAAGTTTGTATGAAAGTCCTATGTTTTTGAAGTAAGAGACTTGAAATTCAAAATGTATGCTCTATAGATGGTGTTGAGGTGTACTAAGTAATAATGTATTTTGAGAAATAAACCCCCTCTTGGGGTTAAAACAGGGGATGATAGTTTGTATGAAAGTCGAATTAAAAATACACCTACAAACTTGAAATTAGGCAGGTAGGTCCCTTATAGGGAGTAGATATCCGCTAAGAACGGGTTTTACGAAATTCCATACCTAAGGGAGTTAAACGGGGCGTTGGAAGTTTGCATGAAAGTCCTATGTTTTTGAAGTAAGAGACTTGAAATTCAAAGTGTGTAGTATATTAAATTTAGTATCGGCATTTCACCCGTGCGAAGCCGGGGCGGGTCGCTAGTTTTATTATAATCGGTTAAGTGGTTTAGGAGTCCATTGAGGACAAACATTGTGACACGAGATTTATATATATTAAGATCAATGTAAAGGCTATCATTATAAAATTAACTGTGCTAGTAGATACACAAACCGGAATCAAGGTTGGTTAAAATTTGTACCCAAAATCAATGAAAGAATGAAATGGAAAAATATAAGCAAATGATTGGCATTAAATCAATATTTTTCCTACTTCTTGTGACTGTGACAGATTACAACATACGTATAAAATTATTTAAATTGACATATACTTTTAAAATAACCAAGAACTATTCTTTCTTCAACAGAAGGCGAATTTGAAACGGAATGGCTACAATCCGCTGGTCTCGGCTCATTGGCAGCTCCGTTCCAGGCCGGCCTCGAGGTGACCGAGGCACAGCTTGGCGAGGCCGTGCGGCCTCTGCCTCGGGAACAAGCGGCTGCTGTAAGGAGACGAGTGAGGAGGCTCAACAGGACCGTGAGGAGACGGCGAGCTGCCTCGCGCGCTAAGAAACCTGACATTCGAGATGTTTTTAGAGATTTGGAGGTAAGTTAACGTATTATGTCATTAAGTTAGTAAACTTCTACGGCCACTATCAATGGCTTTACTGACAAGGGACTTACAGAAATTGGACATTTTTATTTCCCAACATATTGGTGAGCAATTTAGCCTGTCGAGTTTCAAAATAAATTATATTTCAAAATAAACAATCGCTTAATCCTGTATTAATAAAGGCAATGTTAATTGTAAAGATCTAGATTAAATTAATAGGCAAAGCTGCTAAAAACCATGTAACATTATTATAAGGAAAGGAATTACGGAACATACCTAAAGTTTTAAGAAACTTGACATTTGGCTATAAAAAATAATGTGCACATTATTTTTAGTTGTTAGTGTTAATTAGATAAAAAAAAGTTTCACCATGCCTTTAATGAGCTACAAAATTTAAGGACGCAATAAAGAATAATCTCTTATATAATATAATAAATCTAACGTGATATTACAAAATTCGCACCGCATATAATTTAGAGATTGAGGAACATAATTTGAGAACTGTTAGGATTACAACGTAATAGAACCGGTATTCTGTGTTTTATATAAGTGTCAAGTTTTACTATATTCGCGTTACAAAATATAGATACGAAATGGAATTTTGGGTTGTGAGTTTCTTTTAATTATGACATGACACGTGTACCATGGATATTAGAAAAGTTGACGTATTTGGGTTCGAGGAACTTGGCAAATTGGTCGTCGACATTTTAAGTATTAACAATAATATGTTTTTTCAGCTTTCGCGGTCACGATACTTTTAATCTCGTGGACATGGCGTTTGCTACGTCGAAATAACCGAACTCTCAAAATGATTGCGATAAGTCGCGTTTAAATGTAAATAATATAGTAAATTATTTATTATACCACCAACCCACTAGAAAAATCTAACGACTCTATGCCAGTATTTCTTTCCAATTTCTGAAGATATTGTCGGAGGGTAGAATTTTAAAGTGAAATAGGTTTGACTGTGGTAGGGCACAGCAGGAAATATCCTGCTCAATATATGGAGCAGCCCGACTGGGGTAGTACCTCGACCTTACAGAAGATCACAGCTAAATAATACTGTTTTCAAGCAGTGTTGTGTTCCTGTTTGGTGAGTAAGGTGACCAGAGCTCTTGGGAGGAATTGGGGATAGGGTCGGCAACGCGCTTGCGATGCTTCTGGTGTTGTAGACGGCTATAGGCTACGGTAATCGCGTACCATCAGGTGAGCCATACGCATGTTTGCCGACCTAGTTATATATAAAAATAATAATATGTCCCTAACATACTTCTATTGTAAGTTCGATTACGTACACACGTAAGATTAACATTTAAAATTTTAATCCTAGTGGGGAGTTGAGGTGGGGCGTTATGAGGTGTTTATTATTTAAAATTTAAAAGTGATTTTGTTAAAATTCTACAAAATCTCAAGCTACAAACATTTTTAATTTAATTATTACTGCCATTATTTTCATATTATTCGGTACTTTGGTCATGTTCATCGTTCTGTCATACCGACATTCAGTCTGATAAAACCATTCTTGCGATTAATGCAACTGTCTCTACTTTTTTTTCGCCAAAACAAACTTTATTCCTTTCGTTTTAAAATCCATTATTCAATAAATATAGTTCGATTATAATACGGTAGTCGACATGAATGAAATCAGATGTACGTCTAAACTTGTTCCGCTCGTCTGTGTCAAGTTTATGAACGTTTATTAATTCCGCACGCACCGTTAGCCTCGAATCTGGATAAACTAGTTTGGTTTCTAAACGTATGTATAAGGTTTTTACATTTTGTTTTTTTTTTGACCAATCTCCTTCCAATGATTGGTTTTTTTTTTTAATTATCTATAGAGTCTTATTATCTATAGTATAGACTAAAAACTAACTAAAGAGTTAAAAAAGTTACATGTCATTTATTAGGTGTTTCTTTTTTTAAATTGAATGTTACTTCAAAATAAAACAAGAATGCCGTATAAATTAATTACATGTTCTCAACTAAATACTCCGAAGTTTATGATTCAAATTTTATTCTCATTAAGATATTTTCTCTATGAAGGTTTTAACATAACCATTATTTTTCTGTATACGGATCAAATCGTAAAAGCGGGTGCGATGACCGAAACTAAAATATTTTAATATATCATATATCTTAAAGAGTCGCGTCGAGTGGTCAAGAATTAAATGAGAAAGTTTTTTTTTATATTCATAAACCATGCTTTTACCCAAATAATTATATTACGAGACATGAATTTCTTTATTATTTAGATCGTTTACGCTCTTTTTAGTTTTCTAATTTGGAAGATTTTATAGTTCATACCCACATATGCATATATACGATTACGAATACTATTCAGACTATAATATCCCACTGTTGGGCATAGCATAGGCCTCTTCAACATGTAGGAGAAGGATCGGAGCTTAATCGCCTTAATCCACCACGCTGCTCCAATGCGGGTTGGCGGATATATTCCCTGCTATGAGTAACGATCGCTATCAGGTGTACATGATAACAACCGGGACCGAAGGCTTAACGTGCTCTCCGAGGCACGGTGGGGAGACACACAAGGACTGCACAAACACCCAGACCACGTCAAACATCTGTATGGCCAATATAAATGTTGTCGTGTGCGGGGATCGAACCCGCAATCGCCCGCGCAACAGCCAATCGCAAATCGCTATATATCGAAAGTAACTTAGATTCCATATAAACAAGTAATGAAGCTATTCGAACAAATACTGTGACAGTATCGTCTCCAATCGGTCGCCATTTTCGAATTTGATGTGGTTAATTACGCGCGAAAATTGATTATCATGAACGAAAGTTTGCTTCGAGACATCAGAGAACCTTGATATTGGAAGAAAGTATAAAATATTTGTAATTTCTTATTTCCTAGATTTCTTTTGGTTCGATATCAAGGTTATATTTTAAGACTATTTTTAAATTGATTACCAAGTAGAAGTGTATTTTTATAGAAGACATTTTCGATGTCTACACTTTTAAAGCTCATTCAGTCGAAAAAGGATACTAGAGAGTTAGAGACAGATAAATAAAATATTGATTGTTGTTTTTATAACGTAATGGTTTTTTTTAGAAGTTTTTAGGAAATTCATCTGCTATAGGGGCGAATAGGGATGAAAAAATCTTTACCTAAAAGCTTATTACAATTATTACAAGGGTGCTGACATAGTCGCTAAGCGACCAAAGCCTCTTCTACAAATAAAGGAAAAAAAAAATGTCAAAGCAGATGAAAACACACGGCTCGGCTAGTAACATCATAAAAGTGAAAGTTTGTTAGTTTGTTTGTGCACGTAATCTCCAACATCTAGCGATCCGATTTTTATTTTTTTTAGTATGTTAGAAAGCCTGTTTAATAATAAAAGTTATAAAACATCCAGATATAGTCAATGATTGAAGTACGCGGATTTTTGTGTTATTTTGATTATTTTTTTTTAATACATAATTATTTTTGACACTATTGACTTGTAACGATTTAATTTACACATGTAGAATGAAATAATTATATTTTCTAATAAAAACACTTTTTTAAAAAAAAAGAAAGTTATAGCTCTGAAAGATAGTCAGTAAGAACTACCTACGCAAAAAAAAAACAACAACAATTATTCGAATTCGAAATTCGAATGTTGTTTATCAAAACGCATCTAAATAAACATTGATTTAATTTTTTTTAACTTCCTAGCTAGGATAGAGTAGCTACGTATAGGAATAAAGGCTAAGACAGGACAAGATGAGGTAACACATACACAATCGAAATGAGACTCCTTCTTTATTAGAAGTCGGTGAAAATAACAATCATTGTATGTGGATTAGGTAAATGATCTCGGTCCATTTGTCGCTTTAACACCGCATTGACACAATGCAACTTAGATTGTGGTTTAATGGTTTGAAAATCGTCTCGAGACGGATGACTCGCCATTATAAACTATAATAGTGTATTTGATCGAGTTTTTTATCGCATTTCGGTCGTTGCGATCTTGTGGTTTTCTTATTAGTTTGTCTTTGTTAGATTTGTGACTGCTTGGAGTAAAATAGATCGCTATCTTTACTTTTTTTATGACTACTTAGTAGCAAACAAGCGTCTGGCCCACCTGATGGCTTCGGACACCGTAACTTATAGACGCCTGCAACAATAGAAGCATCGCAAGAAGTGCGTTACCAACGCTAACCCCCCGATCCTCCTTAGAAGCTCTGCCTGCATTACTCATCACAGAAACACAACACTACTTGAGAGAAGCGTTATATTTTGGCTGTAATCTTACGTAAGGTTGAAGTATTTCCCCAGTCGGGCTATTCCAGATTTTGAGCAGAGTATATCCTGGTTTGTGTGTTAGATTTGTGACTGTCTAGGGTAAAATGGATCACTTTCTTTAATGTGTTAAAGAAATAAAATGCCTGGTGGATTTTGCTCATTTGCTTTACATGGAGAAAGAGGCCTTGCCAAGTAGTGAGATGATACAGAGTGTAACGTAAATCGTGACACATAAAATGCAGTCGAATTTAGGAACTCCTGCTTTTTTGAAGTCAAGTTTGACAATAGTCACCACTACAGTTCAATGGTGATTCAGAATGATTTCGATACTTTTGTATTGTGAAATTAGTTAAAGGAACTCGGGTTTTATTTTATGAATAGTGAAGTTCTGCTTTTCCATTGCGCGATTGGTCGATTACATTTCTTGTTTTTAAACAGGATCGCTCTGATCTTGTTCCTTTTTATACCATTTTTTATCAACGACATATGAAAAAAAAATTTTTTTTACACAATTTTTTTGGTAATAAATAAAGGTTCAATTCGCACTTTTACAATTAAGGTGCTAGAAATGTATTTACAATTAAGTGCACCTCTTATCTGAACTGGTTAGATAACTGTATCTCAGAATAACAGGGTTGTTATTACGTTAACAATTAAAATCTTAATGTCGAATCTGTTCTAACTTTTCATTACACTTTCTCCGAAATAACACCTCTTGAGGGTAATTTGTAATTTTACGTAAGACGTGATGATAACAGAAATAATTAGCTAATTAAGCTAAAAAACGACAACAAAACGAGCTTAGATGTAATTAAGAAAAGTCCGCGAACACGGAAAAAACATTTTGTTTTCTGTAAATCTCAGTACAAATTAATGTGAAATAGTTAAGATTGTTTTAAAATGGACTAGCAAGCGGCAATTAGGGCTACGTAATAACTTAACGTCGTTAGATAAATATGTAATTAAGGTTAAACTCCGAAATTTAGTTCAGAAATAGCCTTGTTGAGGAGAAGGTGTTTTTAACTCATTCAGAGTAATTCTTTGAAGCGTCTGTAATCGTAATTGGTACACTCGCGTATGAAATAGAGGTGTTCATGTAAATTGATGAGTTCAATTAGTAATTATGAAAATGAGTTAATATAGAAATTATATTTTACAATTACGAGTACAAACGAAACGGAAATTCGACCGTGTAAATTGCCTTACATCCGGCAAATTTCAAAACTATATTGGGTGTTTAATTCAGACCGTTTCAGTCAGTGTTTGGTGTTGGTATATCGTGATGTTCTGTGCAATGTTTTGTCGTATAGTGGTCAGATAAAGAACCTAAATATGATCTGCGAGACGGTCCGTCACAAGGTGTGCGAGAAGATGATAAACTGCAAGGGGCTGGCTCTGATGCGCTCCTATCTCGATGTATTGGTAAATACATACTTCTTTATGATTACGAAGTAACGGATTAAAGATATATTTTATGTACGTATCGCATTGAACCTATCTCTATTATAATGTGATTTAGTAGAAATATAATAAAATTTTGCTACATTTTTATTAAAGGATAAAATAACTTAAAAGTAATATACCATAGCAAAGTATAAATAGTAGAATAAATGTAGAATATAAATTGTTGACATCTGTCAAAAAAATCTTTTTATAAAAAAATAAAAAACAAAATGGGGTTTTATGTTATCTTTAGGTATATAAAATTTTCATACATACTTATTATATATGCGCGTACAACAGATAACAAACCCTTTTACAAACAGAAGCGAATATAAATACACAATGTACATCAATCATGCAAACTGTTAAGTAATTTTTAATAAGTTTGTGCTAATTATTTCGCTCTTGAATCAATTACATGCATATGGAAAAGGCCGTGTGATGCCAATTTTATTGCATCTTTTGACATTTACACGTATGTTATATTGTTATTAATGCCTAAAATATGTTGTATTGTTATAAATGACGTTTCACTTGAGATGATTACATTTGGGACACAGCTACGCTTTTGAAATGTTAACTTTTGTCACGAAACTCTTTGAATCTTTGACATGAAAACAACCCTTCGAGTTTTTTTTTTTTTTAATCCAAATGGATTATTTGAAAAGACACGAAGAAAATTATTCGGCGCAATTGAAAATCAATAAAATTTAAAAACCGTAGATATAGTATGTATTTAGGTAATATTAAAATATAGTTAAAAATTTTTGACTGAGTGAATCTCGAAGTTACTTTTAACAACGTCTTTTCCAAGAATTACGTAAATGCATTACTTAAACTTAACTTGGATAATAAATTAATTTAGATTAAAATCTGATTAGAGGCGGTGTAAGCGGTGTTATTGTAAGTGAACTATCAACAATTTAGATATTGAATGCTTTTGTAGTTTTCGTTATTGTATATTTTTTTGTTATCTATATACTAATATATAAAGCTGAAGAGTTTGTTTGTTTGGTTGTTTGTTTGTTTGTTTGTTTGAACGCGGTAATTTCTTAAACTACTGGGCCGATTTGAAAAATTCTTTCACTGTTAGATAGCCCATTTATCGAGGAAGGCTATAGGCTATGTATCATCACGCTAAGACCAATAGGAGCGGAGTCGCTAGGAAAGGAGAAGCTAGTTGACAATATAAGTCCACGTATTTTAAAAAGAATCTTAAAGGTCATCGAACTTATGACATATAATTATAATACACGACGGGTTGGCGCAGTGGTTATAAAATAGGCCATTGCGCTAACTGTAGGGCTAAATCCTCTCTCATGACAAATATTTATATAGAGCCCTTGGAAATATATATTTATTTCATCAATCATTTGCCTAAGGTTGCATCAAAGAGGTCGCTGTTATAGCAATAGTACCACATCTTGTGCTTCTCTTCTTTTTATAATTGTATTTATAAGTAAATCTATTTTTTCTTATATTGTACATACACTTAAAAATGTTTGTCGTGGTCTAAGACTGTTTTTTGTGTTTCTAGACCCACTAATACAACCAGACGCCGCGTTGGCGCAGCGGTCACAGCACTGGTTTGTGGCTGTTACGCGGGCGGTTGCGGGTTCGATCCCCGCACAGGACAATATTAGCCATACAGATGTTTGCCGTGGTCTGGGTGTTTGTGCAGTCCTTGTGGGTCTCCCCACCGTGCCTCGGAGAGCACGTTAAGCCGTCGGTCTCGGTTGTTATCATGTACACCTGATAGCGATCGTTACCTACTCATAGTAGGGAATATATCCGCCAACCCGCATTGGAGCAGCGTGGTGGATTAAGCTTCTGATACTTCTCCTACATGGGGAAAGAGGCCTATGCCCAACAGTGGGATATTACAGGCTGAAGCGTGGACCCACTAATAGAGGCTTCCCAATCAACTAGAAACCGTTGAATTACTTTTAATAATGTAATTTCAATCTCTTATTCATATGGTTTACTGTTTCAATAATCCACTCCAGTTAGTCTGCAATAATTGTGTGCTGTGTATCTCGTAACTGCGTCACAGATATCAGTTATCGTTATCAGATTCGTGATTAACTAATTATCTGATCTGATCATCGTCACGAAAATATTTGATTTTGTTAAAATGTATTATGAGTAATAAAAAAAATATATAAACTTATTATCGTTTTATACTTGTAACTTACTGTTCTGTGGATCAAGTTTATTCTCTTCTACATAAGATAAATGTGTAGTTTACTTCATCACTTCAGCCTATCACAATCCACTGCTGTACATCCTCCACAAGTTCGCGCCAAAAATGGCGTGAACTCATGTGTGTTGCCCATAGTCACCAACTCACCACGCTAGGCAGGCGGGTTGGTGATCGCAGGGCTGGTAGTTTACTTGAATAATTGAATAGAATTAAAAGTCAAAAACTAAATCGAATTTACTTAAATAATCCACTGCTGTACATCCTCCACAAGTTCGCGCCAAAAATGGCGTGAACTCATGTGTGTTGCCCATAGTCACCACGCTGGGCAGGCGGGTTGGTGACCGCAGGGCTGGTAGTGGTAGTTTACTTGAATAATTGAATATAATTAAAAGTCAAAAACTAAATCGATTTTACTTAAATAATCGCTAAAAAAATTAAATTACTTTACTTTAAATAGGTTTTGTATAACCAAGCAATAAATGAAAAGGATGTGTTAATTAACTTGAAAAGTAATGCCATAGATTATGTGCCTATAAAATTGTAATAATATTTTTTCAATAGATACATTTATTACAACCAATCCGGTCTATTAATTATTTAATTATTGTTAGCATCTAATCACCAAAAATATCAACAATTTCGTTTAAATTTGACGTATTTGGAGAAATGTTAAATATAGTGAAACGGGAACTACCCACGTAAATTTTAAATTTCTTGTCGAATCCAATATGGGATTAACGAATGAAGAAAATATAACAAAAACGAAACAATTATTTAGAAACCATCTTAATCTATATAATTATGTAAAAGAGATTTCTACCCATATATTGACTCATCACGATATCTCTGGAACCATAAGGCGTAGAGACTTGAACGCCTCGTTACTCCTAAACCAGTGAAGAGCATCACCAGAGAATATTTCTGTGCAATAAGCTAGCAGTTTAGAATCATCTATACTTCTTGCTTTGCAAAATTCTGAAACACGCTGAATAAAAGTGCGTACGCAAGATTTACCATCAAATTTTAATTTTGCAATTTCGCCCGAAAAGCCCTTTTCACAAGTGACCTTAATATTTAATGGATTAGAAGAATCCTGGTCAGAATAAGTCTGACCTTGCAATGGATCAATGACTTGGTCTTTCAAAGAGATGTATTTTTGATACAAGTCTTTGAATTTTGCACTGTAGGAGCTCTTGATTGATTTTGATGTCTCTGTATCCGGTTCGACTCGATTTAATCTGTGGTAAAGATGATGAAGCAAATTTTGAGTACGCAACAGAGTGTTTTTATCTGGAATTACATCTGAGTTCAACGCGGTTTCCGCCTTCTCCAAAGCTGTTTTAATACCTAATAAATCCTCATTTACACTCAAGTGGCTAATTAAAATATCTTCCGACGGAAACTCGGCAACTAATTTAGTAATTTGTCTACGCAACTCTGGGACAGTAGCGCTAGGGACTGCACTGCGAATAGCAACTTCATATTCCAGCTCAGACTTATTTAACGATAAAAATTTTATGCGAAACGACATTTTGCACTATAAACGTAATTGATAATTAATATTAATATTAAAATAATAGATTGGGTAAGTGTTGAAAAATAAAATGTACAACAACTACAACTAAGCATTAACTATACTAAAACTATATAAAAGATTAACTACCCTTCTCTGTTACAAGATAAACTACGTTAACTGTAACGTCCTGGTTGCTGGAAATAAAATTTAATGTTTTCAAAACGCGAAAATCGTAAAATGGAAAATAAAAAATAAAATAAAATAATAACTGTAATTATAAATTGTAATGCAGCAAAATAAAAAAAAAACGCTGAAAAGAAAAAAATAAAAAAAAAAGAACTAATTTGCACTTATCACAAAAAGTATTCGCTTTTAATGTGAATGAGTGTACTTTTAAAGTTCAAGAATTATAACAAAAAAAAAAAAAAATTAAAATAACTATGTAAATGCAAATTAGCTATATGCAACCAAAAATAAAACAAAACATAAAGGACGTTTCACAAAAATAAAAAGAAACAAAGCACAGACACACTAACTACGGAACAAAATAATACAAAAAAAAAAAGAAAGAACAGACCCTGATTACCACGTTGGGCGCCACTGTCGCCGCCTTCGGGGTATTAAAAAATAAAACTCCGCAGTACGGTTAACAAATAAAAAAAATTTAATTTAAAAAAAATAAATAGATTACAGGGTCGTTTAATTTAAAAAAAATAAATAGATTACAGGGTCGTGGGTGAAGCCCGTCTGTTTCTTTTCCTTTTTTAATAGTATTATTTAATTGAACACTGGTACTTCCCGAGTGGTAGCCGGCGCTGTATGTGAGCTCCCCCCGGAACTGCAGCGTCCAAGGTGTTAAAAAAAAAACAGAGTTGTCCCGATCAGCCCGAAACTCGGACCTCGATGTTGATGGGGGTCTCGATGAAGTCGTCGACCTCGATGTTGACGGGGGTCTCGATGAAGTCGTCGTCGTTTGTTCGACTCGAATCTTGGACCCTATAAATAATCGTATGGCGTCTCAGCATAAACTCACATCGGCCTCCGATTAGCAACACCGTCAGGCTAGCAAAAAGCAAGTAATGGGAAGTACCTAGTCTTATTAAAATAAGTAGGTAGGTGCGGTGCAGTGTTGGCAATCAGAGCGGGTTTATACGCAAAGCTTGAAAAGTTAAATAGCACAAAGCACTAGCCAATATTTAAAATTACTAGTAGGCAAGCTACGATTAATATTTCTTTACAATATGTAATATTTAAATTTAACCAAAATCAGTTTACTAAAACCTTTACTAAAAACAATTATACAGTTACTAAACAGTTACTAAAGTAAATTACAAATTAATATTTTGTCGATATATGCAAAATCAGTCCGCTAAAGAAATAACTACATTACTAGAATAAGCGCTAACGGTAGGTTTATTCAAAAGATTTCAACACTTACCCAATTTGGGGATAAAAACACACTTGTATAAACAAATCCAGCGCCTATTAGTGCAATTATACTGATTTTAAAATTTAATTCACGTAAAGATGTACGAAAATTAAATACTTGATGAAAATTTAGAGTATATGTCGCGTCAAATATTATCGCAAGCAGTACGTGCAGGCGAAGGTGAAGACTTGAGGCGACTCCGTGGCCGCAAAAGCGCGGAGCACCGCGTAAATTGCCTTACATCCGGCAAATTTCAAAACTATATTGGGTGTTTAATTCAGACCGTTTCAGTCAGTGTTTGGTGTTGGTATATCGTGATGTTCTGTGCAATGTTTTGTCGTATAGTGGTCAGATAAAGAACCTAAATATGATCTGCGAGACGGTCCGTCACAAGGTGTGCGAGAAGATGATAAACTGCAAGGGGCTGGCTCTGATGCGCTCCTATCTCGATGTATTGGTAAATACATACTTCTTTATGATTACGAAGTAACGGATTAAAGATATATTTTATGTACGTATCGCATTGAACCTATCTCTATTATAATGTGATTTAGTAGAAATATAATAAAATTTTGCTACATTTTTATTAAAGGATAAAATAACTTAAAAGTAATATACCATAGCAAAGTATAAATAGTAGAATAAATGTAGAATATAAATTGTTGACATCTGTCAAAAAAATCTTTTTATAAAAAAATAAAAAACAAAATGGGGTTTTATGTTATCTTTAGGTATATAAAATTTTCATACATACTTATTATATATGCGCGTACAACAGATAACAAACCCTTTTACAAACAGAAGCGAATATAAATACACAATGTACATCAATCATGCAAACTGTTAAGTAATTTTTAATAAGTTTGTGCTAATTATTTCGCTCTTGAATCAATTACATGCATATGGAAAAGGCCGTGTGATGCCAATTTTATTGCATCTTTTGACATTTACACGTATGTTATATTGTTATTAATGCCTAAAATATGTTGTATTGTTATAAATGACGTTTCACTTGAGATGATTACATTTGGGACACAGCTACGCTTTTGAAATGTTAACTTTTGTCACGAAACTCTTTGAATCTTTGACATGAAAACAACCCTTCGAGTTTTTTTTTTTTTTAATCCAAATGGATTATTTGAAAAGACACGAAGAAAATTATTCGGCGCAATTGAAAATCAATAAAATTTAAAAACCGTAGATATAGTATGTATTTAGGTAATATTAAAATATAGTTAAAAATTTTTGACTGAGTGAATCTCGAAGTTACTTTTAACAACGTCTTTTCCAAGAATTACGTAAATGCATTACTTAAACTTAACTTGGATAATAAATTAATTTAGATTAAAATCTGATTAGAGGCGGTGTAAGCGGTGTTATTGTAAGTGAACTATCAACAATTTAGATATTGAATGCTTTTGTAGTTTTCGTTATTGTATATTTTTTTGTTATCTATATACTAATATATAAAGCTGAAGAGTTTGTTTGTTTGGTTGTTTGTTTGTTTGTTTGTTTGACTTGAAATTTTGTAACGTTGCACTACGTTACTACTTTATATATATTACTAACAAGTAAAACTTAAACCTAAACTAGACTAAAACTTACCTAAATTAATAATAATTAAAAAACATATATATAAAAATTAAACTTAATTAGTTAAATATCTTTCCGACGGTTCTGTCTTAACGTTTTTTTTTTGTGTCCTCGGATATCGTATGATCAGTGACGTGCACGAACGTCACTGATCGTCCGATGTTTGGCGGGCGCTGATTGGTGTACGTTTTTTCTAATACTGCTGGTTATACGCGGTCCTCCGCGCTTTTGCGGCCAGGGAGTCGCCTCAAGTCTTCACCTTCGCCTGCACGTACTGCTTGCGATAATATTTGACGCGACATATACTCTAAATTTTCATCAAGTATTTAATTTTCGTACATCTTTACGTGAATTAAATTTTAAAATCAGTATAATTGCACTAATAGGCGCTGGATTTGTTTATACAAGTGTGTTTTTATCCCCAAATTGGGTAAGTGTTGAAATCTTTTGAGTAAACCTTCATTTAGCGCTTATTGTATTAAAGCAGTTATTTCTTTAGCGGACTGATTTTGCATATATCGACAAAATATTAATTTGTAATTTACTTTAGTAACTGTTTAGTAACTGTATAATTGTTTTTTAGTAAAGGTTTTAGTAAACTGATTTTGGTTAAATTTAAATATTACATATTGTAAAGAAATATTAATCGTAGCTTGCCTACTAGTAATTTTAAATATTGGCTAGTGCTTTGTGCTATTTAACTTTTCAAGCTTTGCGTATAAACCCGCTCTGATTGCCAACACTGCACCGCACCTACCTACTTATTTTAATAAGACTAGGTACTTCCCATTACTTGCTTTTTGCTAGCCTGACGGTGTTGCTAATCGGAGGCCGATGTGAGTTTATGCTGAGACGCCATACGATTATTTATAGGGTCCAAGATACGAGCTGAACAGTCGCCCTCATCGAGACCCCCATCAACATCGTGGTCCGAGTTTCGGGCTGATCGAGTACGACACACAGTTGTTAACACCTTGGACGCTGCGTACTGAAGAGCTCACATACGTCGTCGGCTACCTGCGCTCGGGAAGTACCAGTGACCAATTAAATAATACTGTTAAAGAAAAAGGAAAAGAAACAGACGGGCTTCACCCACACGACCCTGTAATTTATTTATTTTTTTTTTTTAATTAAATTTTTTTTTTCATTTGTTAACCGTACTGCGGAGTTTTATTTTTTAATACCCCGTAGGCGGCTACAGTGGCGCCCTTTACGTGGTAATCAGGGTCTGTTCTTTCTTTTTTTTTTTGTATTATTTTGTTCCGTAGTTAGTGTGTCTGTGCTTTGTTTCTTTTTATTTTTGTGAAACGTCCTTTATGTTTTGTTTTATTTTTGGTTGCATATAGCTAATTTGCATTTACATAGTTATTTTAATTTTTTTTTTTTTTTTGTTTATAATTCTTGAACTTTAAAAGTACACTCATTCACATTAAAAGCGAATACTTTTTGTGATAAGTGCAAATTAGTTCTTTTTTTTTTATTTTTTTCTTTTCAGCGTTTTTTTTTTTATTTTGCTGCATTACAATTTATAATTACAGTTATTATTTTATTTTATTTTTTATTTTCCATTTTACGATTTTCGCGTTTTGAAAACATTAAATTTTATTTCCAGCAACCAGGACGTTACAGTTAACGTAGTTTATCTTGTAACAGAGAAGGGTAGTTAATCTTTTATATAGTTTTAGTATAGTTAATGCTTAGTTGTAGTTGTTGTACATTTTATTTTTCAACACTTACCCAATCTATTATTTTAATATTAATATTAATTATCAATTACGTTTATAGTGCAAAATGTCGTTTCGCATAAAATTTTTATCGTTAAATAAGTCTGAGCTGGAATATGAAGTTGCTATTCGCAGTGCAGTCCCTAGCGCTACTGTCCCAGAGTTGCGTAGACAAATTACTAAATTAGTTGCCGAGTTTCCGTCGGAAGATATTTTAATTAGCCACTTGAGTGTAAATGAGGATTTATTAGGTATTAAAACAGCTTTGGAGAAGGCGGAAACCGCGTTGAACTCAGATGTAATTCCAGATAAAAACACTCTGTTGCGTGCTCAAAATTTGCTTCATCATCTTTACCACAGATTAAATCGAGTCGAACCGGATACAGAGACGTCAATATCAATCAAGAGCTCCTACAGTGCAAAATTCAAAGACTTGTATCAAAAATACATCTCTTTGAAAGACCAAGTCATTGATCCATTGCAAGGTCAGACTTCTTCTGACCAGGATTCTTCTAATCCATTAAATATTAAGGTCACTTGTGAAAAGGGCTTTTCGGGCGAAATTGCAAAATTAAAATTTGATGGCAAATCTTGCGTACGCACTTTTATTCAGCGTGTTTCAGAATTTTGCAAAGCAAGAAGTATAGATGATTCTAAACTGCTAGCTTATTGCACAGAAATATTCTCTGGTGATGCTCTTCACTGGTTTAGGAGTGTCGAACAAAACATTAAAGACTGGAAAGGCTTGGTTGAACGTTTAAAAAAAGATTTTGATCAAGCAGACTATGATTATAGGCTCATTTCCGAAATTCGAGCGCGTACACAGGGTGAGACAGAGAACATTACAATTTATCTGTCAATAATGTCTGGTATGTTCTCTCGTCTGTCAAAGCCAATTACAGAGGAGGAGAAGTTGGAAATTATTTTACATAACATCAGACCTGCGTACACTAGCACTTTAGCGGCTGTTCCTGAAATTCAAAGTATCGACTCTTTACGTACAATTTGTCGAAATTTTGAAAATTTCCAAGCTCGCCTCGCTCACTTTCATGAGCCCAGTAAACCGACTGCGGACACTATTGCTCCTGAATTTGCTTACTCTGGTAGCTCAAATAAAAATAAATTCCATACCAAAAATTTTAATAATTATCATCAAAATAAAATACAATCATATAGCAGCAATAATTCTACATACAAAAACAATTACAATAATAAAAATATAAAATACGAGAACTTAGAGGCGTTGAATTTGAATACAAGGAAAGAGGGAAGGCGATTTTGTCCACGGTGCCGGGTAGACACACATAATTTGCGTCAGTGCACGGCAAATAAGGATGCTATATTTTGTTTTGTTTGTGGTCGCAAAGATGTTAAAAGACCTGACTGTCCTGATTGCAAAAAGAACAAATCATCTTCATTGAATTCAAAAAACTAAGTTCCAAGAATTGTGTCAAGCCGAGTAAGAATAATTTTGACTCAGAAGATTGGAAAAATTGGCTTAATCTTATTACAAATTACTTTAAATCTTACAGGGTTGACACAATTCTTAACAAAAAACCAGATTATGATAGTAGACCTTATATTACGGTTGACATTAATGATATTAGGGTTAGTGGTCTTCTCGATTCAGGTTCGGCAGTCACCATAATAGGTAACAATGCTCATATTCACTTATTGGATAGGGGTTTACAATTAAATGATGATGCTGATTTCTCTGTACAAGCAGCAGGTGGTCAAATATTGAAAAGTATAGGTTATATACCTTTGCCAATAAAATTTGAGAATCAATTTCACATCATCAAAGCTTACGTCATACCTTCAGTAACGTCTAACTTAATACTTGGCATTGACTTCTGGCGTAACTTTAAAATTTCTCTTACTCATTTGAGCACCCTAGCTGTTATTAAAAATGAATCGACCCTTGACCTTAATACTCTTGATAAACACATACAGAGTTACGAAAACTTAACAGTTACTGATCGCCTATTGGCGGATAATGTCATTAAGCAGTTTAGAGAAATATCATCAGAACGGAAGGGCCTAGGAAAAACTAATGTTATAGAACATCATATTGATACCGGCGACGCCCAACCTATACGTCAACGATATTATCGTATGTCCCCAGAAAAACAGCGGATATTGTTGGAACAAGTTGACGAAATGTTGTCTTTAGACGTCGTCGAGCCTTGTGAAAGTGCCTGGTCTTCTCCTGTCCTTATTGTAACTAAAAAGAATGGCGAACCTCGTTTGTGCCTAGATAGTCGAAAACTTAATTCTATTACCAAGCGTGATGCATATAGTTTACCCTATGTTTCCGAAATTCTTGACAATCTTCGTGATGCTCGCTACTTGTCCAGCATCGACTTGTCAAAGGCATTTTGGCAAATTCCTATAGCAAAAGAGGACCGGGACAAGACTGCCTTTTATATACCTGGTAGGGGAACTTTACGTTTTAAGCGTACTGCTTTCGGGCTAACCAACGCACCAGCTACGCAACAGCGTCTTGTTGACCTCTTATTCAGAGAATTCGAGTTGAACGTGTTTTGCTACCTTGATGACATCATAGTTATATCCAAGGATTTTAATGGTCATGTTTCTTTATTGCTGCGTGTTCTTGACAAGTTGAGGCAGGCAAACTTGACTATTAACCTGGAAAAATGCAAATTTTTTCGAAGCCAGCTGAAATACCTTGGGTATGTAGTCGATAGCGTCGGTTTACGCACAGATCCAGAAAAGGTGGAAGCGATCTTGAATTACCCAATTCCTTCGAATCGCAAGGATCTGAAACGGTTTCTGGGCACCGCAACGTGGTATCGTCGGTTTGTGCCTAATTTTAGCACAGTAGCTGGACCCTTGAATAAGCTTACTTCTAAAAAGAAAGGTGCGCCACCTTTTAAGTGGACAGAAGAGGCAGATCTTGCTTTCCATAAGCTGAAGGAATCTTTAGTTTCGGCTCCTGTTTTATCCTGCCCTGATTACAGCTTGCCATTTGAGGTTCATACGGATGCTTCGAACTATGGCATTGGAGGGATGTTGACTCAAAACATCGATGGTAAGGAGCATCCCATTGCCTACATGAGCAGGTCCTTGTCGGCGACAGAAAAGAATTATAGCATCACAGAGCGCGAAACCTTGGCTGTGATTACTGCTATAGAACACTGGAGGTGTTATTTAGAAAATGGCAAACGTTTCACTGTATACACTGATCACAGTGCTATAAAGTGGTTCTTGTCATTGAGTAACCCCACTGGTAGATTAGCGCGTTGGGGAGTCCGTCTTTCTGTATTCGATTTTGAGGTTAAACATCGTCGCGGTGTAGATAATGTTATTCCTGACGCACTATCGAGAGCAGTCCCAGTTTGTGCAATAACAACTTCGAACTTTGTCTCACAAACTAATGACTCATGGTATAAAAACTTATTTAATGGAGTACTAAATTGCCCTCAACATTTTCCAAATTTTAATATAAAAAATAACATTTTGTATAGATTGTCCAAAAATAAACATGAACTTACTTCAGAATTTTCATGGAAGGAAGTGGTACCTATGGAGCTTCGTAATCAGGTTCTTACTGAAAACCACTCCGAACCCACTTCGGGACATTTAGGCGTATTTAAAACTTACCGGCGTTTGGCATTACGCTACTATTGGCCAGGGATGCACGCAGATGTCGTAAAATTTATTAGTTCCTGCATTAAATGTCTTGAGTACAAACATCAGAACCACAAAACTTTAGGTGAAATGGGTCGACCGAAGCAGTGCTCTCGTCCATTCCAAATGCTGTCGATCGATCTTGTAGGTCCTCTTCCCGTTAGTCGTGCTCAAAACAGGTACTTGTTAGTTATTACCTGTTGTTTTTCAAAATACTGCTTGATCTTTCCTATCAAAAAAGCCACGTCGGATGTTGTGATCAAAATTTTAGAAAATCAAGTGTTTCTGGTACATGGCATACCACAAACAGTAATAATGGACAATGGTAGTCAGTTTGTTAGTGGAACCACAGATTCATTTTTTAAGAAATATAATGTGCCTAATGTTTTTTTCATCCCAAAATATACACCACAGATTAATACGGTTGAGCGCTACAATAAAACCATCATTACATGTGTTTCAACTTTTGTTGAAAACGATCACAGATCTTGGGACACATTTATCCCTAAGGTGCAATTTGCAATAAACAGTTCAGTTAATGAGGCTACAGGTTATACACCATCATTTTTAGTATACGGTAGAGAACTAGTCACTTGCGGCACTCATTACGTCGATTCTGAATTGGGTAATGAAATTATATTCTTACCGCGTGACGTTTATGCAGAAAATTTAGGTTGTCTGGTCACAATTTTTAATGAAGTCCAGAAACAATTATGGCACGCTCATTCACAGAACACCTCACGATATAATTTACGTCGTAAACCAGCAGAATTTCATGTTGGTGATACTGTCATGAAACGTACATATGTTTTGAGTGATAAGGAAAAATACTTTTCGGAGAAATTGGCTCCTAAATTCATCAAATGTAGGGTTGTCCAAAAATTGTCACCGCTTGTTTACATTTTAGAAAATATGCAAGGGAAAAACTTAGGTACCTGGCATATCAAAGACTTAAAATTAGTAGGTAGGGCTGGGAGCAAAAGAGAAACGTAGAATGTACCATGATGCATTTCTTCCCAGTACACTGTAAAAGTCACTGAAGGGACTTCATTTTATTTTTAGGGTGACATAATATCGAACCTTGTTTTTCATATTAATCCATCTGTTCAGTTCATTTCAATAATGTCATATATTTTCATCATCCATTAAAATGTTGCTTACCTTGTACTCTAGCTAATTTCACCATATTGTTTTCGTGTTTGTATGGTTAGTCGTTCATTGAAACGATTATTCAATTTTAGTTTAAAAGAATGCGACGTTATTTTCGTGTTAATATTTAACGCTGCCGATTGTATGCATGAAGTATGATTTATTTTAATTGAAAGGTGATGTATGAAAGGTCAAATAAATACGAAGACGTATTTCTTTGCGGATTTTATTCTATAATAAAATCCTTCCGTAGCAGAGGGGGTAATGTAACGTTGCACTACGTTACTACTTTATATATATTACTAACAAGTAAAACTTAAACCTAAACTAGACTAAAACTTACCTAAATTAATAATAATTAAAAAACATATATATAAAAATTAAACTTAATTAGTTAAATATCTTTCCGACGGTTCTGTCTTAACGTTTTTTTTTTGTGTCCTCGGATATCGTATGATCAGTGACGTGCACGAACGTCACTGATCGTCCGATGTTTGGCGGGCGCTGATTGGTGTACGTTTTTTCTAATACTGCTGGTTATACGCGGTCCTCCGCGCTTTTGCGGCCAGGGAGTCGCCTCAAGTCTTCACCTTCGCCTGCACGTACTGCTTGCGATAATATTTGACGCGACATATACTCTAAATTTTCATCAAGTATTTAATTTTCGTACATCTTTACGTGAATTAAATTTTAAAATCAGTATAATTGCACTAATAGGCGCTGGATTTGTTTATACAAGTGTGTTTTTATCCCCAAATTGGGTAAGTGTTGAAATCTTTTGAGTAAACCTTCATTTAGCGCTTATTGTATTAAAGCAGTTATTTCTTTAGCGGACTGATTTTGCATATATCGACAAAATATTAATTTGTAATTTACTTTAGTAACTGTTTAGTAACTGTATAATTGTTTTTTAGTAAAGGTTTTAGTAAACTGATTTTGGTTAAATTTAAATATTACATATTGTAAAGAAATATTAATCGTAGCTTGCCTACTAGTAATTTTAAATATTGGCTAGTGCTTTGTGCTATTTAACTTTTCAAGCTTTGCGTATAAACCCGCTCTGATTGCCAACACTGCACCGCACCTACCTACTTATTTTAATAAGACTAGGTACTTCCCATTACTTGCTTTTTGCTAGCCTGACGGTGTTGCTAATCGGAGGCCGATGTGAGTTTATGCTGAGACGCCATACGATTATTTATAGGGTCCAAGATACGAGCTGAACAGTCGCCCTCATCGAGACCCCCATCAACATCGTGGTCCGAGTTTCGGGCTGATCGAGTACGACACACAGTTGTTAACACCTTGGACGCTGCGTACTGAAGAGCTCACATACGTCGTCGGCTACCTGCGCTCGGGAAGTACCAGTGACCAATTAAATAATACTGTTAAAGAAAAAGGAAAAGAAACAGACGGGCTTCACCCACACGACCCTGTAATTTATTTATTTTTTTTTTTTAATTAAATTTTTTTTTTCATTTGTTAACCGTACTGCGGAGTTTTATTTTTTAATACCCCGTAGGCGGCTACAATTTCGCAGGAATATTCCTTTCGCCGAGTAGAGGTCAGCTAAGAATGGATTTTACGAAATTGCACCCACAAGAAGGGGTTGCGGGGTTAATAACATATATGGCAAAACAACGTTTGCGGGGTCAGCTAGTAGGTATGTTTACAGTGGCGTAGCTAGGTAACCGAAGGCCCTGGGGCAAAATATAAACGAGGGCCCCAACTAAACTATTTAAAATCGTTTGTTATGTATTCGTCCTGTTCTGAATTCGACATACTCCAAATTTTTCGTAATACAGTCGACTTCGTAACAAACTTTAAAACCAAATACAAATTTAACTTACTTTAGTAAACAAATTAAAACTATTTTATGAAAATAAAATATCTACCTGTTACCGTTCAAAACAGTACAGCACAGTTCTGTAACAGTATGCAGACAGCGGAGGTACGTTAATATGATCCCGTTGAGCACCCTTTGGGTCAGTCAGTCAGTCAGTTCAGCCTATTGTAGTCTACTGCTAGACACAGGCCTCCCCAAGTTCACGCCAGACATCCCAATTTTCCACAATCCTCATCCAGCTTACCCCGGTAATTACAAATTATGTAGATCGTCGATCAAACGGGCTGGAGGAAGTTCCACACTGCGTTTGCCAAAACGCGGTCTGCACTCCAGGATACGTCTGCTCCCAACGGCCGTCGGTCCTGCGGCACAGGTGACCAGCCCACTGCCACTTTAACTTGCTAAATCCGTGGGCTATGTCGCTTACTTTCGTTCTCTTGCGGATAGTCTCATTTATCCAAGGTTATCAAATCAAGGATAGGTCCAGGAGGAGGGAGGGTCAGGAGAGAAACCCCAAGCATTAGTCCATTCCATTACACGTTGAGTGACTGGTGGACCAGTTTCTTTGTCAGTAGCCACGTCGCGGCTCCGTATATTATACAGGCAGGACGCATTGCTCGGAGACTTTTGTCTTCAAGTAATGCGGAATCTTCGAAGTGAAGACTCGACGAAGCCTGCCAAACGCCACCGAGCCCAATCGAATCCTCCTATTGGCCTCCTTCTCGTAGTTGCTGCGGCCTAGTTGGACGGTATGGCTTAGGTAAACATAATCCTGAACAACTTCGAGAAGAGTACCATCAATCGATATGACTTGGTTGTTAAGCATAACTTTCGTTTTCTCCAAGTTTATACCGAGACCGACTCATCGAAAGGACTCGTTTAGGCTGGACAGCATTTGGCCTAGCTCATCCAAGGTCTCCGCAAAGACGACGATAGCGTTGGCGAAACGAAGATGAGAGATGGATTCGCCGTTGATGTTGACGCCTCGTTCCCCCCAATCGAAGGTCTTAAAGACATCCTTCAGCGCAGTGGTAAACAGTTTAGGGGGTATTACATCTCCCTGTCTTACCCCACGCCGGAGGAAAATGGAGTCTTGTTCTGTGGTCTTGGATATGAACGGTCATCGCCACCGCATCGTACAAATATCTCAGTACCTCGATATATCGCCAAGCGATATGAAATATCTGCAGAGAGTCCAGGACAGCCCAGGTTTCGCCATACAAAGCGGCTGATTATATTCTTCTGTCTTTTGTACAATCTGCCGAACAGTAAGGATGTGGTTTACGGTTCTGTAGCCATTTCGAAACCCAGCCTGCTCTGGTGGTTGGGATTCGTCAAGTCTTCTGGTGAGACGATTCGTAACAACCCTCGAAAACAGCTTATAGACGCGGCTCAGAAGTGAGATCGGTCTGTAATTCTTTAACAGAGACTTATCGCCTCTCTTAAAGAACAGTACCACCACACTCCTGGACCACGCCGCCGGTGTGGTACCTTTCGGTGGATGACGGCGTTAAAGAGTCTAGCCAAGGCTTTTAGGGCAGGTCACCCTGCGGCTTCAAAGAGCTCAGTCCTAACTCCGTCATCCCCCGTAGCCCTTTCGTTTTTAAGCTGCCCGAGCGCCGCACTAATCTCATCTGATTCAATGTCCGGGATGTCTTACGACTAATAGCTCAACAATAGTGCACACGGATCTTTAGTGTCCCAAGTCTCAGGCTTGCGTGCACTTGACGAGTACAGCTGTCCATAAAATTTCTCGACCTCTTCTCGGATCTGAGGGCAAGAGCAAACGGTCCTGCCATCCGCTGTATTGAGCTTCGCAAAAAGGCTTCACCCCAATGGTCTTTGGATAACTTTTAACCCCATATTCTGCTCAATAAGAGTAGTAATCTCTCTCGTATTTGAGCAGCGGAAGTCTCGCCGTACAAGTTTCCGTATCCTCTTGGAGAGAGCCTTCTGTTCTGGTGAAGCTGCTTGAGCAGCGGGGAACTCGCATCTCCGCCGCATCAGATTCAAGGCTCCGGGAGAAAGTTTGTACTGCTTCCTCGACTTCAACTGACTGCAGAACGCATTTAACTAAGTTATTGTTGTGTCTATAGTCCAGTCATTTGGTAGTTTTACCTGGAAAGTTTTCCGGTAGTTTTGAAAATTGGTGGTTACAAAAATATTCATAGTTTGTTTATAATAATTTTACTGCAGCAACTGACTGCAGAACGCATTTAACTAAGTTATTGTTGTGTCTATAGTCCAGTCATTTGGTAGTTTTACCTGGAAAGTTTTCCGGTAGTTTTGAAAATTGGTGGTTACAAAAATATTCATAGTTTGTTTATAATAATTTTACTGCAGCAACTGACTGCAGAACGCATTTAACTAAGTTATTGTTGTGTCTATAGTCCAGTCATTTGGTAGTTTTACCTGGAAAGTTTTCCGATAGTTTTGAAAATTGGTGGTTACAAAAATATTCATAGTTTGTTTATAATAATTTTTGTAGTTCCAGAAAAATCATCACTTTTTGTAAAAATCACCAGTTTTTTTGTTCAAGTACAAATATTATTATAAACAAAGTATGAATATTTTTTTTTAAATTTAATAGCGTGATCTTATTAATTATGTATATAAGAAAGGCTCTACGAAGCGAAAATTTTTCATGATAATGTTTAAATTTTTTTTTTTTTCATTTACAATTGAGACGTACTCGTAATTTCCAGAAAATTTTGTTTGTTAACAATCGTTTAACTTGTTGAAAAATTAAGTTTAAGTAAAATTTCCAACGGGAATTAAATATTTAAAGTGTTTAGAATACACCATAATTTTTTCAAATTATAAAATATATATTCAAAACTTGTCGACTGGACTTACGAAATATAATTATGACACGTAAACGCGTGTTAGAGTGGACTTTGCAGCTCTCGTACGCTGAAACTATTGACTTTACAAAAAAAGGTTAGTACATAAACTGTAGGAAATTTTTTCTAGTTTAATTTATTACATAACTATTTTTATCGTAAAATGAGTTGGAACGGAGTTATTCTCAAAAAACTGTATTTGAGCGCCATTTTTCCAATATGGCGGCGCGAGCGGCAAAGATACGAGGTGGCAAAGTGAAAATTCGGAAAGAGCACGTCGAAATCTATAAAATCACCAATTTTCAAAACTACCGGAAAACTTTCCAGGTAACCCTCTTTTTGAGCACCAAATGACTGTACTACTAGTACATTATTGAAAAAAGTAATTTATTTATTTTGCAATCGATAATCTGACGATAATTCTTCAAAATGTTTTTATTTTTATTTTTCGTCGAGTGTTTCTCATAGGTCCCGCCTTGCATCAAGCGCGTGCTTATGAAACACGCTGGGGACAGGGGAGCTAACATACCTCCAAGTTTCAAAGATGTTCGGGACTTGTTGGGAATTCCTGTGTAATTTTTCATATAAGTTACCATTATTAATTTCGCTTTCATGGAATCTGGTTTATTTATATTCCGAATGTGGGAGAAATTTTCATTAGTTAAATTTATAGTTTGTAAGTCAGAGTCCGAGGGGCCCCCTGAGCTTGAGGGCCCCGGGGCACCGCCCCGCCTTGCCCCTTAGTAGCTACGCCACTGTATGTTTATATTATCGTGTCCGCGTCGTTAGCACAGTGCGTGGAGCGCGATGAACGCCGCATGTTGATGCGTCGACCCCGATTCCTCGTTTAATGGGCAGCTTCCTTGCCGATTATAGCTCTAATATTGTTTAACAGCTATTTGAACGGTTGTTTTAATTGTGCCTGTTTAACTAAATTACTTCTAGTTAATTTTTAACTCTTGCGATCGAAGCACACTTGTGGATTGGCACACTTGGGTAAAAAGAGAAGATAAACAATTTTTAAGCAATAATAACAGCTAGAATTATTGCTCTAACTTGTAAATCTATACTAATATATAAAGCTGAAGAGTTTGTTTGAACGCGGTAATCTTTGGAACTACTGGGCCGATTTGAAAAATTCTTTCAGTGTTAGATAGCCCATTTATCGAGGAAGGCTATAGGCTATGTGTTATCACGCTAATACCAATAGGAGCGGAGTCCACGCCGACGAAGTCGCGCGCAGAAGCTAGTATTATTCTATAATTAGTTCCCTCAAATAGCAAAATTTTCTAAATACGAAATTGCATATGGTATTTATAGTTGTGTTACCGGAAGTCTAACTCAAAAACTGGTGTACCGTGTACGTTTCGTTTTAATACAAAGTTGTGTTGTAAACAGTTGTGGTAAAACCCTTACATTTACTTCAGGTGAAACCGCGGAGCACAGTTAGTGACACTGATTAGATATAGTACAATTAATGTCAATCAACTAGATGTCGAAAATTTTTGTTTGCTGATTTTTACTTATTTAAAAAAAAATTGTGGGTAGTTTTGAATATTGTCCTTAGGCTATTGCCCCGAGGTGAACGACCCTGTTCTCAGAAGCGTGGGTGTTTTAATCAGATCATGTGTGTACGGGGAAGTGCAGCGATGTACTGAGATAGAATGACAATTGCATTGCATTCCTCAATGGGCATTAAACTAACACGTCGTAGATTCATTGATTAGTCTCGCCATAGATTTGTTTGATACCAACGTAAAAATTATATAAAGTTTGAGAAATCAGAAAGTCTTTATAAAATCATTTGTTACATAAAATTTAAAAAAAATCCTACTCCTACATGGAGAAGAGGTCTATGCCCAGCAGTGGGATATAAGAGGCTGAATGGATCGATCAACATAAAATTGGGAGTTGCTATACCTACTCTGACCTAACTATACCTATATTTTTAAAATAGGTTGATTAGGTTATGACTATTTTTTTCGACTGAATTGAATTTAAATTTTGTTTTTGGAAAGTTGTTGTTTGTGACACACCTACCTCATTATTATGACCCTACCTTAATTTGCTTCATTGCTAAGTTTCCGAGCATGTAGATCACACATGGCAACGCTATTAAAAAAAAACAAAAAATAAGTAAAACTATAAAAAACAAAAAAGAATAATATAACAAAAGATTTGACATTATGAACACGGAAATTACGAGTATAAAACTTTGGCGCAGAAATAAATTTAAATAATATATGAATTAGTTTAAGGAAAAGGAGTTTTGTGTAAAATGTATTAAAATGATTTTAGATAAGTTATCAACGTATTTTCCTGTCATCAAACTACTGTCGTTCCTCTGCATTCCATATCTTATCTTCCGCTCCCGAGGAGAAAATAGCTTAACATTTGACAAATACTTTTGGCGATAAGTCAAGATATGACTAACGACTTATAGAAAACTAGCGGACCCGGAAACTCATACCAAATTTAATTGCTTACATACCGATAGCAGCACCACTTACCGGGTCCAATTGAGATAAAAACTATGCTATCCCCTAAGTTGGACCAAATTACAGATGCTTACAAAATTTGATAAAAACTGGTTCAGTAATTTCGGAGTTTATCGCAAACATAATTATATCGTGACACGTTATCTATCTATATATATAAAAGCGAAAGGTCACTCACTCATCACGAAATCTCAGTAACTATAACACCTACAAACTTGAAATTTGGCAAGTAGGTACCTTATAGGGAGTAGACATCCACTAAGAACGGGTTTTACGAAATTCCACCCCTAAGAGGGTAAAACGGGGGTTGGAAGTTTGTATGAAAGTCCTATGTTTTTGAAGCAAGAGACTTGAGATTCAAAATGTATGCTCTATAGATGGGCTGGAGGTGTACTAATAATGTATTTTTAGAAATCAACCCCTTTTGGGGTTGGAACAGGGGGTGGCAGTCATATGTGAGCGAGATGAAAACTTAAGTATAAGTAGGTATATTATTTGCATCACAAAAATAATTAACGCCCAACGAAGTGGTCACGGGTCGGCTAGTATAGGATAAGGGTAACTAAACAAAACATATATCGTGACACGAAATTTTTATAAAAGATAAGGGTACCTAACTAAGCATTTTTGTTCTCTTCTAGACTAAAAGCTAGTCATAAAACATCTTCTATTTCTAATCCGCAATGTTATTGAGGCTGTAATCTCGACCGCACAGATCTCTTTCCTCCGTGTCTTCTCGATCCTAAATTGGCGAAACGTGGGCGAAACCATGGTCAGTTGACATTGAAAGTCATCAAACATTTCAATTTGTGACGCGGGCCGGACCCGCTTGACCGACGATCTACGTAAGATTGCCGGTGTAGGCTGGATGAGGATTGCTGAAAACCGAGATGTCTGGCGTGAACTTGGGGAGGCCTATGTCCAGCTGTGGACTGCGATAGGCTGAATTGTAACTGTAAACATTACACTTTCTTCTTCAGTGCCTCTTGAACGCTCGGCGCTTGATGTTTGTCTCACTGTACCTACTACTTTCTTCAACTCTTCAATTTTCTTAAATCCTGTCATCAACGTAACTAACAAACGTGAAAAAATTAATGTATTTTCTTTTAACTGTAAGCTACCTGATATACAGAATTATAATCTTTTTTAATACACAATTATACATACCTATATCACACTAGCTTTACCTTGCAGTTTAACTCGCGTAGTTTGAGGAAAAACGTACTAAAATATTATTTGGGCTGTCGTCTTCCTCGGTAAATACAACTATTCAACAAAAATATTTTATTTTCAATTCGAACCAGTACTCCCAGATTAGCGTGTTCAAATAAACAAAAACGAACTCTTCAGCTTTATAATATCTATATACGCGAAGCAAAAACTTGTTGTACCCCTTTTTACGAAAATTGCGCGGACGGAGGAGTACGTACACTTATATTTATGTACTATAATTATAATATGTCGTCTCTATATATACTATAATATATAGAGACGGAGTGCAGAATGCTAATATTTATAAAAAATGTTCTTTATTTTCATAATTTTTTTTGGTTTTCTTTAATTTAAATTTTTAATTGTGGTCGAATTTCGACCTCTGGGCGGACCACCATGCATCAGTTAGTATATGTAGATTGGTATAGATATACCTATAATTGTTAGTAGAGAATCGCAGTGTCCCTGCTAACTGCTCACGCGTACCTGTCAAACGTATAACGGTTAAATCTAACTTTCATATATTACATAATATAATGTCACATTATGACAAAAAGAAGAACTTAATAGTCGAAAAAACTATATATATTTTCACTTCCCATTCAAAACAATCGCTAATCCCTGCTATTTGATCATTGATTACGAGACGTAGGTATATTAACAAGCCTGTCTTCTCACAGAACTTTCTATTAGACAAAAACGTGAGTCGTTTATAAACAATTAAACTTATTTTTGTCTTTCTGACGCTTTAAGTGATTCGATTCGTTCCGGTTTTGTTGTAAAACTGTTATGTACCTACGATTGACCTCACACCTTATATATATCACCGTACTATTGTAAACGTTTCTGGTCTGTTATTTGTTTAATTTTATTTATGAATGCTATTTGCATACCAACCTGAAATAGAAACAATTAATTTGCATCAGATCAGTGGCGTAGCGTGCCTTGGAGGGGCCCTGTATCATAATTAGTTGAGGGGGGGGGGGAGAAATGAATGGTAAAGATTTCTCACAAAATGTAAAGGGGATTGCTTTTCGTATGACAGTTTTTTTATATGTTTTTTCCCGGGAAGCACGAGATTAAGTGACATCGTGGATAACATTTTACTAATTTTTGCTTACACACGTTAGGTTAGGGGCCCCTGTAGCCCGGGGGCCCCGTATCTTGGATACGGCTGATACGGCGGTAGCTACGCCCCTGCATCAGATGCAATAGGCGATGTTATAGCTAATACGGCGATACCTTCCAGGCAGGCTTTAAGCAGAGGACTAGAGTAAAAATAGAAAGAAAAAATAGTGATAAGTTAACTAATTAAAATTTTGAGTAGATTGATGCGAAACATACATGAAATATATTAAGTGAAAACTTTTGTCCTTAATTTCCTAACCGCAACCTAACTTTGTTTATTTTTTACGATTTGCAGTTTGTTCAAGTGACAGTATTCAAATAATCTTAGGTGACCCTACCCTAATATAATACACACGAAGGAGTCTGTATATATTTGAAAAGAAAACTATGTGACCTTATTATTTTTTACCACAGTTGCACCTGTATATGTTTATAACATTACCACAGAAGGATTTGTAAGCAAAGCGGTTTTACTGACCGATAGGTGCGGCGTTTCCCTTTTACATATTTATTATCTGTTTCGTAATATATTTACCTAGATCATTCATATACAAAGTATGTAGGTATTATTTTTTATTTGCTTCAATGCGCTAGTTTTTAGTATCTATAAATCTGCTTTTAACTTTCTTACATATTATTTCTTTCTTCTATTAAGAAAAAATTAACCCTATTCTATTTAAAAAAACCTACTTAAGTATGTATTAAAGGACTTTACAAGTAACATGTCTACGACTTAGGGCCTATGCAAACCACGTTTTTTAATCGCGCCGTCGACGCGCGCGATGCAAACGCGTGTTTGCATCGCGTCTGTATCGCGTGACACGCGCGTCGACGGCGCGTTTTTATCCTACAGAGCAGTTTGTTGGCGTTCGTATCGATTCAAACGCGCGTCGACGCGCGTTTTTATCGCGACATACGCGCGTTTGCATCACGTTTGTATCGCGTCACACACGCGTTTGCATCGCGTCTGTATCGCGTTTAAAAAACGCGGTTTGCATAGGCCCTTACAGTCGCAAAACAGTAAAGTCAATTGAGAGTGAAACCACCTCAATATAAAAGTTGTAGAGCTTATTTGAACAAAAGTATCATCAATAAGAAATTTTATTTTGAATTTTACACTTTTCTTAAGAAGAATCTATCTTATTACATTCATACATTTCAGTAGACGACTGAGGTCCTCACATCTTTTTATATAAGATTTTATTCATTTCGTTTTTTACAATATACTAGGTGTGCCTGCGACTTTGTCCGCGTTTTGGGTATTTACATGTTCAACGTGATTCTTTAAACTGGCATGACTTTTTTATTTATGAACCGATTGACATGAAACAAACACTAAATGTTAAGTGAAGCTTACCACAATATATTAGTTAAAACCACATCTAAATCACAGTGCACAAATGCACAGACAAACTGACGAACAGACAAAAATCCTAACAATCATTGTTTTGGTTGCCGTTTGCGATGATAAAGGTCCCAATAATATTTTTTCTCATATATCTTCCATGTACAGACAGCGATCCGTTACATTTTTTTATATGTATTGATATGCTCAGAAGACTAAATACCTAGTGAAAAAGTTGTGTTGAGAAAAAAAGAAACCACATTCCAAATCGTTGACAACTCAATACGTAGTGCTTAAAATAGATAAAAATCTAGCTATCAATTTCTAAATTATAGATTTTTTCAATATTTATATGAAAGTGCTCGTTTAAGTCGAATAAAAATCAAATAATTTAAAAAGATTAGAAAATAAGAATATTGTTAAATAAATAAATAATAAATAAATAAATATTCTTTATTGTACACCAACAAAAAATTACAATGCATTAAGATTAGTCTTATAGTTTTGTACAATAGGCGGTCTTATCGCTAAAAAGCGATCTCTACCAGGCAACCGTGTTGCGGAGGATATTATGACCAGTGAATACAGACAGGCATAGGTGTACTTATAACAAAGAGAATAATTGTTATTGTATATTTATATAAATATACTGTTAATCTATATTTTTATACATTTTTTT
Organism: Melitaea athalia; assembly: GCA_905220545.2. Classification (NCBI taxonomy): domain Eukaryota; kingdom Metazoa; phylum Arthropoda; class Insecta; order Lepidoptera; family Nymphalidae; genus Melitaea; species Melitaea athalia. The sequence continues at coordinate 22,665,353 of HG992178.1, forward strand.
TATGAATGTGAACATTATATTATTGGATTATTGTCGTCCTTAAGCGCTTCATAGGCACTATCGCTATCTTCTAAAAGGAAGTGGAGTTAAGGAAAATGTGATACTGAAATAAAATAAAAAGAGGAAACAAACTTATATTGTAAATTTGTAAGTTATCACTAGGAGTTATTTCTTATCTTTTAGTAAATGACTGAGTTATTTTAGTTTTTTAACTGTTCTATCAGACTTTGTATGGGCATGTAAATTATGTCAAACTATCGAGACAGTATAGAATTATAGATTATAATACCTACTTTGAAATTGTGTAGCTAAGATCATTTATTTAGTTTAATTAAATAATTTAACTTGATTTGATTGAATATTATTAGTTTAAAATATATATTTTAGTTTAATTCGATTTCTTTATAATTATAATGTTGTAGAGTTGAGTTCTGTTCAACGTATTTTTTGTATTTGTCTTAAATGCGCAAGAAATGAAAAGGCTTTTTTATTTTATTTATTTTTTATTTAACTAAAGATACAACTCAAGATTACAAATTTCGGAAAACTCATTAAATAAGTCGGTTTTACGATAACTATGTGATCCATTATCCTGAACATGAACATAGGCAAGTAGAAACGACGATCTATTTAAATAAGAACGTTCCAGGGAAACGACGCCATTAAATTACGCCATCAAACATTTTAAAGCTCTTAACTTAACCTAAAAAAAATCTCTTAACTTAACCTATAATTATTCTCTCCCCTTCAAATATTTAGACTTAAAATGAGGAAGCTGTGTTAACTTGTAATTGGATCTACATCCTAACATGACGATTTATATACACTGTACTCTTAATACTATATTTGATGTATATCTGTTGGTAAACCTTAAATAAAATAAATAAATATATAAATTCGAGGAATGAGTGCTTATCAACATCGAAGTCTTTTGAATGGTCTCGGCCAGATGGGATATTTCATGATTAAGCATCATTTAAATTCACCAACAACCTTTGGTGGGTCGATGGCGCCACTGGCAAAGGCGAAAATGTTGTTTATCGTCGTCGTAAAATATGTACATTATGCCTTGTGGGATGTGGGGTTCCATAGATTGTTGGCATGTGCATATTAGTGAAATATACATTTAATAGTAGTGTTCGAATGTTTCCACTAAGTTTACAAAATATTTACAGCATAGATGTTGATCGTGGAAGTCACGATGTGCAACCAGTCGATGGCTAAACTGATTGCTTTTTATCACTTAGGTATGGTGGACGGATACACGGATGAAATAACATGCAGCAGTGATTCCTGCAAAAATATAAATCTCTCGTCGTTAGACTATATTGTGGTGCAAAGTCCAGATCATCCGAGGCAAGGAGCATAAAGGATGTACGAACATCCTCTGAACCGATTTCGTTTATCGGTATGGAGCAAACGTCCTTATTCCGGGTTGTTATGGACATATTCATGTAGCACCTGGTACAAGAGAAGTACGCAGAGTGATTATTTTCTACCATTGTCAAGGTACTCGGCAAAGGACTCCGCACAGTCGATTCAGCTTCACTCTTGGACTTCAGTTTTACTTTTGGACTGTGAGAATGAAAGTTGGTAAAATGACAACGGCACATGCTTATTGCCTCAGGTCTGATGAAATCTATATCTATACTGCCACAGTTCCAATATTCCGTAGAATAGTAGGGCACGCAATCATGAGATACTGAATAATAACATTCTATACACTCTTGTATTGTCATTAACTCACGTTTTGCGGGCCAGCGACAAAGTCGACTCAGATGCTGCATTGATTTTTGTATAGCCTGGACTTGTTCTTCAGTGAATTTGTTATTCCTCAATAACGTGGTATATTTCGGTGACTTGAAGTTACTTTCTAATATATCATCCCAGAAACGGCCGTCCTCAGCATCACTGGTTAACTCTGAGAGGTTCTCAGCAGTCTCGATGGTAGATTTTGGTGCTGAAGATGAAGCTTTCGTTGCTGGCGGTAACGCTTTATGCTTCTTGGTGGTCGGCTTATCAGTAGCCGGAGCTGCAGACTTCCGCGTCTCGTATTGTTCGTCGAACGATGTCGCATGGCTCCTCTTCTTTGCTTGATCTTTAGGTTCCGAAACATGTTCTTTTTCCGCCACATTAGATTTCTTTGCAGTACTGCTTGCAACTGATTTGGTCTTGGAACGTTTCTTATGCGGAAGTATCAGTTTCTTGCTCGCAGAAGTATGAGATCCACCGGCGTTCTTCGCAAGTGGAACACTCGTAACTGTTGTTTCTTCTAATGTAACCTTCATCAAGCCGAGCGCACGTAGAAACGTCGGATCGACTGATAACCGCCGCGCAGTCTCGACTTGACCAAAATCAGCATTACCTTCACTGGTTGACGCCATCTCGATGAAGTTCTCGTCCAAAATTTAGTCACTGGGGTCAGGTATGATAAGCCGTTCGATACACGATTCAAATGTTTATATAGTTCAATAGAAACTTTCGCGCGGCGACGAGTCGTCGCTGAATATCAATCACCAAATCTGTATTAATTATCATCAATTAATATTAGTGCTCACTGCCGGCCGTGATTTTTTTGTTTGGAGTGTTGGCCCTATCGGCCTTGACAGCGTCACCGTGTGGGGTGGCCGGGTACTGAGACCCAGTTGTGAAGGAAGAAGGGGAGCCCTTTAGGAGGCATCGGGGTGCCCGTTCGTTCTAAGGATGTCTCCTAGCGAAATCGAAGTCGATATGGACCTGCCGTGTATGAATTTGGACGCTCATATCGCAGCTCGGGCCCCAAACAACAACAAAAACAAACAACAAACAAGCCCGACTGACCCGAGCGATAACGGAATAAAGGAAATGGGCAGCAACTTCACGTGTTTATTTATATGCACAACATTTATCTAGATAAATTAACTAATCTAACTACATAAATAAATAATTGTTAATTAAAATGTGAAAACGCGAACCGAAACTAATGAACAATCAACGAGTAAACGAAGAAAAAATACACACATGCGAACGCTTCGATGGGTTATTCAGTACTACCAGAGTGATACTGATATATCGGCCATGGCCACACTTCATAGACACGTTTGAGCTCGGTTTACTATATAAGGGGGGTACCAACTTTACGGTTGAGCTCTTATTAATTTATTTTTTTCGATAAATTGGTAGTAAACGAGCAGTGTATAAATTTAAGTAATTTAAATTTAACAGTAAAACATTTTTAATACACAACTGATCAGCTGGTGACTAAATAACAAGTTACTTTACGCTCACTGCACGGAATTCACGGTTATATCGAGCGCGCAGAAGCGACATTATCGTGCGACGTGCTCTGACGCGCGGTGACGTAATTTTACGTATTGTATCAAAGAGTAGGCGACGCAGACCGCACAACAATTTATAGCGCTATTCCATTGCCTCTGCACCATCTTTTGTGGTGACAAAATTCATCTGCATTCTGAGTCAATCCTAATGCATCGGGTTGATGGCGAAATTCCTACTCTCACCTGAATGTGCATTTAGGAATTATGCATCGTACTGTCCTGTGTTCCAGACTGTAATTATTATTGTTATTTGTTGCAGAACTCGAGCGGCAGTGAGCCACGGTCGCGCAGTGCGACCCCGGACTCGTTGGACTCTCTGCCGAGTGGAGGCTCTGGCAGCCCGCCCGCGGAATGGGCAGACAACGCCACGCCACCTGACTTTGTGTAAATAACCGATTTACATTTACTGTCTGTATAACTAACATATACAACAACTAGCTTCTGCGCGCGACTTCGTCCGCGTGGAATAGGATCAATTCTGTCATACATGATTTGTGCGAAACTTTAACCGTTTACGCAGCGGAAGCTCAAAAGGAAAAAAACCCCGATTTTGAAACATTCTTCATTGGTGATACCCTCCTATTGGTCTTAGCATGATGACATATAGCCTATAGCCTTCCTCGATAAATGGGCTATCTAACACTGAAAGAATTTTTCAAATCGGACCAGTAGATCCTGAGATTAGCACGTTCAAACAAACAAACAAACAAACAATCAAACAAACAAACTCTTTAGCTTTATTATATTAGTATATAGATAAGATAAGGTTTCATTGTATCAACATGTTAGTGATGGAAATAAAAAATAAATCGTTATATGTATTTTATTTATTTTATCTCCAGTGACAACTTCCCGCCAGTGGGCACGCACGCGCCGGTCGCCCGCACGCCGTCCGCGCCGGCGACGCGCCGCACGCGCCTGTCGCCGACCGCGCCTGCGCCCCACTCCCCCCACTCGCCCCACTCGCCCCCGCGCCCCATGCACGAGCTCTTCAAGCCCAATGAACTACACTGGGCTGATATCGCCTCCAACACTGGTAAGGAAGAATTGCTTGTATACATTTAATATATCTAACATATAAGATATAGCCTGTAACATCCTACTGCTGGGCATAGGCCTCTTTCTCTATCTAGAAGAAAATTTGGAGATTAATCCACCACGCTGTTCTAGTTCAGGTTGGCGAAAAACACATGCTACTTTTTATTCCAGCATTCCCACAGTATCGGAAATTGTTCGGGTGAAATCGCGAGCGCAACTAGTTAAAATATTTGATAAATTCAAACAAACACTTAAGTTGCTCTAGAATTTTAATTTTCTTTACAATTTGCATTCATGCATTAATTTGTGATAATTATTGTTATTGACAAAACGAATTTCAAAATGTATTATTTTTCTTGCAGAGGGTATTGAACTATTGGGCTATCAAAGATACGGCACAGTCCAGGGGCCGAGGATAGGCAAGGAGCGCATTAATGGGTCCATTTTGAAGGACAACGAACTTTTTATGTAAGTGTTTATCACTACATCCTAATCTTCTAATTAATAAAAATCTCATGTCACAACATAACAAACAATCTTGTGTGTGTTATCGAACTCTTCCGAAACGATTTGCCCGATTTTCATGAAATTTGTTGTGTATATTTGGTAAGTCTATGAATAGGTCGTGTGTCGTAGGCTATTTTTACAATTTTGCTTGCTTGCTTCAGCCTGTAATATCCCACTGCTGGGCATAAGCCTCTTTCGCCATGTAGGAGAAGGATCATTTTTATAATTTCAGGTCATAATGTTGTCCTTATCTTTAGGGTAGAACAACTAGATATCTAACGGTCAGCTAGTTCTCTATGAAATCCTCAGTCAATAGAAAGCCATCTGTGGGAAATAATAAGCTAATAATTACGTTTTTATCATCTAATTTCATAATAAAACGAGATTTAATCATTTCATTGTATTTAATTGCAGGAAACACGCACCGGTCTCAAGGACAAAGAGTGCCGCCGCCGCGCAACAACCGTTGAGTTTTGAGCACAAGTTCAATCTTGACCGACAATTGCTAGATCAAGAAGAGGTTAGCTTGATTTAGTTTTGGTTATGTTTGTTTACAAGTCGACATTGTTGAGAGAGGATTTAATTATCTTTATTATTATTTGTAGCTTGAGTTTTATTAGAATCTTGACGAAAATGAATATTTGGAGGTTTTGTATAGAGGCCAATTAATGTAAAGGCAATAGAGTATTTGATTTTCGAACGCTTATCATTTGTTAAAGCTAAGATAGCTAACTTGATAATCTTAACCAAAATATCGCAGGTTTAATTTCTGGCTAGCACCCCTAAATTTTAGTGTATCAATTTTTTGTATATTTGTCAATTCGCTGACAGCGTTTGATGAAATAAAATTACAAAACTTCTAACAACACTTGGACAAACATTTGCCCAACTCTGGATCATTAACCGGTAATTACAATCTTAAGTTCTCTAACATCCATGGCAATACCAGAATTTTTTTGTAATATTCCAGGAGTGGCCCGAACCAGACAGCACAGTTGACATCGAGACTCTCAACGAGGCTCAGTTAAAGAAGTTACAACCTCTGTTGTGGCTCGAATTAACAGCCCTATTCGATAGATATTCATTGCCCTTCCACAAAAGGAAATCGCCCAAAAAGAAGCGGAAAGAAGGTTTGTTATGTTCTTTCCTCGAAAAATAAAGAAAGGCTTAGGATAGGTTACTGAATTCCTATTTGTATGAATTGTATTATAAGCGATCATGTAAATACATGGTCAATTAATGAGTAAATACACGAAGATTACCAGAGCTATAGATATTGTTCGAATTTTATCATGTATGCATTATTAATTATCTAAATTTTATTTAACAGAAGGCGCAGTATTCGGCGTCGCAGTAGAAACTCTGCTTCGAAAAGACATGATCATATGGGAAGAGACATGGAGTTCGGTTCCGTCTATTCTGCGAGAACTTTCTTCAGCTCTGCGAGCGAGAATCAAGGACGAGGGATTGCTACGGGTCCCTGGCAATAAACATAAGGTAATTATCACACACAATGATTTTGGGAAGAATGTTATGTGTACTTAATGTTAATTTGTCTTGTGGAATTCCTTTTTAAACGGTTTTATATTAGCTTGAACAGTTTATTTGTTTGGGTCAAATTTAGTAATTGGAATTTTGCCCCCTTTCTGATGAAAGATTGATCTGATGTTTGGTACACACTTCTTAATCTTGATGACAATACAATCTTATACTATTAAACGAGCAATTCTTGTATATATATATATATATATATATATATATTTTCTGAATCTCGGAATCGGCTCCAACGATTTTCGTGAAATTTAGTATGCAGGGGATTTCGGGGGCGAAAAATTGATCTAGCTAGGATTCATTTTAAAAAAATGTCGTTTTATCCCTGTTTTTAGGCAATGAAAAAATATCATTAGAATACGAAGCTTAATTTCACTACTCTGATCATAGCTGTAATGGCGTAATTAGGAAATCGGCGGGTGTCAAATCGTGTTGACCCGGGTTCGAATCTCAGTCTCCAGATAAACTTTTTGTCTTTTTTTTAAATTTCACTCGTGATTTATTATTTAAATAAAATTAAAATATAAAAATACCGAGAAAAAAAAAACAAAAAATAAAATGAAAATACCGAGCTAGGCTCGGTCACCCAGGTACTACAATATAATAATATATTCCTTATGATTGTAAATCCAAGATGGCCGCTGATACAAAATGGTGGATCACATATTATTTAATAACAACCTCAATATGGGTATCAAATGAAAGGGCTTGATTGGTAGAATACAGTTTATTAGACAGTGTATAGGTATATTTATTACTAATTTAAAGGATGTTGCCTTTAATTTTGTCTTGGGCTTCCACTGTCAACAATGTCAGTCGGGTACATCTTAGTGTATCCGAACCAATACGACGACGTAGAGTACAAGGGCGCGTGTCGCAGGTGGAGGCGCTGTGCCAGCTGATCGAGCGGCAGTGGTACGCGGACCGCGGCGGCGTGCAGGCGGCGCTGCGGCGCGCCGGCGGACACGACCTCGCCGCCGTCTTCAAGCGCTGGCTGCGAGCGCTGCCGCAGCCGCCGCTCTCGCAGGAGCTCGTGAGGCTGTTCTACCACGCGTATGGTGAGTTAGCAACTGATAGAGCGGCAGTGGTACGCGGACCGCGCTCTCGCAGGAGCTCGTGAGGCTGTTCTACCACGCGTATGGTGAGTTAGCAACTGATAGAGCGGCAGTGGTACGCGGACACGACCTCGCCGCCGTCTTCAAGCGCTGGCTGCGAGCGCTGCCGCAGCCGCCGCTCTCGCAGGAGCTCGTGAGGCTGTTCTACCACGCGTATGGTGAGTTAGCAACTGATAGAGCGGCAGTGGTACGCGGACCGCGCTCTCGCAGGAGCTCGTGAGGCTGTTCTACCACGCGTATGGTGAGTTAGCAACTGATAGAGCGGCAGTGGTACGCGGACACGACCTCGCCGCCGTCTTCAAGCGCTGGCTGCGAGCGCTGCCGCAGCCGCCGCTCTCGCAGGAGCTCGTGAGGCTGTTCTACCACGCGTATGGTGAGTTAGCAACTGATAGAGCGGCAGTGGTACGCGGACACGACCTCGCCGCCGTCTTCAAGCGCTGGCTGCGAGCGCTGCCGCAGCCGCCGCTCTCGCAGGAGCTCGTGAGGCTGTTCTACCACGCGTATGGTGAGTTAGCAACTGATAGAGCGGCAGTGGTACGCGGACACGACCTCGCCGCCGTCTTCAAGCGCTGGCTGCGAGCGCTGCCGCAGCCGCCGCTCTCGCAGGAGCTCGTGAGGCTGTTCTACCACGCGTATGGTGAGTTAGCAACTGATAGAGCGGCAGTGGTACGCGGACACGACCTCGCCGCCGTCTTCAAGCGCTGGCTGCGAGCGCTGCCGCAGCCGCCGCTCTCGCAGGAGCTCGCGAGGCTGTTCTACCACGCGTATGGTGAGTTAGCAACTGATAGAGCGGCAGTGGTACGCGGACCGCGCTCTCGCAGGAGCTCGTGAGGCTGTTCTACCACGCGTATGGTGAGTTAGCAACTGATAGAGCGGCAGTGGTACGCGGACCGCGCTCTCGCAGGAGCTCGTGAGGCTGTTCTACCACGCGTATGGTGAGTTAGCAACTGATAGAGCGGCAGTGGTACGCGGACCGCGCTCTCGCAGGAGCTCGTGAGGCTGTTCTACCACGCGTATGGTGAGTTAGCAACTGATAGAGCGGCAGTGGTACGCGGACACGACCTCGCCGCCGTCTTCAAGCGCTGGCTGCGAGCGCTGCCGCAGCCGCCGCTCTCGCAGGAGCTCGTGAGGCTGTTCTACCACGCGTATGGTGAGTTAGCAACTGATAGAGCGGCAGTGGTACGCGGACACGACCTCGCCGCCGTCTTCAAGCGCTGGCTGCGAGCGCTGCCGCAGCCGCCGCTCTCGCAGGAGCTCGCGAGGCTGTTCTACCACGCGTATGGTGAGTTAGCAACTGATAGAGCGGCAGTGGTACGCGGACCGCGCTCTCGCAGGAGCTCGTGAGGCTGTTCTACCACGCGTATGGTGAGTTAGCAACTGATAGAGCGGCAGTGGTACGCGGACCGCGCTCTCGCAGGAGCTCGTGAGGCTGTTCTACCACGCGTATGGTGAGTTAGCAACTGATAGAGCGGCAGTGGTACGCGGACCGCGCTCTCGCAGGAGCTCGTGAGGCTGTTCTACCACGCGTATGGTGAGTTAGCAACTGATAGAGCGGCAGTGGTACGCGGACACGACCTCGCCGCCGTCTTCAAGCGCTGGCTGCGAGCGCTGCCGCAGCCGCCGCTCTCGCAGGAGCTCGTGAGGCTGTTCTACCACGCGTATGGTGAGTTAGCAACTGATAGAGCGGCAGTGGTACGCGGACACGACCTCGCCGCCGTCTTCAAGCGCTGGCTGCGAGCGCTGCCGCAGCCGCCGCTCTCGCAGGAGCTCGCGAGGCTGTTCTACCACGCGTATGGTGAGTTAGCAACTGATAGAGCGGCAGTGGTACGCGGACACGACCTCGCCGCCGTCTTCAAGCGCTGGCTGCGAGCGCTGCCGCAGCCGCCGCTCTCGCAGGAGCTCGCGAGGCTGTTCTACCACGCGTATGGTGAGTTAGCAACTGATAGAGCGGCAGTGGTACGCGGACACGACCTCGCCGCCGTCTTCAAGCGCTGGCTGCGAGCGCTGCCGCAGCCGCCGCTCTCGCAGGAGCTCGTGAGGCTGTTCTACCACGCGTATGGTGAGTTAGCAACTGATAGAGCGGCAGTGGTACGCGGACCGCGCTCTCGCAGGAGCTCGCGAGGCTGTTCTACCACGCGTATGGTGAGTTAGCAACTGATAGAGCGGCAGTGGTACGCGGACACGACCTCGCCGCCGTCTTCAAGCGCTGGCTGCGAGCGCTGCCGCAGCCGCCGCTCTCGCAGGAGCTCGCGAGGCTGTTCTACCACGCGTATGGTGAGTTAGCAACTGATAGAGCGGCAGTGGTACGCGGACCGCGCTCTCGCAGGAGCTCGTGAGGCTGTTCTACCACGCGTATGGTGAGTTAGCAACTGATAGAGCGGCAGTGGTACGCGGACCGCGCTCTCGCAGGAGCTCGTGAGGCTGTTCTACCACGCGTATGGTGAGTTAGCAACTGATAGAGCGGCAGTGGTACGCGGACCGCGCTCTCGCAGGAGCTCGTGAGGCTGTTCTACCACGCGTATGGTAAGTTAGCTAATTACTGCGAGAGCGAGAGGCTCCAGTTATTTGCCTAGTTACTACTGTATCTTGGAGGTCAATTTATTGGAAATGTGGATGATGGGTCTCTGGGCCAGTAATACCGATTGTATCTCTTTAAATAAGGAGTACCAATTTAACCTAGTCCTAGCTATACTTGGCCGTCACAGGACTGTCGATTTGTAGTTCTAATGATAAATCGCCTATGGTATTATAATGCATGTTTAACAAATAGTATGGGCGTTTTGAGCCCGTTAAAACAATACCTAGGGACTAGGATATTTGAGGCTATCAGTCAGTTTCGTTTGAATCTTTTAAATAAGGAATACCATTATATCATATTATAAGTATTCGTCTATTACCAAAATCTTTACAAGCTAATATTAAGCACCAAGCAAGCGAAGACAAAAGATATTAAGAATGTTTTGTTCCGTCAGCTCTGTCAGGCACGACGCAGGGCCGGGCGCTGAACCTGCTGGTGCTGCTGCTGCCGTGCGAGCAGCGCGCCGCCCTGCGCGAGGTGCTGCGGCTGGTGCGCGACATCGCCGCCAGCTGCGACGCCAACAAGATGAGCGAGCACAACGTCGCCATGATCATCGCGCCCACGCTCTTCCCCCCCAGGTGAGCTCTACCGTCCTATGTAGCCTCACTTATCGGTTCTGCTACTATGGAGCAGGATATATCCTGCTCAAAATATGGAGCAGCCCGCACCAGGCGCAGAAGCGCACTTCATCTATCCAGATAATCACAGCTAAATAAAACTGCTCTCTAATAGTTTTGTGTTTCTGTGGTAAGGTAGCCAGAGCTTCTGAGCAGGGTTGGGGGTAGGGTTAGCAACGCGCTTACGATGTTCTGGTGTTATAGGCGTCTATAGGCTACGGTAATAGGTTATCATCAGGTGGTCCATACACGTTTGCCGACCTAATCGTGTAAGAAAGCCTGATCCTACCGGTGCTACTGCTACCGGACCACACGGTGCACCATGCGGCAATACTCAAATCATATCTAAAAGATCAAAAATAAATCTCTATTTCATATCTTTACATATGTCTTCGTTATTCACTCCTACAAATCTTGTAACGTAATTTTTGTTTTTGTATTCCAGTTTTCTGATAAAGGCGACCGATAGTCTAGAAACTCAGCTGGCCACGGCTGCGAACAGTTGTCACGTGACAGAGGCCCTTATGCGCTGGTGCGACCAGCTATGGATGGTCCCCGCGCCCCTCCTCACAGCTTCGCAGAGGAAGCCCCCTCCACACCGGAGGATCCAACACACTTGAACCGTCGAACAGAAGCCGTGGACGAGCTTCGACTGAATGCGAAGACGGTTGCGCAGGCACGGCCTCAGGGCGGGGGCCTATTGACTTCCTCACTCATGGCTCTCCTGTCCTCTAATTTAGTACCCGTGCCTGTGAGTGACCTCGACGAGTTAAATACAGGGTTCCGACCCTCTTGACGTTGGATCCAATCAGGACTCAGACCGGTGACCGTTGGCGCCAACGTTGGTGCTCCATATTATAAGATAGAGTCAAGCGCTGTGTTACTATATTCCTGAACAATTAGTGTTACGGTTATGTTGTTATGATAGATGCATATACTCTGTGTTAATTTACGGTTAACGCATTTAGTGTGGTATACGACATGTGAATGAGATGCCAAATATCATATCTTTTTTTTTCATCAGTGTTATTTAGTACTATCGATAATTTTATTCCAGTTTTCTTTTGAGGCTGTATTTTATTTTATGGTATAAAGTGGTGTGTGGTGCCATTTGGGCCGTCGGATATGTTACCACTTGAAAAAAATTATGGTTGTTGAGATGGTGCCTTATATAGCATGATATTTTAATTAATTACTCACAATGTTTATTCTTAATATATGAAATGTAAATAATGTAGTGTAAAAAATGTACCAATTGACTAGGCAAGCAAAGACTGACTTGTATTATATTATCTACTTATGTATATGTTACTTTTTAAGTGTATTTACTTCACAAATAAAAATGTATTATTCAAATGGTTTTTTTTATTTTTGTCTGCCTAATGCCTATAATAAATAACATACTATTAGACCAATTTTCAAAACAAAATTGTGAAACAAACAAAGTTGTGAAACAAAAGAAAATTGAAAAAGATTAAAAAAAAGACAAACCCAAAACCTTGTTTTTTTTTTAATTTTTCACATAAATTTTGAGGTTATGTGAAAAAAGTATAAATACAAAAGTTGTAGATCTTTTTATTACCTACAACTTTGCCATTGAACTTTTTGCCATAGGACTTGTAGTTTAGCCAGAAATCGAGATAAACAGTTTTTTACCCTTAAACCTCCCCTACCACTTCCCGACCTCAGATCGACCGTAATTTATTTTTCCTATCATTTTCGTTGTATTCTCTTTCTTTTGCAATGTTCTTCATTCTACTATAAATTTCTTTGTTTTCAAAAGCTAAAAGCACTGGTCTATATGTAAATTGTAAAGAACGGCATAATAATAATAACGCTATCTTTATCGTTTTGATTTGCAATATCTGGCTTTTTCATACCATGTTATTGTGAAATTAAACAAATATGAAAATATCGAATTGAGTTTATGATTCTTATCATACACACATCTCTAATCTACTGTATGTATAATATAGGTGCATATTTTCATTCTCGTTTTTATCTTTGAAAGCATTATTAGTCAAAAAATGATTAAAGAAAACACAACAAAAGGAAAAATCCTTGTACAAATGAAACTGAAATGGTTATTTAATAGCTAATCGTTTTTTTTTAAGGATTTGTACTAATAATAATTGAATCAGTCTGCAAACTACTCATGGCGCTTAAAAATTTTTAAGCGTAGTTTAAGACTATTGCTTAAAAAATTTATTCACTAACTTAAGTATATTTTCGGAAATCAATAAGTCTAAAGAAACAATAAAAAATATTTTTGTTAATACTTTTAATGTTTCACATAAACAGAAAAACAAATTCACAGAATTGTGTTTGAGGAATGCACATTAAGAGCCATTTCACAATTTTTGACTCTGCAAGTTTAGGTAAATATGGTCGAAGCGCACGATCGTACGAGCTGCGCGGTCTTGTTGTCGCACTATACAACCAAAAGAAATCTTGATATTTTTTAATGTATATTAAAAATTAATAACTATGTTGTAAAATGTTTTTTAAATAATTATTTTGTTAAAAATTTCAAGTATGTTATATAACAACAGTCAATTACATTAAAAATAAAAATCAATTTTATGAAATATTTTTTTTAAAACTGATTTTGTGTTTTGAGTTTACTAATGAATCGAATATTTACGATATAAATAAAATAGCCTTTTATTATGCACAATAAAAACTTTGGATGCAAGTAGACCATCAAATTTTGCCGGCTTTAATTCTTTTATAAACTCATTGACACCGACAAACAGATTTATTAACAAATAACAAGACAAACAGATTTAAATGCTTATTTGTATTGATAATGTGAGAAAAAATATTTTAAGTAATAATTTTCGCATATTTTTTATTTTAATGAAAGTATCAAATGCGGTGAATCCACTATAACAACAGACGCTTGGCGCGCGTGAGCGAGACCGATAAAAGAAAGAGACAGCTGCGCTGAATTTGACATAGACCTTACCTCTGAGAGCGCTGGCGCTCGACTGATTTACTGCGTTTGATGCGTGGTATTATATACTATCTTTTAATTATTTAATACAAAAGGTATTAAAAATAATTCAATATTTTAATTATTTTTTTTATGTTCCCAAATGATGTAAGTTTACTTTGGTATAGATAGTTCGTTAAAATTTCTTAGTTTTCTAAGAAAAAGATCGCTTTTAAAATTGTACTTATTTGGAAAATATTCGTAACTATAAATATTTTATTATGGATTAACGGAGGTACGAATGGAAAAAAATCAATATTATGATTCAACAAAAACATATTCCACATATTACCATATTTTTTTGAAACAGTTTCAAGGTAGAGGTTATTGAAAAATAGGACGTCAAAGTATTCATTTCGACCGTTTTCCCAGGGAGGCGGCTGATGAAAAGGTTAATAATTTTGTACAAACAATATAAATCAAAATTCTGTTACATTGTGTTACTACAACAAAGGTTGTTCTATCACATTTCAAAAATAGAAATTATATTATTGCATCCCATAACTGAGATTAACGACGTCAAAATGTTACAATTCCGCGGATTGTTACCGATTTTTGTGAAATGGCTCTTAATAAGAACAAAAAAGATCAATACTTCAAATTTTTAATCAAGTATATAGCTTCATTATCTGCCCCACAGAGTATCCTGCCTCGATCACAGTGTAGAGTATTTATCGGCTTGTGTAATGCTGGCATTAACGAGGTTACATTCAATGTCGTTTTATCTTCTAATGGCACATATTCGTCTAGACCTTTCTTCGTCAACATATCCACATTCCAATCCCATATTTCTCCGGAAACCGAGCTTGTTAGTAATTTGTTAGGATTTTCTGGGTGAAATTGCATTTCCGTGACACCGGCAGCGTGAGCGTTGAGTAAGGAAGTCGGGAACTGGTTCATACGTAAGTCCCAAACGGCGACGGCTCCTGATTCACTGCCAGCTAATATTATATGCGGTTGTGTGGGATGTCGTGTTATACATGTGGCCGCTAGCTCATCTCCAGCGAGTAAAAATGCCGCAGCGGGCTTGTCGTTTGCAGATCTTATATCCCATATTTTCATGTGACCTCGGATATTGCCTGTTATGACCTAAAATTAAAGCAAAAATTACTAACTAAACTTTATAAAACAAATTTAAATAATTTACAGTTCTAATAACTGTATTGTAAAGATTAATATGGAGCCCGAGAGTTTGGCTTGAAATAAAAAGCTATGTAGCTATGTAGGTTGTCAAACTCTCATCATGGACTCTATCATTCTTTGAAAATTGGATTTGGTTTTCAAATATGTTAATCAAAAAACTTTAAAAGGCATGACTGAAGGAGCTCATTCATTTATTTAATTTTACCCTTATTTTGTTTTATAACAATTTTGATTGTTAAATTTCATAATTTTGTAAAAAAAAATATACCAAATTGAATTACCAATTAAAAAACAAATTTTTTTTTTTCTGTTCAGTAATGTTATGTATACAATCTAATCAATCAATGGTATATTTAATACAACATACGAAGTATACCAATATTTATATATATTACCTCGTTCAGTTTAATAAAACACACTGCATGCAAGGAACAGCTGTCTGCTCCTTTAATACTCCTAGTAACGTCACCTCTCCGACTGTTCAGGATGTTCACATTCCCATCCTCGCCAATACTTGCAATATCACCTTCAAGGGTATCTAGTGCTGTGCATGAACATTTATCCGAGCTGAAATTATAAAAAATAATTAAAATTGAGTAGTTTTTGTTCAGCTAGAATAGGAATTATTTATTGTAGTTTATCTAGTATGTTGTGTGAAATACAATCAAGATCAATTACTGAAATATTCAATAATATTTAAATTATGAAAAAAAAACAGGAATGTTATTTATAAGCATTAAAATCTCTTTTTAAACAATGTAATATTACTATAATTATGTTAAGAGTATTATATATAAATTAATAACCATTGCACCTTGTCCTAGATGGAGAGAGAGGCTTATGTCCAGTAGGATGATAAAGAATAAATCAATCAAATAAATATAAAAAAATTGTCAGTATTAGACTAATAGGATACATTCAATTTGCCGCTAAATTGACAAGGCATTGGTACTATAGTAATAACTAACTGTTGTGCTAGATATTGACAGTTTGGCCAAGCTCAGAACAAAATGTTTGTATAGGTAATGCAGATTTTTGTGAGGTTTGGCATACTATTGACTCATCACTTCAGCCTATTGCAGTCCACTGCTGGACAGAGATCTCTCCAAGTGCGAACTTGAACCAGACTTCTCGGTTTTCCGCAATCCTCCAGCCTATACCGGCAATCTTACGTATATCGTTGGTTTTTGGATTATTGATACTACTAGACATTAAATGCAAGTTGTTTATTTATTATTAATTAAGTAATTTATTACCTAAAATTGTGTAACGATTTCCAGATATGAACTTCTTTTAAAGGAGCTTGTCTATCGTAGGCACTTATTTCTAATATTCGGACATCGCCACTTGAAATTGAAACAGCAATAGACTTCTTATCCAAAAACTTTATATCAGTAACATCACCGTTTACTTTGTACTCTGATAATTGTTTTGGGTACTCGACGTCTTCATCTTCATTAATAAACTCGAAACTCCAAACTTTAACGGAGTTTTCATCGTCGTCCCAACTTCCAGTAAAGAAATGTTTTGTTTCGACGTAATCTTCGGGTATCCATCGTATTTTGTTAATTTTCTGTGACACGAAAGTACCTTGCACGTCCAGCGGCATTTTTTAGGAATTAAAATGAATATCAAAATCAAATAAGAATATTTTTATTTTTCACAAGAAACACGAAACGAAACCGCTAACATTAGGCTAACATTTAATTTGAGGATTGAGGCACACACAGCACAGATTAAGTATAAGGCCCTGCGCGCACTAGTGACATTTGTCACCGTGACAAAAAATTCTTTGTCACTGTCACGTCACCGTCACCTTCGCGACTGCGCGCACTTGCAGTGACAGATTATATACAGATATAGGTTGTCTGTGAACTCGTTTTTAGAAATAGAAAGAAATACAATAATAAAAAGTATTGGATTCACCCGCTTTGGAGTGATAGGCTGATAAGTGGAAAGTTCTACACCATGTTTGCCAACCTACGTACATATGACACGTGACATTTTGTCGCGTCACGGGCATGTTGGCGTCCTCCGCGGACAAAAAGTCACCGAATTGTCACGCATCCAAGTGCGCGCACCTTCATTAGGGATGATGGACGTGGTGACAGTGACAAAAAGTCACGGTGACAAAAAGTCACTAGTGCGCGCAGGGCCTTAGTTACTAACTTACTAGTGATGAGCGTTGAATGAACGAACCGTTTTTTTACCCCGGCTCCACACGTTGGCCCCAACATAGGTCCCAACGTTACTCGTCCAACGTGTGGAGCTAGAAAATGGCATCCGTCCCAACGTTGGGGCGAGCGTTGGTAGTTCGCCGGCTCGTGTCGGTTTTATCAAAGGAATCTGCGCCAACGTTCGCGATCCGTCCACACGTTGGCGCGTTGCTCAGTTCTGTTGCAACACGCAGCGAGTGCGTACGTCGAGCGAGAATGGCTTCCTTATCCACAAAATTGCCACCGGCATGGACAAATGAAAAAATCATAGAATTTATTGAACTTTTGATAAAGTTCAATAAATTCCATGACTTTTTCACATCTAATAATATGGGACGCTACTCGAAAGGATCATAAAAATAAAAATTTATTAGCTGATGCATGGCGCACCATTCAACAGAATATGGGAATGAATTTCTCAATTGAAGATTTTAAAAAAAAGCGAGAATCATTAATGAGCACATATCGCCTTTACAGAAAAAAAAATAGTGACTCTACTCGATCTTTGACGTGGATTTTTATTTTTTCTCAATAACAAATATAAATGTGAAATCAGTACTATAAAAGCGCTCAGAGCAATTTCGATTTCTATATCGGACGTCTTTACATTGGCCCTGACGGGACAGAACTAGTTTGATAGCCAACGTGTGTACGGCTCTCCGAATATTATGCAGTTCAACGTTGGTACGAGCGTTGGGGCCAACGTGTGGAGCCGGCCTTAGACTGTTTTTTTGTAATCAACTAGACTAGTTTACAGTCCAATGTTAAACCGGTTTATTCATGAACTAGGTACATTTTGCATTGTGTTTTGTCATTTTGTGTAGTCGATCTACCATCGGGCGTCATCGGCCATAGTCGGCCGGCCGCGGCGCGGCGACGCGATGCGGCGTTCGGGTGTTGTCGCCATTCGTCGCTTCTAGATTTTCGTTCGTTCTGTCTTGCTTGTTTGTAAGCTTAGAATGTATATCACTTTCCCTTCACTCGCCACCGGCCACACGTGCTCGACTCGAACGGCAAATTTCATTCCTCGAGGCGACAGTGTTACATGAAAATAAACTCTAATGATAATGAGTAAAGTGCTTTTTTGTCTTTACACTAATTAATGAAAAAGATTTTGAAATTTGTTTGTTTACATTCATTGAGCTATTATTACTAACGAGTACATATTAATTCAATGTTTACATTATTAATGCATTATTCATTATTTTTTACTTTTGTATTAACAGAAGAACCCTAACGCGATAACCACTTTGTTTAGATTAACATTCCAACTATTACTACATCTACTATGTACTTGCATATTAATATAAATATTATATCATAAAATCGTATTAAAAAATCGTTAACTTTCATCGTAAAGACGTAAACTCATAACAGTCTCGTTTCGTTCATTCGTTGACCACCAACCAGTAGGGATGTCGGAAAAGTATCGATATATCGATGTATCGATATTTTTTATCCAAAATATCGATATTTTTAGTCGATATATTTTGATCCGATATATCGATACAAAATATTCAATATCGAAAATAGTATCAAAAACGATATATTTTTTATTTTATTTATGTAACTAAACACTGACAGTACAGCATGTAAAGAGCAGAGTTTTCTACTTTCGCCACCGGAGAAACACTAGTTTGCCTACAACAAATAGCTTTTAAATATATGTTTTATTTTTATTTATTAACATACATGAAAGAATATAAATTAATAAGACGCCACATAAACTCATTTGAGTTTTACCAGACATCAGTATTATCGATATAAGTCGATTTTAGTTAGAAGATAGCTTTTTAGGTTTTGATATTTTTGTAATTATTGCCTAATAAGAAGGAATAATTATAGAAATACGTACATTATTATTGAGATTTTTTTACATTAAAATAATTACCAATGTATTAAAAAATTACTATTGATAATATTGAGCTAAATACACTATTAGTTTACAACGCAAAATCTTCGATTTTTTTTGTTTACTTATGCAAAGGGTTTAAATACATAAAAAATTTTGAGTTCATGTTGATCATCCTATATGGATTAGTAGCTCATCTCAGCCAAAGTAAAATTTGACCGATATATCGATATTTTTTTCTTCGATATATCGTCATCGATATTGATATTTTTATAAATATCGATACATTGATATATCGATATTTTTTTCATTTCCGACAACCCTACCAACCAGCCAACCACTAGTTTACAACTTTATAGTACGGGAGGTAGCGTAGCAATTTTTTTAGGAATTTTATACCGAATAAATTGTATTTCAAACACTTTTTTAATGGTCAGACATCGGTAAAGTGAGCGTCAGTTGTCGCACTAGCGGTGGAGCTAAAGGGGACAGCATGAGAAAGTAATTGGAAAAAAATCTGCTCCAATGAATTTTATACCGAGCGAAAATGTGTTATATTATTGTTTCAATCACATACTTTAAAAAAAATAGTCGTCAGCTGTATTGATGAAGGTGGGTTATATGTCAGTCACGTGCATGAACATCATTGAAAATTTGACAAAAAAAGTAATTTTATACCTTATGAAATTTGTAGATATAAATTTTTATACTTTTAAAATAATAAAGAAAACCGTCAGCCGTATTTTTGATAGGGGAAAGACCGTCAGTCAGCGTGATAAACATTTTGCACGCTCAATGCATTTGAGCGTTGCATAGTATCTTTGGAAAATAAACTGATGATCTTTACACCCATAAACATTTTTTTACATTCAAATTATCTTATACTTTGAATTCAATAAGTATAATATCAATTTAGTATAAAAAACACCACATTTTATTTATTAATTTTGTATCGGTTTCATATTATATTAATATGTACTGTAGCATCAAGGAATTTCAAGCAGTAAAGGTCTCACTACTCTAATATACCTTGCCTAAAAGTTATTTTTCTAGCCTTCTGGTAGAATTATAAAATAATGAAAAAATAGAAAGAAGCGTAGAGCACAATTTAAATTATACAACGCATGAAGAAGCAAAGAACAAACGTAGTAATAAGATGTTCTGATACAGATATTTTAATGGTTCTATTGGAGAATATGAGTCTTTCTATAATATAGGTACATAATATACAATATAATATACAATAATATTCTATTGGAGAGTATGAGTATTCAGAACAATCTTAAAATTTATTTATTATTCGGAACTGGAAATGCACAACGTTATATCGATGTTACTCAACTGTACGAAGTATTAGGACCTAGCTTGTGCGCATCGTTGCCAGGATTTCATGCATTCACAGGATACGACTTTAATCCCGCTTTTTGTAGGTGAGGTGAAAGACCGTTCGAAATTTTAAGAGAGTCAGAATCATTAATAAGAACATTTACAGATATAGCAAATATAAACTATAATAATATACATCAACTTCTAAAAAAGATCGAAGAATTTGTATGCAGAATGTATGGTCTGAAAGTAATAGATAAAGTGAATACAGCACAAGTAGAGACATTCATCAAAACATTTAAAATAAATAGTCCAAAAGACAAATTCACACTTAAAAGTACACTTGAATGTGCAATATTCCCTGCATGTCAATCTGAATTATACCAGCAATCAGCATGTATTACGTACATCCTATATAGCGCATCTTTCGAGTCATGCTCATCAGTCAGTTTCATCAGTATTATGACCGTTATACTACGGATGGAAGGAAGAAAATAATGAATACACTTTGAAATGGTTCGACGGTGATCAAGTTTCACCATCACCATCTATGGTTTCTACAGTACATTTAAGTTCTCATCGTCGACAGCTCCGATGATAGTTGTGAGGAAAGTGATGGATATCACACAGACACAGAAGAAGATGTATATAAAAAAGTAAAATAATAATTTATGTATCAATAGAAATCTGAGCTTTTTTTTCTTATTTATCTTCATTAACAATTTTTTTTTAAATAATTAGTATTTTGTTTCTAATAAATATACATATACATATTGTGACGCCGCGTTGGCGCAGCGGTCACAGCACTGGATTGCGTTGGGCTGTTGCGCGGGTGGTTGCGGGTTCGATCCCCGCACACGACAACATTTGTATTGGCCATACAGATGTTTGCCGTGGTCTGAGTGTTTGTGCAGTCCTTGTGGGTCTCCCCACCGTGCCTCGGAGAGCACGTTAAGCCGTCGGTCCCGGTTGTTATCATGTACACCTGATAGCGATCGCTCATAGTAGGTAATATATCCGCCAACCCGCATTGGAGCAGGGTGGTGGATTAAGCTCCAATCCTTCTCCTACATGGGGAAGAGGCCTATGCTCAACAGTGGGATATTACAGGCTGAATCGTGATCGTGATCGTGAAATATATATTTCTGTATATACATATAATTATGTAATTTGAAACCGGAACAAAATGAATAAATAAAATGTGGTGTTTTTTATACTAAATTGATATTATACTTATTGAATTCAAGTATAAGATAATGTGAATGTAAAAATAAATGTTTATGGGTGTAAAGATCATCAGTTTATTTTCCAAAGAGACTATCCCCCACCACTACAGCCTATCACAGTCCACTGTTGGACATAGGCCTCCACAAGTTCGCGCCCAACATTATGACGCGAACTCATGTGTTTTGCCCATAGTCACCACGCTGGGCATGCGGGTTGGTGACCGCAGGGCTGGCTTTGTCGCACCGAAGACGCTGCTGCCCGTCTTTGGCCTGTGTATTTCAAAGCCAGCATGGATGGTTATCCCGCCATCCGTCGGCTTTTTAAGTTCCAAGGTGGTAGTGGAACTGTGTTATCCCTTAGTCGCCTCTTACGACACCCACGGGAAGAGAGGGGGTGGCTAAATTCTTTAGTGCCGTAGCCACACAGCACTACTTATATACATATGCAAAGAGACTATGCAACGCTCAAATGCATTGAGCGCGCAAAATGTTTATCACGCTGACTGACGGTCTTTCCCCCATCAAAAATACGGCTGACGGTTTTCTTTATTATTTTAAAAGTATAAGAATTTATATCTACAAATTTCATAAGGTATAAAATTACTTTTTTTGTCAAATTTTCAATGATGTTCATGCACGTGACTGACATATAACCCACCTTCATCAATACAGCTGACGACTATTTTTTTAAAGTATGTGATTGAAACAATAATATACTTAACACATTTTCGCTCGGTATAAAATTCATTGGAGCAGATTTTTTTCCAATTACTTACTCATGCTGTCTCTTTTAGCTCCACCGCTATCAGAGCAGCTGACGTTTAGAGCTGTTATGTGTTAGGGGAAAACTATTATTGTTATGATTTTCAGCCGGTATAAAATGACTTGCTCAACTATAGCGCTGCCTCCCGAGCTATTAAGCCTTTCACCGACAGGCGCCGATTCGTAACGCAGATGCGATCTAAAGGGCGCCACACACGGCGAAGATACTATAGGTAATAATTATGTTATCTTAACATACAATAAACGTGTGTGTAAAACGTGTATGGCGCCCTTTAGATCGCATCTGCGTTACGAATCGGCGCCTGTCGGTGGAAAGCATGGACATAGTAACTAAGGACAGAGCACTCGCAGCTCAAAAACGAGCCGACAGAGATAGTTAGTACGGAGGCCTTGTGTCCCTTTCTAATAGGGTGACATTAAGATTTGGAAACTTGAAAAATCTGACACCAGTATTGACGACTATTATTATATTATTAGATTTATTTATAATGAATAAATAATAAATATTATATTATTATATTTATTATTTGTTTTCATGTGTGTCAATATACAGACATTTGCACAAGGGATGGATTACAAAATCAATACATATAATAAAAATGTAACAGATCGCTTTCTGTATGAATGGAAATGGAAGATATATAGAAAAAATATTATTGGGACCTTTATCAACGCAAATAGCACTCAAAACAATGATTGTTAGAATTTTTGTCTGTTTCAGAAATGTGTTTGTCTGTCA
Organism: Melitaea athalia; assembly: GCA_905220545.2. Lineage (NCBI taxonomy): Eukaryota > Metazoa > Arthropoda > Insecta > Lepidoptera > Nymphalidae > Melitaea > Melitaea athalia. The sequence goes on from HG992178.1 coordinate 22,688,356, forward strand.
TCTCAGAAACGGCTTATCCAATTTAGGTGTAGTTTTCACTAATATATTGTGCTAGGCTGCACTTAACATTTAGTGTTTGTTTTATGTCAATCGGTTCATAAATAAAAAGTTATGCCAATTTAAAGAATCACGTTGAACATGTTAATAACCAAACGACGGTGCTTATAATCCAAAATAAACCAAAACATGTATTGAAAAAATGCTGTCCAAAGTCACTATTCCACGCGGACGAAGTCGCGGGCACAGCTAGTAAACAATACAAATAGTACGAGTTATTTATTTATTAATCTTAGACCTTAATGCTATATTTGTTACAGTTGGCAAGTAAATACAGTCCAAATAATGTCATTACAATTATTTTAATTTTAATATTTTATTTTTATTTGAACAACAAATAGTATTTATAACACAAACATTTCTTTAATATCAATAAAAGTGAATAAAGTGACGCATGGTCACCATAGTTGTAGATGGAAATTTGTTTATATGAAAATGAACACTAACACAAGGTGTTAAGCATTATATTCAGTTTTATTACAGTCTTAAACAATGTCCTCTGTGATGTTTACGAGAGTTACCGTAAGAAAAAAAAGAAATAGGCAAAATAATAATTTATGTTTTCTTTTTATTTAAGAATAAATTTAAAGAAATTAATTTTAATTATCATTTGCTGACTTACAATTGGTAAAATAACATTAAAATACAATTGTTTCAATGGAGTTTTAGGTCAGCCATAATTTTTGATCAGAAACATTTTTATGCTGGCAATATGAAAGAACGAGACACAAGGCCTCCGTTGTGACTATCTCTCTCGGCTCGTTTTTGCATTTGTATAATGCGCAACCGAATATAATACTTAAGTCGTTGGACTAGTGTTCATTTTCGTAAATACATATATAAGATAATATATCTATTTGTATGAGAGTACCAAAATAACAAGATGACGTTGCTCTGAAATCAAAGTTTATTCATTAAAATTAAATATTCTAGCTTTATACACAATAATAACATAATTAATATACATCCTACCTGAAATCAAAGAAACGACATTTCAAGTTTATTATTCTATACGTACTCTTATTTACAAATTCTAATTCTAACAATTAATAAAATAGCTATATAAATTTTATAATATTCTGTCTGACATCTTACTATTTAAAATTTAAAATCAAATGACATCCAGCCAGGCGTCACATAATAAACTAAAGAGATTCTTTAAGAATTTCTTTATATCTCCCCCCCTGGAGAAAGATAATTTAAAAATAAAAACTCTCATCTTCTATTTTGGTTGCTGGAATAATTTTTGAAATATGAAATAAATTAGACTCTGTTTTCCTATATCCAGTGTCGATTCTATATATCGATTTAGATTTTCTTTCCATGATTTGATAAGGACCAATTTTCAGCTCATCTAGTTTTTTTCTGTTTAGCTTATTTCCATTTTCTATGTACACCATGTCTCCAACATTAAATTCATGGTGTTTTCTGTTCTTATCAAATAACATTTTGTTGTAGTTATGTGATTTTATTGTATTTTCTAATGCTGTTGTCCTATCTCTTATCCAATTATTTTCAGTCTTTTCTGTCGTCAATTCTTTTGGTAAAATAGTAAAATCTATACCGTATAAAAGATAAGTTGGAGAGAAACCAGTTACTGAGTGGATAGTTTTATTATATTTATCTACACACTCATGAGCTATCGTTGTCCAAGCTTTTCTATTTCCATCTTCATTAAATTTGCATCGTATTTTATTCACCAATGTTTGGTTTAATCTCTCATTTAAACCGTTCGAGAATGGTGCATTTACTGCAGTGAATATCATAGTTATTTGTTTTTCTTCCAAAAATTTCTTGAATTCATTTGAATTTATACCGGGATACTGGTCGGTTAGAAGCATCTTAATGTCGTCAGTGTTTGATATTTTTGAAACCAGTTTAATAAAATCATTCGCACATTGAGTTTTCGATGTTAGTATAAATGCGTATCTCGTAAAGTGATCTACTAAAAGATGTAGATACTTCTTTGTAGATCTTGAGCCTCCAAAACCTCCTATTGTATCTATTGAGACTATCTCAAAAGGTTTCTTGGCTGGACCCAGATGAGACATAAATCCAAATTTCTCCTGTCCTCTTGATTTATTTTTTATACAAATCTTACAGTTTTTACATATTTCTTTGATATTTTTAGTTAAATTTTTTGCAGTGTATAATGGACCAAGTGTTTTTTGCATCTGCTGAATTCCTATATGACATAGATTTTCATGTATATTTCTTATAAATTGTATGCTGAATTCCTCTGATAAAATTATTTTTTCTTTATTTCTTACTTTTTTAAAATATATGTTTTGTTTCTTGATCATTTTATTTTTATTATTTTGTATCTCTTCATTTTCATTCTGATCCATTAAAATATCTTCGACATCAATTAAGTTCACAATCTTAAGCTGTTCATCTTTATTTTCATCAGATTCTAATACTGGGTTTCTGCTAAGGCAATCTGCTTCCAAATTATCTTTTCCTGGAGCGTATTTTATTTTAAAATCATATTGGGATAAGTAGTACATCAAGTCACCTAGATCTTCATCAGTTCTTGATTTCACATTCATATTTTCTAATGGCTTATGGTCTGAATAAACTGTAAATGATTTTCCTATTAACCAGTATTGCCAGTATCGTACCGCTTCTTTAATGGCCAAACATTCTAAATATATGGCTTTTTTCTTTTTTTGAGCTTCATTTAGCTTCTTTGAGAAATAAGCAACTGGCTTTTCTATCCCATCTGGCTGTGTCTGTTTTAAAATGGCTCCAATTCCTTCTATAGACGCGTCTGTATAAATATTTATTGGTAAATCTTTATCATATATTTCCAAAACTGGTTGAGAACAAAGAATTTTTTTTATTTTTTCAAATGTCTCTTGGCATTTATCAGTCCAAATGAAATTTTGATTTTTTCTGAGTAAATTATGCAATGGATCTAATATTATTGCACTTCTTGGAATATATTCATGATAATAATTTATTTTTCCTAGAAACTGTCTTACATTTTTTTGTGTTTTTGGAATAGGAAAATTTTTTATAGAAATCAAATTATCTTTTAATGGTTTTATAGAATTATTTTGTATAATATGACCCAGATATTTTACTGAATTTGATGCAAATGTGCATTTTGTAAATTTCAATTTAAAACCTTCTGTTTTAATTGCTTCTAATAATTGCTTCAGATGACTAATGTGTTGATCAAAAGATTTTGAAAATACTAGGATATCATCTATGTAATTTACAGCAAATTCTGTAAGTTTGTATTTTCTAAGTATATTGCTCAATATTCTTTGAAATATTGCTGGTGCTGTTTTTAAGCCAAATGGTAAGCAAGTCCATTGGAAATGTCCTTCTTGAGTCACAAATCCAGTTTTCTTCCTGTCTTCTATTCTCAATGGAATTGACCAAAATGCAGAATTAATATCTAGTGTTGTGAAATATGTACAATTTCTCGTTTTTGTCATTATATCATCTATTAAAGGAAATGGTTGGGCCTCCGGCACTACTATTTTATTAAGTTCCCTAAAATCTATACATAATCTGGATTTCTTGTTTTCCTCTTTTTTAAAAGCCAAAGTGACAGGTGCAGCAAAAGGACTGTAGGATTCTTCTATAAGATTTTTATTCAATAAATTTGCTATTTGCTTCTCTATTTCTTTTCTATCTTCCATAGTGCATTTGTATGGCCTTTTACAGCAATATTTGTCTACCAATAAGTCTATTCTAGCTTCATATCCATTAACAGTACCAACATCATATTTATTTTTTGCAAATACTGTGTTGTATTCTTCAATTAATTTATTAATTTGTGATTTTTTTATATCATCTAAATGATCTATCTTTATTTCAAAATCTTCTTCTTTTACATGTTCATTGAAGTTAATTTTGTATTGTTTTATATCTCTGTTATCTGTGCTTTCTTTTCCTTCACTATTTGTTTTTATGTTCTCATTGAAATGAGCTTTTTTAAAATAATTTTTAAATCTTCGTTTTGTACTAGTTTGAATTGCTTTATAATGTCTAATCCAATCAAGAAATCATAGTTAAAATTTTTTTCATCAATAATGTATACATCTACATTTTTTTCTATCTCAAATATTTTAATTTTCAAATTTGTCAAACCACTAGTCTTTTTGACACCATTAATTGTTATTAAATTTGTTGCATTCATATTGTTTATTTTCCCTTTTAGTTTTAATAGCTTCGAATTTATCAGGGAAACGTTTGAACCTGAATCATAGATTCCATATACATGCAACATATTATTCAATAGCAGTTTGACTTTGATTAATGGTGTCACTATTCGTTTTTTTGATTAGTTTCCTTTAATTCGGCTTCTATAACAGAATTATTAATAGGTTTAATATTATTTTCTTTTATTATATCATCTTCGTTTGTTTTAAACCAGCATGTAGATTCGGGGTGATAGCGAGTTCCTTTTTTTAATTTTTTACAAATATTACATGGGCTGTTATTTTCTTTTATTGTATTATCTTGATTTAAAAACCAGCATGTAGATTCGCGATGATAGCGAGTTCCTTTTTTTAATTTTTTACAAATATTACATGGGCTTTTATTTTCATTTCTATTGATGCTTCCTGGATTTCCATATTTTCTGTAGAATAAATCATTATTTTTGCTAACCATATGTTCATATTTGCCTAACTCATTAAACAGGTCAACAGTATCTATTAATATTTCTCTATCAATCTTGGTAAGTATGAATTCTGGCAAACCAGCAGCAATAAGATCTATCAATGTCCCTGTATCAACTGAGTTTCTCATATCAAGTAACAACTTTTCCTTCTTTATAGCATAATCTAATAATAACCCATCTTTATATTTATATGATAATGCATAAGTAATTTTGTTCCAACCTTTGTTTACAAATGATGCACAGAATTTGTCTTTCCATACTGACCATTCCGAATCCATGGTAAGTTTTGTCACCATAGAACTGTACCAGTCTAAACAACTTTTATCCATAAATAACCGTAGTATTTCAATTTTTTTCTCATCCTGTATCACATTAAGACGAAGGCATTCTTTTTCAAATGTGTCAATCCATTGTCTCGCATTAAAATTTTTAGTTGTAAATTTTTCAATCATAAACCTCTCTGTTATATTTTTCAAATTATGTTTATTTTCTTGTGTATTTTCTACTAGATTTTCAAAGAGTTTTTCTAGTATACCTGCTTCACTATTTTGTGTAGTCGTAGTTTGTTTTTTATCCAATTCTTCTAAGTATTGGTCTGCAAACTGTAAATTGCCTTCTTCGTCTATATAGGTTTTTTTTTGTTCCTCTGACATAGTTATCCAAACCCTTCGCGTCTGGTATCTTTTCTTAAGACTGTTTTTTACCTTGGTATAAGCAGCCGTTTTTATTATGTCTTTGTGATAACCAACATATTGAAATTCATCGGGAATAGCATATACTTTTCCCTCATGTGTAGATATTGACGTTATATAGCATGCATCAGATTTTCCGTCGCTTGATGGCAAAATTGCAAATTCAAAACAAAGTTTCTCCATATTTTGTTTCAATTTAAATCTTATAAACAAAAATGTCGTTTTATAAGATAATATATCTATTTGTATGAGAGTACCAAAATAACAAGATGACGTTGCTCTGAAATCAAAGTTTATTCATTAAAATTAAATATTCTAGCTTTATACACAATAATAACATAATTAATATACATCCTACCTGAAATCAAAGAAACGACATTTCAAGTTTATTATTCTATACGTACTCTTATTTACAAATTCTAATTCTAACAATTAATAAAATAGCTATATAAATTTTATAATATTCTGTCTGACATCTTACTATTTAAAATTTAAAATCAAATGACATCCAGCCAGGCGTCACATAATAAACTAAAGAGATTCTTTAAGAATTTCTTTATACATATTTTCAGAGTACTCTGTCCTGTTAGGTAGGTGTTACGTCCATGGTGGAAAGCCTCATGCAACGACTGACAAGAGTCCGCGTCGAACTCAACACGGACGCGGACTTCCAAAAATTAAGGTTAGTAACTTAGTACCCGACGCCAGTTTAGGACCCCGAATAGCTCTCGCAGCGCGATGAGCGCAGATAATGATTGGTTCCAACCGTTGACCTATATGCTGCGCGAGAAACGAAACGTTGGCGCGATTTAATTCCGTACACCGCCATCTGTTGTTGAGTTTTGGTACTAACTCTTGTATGTAGAGGCCCTTGATAATTATACCTACTTAATCATTTTACAGTTTTTAACCGACTTCAAAAAAGGAAAAGGTTACTCAATTCGACCATATTTACATAATTATATATTTTTTTATGTATGTTCGGGGATAACTTCGTCGTTTATGAACCGATTTTGATAATTCTTTTTTTATTGGAAAGGAGATATCCCAACTTACCATGATAAGTAAATCAGGATCTGATGATGAGATCCCAGTGAAATCGAGGGGAACCCTCGAAAATCGTAGTGACGACTAGTGCGTTTGTTAATTTATTTATTATTCATTGCTTGCCGATGTAATTGAAGTCGGTTTTTTTCCTTTGCTAGCAAACACAAAGTTGATATTGTTTCATACAATGAGATTATTTAAAATTAGAAACTTAACTCGTATACTAGACAACATTACAGAAGACATCCTTACATTTCTCAGTAAGTACGTACAAAGTTCTTATAACATAAATTTTTATCATTTTTTTTTTATTGTAGAAATTATTTTAATAACTTATTGAAGTAAAACTTAGCGTTACGAAAAGTGTGATCGGGCGAGGTGAACGGAGCAAGAGAGACGTGCGAGCACACATTTTCTTTCTCTCTTTCTCTCATAGCCAGTTTCGTTTCGTATATTCTAAGACACTGTGAAGGCCTATTGTGCAGAAGCTTACTTCAGTCGTGTGGTCTAGCGCACTCGTTGTTTTATGTGCTTTACCTCATAACATCTTATTCATCATTTCAGCCTATCGCAGTCCACTGCTGGACATAGGCCTCCACAAGTTCGCGCCAACAATGCCGCGAACTCATGTGTTTTGCCCATAGTCACCACGCTGGCAGGCGGGTTGGTGACCGCAGGGTTTTGTCGCACCGAAGACGCTACTGCCCGTCTTCAGTCTGTGTAGTTCAAAGCCAGCAGTTGGATGGTTATCCCGCCATCGCATCGGTCGGCTTTAACAGTTCCAAGGTGCTAGCGGAACTATGTTATCCCTTAGTCGCCTCTTACGACACCCACAGGAAGAGAGGGGGAGGCTATATACTTTGCCGTAGCCACATAGCAATAATAACTGTGTGTGTGTGTGCTGAAGATGATCGGAGAAAGCTTTGACTGCTTATACCTCCGGCATTGCTGCGATCGACACCTTCCAGTACAAATGCCGGAGCGAAAGCTGTATTAGGTTGTCTTAAGTTTCTTTAATATGAATTATTGTTAATTGTTTATTTGTTTATTGCTATTGTTTATTATTATTATTAGTTTGATTGGAATTTGTTACACTCGGCTAACCTAACCCCACGGTATCGGTGTGCCTTCAGCTTTACTTCATAGGAAGACAATTAAAACAATATATTTTAATATCAGAAACCCAGGTGTGCTCACAGCCTTATTACTCTGTACCGCGCACCTGCAAGATTTCAACATAATTTCGGATGAAGATTGGAGACCACCGCAGCGACCACCGCCGCGACGGCCCCACCGAGGAAACCTTTCGTTAACTTCTTTTTATTAAATCATTCTCGTACTTAACATCAGTAGGGAATCACTTATTCTTAATCATGTAGTTTCAATAGCAAATTTTAATTGTAATTTTAGTTAATAAATGTAATTATAAGTAAATTGCCTTTTCTTGGCACCTGCGGCTGCAACAATCGTAACTGGCGCAGTCGGTAGGATAGTACTCGCGGGCCGGTTCGCGGGATTCGGGAACAAAAATCGTCACGAAGCGTGCCACCCGTGTGGTTTTCGAACTACGATCGAGTACTATACGAAGAATCTACGGAAGTTGCAGCCAAAGGGAATCAAGAAATCGATTCGGCTAAGAAAAATGCAATTGTAAGTACCTTGAATCTTTCAAGTTCCTTACCAAAACCTATCCTATAAGCAATCCTAATCCATAAAAATTATATCGCATAATTTTTGTGTGTATTTTAGCCCTATTATACACATTTTTTTTTATATAATTATATAGCTGTGTTTTAATTTTAATTCACTTATTATATTTATGTAATCGGTAAAAATTATATCGCATAATTTTTAAATTTTAGCCGTATTATACATATTTTATACGAGTATAATTATACATAGCTGACTGTTAATTTTTAAGTCAGTTATTAAATTTAATTAATCAGTAAAAATTATATCGCATAATTTTATGTGTGAATTTTAGGCGTATTATAGATATTTTAAGTATAGAATTATTATATATAGCTGTGTGTTAATTTACCTATAGATTCCAAAATTTTTCATCCGCGAGAAATTAGGAATAGTAAGTTAAGTAATATTAGGCTAAATTCAAATAGAATTAATTTATTTGAGACAGCACTCTATAGTGACCTTTCGATACAGACGCAAGGTTCCAGCACACTACTAGTAAAAACGACTACTCTATTACTCTGCCTTGCTTGCTTGCTTTTCAATAAAATTAGTCGAAGCGATGCGGAGCATGACCTTGATCTAATGAAATATGCTCATCTTACTCAAACAGTAATGATATTGAGTGACAATGTAGATTATATTTCACAGGAGATAATTAAATTCCAGAATATTCTAGCGTTTGTTTAAACTGTCACTTTACATCATTTGACTTTAGATCAAACCACCTTACGCTCTATTATAGATAAGCTGCATATAATTGATTTAGACATAAGAGAATACTATGACATAATTAAGGTACGATTATTTTACGTAGGTAACGAGATAGTTTTAGTTTTTCAATTCCCAATAGTTATATCTTTTATCTATAATTTATATTAGTTATCTATTCTTATTATATAAGTTATATATTAGTTATCTATTCTTGTTATAGTTATCTATTCCCAATAAATACCATCAGGTCCTATCACCCACCTTTCCATTCCTAGTTATCCATGAGAATGAATTCAGGTACATAGAGGCTGAATGCCCGAAGGCCAGCAAGTGGCATTTATGTATAGAAAAGCCGAACTATCTTAATCAATCATAGAGAACTGCATACAACAATTTATAACAACGCAGGAGCGTAGTACTTTATATAAGCCTATGACTGTCACTTTGAGCCACGCAGCATATAAAGAATTGGATGAAAAGAATTACACAGTCAGTTTTCCTGAATTAACAAAGGCCCACTTGTTCTGCGAGCGACACTCCTATGAAACTCTTCACGGCAGCTATCTTGTCATAATCCCCAAGCAATGTTATATGGAGACGGAAGCTTAAAAACCTTCAAGAAATTAAAACTAGAATCTACATGCAGCAACCTATAAAGTTAAAAGCCGAAGAAAACTATGGTATCTATCACACTACGATACCTATGTATGTAACCATACTATTAAGTACATGCGCCCTTCTAACCGTGTTCTATCGGAAGCGCCATACCAGACCATTAGCTAAGACTGTGAAAGAAAATGAATAAAATAATTCGGAGATGCAAGCCGTCGACGCTGTCCCAGGTACAAGAAGGGTGGATCCTGATCATCTTCCAGCGCAGTTTACGACATCAGTCTTCAACAGACGCTGTTCTACGGGGGGAGGTGTTACACTCGGCTAACCTAACCCCACGGTATCGGTGTGCCTTCAGCTTTACTTCATAGGAAGACAATTAAAACAATATATTTTAATATCAGAAACCCAGGTGTGCTCACAGCCTTATTACTCTGTACCGCGCACCTGCAAGATTTCAACATAATTTCGGATGAAGATTGGAGACCACCGCAGCGACCACCGCCGCGACGGCCCCACCGAGGAAACCTTTCGTTAACTTCTTTTTATTAAATCATTCTCGTACTTAACATCAGTAGGGAATCACTTATTCTTAATCATGTAGTTTCAATAGCAAATTTTAATTGTAATTTTAGTTAATAAATGTAATTATAAGTAAATTGCCTTTTCTTGGCACCTGCGGCTGCAACAATCGTAACTAATTGTAAAATAATTGTGACATAGAAATTTTTGCTTGTATTTATTTCAGTTGCTGTTATTCATTGTAAAAATTGTGCTTTTTATGGGTCATTTGATACCCGAAATAAAGAATTATTTATTTATTTATTTATTTATAACTAATATTCAATGTACCTACTCTGTGCTGGAAATAGTCCGCGTCAGAAAGGACGCGGATATCAAAAATTGTAGTTGTGATAATTGCTTTAAGTACCTACGAGTTTGCAAGTTACAGTCTCGCCGCTGACCTACATGCAGGTCTGTCGTTAATAATGGATAATCCGGTAAGTGGAGGTAGTCCAGATATCACGCTACAATTAAATCATTGTTTTATGTCACTTTTACCAACAGTGTAAAAATGGTGTCCACTTTTAATGTTTTTTAAAAATTTTGTTCCTTTGGCCATCCAATCCGGTGCCATTTCAACAAAATTTTGCATTTTTGTGGCATCGCACTCCTACAAACATGTTTTATTTAATTTAATTAGATTTAGAGGCGTTTTAATCATAAAACATTAATAATAAAATTAACATTTAAAGTATTTTTTCCAGCTCAGCTTTAGTGTTACATATATGGTGCAATTACTTTTCTTTTTTTTTCTTTTCGTTTATATGTATATAATTAATGTGTTATTTTTATTATTTATTAGTTTATGATAAAATATATATTAAGTATATTTTTATTCTTCTTATGTATTTTCTATAAGTATTAGGATGTAGACATTCGTATGTAAGTTTATTATACATCTACACCACCTACCCAATTTAGATAATAAATTTTCTTTTTATATCTGGGTTGTCTGGAAGAAATGGCTAATTAGCCATAAGTCCGCCCATTGTATATACTTCACTGTTAGTACTTATCTGTAAGCTTTGTTTGTTTATATTTGTGGTGTACAATAAAGTATAAAATAAATAATAAATAAAATAAAAAGCGACACCCTGAAGTTAGATAGTCAACGAAGAAGAAGTTAGCAACGTTAAGCTAGCCAATGAAGTATACGTATGAGAAGTTGGCACCACACTTTTAAGTTACAAATATTTTGAAGGTTGTTCTAGGTTGTTCTAGGTTGTTCTAGGTTTGTTCTACTTTGTTCCAAAACGACATTGGGCTGAGAATGAAACTTTCAGAGAAAACTCGAAAAACAACGATTTTGGAGCTGGCACCGCACTTTTAAGTTATCGCAATTCTGGCGGTTGTTCTGTGTTGTGCTAGGTTTGTTCTATATTGTTCCAAAATATCGCTTTCAAATTTTTTTTTATTCAAAAAAAAAAATCGCGATTTAAGATTTTGGAACTAGCACCGCACTTTTAAGGTATCGCAATTCTGGCGGTTGTTCTGTGTTGTGGTAGGTTTGTTCTATATTTTTTAGTGGGTAGTCCGGCATTGCACCACCGCCGGGAGCCCCACACTCCCGCTGCCCAGCGCGGCGGCGGGGTCAGTGCGTAAATGCATTTTACCAGCGTTAAAAAAAAAAAAAAAAAGGTTTGTTCTATATTGTTCCAAAATATCGCTTTCAAATTTTTTTTATTAAAAAAAAAATCGCGATTTAACGAGTTATTCCATGTTCTAGGTTCTAGGGCTGTCCTAGATTGTTTCAAATGCGTTCCACATTTTTCTTCAGCGTATCTTGTTCGGAAAAATTACAGAAAATGGATTCTTTTGCCGTCACCTCAATTTCGAGAAATCGCTATTACGTGGGTGTTCTGAGTTGTTCTAGCTTATGTCTAGATTTTTCGAGGCTTTTTCCCCCTTTCTTTCACAATGGCTCGTTCAAAAAGAATTGATTGTTCAGAAATTCAAAAATATTTATTTTCGAGCTGTTATCGCATTTTCAAGACATCGCGGTTTAAGCGGTTGTTCCGAGTTGTTCTCGGTATGTTTTACATTATTCCGAAATATCTCGCTTGAATGAAAATGGTGTTTCAGCATTTTGAAAAGAATGATTATTAAACCAACATCCCACTTTCGAATAACTTTTCCTGCACGAAATCAATGATGCTGTAAATTCAATCTACAAATTCGGAAGGTATTTTTTTCATTATCGTTGCATTATTCTAGGATATTAGCACAACCCAGGACAACCTTCATTTTTGCGATATAAAATTGCAGTCGCCAATGATAAGGTAATGAACATTTTTTCCTTCACGAATTTTAACATAATGCCAATAAATATTCTAATTTGAAAGAAAAATTTGTTCTGCTGGTAGTGCATTGCACTAGGATGCTAGCACAACTCAGCACAACCTTTATTTTGCGATAAAAAATTGCAGTCAGAAATGAGGAGGTAATCAAGTTTCGTTCCATTACAAAATCATCGATAATGCCGATTAAATATTCTAATTTGAACGAACAATTTTTTCTGCTGATAGTGCATCGCACTAGGATGCTAGCACAACTCAGCACAACCTTTATTCTTGCGATAAAAAATAGCAGTCGCAAATGAGGAGGTAATGAACGTTTTTTACTCCACGAAATTTATGATAATGTCATTAAATATTCTAATTTGAAGGAATAATTTTTTCTGCTGGTATTGCATTGCACTAGGATGCTAGCACAACTCAGCACAACCTTTATTTTTGCGATTAAAAATAGCAGTCGCAAATGAGGAGGTAATGAGCGTTTTTTTCTCCACGAAATTTATGATAACGTCATTAAATATTCTAATTTGAAGGAATAATTTTTTCTGCTGGGAGTGCATCGCACTAGGATGCTAGCACAACTCAGCACAACCTTTATTTTTGCGATAAAAATTGCAGTCGCAAATTAGAAGGTTAAGAACTTTTTTTCCTATACAAATTCTACGATAATGTCGATTAAATATTCTAATTTGAAGGAACAATTTTTTCTGCTAATATTGCATTGCACTAGGATGCTAGCACAACTCAGCACAATCTTTTTTTTGCGATAAAAAATTGCAGTCGCAAATTAGAAGGTTAAGAACTTTTTTTCCTATACAAATTCTACGATAATGTCGATTAAATATTCTAATTTGAAGGAACAATTTTTTCTGCTGGTATTGCATTGCACTAGGATGCTAGCACAACTCAGAAATACCTTTATTTTTGCGACAAAAAAATTGCAGTCGCAAATTAGAAGGTTAAGAACTTTTTTCCTACACAAATTCTACGACAATGTCGATTAAATATTCTAATTTGAAGGAACGATTTTTTCTGCTGGTATTGCAATTTGCATTGCACTAAGATGCTAGCACAACTCAGCACAACCTTTATTTTTGCGATAAAAAATTGCAGTCTCAAATTAGAAGGTTAATAACTTTTTTCTTACACAAATTCTACGATAATGTCGATTAAATATTCTAATTTGAAGGAACAATGTTTTCTGCTGGTATTGCATTGCACTAGGATGCTAGTACAACCCAGCACAACCTTTATTTTTGCGATAAAAAATTGCAGTCGCAAATTAGAAGGTTAAGAACTTTTTTCCTATACAAATTCTACGATAATGTCGAATTACCTCCTCATTTGCGACTGCTATTTTTTTTTCGCAAAAATAAAGAATGTGCTGAGTTGTGCTAGCATTCTTGTGCAATGCACTACCAGTAGACAAATTTATTTCTTCAAATTAGAATATTTCATCGACATTATCGTAGATTTTGTAACGGAACGAAACTCCATTACCTCCTCATTTATGACTGCATTTTTTTATCGCAAAAATAAAGGTTGTGCTGAGTTGTGCTAGCATTCTAGTGCAATGCGCTACTAGCAGAAAAAAATTATCCCTCCAAATTGGAATATTTAATCGACATTATGGTAGAATTTGTATAGGAAACAAAGTTCTTAACCTTCTAATTTGCGACTGCATTTTTTTATCGCAAAAATAAAGGTTGTGCTGAGTTGTGCTAGCATCCTGGTGCAATGCGCTACTAGCAGAAAAAAATTATCCCTCAAAATTGGAATATTTAATCGACAGTATCGTAGATTTCGTAAAGGAACGAAACTTCATTACCTCCTCATTTATGACTGCAATTTTTTATCGCAAGAATAAAGGTTGTGCTGAGTTGTGCTAGCATCCTAGTGCAATGCACTACCAACAGAAAAAATTGCTCCTTCAAATTGGAATATTTAATCGACAGTATCGTAGATTTCGTAAAGGAACGAAACTTCATTACCTCCCCATTTATGACTGCAATTTTTTATCGCAAAAATGAAGGTTGTGCTCAGTTGTGCTAGCATCCTAGTGCAATGTACTACCAGCAGAAAAAATTATTCCTCCAAATTAAAATATTCAATCGACATTATCGTAGATTTTGTAAAGGCACAAAACTTCATTACCTCCTCATTTATGACTGCAATGTTTTATCGCAAGAATAAAGGTTGTGCTGAGTTGTGCTAGCATCCTAGTGCAATGCACTACCAGCAGAAAAAATTGTTCCTTCAAATTAGAATATTTAATCGACATTATCGTAGAATTTGTAGAGGAAAAAAGTTCTTAACCTTCTAATTTGCGACTGCAATTTTTTATCGCAAAAACAAAGGTTGTGCTAGGTTGTGCTAGCATCCTAGTGCAATGCAATACCAGCAGAAAAAATTGTTCCTTCAAATTCAAAATTCAAAATCATTTATTTCGTCATAAGGTGCATGTCACACACTTAACGAAAGTCAAAAAATAAAATAATATCATTTATATAAACTAAACAAAAATAACAAAAGTTAAGGCAGCAAAAAATCAAACAATAAAAAATAAAATTTATATCTTAACACTAGGTACATTACAAGCTTACGTAATGTACCCAGTGTTATAAGCAGCCTTAACTTAGTCAAAATATTAAGTTATAATGACTCGGTAGACATTACCTACCTACTTTATCCTCGGCTTTATTAAATGTTACAATAAATAACAATTTCCCTAATGTAGGCCGAGAGAAAAAAAGCCGGAGGAAAAAAAACTCTCGGTATTCTTTTAAAAAAATGCAGTCAGATACAAGATAAAAACGCAGTAGTGGACCATGAAATAATCAGGACAAACACGAGACAGCCAATCGTGCGTGCCGAGACCACCACATGCCACCTGCTCACAATATATGTAACTATCTATTTACAGCGGGTCATAGACATAGCCTGGTCGAGCTTTATTCAATCCCATGCCTTTTCATCATTGAGATAATCATTAATGGTATAGTAGGCTTTACTACATAAAACTCGCTTAATAACTTTTTTAAACTTCAAAAAAGGCAGAGATTGAAGCGCAGCCGGAATCTTATTATATATAAGGATAGACATTCCTATAAAGGAACTACTTTTTTTCTTGAGCCGGCATTTAGGAAATATTAATTTGTGGTCGTTCCTGAGTGTTACATCATTTGAGGCATTTCGATCACTACGACTAACAAACAAATGCCTATTTTTCCGTATATACATTATATTTTCATAAATATACTGCGATGCAAAGGTCAGGATGTTGATCTCTTTAAACTTCTCTCTCAGAGATTCTTTACATCCCATTTTGTAAATATAGCGGATAGCCCTTTTCTGCAGAATAAAAATGACACTAATATCAGCCGCATTGCCCCATAGCAAAATGCCATAGGACATTATGCTATGGAAGTAGCTGAAATAAACTAATCGGGCTGTATCGATATCCGTTAATAATCGTATCTTTTTAACCGCGTACGCTGCAGAACTCAGTCTATCCGCCAATCTACAGATATGGGGTCCCCACTGTAACTTTGAATCAATGGTGATTCCAAGGAAAACGGTTGAGTTAACTAAGTTGAGTTTATCACCATTGAGTTCTGGTTGCACATCAACTTGTTTTACATTTCGAGCAGAAAATTTAATACAATTCGTTTTTTTACTATTAAGAAGCAAGTTATTTGCGCTAAACCAATGAACCAGTTCAGAGAGAGCATTGTTTACATCGTCATTGTTAATTTCTTGTCTACGCAATTTAAATATTAAAGAAGTATCATCAGCAAACAATACAATCTCATGCCTCTTCTCTACTAAAAATGGTAAATCGTTATTATATATTAAAAATAAAAATGGACCAAGAATTGAGCCTTGTGGGACCCCCATCTGTATATGAGACCCAGATGACTTAGTACCATCTACTTCAACCCTCAGAGTTCTATCACTAAGATAAGAACTCAGAAGTTTTAGTGCGGTATTTTTAATGCCATAGTGACTGAGTTTCCTGATCAAGGTGTCATGATGAACACAGTCAAATGCCTTGGATAAATCACAGAATACACCTAGAGCATCGCGTGACTCCTCCCAAGCATTGACAATCGATGTAAAAAGCTCAACACCGGCATCAGTTGTGGAGCGTCCTCTAGTGAAACCGAATTGCTTATTATGTAAAAGTTTATTTCTTGTTAAATGATTTAAAAGTTGACTGAGAATCACTTTTTCAAATAGTTTACTACAGGCAGGTAGAATTGAAATAGGCCTGTAATTAGTTGGATCTGTATGACAACCGGACTTAAACAAAGGAATAACTTTACTATGCTTCATAAGATCAGGAAATTCACCACTCATTATACATTCATTAAATATAATCGCTAAGTGGGGTGCTATGATATCTACAATTGAACCTAAAATTTTTACAGATATACCCCAGAGGTCAGCGGTGTTCTTAAGTTCTAAAGTTTTAAAAGTTTTAACAATTTCATTAGCATCTATGGGTCTGAAAATAAAATCACTTTTGCACGCATTTACATTTTGTTTAAGCAACGATTCAGCGACTTCGGGCGATGATATAAGCGCCTTGGTTGTCGAAAGTGGAATGTCGGCAAAGTGTTTTTCCAAAGCTGTTGCCAACTCATTAACCGCTTTAATGGAGTGATTGTCAATGATGAGTTCACTGACACCATTACGTTCTTTAACTCTTCCAGTTTCGGCATTTATAATATTCCAAGTCATTTTAATTTTGTTTTTACTTGATTTAATTTTATTTCTAATGAATATTGACTTGGCCGCGGCACAAACAAGTTTAAAAATTTTAGAATAGTTTTTAATATAATTACAAAAAACAATGTTTGTGTTATATGATTTCTCATGTAAGAGATCATACAATTTTTGTCTACTTTTATAGATTCCCGGAGTCGCCCAATCATTGAATGACATACAATACTTAGGAGAGATTGTTTTTGGTGTAAATACAGTCTTAAAAACACTGTTTATATGACCGCATAAAACTCCATATTTGTCATTAGCACCACCGACTAATGGTATCTCTATTTGGTTTTCAATAGTGTTTCTAAATCTCTCCATACGTTTCATGTTCACTGGAACGACCACTTTCCTCTTACTAACCTCCTTTTCCATATTATAATTGAAGCTGACTAATTGGCCACAGTGATCAGAATGTAATTTATTAATTATTGCAGAGAAGGACGGAGTCCCATCTGTAAAAATATTATCAATACATGTGGCAGTAGAGCTAGTTATTCGAGTAGGCTCGAGGAAGAGGTTAGTAAGATCACAACACACCTTCAAATTAGAATATTTAATCGACATTGTCGTAGAATTTGTGTAGGAAAAAAAGTTCTTAACCTTCTAATTTGCGACTGCAATTTTTTATCGCAAAAATAAAGGTTGTGCTGAGTTGTGTTAGCATTCTTGTGCAATGCACTACCAGTAGACAAATTTATTTCATCAAATTAGAATATTTCATCGACATTATCGTACATTTTGTAACGGAACGAAACTCCATTAACTCCTCATTTATGACTGCATTTTTTTATCGCAAAAATAAAGGTTGTACTGAGTTGTGCTAGCATTCTAGTGCAATGTACTACCAGCAGAAAAAAATATTCCTCCAAATTAAAATATTCAATCGACATTATCGTAGATTTTGAATAGGAAAAAAGTTCCTAACCTTCTAATTTGCGACTGCAATTTTTTATCGCAAAAATAAAAGTTGTGCTGAGTTGTGCTAGCATCCTTTTGCAATGCACTACTGGCAGAAAAAATTATTCCTTCAAATTAGAATATTTAATGACGTTATCATAAATTATGTGGAGGAAAAAACGCTCATTACCACCTCATTTGCGACTGCTATTTTTTATCGCAAAAATAAAGGTTGTGCTGAGTTGTGCTAGCATTCTAGTGCAATGCAATACCAGCAGAAAAAATTGTTCCTTCAAATTAGAATATTTAATCGACATTGTCGTAGAATTTGTGTAGGAAAAAAAGTTCTTAACCTTCTAATTTGCGACTGCAATTTTTTATCGCAAAAATAAAGGTTGTGCTGAGTTGTGCTAGTATTCTTGTGCAATGCACTACCAGTAGACAAATTTATTTCTTCAAATTAGAATATTTCATCGACATTATCGTAGATTTTGTAACGGAACGAAACTCCATTAACTCCTCATTTATGACTGCATTTTTTTATCGCAAAAATAAAGGCTGTGCTGAGTTGTGCTAGCATCCTAGTGCGATGCACTCCCGGCAGAAAAAAAATATTCCTTCAAATTAGAATATTTAATGACATTATCATAAATTTCGTGTAGTAAAAAACGTTCATTACCTCCTCATTTGCGACTGCTATTTTTTATCGCAAGAATAAAGGTTGTGCTGAGTTGTGCTAGCATCCTAGTGCAATGCACTACCTATTCTTGAATTTCTGAACAATCAATTCTTTTTGAACGAGCCATTGCGAAAGAAAGGGGGAAAAAGCCTCGAAAAATCTAGACATAAGCTAGAACAACTCAGAACACCCACGTAATAGCGATTTCTCGAAATTGAGGTGACGGCAAAAGAATCCATTTTCTGTACTTTTCCCGAACCAGATACGCTGAAGAAAAATGTGGAACGCATTTGAAACAATCTAGGACAGCCCTAGAACCTAGAACATGGAATAACTCGTTAAATCGCGATTTTTTTTTTAATAAAAAAAATATTTGAAAGCGATATTTTGGAACAATATAGAACAAACCTAGCACAACACAGAACAACCGCCAGAATTGCGATACCTTAAAAGTGCGGTGCCAGTTCCAAAATTTTAAATCGCGATTTTTTTTTGAATAAAAAAAATTTGAAAGCGATATTTTGGAACAATATAGAACAAACCTAGCACAACACAGAACAACCGCCAGAATTGCGATACCTTAAAAGTGCGGTGCCAGTTCCAAAATCTTAAATCGCGATTTTTTTTTGAATAAAAAAAAAATTTGAAAGCGATATTTTGGAACAATATAGAACAAACCTAGCACAACACAGAACAACCGCCAGAATTGCGATACCTTAAAAGTGCGGTGCCAGCTCCAAAATCTTAAATCGCGATTTTTTTTGAATACAAAAAAATTTGAAAGCGATATTTTGGAACAATATAGAAGAAACCTAGCACAACACAGAACAACCGCCAGAATTGCGATAACTTAAAAGTGCGGTGCCAGCTCCAAAATCGTTGTTTTTCGAGTTTTCTTTGAAAGTTTCATTCTCAGCCCAATGTCGTTTTGGAACAAAGTAGAACAAACCTAGAACAACCTAGAACAACCTTCAAAATATTTGTAACTTAAAAGTGTGGTGCCAAC
The DNA here is from genome assembly GCA_905220545.2 of Melitaea athalia. Classification (NCBI taxonomy): domain Eukaryota; kingdom Metazoa; phylum Arthropoda; class Insecta; order Lepidoptera; family Nymphalidae; genus Melitaea; species Melitaea athalia. The sequence goes on from HG992178.1 coordinate 22,708,022, forward strand.
TTCTCATACGTATGAAGTATAGCTTCTTACGTGCGTACATCAGTACAGTAGTACACACATACTTTTTGAAGTGAAATTTCTTTAGAATCGTTGTGATTTCAAACCGTACCTATGCAACGGAAAAACGACAGGTAAGAGACATAAATACAAAATTAGTGAGCCAGAGCGAGAGAGCAAATGTCGGTGTGTATGTACATATATGGCACACTGTTTAATACTTCCTTGTATTTAAGCATTTATCGTGTGTTAGTATGTATATAATACCTGAGCTACTGTGCACTGTATGCGGCTGCGTATTACAGTTTCTTAGTAAGGAGTCAGCGTGGAGTGTTATTATTTAACTGTGTTTGTGAGTATTTTTAACTGACTTCCGAAAAAGGAGGAGGTTCTCAATTCGGTTGTATTTTTTTTAATGTATGTTAGCTCAGAACTTTTTACTGGGTTGACCGATTTCGATCAATTTTGTTTTAATTGAAAGGTGTTGCGTGTCATGTGGTCCCATTTTAATTTAATTGAGATCTAACAAGTACTTTAAGAGTTATATCTAATAACGCGTATTTACTTGACTACTTTTTCGTCGACCTACGTTGTATTATACTGCATAACTTTTTACTCGGTGTACCGATTTTGATGATTCTTACTTTGATCTAAAGCTAATACTTGTCATGTAGTCTTGTTGAAATAAGATCGAGATCTGATTGCAACTTTTTGACTAATTTACTTGACTATTATTTCGTCTTATTACGTTGTATTACTTGTCGATGTAATTGAAGTCGGTTTTTTTTCGTTTGCGAGCAAACACAATTATATACGACAAGGTCGGCAAACAAGCGTACAGCTCACCTGATGGTAAGCGATTACCGTAGCTTATAGACGCCTGCAACACCAGAAGCAAGCGCGTTGCCGACCCTAGTCCCCAGGAGCTCTGCCTCACCTTAGGTACTCTGTACGTACCTACTCACCACAGAAATACAACACTGCTTAGAAGCAGTATCATTTAGTTGCTCGACTGGGGAAGAACCGTTACCTTATTAAGATCTTTCCCCAGTCAAGCTGCTCTAGGTTTGAAAAGGATATATCCTGCTGTGCCCGCCTGAATAAAATATAAATTCAAATTCCAAATTAGACAACTTTTGTTAGTGCTAGAAGGGTTCATCTATCATTAATCAAAATGTCAGCTTTTGAATATAAGCGCTCTGAAGGTCCCAATTGTCTGTCACAACTCACAACTCTCGAATTGAACTCGAGTTAATACGAGTTAGTACACCGAGTTGACACTTCAATAGGATGTGACATTTTGTTAAAAAAATATCTTCTATCGAGAATACTTATATCATTATTTTTTAATTTATTAATACCTATTACTTAGAGTATGCATTACAAGATACAGCTAGATTGGTTTATTTCAGCTACTTCCATAGTATAATGTCCTATGGCATTTTGCTATGGGGCAATGCGGCTGATATTAAGAGTGCGCATAATGCAAAATTACCATCTTCTATTTGTTTTGACATGAAAAGTTCCAGACCAAATCTTAAAATAAAAATATATGACAAACTACGTGATATTTGCAAGGGTTGACCTTTATCAAAAACATAAAATAATGAAATTTCCTCGATAAAATATAATCACGAAGTAACCTCTAATTTTAATATTTTTTCTATTTATACTCGATATGGTTATGACCATTAAGACAAAAATTTGATAATTAATTACATTTAAATACGAGTAAAGGCTATGCTTAGGCATTTAATGTAATTACTTTTAGTTTCGGAATTATATACAAAATAACATATTTGTCGTTTTTTACATTCGTAATGCGCTCAAAACTATATCGTCTATCGCACTCTGACACGAGGCTTTGTGTATATTTTGTTTCATCGGGCGCGCGGGTGAAATCTGATTTTTTGCTCGCCTTATGCACGCTCTTAATGTCATTTTTATTCTGCAGAAAAGGGCTATCCGTTATATTTATAAAATGGGATGTAAAGAATCTCTGAGAGAGAAGTTTAAAGAGATCAACATCCTGACCTTTGCATCGCAGTATATTTATGAAAATATAATGTACATACGGAAAAATAGGCATTAGTCGTAGTGATCGACATGCCTCAAATGAGCCGGCATGATTCCGCCGGCTTTTTTTTCTCTCGGCCTACACTAGGGACATTTTGTTATTTATTGTAATACTAGCTGTACCCGTGACTTCGTCCGCGTGGAATTTAACAAAAAAGTTTAAAAAAAAGTTCGATAAAATGATCTTTGATATTCTTTGATTTCCTTTAATAACATGAGCATCAGGCGGTCGAGCGATGCGGGGCAGACCGCAGAGGGGATGGACTCGCCCGCGCCATTATAGGCATCTCAAGGAAAGAACGCTCAACGCTGGCTCGCCGAGCATTAAATGTTTCGCTGCTACTTACTTCTAACGACGATATCTCAAAAACTATTTATCTGATTAATATAGTGTTAAGAGCAATTTTAATCTGCATTAAATGCCTAAGCTAAATAACATATTCATTTGGATAAGGATTAATACTGAACTAAAGAAAATATCTTTAAAAATAAAGTAATGTTATTATTTAAAAATTTGAACATAAAAGTGGTTATTGTAAGTCAACCCTAAGAGATAGAGATATGCTATCGCGGACTTTTTTGTAGCATTTTTATAGATTTTGAATTCGCTACTACATTATACAACTATACCTTTGCTAGTTTACGCAGCGTTCGCGTGGAAAGCTGTATTTCTGCTAATTTACATTAAAACATAATAAATTATATACCTAAACCTTCCTCAAGAATCACTCTTTCTATTGTTGAAAACCGTATAAAAATCCGTTGCGTAGTTTTCAAGTTTATCGCGTTTAGACAGACAGGAGGACAGACAGACAGGAGGACAGAAAGACGCGGCCGGGGGACTTATTTTTATAATAAGTACTAGCCGACCCGTGCCCACTTCGTTGCGCATTAATTATTTTTAATAATTACTTCTAACGACGATATCTCAAAAACTATTCATCTGATTGATATAGTGTAAGGGGCAATTTTAATCTACATTAAATTCTTAAGCTAACCAACATATTTATTTCGATAAGGATTAATACTGAACTAAAAAAAATAGCTTTGAAAATAACGTAATATTTTTAATTACAAATTTGAACATAAAAGTGGTTATTGTAAGTCAACCGTAAGAGATAGAGATATGCTGTCGCGGACTTTTTTGTAGCATTTTTATAGATTTTGAATTCGCTAGTACATTACTTAACTATATCTTTGCTAGTTTACGCGGCGTTCGCGAGGAAAGGTCCCCCGTTGGCGAGATTTTTTGCGACCTCTTCAACATTTATCGCCGTATTTCTGCTAATTTACATAAAAGCATAATAAATTATATACCTAAACCTTCCTCAAGAATCACTCTTTCTATTGTTGAAAACCGTGTAAAAATCCGTTTAGTAGTTTTCGAGTTTATCGCGTCCAGACAGACAGACAGACAGACAGGAGGACAGAAAGACGCGGCCGGGGGACTTCTTTTTATAATAAGTATAGAATGTATAGATAGATAGATAGAAAATAGATAGATTTAAAAAAGCCGAGGATAAAATAGGAAGGGCACTTTAGGAGGGCTCAGCTTGGACGTTAACCCTAAGGGTGTCGCTGTTCTAGTTAGAGTGAACGTCAACTTAGAACTTCGTCGGCATAGAGATGTTGAAATACAAAATATAAAGTAAGGTAAAGACAGAAAACTACTTTTACTCTTTCTAATCGTATTTGCTCGTGTTGGAGCGCCTGTTGATTTCTGAACAGCAATTTCTCTCAATTTCAATATCTTGTTATTATGTCGACGGCGACGCCCCCGGGGAATAAAGTAATAGAGAAAAGTAAAATTTACAGCAACTTTTACGAGCAATAAACAGTTTAAACGGGCTATAATATTGTATTATACATCATTATTTGCAGCATTTTTTACTTAATACGTAGCTATAGAAATTAATTAAACATAACGTGTACCTACTTTTAGTCATTGCCAAAAATGTGTAATACTGATTTTTATATTAAGAGCGTGCATAAGGCGAGCAAAAAATCAGATTTCACCCGCGCGCCCGATGAAACAAAATATACACAAAGCCTCGTGTCAGAGTGCGATAGACGATATAGTTTTGAGCGCATTACGAATGTAAAAAACGACAAATATGTTATTTTGTATATAATTCCGAAACTAAAAGTAATTACATTAAATGCCTAAGCATAGCCTTTACTCGTATTTAAATGTAATTAATTATCAAATTTTTGTCTTAATGGTCATAACCATATCGAGTATAAATAGAAAAAATATTAAAATTAGAGGTTACTTCGTGATTATATTTTATCGAGGAAATTTCATTATTTTATGTTTTTGATAAAGGTCAACCCTTGCAAATATCACGTAGTTTGTCATATATTTTTATTTTAAGATTTGGTCTGGAACTTTTCATGTCAAAACAAATAGAAGATGGTAATTTTGCATTATGCGCACTCTTAAATGTATACTAAGTAACGGCACATAAAGATTTTATTCCCTTGAAGTTGTAATGTAATGAAAAACAATTTGCATGCATTATATTATATACTAAATACGATACTAAAAACAAAATAGTATCACACGAATACATCACTTTTCATTCGTAATGAAATTTGTTAATCGTGTTTACGGGTTTACCCCCCGTTTTCGTCCCCGGTCCCGTTTTTATCCTTTGGGTACGGAACCCTAAAAAATTATCAAATAAATACGCATTATTATAAGACCGTCTTTTATTACTGCGAGTTTAATTTATAATCATTTCAAAATCAACTTAAAATAATGATTAAAAGTTCCATCTAATTGCTTCCATTAATTATAATTATTGTCACAATATAATTATATTTCAGTCGAATTTGTTTTTCAACTTGGGTGAATTTGATGTGTTTGTTCCAAGTTGGCACTCCTATAAGTTCTTACTCATAATATAATTAATGATTATTATATCATATTCATATCACTAATGTAAAGAGCGAATACAGTGACTACATCTGTACATCACTACAATAAGTAATAATAACAATAACAATAATTCATATTGTGCAGATTGCAGAATTGTTTCATTTTCATTATTGATGTACTCGTAATACTATACATTGTATAGTTAGTACCTAGTAAGTATACAACTATACACTATACAAGTATACAGTATACAGAATTACAGATAGTCAGATACTAACTTTACTAAGTAAGTACCTAATTACCTATAGTCCTATAATACGAGAACGAGTTAAAGATTTAATAGACCGCGTCAGAAAGGACGCGATTTTCAAATTTTATTCAAATTTAAATAATTTACAAATTACAGCTGGATCGTCGCTGACGTATATATATATATATATATATATATATATATACTGCGCAATAAACGAAACGTTGGCGCGATTTAATTCCGTACACCGCCATCTGTTATTGACTTTTAGTACTAACTCTTGTATGTAGAGCCCCTTGATAGGTACTCGTAAGTATAAGAAATTAAGAATCGGGATAAAGTTAAGAAATATTTTTAACGCTCAATATTAGGTACCAAGTCGTTACAACTTTTACCAATTTTTGTGGGGCGATAGTAGATCTGTGGCACTTTTTATAGCAACACTGAATAAGCGCAAAACTAGGATGAAGGCAGAGGCGGCCTTACCCATTGCGAGGCCCCGGGCGGAAAGTCTTTGCGAGGCCCTTTGTCCTTCGTGAAATGCTAAAGTTATAAAAATAACTAGAATTTGAGTTTTAAAAATATTTTACATTGAAAAATTTACAAAATTAACAAATATAGAGATGATAAATTTTAAAATTGATGTTTGCGGCTTTTGCTACGACTAAAATCTTTAATTAAAGCACAATAATCTAACGAATGACCAATACTAGACAAGTGCTTTTAGCCTTTGAAATGGTAAAAAGTGAAAAGAATTATAGTAGAATGAAACCCATTGAAAAAGGAAGAGAGTACAACGAAAATGAAAGGAAAAATAAATTACGGGCGATCTGAGGTCGCAATCCAGTGCTGTGACACCGCGTTGGCGCAGCGGTCACAGCACTGGATTGCGATTGGCTGTTGCGGGCGGTTGCGGGTTCGATCCCAGCACACGACAACATTTGTATTGGCCATACAGATGTTTGCCGTGGTCTGGGTGTTTGTGCAGTCCTTGTGGGTCTCCCCACCGTGCCTCGGAGAGCACGTTAATCCGTCGGTCCCGGTTGTTATCATGTACACCTGATAACGATCGTTACCTACTCATAGTAGGGAATATATCCGCCAACCCGCATTGGAACAACGTGGTGGATTAAGCTCCGATCCTTCTCCTACATGGGGAAGAGGCCTATGCCCAACAGTGGGATATTACAGGCTGAATCGATCTGAGGTCGGGAAGTGGGAGGGAAGGGGGTTTAAGGGTAAAAAACGGTTTATCCCGATTGCGGGTAAACTACAAGTCCTGTGGAAAAAAGTCAAATGGCAAAGTTGTAGGTAATAAAAAAATCTACAACTTTTGTATCTACACTTTTTTCGCTTAACCTCAAAATTCATGTGAAAAATTCAAAAACTAAGTACCTATTTGGTTTTGTATTGTTCGTTTGCAAGAAAAAAAATTCTTTACGTAATTTAATATAAACTTACCTTTTTATTTCCCAAGCGCACTGTAATTTTTTTGATTTAAAATATATTTTTTTCACCTTATTTTGACCTCTATATCGAAAAAGCACCCTTAAAAATTCAAAATTTCCTTCAAAATTTCTTACGTCAAAATATCAGCTTATCAGCAGCTAAAAATAAATGTTTAGAAAATGAAAAGAATATTTAGTAAGACATCCTCAATATTTTGAGAATTTCATAGAGAAGAGGGGAAGGGGCTAGGAGAGTCTGGGTCTTCCTACCTGTTATTTTTTTGCATTTTCTGAGAACATTTACCATAATAATGTATATTTTTTTACACCATCAGAAAATAGAGATTTTAACGAACAAAAATCCCACCGACTTTTTTAAAAAGCTGATATTTTGACGTGAGAAATTTCGATTCGAGGGTACTTTTTCGATATTGAGGTCAAAATGAGGTGACAAATTAATATTTTAAATCAAAAAAATTACAATGTGTTTGTAAAATAAAAAGGTGAGTTTTCACCAAATTTTGTAAAAAAAAAGAATTTTGTAAAAGATAAATATAAAAAACCAAAAACTTGTTTTTTGAATTTTTCAGAAATTGTTATGTGAAAAAAGTGCGAATACAAAAGTTGTAGATCTTCTTACTACCTACTAACTAACCTACAAAGTTGTAACTTTGCCATTGAGGTTTTTTCCATAGGATTTGTAGTTTAGCCGGTAATCTAGATAAACCGTTTTTCCCCTTAAACCCCCTCCTTACCACTTCCCGACCTCAGATCGCCCGTAATTTATTTCTCCTTTCATTTTCGTTGTATTCTCTTTCTTTTACAATGGGTTTCATCCTACTATAAAAAAAATTTACTTTCAAAAGCTAATAGCACTGATGGTCTAATAATAGGATGAGGAGGATATAATAGGTCATTTTTGATTGAAAGAATAGCAAGGACTGAAAGCCGATCTTGTGTCATCGAATTCCTCAAATATGTTTTAACAATTTTAATAAAAAAATACAGTTAAAAATCTATAGTATGTATTTTAAATTTGTATTGGGTTGTTGCGCGAGGCCCCTGCAAGCGCGAGGCCCCGGGCGATTGCCCCGTTCGCCACCCCCTAAGGCCGCCACTGGATGAAGGCGCAAAATTAGCTGCAAAGTATCAATTTAACGTCATTGAAAATAAGCTAGACGAGACGCCGAATATTACAGTGTTAGAAACTTTGCTCTAAAACATTTATTTTATAGTAAGAGAATACGTGTGTTTGTGTTTAATACTTTATTTAGTGTTTGGGCCGTCATATACATAAAAGTTAAATCTCAGTTATTAATTAATAATAATATTGTTTTGATAAATTAGAAAGACATGAGAAATCTGATGTTTTTGGGGTGAATGGGGACGTCTCAGGTATGAATAGCAACGAACCCGGGGTTAAACGGGATGAAACTGAGATCAATAGGGACGACTTATGTATGAATAGGTACAGCTATGTAGGGTTGTCACTTAGCAGTTAAACGATTATTTTAAAGCTATTTTATAATAAATTGATATATTATAAGTTTGTTGATTTTGAAATGTTTAAATACTTCAATAATAATTTACCACAACCATTTGGTTCTATCATGTATAAATAAATATTGTAAAACAGCAGAACCACTTACTTGAGTGAGTGCTTTGATTGGATCGAAGAAATGGCTGGTAAAGGTGCCAGGCAGTCTGTTTTTGTCTTTTAAAATACTTAGCTGAGCATATTTCTGATGATATCGAGGAACTAATATTATGGAGGGATTCTTCAATCCATATTACATATCATTCCACAAGATGCACAGAGCTTTTATAATGGTCACATAAGTGATGACTGATGATGCAATAAACGTAGATGGACTAGATACAGTGGATCTCGAAATCTAATTTGATGATAACGTCGGATAAACATCTATATTGTATTGTTTTATAATTTTTTTGGGTAATTAAAGCTATATTACGATATTATAAATAACTATTTTCATTTGTATCAGTAAATCCCTGGGGTGTGGTTCTTTTTTGTATATGAGAAAAGCTATCAACTAGTAAATGTTAAAAGGAACCACTTGCAGATTTTCTTAATTATCTAGAAAGTTTAAGAGTATTTAAACCTAATTTGTATTCACATAATTTAATTAGTAATTTATCAATAAATTTAAATCACTAAACTTACAAAATTTTCGGCCAGAACACAAAATAAGTGCTAACGCAGTAAGCATGTCTTAATAGACGGACGCCATTTTGCTTATTGTTGGTGTAAATAAAACCATGACAGAAACTCAGATCAACAGTTCAAAACTTTAGATACGTCTACACAAGCACTATTATAATAATTTTAGACGTAAAAATGAGTGATAATTCTTTAATCGTATGTTCCTATGTTCCTATGTTTTGTGTTAAGATAAGTCAGTAAGTGTAAGTCTGTCCTGGCCGAAAAGCGCTACATTCAGCCTGTAAGATTTTTAATTTTTTTATGCAAACTGACTTAGTAAGTTTAGTAAGAACTTACTTCGGCCAAACACGCCCATTGCTTTTATGTAGTGTTGTGTTCCTGTGCTGAGTAAGGAAAAATTCATTTAAAGCCGCTGTTAATATTTTGTAACAGATTTTTTAATCTTACGGTTCGCTTCAACCTATAATATCCCACTAATGGGCATAAGCCTTTTTCTCCATGTAGGAGAAGGATCAAAGCTTAATCCAGCACGCTGCTCCTGAATGTGGGTTGGCGGATATATTACCTACAATGATGAGTAACGATCACTAATCGGGACCAATGACTTAACGTGCTCTCCGAGGCACGGTGGGGAGACCCACAACTCACAAGGACTGCACATACACCCAAACCACGGCAAACATCTGTATGGCCATAAATGTTTGTCATGTGCGGGGATCGAACCCGCAACCGCCAGCCCAACAGCCACAAATCCTTATTTGTGAGTAAAGCTCGCGACATTCGCGTCAACCATGGGCCTAGTTAGCCCTTAAGTGGATCGATAGAAAGTGATAGATATTATTTTTGTCGTACTACTTCAGACTATCACAGTCCACTGTTGGACTTAGGCCTCCACAAGTTCGCGCCCGATATTATGACGCGAACTCATGTGTTTTGCCCATAGTCACTACGCCGGGCAGGCGGGATGGTGACCGCAGGGCTGGCTTTGTCGTACATTCTTGTGAATGTCTTCTAAGCTTTTGAAGTTCTTTCCCGCTATTAGTTGACTTCAGACTTGGCTCCGGCCGTTTATTAAAATATCGACCAAATGACAAATGTCAATTGTCATTCAATGTTTAATTAATGGTTTATTGAGTATTACTATGCTCTGTGGTTTATTGTTTAAAATGTTTATCAAAAGATGTCAAGTCAAATGTCAAGCTTAGCACACGGTCTTGTTTATTTTTATCACCGTGGTTTATCATAGCATTCATAGCTAGTTGAATTAGCCAAGTTGTATTAGTTTAAGGTGTAGTGTAACAATAAGAGTCTGACTATTTTGTCTGTTCAAAGTAAATTAAGATCTAATAATTGAGGCTGCGTTTGTTCTCCACTTTACGTGACATTGGCGGAATCAGACATACTCCACTGGCACAACTGAAAGCTATTATATCTACCAATTTATTAACCATTGAACTAGTCCAATATTTAAGTTGTAGTATGAATTTTAAAGTCTTGTAAAAATAATATTCTGTAATCATGGTACGTCGTGGAATTTTACCACCAGCAGAATCAGGAAAATTCATAAGTGAACGAGCTCAACACGTTAAAATTCACGAAAATGGCTTAGATAAGCTTTGTCAAGAGGTAATGAAAATAATCTAAAGTGCTCTTATTTATTTTTTATGTGACTAGGTCGGTAAACAAGTGTATGGTCCACATGATGGTAAGCAGTTATCGTAAGCCTATAGACAACTCTAGAAGCATAGCAAACACATTGTCGATCTTACCCCTAACCCTACCCAGAGCTATGACCACCTTACTCAACACAGGAATACAGCACTACTTTAGATCAATATTATTTAGCTGTGATTTTTTGTAAATTTGAGGTACTTCTCCAGTTGGGCTACTCCAAATTTCGAGCAGAATGAGTATATCCTGCTGTGCCCTACATATTTATATATATAAATACATTTATATATATATTTTTTCTATCATGTATCACATGTTTGTCACACCGATTAATCCCACCGATGAATCCCAAATACACGTGACCAAGGTGTGGACAGATCTGTCGTTCACGGATTGGCTTATTCAGCCACGAACGGCGTTGTCGCATAAATAACACAGACACTGCTTAAATCATCTGTCAAGATGTTACAGACCTTATGATGATGATAATGATATCACATATTTGTCACAGATGTTCTCAGCTGTAAAAAACAATAAACTTCAAATACCGGATACAGGAACAGATGCTATACATCCTAATAAAGAACATCCGCGTGCAGTCGACTGGGTGTTTGTGTGTGATGCATTGAACTTCTGCTTCTGGTCAAAGAGTAAGGAAGAACAATGGACAGTCAATGGGCATACTGGTTATTTTGCTTTGGAAGCTGCATTACACAGAGCATTACAGGTAAATAATAAACTAAGTAAAAAAAAGTAAGGTTTGATTGAAATTTTTTTTTTTCATTATAATATTAATTACTAGCTTCTGCGCGCGACTTCGTCGGCGTGGACTCCGCTCCTATTAGTCTTAGCATGATGACACATAGCCTATAGCCTTCCTTGATAAATGGACTATTATCTAACACTGAAAGAATTTTTCAAATCGGCCCAGTAGTTCCAGAGATTACCGCGTTCAAACAAACAAACAAACAAACAAACAACCAAACAAACAAACTCTTCAGCTTTATATATTAGTATAGATTATCAACTAAGAAACTAACTTGTGTTAAGTAGAAAACTACATTAGCACTATTTATCAAATGCCATTGTTGTATGCTAACAAAGCTTCTTAATACTTTAACTCATTTAACAGTCATTAATTAAAAAGGACCTCATGTTTTATAAAACCTGAAATTATTTTTCTTGAATTTTTTAAATAGTTATTATCTTTCTTTCTAAGAAAAGTCTAAATTGTTTTTGTAGTAAAAATAGTTTCAGAATTTGCAGTAGTATTTTAACCCTTTTCATCATCGAAAGAGACTAAAAAAATATAGAATACTATGTGATCTATATTGTTTAAGATGTAGATATACTACCTAATATTAATTATGAATAGATAATTTAATTAATTAAAAAACCGTGCGGTGTCATGGGACACCAGATAGGAACGAAGTTCCTTATTGTAAATTATTAATTTCAAGTTCTATTTGAGGTATAAAGAAAATAATTATTCGGGTATACATTTTTTATTATCATTTTTTTATTGATTAAAAATAAAAATAAAAAAACTACTTTACAAAATTATCTTAACATCTTTATTTTATTTACAATGATTTATAACGGAGTTCGAACTATCGTATAACGTTGTGAGCTACTTGTATTATCCACTAGAGGGCAGTTAACAAAATTATTTAACAAAAATTTAATTAAAAATACTAGCGGACACATTTTGATAGGGTTGGTTTTTAGCAAAACCTCGATGCATGCACTAATTTGTAATGGGATCTCATACAATATATGAATGTAAAATGAAATCATAGATTCAAGATATTTCATAAAAAATGCTCATAATTTATTAAATATAATACTAATATAATAATGATATTCATCAGGAAGGATATGACATCACAAATCCAGAGTTTTACTCAACAATAAGCACAGAAAAATTGACACATATATTTCGAGGCGACACCGACGCTAAAATACCGTTATATCAAGAAAGAAAAGATGTGCTACACGATGTCGGATTAATATTATGTGAAAAATATAACGGAACTTTCGAGAATTGTGTTAAAGAAGCTAATAAGTCTGCAATAAAGTTACTTGAGATAGTCGTTAACGACTTTCAATGTTTCCGAGATGAAGCAATCTATAAGAATCAAGCAGTATCGTTCTACAAAAGAGCTCAGATATTGGTCGCGGATTTGTGGAACTTCTTCGATGGCAAGGGATGGGGAGAGTTCTATGATATCGATAAGCTGACCATGTTCGCTGATTATAGAGTACCGCAAGTATTGGTATATTTTGGAGTTATGAGTTACAGTGATGAGCTGATGGAGAAGTTGAGGAAAGGTAAAATATCAATATTCCTTTTAGTTTAGTCTGTAACACCCCACTGGGCATAGGCTTCTTTCTCCATTTAGGAGAAGGATTGGAGCTTAATCCACCACGCTGGTTCTAGTGGGTTGACAGATATGTTCCCCTACTATGAATAATGATCGCTATCAGATATTGATGATAACAACCAGGACTGATTTCTTAACGTGCTCTCCGAGGCATCACCCACAAGGACAAGCATCCAAACCGGAAAGAAATATTTGTAAATACAAATAAAAATTCTTAAAGGTTGTGGGTTCGATTCCCACCTGTATTTGTGTGTAATGTATGTTTGTATATAAATGTATGATTTATATGTAACTTTATTACATTAAAGGTATTAAGTTGCTTGCCTTAGGATCTGATGACTGTGTGTGTATATTAAACATTTATTAATATAATTGACTAGCTGTGCCTCGCCATTTTACCCGTGTTGTTATATAGCCTATAGCCCTATAGGCTTCCTCGGGAAATTAACTATCCAACACAAAAAGAGTTTTTAAATTGAACTATTACTTCCTGAGATTAGCGCGTTTACAAAATCTTCAGCTTTATCATATTAATATTATATTAGTATCGAAATTAAAAAGTTGTTGTTGTGCTACATTTTATGATAAAATCGTATGGTATTTAAAGTGATTTATATTTGTTAAAGTGTTTTGTTATTTATTATCTTATATACTACTAGCGACCCGCCCCGGCTTCGCACGGGTGAAATGCCGATACTAAATATACTACAGAATGTCTTTATATATAACGTCCACAGCTTTTTTGTCATTAGACAATACAAACATGTTTTTTAGAGGTTACTTTTGACTTGATAAATTATGGTTTTAGTCTAATGCTATCCAATATACATGAGGTTAAAAATTATAAAGTACGAACACACAATTTCGAAAAAATTGTCGCGCCGGCCGCGGCTCCCGGTCGGTACCACTGCAACCGTCATGTCCTTGCATTTTAAATCTGTGATATCTTCGAAAACATTCATTTAAATTACATGCTGTACAGGTCCATATTGATCTATATTAAATGCACAATCTATTTTAGGTACTCAATTGCATAAGGATTTATGCTGTATTGCTTAAAATCGCTTCGTATATAAGCCATTAGTTCTTGTAAAAAGTAGAGGATAAAAAACGGTTATTGTGGGTTACCCTAAGAGATAGACTTTTACTTATACATCGCGGACTTTTTTAATAGACCTTTTTATAAATACTGTAGTACATTATTTTGAGCTATCTCGGTTCAGCCAGCCTTTGCAATAAAAGTGCAAAAAAATGTGTTTATTTATGACAGCACATTAGAAACTTCTAAAATTATCCGTATTTATCTACTATATTATGCATGTATAATACATATTATAAACATTCCTCTTGAATCACTCTATCAATTAAAAAAACCCACATCAAAATCCATTGCGTAGTTTTAAATATCTAAGCATGCATAGGGACAGACAGACAGCGGGAAGCGACTTTGTTTTATACTATGTAGCGTATGTAGTGATATTTTATAGCTATAAGTGATAACAAAATATTACAACACACATCAGCAAACTTTGTTATTTCATTAAGCGTTATCTTCTATTAGCCTCGGAAATTTAAATTTTTTATTATTAACGCCCACCCCCGCAATCCTTATTGGGGATGAGTTACCATAAAATCCGCTCATTGATCATTTCTACATCACATATAGGAGATTCCTACCAAATTTGGACTCGATAGGAGCCATAGTTTAAAAACGGGAATTTTCCATTATTAACGCCCCCGCAACCCCCTCTTGTGGGTGGAATTTCGTAGAATCCGTTCTTAGCTGACCTGTACTCGGCAAAAGGACTATTTTCACCAAATTTCAAGTGTCCACGCCTTATGGTTCAATTTTCCATTGTTGACACCCCCGCAACCCCCTTGTGGGTAAAATTTTGTAGAATCCGTTATTAGCTGATCTCTACTCGGCGCAAGGAATATTTCTACCAAATTTCAAGTCCTTACGCCTTATGGTTCAATTTTCCATTGTTAACCCCCCGCAAACCCCTCTTGTGGGTGGAATTTCGTAATTCCTTTCTCAACTGATCTCTACTTGGCGTAAGGAATATTCCTACCAAATTTCAAGTCTCTACGCCTTATAGTTCAATTTTCCATTGTTGACGCCCCGCAACCCCCTTTTGTGGGTAAAATTTTATAAAATCCGTTATTAGCTGATCTCTACTCGGCGCAAGGAATATTTCTACCAAATTTCAAGTCTCTACGCCTTATGGTTCAATTTTCCATTATTGACGCCCCCGCAACCCCCTCTTGTGGGTAAAATTTCGTAGAATCTGTTCTTAGCTGACCTCTACTCGGCGAAAGGAATATTTCTACCGAATTTCAAGTCACTACGCCTTATGGTTCAATTTTCTATGGTTAACGTCCCCGCAACCCCCTCTTGTGGGTAAAATTTAGTAGAATCCGTTCTTAGCTGACCTCTACTCGGCGAAAGGAATATTTCTACTAAATTTCAAGTCTCTTACTTCAAAAACATAGGACTTTCATACAAACTTCCAACCCCCGTTTAACCCCCTTAGGGGTAGAATTTCAAATCCGTTCTTAGCGGATATCTACTCTCCATAAGGAACCTACTTGCCTAACTTCAAGTTTGTAAGTGTAATTTTCATTGGACTTCATACAAACTACCAACCCCTGTTTTAACCCCAAAAGAGGATTGATTTCTAAAAATACAAAATTAGTACACCTCAACACCATCTATAGAGCATACATTTTGAATTTCAAGTCTCTTACTTCAAAAACATAGGACTTTCATACAAACTTCCAACCCCCGTTTAACCCCCTTAAGGGTGGAGATTCATAAAACCTGTTCTTAGCGGATGTCTACTCCCTATAAGGAACCTACTTGCCTAATTTCAAGTTTGTACGTGTATTTTTCATTGGACTTTCATACAAACTATCATCCCCTGTTTTAACCCCAAAAGGGGGTCGATTTCTCAAAATACATTATTAGTACACCTCAACACCATCTATAGAGTATACATTTTGAATTTCAAGTCTCTTACTTCAAAAACATAGGACTTTCATACAAAATTCCAACCCCCGTTTAACCCCCTTAGGGGTGAAATATCGTAAAATCCGTTCTTAGCTGACCTCTACTCGGCGAAAGGAATATTCCTACCAAAATTCAAGTCTCTACGCCTTATGGTTCCAGAGATATCGTGATGAGTCAATGGGTGGGTAACTCTTTATATAGATTATCAGAGTGACTATAAGATAAATATGACTGTTTTTGTCTGCATTACAATTTCACATTCACTTCATTTATTTTTAAATTGAAATGAATAATAATTGTATTTGCTCACAAACGAAATAAAAATGGATTCAATTTATATGACCGCGACTTTGTCCGCGTGGAATTTAACAAAAAATTTATTATTTATTTCGCAGTTATAAAATTCTAAAATAAAAGTAGTCCAAGTTACTCCTTATTACATCAGCTATGTTGCCAGTGAAAGTCACGTCAAAATCGATCCATCAGTTTCAGAGATTAGCCGGAACAGACAGACAGACAAAAATTGTAAAAAAAATATTATTAACAAGTACTTTTCGAGTTATATATCTAGTAATGCGTATTTTCTTGACTATTTTTTCGTCGACCAATGTTGAATTATACCACACACCACATTCTTAGTTTACTCCAAAGCCGGTACTGGTCTGGTGATTTCATTTTTTGATCGAGATCTGATTACTACTTTTTGAGTAATCTTTTTTTTTTTTTTTTTTATGTTACTAGGTTGGAAAACAAGCGTACGGCTCACCAGATGGTAAGACCGTAGCCTATAGACACCTGCAACGCCAGAAGCATCGCAAGCGCGTTGCCGACCCTATCCCCAATCCCCCCAGGAGCTCTGGTCACCTTACTCACCAACAGGAACACAATACTGCTTGAAAACAGTATTATTTAGCTGTGGTCTTCTGTAAGGTCGAGGTACTACCCCAGTCGGGCTGCTCCATATTTTGAGCAGGAAATTTCCTGCTGTGCCCTACCTCAGTTAAAAAACTTTGATAACGCGTATTTACATGACTATTTTTTCGTCTATACTTACGTTGAATTATTTGTCGATGTAATTGAAGGCGGTTTTTTTTCCGTGTGCGAGCAAACACAATTACGATAAAAAAAGAATCATGTAAATTCCTCCTCCTCCTCAACCTCGTCTTTTTTAAGGCCGTTAAAAATGGTATTTATTTGTGTATATAAAATACCAATAAAAATAATATTTATTACTTCTATGATCTTTTTCCTACAGATGTACTTCTCACCAGCGGATCAGAGGAAGAGATGGAAATACGAGGTTGTTCGATACACGCCGTTGAGTTGCTAAAACAAAAACTATCACAGCTAATTGA
This sequence comes from Melitaea athalia, assembly GCA_905220545.2. Taxonomy (NCBI): domain Eukaryota; kingdom Metazoa; phylum Arthropoda; class Insecta; order Lepidoptera; family Nymphalidae; genus Melitaea; species Melitaea athalia. The sequence continues at coordinate 22,725,279 of HG992178.1, forward strand.
AAAATCTGGACAAAACTTCGAAGTTCCTAACTCAAGCCTCATTGACTATTATCTGTGGTGCTACAGACGGAAGCATGCTAAGGAAATGGAAAAGATTCCTTATCATAAAACTTTAGGAATATTTTATTGAATATCACAGATTATAGATAATTGAAAATCGTTGACAATAGTTGACAGATTTAATAAAAATTGGGAGAGCCCTACAGTATTATATGTAAAGCTAAAAAGCTGTAAAAGTTTGGTGTCAAACTATGGCTAACTTGTAATATGCGTTTACTATTTGTCAAACGTTTTATTTGTGTAAAGTTTGTCTATTTGATAAATTGTTGAAATTGTAAGGCGTTATTCCTTACCTATATGTAAATATTTCTTATTTATTTTGTGTATAAAATTTAATTAATATTATATAAATATGACAGAATGATATTTTTTTAAATAAAACTACTTATTACTGTTGTTGATTTTTTATTACTATAATTGACATCATTTACGACTCACAAGTATACAATGGAAATTTTTAAATTGTGATTCAAGTTTGGTTACATAAGTTGGCTTAGATTCTGTTTACAGTCACTAAGTACTATTTTACCGACTTAAGTATATTTATTGCACGTCCTAAGTAACTAACTAAATATATGATCACACAAAGGTTAAAGACAAGAAGACATGACGCTTTGTCAGGCATGTTTTTAAAATTTCAAGTATCAAAATGAATCACAATCGTCTATAATGATTGGTTGATTTGACATTTTCATTTTTTTAAACTAACCGTGATTTATAGGCTCAAATCTTGTTAGTCATGCTATAATTAAGGGGCCGTTCAAGTATTACGTAACGCAATTAGGGGGGGAGGGAGGGGGTCTTGTAAAACGTTACTATGCGTTACAAGGGGGGAGGGGGGGTCTCGAACAACGCGTTACGTAACGTTGTTTTTTATTTAAATAAAAAAACTAGTGTACTAAAATCTCCCAAATTGGCAACCCTTTTCGTTTATATCCCTTTTTGTATATATATATATTCATACTTACCGCAAACGCGATTTTTAAGCGACTTTTCGGTAGTTTTCGCAACAAAGTTGTGACATTTGGGTAAAAATGGTCAGTTGGGGTGTTACGTAACGTTTATGGGCTGGGGGGGGGGGTACAGGAAAACGTTACGGCGCGTTACATGGGGGGAGGGGGGTCAAAAATCTTCAAAATTTGCGTTACGTAATACTTGAACGACCCCTAACTTATAGAACCAATTTTGTTTGTTTTTATATATTTTAGCGATTTTTTCTTCTGGACTCTAACCACTATGTTTGCACACAACCTCGAGATAACCTAATCGCTAATAATGAATGTTATATTTACAACTTTGGCGTTAGCTATAAATGATTACAAAATGGCACTAATTATTTACACCATAACCTAATGGATATGAATTTATTATCTACTGTGACCATTAATTTTTTTTTTAAATATAAATTAATTTATTTCTACTGTTTATTAATCTAATTACAACCACACCATATTGTTAATACCTCGAAACAAATATTTAAGGAATGTAAAAAATATTATATTTTGTTTTTGCGCAGAATGGCACGAATTTGATTAAAATCAATGTTTTTTTTTCTTTAAAAAAAATTAAAGTTTTTTGTTACTTAACATTTGCATTCATTTTAGCTTGAATCTAAAACTGTACTCATATTTTTTTTCGTGATATTCGTTTTTTTTCTTCTTTATTGTTAATCGAACTACTAACTAACTACACAACTAATTTACAAAATAGTAAATAAGTCGTAGTCACAACGGAAACTAACGGTAAACAAAAGTTAATAATGTAAAAAGAAAATAATATTTCTATATGTAATCAGTTCTCCTACCAAGAAGTTTTAAATAAATAAATTATATCATTTTAGAGATTTTGAAGATGATTCATTAAATACACTTATTTGTTTCTAATTTTTTGTTTAAGACCTTCGAAAAAGGCTAATTTAGACTTTATGTTTCCGGGTTCAGGGACAGGACTTCCGGGCCGGCTAGATTCTCTAGTTATTTCTTCTGTGCCTTCTGGCATTTCTTTCGATCCGCCGGGAACTGTCAGAGGGGTTGCCATAGACAACTTAAGTTCTTCTCTGAATTCCTTGGAAATACTCCTCGCGGTGAGACTGTGCATGTACGTCAGTTTGTTTGCAGGTTTCGAGTCTGGACTGAGCATGTTCTCCTTGCTCTTCCGACGCCTCAACACAGGCTGCGGCTGTAAAAATGTTTTTTAATTAATGTGTAGTGTGGCCTTAAAGTTCTCTTCAGCCTGTAATATCCCACTGCTAGAGAAGAATCAGAGCTTAATCCACCACGTTGCTCCAATGCGAGTGAGCAGACATATTCCCTACTATGAGTAACAATCGCTATCAGGTGTACATGATAACAACCGGGACCGACGGCTTAACGTGCTCTCCGAGGCACAGTGGGGAGACCCACAAGGACTGCACAAACACCCAGACCACAGCAAACATTTTTATGGCCAATACAAATGTTTATCATGTGCGGGGATCGAACCCACAACCGCCAGCGCAACAGCAACAAACCCAGTGCCGTGACCGTTACGCCAACGCGTCGTCCTAAAAATTCCACGCGTAGTCCTAAAGTGACGCCCTTAAAGTTATCAATTACTAGCTTCTGCGCGCGACTTCGTCGGTGTGGAGTCCGCTCCTATTGGTCTTAGCGTGATGATATATAGCCTATAGCCTTCCTCGATAAATGGGCATCATTCCTCGATAAATCGAATCTAACACTGAAAGAATTTTTCAAATCGGACCAGTAGATCCTGAGATTAGCGCGTTCAAACAAACAAACAAACAAACAAACAAACAAACAAACAAACAATCAAACAAACAAACTCTTCAGCTTTATTATATTAGTATAGATTATTTAATAAATCTCTCACTTGCTGAATTTATTAAATGAACTGTTTATTTAGTTCGAAACCCTTTTAAAGCTAATGATTCATAAAAAAATGTTCATTGGTCATTTTTAGTTCCCGATATTTAGGAACTATTGCAATAGGCATGGTCAGTCAGTGTCAGTGATGATAACTGTAAAAAATTCTAAAACTTAGCACTAATCTATGTATAATGAATTCTGATATGCAGTAATGACGTTGATGACGTACGTATCACGAAGATAAACATCCAAGCCGAATTATATAAACATTTTTCTAAAATTAAATTAAAAAAATACAATTGCATACTCTAACATTGTTACGATATGATATATGTAGTTGAGCGATGTCGTCTAAATTGTAAGTGATTCATAACGCTATATTTGGTGTACTGACCTTGACAGGTTCACTTAGGCTTTCCATACTAACGAATTTCCTTGCTAGTTCCTTAACACTCGGTAAATGAGCTAGCTCATCCGTTTCATCCGTCACTTGATCACTTTCTTCCTTTAATTCTTCAATTATAACCGCGATCTCTTTCACATCGCTACTGTCACTGGATATTTCGGCGTCTTCTCCCATTTTGTTCTTATCAGGTATGTCGATGTTGTCATTTCTGTCAGGCGTTTCGTATCTCGTTGATAACTTATCTTCCGGTTTACATTTCACAATCTCACCAGTTTGCACGTTGTATATTTTAATCGAATCTCCTATGCTGCTCGAACTTAACGAATTTTCAATGCTTGATGGGGATTTTTCGCGTTCATTTTCATTATTGTTATTTAGTGAACTTGTATCTGATTTGTACGCGCATTTTAGTATTTCTTCGAATTTTTTGTCCGTGTCTTCGTCTGTGTAAGCGGGTTTCGCGGCAAATAGTGTATGCTCGTTTACATCATCGTATTCTATCATTATTTCATTTTTATATTCGATCGGCATAGTTGTCATCGACACGGGCTCTATATCTTTACTGAATTTCGTATACTGTTGATTGGTAGCTATTGTGTTGAACTGTTGTATTAATAGTCCCTGAAAATTTAATTGACATGCTAGTAGCTGATACTTGGGGTCATAACTTTGATAAAACAAAAATAATCTTTGGATTATTTGGGTATAAAGAATCTCAGTATCATGGTTTTAAGATGGAAATTAAAGGAGAACGTAAAACAAACACTTGGTATAAATATAATAGAACTTTTGTGGTGAACATTAGTAAATTTTTCATTTAGCTTTTACTCAGGAATAAAATAAATTGCATTTGTCAAACAACGATACTGATATTATAATATTTGTTGACCTTGGAATTTATCATTGTTTCATGTATTATAATTAATTAGGTAAGCCCAGATTATAATTAATTAGGTAAGCCCCAGAATATTCACAGAATTGATCGAATTAGATAAGTTGTTACCAAGATAACTATAAACATGTGCATGTGGTTGTTTAGTCAGCAATGGTGATTGCATTTATAAATAATAGATATTTTAGTCGAAGCGTGAGTTGTGTCGCCGCTGGATGCCGTGAGAAGGATAGTTTAGTTACGTCTTGTTAGTTCGATGTAAAGCATTGAGTTGTTAGTCAATTTCGCCAAAAACTTACAACACTCACCACTAAATTCTTGGAGGATTACTGTTGTTATAGAACTGAAAAATTTAATAAGAGGACACAAATCTATGAGTGCAGTTCTAGTCGTTATACCGTTAAAAGTGCAGAGTGCTGTTAGTCAGTCAAAATTTAAAATTATCAATCATGCCAACTCTCACACTCTACAGGAATTTTAGTACAAATTGAACGTCAGCGACCGCTCTTTGAAATGCTTTCACCATATTTGTCTATAGTTATGGTTATGATATATTAATGAAATTTCCTAACATAAATTAAGTATCAGACAAGATCGGCTATGTATGTAACGTACATAGTAAACGGGATTTTTGTTTCGATTAATCGGAGTCTAAGTCGCCAGTGAGTGGGGAGTGTATTAATCGGAACTTCGATCACCAAAGATCTCTACGAAAGCCTTTGTTTAACCTTACGCTTCCACCGAACGTGAAATTTAGGGCCGGTCGTTGCTTCGAGCGATGGCACAGGTCCTCGCTCCTGAGGCTGTCGCTCCGTCTAATGTCCGAGTACCTTTCGAAGAGATTCTCCATGATTTCGGGCTTTTTCGGTATTTCTAATCGAACGAAATCGCCGTCGTCGGCGTAGGAACGATCGAGGGTGTCCTCGGAGTAGAGTCCCGAGTCGGGGCGATCAGGGCGGGAATCTGAGTACAGGCCCGAGTCGGGGCGGTCGGGGTGGGACTCTGAGGGGGGCCACGAGTCGGGGGAAAGACCGGGGCAGTCGAGTCTGTCGGTCTCGAATATGGGGTTGATGGCGAAGTTGGGGCTGGCGCGGGGCGGGCGGAGGACGGCGCGGCACACGCTGGCGCGCAGGGCGGCCGCCTCCAGCGCGCTGAGAGAGGCACTTACGGGCGACGCGGTCTCTCTATCGACATTCTCTAAGCTCGTGGACTTGTTTAGCGAGCTCGCGATCGAGCTCGACCCGCTGATGGCGCGCTTACGTTCCCCGGAAGACGCCCTCGCCTCCTTGATGTAGTAGTCTCGCCCGTAGCTACAGTGTTTGAAGAAAAAAAAATTACTTTAAAGATTTTAAATGCATATTATTCGGCTCAAGAGTATATCAATGATACAGTGTAGAAAGACATTACTTCATTTATAATGACGAATAGTTTTCAAATTCAGAATCGGTAGTACCTTCGTAATAATTATAATAAATTTATTCCAAACTACTATAATTTTATTGTAAAATGGGGTCTTAAATGTGCTTTAAAGCTCGATTGAATAACGTAATTTTGACGTTGAATTATAGGTTATTAAAGACGAAAGATTTTCAAATTATCAGGTAAAAGAACATAGTAGTATCATGTAACAAAAAATACTGCGAATAAGTTTTAGTTTATGTACCAACCGTTTATATTGTGAAATTTCATCTGACAGTACGTCTTTTAACTTTTTAGGCGACGGGCTCATAGATCTTTTCTCGTATGTGTCATCGTCTGTACTTATACTCAAATTTAATTGACGTTTATCCATTTTTTCTTCTAATTTATTTTCGCCTGTTTCCTGATCATGTACACCGTTATTCATTTTTGAAACATTTTCACTTGTTAGACTTGGTTCTTCTAAATCTTTCTTAGTTGTTATAATATCAAACAAAGAAGATGTATTTTTTGCTGAAAGCCGCTTTTTAATAGCTTCTGGGGAATATGGATTGTTTGGCATCTCTACATAATTGAGCCATTTCTTGCGTTCTCTGTCCGCTATGGATCCTGAAAACAAAACTTATTATGGAGCAAAAAATAGTTGTACGTTTAAAGATACTATATAACATAAAATATTAAATCTATATGACAAATAAATAACACCGCTGCCACTGGTTCAATGTATTTTAGTGGCAAACAAACACATCTGTTGTCGTAGTTTATAGAGGCCTGAAACACCAGGAACATTGCAAGCGTGCTGCCGACCTTACCCCCGACCTTTAACAGGAGCTCTGATCACCTTACTCACCACAGGAACTCTGCTTGAGAGCAGTATTGTTTAGCTGTGATCTTCCGCAAGGTCGAGGTGCTTCTCCAGACGGGCTACTCCAAATTTTGAGCAGGATATTTCTTTCTATCTTCACCTCAAGAAGAAAATTAATTGGAAATCAGAATTACAACTTACCTGGAATTAAATCATCTTCTCTCTCAGGATTAGGTGGAGAGAATCTGGAAGTGAATAAAAATATAAGGTCTAGAACTCTACAATTACGTATGTATTCGAAACTACGAATTCAACTGTTACATACTCTTGGGGCTCTTCGAAATGTTTCTTACGTAGACTGTCCGCGTATCTTTGGACCGGTAGTGTTTCTGTTTCTTCATATTCTCTCTCACGCTCCGAACGACTGTTCGTAGTCTCTGAATCAATATTATCAAAAATATTAAAATTAAAACTTTATGTACTATTTTAATGAAATATGAAGCTTTTTAGTATTTTATAAAATTTTATATTGTGAATGTTAAAAATATTTCTGTGATGCTGTCTTTTTTGTTACTTATTTACTGCTCGTTTTATGTATAAAAAAAGTATATGCGTATGCAATTCGTACACGGTCGAAGTGAAACTTCTGGAAAGTCGTAGTAAGGTAGGTCGTTGCAAATAGTTCTAACGACGATAATCACGGTCTCGTTAAGGTCTTAAGCAACATGGGAAACGCGTCGCTTACACGTTTTGCGTGTTTTGTTCTTTATCGTGACGCACTTTCGTTTTACCTGGTTTCAAATCACAACTTTTCTAAAGAAGGTTCACTTCAATGAACAAATGCATTGTTTTAATTTTTTACCACTGATGCCTTATTAAATATTAAGCCTTACCTTTGACCTGCGGGGTAATGCTTGAATCTATCGTGTCCTCTCCCGCTGTCTCATTCTCAAAAGTACCTGCATGACCGTTTAAAGCAGTTCTGTGTATTTCTTCCTTTAAATTAAACTCAGCCGTCGATATAGGTCCACTGTTAACACTCAGTACTAGTATAGAATCGTGACTATTGTCATTATTGTAGATAATATTATCGTGATTTATGCCTTTTTGGGTGAAAACATCTTTATTAGTGGCGTTCACTGGTTCTTCATTTTCGATGATTTCATTGTTTTTTTCATATTCTTCATTTGAATCTATAATCATCAAACTGTCAGGTTCGAAGTCTAAAATTTCTTCCACTTTAGGTTTACCTCCTATAAGGTGTTTGGAGTTTAGAACTTTTTTAACGTCGCTGGTGTATTCTAACTCTTCTTCATTATCGGATCCGTTGTCAGATAGATCAGTGGTGTCATCTGCATCTCTGTCACCTATCAGAGCTCTGTACTGAGTGTTGGAGTTGGGTACGAGCATTGGAACTGGTGCAGATTGTATGTTCTTTATCTTTTTCTTTTGGAATAACCAGTTTTCCTCCCAAGTACCATCCACAGCTTGTATATCGCTACCGGATACTTCATCGAAATCACGGTATTCATTATCTGAAATCAACAAATTTACAAACTTTTAATAGAAAATTATCTTTTGAGTCTTACAGTCCAGCGTTATCTGTATGTTATTTATTACGTATGTTTGCCACAGCTTATGATAAACGTGTGTATTAACGACTATTACTACTGGTGGTATGTAATTAGATCTAATAATGGTGATATCATTTTCTATTTGAAAACACTCAGTTTCTATCACTTATTGAACATTTACAGTCTTATATTATACACTTATATTTTTTATTTGTACGTTGGTACAGTTTAGGTTTTGTTACCTGATGTATGCACTATGTCACCTCCGAATTCAGGGAACGGCACGCGGCGCGGAACTTCAAGGGCTTCGTCCGTCGCCTCTCCTTCCTCCCAGTCTGATGCGTCATCTTCTTCTGCCTGGATCTGAAACAAAAGATGAAAAAAAAAAAATTAAGTACCAAATATCTACTCGTATTGAAAGATTTACAGTATAAACTGCATATAATCTACTCATTATTTTCTTATCTATAGTCAGCTAATTTTTTATGCTTATAGTAAACGGAGATTCTAGGACTATATATAACTTTTGCAAATACAGACGAAAAAAAATCTCGTTTTTTTACTAGGAGGCAAAGGATTATTTTAACGATTTTTTCGTGAGATTATAATATGCCAGTAGTAAAGTTTTAGTAAGATTTAAATAAGATAGTTTTAATGAAACATGAGAATGTAATGAAAAGGTATTATTAACGTCCCGAAAAAGACAATTATATAGATTATTTTTGCAACGTAATACTTATTAATAAATTTATGCTCTATTTTTCTTAATGTATGATAAAGCACTTACGGGTGGAGTGATCTCTCTAGTAGTTCTGGAGTTAAGAGACCGTGGAGATGACCTGTCAGATGGCGAAGGGCTCGCGCTCGCGGAATGGATCCCGCTACTGCGTCCACCGGACCCGCTTTCAGTTTGATAGCGCTCAATGACCTATAGAATATTAGAAGAATGAGATTAGATACTTAGTTAAACTACTGTGATTTATGATAATAAAGGACTTTATCATTAATGGCTTAAATAAAAAGCCTATTATTATTTTCGCTGATCTCATGAAGTGATTGTGTATCATTTATGAGAGTTTGAAATTAGGCTAAAATATAAAAAGTACAATAATTAAATTTAATGATAGGTACGCTTAGAAAATAAATGGAATAGTTGAATTAAGATGTTTTTGTATAGGATTCCCATTATTGTCTTTTTTTTTTCAGGAGAGCCAGAAAGAAAAAAAAACTATTCAAAAGCCGGCAAGACACTAAGCCTTTGCATTTTTAGCAAAATAAAACAACACAGAAGTATCGCAGGCAAACAAATAGGTACTTTGAAGTAAGCTGTCACAATTGAAAGAAATACAGAATAAGAGAACACACTGAAAGATGATTTTCTTCTCGTACGAGCGTATTACTACTATTACAAAGATAGGCAGTTTTATCTAATGAATTTAACCGTTTAAACAGTTTAAAACACAACTTACTTGTGTAACTATTGTTTAAACTATTTTACTCCTCGACACTGTCCTGTTAAACAAAATTAAATACAAAAAGCCTTCTTCTGAAAGGAGAAAGAGGTCTATGACCTACTGTGGGATGTTACGGCCATGAATGAAATACTATTTGTGTTTTCTTGCAAACGTAAAAAATCCCGACTTCAATTACATCAACAAAGTAATACTTAACGTACATAGATGAAAAATTAGTCCCGCAAATTCGCATTATCTATATAATATATAAAAGAGATTTCCACCTATATAGGTATTGGCTCATCACGATATCTAGCTGGAACCCTAAGGCGTAGAGACTTGAAATTTGGTAGGAATATTCCTTACGCCGAGTAGAGGTCAGCTTAGAACGAATTTTACGAAATTCCATTCACAAGAGGGGGTTGCGGGGGCTAATAACATATATGGAAAAACAACTTTTGCGGGGTCAGCTAGTTAGATATAACTCAAATAGTACCTACTCGTCAGATCTCGATCAAACACATGAAAAGCACTAGTTTTTGATAAAAAATACATTCGAATTGAGAACGTTCTCCTTTTTTAAATTCGGTTAAAATTACGAGTAGGTATATAGACTCAAATACTTTTAGATTTTCGATCAGGTACCTACTTATTCGTATTTAATCAAAGTTTATACAAGATACATATAAACAAAGTATTAAGTCGGTGGTGGTACGTCGGTACTGATAAATGGTATTTATCTTTACATACAGAAATAACGGCGCCTACTAGTCGTAGTATAAGGTTTCCAGTGACGTCATATTCACTATATGCAAGACTTCTATGATGTTTCCATGAATGATATCAAGATCAATACAAATGACTGTATGTCTGTCATATGCAAGGATCAAATAAAATTTGTTTGTTTCTTTCTGTTTGTAAGGCATCACCCATAAATTACGTCACACGTTTAGGGATGGTGGGTAATAGGGGTCGACAAGTGTGACATTGTGTGACAAGTGGTCAGGAGGCATGCAACATTTTGTGACACCACTTTTCAAAATATAGGTATATCTAATTGTTAGGTAGTATTAAAACATATATATGTAGTTCATAAACTACACGACTATTTTGTTTTATTTCTCGTTATTTTTAAATAAAGAAACTGGGTTTTAATGAATTTCGGGCGACGACTTAATTTCACCTCGACTGGATTAGGTAAATACTTACATTTTGTGTAATAATTTTTGACCAACATTAAGGAATATTATACGAAAAATTGTTCAATGCAGTATCATTATTGATTAGTGATTATGCCTATATAATATTAGTATTTATCTTGAGTTTAAAATCGCATTTCTAAGACCTTGAACGATAATGTAATTATTTAATTATTATCTTCATTTAAAATGATAAACAAATCACTTTTTCAATAATGCTCTTAAGTGTATTACTATGGAGGTTTGAATATATTATGTAATAATTCCTATTTTTTTAAAACTTCTTTCTTCAACTAACTTTACGACATTATGACAATCTTATAAATACTACATTTGCAATTTATATTTTTATGTAGGAGTGCAGTAGTTAAGACACAAAATAAATGAAAAAAAAACAGTCTAAAGAAAATATAAATATATTTTTATGAAAATTGTACACAGTAAAACGGAAATATTTAAAAATACATTTAAAAAAACAAGAGGGCGATGAAAAAAAAAAAAACTATACAACGAAAACCAGCCAGCTTCATAAAAATAAAACACGTACTCGTAAGTCTCGTAACAAGCACTAGAAACTCAGAACACAATACCTCATTCGTATCGGGAAAGTAAACAATGATGAAACTGTGCAACATCTCTACAAAAACCGTACGATAAGATATACGATTAATTTTATAATTAGGCCGAGTTCTGCTTTTAATTGCGATATTAGTATCGAACAAAGATTCTCACGGGGGAGATCGGTAGCTACTGTGATGCGAGAATGCGTTCAACTGAATAGGGTTGACGATTCGATGGGTAACTTTAACGAAAAAAAATAAAAAAATAAAATAAGCAAATCGAACCTTATTCGTAAGTATTTCTTTATTTTGTGTACGAATTTTTCGAAATAAGTATTTGTCTTATCATAACATTGTACAATATATATTTATAACTTCAACATTTGTCTTATTTTAGATTAAGCGGACGTAACTACATTATTAAAATTAAAACAAAAAGTATAACAAATATTTTTTGTAGTTTAGACAATTTTACTAACGTATTGAACACAATTAAAACGTAAATAAAGAAGTTGAAATGGTTAAATTGGTTACAAAAAACCATAATAGATGTCACTATAGATAGAAATTAAGAACCACTCACCCAACTTATCACATACAAAAAGAACACAGCTAAACTAGCATACAAACTCAACATACTGGCCGGAAACAAGTCACCCGCGAACGTAGAAAAAAATATTTCAGCCTACATTAGCACAGTGTATTATTACTCACACTAATTGTTTATTAATACTTACCATTTCTTTGTACCGACGATCACTTTGGTCTATCTGTAGCTTGATCCGACCCTGTTATCATGATAGCGTTATCTTAGCTGATAGCCGATATCGCCTAGTCTGAATGTATTGGTACGTTTTGTCGTAATCCGGATCTTCAATTCACGTATCGAAAAGGCTCAGATTTAAATTTCGTTCATTTTTTATCTTTATTGATTGATTACAATGGATTGTTGGACTCTGACAAGGGGAATAATCCACAAGTTTAAAGTTGCTCAATGGGCGGGGATCGGGCTATGCTTGAGGTCTCTCTCAAATAACTAAGGGATTAGAAATGAGACTATCAGCGAGAGAACGAAAGTAACTAACATAGCCCAAAGAGTTACCAAGTTGAAGTGGTAGTGGGCTGGTCACCTGTGTTGCAGGACCGATGGCCGTTGGAGCAGACGTGTCTTGGAGTGGAGACCGCGTCTTGGCAAAAGCAGTGTGGGACGCCCTCCGGCCCGCTGGACCGACGATCTACGGTAAGATTATCGGTGGTGGCTGGATGTAGATTGCGATTTGCGGGAAGCCGGGATGTTTGGCGCGAACTAGGGGAGGGCTACGTCCAGCAGTGGACTGCGATAGGCTGAAGGGATGAGTGATGATTGATTACAAATATTTTTGGTCGCTATGTGTAGACGTTATAAATGTCAATGTTAACTCACCTTTATAAAGTATGGCTAAAAAAAAGTTTTTTTCTTTTTAAATGTAAGACGTGGAAAATACCAGATACTACCTACCTACATTTATTTATTTCAATACTTAATGCATTCTTTACCTCTCTACCAGTCAACCTTATGACGTACAAGAAAGGACCTTCGTAGGTACGAAAGGGCAAATTTAATAAAATTGCATTTAAAAGGAAAAATACCGAGAATAATAAAAGTTATGGTTAAGATTTAGGAGTATAAATTTTTTATAACTATTTTTTTCTCTTTAATACTAAACATTTTTACTCTTTAACTTTTGTTTTTTTATTATTATTATTTTTAAATATAATTTTAAATATTTTTTTTCACGTATTAAAAATAAATCAGCGGACGACGACCCTTAATTAAAGTGATGATGCGTAGTTCGTATTATTTTAGAAGTTGTAAGGATTCCTCGTTGAGGTTTTGTTTACAACATTTAGTTGGTTATAACCTGATTCTACTTGTTATCAAATGTCAATAATACATTATTAAACTTGACATTAATTGCTAACTTCAATCAAATATATAATTATTATATTTTAATGAAATTAAACAAAGCCTATAAACTCAACGGCCCGTAGTAGAATGAAAAACCGTTGTCGAGGTTCCGAAAGTACAAAATATGTTTTGTTTGTTTGCAAACAAGAAAACTCACTTCAATTCACATTGCATGTAATAAAATGATAAAATCGGCCAAGTGCGAGTCGGACTCGCGCACGAAGGGTTCCGTACCATTGACTACAACTGTGGTCTGTGACTACAACAGTAGGTACATTGATTTTAATATCGAGCAAAAAGAGGCAAAAAGTCACATTTGTTCTACGAGCCCCCTAAATATATTTTTTTATTTTAATTTTATTATTTGTTATTAAAGTAAATATACAATTAAGTATTTTATGAATATTTCAAGTGCCTATCTGTTACCATTTATTGATATCGAGCAAAAATAGGCAAAAAATGGTGTTTGTTGTATGGGAGCCCCCCTTAAATATTTATTTTATATTGTTTTTAGTATTTGTTGTTATAGCGGCAACCGAAATACATAATTTGTGAAAATTTCAACTCTCTAGCTATCGCCGTTCTTGAGATACAGGCTGGTGACGGACGGACGGACGGACGGACGGACAGCGAAGTCTTAGTAATAGGGTTCCGTTTTCAATACAAAAACGCACTACTAGGAAAAAAACTACTCGTCAGATGTCATTCAAATTTAAATGATACTACATGACAACCACCAGCTTTACAATACAAGAAGGAAAAATACAGTCGAATTAAAAACCCCTCTTATTTCGAAGTCGGTTAATTAACACAAATCTACAGACTACGTATGTGTATATTTTATATAAATTAAAATATATAAATTAAATTATAATAAATAATTATATATATCTAATAATTATAAATATTGTATGTATATTTTATATAAATGTTTTTCATGATTGTAATAACTAATAAGTATAATAGTATAATGATATAGGTACGACACCGCGTTGGCGCAGCGGTTAGAGCACTGGATTGCGATTGGCTGTTGCGCGGGCGGTTGCGGGTTCGATTCCCGCACACGACAACATTTGTATTGGCCATACAGATGTTTGCCGTGGTCTGGGTGTTTGTGCAGTCCTTGTGGGTTACCCCACCGTGCCTCGGAGAGCACGTTAAGCCGTCGGTCCCGGTTGTTATCATGTACACCTGATAGCGATCGTTACTCATAGTAGGGAATATATCCGCCAACCCGCATTGGAGCAGCGTGGTGGATTAAGCTCCGATCCTTCTCCTATATGGAGAAGAGGCCTATGCCCAACAGTGGGATATTAGAATAGCTGAATCGTGATCGTCGTGATATAGGTACATAGTGTGTGCCGTTCTCCGGTCCGCTGGACAGACGATCTACATAAGATCGCCGATGGAGACCGGATAAGGATTGCGGACAACTAGAATGCTAGGAGTGAATAATATATGATAATAATAATATATAAGTTACAAGACTTAGGTCGTCCTAAGCAATGCTAACAACCATGTCTTTTATAATCTTGACTCCTCGCAGGTCCGTCCGCGTCCCTGCGCACGACAGTAGATACATTTTAGTTGTCACCTGTTGCTCGGAGAAAGACTACACATAGATATGATCATGATGAACTATGCCTCGTGTGAAAGCTTAGTCTCTCAGCGCGTAATAGAGAGAGTTAGGCACAATGTACCTCAACACGATCAAATATAGGATAATATCTGTTGAAACACGAAGTACCTATGTCCTTCAATGTAGGTATTATACATATTTACATAAATAACTTTTAAATAAAATAAAAAATAAATTGCGTGCGTACAATGTATACCTGTCAGAAGTGAAACTTCTTTGGCAAACTAATTAAAAAAAAAAAAACTAATTCGAAAAAACTAATTTAAAAAACTAATTAAAAAAAAAGACAAATTGAAAAAAAAAAAAAAACAAAAAGCAAACGTCACGCGGTGTTCCCAGGCGGTCACCCATCCAAGTACTGAGCGTCATGACGCTGACGCGTTATCGGTCCGCGGACGCTCAAATTTTACCCCTCATGCGCCTAAAGAAGTTTCACTTCAAAAAAATAAAACAGGTAAGTGTGTAACAAATCATGTATGATTTCATAAATCAGAAGTTTAAAATATATTACAGTTGGGAGGCAAAAAGCAAATTAATAAGAACCTTGGAGAAATCCTAAATCAATAATTTTAATTATTATTTTTTGACAGTGATAAATTATTCTTACATCGAGGAAGGATATGGATTTTCCCTTAACTTGTATTAGATATTTCTAACAAGGTTTTGTTGCATAAATATTGCGTGCTAGTGAATACTTGAACAACTTAGCGTCAATTGTAAGATTGATGTAACTTTGCAATAATACTAGTATTATATCCATCTCCACTGACCTTGGATATGTATATACATATAATGATTAAACATATACAGAAAATATTTTACATAATCTTAACAACGTTTAAAAAAAAAACAATAAATCTTACTTATAATTATTAAATCTCTACATCTCGAAGTATTTATAAGATACTCGTCGATTTGACAATGGTTTCAAAAGAATTTTAGCCCTGATTCTCATCGAAAACTATTCTGATGTAGAGTCGTTCTGGGGGTAAATATTTGTATTTGATTTTAGGTAGGGATCCCTAGTACATTTTTTTCACCTGATTAGTATCAAGCTAATTTTGATGGTAATATTGTCCTACAAATTGCGTGGCACGTTATCCCGGTGCTACGCTCACTGCTGCTCTATCTCCTGCTAACTCTATTATCTACCACAATCGAGAGTTTTCGAAGAGGAACTCTTTGTTCGTCTCATCAAAATGAAGCTACTCCCGGAAAATTAGCTTGATACTAATCAGATGAAAAATATGTACTAGGGATCCCGTACTATTTAGCTTTGAGTGTACGTCAATGTCGATACTCTCCGGAGAGCACGTAAAGTCACCGGTCAATATCTGAAGTTTGCGATGACTTCAGATATTGACCGACGGCTCACGGATTTACGTTTCCGATGCTAGGAAATTATTCGTCAACTCGTAGTAGAGCAGCGTGGTGGATAAGGCTTTAGCACTTTTCTTATACGAGTATATTTACTAGCAATGTGATTTCATAGACTATTTAATTTCAGTTCGGAAGTTTCACTTAGCTTTTTTTGTTTTAAAACAGCTTAAAAAGTAGGAGTGACAGGTAACTAACATAGACCAATAATAATGTATGTAATTGTGCGAGTTAACATAGTGAAAGACTGTATAACGTATCTATACTTATTATAAAAATAAGTCCCCCGGCCGCGTCTTTCTGTCCTCCTGTCTGTCTGTCTGTCTGAACGCGATAAACTCGAAAACTACGCAACGGATTTTTATACGGTTTTCAACAATAGAAAGAGTGATTCTTGAGGAAGGTTTAGGTATATAATTTATTATGTTTGAATGTAAATTAGCAGAAATACGGCGATAAATGTTGAAGAAGTCGTAAAAAATCTCGCCAACGGGGAGCTTTCCACGCGAACGCTGCGTAAACTAGCAAAGATATAGTTGTATAATGTACTAGCGAATTCAAAATCTATAAAAATGCTACAAAAAAGTCCGCGATAGCATATCTCTATCTCTTAGGGTTGACTTACAATAACCACTTTTATGTTCAAATTTTTAATTAAAAACATTAGGTTATTTTTAAAGATATTTTCTTTAGTTCAGTATTAATCCTTATCCAAATTAATATGATATTTAGCTTAGGCATTTAATGCAGATTAAAATTGCCCTTTACACTATATCAATCAGATAAATAGTTTTTGAGATATCATCGTTAGAAGTAATTAGCAGCGAAACATTTAATGCTCGGCGAGCTAGCGTTCTTTCCTTGAGATGCCTACGGGCGGCGCGGGCGCGGGCGAGTCCATACCCTCTGCCCCGCATCGCTCGACCGCCTGCTCATGTAAAAGAAAATCAAAGAATATCAAAGATCATTTTATCGAACTTTTTTTTTAACTTTTTTGTTAAATTCCACGCGGACGAAGTCGCGGGTACAGCTAGTCAACATATAAATGTCAAAAGCTATGCACATTTCAAATCATATGCGAATACGCAGTATATGCAGATAGCTTTGTTTATATAATTTATGACCATAATAAATAAAAGAATCAAATCTCTTTGTGTTTTAACACATTTATGTATTTATTACCTTTTCATATAATTTGTTTGTTATCAGATTAGATTTAACCCGTAGTTCGTAGCTTCGTACGCGTAGAATTTACATAGTTACAATTTTACTACCTACAATTGTTTTATAGAGTAATAAGAATAACTGTACTTCTTGACTGCGTGATGTATCAAAGTGAAACCTATACAAGATTTTAAGTTAGATTATTTTTAACTGACTTTAAAAAAGGAGTAGGTCTTTGTTTTTTATGTTAGTTATTTCTTTTACTCTTTGTATGTTAAACTTTTTACTCGGTGAACCGATTCGATGATTTTTTTAAATCCAAAGGTGTTGCTTGTCATGTGGTCCTATTTAAATTTAATCAAAATCTGCTAAGTACTTTTTGATTATCTCTATTTATGTGTGCTTACTTGATTATTTTTTCGTAGACCTACGTTGTATTATAACGAATAACTTAATTTTACTTAACTTTAACTAACCTAACCTAACTTTCCTAAACTCCTATATAAGTCTTTTTTAACGGACAACGATTACAATTTATTATATTACTAGCTGTGCCCGCGGTTTCACCCGCGTTGATTTGAGGGAAAAAATAGCCTTCTCTCTTCTTAAAGCATAACCTTTCTCTTTAAATAGGCTATCCACCTCAGAGGAATTTTTCGATTCGTACCAGTAGTTCTTGAGTTTAGCGCGTTTAAAAAAAAACAAAAAAACAAAACAACTTTCAGGTTTATAATCCATGCTATAATATTATAAATGCATAAGTAACTGGGTCTGTCTGTCTGTCGCGGAATTACGCAAAAACTACTGAGCAAATTTAAATGAAATTTGGTATACAGATAGTCTAGAGTCTGAGAAAGGACCTAGGTTACTTTTTAATGCGAAAAAAGGGTGTAAGGGGTTGAAAGGTTGTAATGAAAATTTGTATTTATTTATTTAACAACTTATCTACACTTATAAACAATGCTGGTACAAAGGCATTACTTATCCCATGATGGAATCTCTTTCAGTAGTCCTGCCACAGGAAAATTATAAAATAATGGTCTAAGAGACGTGGAAGAGCGATCTTCACCGATCTGATAACTCGATAAGACATATTTTTTATCAAATATAATTTATAAATAAATACGCCTATGATAACTTGCCTATCGAAAAGTGGTCATAGCTACTTTTAATTTATACATACATACATATCAGCCTGTTGCAGTCCACTGCTGGACATAGGCCTCCCCAAGCTCGCGCCAGACATCCCGGTTTTCCGCAATCCCCATCCAGCCTACACCAGCAATCTTACGTAGATCGTCGGTCCAGCGGGCGATTTTTAATTTAGTTAATTTTAATCAATTTTTTTTTCATCACCTTCACTCATATGATAAACGAATGAGTTTTATCTCAATTTATAGTTTTTAACACACAGAATATGCCTACGTAGGCTTGCCTACTTATTTTTGGTCATGGCTACCTGGCAAGTAGATGTGAACAGGTAGGTCAATTTATACCTATATTCGATACTACATCGATCTGTTCGAATCAAAATTGATATCATAGGTAAGATATTGTAATTACAAAACCAATCATGTAGGCTTGCCTGCAAAAACTAAAAAAAAAATAGCTATGACCACTTTTCGATAGGCAAGTTATCATAGGCATATTTGTTTATAAATTATATTTGATAAAAAATATGTCTAATCGAGTTATCAGATCGGTGAAGATCGATGTTCCATGTCTCCTCTACTATAATGGAATTATGATGTATAACGTTCGTGTTTCGTAACTGTCAAACATTTCATGTTCATCCCATCGATATGGTAAAGTCTCCCTAAAATTAAAGAACGTATTTAAATAAAGGTTTTGAATCGACAACATATATCCACATTATACGGATAGTGGAGTATTTTAGATTTTAAAAATGCAGAATAATGTCAGTAATGAAAACGGATTGACATAATAAATATTGGTTATCAAATATTTATGCGTGCTGTGCGTTCAGAAATTTATTTAGAGTAAACTTAGAAAAATATATCAAGCTACTTAAATATACAATAAATGATAAATGTAAAAATGAATTAAATACAAAAAAAAAAAAAAAAACCGTTCAATTGATTGGTCTCATTGAAACATTCCAGATTATTCTGTCAACCCAGTTAAAGTCAATATATTATATAAATACTTTATAGCTTTTAGTAGCTTGATATATTTTCCTTAGTTTACACTAAATAAATTTCTGAACGCACGCATATATTTGACAACCAATATAAATTATGTCAATCCGTTTTCATTAGACATTATTATACATTTTTAAAATGTAAAAAACGCCACTATCCGTATATTGTGGATATATGTTGTCGATTCGAAATGTTTATTTTAATACGTTCTTTAATTTTAGGGGAGACTTTACCATATCCACGGGATGAACATTAAATGTTTGACATTTACGAAACACGAACACGCTTCCATACAAATTTTCATTCCCACCTTTCAACCCCTTACACCCTTTTTTCCGCATTAAAAAATAGCCTATGTCCTTTCCCAGGCTCTAAAATATCTATATACCGAATTTTATTTAAATCTGTTCAGTAGTTTTGGCGTGATTGCGAGACAGACAGACAGACAGACAGACAGAGTTACTTTCGCATTTATAATATTAGTATGGATTATATGTAGTAAATAAAACAATCTTGTCCCTTTATTAAGTGTTTACTATCTTATTGTGTTATTTGTTTATCATCACACATAACAAAGGAACAAGTGTTACAGACAGATGCCAATTAAAATGCGTGTTATCAATATTGCAGGGCTCAGTTGTAGGTACTGTACCTACCTAATGATTAGTCTATATCACGGTCTATATAGTTTAGTATCCTTATTTTTATTACTAGGTCTCGGCAAACAAGCGTACGGCTCACCTGATGGTAAGCAAATACCGTAGCCTATAGACGCCTGCAATACAGAAGCATCGCAAGCGCGTTGCCGACTCTATCCCCAATCCCCCCAGGAGCTCTGTTCACCTTACTCACCAACAGGACCACAATACTGCTTGAAAACAGTATTATTTAGCTGTGGTCTTCTGTAAGGTCGAGGTACTACCCCATTTGGGCTGCTCCATATTTTGAGCAGGAAATTTCCTGCTTTGCTCTACCTCAGTTAAATCTAGAGCAGCTCTATATCTACTTAGTACTAAGTCTATAGCATCGATTTTTTTTATTGCTGATAAAGATTATCAGAAGCAATAAACTATTAGTTCCGGATGTTGATACATCAAGGCCGGATCCAGCTTTGGCACCAGGGGGGGGGGTCACATAGTCGTGGTCAAGGCGCCCGGGGGGGGGGGGGCACAGTCGTGGTTAAGTCACAAGAAGTTATCTATACTAATATATAAAGCTGAAGAGTTTGTTTGTTTGTTTGTTTGTTTGTTTGTTTGTTTGTTTGTTTGTTTGAACGCGGTAATCTCTGGTTCTACTGGGCCGATTTGAAAAATTCTTTCAGTGTTAGATAGCCCATTTATCGAGGAAGGCTATAGGCTATGTATCATCACGCTAAGACCAACAGGAGCGGCGTCCACGCCGACGAAGTCGCGCGCAGAAGCTAGTAATTTAATATATCTTTTATGTTTTTCGGTGTCTAGACCCTTGGTCCGTGGGGTCCTAGCGCCTTTAAGGAAATAGCTCAAAGGTTACTCGACATCACAGGAGACCGAAGAGCTAGCAGCTACCTCGGACAAAGAATTAGTCTAGCTATCCAAAGGGGGAACGCTGCCAGTATCTTCGGAACCTTGCCTAAAGGGACTCCTTTTAATAATATATTTTAGTTATTATGTAATTTTTTTAAGGTTTTTAGTTTTACTTTCATTTTTATCTTGATAATGAGAGATACAGGTGAAAAGTAGGTATTTTATTAATTTATGTAAGTATTGTACTTAAAATTATCTGTATTGTAACAAAAATCTTCTTTAACAATTTTAATTAGTGGTCCACCTAGGTCCTGGACCCAGCCCAGGGGGAAGTCATGACCCCTTGACCCCCCCTGGATCCGCCTTTGCTATACATATTTGCAGGTTATGAATAAGATAACTGACGGATAAAGTAGATTATTAATTTATAATTAACGTGTCTTCATACTGTTGGTATTGCTACGCAGTTAAGATGGTGTTGATAATAATTATGTTTTCAGGTGGTGTAAGCCCCGTTTCCGTTCACCTTCCTTGCAAGTCCTGTATTCTTACACACGTGTTTGCACTTGTTTTTATGTTTTTCATATATGTGAATATTGTTGTGTAAAATAGGTGTGACAATTATGTTTATTACCTTATTTAATATAGCAGTGGCGAGTAGATCTTCATAGGTAGATGACTCTGTAGGTGTATGGTCTTCGGCTGCGTACCGCGCAAGCGCCGGCAGCGCTGCAGCTTCCTCCACAACTCGTGCTACTAAGCGCTTTAGTTGCGCGTGAGCTCCACTCGCACCGGTGTGGTTGTGTGCGTTGTGCCCCAGGCGTTGTTGGGGCAAATCTGTAAAAACATTAGTGTTTAAAAATGACTATTGCGTTATGAAATATTTATATGAATTACTATTTTACTGTATCAAAATATGAATATTTATAGCTGAATATAATTTTTTTTTGATATATTTGGAGTTTACTCCATAAGAATCGATTTTCATATAAATCACCCGGTATGAAAAAATATGAGGAGTAAAATCTACTGAACGAATGACCTCGGTTACGTTTTTGTCCGCTATCTATCTGCTACGACGTTTACGACGGTACCGGCTACGACGGTTACGACGTTTTCTAATATATAACGTACGTTTTCTATAATATAACGTAATCTTTCTGTCGATGGCGTTATTTAGTAGTTTAAAGTCTTTTTGTGCCTATTTAGACAGTCGATCTGAAGAAATAAACTCCAGTCGTACGTCGGAGCCTCTTTGGTCGGAGCTGACACACACACACTTTTTTTTTATATTACCATTAAGATAAAAATGTTGAGCGTCAGTAATATCGTTATTATGAGTTAAAATTATAATTATTCAATACTAATCATTTACTTATGCTTGAATGCTATTGTTATTTGAAAAAGAAACACATTTCATTCTCTATTCATGCAGTCATGAGTAATTTACAAATAATATGAACAAAACGGTATTGTGATGCAAATATGACCAAACTATAAAATTCCATTTATATGACTAGTCAGTGTATATTTAAGAAAATATTCAAGACACGAAAATATACATATAAGTATTACTTTTCTTAATATGCTTCAGTCTGTAACATCCCACTGGACATAGGCCTCTTTCTCCCTATAGGAGGAAGATCTGAGCTAGGTAAATCCACCACACAGTGGGGAGACCCACAAGGACAGACGCCTAGGCCGGGAAGAACCCAAAACCCAGAGCAGAGCAATATACGACAGACACCAGAGCGATGTAGACTTCAAAAAAAGGAGGAGGTTCTCAATTCGATTGTATTTTTGAAGTGCGCTATTATCTTCATAACTTTTTACTGGATTAATCGATTTTGATGATTCTTTATTTATCGATAGCTGGTGATTGTCATGTGATTTCATTTAAATATGATCGAGATCTAACGAGTACTTTAGGAGCTATCCATAATAATGCGTTTTGAATTAAATATTTATTAAACTACCTATGTTCTATTAGGTACATGTCACACAATAAAAAAATTAAAAATGAGTATTTTTTTTGGTTGCAAGTCAGCACAATTAAGTATATTAAAACTTTTTACTGCATTTAGTTACCTTTGCAGCAGTTTGTAAATATTTTGTGAATTATAAATGAAAATAATGTCGTATTTATACAAAATATTTCCATGTTTCCGCCATTATTTTGTGACATCTAACCCTGAACTAACGATTGTAATTTATTCTGCCATCAAATAATATTTTTATTCTGTATTTTTATATTATTATAGCTTTGAGAAGACATATTTATAAATAAATTAAAATGTATTTAAAATTATAATAATTATAAAAATAATATATAATATAAATGAATTCTAATATTAATAGTTTCGTTTATCTAGTTTTGTAATTGTCGTTAACTAGCAACAGGCGCAAAAAGTTGTTTTCTTATTTGTATGAGTACTTTCAAAGTGTTTGCATTTTTACTTAAGTTAAGCTTTTAAAGTTAATTACTTATTTTTGTTTTAATTTTAAAGGTGTAAATTATACGATGTTAAATTTAAAGTTGTTTGATTCTTCTTCCCGAAGTAAATGAACTGAGTCTTTTGATAAAAGGTTTATTTTTTTATTATTTAGGTATTTATTATTTTTTTTTATTTATACTTTATTGTACACCACAACTACATTAAACATTAAACACATTTAAAGACATTTACAGACTGTGAAGTACAATGGGCGGACTTATGGCTATTTAGCCATTTCTTGCAGACAACCCATTTTTATTTTATTTTTTAATTTAGAATTTTTTGTGTTTCCGATAAAAATAGGTATTGTTGAACAACATATTCTATATTATGTAAAATTTCATTAAAAATTGTACAACAGCGAAACTAGAAAATTGCCTAATTTTGTTATTTTTATTAATGTAAATTGCAAAACTACAGTTAAGTGAAAACCGAAAGAAATGTACAATAGAATAATTAATTATTCTCTCAGAGCAAATGAAATAGCAATGATTTCATTGATTAAAAAAATACAATGGGCTGACTGAGCGTGTCTGTATTAAGACTAAAATACACAGATTAAAGTTATGCTAAAATCAAGGTATCAAAACTTTTTGTACGGAAAATTAAAAAAAAAAAATGGAACAAGAAATGACTATCATTAACATGACGTGTAGGTAAGAAGTACAAATTAAAGTAATATGAAAAAAAAATTAAACATTTTAATATTACATGACGTCTATAATGCACACATAAAAATTGTATTAAAAAATATAAAAAAATTGAAGAAAAAACAAAACATTAACTAAAGTTGCACTTACACGTAGGAAATATTGCGACTTTGTAAATACCTAATTATTATCAAAACAGTCTAATGAGTTTTAACCTGTGTGATTAATTTTAAGAACTTCCAAAAAAACAAAATTCTCATATTTATTCATGAGATGTGTTTAATTGCTGTTTTTTTGTAAGACTCATCTCAAACGTTTCGTAAAATGTCTAATTACGGATGGGAATTATATCTGTTCCTCGTAAGATTTTTGATCATTGTGTTTTTATAGAGCACTTTATTCGCGAAATAAATCAAATTTTTCGTTGAGAATTCAAATAAAATAATACGTTGCTATACCATATTTTGCTCAGTGGAAAATTCACCATTAATATAAGACAGTGTATTTTTTTTCTTTATGGTCCGTGAAGTTTTAACAAAGAGTAATATCTCAATAGATGATCCTAAATAATCTTAATATACATATATCTATTGTAAAATTCTCATGTCGCGGTGTTTGTTGCCAAAGTCCTCCGAAGCGGCTGGACCGATTTTTACGAAATTTTGTGTGCATATTAGGAAGGTCTGAGAATCGGCCAACATCTATTTTTCATATCCCTAAGTTACAGGGGGGATTAAGGGGGTTAATAGAATATAAGGCAAAACAATGTTTGCTGGGTCAGCTAGTTTCCTATAGTATATACTATATAGTTACTTATAGTATTGAACTCTATTGAGAGTGCTATGTTGTCAACAGTACGCTTGTTTCGTACTGTTGTAACAGGCTTCCATAGGTTACAGTAGCCTATTACCATAAGGTTGACTCTGTTCACCATCCTAGTGGTATAACAAAATCTGAATTTCAAATTGACATATTTTAGAATTTTCTTCGAGATAAACATTTTCACACAGTTCTTTTTTACAGTTGAAAATAATGCGCTATTTAAATGAAATTATAATTTGAAAATTTAGCAATATTTATTGTGACTGCAGTGGAGTCGATCCTTTTGATTTTTTAATTTCTTTTTTATAGCTTTCAATAATAAATAATATAGAAAATAATATATATTATTTTGAAAATGTTGTGTAGAGTGGAGAATATAGGAGACTGGGTACAGACAAGGTTACGTTATCAATAGAATTTTAAATATCGTATTTGGCACATTCTTCTTTTTATAGCATTAGGATGGCAAACAAGCTTACATACTGCCTGATGGTAAGCATAAACCATAGCTTATGGACATCGCAATACCAGAAGAATTACAAGCGCGTACCGACTTTGCCCCCGATAGGTAGGTACTCTCCGAGAGCTCTGGCAACCTCACTACCACTGTAACATAGCTCTATTACTTGAGAGAAGTATAATTTTGATGTGATTTTTAAAACTTAATGTTGAAGTACTTCTCCGGTTGGACTAACTTCAAAATTTTCAGCAAGATTGTTACTGTTGCGTCCTATCTGAATAAAAATTAAAAATGATATGGCATTTAGAACTTTTTTACGGTACGAGGCCGTTATTACATATCACGACAAAATCCAGTTGACGTTGTCAATGTCATTTTGACAGCAAATTTCCATTCAAAAACAAAACATTTTCGTATCAACAAATCGGAATGCGCTGTGATGCAATAAACAAATGAACGCAATCTAAATTATTGTTCTCTGATGTGTGTTAACACTTGCACCGGCGTGTGATGCGAAACATTTATTATATAACTGTCTTTAGCTCTGCGCTAATGACACCCAGAAGTAAAACCTTCTTGTTAACGTTTTCCGGGTTAATAAGAAATAATGTATTAAATATACATAATATCGCGTTATATTTATTTGAGATAATTGTATGTATATGGTTAATTTTTTTTTGTTTATAATCAAATATTTATTATTCAAGTAGGCTTCGATAGCTCTTTTTGATTTGAAATTTTATAAAATAAAGTATTTTTTTAATTTACCGATTCCGAACGTGACTACGTATAGTCTGTTGAGAATTGTTTTATCGATTTTTGAAACTAAAGCAACAAACTGAGTTGTATAAATCTAGTGACACACTATGTGTTAGATCCGTTGAACCGTTTGACCTACTGTGCGTGCCAAGATTAATAAGAAGACGTACACGTACATACGCTCGAAAAACCTAATCCTCCTTTGGCAGTCGTGTAAAAACACAATTTATATTCTGTGAACAGACACAGAACCGTAAAATGTACATAATTTTATTTTATCTGTGACCTTGTGTTAAGTATTATTTGTAATCTATACTAATATTATAAAGCTGAAGAGTTTGTTTGTTTGTTTAAACGCGCTAATCTCAGGAAATACGGGTCCGATTTGAAAATTTCTTACAGTGTTAGATAGCCCATTTATCGAGGAAGGCTATATGCTATATGTATATGATCACGTTAAGTCCAATGGAGCGAAGAACCAATGAATAATGTTTTTAAATCGGGGCTTTTTTTCCTTTTGAGACTTTCCGCTGCGTACGCTGCGTAAACAGTATTAAAGTTTCGCAAATTCTACGTAAACCAAGTCGGGGGCTAAAGTTAGCCTTAGCCCAAAGTAACTATCCAAGTGAACGAAGTCCCGGGCAGAAGCTAGTTTTAAATACATCTGAATAAATTATGGATTTTAAGAATATTTCTTGGTATCAATCTTAAAGATAACCAAAATTTTTAAATATAATTTTAAGTTAATATTTTAATCCAAGTGTTATATAACAATAAAGTTAAAATTCTTTTTTATTTAATACAATCAGTAATTAAATTGTAAACTTATGAAACAAGTATTTGGTACAGTGATTGGATTAGCACAGCAATTGGCAGTTCCATTAGTTACTATGGATTTAATCGGATTTAAGTAGTCTAAAGTAGATGGAATTTATTAGACTTAGGTGAAAAAGTCTAATATTATAAAACGTATAGTTTAACGAAACAGTAGTCACAGTAACTGGCTTAGGTGCTAGAAGTTGCAGGTTCGATCTCCGTACATGAAAATGTTTGCATATGCGGATAGTTATTATGATTTGGGCGTTTGTCTTGTATTTCTGGATCACCTACGATGATGACCCATCAGTATAATGTATTTATTTATTTATTTATTTATTTATTGATACACATAAATAAATATTACCTACTGTACATAAACAAATACTAGCTTCTGCGCGCGACTTCGTCCCCGTGGAATAGGACCAATTCTCTAGGAAGCTCTCAAAAGGAAAAAAACCCCGATTTTGAAACATTCTTCATTATAGCCTTCCTCGATAAATGGGCTATCTAACGCTGAAAGAATTTTTCAAATCGGACCAGTAGATCCTGAGATTAGCGCGTTCAAACAAACAAACAAACAAACAAACAATCAAACAAACAAACTCTTCAGCTTTATTATATTATTAGTATAGATGATAATACATAATAATATCTTTGACACATACACACGGTAATATTGTCTGTTCCTAAGGTAAATAACGTAACACTTGGGTTATAGGTAACAGCCAACATACCAATATCTATATATTTTTAGATAAACTTACAAAAAATTATAGGTATATAAATAAATATAGATATTACACCTAGACTCGGGGCGGAAATCGATTTCACAATCTCCCGGGCGAAATAACGCGAGAACCACTTGTCGAAATAAGCTGTTTTTATGATGTCAGGAAACTATTAACTTAGAAGCCTATTGAACATGAAGACTGAAAAAATTTTAAAATTTTTATAATAAACAATTGCAAGCCTCCAAGGAGGCTGTAGTTATAATTTTATATTTTATTTTATACTAGCTGCCAGGACAGACTTTGTTCTGTCAATAGTTAATAGTAAAAATTAAATTTGTCCACGCAATTTTTGTTTTTCATTTTTTTTTAAATTTTTTTTTGTAGTATTAAAACCTTCCGTGGGCCTTAAGGAACATACAAAAAAATTAATTAGCCGAATATGTCGAGCCATTCTCGAGTTGTGAGCTTAGCACATTTTTATTTATATAGATAGATTTTGTGTTATTAACGTGTGGTCCGTTTAAATTCAATCCAGATCTGCCTCGTCGTGCTACTTGACGATGTAAATTAAAGTCGGGCTTGTTTTTCGATTGCGAGTAAACAAAATTATTACCTGTCATGTTGATTTAAATCATATAAGTAGTTTTTTTAGTGTCGTAATCTTTGCGCAAGTTGTACATTTATAAAAAATGGAATTCGTATGAAATATTTGTGATATAATATTGTTTGTGTCTCGTTAAAATAATCCAAATTTTGCAATTGTTTACGTTCATAGACTGTTAGCATTCTTGCCACCATTCCTCGCGGACATTATCATATTTTAAAAAAGTATATTAAGGAGTTATGACTGGTGTTATAACTATTATTTTTATTAAAAAAATAAGTAGAGTAAAGTAAATAGTAGAGTATAAATAAAGCAAAGTAAAAAAATATATTGAAGTTGTCGAACAAGAGGTTCAGCTTTGATGGATCATTTAAAATTATCTTATAAACAAAAATGTACGTCAAAATTTTGGAGTAGGTACTTTTATAAATAACTCCCTGAAACCACAATTCTAATCATTTTATTGGCATAGCTATTTAACTAGTAGTTTAATTATCTATCTCTATTATATATAGTACTTGCTACTTTATCTATCTCTATTATATAAAGTATGTTTTTTGATTACGAATGCCTAATTAATTATTATTACAACGCATTTGTCTATAGGTAGGGATCCCTAGTACATTTTTTTAACCTGATCAGTATCAAGCTAATTTTCCGTGAGTAGCTTCATTTTGATGAGACGAACAAAAAGTTCCTCTTCGAAAACTCTAGATTGTGGTAGCTAACAGAGTTAGCAGGGGGTAGAGCAGCAGTGAGCGTAGGACCGGGATAACGTACCACGCAATTTGTAGGACAATATTACTATTAAATTATATAGATATTAACTAACTAAAAGAAAAAAAAATCTGCTGGTTAGGAATAATTGAATTGGTTAGGAATAATTGATTAGGAATAATCGAAATTAATGACCTTACGAGGTCATCAAAAACTGACCTTTTTTTACTGATCTTTTTTTTTTTAGTTAGTTAATATCTATATAATTTAATAGTAATATTGTCCTACAAATTGCGTGGTACGTTATCCCGGTCCTACGCTCACTGCTGCCCTACCCCCTGCTATCTCTGTTAGCTACCACAATCTAGAGTTTTCGTAGAGGAATTTTTGGTTCGTCTCATCAAAATAAAGCTACTCCCGGAAAATTAGCTTGTTACTAACCAGGTGAAAAAAATGTACTAGGCATCCCTACCTATCTAGTGATGTGACCATTGTCTGTTGTGCTAGCGATTGCCGGTTTGATCCTTGCACAATATGGCATACATTTATATTGGCCATAAAGATTAATGCTTGTGTGTTTCCGGACCCCCGACATAGAAAAAAAATTCTAGTGGGATGGTTGAGTGAGGCGTTAATTTTATAATTATTTAATTATTAAACCATATCCTACGTACACGTATAAATAATAATTATCTAGTCTCTTAAAAAGATATGATAAATGCAGTTCTTACCGAGTATCTCCTCAAGCCAGAAGCAGGATACATAAAGAAATATGGCCACTCCAAGCCAGAAGCCAAGCAGAAGCACGGCTATGTATTCCCACATTTTGATTATTTCATCACTTTTATAATTTTATTAACACTTATTTTCATTTCTTATTGTCATAATTTAACATTTTATTTTTTTTGGATTTTTTTTTATTTTATATCAAAAATATCTGTTGAATAATAACTACTTAATTATATATTTAACTTAGTAATATAAATTTTAATGTATTTGTTTGTCTACATAATATACGTCTCATGCGTCCGAAATTTAGTGAACATTTAAATTATAACATAGATAATCTCGTAGAATAAAACAATAGTGTGATTTTGCTTATTTCGTATGTTCAGTTTTTACATTCATTATATGTATACAAACATGTTTGGCTTTGTTTTTTTATATTTCAAATCACTACTAAAAAACATTAAAAACGTGTGAACGATTTAAAATTTTCTTTTTTAAAAACGTTTATGTATTTTTGTGTATGCCATTTATATATGAGTTTGCATTACATTTACTAAAAGTAGATTTATACTTTTAAGAATAATTCGATTAAGTAGAGTCATAGAACTACCGCATATATTTATTCTATAATTAAAAAACTTGCCTATTAGCTCATAATACCAAAAATATTATTTCTTACAACATCAATGAAGGAATAAAGTAGGGGAAGTCAGCTCAAAGCGGCCACCTTAACTTTGAGTAAAAAAAAAACCAATCAAACGATTGATTTTCAACAAGAAATTTATACTGATGGGAAAAGAGTTTATTAAATTTATGATTTGTAAAA
This sequence comes from Melitaea athalia, assembly GCA_905220545.2. Taxonomy (NCBI): domain Eukaryota; kingdom Metazoa; phylum Arthropoda; class Insecta; order Lepidoptera; family Nymphalidae; genus Melitaea; species Melitaea athalia. Next base: position 22,755,919 of record HG992178.1, read on the forward strand.
TTTAGTGTCTCGAAAATTGAAATAATAAGCATATGATATCTAAATTACGGAAACTTGTAAAAAAACCGCTTTGCCCGAGCGGCCGCCTAAAGCGGCCAGGGGGACAAGGGCAAATTGGCCAGCCCCAAAAATACTGCATATAATATTGTTTCTTTTTTTTATTTAACATACTTGACGAAATAAAAATGTCCAAAAAATATAAAAGAACATTATTTATTAAAGGAAAAATTTGGTATTAATTTTTCCCGTCTTATACTCTGTTGCTAAACTAGCAATAATTTCTATCTGCTATTATTTGGTCAATAATCGAAGGAGAAGGTGTTCTAGAGTGATCGACATCTACTGGTAATGTGTGTTGTTGCTGTTGATCACTAGATGGTATCGGGTCTTCCATAGTAGGCGGATTGTCCGTGATTGTTTTTTTTAATGTTACTAAGTCGACAAACAAGCGTACGGCTCACCTGATGGTAAGTTACTACCGTAGCCTATAGACGCCTGCAACACCAGAAGCGTCGCAAGCGCGTTGTCGACCCTATCCCCAATCCCCCCAGGAGCTCCGGTCACCTTACTTACCAACAGGAACACAACACTGCTAGAAAACAGTATTATTTAGCTGTGGTCTTCTGTTCTGTTGGTTTTGTTTTCTTTTTGTGGTTGCTGGCAAAATTCAGCATCATCAAAGATATATCTATTTGGAGGCGACAAGCCCGTTTTCTCGAAACCACTGACAGCATTCTGGGTTGTTGCAGCTCGCAAATAGGCAGCACCGAGCAAACTGGCGACATATTTTTGATCGATTACCTATACGACCCACAACACCACGCTCAAAATATGTCTTTTTTTCTCAAATCTTAAATTTACCTATTAATTTATCTTCAATCTTTAATTAAATAATCTCTAAATTTATATCTCCCAAGTTTCTTTTTCGCAGATCCTGTCGCAATGTGTCTTCTTAAAATTAGAGTAGTGCGAGGGATATTACATTTAAGTGCGATAGACTTAACAGATCCACGCTTATCGTTTATTTCTTTGATAGCTCGTGCCATAAGATTTTCATCCCATGATCTCTGGTTGGGTTTTTTCTTATAGTTGTTCACCATCTAAACTAAATAATTTAGCATTATCTGTCTAATCATAATATCTTTTTATTAGGGCAAAGCGGTCAGTTGGCCGCTTTGCCCTGGCCGCTTTGCCTTTTTCGGCCATTTTGTTTCAAAATGCGACTACACATACTTTTATACATTTACGTTTGAGCAAATTTTGCACAAATCAAGCCAAATAGATAAGAAACAATACACGTGTTATAAAAGGGTTTAAATATAAAGAGGTATGATCAAAACAGGATGAACTTACCTTGCATTTTTTTAGCAAAACGTGGAAAAATATTATTTGCGACACTGTATCCAAATGATCGTTTCCAACGCTACCGAATTGACTGCCCGGCGTGGGGCGAGAGGTTTCTTATGTGACAAAAAGGCAACGTCGCACTGTCATTCCAAATAACCGAAAAATTAAGAGTGGCCGCTTTGCCTCCTATGGCCGCTTTGAGCTGACTTCCCCTAATCTAACAAATGATTGCTCATGGATGGATCATGGATAAAACTGCGCGCCTCGACTAGCTTTATTTCATAGTTTTTCAAATATTTACGTTGTTTTAGTAATAACACCCACTGTTGATGATAAATACGACAGAGATTATCTTAAGTTAAAGGTCACTTACTTATGTAACCATAATTACAATACATAATGTTCATTACACACGCAAAAGCAGCGTGTTTACCATCCCTTTCATTATGTTAAACAAGATGTTTGAAATTGATTACTTAATATGTACTAGCGACCCGCTCCGGCTTCGCACGGGTGCAATGCTGATACTAAATATAAAATATAAAATAAATATTTGCAATCTAAGCGCAAAAAATGTGTTTATTAACGACATCACATTAGAAAACTTTAAAACTATCAGTGTTCCTCTACTATATTATGCATGTATTATACATATAAACCTTCCTCTGGAATCACTCTATTTACCAAAGAAAACTGCATCAAAATCCGTTGCGTAGTTTTAAAGATCTAAGCATATATACAGACAGACAGCGGGAAGAGACTTTGTTTTATAATATGTAGTGATGATGATAGTGAAGCTACTGTGGCTTTATTAAACAATAATAGTACCTGTAACTTCCTTCGCAATGACACAGCTTAGCTTTAATTTCGTAAGGGAATTGAATTTTGGAATAAAATACAATTTCCTAGGTCCTAGTTTGGCGTGCAGTTTTAAAATACAGAAAAATAGACACGCATCTAAGAATAAAATTATACAACGAAGTTTCATTTAAATCAAAGGCAATTTTCAATGTAAAGAATTATATGTTAAAAGTAAGCTAGTTATGTCTAATAGTTCTTAGTACGAAAGAGGGCACAACATATACCATGTTTGGCGTGACTCGAGGCTAAGATGCAAACAAACAAATAGACAGGAAAAAGGTATACAAACAATTAAAAGTAGATAATTTTCAATTATATACCAGCACTTGTATAATTTTTATTTAACTTGCGAAGGAACTTACTAGTAATTGATCTGATTTAAAAATCAGTCACTCAATATTGCGTGTGTTATGCACGTTCACAGTTAAAAGCTTCGAGAGTTTCTCTACAATTATTATATACGATAGAACATTCAACATAAACAAATACGTAGATAGGTTTACTATGTTAAACTACTGGTTCTCTTTCACTGCAATTTTTACCTCAGTACCAAAGTAGTCGGACAATTTCAACAGTTCCATCCCTGGTCAAATAAACATTTAACTTTGGCCGTGGTTGCGAGCGTGAAGCAACTTTGTACCCCTTTGATACCTGTCATTGCCAAGGCTACTATGAGTCATAACTTAAAGTCATAAGTTAACTTCATATTTAGCCATTGCTTCTACCGCTGTTGGGAGCATGCGCTGAAAACTTTCAGTTTTTATAAAAGGACGCAGGTCTAACCCTCTCGTGGATCGTGCGTGCATTCACAATTATTCTTCAAGTTATTTATTCGTACTGTATTAACTAGTCACGTCAAAACTGCCTTCGGAAGGTCGTACAAGAGGTAAATAAAGTTTAGACATTCTCTGTACGCACTCGGTCTGAATTCCTTCGTTTCTTGGAACTATGTATATATGTGACAGAACACTCCAAAATCGTAACATGCTTACAAATGTATGATACGGTAATTCGTACTTATTTAAACTGTTTTAAAATACATGATGAGTTTACGTGAAAACTGTTAATATGTTTTCTATTATCTATACTTTCTAAATAAAGTAATTAAGTAGATCATTTGCTTAAATTAGAATTAAGAGTTTTAAGTAATGTTGTATACCTAATGTCACATAAAGGGATATAAACTTGAAATCGGTTTGTTATTTAACTAAACTGTACCCGTGACTTCGTGGGCTATGGGTTTATTTCGTTACGATATCAAAACGGAATTAAGTATAACTACATATAAGAAACCTAGCATCCCGCCCCGGCTTCGCACGGGTATTTAAGAAAAATTTCAACTTTTTATTCCCCTTCTTTTATGAAAATATAATATAGCCTATGTCACTCGCAGATAGTGTAGCTTCCCAACAGTGAAATATTTTTTCAAATCGGTTCAGTAGTTTCGGAGCCTGTTCAATGCAAACAAACAATCAATTCTTTCCTCTTTATAATATTATAGTATAGATGTGGCAGAGAAACACCGTCAGCGTTGGACCACGTCCTAACTTTACCAGGCAGTCACAGGATTGTCAATCTGCAGTCTTACCAACATGAAGTTAAATCACCTGTTGGATAAGTGTAATGCATGATATTTAAAAAAGCCATGCCACTTAAGAAACCATGGATAGAGTTTATTTGGCACAATAAAAAAAAAGATTAACAATGACGTGCAAAATAAAGACATTACCGTGTAAAAAGAAAGTAATGTGTCGCGTAGTAATTCTCAGGTACTATTAATGCTGAAATCTTTTGTTTATTATCCACATAGAGATATAAAATGACAAACGGGCTGAGTTTCCGTCAAACTGTTGACACTTTCCCGTTGCGACTTGAACGACTTTCATCAGAAATACCGTCTATCATGTGTCGCGATGTATGGAATGTTATAACTTACACGCGGTTTCACCTGCTTTACTGTGTTATTAGCTGACTGTTTGTAACTAACCCAACGCACTGTTAAGAGCTGCTGATACGTCTTTGACAGTAATCATATGATTGACGCTGCGTTGGCGCAGCGGTCCCAGCACTGGTTTGTGGCTGTTGCGCTGGGCGGTTGCGGGTTCGATCCCCGCACTCGACAACATTTGTATTAGCCATACAGATGTTTGCCGTGGGTCTGGGTGTTTGTGCAGTCCTTGTGGGTCTCCCCACCGTGTCTCGGAGAGCACGTTAAGCCGTCGGTCCCGGTTGTTATCATGTACACCTGATAGCGATCGTTACTCATAGAAGGGAATATATCCGCCAAAACGCATTAGAGCAGCGTGGTGGATTAAGCCCCGATCCTTCCCCTACATGGGGAAAGAGGCCTATGCCCAACAATATTCCACATATTACGGGCTGAAGCGAAGCTACAAATTTTTGAATGGAAATATCTGGCAGGTTAAGTAGGAGTTTATAATTAAACAATATAAACCGGTTTTTAAAATAAACATCTATAAATTTGGTAAAGAATTACTTGCCATCTTCCGTAGAGCAATAAGCTTCATAGGAGATAAGCCCTATACCGAATAATGAGACGCTTACATTGAAGTTTCTAAAATATATTGATGTTTTATTCAATACATAACAGAGATCAATGGCGTAAGAGCGTGAAGGATGGTCAAAACACCATGATGAAGCCTGTTTTGGACTCTTATCGAACAGGAGAATCAAAAAACATCAAAACAGCGACAATCATGACACTAGCGCATCTTTTCCCTGTTCGGTGTGTGGTAGAGTCTGCCGCTCCCGTATCGGCTTGTACAGCCATCAGAAAAAATGCTCTTCAGGCACTGTTTGAATCGTCTGTAATAGACGTAAAGGCCTATGATGATTCAATACAATCGCCATATACTCACATAAATATAGCGAATAAACCAAATAGAAAGCAAAAGGAAACGACACACAACAAAAAATCACTACATCCAGTATTTCTAAATACGGATCAAACTGGATGTACAGACGGTTTGAAAATGGGATTTCCTACGTAATGTGAGTGAAGCTAGGCGGTTAAGTGACTTCACTTTCGCCGCAGTTCAATGAACATACGCGTCCTTGACTTGCGCAAGAGATGAGGGGAGAACTCGTTTATCAGATGAACACTAGACATCGTCTATGGTTTCACATGATATGTAAAACGAAGGCTAGGGGTTATTTTTTTTCAAGTGAAACTTTTATTACATCGTCTCAAACTTTTTCGTCTGAGTGTTGCATGTCGCGTGATGGTCGGCCGCGCGGTAAGATTGATAAAGCGATTTTTATACCTTTAATGGAATATTATTCCAAATTTTTTTAGTTTAATGTCTATAATGTGAAAAAAAGTTTCACTTTTACCGTGGTTTCATAAAACCACACAGGTTTTTTTAATTATTGCATATTTAAAATTACTAATGGCCCAGTGGTCGAAATTCGACCATAATTAAAAATGTCAATAAAAAAAACAAGATATAATGATAATTAAGAACCTTTTTTTAATTTTCAATTTGACTACATTTTTAGACAATCAACAAAAAAGTATAATATGCCTGTGTGTGTCAAATACAGTGTGTGTAATGTTTTTGCACTTCTTCTCTATAAGTATAAAGTGTACGAAATTGCATACTCCTCCGTCCCCGCAATATTCGTAAAAAGGGGTACAAAGTTTTACTTCACGTATTAATATATTTTAATTATTTTACCATTTACTTTTAATAAAAAAATTCAAGGAATTCAATTTTACCCATTAAACCAATTTTTATTTTGATCATTTATTTCTATTGCTATTTTATTAACTTGAATTGGCGATAGATAATTAATAATTATTATAATGCGTTCTTATCACTAACGGTGATTTATTACAAACAACTGCTATCAACAGAAAAAATATGTACGAGTGCGGCAATCTACTTAATTATGTCAACACGAATTACTGGAATGCGCGCATTGCGCCAAAATTGTATACTTTTTTTGTTCATTACTGTCAGGACAAGGTTTGTATGAAAGAAAATTAAAAACGGCTAAATCTAAACATCTGAAATGATTTTGATTTTTTTTTTTTGGTTTTATAAACACTAAAATTATTCAAATAAAATATAAGTACGGTAAATAGCCATAATTTTAGCAAAGAAAAACTTTCGATTATAAAATTCATGTAGAATGGAAAATTAAGAAAATTGCGCAGAAAATTGGAAATTTTCCGAAATAAAGTATGAATAATGGTCTAAGATCTACCTAACCAGGTCCGGGATTTTTTGAGGCAACACATTTTTAGTGTATTATCTAATATACTAAATTGATTATAAAGTATATTTCATTCTATTATCAGCTCGGTGAAGATCGATTTAGGGTCGGACCTTCTACTATAGGTAATATGAATATTTCCACTTCACGCGTTTGACAACGTCTGTCCGGTCAGCTAGTTACTATAGTTAGGTACTTTTTATGTAATCTAAGTCAGTAATTAAGTTACGATTGCAATAAAACGCTGTTCATTCATCAATTCTTGTCAAATTGAGTTATAGCGTTTCACGCGTATGAAAGGCAGCATGACGATTTATAGCCTATTAACTTAATTAGACTAATCAAAATGTTACTTAACACAAACATAATTTTTAACTCAGGTACGAAGGAAAAAATACAATCGAATTGACAACCGGCTCCTTATGTGGAAGTCGGTTAAAAAACTAGTCACAGATAAAAAAAATCAGAAACCGTAAACAGTATTTGTATGAAACTTCACGTTTTTTTTTAATCAGCCGTAATCGTAATTTCATTCGTGATTACACATTTTGACTATCGTCATGGGGGATTTTTCCCCGTGTCTTGAGAGTTTGAGACCCAGCTAGTAGTATGATCTAAAATAAAGCCAAGTTACCTTTCAATCAATTAAATAAAAATTATATTAATATCATATAGTAATAACGACGTGATGCAAACAAAAGATACAGACAAACAAAACGTTAAATAAAAAAAATAGTTTTCTTTTCATTATCGATTATAGGGTACATCTAGGGTTGCCACCCGTACTTTATAATAAAGTATTGTACGTTATTTTAGGTAAATGTACTTTATGAGAGCAATAAAGTACACGAAAATACTTTATTATGCATGATTCGATTTCTTTAGGATTTTAAAAAATTTTGCTGTCATAGATGTCGCTACTCACCAGCGCCACATCACCTAAACACTCATTTTTAACAATTTCTGATCATATCTGATGATAATTATGATTGAAATTTATTTGCATTTTTGTAGCCACTTATTAATTTTCTATACGAATATTATAAAGAGGTAGTTTCTAACTTTGTTTGTTTGTAAGAGGTAATCTTCGTAAATACTGATCCGATCATGAAAATTCTTTCATTAATTAAAAGCTACACTATTCAGGACTGATATAGGCTATATTTTATTGTTATTGAACAAAAAATTCAGTGAAAATAATAGTATAATATGTAAATCAAGTCGGAGAAATGCGAGCGAGATGAAAACTTTACTATTAGGTAGGGATCCCTAGTACATTTTTTTCACCTGATCAGTATCAAGCTAATTTTTTGGGAGTGGCTACATTTTGATGAGGCGAACAAAAAATTCCTCTTCGAAAACTCTCGATTGTGGTAGCTAACAGAGATAGCAGGAGGTAGAGCAGCAGTAAGCGTAGGACCGGGATAACGTACCACGCAATTTGTAGGGCATTATTACTTTTAAATTATATAGATAATCACTAACTAAAAGAAAAAAAAATCAGTGGTTAGTAATAATTTTTGATGACCTTACGAGGTCATCAAGTTGATGACCTCGTAAGGTCACCAAAAATTAATTTTTTTTCTGATTTTTTTTTGCTTTTAGTTAGTTAATATCTATATAATTTGATGGTAATATTGTCCTCCAAATTGCGTGGTACGTTATCCCGGTCCTACGCTTACTGCTGCTCTACCTCCTACTATCTCTGTTAGCTACCACAATCAAGAGTTTTCGAAGAGGAATTTTTTGTTCGCCTCATCAAAATGTAGCTACTCCCAAAAAATTAGCTTGATACTGATCAGGTCAAAAAAATGTACTAGGGATCCCTACCTATATATATTTGCTTCACAAAAATAATTAACGCCCAACGAAGTGGGCACAGGTCGGCTAGTATTTAATAAAGCTGTTTAATGTCTAGAAGGCAACTGCATAACAATTTACGATATTTATGGGATTATGGTTAGTCTTAGAGATAATATTGTTAACATAATTGAAAATTTAAATCTGCGAAAACTTAATTTAAATATCGATGATCTTTATGGAGAAATTGCTTTACATTAATATTTATATATGTACTTCTAAAGGGCCCCATAGACGATCAAATATTTGATCAAACTTCATATTAAATTTCTGTTTGACAAACGTGTTTGTCAAATTATTTGATCGTGTGCGAGGCTGCGGGTTTTTTTGATATGTTTTTTATATGAAACATGAAGTTTGATCAAACATGTTTGACAAACAAGTTTGATCGTTTACGGGGCCCATAAGGGTTTCGCAGAACTTTCAACTGCACAAAAATGACAGCAAGTATTTAATAAGAGTGATGACAATTTAATAAACTTGTATAAAGTACGACGACGCCGCGTTGGCGCAGCGGTCACAGCATTGGATTGCGATTGGCTGTTGCGCGTGCGGTTGCGGGTTCGATCCCCGCACACGACAGCATTTGTATTGTCCATACAGATGTTTGCCGTGGTCTGGGTGTTTGTGCAGTCCTTGTGGATCTCCCCACCGTGCCTCGGAGAGCACGTTAAGCCGTCGGTCCCGGTTGTTATCATGTACACCTGATAGCGATCGTTACTCATAGTAGGAAATATATCCGCCAACCCGCATTGGAGCAGCGTGGTGGATTAAGCTCTGATCCTTCTCCTACGTTGGGAAGAGGCCTATGCCCAACAGTGGGATATTACAGGCTGAATTGTGTATAAAGTAATTTCATTCTTATTACCTATTCCCACTACGTCAGCATTCAAAGATTTTTTGTTGTGATGAATAAAAAATGTCGAGACGAACGAAACAAAGCGTCTCTGAATTCGATAAAAAATGAGTTACTTATTTAATTTAAATAAAGACTGTAAAGATGTGGCGTGGGCTGCTGTGTGGTTGCGGCAGTAAAGAATATAGCCTCCCCCTCTCTTCCCGTGGTTGTCTTAAGAGGCGGCTAAGGGATAACACAGTTCCTGCACTACCACCTTGGAACTTAAAAAGCCGACCGATGGCGGGATAATCATCCAACTCCTGGCTTTGAAATACACAGGCCGAAGACGGGCAGCACCGTCTTCGGTACGACAAAGCCAGCCCTGCGGTCACCAACCTGCCTGCCCAGCATGGTGACTATGGGCGAAACACATGAGTTCGCGCCATTGTTGGCGCGAACTTGTGGAGACCTATGTCCAGCAGTGGACTGCGATAAGCTGAAGTGTGTGTAAAGAGGTTGTGCAATTGTCTAGTAGAGATACTAATTTGATACAAGCTGCAAAAAGCAATAAAAAATATGTTTTCAAAAATAAAAAATAAAAATATATTGTACTTTATGTTAATACTATGTACTTTTTTTTCTTACCTATAATACCCAATGTACTTTAATTGAGAGAAAAAAGGTGGCAACCCTAGGTACATCCCTTCTAAAAACTTTTATAATAAGTTCAGTCTCTTTCCTTAACAGAATCGGACCTAGAAACGTTTTATTATAAGTAAGACAGTATTAATTGTAAATTATTCAAACATTTGTACCATAGTAATATGCACGTACCTATATAAAACTAAACATGCCCCAAATTATATGTCGCTATTTTCAGTATTAGTTAGGCGATAGTCCTCATTTCTAAGTATCTATACAAACGTAGTTTAGGGATCGTTCGTTAATCACGTGATTTTTTTAGCAACTTTGTGACCATCTCCTTGGTGATATTTGGTGAGATTTTAGGCTAAAATAATTACGTATATTTGTGCAAAGTTAATTGATATTTTGAGAATATTAATTATCTTTAAATAGAGGTATATTCTTTTTTTGAAAAATTAAACATCGTGATACGCTCTCTAGACAGGCATGCAGGTTGCAGGGTATTTATTGATTCGCTTTTTGGTTTACGAATCGCGCCATCCAAGATAAATAAATACTGATCAATTTAAGTATTAGGTACTACATATAGTCCTCCCTTCTTATAATAATTCGTAATGTTTTTCGACCGACCTTCAATCCTCACGTATTTAATGGAGAAAGGAAATTATTACAATTCTTTGGATTTCCAAATAAGTATTAACAAAAAAGTTTTTAAGCTATTAAATCCCGTTATAAATAGATTAGCTATAAATAAATTGATAACGTTTAGAAATAATAGTCTCAAATGATTATTATTTCAATTTCGCGTTGGTCATATATGGATATTGGAATTCGTAAGTCTATTGGCGAGTTTTTAATAATTAATTAATTTTTATAAAGGCTTTGAAATTACAAACTATCTTGTTTACGATATAAATGGTAGAATGATGAATATGGAAAAGATTGAGAATAATAAATTCATTGCTAATACTTTTTTAGGATGCACAGATAAAAAATATGTTTTAATCCATCTTAACAAAAAAGAGTTACCTTTTAAAAAACACCGTGTTTTTCAAGATTTCTATAGGTATATTTACTGTGGTTAAAGGCAGATTAATGCGCACTTCGGTATTTTTTGCGGTTATTCATGATCTGTGGTTAGATGATAAAATCAGCAAAAAGTATTCTTCAATATCTGATATTTTTTTTGTGTACAGCGGTTAATAGAACAATTTGAAAGAATAATTTGTAAGTCGCAATAACCGTGGTATAGAAACTTAATAGGTGAAACCTCACGGGACGTATAGTAAAACATATTTTACTAAAAAGTTTAAGCTTCTACACATATAATCTGTGACCAATAAATTCCTCAATTTGAATGTTCATTCTTAATTATCTGTGCGTCTATCAAATAGGTACGATGTTCTCTGCATGGACGTAATATACTAATTACGTCCATGCATCTCTGTTTAATTATTACATTCTATCAAATTAACTAAACATCGAATTAGTTTGATTCTTAAGATTTGAGGACTTATTTACTTATTTAACAACTAGCTGCTGCCCGCGACGTCGTCTGCGTGCGTTCACTGCTCGTTCCCCGTAAGTGATAGCGTGATAATATGTAGCCTATATTCTGACCCGACTTCTTAATAATATTCGTGCTAAATTTGAAGTAAATCCATGCAGTACTTTTTGAGTTTATCCCGGACATACATTTGAAGAAATAAAGGTTCACTGCTCGTTCCCCGTAGGTGATAGCGTGATAATATATAGCCTATGTTCTGACCCGACTTCTTAACAATATTCGTGCCAAATTTGAAGTAAATCCATGCAGTACTTTTTGAGTTTATCCCGGACATACATACAGACAAACAGACAAACAGACAAACAGACAAAAATTCTAAAAACTATATTTTTGGCTTCGGTATCGATTGTAGATCACACCCCAAGTATTCTTTTAAAAAAATATTCAATGTACAGTTTTGACTTTTCTACCATTTTATTATATGTATAGATTATTTTTGAAATGTAACTAACATTTATTAAATAATTGATTAACAAAAAGTGCTTCATTAAAGAGGCAGTCTCTACACAGAGATAGGTTTAACTGAGGTAGGGCACAGCAGGAAATTTCCTGCTCAAAATTGGAGCAGCCCGACTGGGGTAGTACCTCGACCTTACAGAAGACCACAGCTAAATAATACTGTTTTCAAGCAGTGTTGTGTTCCTGTTGGTGAGTAAGGTGACCAGAGCTCCTGGGGGGATTGGGGATAGGGTCGGCAACGCGCTTGCGATGCTTCTGGTGTTGCAGGCGTCTATAGGCTACGGTCTTACCATCAGGTGAGCCGTACGCTTGTTTGCCAACCTAGTTACATAAAAAAAAAAAAAAAAAAGGTAGGTATTTAAAGAAAATCTAATTTTATCCCATTAATGGAAATATCGAGACTATTTGACAAAGCTGTTTTTAACCGACTCCCTCCTCCTCCGCCTAGGTCCTCAATTCGATTGTATTTTTTTTAAATGTCGAGTACATTGTCTAGAACTTTTGGCTGGGTGGACCGAATTCGTTCATTTTTCGAATCGAGAGGTGTTGCGTGTCATATTGTCCCATTTAATTTTAATTGAGATCTAACAAGTACTTTTCGAGTTATATATAGTTATGCGTATTTTCTAGACTACCCTACGTTGTATTATACTGTATAACTTATCACTGGGTATACCGATTTTGATGATTCTTGTTTTAATCGAAAGCTGATGCTTGTCACGTGCTCCCAATTAAATTTGATCGACATCAATCTTATGACAATTTTTTGAGTAATGTTAATTGATAACGCGTGTTTACTTGACTATTTTTTCGCGTTGTATTACTTGTAGATGTAATTAAAGTCTATTTTTAAATTCGTTTTGCAAGCAAACACAATTATTATCTCAAATGATTTTATTACCAATTTAGAGGCGTAAAAAATCCTAATTTCTTAATTTTGATTTAAAACAATTTTTTTATATATTTAATTATGATTTGCTCAATCAGCTAATTGTTTACCTGTAGAATTATCAATTGCTTGGTTTTTTTCGTTTTAATTGGTCACGACTTTGTTATTATCGAGAAATAGTATCGTATAATTATTTATACAGTGTAGGTAAATATAGTTTTCATCCAAAAACATTTGTTATTTCACTAAAATTAAAGTTTGAGATTGAACATTATAGTAAGACATACAAACTATGTGATGAGTAATGTGACCAGAGCACCTGATGGGATTAGGAGTATAGGGTCGGCAACGCGCTTGCTATGACTCTGGTGTTGCAGGTGTCTAATATAGGCTTTACAGTAATCGCTTACAATTAGGAGAGCTGTACGCTTGTTTGCCTACCTTATTGTATAAAAAAACTTTAAGATTGTATGGGGACTTATGCAGTAAGTCTCTTGAAATAGTTAACTAAAGTCTATAATATACTTGAAGTTATAACTTAATTAATTGATTGAACTATATATAGTTACCTATGTAAACTGGTTACAATTTCTTTACAAATTTTCGTTTAGAATTTCGACAGAAATATATTTTTGCATATAAAATGGAGAAATTTGATCGCATGACTTTCCCTTAAAATACTCTAATTACTAAAATTCATCTGATATGTGATATAATTGTTATGGCGAAGTTCTCTGTACGTATTGGAGCGCGTCCTCTGCGGGTCAGTGTGTAGATTTCTAATGTCTTAGTATCTTTGTATGAAGATTGTTGACCACAATTTTGAAACTTTGCTGCTACTGTATAGTGTCCTGTGCCCAAAGGTTATCTTGAAGAAATCGCTCTTAATAGCGATAAGATCGCCTTTGTACATCTTGTATTGCATCTTTCTTTATATGTGTCTGTATTTCGGTGTACATTAAGAATAAATAAATAAATAAACTTATTTGGTGGTGAGTGAGAAACAGGGTGTTAAGTCCCTTATCCACCAAAGGGAGGATCCTCCGACCAGACGGGTGTTCTGTCTGGCGGGCTATTAGGTATACCTATATTGTTCAATCACTCTGATAACTTCCATAGTGCGAGGTAGAATCGTCAGTTTTTAAGTTCGTAGATAGATGTCGCTACACTTATAAAATTTACATACTTTATCGCTATTTAAAAAAAAATTCGGTTACTTTTTTGTAAGTATATGTAAGAAACTGTAGAAAAAATTGCTATGAGAGGATATCGTACCAGCGACTAACATCAAAATAGACAGTAAAATATTTATATGCATTGAGAGTGTAATGAATAACTAACCTCTAATACTTGCTGACCTGGCAAACATTGTTCTGCCTTACAAATAGGGAAACTAATGTCACCTAGGGGTATAAAAAATTGCCTAGCAGTAGTGAGAACAGAAGTACCAAAAATACGCAAAAAAAATCAGTCAAGCCGTTTTAGAAGCGTTCGATAACAAAGTGAAATGAGATTTTTAAATATTAGAATTTTAACCGTATCAATCATATATTTTAATGTATTTTAAAACAACTTTTCTCTTCCTTCTAAAATAATTATTGATTCATTTTCTATCTAAATTTTTTGCATAATAGCGTTCTAAGTGCATTATAAATAAATCAATTTTAATAGACATCTCGGACATCTCGGGTATATCCGATATGAGCAGAGATTGCTTCCTCAATAAGCGAGTTTCTCTCATTTAGTGTCTGGTGATAATTATTGGCGAATTTTAATAACTCATAATTATTGTGAACTACGAATATAAATCAATATTATTGCAAATTGTTTCGTTTTCAACTACTGACGCTGTGAGACGATGATTTGATATTTTGCAATATCCATATTAAATTTTTTATTATTGTTTATATTACAATAGTTTTTGGTCAATGTCCTGCTTTGGATACAAGTACAAAGTTGTACGGAAACCGGGGAGCACACCGCTTTATTCCCACCTAGTATCACAGGGAGAAGGGAGTGCCTGAAAAACAGCGCTGCATGGGACTTTAGTCCTGTGTCAGCTGAAGCTGAGCCACTTCCTGTTGCCTATTTATATTTTATATTTTGTCAAATTTTAAAACGTTTTAATGTATGTTATGTTTTCATGTTTGTTTTATGTATGTTTACTTAACGTGTTATTTTAACTTGTATATATGTGGCAATAAATTCATTTTATTATTATTATTATTTATACTGCTCCACAATTAACCGCTCTTGTGTAGTGATGCATGTAGACGCCTAAACACCGACGGTTTGAAGGTTCCATTCATGGATATTTGTATTTGAACGAATGTTTCTTTCCCATTTGGTTGTCTATCTAACTTCCCCATCGTTCTTTAGATAGCACGTTAGGCTGTCAGTCCCGGATGTTGTCATAAATACCTGATAGTTATCGTTACTCATAGTAGGGAATATATCCGCCAACCCGCAGTGGAACAGCGATGTATAAGCTCTAATCCTTCTACATGGAGAAAGAGTCCTGTAACTGTGGGATGTTGCAGACAATCGTATCTTATCTTATATATAATAAACTTCATACCGACATAGGTATATATTTTGTGAATATATCTTTTTTTTTATAAAATTTCTTTTGTACAATCTTAGTCTTGGTCATAACGAACACGAAAAAGCTACAATGAGCCTTTCAAAAATTATGCGGATTCATTATACCTATACATAAATTTTTTCAGCTCAGAAGTTTCATACATTAGTTTGTAAGGGACAAGCTCATAAACAATCTCACAAACTTTGTCATAGTATATGTTTCGTATAATAGTATTAGATTGTAAGGCTATGATGTCATATTAGATTTCCGATGTCATATCGCCGAATATGATATATAAAAAATAATGTGATACCCTTATTAATATTGTTTAAAATATTTATGACAAAAACATTACAACTGTATTAACTGCCTTGACAGCGAGGGAAAGGTTCGCAGCGTGCTTGATTTGATTTGATTGACATGATTGCGTGATTGACGACGCGTTGGCGCAACGGTCACAACACTGGTTTGTGGCTCTGGCGTTTGCGGGTTCGATCCCCGCACATGAGAAACATTTGTATTGGCCATACAGATGTTTCCCGTGGTTTGGGTGTTTATGCAGTCCCTGTGTGTCTCCCTACCGTGCTTCGGAGAGCACGTTAAGCCGTCGCGTCGGTACCGGTTGTTATCATGTACACCTGATAGCGATCGTTACTCATAGTAGGGAATATATCCGCCAACGCATTGGAGCAGCGTGGTGGATTAAGCTCTGATCCTTCTCCTACATGGGGAAAGAGGCCTATGCCCAGCAGTGGGATATTAGAGGCTGAAGCGTATAGCGTAGCATAGCGATTGATTTGATATGGCATTTAAGTTATAAATAATCATTTATGTTAGACGGATCAAAAATTGAAAAGTGTGTTTATTCGTTGATTGTGGACTTCGATTGTCCTTAAGAGGGCGCATAAGGCGAGCAAAAAATCAGATTTCACCCGCGCGCCCGTGACTAATTGATGAAACAAAATATACACAAAGCCTCGTGTCAGAGTGCGATAGACGATATAGTTTTGAGCGCATTACGAATGTAAAAAACGACAAATATGTTATTTTGTATATAATTCCGAAACTAAAAGTAATTACATTAAATGCCTTGGCATAGCCTTTACTCATATTTAAATGTAATTAATTATCAAATTTTTGTCTTAATGGTCATAACCATATCGAGTATAAATAGAAAAAATATAAAAATTAGAGGTTACTTCGTGATTATATTTTATCGAGGAAATTTCCTTATTTTATGTTTTTGATATGGGTTAACCCTTGCAAATATCACGTAGTTTGTCATATATTTTTATTTTAAGATTTGGTCTGGAATTTTTCATGTCAAACAAATAGAAGATTGGTAATTTGGCTTTATGCGCGCTCTTAATTTGTAAAATAAAACAGTAAGTGAAAACTTAGGAAACTGAATCAAACATGGCAATTAAATCTCGAAACACTTTCATTTAGGTAAGACTCTGCACACAATGACACTTTTTTTTTCGTTACAACGTTACCTAATAGTAACACGATAGTGACAACTTTTGAGTACATACTTACATCATTATCGGATTATGTTGTCGACTTAGGTTTGTGGGAATAAGGTTTTCAGGCCTTTAAGTATATTTGTATTCACAAATATTAAGACAAATACAGTTCCATTTATAAAAAAGATAATTTTTTAAATCACTACACTGGCAAAGAAACGTAAGTTCCAGCTATTGTAAGCTTATACCGTACCTAATAGATAAACATAGAAACTTAGAAACATGACTTTACACGAGTATCTTTTTATTATCTATATTCCTTCTCTATATATATACGAAATTGAAGAAAAACTTAACTTTGAATTGAGTTATGTTTACAGATATGATGGTAAGTGATTACCGTAGCTTATAGACGTCTGAAACACCAAAAGCTTCGCAAACGCATTGCCGACCCTATCCCCGATTCCCCCCAGGAGCTCTGGTCACCTTACTCATCATTAGGAACACAACACTGCTTGATAACAGTATTATTTAGCTGTGATCTTCTGTAAGGTCGAGGTACATCCAAGTCGGGCTGCTCCATATTTTGAGTAGGAAATTTCCTACTCACCCTACCTCAGAACACATTCAACTAATGGTCGAGTGTAAATATTTTATGATAAAATTAATAAGCAACTCAAGTTAAATTATAGGTACTTATTGTAGTTTTTATAAGTCATAATAATTTGTATACAATTAAATTGTAATTATATTTCTTATAGACATCGGTAATCATCGTAAATTAAAATAGTTTTTACAAATAAGGATAAGGAGTATAGATCACAGTCCAAGGTGAGACGCGACGAGAGGTTTTATCGTAGTTTATTTATCTGTATTTTTGCTCTTCTATCTATACTAATATAATAAAGCAGAAGTTTGTTTGTTTGATTGTTTGTTTGTTTCTTTGTTTGTTTGAACGCGCTAATCTCAGGATCTACTGGTCCGATTTGAAAAATTCTTTCAGTGTTAGATAGCCCATTTATCGAGGAAGGCTATAGACTATATAATTATCATCACGCTAAGACCAATAGGAGCGTAGCACCAATGAAGAATGTTTCAAAATCGGCGTTTTTTTTCCTTTGTAAATCATGTATGACAGAATTGGTCCTACCCAAGCAGGAAACCCCCAGAGTTTACAAAGGGGCCAGGCTTGGGCCAGTACTGGGAAACCTAGCTTCGGCGTACCTGTATTGGCCCATGCGTAGGCCAGGCTGCTTAACCCAGCCTCGGCCATGCCAATGATTATCCAAGCTTGGGCCAAGACTGGCTGACCCAGCCTTGGCCATGCCAATGATCACCCAACCTTGAACCAAGACTGGCTAACCCAGTCTTGGCCATACCAATGATCACCCAACCTTGGATCAAGACTGGCTAACCCAGCCTTGGCCATTCATTGGAGATCCAAGCGTGGGCCAAGACTGGTTAACCCAGCTTCGGCCATTCCAATGATTATCCAACCTTGGGCCAAGGTTGGCTAACCCAGCCTTGGCCATTCATTGGAAATCCAAGCGTGGGCCAAGACTGGTTAACCCAGTCTCGGCCATGCCAATGATTATCCAACCGTGAGCCAGGACTGACTAACCCAGCCTTGGCCATTCATTGGAGATCCAAGTGTTGGCCAAGACTGGTTAACCCAGCCTCGGCCATGCCAATGATCACCCAACCTTGGACCAAGACTGGCTAACCCAGCCTTGGCCATTCATTAGGGATCCAAGCGTGGGCCAAGACTGGTTAACCCAGCGTCGGCCATTCATTGGAGATCCAAGCGTGGGCCAAGACTGGTTAACCCAGTCTCGGCCATGCCAATGATTGTCCAATCTTAAGCCAGGACTGACTAACCCAGCCTTGGCCATTCATTGGAGATCCAAGCGTTGGCCAAGACTGGTTAACCCAGCCTCGGCCATGCCAATGATTATCCAACCTTGAGCCAGGACTGACTAACCCAGCCTTGGCCATTCATTTGAGATCCAAGCGTGGGCCAAGATTGGTTAACCCAGCCTCGGCCATGCCAATGATCACCCGACCTTGGCCCAAGACTGGGTGACCCAGCCTTGGCCATTCAATGAAGATCCAAGGGTGGGCCAAGACTGGTTAACCCAGCCCCGGCCAATTCATTCAATTATTTTTATTGTTCTAGTTCAGATATAATTCCCTAGATGTCGCCGTACAACTCAAGTTGATTTTCTAAATCGCGCTGACCAGATTCTCTCGCGTATAATGACCTCCCTCGGATGCGTCGATACTCGATACCAGTACTGGTTCTCGACATTTTGGCTATTGTCTAAGTGTAGTACTAGTACATTACAACTTAATATCTAAAAGTTTCCGCACTGCAGGACCACTCTGATCAGATTTTATCAGATTTTTGAAAAACGATGGGAAGTTAGGGGCTCGCTCCACTCCCGTCACGGGACCGGCATTGCAGTGCCTCCTTTGCAGTGTCCTTTTCATTATTAGTAAAATTTATACTAAATTAAAATAAATAAATTACAGTATAAATACACATAAAATAAACCAAGGCAACCAAGCTTGGCCCAGTCCCGGTAACCAAGCCGGGCCCATCGTTATCATTCCAGACTATTACCAAGACTGGGCCAAGCCTGGCTTACAAGCTTGGCCCAGTCCCGGCAACCAAGCCGGGCCCATCGTTATCATTCCAGACTATTACCAAGACTGGGCCAAGCCTGGCTTACAAGCTTGGCCCAGTCCCGGCAACCAAGCCTGGCCCATCGTTATCATTCCAGACTTCTACCAAGACTGGGCCAAGCCTGGCTTACAAGCTTGGCCCAGTCCTGGCAACCAAGCCTGGCCCAGTCCCGGCAAACAAGCCGGGCCCATCGTTATCATCCCAGACTTCTACCAAGACTGGGGCCAACCCTGGCTTACAAGCTTGGCCCAGAGTTATACATACTTGGGCCAAGACTGGGCCACGCTTGGCCCCGTGGTACTTTCCTGTATGGGTATTCCAATTCCACGCTGACGAAGTCGCGCGCAAAAGCTAGTTTTATTATATAATCTGTTGGTTAGAGCTTTACTAAACTTGAAATACTAACTTTTTAAAATTATAATATTATGTAATACATACTGATAGAAAATTTGATACATTATTGAACATATTAATATTAATAACAGCTGTAAAAATATTAAAATAATAAAATTTATGCCATTTTAATAGTAACACCTAATTTGAATTCTGAATACGATTACATAGCATATAAATTTACACTATTATATTCTTATTAACATAGATTTTACATCTCTTTTGTTTTAATTTGAAGTCTCTTTGAAGAGTCTAAATAGAAAAAAAAAAACCAGCGTGCTTTAGACCACACGACTGAAGATGAAGTAAAACTTCTGCACAATAGGTCTGCACTGTGTCTCAGATATACGAAACGTAGCTGGTTATGAGAGAAAGAAAGAAAGAAATATGTGCTCACACCTCTCTTTCTTGCTCCGTTCGCCTCGCCCGATCACACATTTCGTAACGCTCTCGTCACACATTCATCAGTTTACTCCCCAAGTTAAGCGTGCGTAAAGAAGTTTTACTTCAAAAAATACTATTTTTTACCGTTGTAACTGGACTTCGCTATAACAGAATCAGAACGTTACAATCCACTTGAATTACTTCATAGGAGTCCAGGGGATAGATACACATCGACTAAAATGATTAACTTTTTAACCCAAAATTCTGATGAAGAGATCGCTGTATTAGCGATTAGGCCGCCTGTTGCAACTGATGCAACTTATATTTTTATAATATACTAGCTGACCCGGCGTACTTCGTACCGCCTATTCAGTCGATTCTTTAAAAAAATTTTAATACTTATCCTTCCCGAAACCCCTCCACTAACACTTAAACTTTATGTTATGGTATTCAAGTTCAAATTGACTTTCAAGTATTATTACGAATCTTTTGTATGGGAATATAGAAAATTGTTGTTTTTAGACTTTTTCAGGCAATTGTTTAAATTTTTCTCTCCGTCAGAACCAACCTCGTCCTTCAAAGAATATTATAAAAAAAGAATTAGAGTAATCGGTTCAGCCGTTCTCGAGATTTGCGCTTAGCAACACATTCAGCGATTCATTTTTATATATATAGAGATAGATATCATTTGTCATACCGTTAAAACCTTGTATTGGCGTGCGAGTGTAAATAAAATAAATAAATATCTGTTTATTGCTTACTTTTAATTTTTAAAAAACAAACACACTTGTCTTAAAAAGATTGATTTCTAAGTTATCTCGTAATACTAAAATTACCTATAATAAATTATAAGCGAAGAACATAGTCTTATTTCTAAGAATTACAGCTTGCGGTAACACGGATTAGACTTCCTTGTCAACGAAGAATCGTTTCCGTATGCAAAGAAAATAAGCAGATTATTATAGAACTTACTATAAAGTTAAGTATTTGTTAAAGGTAATTAGCTAAGTTAGCTATAGTAGCCAATCATTAGATACCAAGGTGTTAGTGAAAGAAATAATATATAATAACTAGCTTCTGCGCGCGACTTCGTCGGCGTGGACTCAGCTTCTATTGGTCTTAGCAGTTAGCGTGATGATACATAGACTATAGCCTTCCTCGATAAATGGTCTATCTAACACTGAAAGAATTTTTCAAATCGGCCAAGTAGTTCCAGAGATTACCGCGTTCAAACAAATAAACAAACAAACAAACTCTTCAGCTTTATATATTAGTATAGAGAGTTTTATTTGGGAAATAGACATTCAAATAAATAATCTAAATCAACAAGATAAAAAGAAAAAAAGAAAAAAAACCTCGGGCTTGCGTAATGTTTCGAAAGTAACAATACAATGTGTGATTAATTGCCTAAATGAGATATAATTACTTGGCTAATAATAATAAGTCAAATTAGCTACGGTTTATTTTCAACCTTCTAAATTTCTTTACTAATATGACGCAATTGAAAAATATTTGGTAACTTATGATGTTGGTACGAGTTTCGGAATTACTCTGCCTTTGAATCGTAACTCCAATTCCTGGACGAAAAATTAAATAAATCCTCTGTCAATAACAAATATGTAATGTTATTAATACCATTTAAATATTTACATAAAGATATAAGTGAATAAAGTGTGATTGACAAATGTACAAATAATGAAATATCTGTTTCAATCATTTTCCGCCAAATATAAACATTCAAACATGGACACCATATTGTTTTTTTGTCAGATGAACTTTAGGCAGAATTTTAGATGGTATATACTAATAACAAACTTTTATTAAAGTATCTTATTTACAGAATTTACATTTAAATAAAATATTAATAATAATAAACATTCGGCGAACGGATTCGCATGCAGTTGCTAATGCTTTTTGCTATGTTATGACACTGATATGTATGTAAATAAACTTTAAGCGATTAAATAAATGATATAACTTCTTGGTGAATGATATACAAATTTTCATTCCCACCTTTCAACCCCTTACACTCTTTTTCCGCATTAAAAAGTAGCCTATGTCCTTTTTCAGACTCTAAAATATCTATATACCAAATTTCATTTAAATCTGTTCAGTAGTTTTCGCGTGATTGCGCGACAGACAGACAGATAGACAGACAGACAGAGTTACTTTCGCATTTATAATATTAGTATGGATATTAGTAGTGAAGATGGTAACCGTTTAGTATTAGAGGCATTTTCTTTGATTAATTGCTTTCAAAACGCAAAAACATCACGGATGATTTCGCCAATGTCACCTATAATGGAAAATACACGAAGGATATTAATCGGTGGAACCATTTTACATAAGTGATTGGAATAAATAGCCAATTTTTTTTTTAAATGATTGATTCTTATTATTGATTTACACGAAAACTCCTTGACTTATATTAACAGCCTAATCTTTGTTTTTTTTTTCACTTTGATATATTTTTCGAAATTTAATTTCCAGTTGAAAATAATGATTAACTTTTTTAAGTTCGACGAACCTTTTATTAGAACAATATTTTAGGAAGTTTTTGTTTTAGCAAACAACATGTTTTTCTGATAAATAATGTAAATGAAACTTTTCCATACTTCGTGTATTGCATGGAAGTTGTGACCTTTATGTAGTTGTCAAAAATAAAATTATCCGAGGTTTTTTGAATGTCACATTAAAATTTCAAATTAATATTATATTCATTATTTTGTATACCGTAACCGGTAAACAGGAAATAGGCTTTATATCGCTATGGATCCATGGAGATGACCTGTAAAGAAAAAACTAGGAACGTATTTCTCGAATAATCAAAATGTTTCTTAACATTAAAAAATTTAAAAGTTTGCCAAGTGTCATTTATATTTAAAAAAAAAGCATTCATTTATGTTTTATAGTTTTAATTAAATGAAAAGTATTTCAGTAAGTATGTATGATATACCATGTAATAATGATACGTATTTTCATTTATTCTGATGTCGGGTAAAATCGAGAAAACACAAAGGAAATTGATCGACGCGGTCGAGATTACAATCTCAATAGAGATTTAAAGACCATAGCAATGGTAAGGACTTTATGGTTATCCTAGAATAACATAACAAAACCTACGAATACCATGAATAGTAATAATCATACAATACACGGATATATATATGTATATAAGACACTAACCTTGACTATGAATTAGGTAAAAATATGAAGAATATTAATTTTTATCTTCTAAGTCAAGACCACTTATATCAGCGAGGACGATAAAACAAGTCTATTTGATAATGAGTTTAAGTGTGTGTGGCGACGAGTAGAAATTAATGTTACTGGTGTAACAATGAGTTTGCTACTTTTAAATGTTTCGTCATTATGTCACGATGTCATTATTACCATTGTGACAAAAATAACAAGTAAGCTATGACATCTATACATACAAATAAATAAAATTCGAGTGTCTGTTTGTAATATTAAAATAACCGCTTTTTACTAAATGACTATGGATCTATACACGGTACATATACCAAAATAACATTTCGATTTTTGTCTGTCTGTCTGTTTGTTTGTTCCGGCTAATCTCTGAAACGGCTGGACCGATTTTGACGGGACTTCCACTGACAGATAGCTGATGTAAAAAGGTGTAACTTAGGCTACTTTTATTTTAGATTTTTTTATATAACTACGAACTGAACAATCACTTTTTTGTTAAATTTCACGCGGGCGAAGTCGCGGGCACAGTAGCTAGTATGAAATAAAATATAGGAGTATAAAAGTATAATAAGCATTAAAAGTGATTTACTAAATGCAACGAGTGGTTTTGCACGGCCGCAACTGTATTGCGATTTTAATAAAATGATTTTATTTCTGCTTGGCCTAAAGGTTGGCTTGAAGAGAATGCCACTAGACTTAAAGTATCTTTTTTGCTTTAACTAATTTATTTTAAAATAAATCGATACGGCAACTGCACAAAAATAGTTACAAAATTAAGCGTTGGTTTGTTTAGTTTACTATATACCTAATATAATCAGTATCTTTGTACTATGTGTATTATTTCCTCTACCCTAAGGTTGCCTGGAAGAGATCGCTCTTTAGCATTAAGACCAAAAGGCGACAATTGTACTTATTGACAATTTTTTTCCATTGTAATTTTCCTTATTTGAGTGTACGATTAAGAGTTTTTTTACTAAATTAACTTTTACTGGTGTTTTCATTTGTTTCATATAAAGTCGACAATAATTCAACAAAGTATTAATATTCTGATTGCACAAGTATCAAGTACAACTTGTTTTTAAAAAGTATTTATATTTTTAACGTATGAGGTAAAAACAAGAAAAAAATTTAAGGCTACGCTAGGTTTCCTTAATGTGCTAAAAACGTAAAGTATAAAGTGCAAAGACCTTTACGCTTGATATAATCTTACTTTGATGAAATAAATGGAGTGTAAATTTTTTTCGAATATTATAGGAAAATATCATAAGACTATGAAAATATTGTATTGCTGCAACAATTGTTTGAATTTGATAATTCATTATCTATTTGTTTAAATAAATGAATTTGGTTTCAAGAAATAGGCTTGTTCGTAAAAGATTAGTAGTTAAACATATATTTTTTACACTACTATCAAATAATATGACTAGATATATTATAAAACAAAGTCGCTTCCCGCTGACTGTTCCTATGTATGCTTAGATCTTTAAAACTACGCAACGGATTTTGATGCAGTTTTTTTAATACATAGAGTGATTCAAGAGAAAGGTTTATATGTATAATATATGCATAATATATGCATAATATAGTAGAGGAACATTGATCATTTTTGCAACCGTGCGAAGCCGGGGCTGGACGCTAGTCAAATATAAAAAAAATCATATATCACAAGTTGAACCCTACCCGACAATATAGCATATTCCTTGGTTACGCTTTTATTACCTATACCGAATAAACTGCCTATTCTAAATAGAGGCCTTCTACTTAATGGAGGAAGAGGCCTATGCTCAACAGTGGGATGTTAGAGGCTGAATGCGTAACAGCCTTTTATTTATTAACTAGCTTCTGCGCGCGACTTCGTCCCCGTGGAATAAAAGGAAAAAAAACCCGATTTTGAAACATTCTTCATTGGTGCTACGCTCCTATTGGTCTTAGCGTGATGATATATTATAGCCTATAGCCTTCCTCGATAAATGGGCTATCTAACACTGAAAGAATTTTTCAAATCGGACCAGTAGATCCTGAGATTAGCGCGTTCAAACAAACAAACAATTAAACAAACTCTTCAGCTTTATTATATTAGTATAGATAGTATAGATTATTAATGATTAATGTATAACTTTACTAGATATTTAGGATATTACAAAACGACAGTTTGAGATACCGACAGAGATTTCTAAAACTAACGACAATTTTAAATTGCCATACATTTCCTGATTACTTAAAAATACAATTACTCCATCAAAATTAGACCTAGTATAAATTTTGTATTAATTAAGTTATTCATATTGGCCAATAAAGGATTACATGTTTTATTATTATTTATGCTCATCTATACAAATAAATAAAATTGGAGTGTCTGTTTGTAATATTAAAAGAATCGATTTTAACTAAATGCAAATGGATGTATACACGGTACATATATAGGTATACCAAAATAACATTTTTTACAATTTTTGTCTGTCTGTCTGTTTGTTCCTTTATATCTTTGAAACTGCTGGACCAATTTTTACGGGACTTTCACTGGCTGATAGCTGATGTAATAAGGAATAACTTAGGCTACTTTTATTTTAGAAATTTATTTATTTTATAACTCTGCGAACTGAACAATAGCTTTTATGTTAAATTCCACGCGGAAAAAGTCGCGGGCACAGCTAGTCTAATATAAAATATTTTATATTTTCTACAAATTCATGCAGAGTTCCTTGTATAACGTAAAACTAACTTTAAGACAGGATTTTTCAAATTTAATCCAATCATTCATTTTGATCATCAAACAACAGTTTACAGTACGTAATTTGTTGAAAAACTGTTGTAAATAAAAAGTTTAGTATGAAAAATGACGCCATTCAATGATGTCATTACAAAAACTAAAGATAACGCATGTCTACGAGTATGTTATATTGAATAATAAATACGTTAAAATATTTACCATGTTTGTATATGTCAATGTTTGTCAGTCATGTCTGGGTTTGTTAAATAATCAGTGTTGGCAACATCACAGGTGCAACCAAAGTGTGTGCAGTGTTGAAATATTATGAACATTGATTCTCTTGTTTTACGTTTGAATAAAACTGTTTGCGACTATAATAGGTATGGGTAGTTTAAAAATTGATTCTATTGATTTATAATTTTTTTTTGACAAAAATAATAATCAATTTTAGTCAAATGTAAGTGAACAAGTTATGAACAAACATTTAAACAAGTTATATAAATGTCTTATTTTCATTTTCAATACTACGAGTATATTTAAAAGCTTTTGAGCAATTTTTGAGTTTTATCGCTTAATATAGGCTGATATAAAGCTCACCTTTCCTATACTTTGATACCGATTTGAAAAATTCTTTCAGTGTTAGATAGCCCATTTATCGAGGAAAGCTATAGGCTATATATCATCACGCTAAGAACAATAGGAGCGTAGCACCAATGAAGAATGTTTCAAAATCGGGGTTTTTTCCTTTTGAGAGCTTCCGCTGCGTAAAAGTTTCGCACAAATCATGTATGACCGAATTGATCCTATTCCACGCGGACGAAGTCGCGCGCAGAAGCTAGTCACATAATAATAGTAATAACATAATGGAAATAAACCATAACTAAAGAAATGAAACAGTAACGGATGACCAGTCACCGTATAATGAAGGTTGGAGAAAAAACAATAAGAATACGTAAATAGCGAAAAATTCTACTCAGTACCTACGTAAATGCTGCGCAGGCCTTATCAATAATAATATTTTTAACAGGCATACTATAACTGAGGTAGGGCCACAGCAGAAAATTTCCTGCTCAAAATATGGAGCAGCCAGACTGGGGTAGTACCTCGACCTTACAGAAGACCACAGCTAAATATATAATACTGTTTTCAAGCAGTGTTGTGTTCCTGTTGGTGAGTAAGTTGACCAGAGCTCCTGGGGGGAATCGGGGATAGAGTCGGCAATGCTTTTGCGATGCTTCTGGTGTTGCAGGCGTCTGTAGGCTACGGTAATTGCTTACCATCAGGCGAGCCGTATTCTTGTTTGCCGACCTAGTAACATAAAAAAAGGCATACATTGATATTGTCGATTGTGTGTCTTTTTTGTCGATAAATAAATAAATAAAAAGGTACAGGTTGCGCGTTGAACAGGTAAATAATGTATGAAATATTTGTATATTATAATTTATAATGATAATAGAGAACGCACTTATCAATGCAACAACTTTGATAAGCCCGTTGGCGCTGTTAGCAATGGCATTTCTTTCTGTTTCAGGGGTTGTGGATTAGATTCCTATCCCGAGTCAAGGTGTAATATATATTATGTATTATTTGTAGTATTTTATATAAATTTAATAATATATCTATCAGCGGTTGTTACCTACAACGCAGGCATTGTTTTGCCTAAAACCTAATTAGGAATAGTGATGCAACGGAAGTGTCTTAACGGAACCAGAAACGGAAGCAGATGTCAAAAGTAAATTTTAGCAGAAACGGAAACGGAAACGGAAGCAGAAACGGAAGTGTAAATAATATGAAAAAAAATTAATAAATTTACAAATATATTTCTTTATTAAGTATTAAATACGAATAATATATGTATAAGAAATAGATATAATTATTAGAAATCTACAATAGAAAACAATATTGCAACTTAAAATTATTTTAACACTAGCTTCTGCGCGCGACTTCGTCGGCGTAGACTCCGCTCCTATTGGTCTTAGCGTGATGATACATAGCCTATAGCCTTCCTCGATAAATGGGCTATCTAACACTGAAAGAATTTTTCAAATCGGCCCAGTAGTTCCAGAGATTACCGCGTTCAAACAAACAAACAAACAAACAAACAAACAAACAACCAACCAACCAAACAAACTCTTCAGCTTTATATATTAGTATAAGTATTAAATACGAATAATATATGTATAAGAAATAGATATAATTATTAGAAATCTACAATAGAAAACAATATTGCAACTTAAAATTATTTTAACACTAGCTTCTGCGCGCGACTTCGTCGGCGTAGACTCCGCTCCTATTGGTCTTAGCGTGATGATACATAGCCTATAGCCTTCCTCGATAAATGGGCTATCTAACACTGAAAGAATTTTTCAAATCGGCCCAGTAGTTCCAGAGATTACCGCGTTCAAACAAACAAACAAACAAACAAACAAACAAACAACCAACCAACCAAACAAACTCTTCAGCTTTATATATTAGTATAGATTCAAAATTTAGTAGTGGTAAGTTATATTTTATGAAAAGTAATTTGGTCGCTTTTGCACCTAACAATCTGTTTCGATTTTCTTCGTATATAAGAGCAGCTCCACTAAATAATTGCTCACTGGCGACGCTGCTGGGGGGTACCGACAAATATTGGCGAACTGATGGCAAAAGATTACGGTATTTGTGTGAATTTAATTTCCACCACACAAGAGGATCTTCATTTAAAGGTATCTATATATTTAATCGCTTTTCTTTTTTGTACTCCTGAAGATTTGACTGTATATCCGAAATGAGATTGTCGCTTTCGTTAGTTGTAGTCGAGATTTCTTGGTCTTCGTTCGTACTTAACATGGATTCTAACATTTGAAATGATGAATTCTGCAAATTCTGCAAACTCCTCGGCATATATTGCTTTGAGGTGACTCTTTAAAGCGGTAGTTGTGCGGCCTTTTCGCGAGTACACTTTATCAAATAGTTTGCACCTGGCTTTTGCTTCGTTAATCTCAGCGAAATAGTTCCAACTAACACTTATTTTTGGTTTCATAATTGCACTAAAGTTACAAACACGACACAAAAGTATTGACACAAACAGCAGCAGAAAATATTACGCGCTTGCAGTCACGAAAATGTATGTAAACAAACACGTTGTCGTTGTGACAAGTGCCGTGCGGCCGTGCGCGTCTCGCTGGCTCATGGCTGGCCCCTCCCCCGTGTAAACTTCCGTTTACATCTCCGTTGTAAAAGTTGCGGAAACAGAAGCAGAAACGAATGTTGAAAAGCGTGCGGAACTTCCGCACTTGCGGAAACAGAAACAGAGATCTGTTGCATCACTAATTAGGAACAGACGACCGTGTGTGTATATTAAAAAAATTTAAAACTTAAAAAAGATTACTAACTAAACATGAATCGAGTTATATCTATATATAAAGAAAATAAATATATCCGTGTGTACCGCGATCAGTGTAATTGGTGTTTCAAAGAAATATGACAATCTTAGAAAGTTAAGATTCTCTCAGACAATTGCATTCATTAATGTTTGAGATTTCAGATAAAATAGGCTACACAATATAATTGTCATGAGTGAATGCTTAGTATAATTTATTTTTAATAGTAATAACGGATAGTATAAATAAAAAAATTTTTGTCTCCTGATAATGCAATAATTATTTTTTAAGTTAACTTTGATTACAGTTACATTACAAAAAAAAGCGACAAAATATTTAAAATAAAAATGAAATTCGAGATTCTAAATCTTTTTGTGATCTGGTGGTGTCTGAGTTAAGGCCTCTACTGGTCTAAGATCCGGGATATAACAAAATATTCCCTCATCTGCTAATTAGATGAAACAATTTTTTATAGGTTGATTTCAATATTGTGAATTTATAAAAACAACCTCTGCCACCATAAGCCTGCTGCAATTTTTTTTAAATCTTTTCCCTCTCATGTTACTTACATGTAATAAATAAGGTAAAACCGTTAATATTTTACATTATATACCTGACTGTAGTAGGCACCCATATCTGTGATTGCTATACTTACCTGCAGCCAGGTTACTGCTGACTGAGGTTACTATCCTGGCTGCAGGTAAGTGTAGCAATCATAGAGATGGGTGGCGTTTGCTGGTTCGATCACCGTACATGACAAACATTTGTATTGGCCATACAGATTTTTGCCGTGGTCTGGGTGTTTGTGCAGTCCTTGTGGATCTCCCCACCGTGCCTCGGAGAGCACGTTAAGCCGTCGGTTCCGGTTGTTATCATGTAATCCTAATAGCGATCGTTACTCATTGTAGGGAATATATACAATATCAACCCGCATTGGAGCAGCGTGGTGGATTAAGCTCTGATCCTTCTCCTACATGGGGAAATAAGCCTATGCCCAGCAGTGGGATATTATAAGCTGAAGCATAAGATTTTATATAAAAACTATTCAAACACACCAACACGTTAAATAAAAAATATATATGTAACTCTCATTTCCTTAGTGTCTTCTCCACTCTACGTGACATTGGCGAAATCATCGTGCTATTGACCCTATTGAAAGTCATTTATCTAATTTAATGAATGAATTGAAGAATGAATGAACTAAATTTATTATTTTGGTAGTCGTTTAAATAATACAATTAACTAATGATAGCGCTTAAAATACTTAAAAGATAAGTAAGTGTCTCAAAGGTTATCAGTACAAATGTTTACATACTACCAGATAAATGTCTGGTATCGCAATGACATTTTATTGTAAACTATTTTAAATTTCATGTTTGATTTTGACCTTTGTATTAATATTCGCTTAAGAAAATTTAAGTCCTGTTCAAAAAAACAAATAAAACAAACTGAGTAAACAAAATCTTTTCCTTCATTATTTTGTTAAACACCTGGTCAAAAGACTGTAATATCACGCGTACGAGGTGAACGGGTGAAGTTGAAATTATCGTTACGTTTTCTGAATTTTCCAAATTTCTATGCAATTTTCTTCAATTTTTATTTCGTAAAAATCTTTTACAAAGTATTAGAAAACTTCCAAAATGATCGTCTAGAATCGGTCCAGCCATTCTCGAGTTTAGCGCTTAGTAACATTTAGCGATTTATTTTTATTAGTATAGAGACTTTACATATGACTTCGTCTTGATAAATTATCATGTGTTTAATGTGCAGAAGAAAAAAAAATCAAAAACACTGGAAGTCTTGCAAAAAAATATGTCTTAATTATAAAACTTGTTTTGTAAAAATACGTAATGCTTATAAAACATTTTTTCTTAAAAGTAATTTACTTTATCTACCTATCTATATAAAACCTTACACGCGCTGTGACGCGCATAACTTCCAAACGAACGGTGGAACCAAAGTTCATATAATTTTTTTCGTTGTGTTTGTTTTCTTCAGGACACGTTTTGTATGTAAAAAATTAAACAAAATCCTCGTACATTCACGAAAAAAAAAATGGCGAACTTCGCCGGGTCAGCTGGGATTAAATATAGATAAAAATGCAAAATAGTTGTTTTAGACAAGGGCCAAGTCTCTAAGAAGATGAACTTAAAATATTAATTGTTTATCTAATAGTTTTCCGTATTATACCTAAACGGCAGACCTGTATCACTTTATATATATATATTTATATTTATATATAGATTACATATATTTAAGTTCTAACATACCATTTTCATGACAAGACATTCCATGACAAAGTTTGGTAACGGAAAATTAACGATATTATTTACGATATGAATGCATTATGCACTGTCTTATATTTGTTTTTTTACGTGTTTTTATCTGTAAGTACATAGTATAAAAAATATTTATTAAAAAAAACTATACTTCACGAGAACGATCTTGAATGATCGAATAATAAAAAATTAAAATTGTTTAAGAAAATATAATAATTTTGAGCATGTTATCCTTTTGTGTTTTCATTATATATTTATATTTATATATTTTTTGTAAGTCTTATACAATAACTTTTTATACTTTTTTTCCATAAAGTTTTCATTACTAAATAATATTCTTCTTTAAAAACTAATAGGCAAGCCATAAAATCGCGTCAACCTTGACAAAACAACAGCCTTATCGTTCACCTGCTTAAATATAATGTAAACTCATATACGACACTCGTGGAAATAGCCACTTACACTTTCATAAATCACATCACAGCACTTCGCGCCAAAGTTTGACAGTTTTCTTTTTTAATTTTTCGCCGTTTCACACTTGACGCGTATTTTGACAGATTTTTTTATTGTTAGTTATTTTTTTAAATTTCGAACGCGATGTATGAGCGCGAATTCCGAGCGCGCAAAGTACGCGCGTCGCGTGCTAAGTCGAAGGAGTCAATGCGTGCGGCGTGCCCGGAGACATGTTACGGTGGCACCGTCTTGATTTACTAATAATATCGAATTATTCTCAACGCCCTTAAGCAATAATGTCTTAATCTATAATGAACTGTTAATTTAAAGCAGTTTCGATATTCGAAATTGTTATGTAATTTTTTTTTAAATTGTCTATGGTCCATATTTAATGCTTATGCAAATGTACTGAACCAATGGTTACTTACATTGCGTTAATACGAACAATAATTTTAGCTCAATATTTACTTCAATTTCCGTAATTAAAAGATGTAGATAAGTTACTCAATACAATTATTTTTTGTTAAACATTTTTAAGTTAGACAAAAAATAACTTTACCAAATCTACGTGGGATTTAAAATACTTATTATGTTAATTCTATTATTTTGTCATATTTATATAAGTGATTCGTTTCAAATTTTCGCACGAATTGTTCGTATTATGTATTACATTTATTATACAAGTAACTATACGAAAATTCGTTGCGAAAAATCCATTCTATAAGAGTGATGAAAATATTAATCGATTAAACTTAAAATATAATACCTTTGTCTAATACGGATTAAGAAGTGGTGCAACCCGCCCGTTTCCACCGAGTTTTCACGCCAGTCTGGCGGTTAAAAGAAATGCTCTTAATTTCTTTTAATTGGATATAAAACCGTACATTTGACAATTGATTTATACACGAAACAGATATAGTTTACTTAAACGCGATTTTGATACTTTTAAATTATAATGAGTTTACTTTCTAGTGTAAAAAAGTTTAGCAAAGATTTAAAAAAAATCTTTAAAAAAAACTACTTTTTTTTTTAAATTTTACAAAGATTTATTTATATTTTAGCAAGAAAACTTTTTCTTATTAAAAAAAAAATTAAAGCTTAATATTTTCTACTGCACTGCGGATTTGTAATGTACCTATCGTCAACACATATTTCTCTCTCTTTTTAAATGCGTATTATGTTGATTACTATAATTTCCTTTAGCGTCACGTATGAGCTAAACTATAATAATAAATTTAAAACTTTTAAGTAAACAAAAGAAGTAAGGAAATTATGCTAATACCATTCTAATATCAATCATTAACTGTAGCAGAGAGTTTTTTGCCGTATAGGGCAAAAAGAGAGCCTCTTTTTTGAAGAATTAAAAAGTAGAAATATTAAGGAACGTTTTAAAAATGTAAATTTATTTTAAATAAACCTACATCATTATAAAAATTTACAATGTAATAACTAAAGGAAATAATGTTTAACTGATTATACGAACAGAATTAATATATAAAATTATATAAAAACTACGTCTTAAGACTTTTTTCTTAATTTACTAATTTTTTATTCGAATTGTGTATTGCTGCTTAGATTGGAAGCCCTTTAGAAGGGTTCAGGGTGAACGTTATCTCCAGTTCGCACCTCGGCTTAGAACTTCGTCAGCATTGATGTATATTTTAAGCTTATTCTTTATAAAGCAACAAACCCACATGAATGTGAAGTAGCTATCTTCGTTCAATGTTTTTGTATTTCAGCTGTAAAACACTTTTAGTTAGATTAGACATTGTACTTTAATGCTTTAAATAAAGCGGCCCATTAACGCTACAACTGCTGCAACGGTATTTAAGACAAGCTTTTCTTTGTTTATGACTTCAATATACAAGACATAATTTTTCCAACCGAATTGGCGATATAACTCCGCCAGAATTGTCATAAAATGTTTCGGTAAAACGGTGTACGCCGCTTTCTATTTTGAATTTCTTTCCCTGCTGTGTAAAATAATCTTTGCAATATAATATATTAAGATAGAGAAGTTTATTGTTACTTTATTATTTATTTTACAAGTTTTTTTAATGGTGCCTTTTTCTTGTTAGCCTTTTTGATTTTCTAGAGAATGTTAACAAAATATCAAACTCACAAAAAAATACTGGCGTTGTGTTAGAATTTGAACGACGATACGCACATGTACCTATATCTATAATAGTATAATTTTTAAAGTAAAATCTAAAAAACTTGACTGATGTTAAGAATATTTTTAGTAGAACGCTATGTTATCAATGATGAGTCACATAGGCTATGTTTTACGAAAGAAAACGTAACAGCCGAAATCATGTATATGTATAATATAATCTCCGAAGCTGTAAGCGAAACGCTTGAAAAATGTTTTGGTTGATTTCGAACAATATTATAATTTTGTCGAGTGACTTGTTACCCATTTGTATGGAGTCCACTGAATAACAATCGTTCTTTATTTATGTGATCACTATCACAAAGACAGTCTTAACGTGAATGGTCGCTTTAAGTTATGTGCTTGCCGAACTAAGCCCATACTGAAGCGTTTAATCTTTTAATACAATTTATAATATTTCTAGCGACCCGCCCCGGCTTCGCACGGTTGCAAAAACGATCAGTGTTCCTCTACTATATTATGCATGTATTATACATATAAACCTTCCTCTTGAATCACTCTAAGTTATGCTATTATACACGAGACCACGAGTCCTTCCTCTGGAATCACTCTATTTACTAAAGAAAATTGTATCACAATCTGTTCCGTAGTTTTAAAGATCTAAGCATACAGACAATGGGAAGCGACTTTGTTTTATACTGTGTAATGATACCTATATATGTATATCGTTATTATTGATTTAACATGAAAAAAAAAATCTTATAATTATGTAATTTTTGATATAGATATACTACGTTACCCACTTTTGTGTTCAGGTGCATAATTTGAAATTTTATTTTAGTTTTGTTATTAGAGACATTTAATTTATTTTATAGTAACTGGTCCTTTGGCGCAGTTTCCAGTGATCTTACTTTCTGCTCTTGGGGTTGTAGGTCCAATTTCCGCCCAGAGTCTGAGCGTCATATTTGTATTTATTTTACCATTTTTTAAAAAATCAATTATACATTTTCCTACTCAAATCACGAAAACAATTTTAAAGCATTGTAAATAATTATAAAGCGTTGATATTCTATTAAATAAATTATTTAAATCAATAAGATTTATTTACTCGAGAAAAGAGTACCTATTTTAATCTGGTAATTGATGGATAATTTTCTGATCTAATGCTTTTTAATGTCGATTAACTCTCTGACATAGATTTAAGACTATCTTTAAATATGCTGCATAATATCATCGTTATTACCATGAAGAGATATTATATCTAATCCTAGAGCAGCTCAGAGCAGTGCCATCATCCTTGATCAAAGAGAAGCCTTGGTAGAACGCGTTAACGAGACTAAACTGACGTTATCATAGCTAAGCTAGATTCTAAGACGGAAATGTAGTTTGTTTCATTAGCACTAATAGTCTTTTGATCTTCATTCTAACTTTCTAAATTTCATTCAATAATCGTCAAACCCATAAATTAGTAGAGTTATATATAAGAACTAGCTTCTGCGCGCGACTTCGTCGGCGTGAACTCCGCTCCTATTGGTCTTAGCATGATGACACATAGCCTATAGCCTTCCTCGATAAATGGGCTATCTAACACTGAAAGAATTTTTCAAATCGGCCCAGTAGTTCCAGAGATTACCGCGTTCAAACAAACAAACAAACAAACAAACAAACAAACTTATATATTAGTATAGATTATTTAGAGTTTATGGTAATAATAGCTCTTAATATTCTGAATAAATTGGTAACTTACGATTTCTCCTAGCATACAGAATGGATCCTGCACTTCCTACTACAGATTCCCCAAGTCCCCACCTTCTGAATAAGAGTAAAGATATTCTAGGAAAGTGTATATTATATTTGCTTTCAATCATGTAATATTATGGTTCTTCATCCGATTATCATATAAAAAAATATATAATATACAACAGACCAATATAACTATGTATTGTTATCTATATACATAGTATATAGTATACGTGAAGCAAAAACTTTATACTTACCTTTGAAACACACACACACACACACACAGGCATATTATACTCTTTTATTAATTGCAAAGTCTGTAGTCAAATTGAAAAATTTAAAAAAAGGTTCTTTATTTTCATAATTTTTTTTTAATTTAAAATTTTAATTACTGTCGAGTTTCGACCACAAGGGCGACCATTAGTAAAAATTAATCGCCGATTTTATTGAAATTAATCCATACTAATATTATAAATGCGAAAGTATCTCTGTCTGTCTGTCTGTCTGTCTGTCGCGCAATCACGCCAAAACTACTGAACAGATTTAAATAAAATTTGGTATACAGATAGTCTAGAGTCTGAGAAAGGACATAGGCTACTTTTTAATGCGAATAAAAGGGTGTAAGGGGTTGAAAGGTGGGAATGAAAATTTGTATGGAACTATGTTCGTGTTTCGTAACTGTCAAACATTTAATGTTCATCCCGTCGATATGGTAAACTCTCCGATAAAATTAGAGAACGTATTTAAATAAAGGTTTCGAATCGACAACATATATCCACAATATACGGATAGTGGCGTATTTTACATTTTAAAAATGTATAATAATGTCAGTAATGTAAACGGATTGACATAATATATATTGGTTGTCAAATAATTATAAAACGTAGTGGTTATATGGCTCAATCAACTTTTGTTTGTCCTGTGAGTTCTATGCTTTGTCTCTGACCAATAATCGCAGTTCTAAAGAAAATTAAGTGGTTTGTTGGCATAGGTCGCATTTGTCTTCTTATTAAGCAAACATACGAGTAAATTATTTTAACTAAATCATAATTAAACTGGAATTTTAATGGCTGTCTAGGTGCAAAAACGTCTGAATTAGTCTTTTTTTGTTTGTCCCCCAGTAGCTTAGTACAATGAAACATTACTTTATACAAAAAAATACTATATGGCAATTACTTTCGCTTGTATTTTATTTATTTATTTATTTTATACTTTATTGTACACCACAAATATAAACAAACAAAGCTTACAGATAAGTACTAACAGTGAAGTACAATGGGCGGACTTATGGCTGATTAGCCATTTCTTCCAGACAACCCAAATATAAAAGGAAACTTATTAACAAAATTGGGTAGGTGGTGTAGATGTATAATAAACTTACATACGAATGTCTACATCCTAATTACTTATAGAAAATACATAAATAAATAAAAAGAAGAATAAAAAATAATATATATTTTATCATAAACTAATAAATAATAAAGTATAAACAGAAGATAAAAAAATTAAGTGAATGATAAAAAAATAACACATATATACATATAAACGAAAATAAAAAAAAATAAAAGAAATTGCACCATATAATTATGTAACACTAAAGCGTCACCATCTTGAGATAGTAATCCTTAACATGTTTCTTAAAAGTGAACAGTGATTTAGCCTCTCTTATGGGTAAGGGCAGACTATTCCATAATTTAATAGCCTGAACAGTAAAAGACTGACTAAAGTACTTAGTTTTATGTACAGGCATCTCCAGCATAAGTCTTCGAGACGATCTTAATTCCGAAGCTACGCCGAGATATATAAATTTATCTTTTAAATAAGAAGGAGAATTTGGATCAAACAGCACACAGTACAAGAGAGAAAGAATATGTAGGTTCCGGCGAAAGCGTATAGGAAGCCACTTGAGCTTGGAACGAAATTCAGAAACATGGTCAAATTTGCGTAGGCAAAATATGAACCGAATGGCAAGATTTTGAAGTCGCTCAAGCCTATTGAGTTGGTCCTCGGTCAAATTAGGATAGCTTGCATCAGCATAATCTAGAATAGATAAGAGAAGAGAGTTAGCCAACATAATTTTGGTAGGGATTGGCAGAACGGATTTAAGGCGACGTAACGAATTCAGCCATTTCGCTTGTACATAATTATTCATTACAATGTCTACTATGATGCTAGCATATAGATTTTTGTTTGCTTCATAATTTTAACGAGTTTTTTGGATGTTCATTTTTGTCCCTATTATATTTTATTATCCTGACTTATACCGGAAATCGGTAAAAAAGTTCCGAAACCAAAACATACATGGAGATTAGTGCCTTGGAGAACAAGTCGATGGATTTGGTGACAAAATTCATCCAGCCGCCATTCTCATTTCATCTTGGCTGCGGCGTCTTTTGGCCGAGTGTGTTTTGAGAAAGTGCGTGGCTTTTTTGTGTGTCTCTCGGACAACCAGCACAAAAGCGTAACTATTTGATGTATTGTAGTAAATTGAAGTGAAATATATTCTATTTAATCTATATTTACCACTGCGCGTAAGACCTAATTCAAAATATCATTATTTATTACCAGGAAGCACAAATACTGATAAATGTCTCTCGGACAACCGTTGTCCAGGAGACATTTTGGTTGTCCGAGAGACAATAATGATAGAATCGGCATAAAGCAATACTTTTTCTTTTAATAATTAGTCACTGAAGAGCCTCTTGCAAAGGCTAGAGCATTTATTATTGTTTAATATAAATTACTAAATAAAATTATATATATATTCCCGGTAGGTGGCACCGCTATCGGTATGTAACTCCGAAACTACTGACCCAATTTGTATCAAATTTTGTAAGCATCTGTAATTTGGTCCAACTTGGGCGATAGATTAGTTTTTATCTCAATTGGACCCGGTAGGTGGCGCTGCTATCAGTATGTAACTCCGAAACTACTGAACTAATTTATATCAAATTTTGTAAGAATCCGTAATTTGGTCCAACTCGGGAGATAGGGTAGTTTTTATCTCAATTGGACCCAGTAGGTGGCGCTGCTATCGGTATGTAACTCCGAAACTACTGAACCAATTTATATCAAATTTTGTAAGCATCCGTAATTTGGTCCAACTTGGGAGATAGGGTAGTTTTTATCACAATTGGACCCGGTAGGTGGCGCTACTATCGCTATGTAACTCCGAAACTACTGAACCAATTTGTATCAAATTTTGTAAGCATCCGTAATTTGGTCCAACTTGGGAGATATGGTAGATTTTATCGCAATTGGACCCGGTAGGTGGCGCTGCTATCGGTATGTAACTCCGAAACTACTGAACCAATTTGTATCAAATTTTGTAATCATCCGTAATTTGGTCCAACTTGGGCGATAGATTAGTTTTTATCTCAATTGGACCCGGTAGGTGGCGCTGCTATCGGTATGTAACTCCGAAAGACCGAAACTACTGAACCAATTTGTATCAAATTTTGTAAGCATCCGTAATTTGGTCCAACTTGGGAGATATGGTAGATTTTATCGCAATTGGACCCGGTAGGTGGCGCTGCTATCGGTATGTAACTCCGAAACTACTTAACGGTTAACCAATTTTTATCAAATTTTGTAAGCATCCGTAATTTGGTCCAACTTGGGAGATAGGGTAGTTTTTTTATCGCAATTGGACCCGGTAGGTGGCGCTGCTATCGGTATGTAACTCCGAAACTGCTGAACCAATTTGTATCAAATTTTGTAAGCACCCGTAATTTGGTCCAACTTGGGAGATAGGGTAATTTTATCGCAATAGGACCCGGTAGGTGGCGCTGCTATCGGTATGTAACTCCGAAACTACTGAACCAATTTGTATCAAATTTTGTAAGCATCTGTAATTTGGTCCAACTTGGGCGATAGATTAGTTTTTATCTCAATTGGACCCGGTAGGTGGCGCAGCTATCGGTATGTAACTCCGAAACTACTGAACCAATTTGTATCAAATTTTGTAAGCATCCGTAATTTGGTCCAACTTGGGAGATTTTTATCGCAATTGGACCCGGTAGGTGGCGCTGCTATCGGTATGTAACTCCGAAACTACTTAACCAATTTTTATCAAATTTTGTAAGCATCCGTAGTTTGCTCCAACTTGGGAGATAGATTAGTTTTTATCTCAAGCGGACCCGGTAGGTGGCGCTGCTATCGGTATGTAACTCCGAAACTACTGAACCAATTTGTATCAAATTTTGTAAGCATCCGTAATTTGGTCCAACTTAGGAGATAGGTTAGTTTTTATTTCAATTAGACACGGTAGGTGGCGCTGCTATCAGTATGTAACTCCGAAACTACTGAACCAATTTGTATCAAATTTTTTAAGCATCCGTAATTTGGTCTAACTTGAGAGACAGGGATGTATTTATCTCAATTGGACCCGGTAGGTGGCGCTGCTATCGGTATGTAAGCAATCAAATTTGGTAGCTGTTTTCCGGGCAGGACAACGTCTGCCGGGTCCGCTAGTTATTGATATTTTAAGAATTCACATAGAGCAGAGGAATAAAATTTATTGAAATAATAATTAAATGACGTAAAATTATTTTTATCATATGAGCGATTTATCGTACTTCAAGAACTGTTTCATAGTCTGTGGTTGTTGTCAGCCCTCCGTATGGAGCGCGCGCCGGGCTGACACAGATACCTATACAGGTACCTGCTCCGTTCCAGGTCCGTAACTTGTGAACCACTTTGAATATCGAAAAATCCTTTGGCACACGTTTTTTACACATGTTGTAGATGTGATTTATGAAAGAAAAAAAAACGATTTTTTTTCGACCCGAGAAACTAGAGACCCCCTTAAATAAATCGTTCTGCTCTATGTGAATTCTTAAAGTATAATTAATTATCTACAGTAAAAATGTTAAAATATAAAAATTGGCAAATAAAATAAAAAAATTAAAATTTATCATCGATGTACACTTAAAAGTTGATTGACCCTATACTCTTTGGTCAAATATTTATGCGTGCGTTCAGAAATTTATTTAGTGTAAACTAAGGAAAATATATCAAGCTAATTAAATCTTATACTATTAAAAAAAGGAAAGCATTTTTTTCCCTCAAATCAACGCAGGTGAAACCGCGGGGCACAGCTAGTAAATAAATATTTACACAATAAATAAATATTAATGGCTAGTACCTACTGTAGGCGCAGCAATATTCGCACAGGTATTGCTGGTATAATATAATAGTGAAACAAATACATTTTTTTTTTCTAGAACACCAATGATGTTCACTTAGCAGTCATTATTAAACAGCTTATTTTTTTTTCTAGACTTGTTATTAGTGGTGTCTTCTACATAGTACTTAGTATTTACCTTGATCTAAAGTAATATTGCAAAAATAATTTTTTTCTGTTAATTTTAATGCACTGACATTATGGTCTCGAAACACAAATACATTGATAATAATGTATACCGCTGTGCGTGAATCTTCACATCACTATGGCGCCAAAAAACGGACGGTCCATCACATGATAAGTAGTTACCTAATTACCTTAGCCCACGAACGCCTACGACACTAGGCGCAATACAACCCCGTAGCCGACCGTAACTCAGATAATTCCTAGTAGCTCTTTACTCGTACTAGAGAACAATACTATTTAGCTTTGATCTTTTGTAAATTTGAGATACTGGGAAGGTAAGGTCGGGATGCTATTAATTTTGATCAAGGTTTTCCCATTAGGCCTCAATAACAAATACATAAACGCAGATATATCAGCGCGTAATTATCTATATAACTGTTACTAACCCCCCTTTTTTGTTTTATTTTATCTTATATATTGTTACTAACACATAATTTAATTTAATTTAATTTTAATGTAATTTAATTTTTAATTTGATTTACGTCCGAAATAAATGATTATTATTATTATTATTATTATTATATAAATAAATAAAATTGGAGTGTCTGTCTGTTTGTAATATTAAAATATCCGCTTTTTACTAAATGCATATTATGGAAATATACATATACCAAAATATATTTTTTTTACAATTTTTGTCTGTCTGTCTGTCTGTCTGTTCCGGCTAATCTCTGAAACGGCTAGACCGATTTTGACGGGACTTTCACTGGCAGATAGCTGATGTAAAAAGGTGTAACTTAGGCTACTTTTATTTTAGATTTTTTTTTATAACTCTGCAAACTGAACAATAACTTTTTTTGTTAAGAAGTCGCGGGCACAGCAAGTAGTTTTTAAATAAAAATAAAAATATTATTATTCCTCGAAAACTCATTTTTTGACATTGGAAAGTGAGATTATAGTGGCCACGTGCTCACAACCTACCGAATCGATTTTCCGCCCAAAATACCGTAACACACGCATTCACGGCGAGACTCGCAGCGAAGTCGACGGAGAAAAGTTTTGAAGGTCGCAATTATGTTATGGTCGTTTAAAATTATTATTTTTAACGCGAAAATAGCGAACGAAAACTTTTTTGTGTCAACTTTCACATTTTTTATTTATTTATAGCGTTTAAAATGTGTTGATAGTTATGAATATGATAGAACCATAGATTAATTATTTTTTTAATCCTATTTAAGAATAAATTTATTTTCAATATCCAGTAAGGCTAAAAGTTCTGATATTAAGGAAAGGGTTCTACTATCAAGGTGAGAATTAAGGAAAAGGTATGTAACTATATCTTACAGCTCGTTCATATAGGTTGTTAATTTTCTAGCTATTATTGTGGTTTATGACGTGAATGATTGAATGAATCTACATGTAAAAGTCCCATTAACAGTTTGGCTACCCTCATCGTCATATAGGAGAGCAACAATGAACAAAGCAACCCCATTAATCTACATACCATAGCGCTGATCGCTATCAGAGTCTATGAAAATAACTGGGTTAAGACGGACATACGTGTTCTTCGGAGCACCAAGACCACGTGGTATTTGTATGAATTATTTATTTATACAAATACCACTATTTTTAACGAGCGGGAATCTAGGACCGCTGATGTTAAGACTATTACTCCAGCGCACTTATTTTTATTCTTACAATTTCTTTGTCATCTTGGCGTAATCAACCAATCTTTATTACTGTCCAATATACAAACGCAGTATAATTTAAATTATTTTAATATAATTATATCAAAATCAAAATATTTTATTCAGCGTAAAATTATAACAATTTCTTACTGAACGTCATGAGTCTACTACCAGTTCGGAAAAAAGAAGCCTCTGATCTGAGAAGAACTGGCGAAAGAAACTTAGCGGGACTATAATTTTTTTTCTATCGTAATGTTTTATTTTTTCAAATCAGATTGTATATAGATGTATCCACCACCACCACCACTTCAGCCTATCACAGTCCACTGCTGGACATAGGCCTCCACAAGCTCGCGCCCGACATTATGACGCGAACTCATGTGTTTTGCCCATAGTCACCACGCTGGGCAGGCGGGTTGGTGACCGCAGGGCTGGCTTTGTCGCACCGAAGACGCTGCTGCCCGTCTTTGGCCTGTGTATTTCAAAGCCAGCATGGATGGTTATCCCGCCATCTGTCGGCTTTTTAAGTTCCAAGGTGGTAGTAGAACTGTGTTATCCCTTAGTCGCCTCTTACGACTCCCACGGGAAGAGAGGGGGTGGCTACATTCTTTAGTGCCGTAACCACACAGCACATATAGATGTATATAGATATATATTTTTTTACTTCAATGGTAAAAAGTAAAATGGGTAATACAATTCGGAGATCG
Source organism: Melitaea athalia (assembly GCA_905220545.2). Lineage (NCBI taxonomy): Eukaryota > Metazoa > Arthropoda > Insecta > Lepidoptera > Nymphalidae > Melitaea > Melitaea athalia. The sequence continues at coordinate 22,799,713 of HG992178.1, forward strand.
TTGTAATTACATAATTATGCCATGTTACGAGTTACGCAATCGATTTGAAGCGATAACCTCAAAAGTTGATAAATTGCTGTCCGCCGTCACACCGTGGCGTAATGTTTGATTTGAAGGTGTTAAAGAAAATAACGCGTTTCTAGTTTATATAGCCTTGTTTGGAACACACTGATAGTTATTGAATTAAAACTTCTTCACGCACGACTGACTTAGGGAGTAAGCTGGTGAATGTGTGACAAGAGCGTTACGAAAAGTGTGATTGGGCGAGGCAAACGGATTTTGAGAGGGAGATATAATTTCGTGAAGACACACTTTTTTACACTGGGGCAGTAGCCTATAGTCGTCTGCAACACCAATAGCATTGAAAGCGCGTTGCTGACCTACCCTCAATTCCCTCAGGAGCTCTAGTCACCACACAACAAGAACACAACACTGCTTGACTTGACGTATTATTTAGCTGTGATCTTCTGTAAGGTCGAGGTACTTCCCCAGTCAGGCTGCTCCAGTTAGAAAATAATAGTAGAAAGAACTATATTTTATAAGTGAAACCACTTCGGCTTTCTTTGTGAGCTAGCTGAAACCCACGTGAACCGAGTAAACATAAAAAAATTGCGTTCGAAGAATCTGTTAATAATATTTAAACATTATATAAGTACACCTCATTCGTGGGTCAACAATTTTAACATAATCCAAGTAGGGCGAAATATTTTGTAATGTTTGACGGTTATATATTTATTGTTTACGTTCTACATACTTTAATATACAGTTCGCCCTATGTAAATAATTTAAATTATTACATATTTTTACAGAGGTAATATTATAATATTAACAATATTAATATTATAATTATTCAGTTGCATTTTAATGTTACGATTCGACACAGATATAGTTAATACTAGCTGTGCCTGCGACTTCATTGGCGTTTTGGATATTTACACGTTCAACGTGATTCTTTAAATTGGTATATATATATTTTTTTTATTTAAAATTCTTTATTGTACAAAAAAAGTGTGTACAAAAGGCGGGCTTAATGCTAATTAATGCATTTTCTACCAGCCAACCTTGGACCTTTTTTATTTATGAACCGATTGACATGAAATAAGCACTAAATGTTAATTGAAGCTTACCACACTATATTTGTGAAAACTACATCTAAATCGGATAAGCCGTTTCTGAGATTAGTATGCGCAAACGCATAGACAAACAGACAAAAATTTTAACAATTATTGTTTTGGGTGTTATTTGCGTTGATAAATGTCACAATAGTATTTGTTTTTCATTTATCTTAAGTGTACCTACAGACAGCGACCCTTACATTTTTATTATATTTAGTGATAATTAGGTAAACAATTTTGTGAATTTTTGCTTTCTAAGCTATGTTCAGGACTATATGTTGGTCGGCAACGGTGGCTAACAAGCCTACCGTTCGCCTGATGGTAAGCTAAGCCCTAGCTTATGACTGGCAACGCCGGGAGCATTGCCAGTGCGTTGTTGACCTTATCCCCTATCCTGCCCTCTGGAAATATTAACCACATGAACACAAAAATAGTTGAGAGCATTATTATTTAGCCGTGATCTTCTGTAAGGTTGAGGTACTTTTCCAGTTGGGCTGCTCAGAATTTTGAGTAAGATATTTCATGATGGGCCCTACATCAATAATGTTGATTTTGTAAATCATATACCAGCTCTCCCACGACCTCATTCGAGGCTACATATACAGCTTTGGCCCCTCCACCAAGTTCGAACCAAGCCAACGTCTAAGCTTGTCTTTGGGCTCAAATCATGTCAACATCTATTCAAGTTTTCATTATTTTTAGCAGTTTTGACATGACGCGCGGCCATGACAGATAGACAGAGTAAGAAAAAAAATGTACAGTTTTATTATATGTATACAATATTTAAATAAGTACTATGTTTTTATTTTGTAGTGATGAGTGAATTATTATTAATCTTTTTTAAAAACTGGCTCGTTTTTTTATCTTATTAAAACTATGGCTGATTAAGGGAATGGCCATCGCAAACGAAGAATAGCAATCAATATCATTACATAGTATAAAACAAAGTCGCTTCCCGTTGTCTGTGTGCTTAGATCTTTAAAACTACGCAACGGATTTTGATGCGGTTTTCTTTAGTAAATAGAGTGATTCCAGAGAAAGGTTTATATGTAATACATGCATAATATAGTGGAGGAACACTAATAGATTTTGCAACCGTGCGAAGCCGGGGCGGGTCGCTAGATATATGTATATAATTTTTAACACTTGTAGACTTGTCAAATAAACGTTAATATTTTTGAAAGTAATACCCGCGTTGCGTGACGGTGTGACATAAGACGCTATAACAAGTATTCGATCAGTAGTAATTTAATGCAACCTTATATTTTGAAGGGCGGTGTTCTGTTACCAGTTTGGCACTTGTCAGGTTCGCGGCGTTGACATGTAGGAGTAAAAAGAGTATTATTTATGTATAGCGGAAAGGTGATAGCGCTACCGTTAAAGATTAAATGTACAATGTTTACTGTTAAAACATAATCAAATAATAAAGAAGAGTTTGTTTGTTTGAACGCGGTAATCTCTGGAACTACTGGGCCGATTTGAAAAATTCTTTCAGTGTTAGATAGCCCATTTATCGAGGAAGGCTATATGCTATGTGTCATCACGCTAAGACCAATAGGAGCGGAGTCCACGCCGACGAAGTCGCGCGTAGAAGCTAGTCTATATAATAAAAATGAATGTTGCTAAAAGCGCATAACTGAAGAACGGCTCGACCGATTCGGCTAATTTTTTTTTGTATATTCCTCAAAAATCTCACAGAAGGTTTTTGTACTAAAAAAACATGACAGAACGAAGTCTGTCCGGGCAGCTAGTATAAAAATATAATAATCGATCGTTCTAATAGAGTACTTTTAAGGCTTAATATATAAAAACCTTTATTTGATTTTTTAGAATTAGGTTATATAATATAAATATATGGAATATTATTATGTTGTAATCTAATAGGGTAAAACCGGGATAGATGCCCCACTTTTTGAAAAAGCCACCTAATTTAAAAAATATGAATTTTATACGAATAATTTTTATCAATGTAGCTAGCTCAATCCTTTATCTTGAATTATTATTATGTTTTTTTAACCTATCAATTGCACATTTAGCAGAAATTAGCTTTTCGTGAAACCTTTTTTTCGAGGATAGATGCCTACCTGTATGGATAGTTGCCCCACCATGAAAATACTGAGAAGGATAGATGCCTGCAGTGTAGGATAGATGCCCTTTATAACGTGTAAACGAAAAAACCCAACCAAATGCTAGGTAGTTGTACTCTTAAAATTGTCTCCAAGAAACATGCGTCATAGTAATGAAAAACAATTTGTGGTTTTTTAAATCGTTTAATTGTTATAATTAGAAGAAAATTCTAATATCACACAAATCACTATAATAAAAATTTTAAGCCGTTTGTTTTAATAAAATATCAATTCTTAATAGTTTCAACATGCATTGGTAATCAAATTTTTTTTTTGTAAAATTAAATTTTACAAGCATTGTTCAACAAAAATATAAATTAATATCAAGTTTCAACATACACATTGCACAATCATACTTTTTTATAATAAAATAACACAATAAATATATTTTCATAACTTTAACCAAGTTAATTGAAGTTGAGCCTAATAGTGCTTTTAATTTTCCACATCTCGAGCAATAATTTCTGAAAAGTGTACAGCTTTCATGTAGCCAGTTCTGACACATTACACACTGGATCCAGTCGGATTGCAACTTCGTATTTTTATAGTTTTCAAAACATTCAATGCAGTTATCTTTACTTGTATCTTTAGGGTTATCCTGTCCATCTCTCTTAGTTTTCTTTACGGGAAAACCTTTAGTTTTCTTTCCTTTGATTTTAAAATTACGTGGATTGTCTTCATCTTGGCTGCTTGCACTGTAAATAATTTGTCTTTTTAATGATGTTCGGTCTTGGTATAATTTTAAATAATTATCATTTTCTTTATCATACAAATCAGCTAGGTTGTCATCGTCATTTTCACTAAAAGCATTTGTTTTATTTATTTTTTGTCTTCTTCTTTATTGGTGGCTCCTTTCTTTGTTTTCCTAAGTTCTTTGGTAGTCCCAGTCTTGTTTTCCTTTCTTTCAGCTACATCCTTGTGTTTTATATGTTCCTTTGAATTCAAAATATCTGCTGATTGTTTCGCCCTCCTCTTAGCCATGGTCAAAGGGATTTTCGGAATAGGTAATGATTCCATTAGAATTTTCTACGGTATTTCTTGTTCTATATTAGCTCTCATTTCTTCCCTTTTTCAAATTTTCGTGGCATACTTCTGCTAGAATCAGTAGTAAATCTAAATATAAATATACGTATATACATAAAAAATATAAATGACACTAAAAATATTTAAAAAATATACAGTTACTCCATATATTGTGTAGGAAGGGATAGATGCCCCTAAGGGCACCTATACCTCGAAAAATCAGGGCAACTATCCTTTATGATAGGGATAGATGCCCACGTATTTTTTAAATAAATTGTAAACAAAATTGCATCTATTTACACCTAGATACATACTCAATGAACCAGTTTATTGACGTAATAAAAAATATAACACAATTTATTACTAATTATAAAGTTATACAACCTTAAATACTAACCATTAAAACTTTGACGTGTTTGTTAATTTCGCCGCGGAAATAATTACACACACTAGCAAAACGCGTCCTCGTCGCACAACTGTCCGTGGGTATATTAGGTACAGGGTGACTGCGGCTCCTACTCATGTGATTAATTTTTAGTCGAGAGTTCGGGAAGTTAGGTTTTTAGAATGTGAGGCATCTATCCCGCTAGGGCATCTATCCCGGTTTTACCCTATATTTAATCCTCAAACGAAATTGAAGCGTTTGTGATATTAAAATATTAAAGAATACATTCGTATTCGTATTATTGTGCTTAATTCAATTAAAGCATGTTTCTGCTTTATTTAAGTATTTTATTATTAAAAAGTCGGATGCGAAAACATGCCACAAACAGGAATTAAAACCAAGCACATACGTTTATGGCACATCCGCATTTCGCACCACTAAGAACAATCTTTGAATATGTATATCTTTAGAAGTTATATTTTAATTTGAGTCTTATATTTAAACTAATTGATATTGTCCTGTGTTAAGAATAAACAAATTTTTTTAAAACACACATCTTATATATAATGTTGATTGCTATTCTTCAACTTAATGCCTATATTTTAGGTAACAACCGACTGACATAGCTAAAATGTACCTACATATAAACAATACATAAATAAATACATATTCCACCCAGACTTAGAGAATCAAAGCCACAACCCCTCGACCAGAAAGCAGTCACAACTACAAACACCAACAGGTTAATTATTATTAAACACGTAACAGCCCTATATGGAGCTCTGTTACCTCACGCCTCTCATCGAGAAACACACGCAAATTGCATGAACCTGCGCATGCGCAGCTCATTGTATAATTATTGAAGTAATGTTCCATAATTATGTTATTTCTACAGGCGTATATGTTATTGGTTTGGGACACTTAACGTAATAGCCGTTTAAAGTAAATATTGGTATTATTTGCTTTAATATTATGCTTTGGTCCATTTTAGCTTATATCAAGGTAGATAGATGGTTGTTGAGGAGTAAATAATATTATTAGTTTCATAAATTGTTGTAAATTAAGAGAAGTTTAAAAATCAATAAAACTTTCTTCTTTCTCAACAATTTATTTTTATGGTATAAAATAGTACATTATTATTAATTTCAGAAACAAAATATAAACTTTTCGCAAAGAAATTGTATCGTAATTTATTTCTTAAATGTCTAAAATACAAAAGTAGTCTTAATTTTTTTTAATTTTAAATCAGCAAAAAAAGACCTACAAACACCTTGGCCTCGTATATCATATTAAAAAAATTAACGGAACTGTCAAAAGGTCATATGTAATACCATGTAATACATAACCGCGTATCTTGACATTGAAATAATCCATAAATACAAATATATTAATGAATGACATTGAAATAATCAAAATAATCGAAAAAAAGGCCAGATTAAATTAAATCCCACCAAAAACATAAATGTGAAAAATGACAGCCAAGTTCAATAATAAGAATATGTTCTTTGTGGACTTCGCCGAAAAAAGTATTGAGATCTAAATGAGCGCCAAGTAGATATCACTTCGATTAAATTAAGCTAAAGATTTCACTTTGCCAGTTTTCACTAATATTTCATGTTTTATTTGGCTAATAGCTTTTAATGTTGTTTTTAAGTAAAAACTAGCCAAGTGAAATCTTTAGCTTAATTTAATCGAAGTGATATCTACTTGGCGCTCATTTAGATCTCAATACTTTTTTCGGCGAAGTCCACAAAGAACATATTCTTATTATTGAACTTGGCTGTCATTTTTCACATTTATGTTTTTGGTGGGATATCATGACTTTTTGTAGAGATATTTATTTGAAATTTATCCTTTTTTCTTGCGTTTATACTTTAGATTGACTTCTGTACTATATCTGTGTATTGTAGCGCCACGCGCGGCAGCCGCCGCGCCGACACACTCCGTTAGCCGTTTGTTTAGCGCATATTACAAGTTTTTTGTATGGGGACAGCCTTTATTTTTTGACTTCATTTTATTTTTATAGTTGTTTTATATAGCAAATGTAACAATACATATTTTGTGCAAGTTTCAAGTATCCACTTATAACAATTCAGACGCTACAATTAAAAAACGTTTTATTTTTATGGTGACCCCCCTCTATTTTTTAACTTTCTTTTGTTTTCAGATTTTTTCCTGCGCTTACACGTAATTACCTAGCTAGATGCTAAATTTCGACTTCCTAGGTCACCTGGAAGTGGGTTAGGTTTTTGATGAGTCAGTCAGTCAGTGGAAAATTGGCGACTTTTGAACCTTCATATTTTTGTAACCGTTTCAACTAGGTTAATGAAATTTGAGATTCTAGTTGTCCTTATGGATATAAATAAATATACGTAATTTGATCTGTTTCTGTTGAACAGGTTTTGAGTTATGGAGGGGTCAAAAGTCGCTCGAAATGGTTCGTGTAAATATACACACGGCGCTGAGTCGCCAGTTCTTTTGCTTGAACTTGGCTTGACACGCTGCCGCGTTTCTAGATACCCAGAATTAGAATAGAATTGATTATATAAAGATGATGGTTTAAATGACCTACATAAATATTTATATGTTATATACACAGTCCTTGTGGGTCTCCCCACCGTGCCTCGGAGAGCACGTTAAGCCGTCGGTCCCGGTTGTTATCATGTACATCTGATAGCGATCGTTACTCATAGTAGGGAATATCCGCCAACCCGCATTGGAGCAGCGTGGTGGATTAAGCTCCGATCCTTCTCCTACATAGGAAAGAGGCCTATGCCCAACAGTGGGATATTACAGGCTGAATCGTGATCGTGATCGTGATACACAGTAACGACAAATAGATTTATGAATTTTAAAAAAAGTTCTAAAAAGTAAGAAAAAACTTATTCATGATTCCTGACCTTCCTTTTAATTAATTCTATTTATATATTTTTTATAAACCTTCGCCTTGAAATTAATATGCAGAAAAATAAATTTGCATATTATGTCAATAATTTGCTGCGCCAGCATCTGTTACCACCAACTGACTGTGGATTGACTGAACGACTGACATCTTCGCTTAACACAAATAATTGAGACCATATATGAGTGTCTGGGTGTTTATATTTATGGGGGGTGGGGGGATGTGTGCGTTTTCAGACCCCAGAAATATGATTTGACGCTAAGTTAAATGTAAATCATTTATTTATATATCATACGTTTTGTATCAGTTTAAAATTTGACAGTTCGTAACAGTCAATTGAGTTTGCAACTTAACTGGACCAATCAATCCTTTTCCATCCTTCGTGACACGGGAGAAACCGAATCTCTTGGCTCCATTTTTTTTAAATAAATTGTACGAGACAACCGAACATGTAAATAGTTTTACGTATAAAATAGGTGTACGAGACAACCGAACATGTAAATAGTTTTACGTATAAAATAGGTTTAATTTTATCGATTATAATTTCATATAGTTAAAAGAATTAAGTAAATAAGCTTATAAGAATAGAATAGTAAAACATTCGATTTAAAACTACGATCCGCACTAGTTATTACAAAGTAATAATAAAATGTAAATAATTAATTACGTATAAAGTTGCTTCATAAATTAAGTTTCATAGTTAAAGAATCATAGAAAATGTTAACTTGTGCGACTAGTTACTAGTTGAACAGATTCGCCTTAGTTTTGTTCAATATCTAGGTTAGAAAGAGATAGTGATAGATTTAGTATGAAAATAGACAAAGATAGCTATAGTTCGGGAAGAAAATTCATGTTTTGTTTGATAATTTCTAATATTCTTACGATTTTATTAATGTTTCATGTTTTATAGATAGATATTCATACGTTTTAGCATAAATTATCATCAAAATGTTTGTAAATAGATAGATACGCACGCTGCGCGCACAGGAATAGTACTGACGCGGGTTCGGGACTCGGAGGGGATATTTATACTTCGACGGTGGGGGACGGGGGAGTATAAATATTCCAGAGATCGATTTAGCTCGATTATTCCGAATTTATCGCGCGCGCAGCGCTAATTGTATGTTAAAATGCTAGATTTTAATATGATAAAATAGGTAAGATATAGTTTTAAGATAAATATGTTGTAAATCGCATTTTATTGAAAATAAAGATATTCCGGGGTGAGGTAAGGGTCCGCTGGCTAGCTACTCCCGAAATCGTATATATAGGACGCCATATCGGGCGTCATCAGGTCACTCGTCTTGAGACAACGGAATAGTCAAGAAGTATATAGTCAAGACTCAAGATAGTAAGAAGTCTACATAGAAGCTTGCCAGCCACCCTTCTCTCTAACGGGGTTTAGTGAAGCGCTATAGTGGTGTTTTATTGAAGAACCCCTGCACACGACGAGCACGAATATTCGTACCGGCTTTGTTCGCAATCGTTTATGTACCGGCTCTGGCAAATCAGACGTCATAATACAGTCCGCTAGCTCTCCCTGAGCTGGGGTCCGGTACAGTTTGGTCCTTCGTTCGCCGGATCTACATAGTTTTCGCCGTGTCCGCCGTGTTCGCCTTCGTCTTCGTCTTCGTATTCACCGTTCGTTCGTCATGCCGCTCACAAGATCGCAAGCTGAGAAGATGGATCAAGCCATAGAAAACATAGAAAAAGCTCAAGAGGAAACCTCGACTATAGAAATCGCGTCGCAACAACCGAAGCCGCCGAACTTCCCCGTACACCACGAGGAACCACCTAGATCTCCGTCGGCAGCCCCGGACCAGGGAAAGAACGCGAAAACTTCGTCAAAGAAAGCGTCAAAAGAAAGAAGACGTTTACAACTTCAAGCAGAAATCGCTCAACTCAGGTACGAGATGAAAATAGCAAAAGCCAAACTCGAAGCATACGAATCTGACGACGACGACAGCGAAGTCTCGTCGCACCAAGGCGAAGAACGAGTAGCAGAGTGGTTGGACAACCACCCGGAGGTCACCACGAAGCCTATAGAACCACAGGACCCTGGGGAACAGATATCGAAGCCCGCCACACACGAAGCGAAAAATAACTCTTCAATCGTCGAAGAAATACGAAAGGAAGCCCCTGAAGCGACAACAGTAACATCAAACAACACAGACATAACGCAGTTAGCGACCGCCATCACCACTGCCATGAGGAACGCCAACCCATCAAGGTACATCGAAGAGCTACCGTACTTCAACGGGTCACATACAGAATGGCTCGCCTTCCGCGCCGCATATTTCGAATCGTCTTCTCAGCTCAACGCGGCGGAGAACTCGGCGAGACTAAGAAGAGCGCTGAAAGGAAAAGCCAAGGAAGAGGTCGCCAGTCTTCTCATAACCAACGCGCCGGCATCAGACATAATGAAGATTTTAGAAAATCGATTCGGAAGACCGGACGCTATCGCCAGTACAGAATTAGAGAAGCTGCGCCACCTACCACGTCTCACAGACTCTCCAAAGGATATCTGCACGTTCGCTAACAAAATACGGAACTGTGTCGCGACCCTACAGCTGCTAGCTAAAGATCACTATCTACATAACCACGAGATAATGAAACAGCTGGTCGAGAAGCTCACGCCGACCATGCGAAGCAAATGGTTGGACTACACGCATGCTGAAGACACCGAGAAACAGAAGAATGAACCGGAAATAAAGCTGTTCTGCAAATTCATGGAACGAGAAGCGAACAAGAATGCGAAATACGCACCAGCGGAACACATTACTCCCGAAGAAAACACAACGCCTGTACGAAGACACCGCGCGCTCGCGACGAACGAAAAAGACAAGAAGTTCCCTTGCTCCGTATGCAAAGATAAGGACCACGAGCCGCCGGAATGCACCAAGTTAAAGACAGCAGAGGAACTCAAGCGGTGGGACATAGCGAAGAACGCGAACCTCTGCTATAGATGTCTTCGTTACAGAAGTCAAGCACACAAGTGTAAGCCGCGCGCCTGCGGTAAGGACGGTTGTGAACGTACTCATCATCCGCTGCTTCACTTCACGTCGACTCGAAGCGAAGACAAGAAAGAAGAAACAGAGAAGGTCACCACCACACAGAGCCACGACGAGCTACACGCTTATTTAAAGTACATCCCGGTGACGATCAGCGGCCCTAAGAAAAGTATAGACACGTACGCGCTGCTGGACGACGGCTCCACCGTGACCTTAATAGAAGAAAGTATAGCTTCGAAGATCGGCGCGAAGGGCCCTATAGATCCGCTGAACATAGAAACCATAGATCGAAAATTATCTACACACTCGTCTCGTCGCGTCACGTTCAACATCAGGGGGCAAGATAGTGAATATAGACTACAAGCAAGAACTATAAAGAAAATGAAAATATCGCCGCAATCGATAAGTAAAGAACGAGTACGGGCCTGCGAACACCTCAGAGACATCGCTAGTAACCTTACATATAGAGACGCTCGCCCTACTATACTGATCGGTCAGGACAACTGGCACCTATTAATAGCATCGGAAACGAAAAAGGGTAACAGAACACAGCTAGTCGCATCGAAAACACCCTTAGGATGGGTCCTCCACGGGTCTAGCTCTCGCACCGTCGGTCAGCGGGTTCACTTCGTACACCATCTCGCTGACACAGATACAGATAGTGAAGAAAATCGCATGGACGAGATGCTTCGACACCACTTCGCCCTGGACTCCGTCGACATAGCAGAAAAGAAACCGCGCTCCGACCCCGAACAACGAGTGATCAGCATACTAGAAGCGAACACCGTACAGACGGACAGCGGTCAATACGAAACGGCCTTACCATGGGTAAACGACAGTTCGAGAATGCCGTATAACTACGAAAACGCGCTCAAACGACTTCGTACTACGGAGAAAAAGATAGATAGAGATCCGCTGCTTAAAGAAAAATATACAGAGCAAATGAACGCATTAATAGAGAAAGGCTACGCGGAACGAGCGCCGACAGAGAAAACGACACATAGGACGTGGTACCTACCTCACTTCCCCGTCGTCAACGTCATGAAGCCCGGCAAGGTACGAATAGTTCACGATGCAGCTGCCAGAACGGCTGGTACGTCATTAAACGATCACCTGCTTACCGGCCCGGACTTACTACGCTCGCTCACCGGAGTACTTATGAGGTTTCGACAACATCGCTACGCGGTAACAGCTGACATCGCCGAGATGTTCATGAAGATCGGCATAAGAAGTGAAGACAGAGACGCTTTGAGGTACCTGTGGCGCGGCGACAGAAGAGACGGGACCCCCGACGAATATAGAATGAAGTCGCTCATATTCGGAGCTACCTGTTCGCCGGCAATAGCTATTTTCGTTAAAAACTTAAACGCTCGCAAGTACGAAGAACAGTACCCGGAAGCCACCGCCGCGATCGTGCAAGCTCACTACATGGATGATTACCTCGACAGCTTCACGACAGAACAAGAAACCATACGAATAGCGAAACAAGTACGAGATATACACGCGGCCGGCAACTTTACGCTACGAAGCTGGGTATCGAACTCGTTACACGTACAACAAGCTTTAAACGAAGTATCGGAGTCGTCGCAACATGTTAAACAGCTGGACGACGGAACGAAGACAGAACGAGTGCTCGGATTAATGTGGAACCCGCAGATAGATAGCCTAGGTTTCAACTTAAACCTAAGCCGCATACCGCCAGCGCTTCTAGATAATACAGCTCCGACGAAGCGGGAAATATTAAAAATAATTATGTCTATATACGACCCGCTCGGCCTCGCTTCGCCTATAATAGTACGTGGAAAACAAATTATGCAAGAAGTGTGGCGGCGAGGTACAGACTGGGATAAGAAGATCGACTCCGACCTCACAGAACAGTGGACCGCGTGGCTACAACACATGAAAAGCCTACGTGACGTCACCGTGCCGCGCGCCTATATAGACTACAGTGAAGCGACGTCACTACAGTTACACGTATTCGTTGACGCCAGTACGACCGCATACGCTGCGGCATTATATTGGAGAACAGTTAACACGGACGGACAAGTGAATCTCTCCCTCATCACCGCCAAAGCCCGCGTCGCGCCGCTCAAGCTAACGTCGATACCGCGCCTCGAGTTACAAGCCGCGGTACTAGGCGCCAGAATGGCAGCGACAGTCCTTAGCGAACACGATCGTAAACCGGAATCTAAGACCTTCTGGACCGACAGCAAGACAGTATTAACGTGGCTAAAGACAGGGTCGAGATCTTACAAGCCGTTCGTCGCTCATCGCATCGCCGCCATAGAAGAAACCACGAGCAACAGCGAGTGGAGGTGGGTGCCGACGAAACTTAACAACGCCGACGACGCCACTAGGGACGTACCGTACGACTTCAACAAGACGCATCGGTGGTTTACAGGGCCACCATTCTTATTAAAGCCTCCGACGGAGTGGCCATCCGAAGTCCCAGCGAAGCTCGAAGTCACCGGCGAAGAACGCACACATCACCTTATAGGAAAAACGTCGACATCCATCAATCAGTCCGTACCCGACAGTACACGATTTTCGAGGTGGGAACGGCTTATACGCGCGACTGCTAGAGTACTACAATTTATACAGCTGTGTAGGGGTCAACGAAACGACGTAGTGTACTATAGACGCAAGACACAGTACACCGACCCCGACTGGGACAATAAAAATACATCGAAACGCACGGAAGTTAAAAGAAAACAGTCGAAAAATAGTACGGAAAATTCGAAATATATAACTATAGACGCCGCGCTATTAAGAAGAGCGGAAACAATTATAGTACAGGCGATACAGCGGGATTCGTTCGGCGAAGATATATACAGATTACAACGCAACGAATCGCCGTCGAATAACAGCAGACTACGATTATTAGCAACTACATATGTAGACGGAATCATACGCGTCAAGAGTCGAGTCAGCGCAGCGGCGGGAGTCATGGAGACACAGAAGTCACCAGCTGTGCTGGACGGCAACCATAGAGCTACGCGACTATGGATAGAGTACACGCATAGAAGCCTACAGCCATCCTACAGCACGCCGGCGTCGAAACAACAGTAAACGAATGTCGACAACACTATTGGATCCTACGACTCCGCCCTGTGACAAGAATAATCGTTCGCAGCTGCCTACCATGTCGCATCCGAAGAGCAGCACCACCGTCGCCACCAACGGGTGACCTACCACCGACTCGTCTGGCTCATCATAAGCGACCGTTTACATACACCGGCTTAGACTACTTCGGTCCGTTAACAGTGACTATAGGCAGACGTCACGAAAAGCGTTACGTAGCACTCTTCACCTGCCTCACCACTCGAGCTGTACATCTCGAAATCGCCGCATCGCTATCGACCGACTCAGCAATACTAGCGCTACGCAGAATGATAGCACGCCGCGGATGCCCCACCGAAATCTGGTCCGATAACGGGACTAACTTCCACGGCGCGGACGCCGAACTTAGGAAAGCGGCACTACAAGCTACGAGTGAAGAGGCGAACGTCAGAGCCATCACCTGGAGATACATACCGCCCGGCGCACCTTTCATGGGCGGAGCGTGGGAGCGCCTAGTTAGATCGGTGAAGACCGCTCTCACAGCTGTGTTGCACGAACGAAGCCCGCAGGAAGAGGTTCTCGCTACGCTACTCGCTGAAGCCGAATACACAGTAAATAGTCGGCCCCTTACGCACGTCTCAATCGATATAGAAGATCCCGAAGCCCTGACTCCTAACCACATACTACTCGGGGGGTCAGCGCGAGTACCGTTGCCCGGCGAGTTCAACGACAAAGATTTAATAGGCCGCCCGCACTGGAGAGCCGCACAGCGCCTAGCGGATCAGTTCTGGGCCCGATGGATCCGCGAATACCTCCCCGAACTCCAACACCGGCGGGAGCCCCGAGGGTCCGGACCAGCCATAGCAGCCGGCGACGTCGTACTCATAGTCGACGGGAATCTACCTCGCAATACCTGGCCGCGAGGCGTCGTAATAGCGACATACCCCGGACAAGACGGAACGGTTCGAGTTGTCGACGTCAAGACGTCTGGAGGCGTCTTAAGAAGACCCACGAAGCGACTGGTGATACTGACATCAGCATCGGTCGTCTCTCCCAGCACAGCGGGATGCAGCGTCGCGACGAGCCCCGACACTGCACGGCGGGAGAATGTACGAGACAACCGAACATGTAAATAGTTTTACGTATAAAATAGGTGTACGAGACAACCGAACATGTAACTAGTTTTACGTATAAAATAGGTTTAATTTTATCGATTATAATTTCATATAGTTAAAAGAATTAAGTAAATAAGCTTATAAGAATAGAATAGTAAAACATTCGATTTAAAACTACGATCCGAAATAGTTATTACAGAGTAATAATAAAATGTAAATAAAATTAATTACGTATAAAGTTGCTTCATAAATTAAGTTTCATAGTTAAAGAATCATAGAAAATGTTAACTTGTGCGACTAGTTACTAGTTGAACAGATTCGCCTTAGTTTTGTTCAATATCTAGGTTAGAAAGAGATAGTGATAGATTTAGTATGAAAATAGACAAAGATAGCTATAGTTCGGGAAGAAAATTCATGTTTTGTTTGATAATTTCTAATACTTACGATTTTATTAATGTTTCATGTTTTATAGATAGATATTCATACGTTTTAGCATAAATTATCATCAAAATGTTTGTAAATAGATAGATACGCACGCTGCGCGCACAGGAATAGTACTGACGCGGGTTCGGGACTCGGAGGGGATATTTATACTTCGACGGTGGGGGACGGGGGAGTATAAATATTCCAGAGATCGATTTAGCTCGATTATTCCGAATTTATCGCGCGCGCAGCGCTAATTGTATGTTAAAATGCTAGATTTTAATATGATAAAATAGGTAAGATATAGTTTTAAGATAAATATGTTGTAAATCGCATTTTATTGAAAATAAAGATATTCCGGGGTGAGGTAAGGGTCCGCTGGCTAGCTACTCCCGAAATCGTATATATAGGACGCCATATCGGGCGTCATCAGGTCACTCGTCTTGAGACAACGGAATAGTCAAGAAGTATATAGTCAAGACTCAAGATAGTAAGAAGTCTACATAGAAGCTTGCCAGCCACCCTTCTCTCTAACGGGGTTTAGTGAAGCGCTATAGTGGTGTTTTATTGAAGAACCCCTGCACACGACGAGCACGAATATTCGTACCGGCTTTGTTCGCAATCGTTTATGTACCGGCTCTGGCAAATCAGACGTCATAATACAGTCCGCTAGCTCTCCCTGAGCTGGGGTCCGGTACAAAATAAACGCTTCACACTCAACGGCCCCCAGTAGGATTTTCTTCTGTGTCGGGAGTCCGGAAACACACACAATACACAAGCACAAACGCCCAGACCACGACAAATATCTATATGGCCAATAAAAATGTCGTGAGTGGGGATCGATTATCGAACCCGCAACGGCCAGCGCAACAGCCAGTGCTGAGACCGCTGCGCCAACTTGTCGTCAATTGGTACAACGGAAAGCCCTTAAAACTAAGAATTAATTAAACACAATTTATATAAACAAAAATGTGTTTCTAAAAGCAAAACTCGAGAACGAATAGACCTAATTCAGCTAATTATTTTCTTGCAGTTTTCTATTATTTAACATAAAGTTCTTACATAAGCACAAATTAAGAAAATTTAGAAAATTACAAATGTTCATAAAAAGGAAACATCAGTCTGTTCAAATAAGGGGCCATCCATAAATTACGTCACACGTTAATAGGGGGGTAGGGGGTCGACGAAGTGTGACAATGTGTGACAAGGGGGAGGGAGGGGTCAAAATTTTGTGACGTCACATTTCCAAATAAAATAATATCAAAGCGTAAGTAAAAAAACATGATATTTCAACTACCTATCAATAACTAACTTCAAAAATTCAAGTTTTATTTGTTTTTTAGGCGAATTGACTTGCTATAAAATGAAAATAAAAATAATGTCGAAACTGTCATCAGTTTGCTCATGCAAAATTGCAAAATATGGGACGTCACACTAGGTAGGGAGGGGGTCTCATAAATGTGACCATCTGTGACAAGGACGGGGGAGGGGTCGAAAAATCAAGAAATTCGTGTGACGTAATTTATGGATGGCCCCTAATAATAGATGAAAAAAAATAATTAATCGTTATTCCACATAAATAGGTAATTTACTCATGGTGATAAAAAGTGCATAATGTTGTTTGTAGCGTAACTTCTTCCGCAGCATTACAGTAACGTCACAGTACTATCTCTTCGTGCATATATTTAAATAATGATTATCTTAGTGATACTTTTTATATAGATTTATTATTTATATCATTAACTGAATCAAAAATATCTTTGTAACATTTGTCATAGAATAATACGTATTTTACTTTTATTTTAAACTAGCCGACCCGTGCCCACTTCGTTACGCATTATTTATTTTTAATAATTACTTCTAACGACGATATCTCAAAAACTATTCATCTGATTGATATAGTGTAAAGGGCAATTTTAATCTGCATTAAATGCCTAAGCTAAATTATATATTCATTTGGATAAGGATTAATACTGAACTAAAGAAAATATCTTTAAAAATAACGTAATGTTTTTAATTAAAAATTTGAACATAAAAGTGGTTATTGTAAGTCAACCATAAGAGATAGAGATATGCTATCGCGGACTTTTTTGTCGCATTTTTATAGATTTTGAATTCGCTAGTACATTATACAACTATATCTTTGCTAGTTTACGCAGCGTTCGCGTGGAAAGCTCCCCGATGGCGAGATTTTTTGCGACCTCTTCAACATTTATCGCCGTATTTCTGCTAATTTACATTAAAACATAATAAATTATATACCTAAACCTTCCTCAAGAATCACTCTTTCTATTGTTGAAAACCGTATAAAAATCCGTTGCGTAGTTTTCGAGTTTATCGCGTTCAGACAGACAGACAGGAGGACAGAAAGACGCGGCCGGGGGACTTATTTTTATAATAAGTATAGATTATTTTATTCTGTAAATTTTTACAGTTGTTAACATAGATTCTTTTCCAATATGGCGGAGGAGAACAACCAAACAAACAAACTCTTCAGCTTTATATACTAGTATAGAAATGAGATAACGCATACACTGCTTATAGTATGTATGTCATAACACATACAACCTCAATACTGCTTTTGAATTACAAAAAAAAAACGAGTTTACTTTAGACCACGACTGAAGTAAAACTTACAAAACGTAACTCTCTCTTTTTATCTTCACTAACTTATATCTCCCTCTCAACTTCCGTTCGCCTCGCCCGATCACACTTTTCGGAACTCACGTCACGCATTCACCAGCTTACTCCCCAATTCAAGCGTGCGTAAAGAAGTTTTACTTCAATACACATTTCGATACCAGTCTCCTAAGGGCGTTGTAATCATACTTTCGTAATGCCCGCACATAAGAACTTGTTACAACAGCATCCATCTTGTGTGACAGGTGTAACGAGATGGCCAGACTATGAGTTGAGAGTTATGACATAGAGTTAATACAGTTTCTTATTACTTAGGTTTTGTTGATCTAAATTGTAACAATATATAATCGTAATAAAATCGTATATATAGGTAATATTTATGACTAATAAAATTAATCGTTTGGCGTTTGGATTGTTACACATGTAAGGTTACTGCACTTTTTATGCAGTTGCGGGTTCGATCACGGCAGATGAAAAATGTTCACATTATACTCAACATAATATGCTAGAATCGTATATTTTTTTAATGCAGATATAATGTATTGTAAACTAATAGAATGATATTTTATCGTTGTAGGGAAATTATATAATTAGAATAAAGTTTACGCAAAGGCACTAATCATTATCAGACGTGAAAATGATGCTTCGTAAAAATGATTCAAGTAACCAAGCAACGCGGCGTATAGACACGTTCATAATAATCAAAGATTGTAATAAAATACGCTATAAAGAATACTACACTCGCAGTGCGCATGCGTAAAACTTTATTTTTTCTTTTTCAAACGTCTAGAACTTTTTAATTTTCTATAACAATATGCGGCCAGTCCTGTTACTTTTCTTTTTTTTCTCTTTTCGCGGTCCCACGCTCGAGTGGATATAATAAAAACCTGATATTACTTATTACTCCAGACGAGCGCGGGAAATTATTTTATAGGTTTTTTATGCGATAGTGTGCATGAACTTGGTATGCTAATTTATTTTTGTATTGTGTCAAGACATTGTAATTATTCCGATTATATTTTTTCTTGGTATTTTTTTAATTTGAATAAAATAAATTAAATTAAGATTATTATATCTCTGTATAAGATGTGTTTTTTGGTACTACGATTGTTCTATCATGTTATAAATAAGTATCGTGAGAAAATAATGAAAATTACTTTTTTTTGTAAAGTATTATTTGACGTAATCTGCGGGTAGAGACATTAAAAATACCTCAAGAAATATTTATAACATTTCTTGTAAGTTAAAACATTTGTCGATTTCGAAGTATGAAGCATCTAAGTAAAATAAAATTACACATCTAAAACAAAAAACAAAAAAAATCATGATTTTGCAATAATTAGAATCGAAAATAAAGCAATTATTTTTTTTTATATCATAATTTATAATTCATTATCTTTTTTCTAGAAAAAATCCTTGTTTTTAGAAAACTGCAGGCTTTTACAGAAACGTACTGATGAAATAAATTTTGCATAGAGATATCTAATCTTACATAGTTTTTTTCTAAATAAGCTGTACATGCGTTTTTGACATAACAGATTTTTACTTATGTAGGTACATTCTCACCCCCAGAGATAGTACTAATACGTACTAATTTTAGGGATAAAAAGTACACTATGTCCTGGCTCATAGTATAGACTCGCCTCAATCTCCCATGTACATAAATGGACATTTTATAATTTTACTACAAGTATAGACCAAAGAGTACCTATATAATGGTGTTGACATTAATATTCCTATCATGCTATACAATACATGTGTACAACACATATTAGTTTCAAATGTACATATTGTGTATCATTAATGTATTTGTGTATATGTGGATGTTACATCTATACTAATATATAAAGCTGAAGAGTTTGTTTGTTTGTTTGTTTGTTTGTTTGTTTGTTTGTTTGTTTGTTTGTTTGAACGCGGTAATCTCTGGAACTACTGGGCCGATTTGAAAAATTCTTTTAGTGTTAGATAGCCCATTTATCGAGGAAGGCTATAGGCTATATATCATTACGCTAAGACTAATAGGAGCGGAGTCCACGCCGACGAAGTCGCGCGCAGAAGCTAGTATAACGTATAAACCAATAAAAAACAATTATTTTTAACAGCAACTATAGCTGTTAAAGAGTACATTCAGAGTAATAAATTATTAATTACAATTCCCAGGTCAAGAACTAAGCAATTTGCGTTGTTCATCGCTCGAGCGGTTCGAACAATGGGATGGAAATGTTTATTTAATTTATTGTAATGTGCTGTTTTAATTTTAGCTAAAGGTGGTAAACAGATTGAGGTCTTAATATACATAAAATATTAATACAAGTATCTATCAAAAATATACGTATTTTTATTACTTTTTTTATACTACTAGGTCGTCAAAAAAGCGTATGGCTCACCTGATAGTAAGCGATTACCGTAACTTATTGACGTCTGACCCTATCCCCATTTCCCCTCAAAAGCTCTGATCACCTTTCTCACCAACAGGAACACAACACAGTTTGAAAACAGTATTATTTAGCTGTGGTCTTCTGTAAGGTCGAGGTACTGCCCCAGTCGGGCTGCTCCATATTTTGAGCAAGAAATTTCCTGCCTCAGTTTTATGGCAATATTATGAAAAATAATGTGTTTAATTTTCTACTTTAATTGATTTTATTTTCAGCTCTTCATATCGTTATATTTTATATCAACTTACGAACTCTGACGATAAGATATTACAATAACCTATTATTCCAGTCGACAAGTTCAAAATCAAAATGGTCGAAAATAGAGATACTGCTCTTATAATTATGTGTGATACCTTATTGGATCTCATTGTTTATAACTTTTGCAATTTTTTATGTGTTAATATACGCTTTTAGAATATTATTCCAGACATCATTCCGGATCCAATGAGGTATCACACATAATTATAAGAGCAGTATCTCTATTTTCGACCATTTTGAACTTGTCGACTGGACTATATGGACGCCGGCAACATCAGCAGCATCACACACCCGTTGCCGTCTCCATCCCTGCTACACCGTATCCCTAGGACCTCTGGTACGTAGTACTATTTACTAATCTGTGCCTCTAGCTACCTTACTCACCTCAGAAAAACAAAACAGAGAGCAGTACTATAAGATTATGTAAAACTAAAGGTCGTGACCGCTTTCAGCTTGTAGTAATGCTGTGTTTAATACAAAACAATTTTTTGCGTGAGTACTGACGTCATACTTGTAGTGAACAAGTTTTAACAAAGCAATGGTTAAAATTAATAACATTACAGCGTGCGTCACGGAGGTTTTTAAACTTTGATACACGTGTTCTTGTGTGTATTGTAAAAAAACATAATGATTAATAATTATTGTCTTATTTTTGGAAATACTTTTTATTTATATTATTTAGGGACATAACATCCGCGGGTTTCTTAGTTGTCCGTGACTTTTTTTGTCATCATCGTGATCATTACTTAAGCCTATCGCAGTCCACTGCTGTACATAGGCCTCCACAAATTAGCGCCAAAAATGACGTGAACTCATGTGTGTTGCCCATAGTCACCACGCTGGGCAGGCGGGTTGGTAACCGCAGGACTGGCTTTATCGCACCGAAGATGCTGCTACCCGTTAACCCGTCTTCGGCCTGTGTATTTCAAAGCCAGCAGTTGGATGGTTATCCCGATATCGGTGGGCTTTTTAAGTTCCAAGGTGGTAATGGAACTATGTTATCCATGAGTCGCCTCTTACGGACCCATGGGAAGAGAGGGGGTGGCTATTTTCTTTAGTAAAGTAGCCACGCAGCACATATATCAAGTACTTATTTCAAAATGCGGTGGGCAGAAAAATAAAATGTTGGGCCGCAGAAGTAAATGTAGATAGCTTATAGTACGACTTGATCTTTATAACTTAAACGATAGTTCGTAACTGAAGCGAAGCCATAAGAGCATAAGACACATTTTCATATAAATTATTTTATTGTCTCAGAATTTCTCCCAAGTCATTAAAGCTTTGCTTTGCTTTGCAAGAATAAAATGAACTAACCATGGTTTGGTAACATGATAGAGGGCGCTGGTAAGTATAATTTGCAAACAATAGTTTTAAAGGAGTGCGTGGAGACGTGCACTTTTGGATTTTTAAAATGTTTCACTAAAATCGACTATTTCTTCTGATCTATTTTTTAAGTTAATAATAAATACTATTATAAAATCACTTAAAATATTATAATTCCCTGAAAAGATTATACTTAAATCAATTTTTGTTGCTATCCGATTTTTCCTACAATATGACAAAAAAATCTAATATTAATTAAATTTACACTTTTGAAATGACTGTGTTAGAAGTCATGTAGGCAGAGGATCCCATCATCATAATATTCGATGGAAGGCCATTTTACTTGATAATTAGTAGATAATAATTCTTACCTTAAAATAAACATTTACTTAACATCAATCCAAACTCCAACACATGCTGAACATGCGGATCTACATGTGCATAAATAAACGCTCGAGAAAAAGATTAAGTGCTAGAAAAAACTCAAAAGAGCCTACCACTACAAAGAAAAGTGCATATAAGCATATACTGCCTAAAAATATAAAATACACGTGCTTAAAAGAAGTGCATATGTAAATAAAAAGCCAGTGTCTATGCATGCGAGTGCCGGCTTACATCGGAGCGCGTCGCGTAGCGCGGTGTATAATGCGGCGAGAGCGCCACGCAGGGCCGCGTGGTGCCTCTCGAACATACTCTCATCTATGTAATTTATGTTCTTAGTCACTTTTTGATATTGACGTGTCACACTGACGTCACACTAACGTCATACTGAGGTTTTGCTAAAGACTCATCTATGTAATTTAAGGTTTTAGTCACTTTTTGATATTGATGCGTCACACTGAAGTCACTCTGAAGTCATACTAACGTCACACTGACGTCATGGTATGACGTGACATAACTAACTTTTTGCTAAAGATTATGCCATGAAACCAATCGATTACAGAACTTGTTATTGTAAAATTGAATCGTGTGTCTTCAGTGGAAGTACCAATATATTCTAAAAGTGAAAAAAGTAAGTGAAATGAAATAGATCTCTTCTTAGCTCTTAATTTCTTTTCGAAGAAGTATGTAGATACTTATTACAAAATTATTGAGGCATTTACACACTCCATTTAGTTTGATTCCCGATAAATATAATAATGAATAAATACACCTTGTGGCCTGACATATCATCTAGACCACACACCATTGTTTTTTTTTTATACAGATACTAAAAACGCGCATGATATGCAACCTTTTTTCGGGTCACCAAACTTGAGGAGGCATTAGCTAGATTAGCCTTTATACAAAACACTAGTAATCAATGTCTGATTTTTTTACTATTAGCTTCTTAAGCATGCGGTACTTACAAGCAGGGTGGCTGTATAAGGGCGAGACTCTGGTGCCCTCTAGTGGACCTCCAGCGAGGCGCGATGATATCGCTTCTAGAAACTCTCTCACATTCTGTAGATCCCCTCTTGTGTCTCCAGAACTGGAACCTTCGCATTCCTCCTCCTCTGGAATTTAAATAAACAAAAAATAATGTAAAGTCTATATGTAAGACATTATCATATAGTTTATATATCCACGTGTACTTCTTTTAATTATTCATTTTGAAATGTGAAGTTTTGTAAAATAACCAAAGAAAATGGCACAGCTAGACCTACTGAGATGTTAAGGACATTATAGAGGAACCATTGAGACAAAACACAGTATA
Organism: Melitaea athalia; assembly: GCA_905220545.2. Lineage (NCBI taxonomy): Eukaryota > Metazoa > Arthropoda > Insecta > Lepidoptera > Nymphalidae > Melitaea > Melitaea athalia. The sequence continues at coordinate 22,823,225 of HG992178.1, forward strand.
TCTCGTAATCTGGAGCAGGCCCTAAATCAAAGTAGACGATATAAAACGAGACACGTCGACAAGATATTAAAAAAATAATTTTATAGGTCTAGTTATAAAGGGCAGCATGTTTAAATATTAATCAGCCTTAAGATGCTATTCTGGGTTAATTTATTATACTATCTATCAATGAATAGTAAATCTTTTGCAGTTTCTATAAAACATCCTTCGTATCCCTATATTTCGATGTTAAAAAAAGACGACAAGTTGCGTCAAGCAAATTTGACAGTTTTAGAGACCACATTTTTTACACTTGCCTACTGTCAAACTAATTTGCCGTGAGTAGCTTCATTTTGTTAAAAAATGATTCCTTAAATCCTTCCAACATGTATCGATAACGAGGTCATCAAAAATTATTACTAACCAGCTGATTTGTTTTTCAGAATTAGCTTGATAGTAGTCAAGTGCAAATGAATAAATATATAAATATCTATACTTATGTAGATATTTATTTATTTATTTATTTATAAGTGCAAATGTACCAGGGATCCCGGACTATTAAGCGTTTCATTTTGATCAATGAACACATTTCCTCACCTATTTGTTCCAGCCTCTCTGTACTGAAAGACCACGGCATAAGGCTAATGGCTCTCTGCACTTGTCGCAAGAACCACGCGCCGGTCTCGAACTTGACAGGTCTGTAATGTACAAAATAATTATATAAATAATATATTTCACAAATAAACCAATACGTTAACAACTGTGTACGAAACCAATTTATCATGTACGCCTGATTAAACATTATAGCAAGTATGTCAATAATAAAATTGCTCCTAAATTTTTGTTAGGAAAAAGATTTCATGTATCCCAATAACCAATAAGCGCCGCCGCCTAGATAAAATACAATATAATATCCATATTTCTAGCAACTTACAATTATTTAGATAGCTTTAAAATAAAATAAACCTTTTCTGAGAAAGTTAAAAATAGTTTATAAGTTAATATTATATAGTAGTTTGCTCATCAAGACAAAATTGTTTTTAGACATTAATATAATTATGTTTCCTATCAAATCAGAAATAAGATGGGTAAATGAAAAAAAACTTACTCGTAATGTTGACAGATGCAAGGGATTACTCCACCGAGCTGGTCGCCCCCGCATCTAACGCATATGTGGTGGTCGTTTGTTCTCTTTAGACATGTCCGGCTGGGCTTCCGTTCGTTTCTGTAATAGAGCACAAGAAAGATGTTACAATCATCATATCATCATCATATCACGGACGCATACTGCTGGGCATAAGCCTCCCCTAATGTTTTCGACGAAGATCGGTCCTGCGCAGCACGCATCCAGCGGATTTCCACGACTAAATTAAATTAATTAAGACTTAAACCATAATTTATCAATTCAAGAGTAACCTCTAAAGAAAACATGTTTGTATTGTCTAATGACAAAAAAATCTGTGAACTTTGTATTAAGGTACCTACAGGCTGTCCCAAAATTCAACGATAAGCCGACACCGGAGGATAGATCTACCCATGACTACTTGGGAAAACAAAAGAAAAAACTATATATCTTTATTTTTTTAAGTTAGAAGAAAAAAACGAAATTCTTCAAAAATTTAGACCTCTTATGATCATTTTCACTACCATGACCACAAATTCTTAAATATTTCAGTTTTTTACTTTTTATAGGCAACCTAAATAACATAGCTATCTACCACAATCCTTAAAAAAACCAGAATGCCTCTAGTTTTTTCACAAAAATTTGTCAAATTTATTTTATTCCAATTAACAAACAACAAATTATAATTTTTTAAGATTTTTACTTTCACTGAACTTTAACTCATCGTGGTGTAAAAAAAAAATATCAACACTACTATGGCAAGTTTTTTCAAAAATTGGCGCAAGTTATGTATATTTAGAATACTCTGTGGTCTGTGATTTAGAATCAGCATTTCATCCGTGCGAAGCCGGTGCGGGTCGCTAGTTTAAGATATATGAAAAAAAAAAATATTATTGGGACCTTTATCAACGCAAATAGCACTCAAAACAACGATTGTTAGAATTTTTGTCTGTTTGTCTGTGCGTTTGTGCACGCTAATCTCAGAAATGGCTTATCCGATTTTAATGTGGTTTTTTAATAATATATTTTAGCAAGCTTAGCTTAATATTTAGTGTTTGTTTCACGTTAATCGGTTCATAAATAAAAACGTTATGTCAATTTTAAGAATCACGTTCAACATGTAGAGTCACTATTATTCCACGCGGACGAAGTCGCGAGCACAGCTAGTATTATACCTAATATACGAGTTAGATATAAAACACTTAAAAACAGAGCACCATTTGTGGATGTTAAACAAATCTGTTGTATTTATTTGTTCATATGTTATTCTTAAAAATAGAAGTAACAATACAGTTTCCTGATTATAAGAGATACATAATAATATACCAATGTATTCAAGAGCAAAATAACATCGTGAATATTTAATTTTTAAACGATTAGGTCATCGAGAAGGCAAAAACCAAAAGCGTCAATTACTATTTTAGACTTTGAAAGAAAAGAAAAAAGAAATTTTGAAGCCAAAATCAAATAATAAAAACTGATTATTATTTGATTTTGGCTTCAAAATTTACATCAAAGCCTATATATACTACCTACCGAAAGTTTATGGAAAAAGAGCCTTGTCCTAGGTCATTGACAGCCAGCATTAAATAATTACAATGCAGTTAAAGCTGATAAAGCTTTGAATTTTAAATTTAATTTTTTTTACCTATAGGTACGTTCGTTGTGCGAATAATCATTTTTTGACGTGGTAACTTTTTATTTTCAACCTTTTTTCTTAGTTTTATTGCAAACAAAGTTTAAAGTAAGAAGTTAAGTAGGTATAATTAAGGTTACTAGTGGTCGCCCTGAGGTCGAAATTCGACCATTTAAAAATTTAAATTAAAGAAATCAAATAATTATGAAAACCTTTTTTAAAAGTTTTCAATTTGACCACAAACTTTGATAGTCAACAAAATAGTATAATATGCGTGTGTGTGTCAAATACATGGTAGTGTGTGTGTAATGCTTTTTTATTAATATAAAGTATATTTTATGTATAATTTAAAAAAAAAATAGCATTCTGCATTACTTCTCTATATAAACTATAAGTGTGCGAAATTTCATACTCCTCCGTACGCCCAATTTCCGTAAAAAGGGGTAGGTACAAAGTTTTTGTTTCACGTATTAATATATTGATAGTATAAAGTTACAAATATATTAAGCATTGCTGAAATGAAAGAAGTGTTCCTGCAACGTTCTGTTTGCTGTATAACCTTTGTGTAACCTTTGCCTACACGAAACTGATGCCTAAAATTATTTATGAAGGCACATAATTTACCCTTTTAATAGATTGTAGGTATATACCTACTTTTAAGGCGTATATTTAAAATTTTTACCATTCGTAAATGACATGACGTTGGGTAATGCAGTGCGCTAAATGCGCTAATGTTGGCACATTGCTTGCAAAATCTATGCGTTGAGAGCAGGTTGTACTATTGAAACTCGATAAGTATTATTGATTGTCGATTTGATTATATTTTTATAATACATATAATAGATACATAAAATATTTTATTTCATGTTCTGTTCTGTTAACAATATGAATATAATTATTAAGCTTAATATCACCTACTATTTAAACTCGATAAGTGTTTTTGAGTGTTGACATGATTACATCGTACATTTTTATCATACGGATAAAAGTTTTTTTTTCATGTTCTGTTATTAGGTACTTAATACCAATATGAACGTAATTATTAAGCTTTAGTACGTATTTTCTTTCTTAATTTTTTTATTATAAAATGGTCTATCTATGGTATGGTATGGTCAGTTAAAAAGTGATATATTTCGTTTAATATCTCCCTTTTTAACCGACTTCCAAAAAAGGAGAAGGTTCTCAATTCGATTGTATTTTTTTTGTAATTATTATTTGAAAAAAAAAATCATTCATTCGTTCACTTCAGCCTGCCTCAGTCTACTGCTGGACATAGGCCTCCCCAATTTCACGCCAAAAACGGCGTGAACTCATATGTTTTGCCCAGCGTGGTGACTATGGCACCACGCTGGGCAGTCGGGTTGGTCACCGCAGGGCTGGCCTTTGTCGCACCGAAGACGCTGCTGCCCGTCTTTGGCCTGTGTATTTCAAAGCCAGCAGTTGGATGGTTATCCCGCCATCGGTCGGCTTTATAAATTCCAAGGTGGTAGTGGAACTGTGTTATCTCTTAGCCGCCTCTTACGACATCCACGGGAAGAGAGGGTGTGGCTATATTCTTTACTGCCGTAACCACACTGCAGATTTTTTTTTATAAAACTTTAATGGTATAAAGTATACAAGTATAACGCGTTACTGTTATCACGTCAAGTTCTTACTACGAAAATTTCGATCCAGAGATCTGCCGAAGCGTATATGTACAGCCTAGACACAAGATTTTAAACTATATACGATCAAAATCGGTTTAAAAAAACAGAAGCGTTTGATAGGAAAGGTCCGGTATTTTTTCATTTTATTAATTACAAACGTAGGTGGTCTGGAATACAAAATACACAAGCACAAACGCCTAGACCGCGACAAACATCTGTATGACCAATAGAAACATTTGCCGTGAGCGGGTATCGAAGCCATGACTGCTAGCGCAATAGCCAGTGCCATGTTTTCTTTCCGTTGCGCTAACACATCGTCAAATATTATTAGAAACAAGAATATACATTAAATTCAATTATCAATATAAGTTTGCGGTTAATAATATGTCATCACTTCAGCCTATCGCAGTCCCCTGCTGGACATAGGCCTCCCAAAGTTCGCGCCAGACATTATAGCGCGAATTCATGTGTTTTGACCATAGTCACCACGCTGGGCAGGTGGGTTGGTGATCGCAGGGCTGGCTTTGTTTTTTTTTTTAAATAATATTTAATAACAATTAATATAACTATACGGTAATACAAATCACAACAAAAACATCAACAATTTTATTTTGCATTAACTGTGACATAGATATCTCACCTTGCCCTCCGACACAGACTATCTGTCTGCAGTCTGTACGTGCGAGGCATTAAGACAGTCGTAACATAGATTCATTTTTAACCGACTTCCAAAAAAGGAGGAGGTTCTCAATTCGATTGTATTTTTTTTAAATGTATGTTACTTCAGAACTTTTGATTGGGTGGACCGATTTCGATATTTTTTTCTTTAATCGAAAGCTGATGCTTACCATTTTGTTACATTTAAATTTCATCAAGATCTGACTACAACTTTTTGAGTAATCTTTGATAACGCGTATTTACTTGACTAGTTTTTTGTCTCTCGGTAGAGAGTAGGTAGGTACTATATTTTTTGCTACGTTGTATTACTTGTCGATGTAATTGAAGTCGGTTTTTTCTTTTGCGAGTGAACACAATTATAACTTCGTCTGTGGACACATAATTAGTCGATATTGTCAAACCGCTACAGTCGTCAGCTAAAGGCTCTATGCAATAAAGAATGTAAAGTAATTAAGGTAAGGAAGTTAATTATAGCTTTATTATAATGGCTTATATATTCAAATATACGTCACATTTGACAGATGAAAATTATTCAATGCAAGTTTATGTTTACGCACACATGAAAAAATATACGATATATATTTTTTAAATATTGTCATAAATATTGTTTGTTTTTCCAACTAGTTTGATCTTGAAATTGCATTGCCAAACATAATAGTTTATGCTCAGGATAAGTTAGCAAACAAATTCTGTCCACACAGTTTACAAAATTAAAACAAATTTATTTCGATATAATCTATACAAATAAATGAAATTCGAGTGTCTGTTTGTAATATTAAAATAACCGCTTTTTACTAAATGCATATGGATCTATACATGGTACATAATTATACAAAAATAACATATTTTACAATTTTTGTCTGTCTGTCTGTTTGTTCCGGCTAATCTCTGAAACGGCTGGACCAATTTTGACAGGACTTTCACTGGCAGATAGCTGATGTAATAGGGTGTAACTTAGGCTACGTTTATTTTAGATTTTTTTTTTTAAATTACAACTGCAAACGAACAATAACTTTTTTGTTAAGTTCCACGCGGACGAAGTCGCGGGCACAGCAGCTTGTATAAAATAATTTATGAAAATTGCAATTTATTAAATACTAATATTATGTTTCGCTCGCGGCGATATTTATGACTATATTTTTCTCAATTCAAAATGTGATGTGACGGAAAAACTTAAAATTCATAATATTGTTATTTCTTACATTATAATGACTGTTTTCGTAGTTTATTTTATGTGAGGTGGCTATTTATTTATATGTTTTATACATAGCTTTGTATAAAATTATAATTTGCATATATTTTATTGTCTTGAGATCATCATGACGCACATTGTGTTAATTATTAAATAAAATTACTAATAATATGTGGCGTTGAGAAATATACAACTACTTAGATGTATATGTTACAGTCAAAACTCTTAATCAGTCAAAAGTAGTTTTGACTGCAAAAAATCAGTCAAAAGTACTTTTGACTAGACAAGTTGGTCAATAGTGGTTTTGACTAAAATAACAGTTAAAAGTACTTTTACCCAATGGAGCTGGTTAAAAGTACTTTTGACTAAATGATTCCGTCAAAAGTGGTTTTGACTGGTTGTATCAGTCAAAACTTTTAAAAAGTAAGGTGGTCGCGGCATATTTTTGTCACAGAAACAATAAAAAAAATAACCCTAACCTATCTAATTTCAATATTAGACTGTTTATCGGCATATTTTTGTCACAGAAACAAAAAAAAATAACACTAACCTATCTAATTTCAATATTAGACTGTTTATCGGCATATTTTTGTCACAGAAACAAAACAAAAATAACCCTAACCTATCTAATTTCAATATTAGACTATTTATCGGCATATTTTTGTCACAGAAACAAAAAAAAATAACCCTAACCTATCTAATTTGCAGTTAAAACTAAACTAGTTAAGAGTTAATAGAGTTTAAGAGTTAATAGTGCTTTTGACTGACGCTTTTTTGCAGTCAAAACTACTTTTGACGGAGAGCGTCAGTCAAAAGTACTTTTAACCGCAAATTTGCAGTCAAAAGTACTAATAACCAATAATTTTCATTCAAAATCACTTTTGACCAACTTGTCTAGTCAAAAGTACTTTTGACTGATTAAGAGTTTTGACTGTGACATATACATTTACATGTACCTATATAATATTAAAATACGATGATCTACGTAAGATTGCCGGTGTAGGCTGGATGAGGATTGCGGGAATGTCTGGCGCGAATTTGGGGAGGCCTATGTCCAGCGGTGGACTGTGATAGGCTGAAGTGATGAACATTCAAATAGATGTTGTGCATGTAAAGTGTATGTTTTTTTTTATAAAACTTCTTTACACACGCTTGACTTGAGGAGTAAGCTGGTGAGTGCGTGATGAGACCGTTACGAAAAGTGTGATCGGGTGAGGCGAACGGAGCAGGAGAGAGACGTGTGAGCACATGTTTTCTTTCTCTCTTTCTCACATAGCCAGTTACGTTTCGTATATCTAAGACACAATTGCTAAAGAAGTTTTACTTCAGTCGTGTGGTCTAAAGCACATTTTGCAATGGTATTTTTTATAATACCATTTTATCGATTTTGTGTATAGGTAAACATATGTACCTAGTATTACATTGCTTCTACATAATTATATTCAATTTTTACTTTTACAAACATCATGTAAAAATAAGTCAACATAAAGAATAATTTAACAATTTGTTCCAATTTTATTATCAACTCAAGTGGTGTACTTTTCTAGTAATTTTTCTATTTTTGTTATCAACTTCTAGAAACTGAAAACCACTTTGTGTTTATCATAATTTGTGGCAAATATTGTCTAAAATGACTCGCATACAATAACTTTTATCACACACTACAAACATTATTAACTAATACCATCTCCTCTGCCCCTAGGTTACCTGGAAGAGATCGCTTTGCAGCGATTAGGTCGCCTTTTGTACCCTATGATAATTGATACTTTGTTAAAATCAATCTGATATGCATTATTTCTGTTTTGGTGTACAATAAACTGTATTGTTATGTTATGTTATTATTTGTATTACACCAGTACCTATCCATAGATTAAAATAGGCAGCCTGCGGTTTCTACCCTTGCAGTCACTGGTCATCTTCTTTGAGTAGTATTCACACTTAAATAGCAAATGTATAGAGAACCCTTATTCTACTGCTAAAGGAATCGCTAAAATAATATGGAAATAAATTTTGTGATGAGCGTGGTTTAAAAGAATTACAGCAATAAAATATATAAATCAAATAGATTTTACTTGCAATTAAAATCATCATATTGTAATATATATAATATAATAAAGCTGAAGAGTTTGTTTGATTGTTTGTTTGTTTGTTTGTTTGTTTGAACGCGCTAATCTCAGGATCTACTGGTCCGATTTGAAAAATTCTTTCAGTGTTAGATAGCCTATTTATCGAGGAAGGCTATAGGCTATATATCATCACACTAAGACCAATAGGAGCGGAGTCCACGCCGACGAAGTCGCGCGCAGAAGCTAGTTGTAATATAAAACTTTAACTGAGGTACATCAGGAAATATCCTGCTCAAAATCTTGAGCAGTCCGACTGGGGAAGTATCTTGACCTTACAGAAGATCACAGCTAAATAATATTGCTTTCAAGCAGTTTTGTGATCCTGTGTAAAGGAAGGTGACCAGAACTCCTGGGAGATATTGGGGGTAGAGTCGGCAACGCGCTTGCGATGCTTCTGGTGTTGCAGGTGTCTATAAGCTACGGTAATTGCTCACAATCAAGTGAGCCGTACGCTTGTTGCTGACCTAATTATATATAGTAAAACTCCACTCTATAAAACTTTTTAAAAGGCAGATTTTTTAAATATTTTTCAGTTCATTTCAGATAGTCTAATAGAATATAATATGAGTTTATTATATTTCTGTATACAACTGACTTTCCTAGTAAATTTATTTTTCTAAGTAGCCTTTTGCTTGGCCAACGGCTTGCTCAATCGCAGCGCGGGGTTAGGACAGAACTGCAAGGCCGACCACAACTTTTTCCACACAGGTACTTATATATTGACAAATACTTAATGAAATTTAGATGATAGATTTACTTCAAATATTAGTCGCGCTTAGATCGATGTGTGTTCATGTCTCTCTTGCGCCCAGTTTCAATACTCTATCTATCTCTGAATTCGTTTAGGAGTTTTTCTCATGAATATACTTTAGATTTTTATGTATTAACCCTAGAATACTAATCTATCGTAAAAATTACGACGACGAAACCACGATTCCTGGAAAAAATAATGTTCGCGTCGTTCCCGCGCCCCCTGCTTCACAATACCTTCCTTATTTGTTCTGTTAGTGCACCACGTGCATTTATTGTGATCCCATATCATTTTTGTGTTGACTTACAGCGAAGGCGTCGTAAAATTTACGAAAGATTAGTGTTTACGTGACTGCTGAGCGATGGTAAGTTGACTTTTTTGTTGTTGTTTTTACTTGTTTTTATTACTTATTTGTAATTATTTTATGTTGATTTTACTTGATTTCAGTATATTTTCTGTACTATATATGTATTTTTCACTATTTCTTACTAATATTTGATTATTTGTTATTAGTAATATGATGGACCAGAAAAACACGTCGATGGCCATTACGCTTGTTTTATAAGTTAATCAACATTACAATTATAAACTTATACATTATTTACGTCAGTAAGAACTGTAGTAACAATAAAAAAAGCAAATCTAGACGCGACTTTGTTTTCGAAATGGCTGATGTTCTTATGGAACCTCCGCTAAAAGAGAAACTAATATTACTACTTTGCGGCGTGAAATAAAGGAGCTCATAAAAGTATACTTATGGTATGTTGAACCTGTTCCAGAAGCAGCAACAACTGAACAACTTAATACAAGAAAAAAAATGTGCCCTTTGTCCAACCATATCAAGAAAAATTACAACACACTTTTGCATGAAATGCAAAAGAGCAATACGTAGGGCGCATAACATGAACATGTGTCTCAACTGTGTAGAATAAGTAAATTATTTAATTTTAATTATAACGTGATCTCTTAAACCCAAAGAATGATACTACAATTTGTAAAACCAAAGAAGTTTTTATTATCTTGTTTATTCTCGTTTCATTTTAATGTCGTATTTTTTACGAATGATTAGTATTAACGTTACTCGTAGGGTAGATTAGTAATCTAGGGTTAAGCAGCGCCTGAGTCTATGAAATATAAAACTATTTTATTTTGAAAAGTTTGTTTGTTTGTTTAAGCGCGCTAATCTCAGGAACTACCTACTGGTTCGAATTGAAAAATATTTTTTTTTGGATAGCCCTTTTACGGAGTAAGGCTAGAGATTTTTTTTCTTCAAATTAATGAGTGTGTAACCGCGGTGCACAGCTAGAACCTATATAAGAATGAATCCTCGAAATGTATATGTACGATTGTACGTGTATAACTATCGAACAACTAAACTAAATTATAAATATTTTGTGTGTTTGTTATTGTAAAGGTAAGGTGATTAAATAAAAAAAACGAGCGTCCTTTAGAGTTAGACCACACGATTGAAGTAAAACTTCTTTAGTTGCCCCTCTCTCTTTCTATCTTCACTAACTTATATCTCCTTCTCACCTTCCGTTCGCCTTGCCCGATCACACTTTTCGTAACGTTCTCGTCACGCATTTGCCAACTTTACACCTGATGTCAAGCGTGCATAAAGAATTTTACTTCAAAAAATCAACATAATCTCGAAAATGAATGGGTCAAAAATCAAATCAAATCAATCAAATAAATAAAAAAACAACATAGTCTTGAAGAAGAAATGGATTTGGGTTGTCTGGCAGAAATTGCTAAACAGCCATAAGTCCGCCCATTGTACTTCAAAGTCTGTAACTATCTTTAAATATGTTTAATGTTTAAAATGTAGTTGTGGTGTACGAGTACGATCTTCTATCTTCTATAGTACCTAATAAATGGAGAGACGTTTTTTTGTTCGGTTATACTGCGAAAACTACTGAACCGATCGGGATAATACTTATACCATAAGATGTAGCTTATTTTGGAGAAGGTTTAAGTATATGATATATTAGTGATTACTTATCGTGTAAAGTATAAATAAATAAAAGAAATTGGGTTGTACGAAACTCCCGGTGAGCTAGAGTCAGCTTATTTCACTTCAGCCTATCGCAGTCCACTGCTGGAAATAGGCCTCTCCAAGTTCACGCTAGACATTATGGCGCGAACTCATGTGTTTTGCCTATAGTCACCACGCTGGGTAGGCGGGTTGGTGGCCGCAGGGCTGGCTTTTGTCGCACCGAAGAAGCTGTTTCATTTAAATGTAAAAACTAAGCCTTTATTTATTGTTGCTAAGAAGTCAATTAATTTTTTTCCCGGAAATAAGTAAACACTGCAATGTAGTTAAAATGAATAATTACGAAATAATTTATGAGATTTTCGAGGTTATTATTGCTGTACAAATAAAGATATTTTATACAATCATTGAGTCGCGGCTTTACCGACGAAACTTTTTATCTCGCGAGATTATTATCGGCATAAAAATAACACGTGTATTCTGGATTTCCAGATTTTTTTCTTCATTTTTTTTTTGCGTAAAAAAAGTTGCATTTATATGAAATTAAAACTAAAGAAACTCGTTTTTATTTTTTATTTTTGTGTTACAAATGCCACACATGAGGAAATTATAAACATCATCGTATCGTCGTATCGTATCGGTATCGTCTCTTGTCAAAAGAATTCATTGTAATATGAAATCTTTGAGTAGCGGGGTCTGTAAAGAACTCGCTATAGACGGCGCCAAGGTTTGCTTAAAAACCAAAATCATCATATCAAGAATTTCGACCCAGCTTGATGTGGATCCATAGCTCAGTTGGCAGAGCGCTGACATGGCACGTCAGAAGGCGCGGGTTCAAATCCCGCTGGATCGAAAAATTTTGATATGATTTTAAAAATGTTTACTAAAGAAACTATCAATTATCAAAAACTACGCAATTATAATATTGTTATGGATTTCAATGCCTCTCCAGTGTCCAGAGAATTAAAATATCCGTTACAATTGGCGCAAAATTTTTAGAATCAGTTATTTTGGTCGACTGTTATCAAATTATCAGTTAGTCTATGTCAGCATGCATTTGTTTTTATCTTTATTTTAAACTGAAATTGAATTTTGATATAAAATTCATATAATTATAAATGCGCTTGCATTAGCATTAATTCTTAATAATATAACTAAAACTGGAAATTAAAGATATTTTATTGAAGGAAACATAGAATTAAAAAAATGATTAATGAAGTGATAACTTTGTTATCTTTTTATTTTGGTTGTTGGTCCGTCTTTCTGTATCTTGGCCTCGTATTACACCGAAACTACTGGATGAATTTGAACGAATCTAGGCATGATTTCATACTATGGACGAAGTAACTTTATCCTAATAGACAGACAGACAAAATTAAAAAGAAAAAACTATTTTAGACTTCAGTGTCAAAAATGTTATTTTGGTGTATGTATCTACATACATAATTATGAATTTAGTAAAAAGCGGTTATTTTAATATTACAAATCGACACTCCAATTTTATTTATTTGTATAGATGTAGATAATACTACTCAGTGCATAGTTTTTTCTTGTTTGAGTTGGAAACGTGTAAAGCAAAATAATATAAAGTTATAAACATTTATTATAGCAACTTAACTGCGGATGATCATAACTGACGCGAAACAATATTACTGTTTTGAATATTAACGTTTTGTTTTTGTTATTTTAAAAATATGTATAATTATTTGTCTGTTTTATTTCAATACCCAACTCTTTTACTACTGGCTTGGCTGGCTTCTCTATCAATGTGCAACGGATACCTGGGCGTGGTAAATGTCCGTCTATATTTTATTTTTAAGAATTCTCTTTTTGTCCAAAGCCCGAACTGTCATTTACTGAATTTTGTTCTGTGACTGTCTGTTTGTTTATCTATCTGTATTTTATCATTGCATCTCCAATTATTAGAATTAGTAAATGGTGGGTGGTGAACTGACAATGTTAATATTACAGTCATAGAAGTAAACGCTTATTACTCAAAGTTTTCTTAGATAATGAAAATTCTCTTGCCGGTTCCAGACACACAGGTATATACAGTCGCAGAAGCCCAGACCACGAGAAACAACTGCACATACAAACATAAGTCATATGGATATGTATGAGGGACTAGCTTTCCTAGATTTCACGATTTTGTTTTATATATTTTCTCCCCTTAAAATATATTTATCACTCAGTGATAACGTATCATTATCCTGGTAGAAAATATTCCAAAATTGTTTCAGTACTTTATGAGTTTATGCACTACAAACAAACAAAAATACAACTACTATACTCTTGTAAGCTTGTAAAATACCCTTATAGTATTTTTCATCACAAATAACAAACTATAATACTATAACGAGTTTTGGATATACAGATAATAATGAAATTTAGGAAAGGTCCTCATGGTACGAAAAATCTTAAATATTGCAAAGAAAATTGGAACATTAAAAATTATTATTTATACTTTACGAATTTGACAGCTCGCGATTCAGGTCCACCTCTGTCGCATCCTCAGAATTTTACTTATTTTGAACTAGCTGCTGCCCGCACGTCGTCTGCGTGCGTTCACTGCTCGTTCCCCGTAGGTGATAGCGTGATAATATGTAGCCTATATTCTGACCCAACTTCTTAATAATATTCGTGCCAAATTTGAAGTAAATCCATGCAGTACTTTTTGAGTTTATCCCGGACATACATTGACTTTCCTATCATTTTATTATATGTATAGATTTTACTTATTTCTATATCTGTTGTTAAATAAGACCCTGGTTTAACCAGCTGTTTTAATTTATATAAAATCAATTTTAGGTCTTCAAATGTAACAAAAATCAACTACTACGTTAAAATTTTTAGATAAATAACACGAGTATGCCTAACGGAAATAAATACACATCAAGATAAGGTCAAATATATAGATAAATTCTTTGATACTGATATTTTAATTCAATAAGGAATTTCGCAAAACAGATTACAAAATTCAAAAAACTATTGATGATGTGTCTCTTTATGAAATATTACAAAATGTTGCGATATAAATCTATAGAAATATTATAAAAATGCACTTTTTTGTTATTTTTATAAACATAATAGATATATATTACACTAGCGACCCGCTCCGACTTCGCACGGGTGCAATGCTGATATTAAATATAAAATAAATATTTGCAATCTAAGCGCAAAAAATGTGTTTATTTACGACATCACAATAGAAAACTTTAAAACTATCAGTGTTCCTCTACTATATTATGCATGTATTATACATATAAACCTTCCTCTTGAATCACTCTATTTACTAAAGAAAACCGCATCAAAATCCGTTGCGAAGTTTTAAAGATCTAAGCATATATACAGACAGACAGCGGGAAGAGACTTTGTTTTATAATATGTAGTGATTAGACTTTTAAACTATGGAACCGAATACGTCTTCCACTATTATAAAGCTACATTATGTGAAAGTATAATAGGCTATAAAACATCACGCTGTGTCTTGTCGTAATAGGACGAGTCGCGGGACTATTATCGCACATACAAATGCATAACTATTTCCAAGCAATGAAATTATCTAATGTACAAAAGCATTTTTGTCTATTTTAAAATAATATTTTTTACTTGTATGTTCTCTATATGTTTCGACTTTCTTGTAACCATATACTTAGTGATAACTGAAGTGTTTCAGATCATAGATAATATACCTATGTATTGTAGACGAAATAGGATGAATTTACTAAAATATATTCATTCGTTGAGTAGTTTGTTGTAGATTATAAAAAAATGACCTTTCGTCTTTACAAGTACACGAAGTATTAACTTCCCTACTCTGCTCTCAGTACTAAATATTTCGTTTTAAAATTAATTTATTTTAAATTAATTTATCGAATGTAAAAACAAAACAACTTTATCAATATCGGTAGGCTTATAAGTTTGTCCAATCTATATCAAATTAATCATACTTTAAATTCAATAAAGAATGCATTTCCTTTAAACGTATTTTATTTTACCCGTACATAATAATCCTTAATAAGAGTCGATAAATCACAACACTAGCACTTCACTCGTCGTCCATATCGAACCACATCGATGTAACACTAGTGGACTGTTCCCTGCTCTGCTCCTCAGTTATGATCTTCAGTACAACGACTTCCATCATACAGAGTGCGAAGAACACGACGAATATTGCGAAATTCGATCCCTGGTGGTGAAACTGGAACGAACTGGGCATAGGGCCGGGCGGCGGCCATGCCGCGACGCTAAACGTGACTAGGCTCGACACGGAAAGTGGCATTATCGATATTTACATCGATATCAATAACATCCTTATCACGGAGCCTTTCCCCTGTCACATCTTTTTTCAAATTCGATTTTTGAATTCGTCGTTGCTGTTGTAGGTTCTGGTCACATTCTTTTTAAATTCTGTTCTGGTCAGATACGTTTTTTTAATTTGATTTTCGAATTCGTCGTTTTTGTTGTTGCGGTTCCTGTCACATTCTTTTAATTCGATTTTCGAATTCTTCGTTTCTGTTGTAGTTAGTGGATCTGATCACATTCTTTTTTTAAATTCGAGTTTTTAATTCGTCGAGTTTGTTTATGTTGTTCTACTGTACGTGCGGATGTTCCGCAGTTCGGTAGAGCAATGCCGCGCTCGCAACTGGGCTGCAGCGCACGCTGTTGTAACGCGCTCTTATGAAATATGAATCGTTTTAGTTAGATCCACCGTTGAGAAACGTTGAAATACGGGTGAATGCAACTGTTTTGCGGTCAAGGCTCGGCGCGAGTAGTGGACGACGACCTTTGGGTTCTGTAAGTTACGATTTTAAACCCTTAACACACGTAGGTCTATAGTTAATTATCATGCGTGATCCAGTGTCTGTATGCGCACACGCATTATTAAATATTTAGCTAGATGCATATACCTACATACAATAAATTATTAAGAATTGTAAGAAAGCTAACCAAGCAATTTAACTTAAATTATTTATTATTAACTGCACGGACAGACTTCGTTCTGTCTGTTGTTTTTTTTTTAGTATAAAAACCTTCCGTGGGATTTTTAAGGAACATACAAAAAAAAGTCGAATCGGTCGAGCCATCCTCCATTTATGCGCTTAGCAACATTCACTTTTATATATAGATGATCAATCAATGAAAATTTTTATAATATTAGTATAAAATATTTCAATATTTTATACCTACTAATACTAGCTGACCCCGCAAACGTTTCTTTGCCACATATGTATGTTATTAACCCCCGCAACTCCCTCTTGTGGGTGAAATTTCGTAAAATCTGTTCTTAGCTGATCTCTACTCGGCGAAGGAGCCTTATGGTTCCAGAGATATCGTGATGAGTCAATGGGTGGATATCTCTTTTATATATATAGATTATAAAGTGTGTGGGTGTGTGTTTCAATATTTAAGCTAACTCCGGCGTAGATTAAATTCTGCAGAGAATTTATTCTCAATTCAAAAAAACGAAATTCTTTCGGCAAGAAACATTAAGGGGCTGTCTCCACGAGCGAGCGTATCGCCGGCGATAGTATCGTCGTGCCACCTATTTCTATACACTCTCTATGGAGCTGTCTCCACGAGCGAGCGTATCGCCGGCGATACGTTCGCTCGTGGAGACAGCCCCTAAGTCAACACATAACTAAAATATTACAAACTCAGTTATACATCCTGCATTAAGATCAACGCTACTAAGCCCAAACATTTATAAAATTAAGCAACATATTTCGAAATTTACCTGCGATTGCTGAAGTCAAACATTTTCCCTCATTTTCTATTAGGAAGATAATGTTTTATCTTTTTAACAATTGTATAATCAATTACGCTTGACTAATCTGTAATTTGTGAATCCCCATTTCCGTCAGAAAAACGTCAGTCTAAATCAATTATCGGTTCATTCAAGACGTTTTTTTAAGGTAGACAATAGTTAATGGGATTCGTCAAGCATTAGTAGCTATAAGGCTTTTGTTTCTCGATTTTAGTGTGACGGTATTGACTCAGTTGTCATAGTAACTGAAGTAGAGACAGTAGGAAATTTGATATGAATTTCGCTCGATACCTCCACGCGTTCCTGAGAAAAGTGTCTTGACAGACAGACGGACAACAAAGTGAGACTTCGAGAGAACGTTGTAAATTGGCAATGTTTAGGGTTTCGTACGTATAGAGTTTCATAAGAGAGTACGTATGAGTTTCGTATGAAAGTCATAAGGGTTCCGTTTTTTCCTTTTAAGGTACGAAACCCTAAAAATTGCCAATTTACAACGTTCTCTCAAGTCTAATTTGCGAGCAAATGATAAAGTCGCAAGGCGGTTGCACACATTCTTTTGACATACTGAATGCAACCATACAATCGTGAGCAACCATCTCAAAAGTATATATATAAGTAAAAAAAATATATATATATATATATATATATATATATATATAGGGCTGCAAATTTCGATTCTAACTAAAATTTGTCTACTGAAAGACTGTGTGTCAGTTTTAATAATGTCCTAAGTATAAAGTTTAAGAACTTAATTTTGAAAATCAACACAAGCTGAGATTTTTTGTTACTAACCTCTTAGACTAAGTAATAAAAGCTGCTTTTGTACATAATAATTAACGTAAAATACGGACTCTGTCTGCAATAAACATTATTTATTATCTTTTATTCTATATATTTCCTTATAATTATTACATTTTTAAATATATTTATGAAAAAGACAAAAAATATTTATATCAAAACAGTAGTCCTCCGGTGGCAAGTTGAAGACTAGGCCGAGGGTAGTTAGTACTCCAAACTGAGAAACCTCCTCACCGTTTCAGGCAACATTAGTGCTTTTAAATATATTTTTTTTATTATATCTTTTATTTTAATATTTTTGAAGTAAAACTTCTTTATGCACGCTAGACATGGGGAATGCGGACGAGAGGGATCACAAACGCGTTGCCGACCCTATCCCCAATCCCCCCAGGAGCTCTGGTCACCTTACTCACCAACAGGAACACAATACTGCTTGAAAACAGTATTATATAGCTGTGGTCTTCTGTAAGGTCGAGGTACTACCCCAGTCGGGCTGCTCCATATTTTGAGCAGGAAATTTCCTGCTGTGCCCTACCTCAGTTAAAAAGTGTCTCGTTACGAAAAGTGTGACGGGGCGAACTGATGTTGAGAGGGAGATATAAGTTAGTGAAAATAGAAAGAGAGAGAGAGAGAGAGAGAGAGAGGAGAGAGAGAGTTGCGTTTCGTATATTACTGCAGGGGCAACTAAAGAAGTTTAACTTCAGTTGTGTGGTATAAAAGCATACTCGTTTTTTTTTTGACTTGACAAAATTACAAGGCAACCAAAATTCATACTTAAAGCATCGATCAGCACTTATAATAAAACTGTTACAGATCTAATTCACTTGTAGGTTTCACAAACTTTTGTAATATTAATAGGATAGATGATATGATATAAGATACATGTATACGATAGATAGTCTAAGATCAGAACTAGACATGATCGTCATCTTATAATGAATAAAAAATATTTTATAATTTATATGGTAGGGATCCCTAGTACAAATTTTTCATCTGATTAGTATCAAGCTAATTTTCCGGGAGTAGCTTCATTTTGATGAGACGAACAAAAAGTTCCTCTTCGAAAACTCTCGACTGTGGTAGATAATAGAGTTAGCAGGAGATAGAGCAGCAGTGAGCGTAGGACCGGGATAACGTACCACGCAATTTGTAGGACAATATTACCATCACGATCACGATCACGATTCAGCCTGTAATATCCCACTTTTGGGCATAGGCCTCTTCTCCATGTAGGAGAAGGATCGGAGCTTAATCCACCACGCTGCTCCAATGCGGGTTGGCGGATATATTCCCTACTAGGAGTAACGATCGCTATCAGGTGTACATGATAACAACCGAGACCGACGGCTTAACGTGCTCTCCGAGGCACGGTGGGGTAGCCCACAAGGACTGCACATACACACAGACCACGGCAAACATCTGTATGGCCAATACAAATGTTGTCGTGTGCGGGAATCGAACCGCCAAGGGGCGAATCGAAGCGCAACAGCCAATCGCAATCCAGTGCTGTAACCGCTGCGCCAACGCGGCGTCCAATATTACCATCAAATTATATAAATATTAACTAACTAAAAGAAAAAAAAATCTGATTTGCTTGTTACTAATCAGGTGAAAAATATGTACCAGGGATCCCGTACTATTAGCTGTCAAATTGAAACTTTTTTTACATGGGGTTGTGCTGTCAAATTGTAACTTTTTTCAGTGTTAAATGAACTTGATGTAAAAATTAAATTTTTTTATTATTTCACTTTATACGTAGCGAAGCACGTACTGGGCCGCTAGTATTTTATAATAAGGAACTTCGTTCTTATCTGGTGTCCCACGACAACGGTTTTTATTCGTGTGATATAATTTTTTATTTCTATAAATAATATAATATAATAATATAATTTTTTATTTCTATAAATATATAAATTAATTACAATTTTAGAATAAACATCCTAAAATAAAATTGGAGTGTGTACAAAAAACGTCGTTTTTGTAACAAATTTATAGTTGGTTGAACTTTTGTCTCATAAAAGAACGTGAATGATGAATTGAATTAACATGTCTTTTAGTGAGCAGTCAGAAAATACGTGGAAATTTAAGATAATTGAATTGATTTTGTTTGTTTGTATGTTTAAAATCATTATTATTTTTAATTTAATAACAACAATTTATTAAACATTATACATATTTACAATTTACAACTTAAGAACTAAATATTTAGAGATGGTTTTGGTACAAATCATGTCCGAGTGGAATTGTGCCAACAATGCTGGCAGCATTTCCCCGTTGATACGCTATGCCGATTCTCTGGGCAAAAAATGCACCAGCCCTCTTGTCACCAGTGGAGGCAAAAAGGCGAGGAGTTATCTCATTTAATTTTTTAATTAGTTGTGTGATATTATAACAAATAGACGACTCACTATGACTGATAAAGTAAATATTTAGGAAATATAAAAAGTTAAATAAACAATCAAGCATTGCTTTAAGGAATCAGTTTATTACTTTTTAACCGACTTCCAAAAAAGGAGGAGGTTCTCAATTCGACACGTATGTTTTTTTTTTTTTTTGTTTTTTTTTATGTATGGGTGGACCGATTTCGATCAATTTTGTTTCAATTGAAAGGTGTTGCGTGTCATGTGGTCCCATTTTAATTTAATTGAGATGTGACCAGTACTTTTAGAGTTATATCTAATAATGCGTATTTACGTGACTACTTTTTCGTCGACCTACGTTATATTATACCGCATAACTTTTTACTCGGTGTACCGATTTCGATGATTCTTACTTTAATCGAAAGCTAATACTTTTCTTGTAGTCTTGTTTAAATTAGATCTAAAACTGATTACAACTTTTTGAGTAATCTTTAATAGCGCGTATTTACTTGACTATTTTTTCGTCTTATTACGTTGTATTACTTGTCGATGTAATTGAAGTCGGTTTTTTTTCGTTTGCGAGCAAACACAATTATTAATATTGCTTGCCATATTTGGTAATTATATAAAATGGAAATCCCCAAGCGGGTCGGTTTAAGTTAATATCGTTTTCCTAAACAGAATGGACCTTTGCACAATTAGGCTTAGTCGTGTGGTGTCTTGAAATATTTTATAATTAATATTATGATGAAAATAAAACCAAAAAGTCTAATAACTAAACGTACGGAATGTTTTTTAATCGTCATCTCAAAACAACGGTTTTTCGAAACATAATTATATTACATAAGATGTACCTAATATAACATTTACATACTCTTTGGACTACGTTCGCATTTAAGTTAAAAAAACTCATTGTATGTTAATCGTTTGACATTGTCTAGTCCTGAATAACATATTTTTATCACGAAAAGTAAATAATAAATTATTATTATAGTCATCGCAAAATAATAGGCCCGTTTGGACATATGTCATCGAGACGTAAATAGGGAAGTAACCATACGACTCGGTATTCGATACTCACGATAAATCGATTCAAGTTTGTATGACTATTTGATCGATTTAATTATCTAGTGTAAAGCATATTAAATTAAATTTCTGATTAGAAAATTTAACTTAAACTTTAATATTGTAGGTAAATTAAAATAATACAATGGTACAAAAGATCAATTTGTCTTTAATCTATTTTTTTATTGTTTTCTAATGTTTGCGCCAATTTCTCTCATTATAATGAAACAATTTTTTCAGGTTTTATCGCGTTTTATTAGGTTCTCTACACAAAAGGACATTGTTCTCCCGTGACCATGGTACCTGTAAAGACTTTAATCTTTGATAACGCGTATTTAGTTGATTATTTTTTCGTCTATCTACGTTGTGTGACTTGTCGATGTAATTGAAGTCGTTTTTTTTTCGTTTACGAGCAAATACAATAAAATTATTTTCAGTAGAGATCACAACACAATATCGATTTACTTTTAAAATCGAATGTTGCTGGTGAAATTTAGTAATTAACTAGTTACAACACTAGTATTTAAAAACAAAAAGACTTAGAACGTAACTGTTTTTGAGACGTTTCGTAATAATTAGAAATTGCATGCTACTACAAAGTAAGCGCGAAAAGAACACTTCCAATATATTCTATCATATTATTTAACGCGCCAAAAAATTTACGTATGTTTTAAAAACACTTTATGTTATTAATAATTCCTTTATTGTTTCTTACAGTTTCGTACCAAGTTACGTTGTAGGGTATTTGTTAAACGTCCAAACGGGCCTCTTATTTTGTGACAACTTATAACGTACTACGTGTAAATTGAATATTTCAATGTACTCGTACATATAAATATAATTTTGGTATTATTAACTTTTATTGCTGTATTCTTCAGCTGTGTCATTATATTAAATATCAAAGGAATATTTTATTTATAAGACGCGGAAGCAGAGATATAAAAAAAATAATAATATTGAAAAAAAAGACTGGCACGTTATACAGAAGAAATTTTCGCAGAATAATTTGTGGCAAAGAAGACTTATTTCGACGTTAGCTCTACAGCGAAATATGTATATCAACGTAGCATACAAAGATGCTCCAGAACTTTCTACGAGACGTAGGTCTTCAGAAACTGATCTTTCAGTCGAGAAGTCCCTTTTAGTTAATCCTAATTGTCCGGTACGAATAATGTTAGAATACATTCGTAAAGGGTGTCGACTTGGAACGTTCACCCAGTTCGACTTGTGTGACGACAGTGGTATTTTAAAAGGCCTATTTAACATGCCCACTTACGTGTACGCGACTGATCAGTTTGAGCACAAGAAAACCTATTATGTGATCGTTCTAAAACAGGTGAGATTCTATCAATTTCTATTAAAAGGTACACAAACACACAGGTCGGATTGGAGAAGGTCAAACGAAAAATTAATTATCAGATTATTTATTATTAGGTTGACTTTAACCAATCTTGGCTGTTCATTAGATGTGTGGAATGAATTTATGGGGTTTTAGGGGTGAAAAGGGGGGAGAAGGGTGGGTGGATTACCCTCTGGTACTACTCCCACGATGCGAAAATCCATTAAAATGAAGATATTTATAACTAAAATTTTTATGTTAAAATCGTGTAGAAACTTACCGAATATATGTGTGGAATGAATTTATGGGGTTTTAGGGGGGAAAGGGGGGGGGGGGGGGGGTGAATTACTCTCTGGTACCACTCCCGCGGTGTGAAAATCCATTAAAACGAAGTTGCTATACTATATGCTAACTATATGTTATTTTTTTTGTTTCTGTGACAAAAATATGCCGGTAAATAGTCTAATATTGAAATTAGATAGGTTAGGGTTATTTTTTTTTTGTTTCTGTGACAAAAATATGCCGGTAAACAGTCGAATATTGAAATTAGATAGGTTAGGGTTATTTTTTTTTGTTTCTGTGACAAAAATATGCCGGTAAACAGTCTAATATTGAAATTAGATAGTCAAGGGTTATTTTTTTTTTGTTTCTGTGACAAAAATATGCAGGTAAACAGTATAATATTGAAATTAGATAGGTTAGGGTTAATTTTTTTGTTTCTGTGACAAAAATATGCCGGTAAATAGTCTAATATTGAAATTAGATAGGTTAGGGTTATTTTTTTTTTGTTTCTGTGACAAAAATATGCCGGTAAACAGTATAATATTGAAATTAGATAGGTTAGGGTTATTTTTTTTTGTTTCTGTGACAAAAATATGCCGGTAAACAGTCTAATATTGAAATTAGATAGGTTAGGGTTATTTTTTTTTGTTTCTGTGACAAAAATATGCCGGTAAATAGTCTAATATTGAAATTAGATAGGTTAGGGTTATTTTTTTTTTGTTTATGTGACAAAAATATGCCGGTAAACAGTCTAATATTGAAATTAGATAGGTTAGGGTTATTTTTTTTTGTTTCTGTGACAAAAATATGCCGGTAAACAGTCTAATATTGAAATTAGATAGGTTAGGGTTATTTTTTTTTGTTTCTGTGACAAAAATATGCCGGTAAATAGTCTAATATTGAAATTAGATAGGTTAGGGTTATTTTTTTTTTTGTTTATGTGACAAAAATATGCCGGTAAACAGTCTAATATTGAAATTAGATAGGTAAGGGTTATTTTTTTTTTGTTTCTGTGACAAAAATATGCCGGTAAACAGTTTAATATTAAAATTAGATAGGTTAGGGTTATTTTTTTTTGTTTCTGTGACAAAAATATGCCGGTAAACAGTTTAATATTGAAATTAGATAGGTTTTTTTGATTTGACTTCATTATGCAATTTAGTAGTATAATTTTAAATTTTCAAACCGTGAGAGTGGTACCAGAGGGTAATTCACCCCCCCTCCCCTCCTTTTCCCCCTAAAACCCCATAAATTCATTCCACACATATATTCGGTAACTTTCTACACTATTTTAACATAAAAATTTTAGTTATAGATATCTTCGTTTTAATGGATTTTCGCACCGTGGGAGTGGTACCAGAGGATAACCCCCCTACCCCCCTCCCTCCCCCCTCCCCCCTCCCCCCCTAAATTCATTCCACACATCTAATGAATAACCCCAATCTTTATAAAATTTTCAATATTTTTCAATCAAATCTTAGGAATATAATTATGTAATTTAAAAATAATTGTGAGTTTTATCTTAAAAACAGAAAACCCCAAAAACGTTTACGTAGGTTAGTTATTACTAGTGGTTGCCTAGTGGTCGAAATTCGAGCATTATTAAAAATTTAAATTATAGAAAAGCAAAAATTTATGAAAATAAATAACCTTTGTTTAAATTTTTCAATTTGACTACAGACTTTGACAATCAACAAAAGAGTATAATATGTGTGTGTCACTGCAGTGGCGGATTTACAAATATGCCGCCAGTAGGCTATTCAATTTTTGCCGCCCCTACCAAGCTCTAAAACTCGATACCCTATATCCTAGTGCAGTCTAAAACGGCCAAGCGATTATTTCGGCTGACCTTGTGGGCATGGCCTTGGCCATTCATTTTCTGGATCTACATTATAACGTTTAAAAAATAAAATTGCCGCTCCCTAGAATTTGCCGCCCTAGGCTCCAGCCTACTCAGCCTACTGTTTAAATCCGCCACTGTGTGTGTGTGTCAAACACATGGTAATGTGTATATTTTTTTATTGATTTAATTTATTTTATGCATATTTTTTTAAAAATATTAGCGTTCTCGCACATCTACGACTTAATTTACATATAGTATTATTTTTCACTGAATTTTTTGTTAAGTAACAATAAAATATAACTTATATCACTCCTGAATAGTGTAGCTTTCTGTTAGTGCAAGAATTTTCACGATCGGATCAGCATTTGCGAAGATTACCCCCTACAAACAAACAAAGTTAAAATCTTTACCTCAGCTTTATAATATTAGTATAGATAAGTTTGCGAAATTTCATACTCCTCCGTCCGCTCAATTTTTGTAAAAAGGGTACAAAGTTTTTGCTTCACGTATTAATAATTATGTACACGTAGATTATAATTTGAACGGTCTTATTATTTTTTATTTAAAATAAATTTAATTGCTTAAATATTATTGCTTAGTTATTAAACTGTGTAAAAAAATATTTGAAGGTTTTAACTTTAACCTAACTTTTTTGAGTATTACGACTCTATGTCTGTCAAATAATAATCGGTGTGGTTAAAATTAACCGCGTATAGGTAAATAATGCAATAATGATACCAGAATCAAACCAGGTTGATAGACGTTTACAATCTGACTGATTAGGAGTCTGTCCACCGTGCTCGGTCATACTGTGACCGTTATATCTACGAGTATATATATTTACCTACGTTATCATATAGACACGTGCAAAAAATAATTTTGATAGTTTTATTTATTTTTTGTATTACTACGATAGCAAAAAAGTGTAATAAAAATAATTATATATTTTTTTATTGTAGACCAGAGAAAAAATAAAAATAAATTAAAAAAACAAGAAAAAGTATAAAAGGCGCACAAAAATATTTCCCTTAGTCGTAGTGTACGGTTTTGTATAAAAGTAAAATATATATATAGAAAATCAAGAATATAACCTACCTATTCATGATGCGAATTCCTTTACCAAAATAATTTTAAAAAAATATTTTGAAATCAAAATAAATTGTCATCAAAAATTAGCTATTAGGTATACCTACATATAATGCACTTAATAAATATAATTTGTTTGTTATCAGCGTAAAATCACTTTTTTTTCGTAATTGTGTTTTAAAATAATAACTTTAATAGATTTGAATAATTTTAACATAATATTTGAATTGCATACTAAAACTGTTACATTAAAGATATATTGTCGTTATTTCTTGCATGGCTCCGCGATTCAAAACATTATTTAATAAATAACTTAAATTACTTTGTTGTTTTTGTAGCATTGAAACTTAAGAAAAATCCAGTTTTTATCTACACATACCAATATATATTAGTCATATTAGTTTTGTATTTGAACATCCTACTGTAGCTGTTATATATAAAAGACGCTATGAAGTAAGCATATCTATATACAAGTATATAAACGAGATTTCCACCCATATATTGACTCATCACGATATCTCTGGAACCGTAAGGCGTAGAGACTTGAAAGGTAGGAATATTCCTTTCGCCGAGTAGAGGTCAGCTAAGAACGGATTTTACGAAATTCCACCCACAAGAGGGGGTTTCGGGGGTTAATAACATATATGGCAAAACAGTGTTTGCGGGGTCAGCTAGTACAATATAAAATAAAAAATTAATTAATTAACAAAAGAATGGCATTTGACAAAAGTAATGTGGATGGACGCAGCTATTGGGGGCATCGGTGAGTGTGATTTTCCCTTAAAATTGACTTTACCAATAAGAGAGTTTTCTCGAAAGGAGGGTATGGGTTCGGAAAAATATCGGGTAGGGGGTGACATTTATCATTTATTTATTTAATTATCAAATAAAGAAACAATATGTACAAATTCATAATTATACGTAGCAGAAGAAAACCACTAAGGTTTGTACAATGCTACATTTTACATTTCATACTAGTAAAAAAAGTAGTATTCATGGTAAATATAGTAATTAAAAAAAAACAAAAAAAAAAAACAATCATAGTTACATTTTCATTTTACATTCCACGTGTATTTATTTTTCGTCTAATAAATTTCTAAAGCGAAAAAAAAACCAACAAACACCCTGCCACCGTTGTGCCTGTCTAGTAATTTCCATCACGATGCATAATATTTCAAAAATTTTTCATATTATACCTGTATTTAAAGATAATATTCTGAAAATTTCAACTTTGTACAAAAATACCCGTAATTTTTGGGTTGGGGGTCTAAAACATCACCAAATATCACAAGGGGGGGGGGGTGAAAAGACCCCTAAGGTAATAAGAGATTGGTGCAAACTTAGATTCCCTTACATTAGATTACTTATTTTTTATTTGTGTGTGTTATTATGTATGTATAATGTATATATTCTGGTCAAGGTCCGCTGGTGTCTTGAAAGATGAAAGTAAAAGTGTTTCTGACAAACTTAATGTTTAGGTTTCTTTGTTTTCCGCTTGCTTTATTTACGAGTTTAAGTCAATGTACTCGTATTAGTGTGTGAGTATTTATTTATTTAAGCATACATATAATATACATATTTTGTACATTGGTATAAACCCATTATACAGTAATGTCCTTAATACATAATTATATCAATCAATACCATGCATAACATACATTTTTTTTTCAGCTTATATAGCACAAATCAAAATTCAAAACCATTAATCATTATAAAAAAAAACAGAAGTTATTAGAAGGAGAATATTAATTTAAAAAAAAATTATGTTTTTTAAGTAAATGAGCAAAAAGTTTTCTTTTAAACATGATTTGTTGTTTTTTTTTTTCTAACACTTTAAGTTCGCTTTCTTACATTATATGTACAAATTTTTTTGAATGAGTATAAAGTTTGAGAGTTTGGTTATTCGCAGGAATTTTTTAGATGTTTCTACGGCGGTTATCTAAATAATAAAGAGGAAATCGTACAATACTTCAAAAGTAATGTTATAACATTTATTACTAAAAATAAACTAGAACAATTAATTTCAAAACTTTTTTCAATACCTTACAGGAAAGCGACAAAAGATTGTCCGTCCTGCCTCAAATTAATCGCGAAAACAAAATTTATACGGATTTGAAGAATAGAGTGAAGAGATATCTAGCTGGTGATGTCAGCCCCATATCCACTACGACGGTGGGTCTTACACCACCGCCTGGGAAAATTACCCCACCAGTAGCCCGACCATCTACGATTAAGCAGATTATAAAGAAAAAATGAGAATGATGTCTGTGTTAATAGTTGAATTTATAAATAATGCTGATTGTCAGATTAGGATTTTTGAAATAAAATGGTTTAATAAGAATGGTATTTTTATTAATAATAATAATAATAATAAATAAATTTATTCGTGAGAAACATACTGCATCAATTTAAAATTATACAACAAAAAAAAAAGAACACAGTACATAATTTATAACAAAGAAAACAAAGAGAAAGTAAATAAAAAACGAAAAAAAAAAGATACAACATAGACTTAATGATAAAAACTATTTAACTAATACATTTATAATTATGTTTGCAGCATGTCCCACAAAAAGGTGCGACCTCAGTTTAAGTTAGGAGTGTTAGTCCTAACACTGGTTTTCAGGACCACCCTAAGTTTTATTATATTTTGGCGGTATTCAGATAAAAACACACATAGACATGGATACATACATAAACATAGGAATCTAAGGACTATATATTATTATATTAAGATATAGATGTATACTGGTAGAGGTTAGGTAGGGCATAGCAGGAAATATCCTGATTAAAATCTTGAGCAGCTCGATCGAAGATCACGTTCAAATAATACTGCTTTTAAGCAGTGTTGTGCTCCTGTGGTGAGTAGGTGATCAGAGCTCTTGGGATTGGGGGTAGGGTCAGCAATGCGCTTGCGATGCTTCGTGTGTTGCAGGCGTCTATAGGCTACGGTTATCGCTTACCATCAGGTGAGCCGTACACTTGTTTGGTGAACTAGTTGTTTAAAAAATTTACCAATTTATACGTTTATTTGTATAGGTATATAGAGTCTAGGGACCAGCCTGCATAGGTTTTTTGTGTATTTCCATAAAGAATAAAATTATAACACTGTTCAAGATGACAGACGCAAACAGTGATTAGGTACCTATTGTTGTCAACCCGTCATTGTCAATAAATGCTAACGTTTCAGGCATATTTCCAGGTATATTTAGAAAACTATTCATTTGACTAACTTCAGCGTTCATAATTTAACAGTTTGTGAATGCTTTTAAATATAGAATTCCGGCTTAAGTTAGTTATTTATGACGCCTGGTAAAAAAGGTGAGCAAATCTTCAGAATTGTTATTTATATAATATCTTGAATAGTCCGGTTAGACGTTAGAGCATCGACTCTATATAGGAGTGAATTATACAAATAATATCCGTGTATCACAATCGGACTGACTGGACACTCAGACTTTTAATTAAAAAAAAATCGGACTATAATATAATCTATATATATTCAAATTCAAATTCAAAATATTTTATTCAGCATAAAATTATTACAATTTCTTACTGAACGTCATGAGTCTACTACCAGTTCGGAAAGAAAAAGCCTCTGACCTGAGAAGAACTGGCGAAAGAAACTCAGCGGGACTAATATAATTTTTTAATCATGTTTTTTTTTTCCAAAAAAGATTGAAATTTACAATAATTTCATAGGTTGAAATAGCCTGGAGGCGATCACATCATTCCCAAGGCGTACTGTCTTCTATAAAATCGTTAATCGAATAATATCCTTTAGTACACAAACGTTCTTTTACAATTTTTTTAAATTTCGCAATAGAAGCTTTTTGAACGTTTTCTGGGAGCCTGTTGTATAAGCGTATACATTGTCCATAGAAAGAATTACTGACTCGGCGTAAGCGAGTTACAGGCATTACAAGTTTGTGTTTGTTCCTAGTATTAATGCTATGCATGTCGCAATTCCTGCGAAATTCGTGTATATTTTTATGAACATACATAACATTTTCGTACACATATTGAGAAGCAACAGTCAATATTTTTATTTCTTTAAACTTATCTCTTAATGATACTCTAGGGCCTAAACTATAAATTGCACGAATAGCTCTTTTCTGCAGGACAAAAATAGTATTAACGGTAGCTGCATTTCCCCATAATAAGATTCCATAGGACATGATACTATGAAAATAACTAAAATATACTACGCGAGCTGTATCTACGTCCGTAATAAGTCTAATTCTTTTTACCGCGAACGCTGCAGAGCTGAGCCTATTCGCTAACCCCTCAATATGAAGATCCCACTGCAATTTCGAATCTATAGTAATCCCTAGAAATTTAGTGGATTTTACTGGTTTTAACATTTCCCCTCCTAATTCTACACCATTATCAACAAGTTTAACATTAGGTGTAGTGAATTTTATTAATTTTGTCTTTTTGTTATTTAATAATAAATTATTTGAATCGAACCAATAGACAACCTTTGAGAGAGCATCGTTTACATCGTCGTACATAAGTAAATTACGTTTCACCTTAAAAATAAGTGAAGTGTCATCAGCAAACAATACTATCTCATGCTTGTCCTGTACAAAAAATGGCAAATCATTTATGTAAATAAGGAAGAGAAATGGACCAAGAATAGAGCCTTGTGGAACCCCCATACCTAGAGGAGCCCCAGGAGATCTCTTACCATTTACATCAACCCTCTGTATTCTATTACTCAAATAGGAATTCAGGAGGTTGAGTGCCTTATTTCTATTCCCATAATGATGCAGTTTCCTGATCAACGTCTCGTGATGCACACAATCAAAGGCCTTGGATAAGTCACAGAATATTCCAAGAGCATCCTGCGACCTCTCCCATGCCTCAAAAATATTTTTAATTAGCTCAACACTAGCATCTGCTGTGGAGCGACCTTTTGTAAAACCAAACTGTTTATTATGTAGTAGATTGTGTGCATTAAAATGCGATAACATTTGCCCGAGTATGATTTTTTCAAAAATTTTACTAAAGGTTGGGAGTACTGAAATTGGTCTAAAATTATTTGGGTCTAAGGTACTGCCCGATTTAAAAATAGGAATTACTTTACTGTGTTTCATTAAATCAGGAAACACACCATGTTCTATACAGCTATTAAATATAGTAGCTAGATGAGGTGCAACAACATCAATTATTGAACTAACGACTTTTACAGATAAACCCCATAGGTCAGCTGTTTTCTTGACGTCCAGTCTTCTGAAGGCTACTGTTATATCTTTGGGGTTTACAGATTTAAATGTAAATATTACATTACATTCTTTTACGTTTTCTTTTAGCAGAGATTCGGCAATGCCTGGAGACGAATTAAGTGATTGCGTTGTCGAAAATGGAATGTCAGTGAAAAATTTTTCAAACTCAGATGCAACTTCTCGGTCTGAGGTAACAAAATTATCATTGATATTTAACTTAAAATCGAAGCTGCGATCTGCGACTCTTCCACTTTCACAAGCAATGATGTTCCATGTCATTTTAATTTTATTATGAGCATTTCTAATTTTGTCTTTAATATACAAGGATTTTGCCATGGAACATACTCTTCTAAACATTTTTGAGTAGGCACTTACAAAAGAAGCAAATGATACACTATGATTATAGGCTTTTTCACTGTACAATTCATAAAGCCTTTGCCTGCTCTTGTATATGCCAGGAGTTGCCCATTCACCAAATGTCAAGAGACCCCCTGAATTGACTGTTTTAGAAGTAAATATTGTAGAAAATTCAGTTTTTATTAATTTAAACAAAGTGTTATATAAGTAGTTGGGGTCGTCGATGTATGATAAATAGGGAAGTTTTGCCACAATACTACCTCTAAACTTCTCCATACGTGTAGTACTTATAGGTACAAAGGTCTTTTTTAAAATATTTTTGTTGGCATTTAAAGAATAAGAAAAGGAAGCTAACTGGCCACAATGGTCTGAGCTTAACTTATTAATAATAGCTTTAGAATAAGGTTTACAGTTTGTAAATATGTTGTCAATACATGTAGCACTGGTAGCAGTAATTCTAGTGGGTTCAGTAAATAAGTTATGTAGGTTATATGATAGAAGCATAGACTTAAATCTGAGACTTATATTAGAATTATTTAATAAATCAATATTGAAATCCCCACATACAACAATAACCTTATTAGAGTTATTTAATTTTAACAAAACTTCTTCCAATACTTTCTCAAAGTACTCATATAACCCACTAGGAGGTCTGTATATATACGCATACAACAATGAAGTGCTCAAGCTCTACGCAGGCTAATTCAATAGTTTGCTCAACAGAGAGGCTCACAATGTCTTTACGTTCTTTATATTTAAAAAGTTTACTTATAATTATTAAAGAGCCACCGCGTATAGCATTTTCTCTGTTGAACATACTAGCTACCTGGTGACCGCTGAAGTTAAATATGGACTGGGAAACAGAAAGCCAGTGTTCTGTTAAACATAAAATATTGATATTTTCACCACTCATAAATAACTCCAGTTCAAGATCCTTACCTAACATGCCCTGTATATTTTGGTGCACCAGGTTTACAATATTTAAATTTTTACAACTGTGGGCTTTCTTTACCAAATTATTATGACATTTATCTGATTTAATGTAATGACTTATTAATATGCTAGAGGTATCCTCTGTTGTCATAATAACTAATTTAAATTATTATTTGGAACGGATTCCACATCAGAAAATGTCATATTATAATTTTGCTCAATAGGAGCAGATGTCAAGGTAACCAGATTATTGGCTATGTCAGTTTGTATATAATAAGATAGCACAGATGCTATCTGTCGTTTAAAAAAATATGGTAGGCTCAGCCTACTATATGTCAACATATAATTGTTATTTTTCCATAAATTATTTATGTCAATAACATCAATTTTGTTACTTTTTTTAATATTTACATTTAAGTACTTACAAGTAGTTATAGTGTGCATTAGATTATTAATGTCATATTTTAATCTATTTTCCTGTGGCACTTTGGCTAAGTAAGGTAGTGTAAACAATAAAATTTTGTTTATTTTTAATTGATTCAATCTATTTAAAATGTTTTCCATTATGTGTTTGTTTACATTACCCCTTCTCCCAATTAATAAAATAATAGTTGTGTTGGGACAGTGAGCCTCACTCAAAATGCTATTTACTATTTGATTATAAGTGGCTCCGGGCATGCAATGATTGATTACTCGCTGGCCCACACAAAAATCACTCAATAATACACCCATACCTTTTCCTAAGTCATCACTGTAAATTTTTATAATTTTTTTTTCCTCGGGAATAGATATAGGATGTACAGGTAGTTGTACATTATAATATTTGGGGTCGGTGTGAGTCCCCGCAGGCCGAGTAAGGGATTCACTAGTTAAGCTAGTATCTATCTGCCCTGTTGGACCTGAGGCTGAAAGGTGGCATTCGCAATTATGGTAATTAATTAAAGAGTCAAAACGCTCAAGGTTATTGTTGCCAAGTTTCACCAGGTCATCCAAGGCAGATATGTGTTCAGCAATTTCTTTCTGAGCAGTACTGTATTTAGACGTTACTGTTTCTAGACTATGCTTTAAATTTTTAATCTCGGACTGCAGTGAGCTAACATCGGCCTCATAGTCATTTTTTATTACATTAATTTCTTCACAGTATGATATCATTTTTGTTCTAATTGCTATTTTCTCTTTACAAATAATATTATACTTTTTATATATATTTTTTGTTTTTAAAAATTTGTGACATTTTTTGATTAGTTTATTAATCTTGATATATTTTTTCAATTTATTTTTACTTGGCATAGGGATGGTAGTGTTCGAGTCATCACTGGTCAAATCTACTACACTAATATTATTTTTCAAATTTGGGACAGAAGACACTAAGTTTGGTGCATTCTCAACTAGTTCATTGTATAGACACTGGGTTTGAGAGGCTGTTAGACTGTGGTTTATATTTTTAAGATCAATAACTTGTTTATTTGCCTCATGCAGCTGATGTTTCAATTCAAAGTTGAATTTGAGGGTATTTTCATACTCATCTCTGCACTGGTCAAACCCATTGACTATTTTGAGAAGATTTTCATTTTCATACTTTATATTAGTATATTCAGTATACATTTGTGACATTTCATTTTTTAATTCTGTATTTTTTTTGAAAATCTTCTCTAACTCCTTCTCATTGTCGTCTCTCTCCCTTAGCAGTTGCTCACACTGTACCCTGTATGTCTTTAGCTCCTGGAGCGCCAGCTGGAGTTGTTCCTCCGCCTGGCGCGCCTTGGATCCACGAGTCATCATTTTTATTTTTTATGTTAAAAAAATTTAGATAAATATAACAATTTCTATCGTATGTACAGGTTGTGTGGACAATGTGTTTTAACTTCTGCACTTATTTACTCAACAATATAAGATAAAATCAGGGAAAGAAAGTACAATGACAAAGATTCAATTTAAATTCGAGTTCGTTACCTGTACGATGACAGCCGACGAACACAACTTATCTTTTGGATACTCTTAATAAGAATATTTATTACAAATTGTAGCACTTAGAGTAAATCACTACCTATTTAAACTAAGTTAGTTATTTTAAATACACAAAATTGATCAAAAATAAATAAAATAAATAAAATAATTGGGAGAAGTTATTTTGACATGTACACTACAGTGTTGCCAGCTAATATCTAAGCTATATAAAAGAGATATCCACCCATTGACTCATCACGATATCTCTGGAACCTTAAGACGTAGAGACTTGAAATTTCGTAGGAATACTCCTTTCGCCGAGTAGAGGTCAGTTAAGAACGGGTTTTACGAAATTCCACCCCTAAGGGGGTATAACGGAGGTTGGAAGTTTGTATGAAAGTCCTATGTTTTTGAAGTAAGAGACTTGAAATTCAAAATGTATGCTCTATAGACGGTGTTGAGGTGTACTAATAATGTATTTTGAGAAATCAACCCCCTTTTGGGGTTAAAACAGGGGATGTTTGTTTGTATGAAAGTCCAATATATATAGCTATGCTTTTCCTCAAATTAACGCGGGGGTAACCGCGGGGCACAGCTAGTTATATAATAAATAAAAATTAATTGACACTCAATAAATAAAATTAATCAAATAATTATTTAAACGGTGTAATTGATTCTGAAAGTTAAAATAAACAAATATTTGTGTCAAGTTTCAACAAAGGTTGTGACAAAAAAAGGGTGAAATAACCACTTTATTAAAATCATCTGACGAATCACTTAACACTAAATTAATTAAGATTTTAGTCACATTCAACTAGGTTTGTTAAACTTCTAGGAATACCTAGACGTGACAGGAGTTTAAAAGACATTAGGTAACAGATCACAGGAAGCAAGGCGCGTGCCCCGGAAACGGATATCCTGTAGGTAGCCATAACCCATTGTATTTAATGATTTTATTAACTATCATATCCAGTGGGATTATATCCTTTAAAACTAAAACTTCAATGTTATTCAATCGGTTTTTAGAGTACTAGCTGTGCTCCGCAGTTTCTCCCGCGTTGTTATATAGCTGTCTTCCTCGGGAAATGAACTATCAAACCCAAAAAGAATTTCACAATCGAACTAATAGTCCCTGAGATTAAAGCGATTAAACAAACAAACTTTTCAGCTTTATAATATTAGTATAGATAGTGATATTTATCGTGCCTGGTGTTTTTCTTACAGATGGAAAGCGATAACTTTTTGACTAAGCTGTTGGCGCAGTTTCTAGTGACCTATGTAGTGCTTTCTGCTGGGTTGTGGGTTCGATTCCCACCCGGAGCAACGACTTGAAAGCATTATTATTTAGCTTTTTTTTATGTTACTAAGTCGACAAACAAGCGTACGGCTCACCTGATGGTAAGTGACTACCGTAGCCTATAGACGCCTGCAACACCAGAAGCGTCGCAAGCGCGTTGCCGACCCTACCCCCAATCCAGGAGCTCTGGTCACCTTACTCACCAACAGGAACACAATACTGCTTGAAAACAGTATTATTTAGCTGTGATCTTCTGTAAGGTCGAGGTGCTACCCCAGTCGGGCTGCTCCATATTTTGAGCAGGAAATTTCCTGCTGTGCCCTACCTCAACCTCTACCTGCTGTGATTTTCTGTAAGGTCGAGTTAATTTCCCAGTCGGGCTGTTCCAAATTTTGGGCAGAATATTTCCTGCTGTGCACTGTTCTCACCTCTACTAGCTTAAAGGAAAATTTGAATTGGATCTTTTTTTTATTTGAAGAAAAAAAAGAGCTGCACGCTGTTTAATGGTAAGTAAAAGTTTCTAGTAGCCTATTTCGTATTTAAATACCTATTTATAATCTGTCGTCTGATCTAATAATTTCAGAAAACGAAACTTTTTTTTTCAACTTTGACAGCTCACAATTTTATTGTAACGCCTGTCGGATCAAATATATATAATACATATTAAAAAAGTAATTTTGTATTTGTTTTTAATTTTATTTCTTTCTCTAATTAATTTTAACAACAAACGTGTAAAACTACGATGCAACGTCTAGTTTTATAATAAAATCATAATTCGTCGCCACTTCTTAACCGAACAACGGTATACTGTAGAAAATTGTTAACAGTATTGTGTAATGGTTGTAAAAGGAGAAAAAAACGTTGTTTTCGGCGAATTCAAGTTGCTTCGGAACGAAATGATTGACTTTTACTTTGTAGTGTTTTGTCAGTCTCGGAATTTTACAGATTTTTTAACCTTGCTATCTGTCTGGAAATTGTTTTATGAAGAGCTACATTAATGTCGACATTAGACTAACTATTCGTGTTGATTTTACAGAAATATGGCTTTGGTATCTGCATTCATAGTAAAAACATGGCAAAAATTAGGTATTTGGACAAAATAATTTTGTATCGATTTCATTACATGGCCATGTTGAGAGACTGAATGAAGAACGAATGGCCAAAAAAAAGTGGTATAAGGCGAGTGTGAATGGAAGTGTTGGAAAGGGTAGACCCAGGCGGACGTTTCGAGACCAAATTAGGGACGTCCTGAAAAAAGGCCAGGCCAAGAGTACCCTAAACCGAAGAACATGTATGAAAGGAACAACGAAAGTGGACGAAGCGAAACAAGTATGTAAGGATCGTAGCAAGTGGAAAGAAGTGGTCTCTGCCTACCCCTACGGGAAAGAGTCGTGATTTATATGATATTATGTTTATGCTTTAATTATTAGTCACGGTAAATTATACCTATCTCATTCGTGTAATTTACAAATACGTAGCGTACATATTGTGTGTATTAATGCAAAACTGTGTGTAACTATTGTTTTGTTGCGTCACGCCAACAATTACGGTTTTGACAGCGGCGCGGCGGAGCGCGACCAGCGCCGAAACTGATGACAAATACATCTCGGATGAAAGTTGCAACACACGGATTATTAGTGCCTTTTATTTTGCTACATTTAGAAATGTTTGTGCCTAAAAATGACAGACACAAAATTCAAAAGAATGATAAAGAAACAAAAAAGACCGCTGCAGTTAAAATTTATGGCAGAATGATTAATGCCAAATAAGATAAAGAATTGTATAAAAAACAACAATAGGTCTTGCTTATTATTAAGCTATATGTATGCTTAATTTGCCCCAGAAAACAGAAACTGGCACAACCTACCTACAGAACATTATCTTAGATATTAAATTCTTGTGTCACAATGTTAATTACCATACAATTACCGAAACGGCTGGACCGATTTTTATGAAATTTTGTGTGCATATCGGGTAGGTCTGAGAATCGGCCGACATCTATTTTTTATACGCCCTAAGTTACAAGGGCTTTGCTGGGCCAGCTAGTAACTAAATAATATTACATTTACAATATTTTGCAGAATAATTTTTGCCAAATAAGACGTAGTGTTGCATAAAGAAAATAAAAAAATATTACCTTCGTAGCTGTTTGTTTAATGAGGAATTTCTAAATAAAATCACTCGTCCGAAAACGACCTTCAATCTGCATTGGTTTAAAAAGTTTTGCAGAATAATTATACTCAGACTTTTCAAATTCATGACAATTTCGGAATAAGAATTTAGCTTAAGTTATTCTTAATCTTTAACACTATGATATAACGTTTCAAGACGGAATTAGTAGAGTATCGATACTCATCAGACATAACTTTGATTCCTGCCTAGTCTTATATATATAAACTAGCGACTCGCCCCGGCTTCGCACGGTTGCAATTCTGAAACTAAATACTATCTACAATAAAATATACGTTAGAAACCTCTAAAATTACCAGTGTTCCTCTACTATAATATGCATGTATTATACATAAAAACCTTCCTCTTGAATCAGTCTATCTACTTAAGAAAACCGCATCAAAATCCGTTGCGTAGTTTTAAAATTTTAAGCATACATACAAACAGACAGACAGCGAGAAGCGTCAAGCGACTTTGTTTTATAATATGTAGTGAAATCTTGTGTCACGATGTATGTTGCCAATAAACTTCAATACTACTGAACCAATTTTTATCAATATTTGTAAAAATCTGTAATTTAGTCCAAGTTATCTGTATAAGAAAGGGTAGTTTTTTTCTCAATTGGACCCGGTAGGTGGCGCTGCTATCGGTATGTAAGCAATCAAATTTGGTAGCTGTTTTCCGGGCAGGACAACGTCTGCCGGGTCAGCTGACCCCGCAAACGTTGTTTTGCCGTATATGATATTAACCCTCGCCCTCCCTCTTGTGGGTGGAATTTTATAAAATCCGTTCTTAGCTGACCTCTACTCGGCGAAAGGAATATTCCTAACAAATTTCATGTCTCTACGCCTTATGGTCCCAGAGATATCGTGATAAGTCAATGGGTGGAAATCTCTTTTATATATATAGACTATACGTCGCTCGTGGTTTTGTATGCCTTACTATAGGTAGGTCACTCTCGGGTTTGTATGTCTTGACGTTTATGACTGCTTTTCCTTTACGATGTGTTACAGTCATATTTTTAACCGTGTCTTTATAATGGTGTAATTAATAATAAGAAAGATTATTAAGTTTTATAAATAAAAACTAACAATTTTAAAATGTGCAGTCGAAAAAATCGTCTTTATAAATTATAATATGTATTTAGATGAAGCTAGAATATAGTACCTAGGTGTTTATTAAGTATTTTACCAATTAAAACGATAATACTTAAAAATGGGATATCCCGAAATCATATGTATAATATGCCTACATACCTCTCATCTATACTAATATATAAAGCTGAAGAGTTTGTTTGTTTGGTTGTTTGTTTGTTTGTTTGTTTGAACGCGGTAATCTCTGGAACTACTGGGCCGATTTGAAAAATTCTTTCAGTGTTAGATAGCCCGTTTATCGAGGAAGGCTATAGGCTATGTGTCATCACGCTAAGACCAATAGGAGAGGTGTCCACGCCGACGAAGTCGCGCGCAGAAGCTAGTTAAATATAACGATGATTAGGTAAATTAAAGACAAATACTACGCATTTATAACTTACTAGTGACCCGCCCCGGCTTCGCACGGGTGCAATGCTGATAATAAATACTATCTACGACAGAAGATACGTTACAAACCTCTAAAATTATCAGTGTTTCTCTAACATAATTATTATACATATAAACCTTCCTCTTGAATCACTCTACCTATTAAAAAAAAACTGCATCAAAATCCGTTGGATAGTTTTAAAGATCTAAGCATACGTACAGACAGACAGACGGGAAGCGACTTTGTTTTAGAATATGTAGTGATAGAGAAGAAATGAAAATTGACCTAATAATAAAATTTATAGGTAGGGATCCCTAGTACATTTTTTTCACCTGATCAGTATCAAGCTAATTTTTTGGGAGTGGCTACATTTTGATGAGGCGAACAAAAAATTCCTCTTCGAAAACTCTCGATCTAATCTCGAGATAATCACTAACTAAAAGAAAAAAAAATCAGCTGGTTAGTAATAATTTTGATGACCTTACGAGGTCATCAAATTGATGACCTCGTAAGGTCATCAAAAATAAAATTTTTTCTGATTTTTTTTTGCTTTTAGTTAGTTAATATTTTTATAATTTAATAGTAATATTGTCCTACAAATTGCGTGGTACGTTATCCCGGTGCTACGCTCACTGCTGCTCTACCCCCTACTATCTCTGTTAGCTACCACAATCGAGAGTTTTCGAAGAGGAATTTTTTGTTCGTCTCATCAAAATGAAGCCACTCCCAAAAAATTAGCTTGATACTGATCAGGTAAAAAAAAATGTACTAGGGATCCCTACCTAATACCTTAATAAGTTTTAAAAGCGTTTTTGAATTTCAACCGATTCGTAATGTAGAGCAATATCGAAAGAAATGCAATAGACACGAATTTATTTTATTAAATTTTTATAGTTTAAATTTTGTTTACATCTAATGTTATGTTTTAAACCCGACATGTTTATATTTATTAAATATTCAGTAAAAATAAATCAATGTAGTTACATAAACCCTTAGTACATTTTTTTTAATTTGTTTCGTCTGTGACATAATTAAAAAAAAAATGAGATCGTTGACTGAGAACTGAACCGTAACATTGCGAATTACAAAATTTTATTGAACAGTAAATATTTAATTAGTTTCTGTTTTAGTAGTTTTATAATAGTAAATATGAAAGTAAAAGTATGTAGGTACCTCTATATATCTTTTTCAAATGTTTGATAAGATAAAACTCAAGGGTTAATAATAAATATAACGTATAATATTGGTATTATACAGTTCTATATGTATAGCTAATTGTAATAGAATAACAAATTATAGTTCGTTTTTGTTTTTTGTTTTTTGTCGTTTATTTGTATATTCATAGACCTAATACCCGTGCGAATAATTCGCACTAAATAAGTAAGTATAAAAAATTACCGAACGTCAATCACGTTTACGTTGTTTAAAAATTAAAGATGTCATATTATATATAATTTTAATAATTAATTAATTTACAAAAACAAAAGACATTTTTTTTTCGTTTTTGTGGATGCCGGCGGTAGAGAAAGGAATTATCTATAAACTGATATACAATTTATGTGGAGAAATTGAATTTTTTTTCTAAAAAGGGAGGCAAACATCTTAACCTTAGCGTAATAATATAATATAAAATTAGATTAAAACCAGAATTAGCAATATACTACACAAAAAGTACCAAAAAGGTCTTACTTTATTCAGCCAAGAAAATCCTTTTTTAAGTCACTTCACTAGTAAAACCACACATCCAAAAAAAAAAACATAAAAATATTCGTCACCAGATAATTTGAAATTCAAAAGTGAGCACCGGTGTAATCGACTATTGGCGCGAACTGACTGTCAGCGCGTCACAGCCGGCGATATGGCTCATGCGTTCCTAATTTAAAATTCTCCCTTTATCAGGGTCCCATCATGGCGATCTGTACTGCAATTCCAGTAATATTATAAATACAAGGTTTTGATAGATTTTTGTTTCTTTTTGCAATGCTAACTTTATATGTAGACCATGAATGATAAAACTACTTTTTAACCAACTACAAAAAATTATTATTTTTGAAAATGTCATTCATGATTTCTTAAAGGGACGGAAATAATAAAACGAAATTTTTATTATTTTTATATTGGAATATTGAGTAAAGGCTACGTCTTTACTCTTTACTATTCGTATAATTGTGTGTCTAAAGAAAATTTTGCCTGTATACTCGTATTAGGTAGGGATCCCTAGTACATTTTTTTCACCTGATCAGTATCAAGCTAATTTTTTGGGAGTGGCTACATTTTGATGAGGCGAACAAAAAATTCCTCTTCGAAAACTCTCGATTGTGGTAGCTAACAGAGATAGCAGGAGGTAGAGCAGCAGTGAGCGTGGGACCGGGATAACGTACCACGCAATTTGGAGGACAATATTACCATCAAATTATATAGATATTAACTAACTAAAAGCAAAAAAAAAATCAGAAACAAAATTAATTTTTGATGACCTTACGAGGTCATCAAGTTGATGACCTCGTAAGGTCATCAAAAATTATTACTAACCGCTGATTTTTTTTTCTTTTAGTTAGTGATTATCTATATAATTTAAAAGTAATAATGTCCTCCAAATTGCGTGGTACGTTATCCCGGTCCTACGCTCACTGCTGCTCTACCTCCTGCTATCTCTGTTAGCTACCACAATCGAGAGTTTTCGAAGAGGAATTTTTTGTTCGCCTTATCAAAATGTAGCCACTCCCAAAAAATTAGCTTGTTACTGATCAGGTGAAAAAAATGTACTAGGGATCCCTACCTATATACTTTGTAGCTTCAATAAAAAATCCTTCTTCTAGTAAAATTATAATAATAAAATTAGAAATATGACTGGCCTACTACAACAAATTAATAATGTTATACTTATAATTTATATCACAATTAACATAATATTAATTAACATATATAATAGTAGGTACGGAACCCATGCACCATGTGTGTAAATTTCTCTTTTCCAATTAATGGGTAATAGAAGTGCGGTGTACCGTGAAATGTACTCGATATCTCATCGAGGGACAGACTAAAAATATATGTATAAAATAATCTCCGAAATGTATAACACATTTTAGCGATTAATTTTTTTTAACTTCAGCTGACCACAGATTACCTCCAAAAGACGTACCTAACAGCCAAATGTGTGAAGTTTAAAAAGTAATCGGTATATTTTCTGAATTTTCCCAATTTTATGGGCAAACCTAAGTTTTCATTCCATAAGAACCTTCAAGTATTAGTTCATTTTTATTATTACAAGCTTTTATTTAACTTGCAATGTATGTATGTATGTATGTAACTTTAATGAATGTTTGTTCGGGTGAAATCTTGCAACTCAATTTTGAAGCAGATATCTTCAACCAATTGAGCTGAAATTTTGTATACAGGTTCGATTTGGATGACAATGCATGGTTTGTATGTATGCATGTATGTATGTATGTTTGTTCGGGTGAAATCTTGCAACTCAATTTTGAAGCAACCAATTGAGCTGAAATTTTGTATGCCGGTTCAATTTGGATGACAATGCATGGTTAACTTTGTGACGTCATTCTAAATCCAATATGGCAGCATATCCAAGTGTGCTCACTAGTTATTTTTAGTGCACTTCTACAATATGGGTATCAAATGAAAGCGCTTGCTAAGAATAATTCGAATAAAGTGACGTGATAACCGACTAAAAAGTCAAAAAT
Organism: Melitaea athalia; assembly: GCA_905220545.2. NCBI lineage: Eukaryota > Metazoa > Arthropoda > Insecta > Lepidoptera > Nymphalidae > Melitaea > Melitaea athalia. Next base: position 22,866,042 of record HG992178.1, read on the forward strand.
AAATTAAAAGTAAAAAAAGCTTTTTAAAAAACAAGCTTTTATTTCAATGCACTAAAACGATAAAAATAAATTTTTACTTTAAAACTTTTACTATCTACTTATAAAGTCATTACACATAATCTATATGATAAAAAAGCTTGTCGGTCAGGTCTGATTTGAAAAATTATTTCAGTGTTAGATAGCCCATTTATCGAGGAAGGCTATAGGCTATGTATCATCACGCTAAGACCACTAGGAGCGGAGTCCACGCCGACGAAGTCGCGCGCAGAAGCTAGTATATCATAAGACTTTTTACAAGCTTTTATTTAACACTAGCAGCTCGCCCCGGCTTCGATCGGGTAAAAGAATTATAAATTTAACACGAACACCCATTTATTAAATTTTAAAATATTTAAACGCTTTTTTAGCTAAGCTGTTATATATAGATATACACCCTCGCGAACTTTTTTGTAGATCTTTTTTAGTCCTATAAATTAGTCGTACATCGTTTTGTCTTATCTTTAACCATATTTGAGACGATTTTTTACACCTTGGTGAACATAACCCGTTTTTTTTTTGCAAATGTCTAAGTTTTTAAGAAATAAAATATAGCCTTACTTCCTAATAATGTAGCTTTCTATTAGTTAAAAATTATTAAAATCGGTCCAGTACTTTTGGAGCCTATTCAATAGAAACAAACAGAAAAACAAAAAATCTTTCCTCCTTATAATATAGATGCCATGTTGCAAGCTTTTATATCATATATATTATGTTATGACTTTATAAGTAGATAGTAAAAGTTTTAAAGTAAAAATTTATTTTTTTGGTTTAAGCGCATTTAAATAAAAGCTTGTTTTTTAAAAAGGTTTTTATCTATACCCCGTCCGGCGACTAATGATCTTTTTGACAGCCCACGCCTATAAATTACAGTTGTTTTTTTTTCGGAATAACGTACTAAAATTCTACTGTAATGTCATACTTTATTGACGATTTGATTGATTGAGTGAAGTACCCTGTGCATAACAAACAACCACAGACTATGAAACAGTTCTTGAAATAATAAATCGATAATAAATCGATCATATGATAAAAATAATTTTACGTCATATGATTATTGTTTCTATAAATTTAATAAAAAAAAAGGAAATAAAAATAGTATCTATGACTCCAAGATTGATTACTTGCAAGGAATTAAGTCGAAATCTTGAAATTTAATTGCAAACCAAGAATAAAGAGCAATAACTCTGTTAATTCATGTATTAATTATTTATATATTTCATTTATAATTAAAAAAACTAATAAACGCATAAATAAATAATATTTTTAAACTAAATGTATTTAATTAAATCGATTGAAAGTTCTTCTTAAATAAAATCGATTATTATTTCGAATCGAATAAATAACGTGTGAGGCAGTCACTAATGTCAAAATTTCTTGAAGTGTCAAAAAGATCATTAGTCGCCGGACGGGGTATAGGTACTTTGTATTATTTGCAGCTGCCATCTATTAGACTATACTTCAAGCACGAGATATCGTCAAAAGTACGTACGTAACATTAACCTGAAAACTTTTTACATTCGCCGGCAGATGGCGCTAAAATTAAAAAAAAACAAATTTAAAAGTTTTTAATTTAAAATGAGTTCTGTCTAAAAATCGGCCAAGTGCGAGTCGGACTCGCGTACGAAGGGTTCTGTACCATAGACTAAACTAAATATAAGTAAATTTTCTGTAAAATATTTATTTAACTGTTAGATGAAACTAAATATTTTGTGAATATTTCAAAAAAGGCAGGGCACCGAGCGGCAAAAAATCACTTTTATTGTATGAGAGCCCCCTTAAATTATTCAGGAGTGACATAGGCTATATTTAATTGTTATTAAACAAAATACTTAGTAAATAAGAAAAAGATTAATACCATATAAAAATGGTAAATAAACTAATCAAACACGTCATCTATCAATCGATCCATGCCGCTATTGGAAAAGTATTATTAGTTTATAGACGAAGGCTACCTATATAATTATTTGCATCATAAAAATAATTATCGCCCCCCTTCAATATTTATTTTATTTTGTTTTTAGTACTTTTTCTTATAGCGGCAACAGAAATACATAATTTGTGAAAATTTCAACTGTCTAGCTATCGCCGTTCTTCAGATACAGCCTAGTGACAGAAGGACGGACGGACGGACGGACGGACGGACGGACGGACAAACAGCGAAGTCTTACTAATAGGGTCCCGTTTTTACCCTTTGGGTACGAAACCCTAAAAACAAATAAAATTACATTTTATTTTGTTTGTATAGGACTTCCTTATTTGTTTTTGTAGCGTTTGGTGATATTTAATAAACGACTTAAAAATAAAATGTACCTAAGTAGCAATTAGTTGTTTTGTTTTAACTATATAAATTTAATTATGTAAAACATTTAATTACGTACATTTGTTACATTTCTATATTTAATAATATAAATTATGCATTATTTTTTGTCCATGAATAAAATATTCATTTTAATTTGAATTCTAGGTTTAAATAGCTTAGTTTTCTAAATCTAGCAAAAAATTGCGTGCGTACAGAGTACACGTCATGTAAGAAGTGTAACTTCTTTGGCAAACTAAAAAAAACTAATTTTAAAAAAACTTATTTAAAAAAAACGAGTTTAAAATACAAAAAAAAAACTAAATAAAAAAACAAAACAAAAAGCCAACGTCACGCGGTGTTCCCAGGCAGTCTCCCATCCAAGTACTGACCGTCCCTGACGGTGCCGCGTTACCGGTCGTTCAAATTTTACCCCTCATGCGCCTAAAGAAGTTTCACTTCAAAAAAATCTCTGCAGCGCGACGGTGACAAGCGGCGTGTCAAATTACGTCTATGTGAAAGTAAAGGTGTTAACGCTCACATGAAACTCTTGTTATGGTCTTATGATTAGAATGTATTAAGGGTGACGGGTTCAAATAGGTATAGTGAGTTTCTAACCTTTTCAATTAAATTGACAATGTTTTCGACGCATGAACAACGATTTTGGTTTTAAAATTGATTAAATACCCTTGAAAGGAATTAGAAATATAGTAGAATCTAAAAAGAGAAAGGTCACTGGCTTATCACGAAATCTCAGAAAATATAACACCTACAAACTTGAAATTTGGCAGGTAGGTTCCTTATAGGGAGAAGACATCCGCTAAGAACGGGTTTTACGAAACTCCACCCCTAAAGGGGTAAAACGGGGGTTGGAAATTTGTACGAAATTTCTATGTTTTTAAAGTAAGACACTTGAAATTCAAAATGTACGCTCGCGACAGGAGATGGTAGTTTGTATATAAAAGTCCAATGAAAAATAATATCCATCGGTTTAATTGATTCTAAAAATTCGTCTAGATATTAATTGTTTTTATCTTTCTTTTATCTTTTCCTTTCACTAGGTATTTAGCTTTTTCGAATATTATTAAAAATTATTGGGAAATAACTAGCTCCACGCGTACGAAGTCGCGGGCGGCCGCTAGTAGTCTTATAATAGTTGTTTGCCCTCAAATTAAAAAAAAAAACGATTTTAGTTTACATCGCTAAGTAATATAACGTAGATAGTCGACAAAACGTGTGCTGTGTAGTTATGGTAGTAAAGAATATAGTCACCCCCCTTTTCCCGTGGCTGTCGTAAGAGGCGACTAAGGGATAACACAGTTCCACTACCACCTTGGAACTTAAAAAGCCGACCGATGGCGGGATAACCATCCAACTGCTGGCTTTGCATTACGCCGGCCGAAGACGGGCAGCAGCGTCTTCGGTGCGACAAAGCTAGCCCTACGGTTACCAACCCTCCAGTCCAACGTGGTGACTATGGGTAACATACATGAGTTCATGCCATCTTTGGCGCGAACTTGTGGAGGCCTACCTATGTCCAGCAGTGGACTGCGGTAGGCTGGTTTTTGGTACTGCTGAAGAAAACTATTTTCTGTTTGTGAACTGCGTGATGCGCAAAACCATCCTAACTACTTATAAGTTATAATTAATACTAATTATAAGTTTTTAAAGTAACTTACTTGGGTCGTGCAACTCCATTAGCGAAGAGGTAGCACACGCCGGAAACGATACCCGCCAGCAGCCCGAGGCTGACCCCGGCAGACAAGGACAGAGTGTCAGGCATCTCGCTTGCACTGTGTCACTTTCAATCATTAGGCTAAATAGATTTAAAATGTATTTTAAAAAAAATCACAAAAAATAAAAACTTAGGTCTTCATTTTACTCATTCATAAAATTACTTTGAATCTAGATGTTCTTACAAGTAAGATAAAATCATTCAAAACTTTACTTGTTCTCACTTCTCTATTGTTTAATGTTTTAAAATTAAGTAAAATAAGCACAGATAATTAAATAATTCCACTGTCAATAGCAGGCGCGTGAGAGGTTGGAAATAATGACACTTTCATCAATTTCGCGCGGTCGAGAACTGTGATGTTCAAATCTGCTATAAACTAAAAACATGCTATAGACTAAATGCTAAATTTTTTTAGCATGCTATTTAATATGCTATCTTTATAGCACATTGTTAACCATATGTAAACACAATCGATCCTTTAATCAACCGAATTGCGCAATCGATTAGTTTTATTTAGGATTTATTGATTTTTGTTTATATAAGATATTAAACGATATAAGATATTATTAGATGTACAAATATAGTTAATTTTGTCATTAATAAACGAGATTTCGACATTAATAAAAAAAAACTACAAAAATTAAATTTTCTCAGTTGAAAGACACGATTTAGTTGAATATCAGTTATCTATTAACGACTAGGTACTTAAGTAACAACTATTTGAGAAAATTTAAAACCTTTTAAAATTAAAAATAAATGTATTTTTATGACTTAATTTTAATCGATTTCAATAAAAATCGATTAAACAACACCCTCAGGCGCGCGTATTGCACATCCCTTCTTGCTTACTTCATATAGCTTCGTGCTTATTCGGAAATGCTCGGTATACGGTAATCTGTCTCAGTCACACGCTAGTATTCGTGCCACTATCTCTGTCTTTAACACTATCGGCTACAAAAGTTTTCGTTTTTATTGTTGTTAATTTTTATTATTAGTATTAGTAATTAGTTTATTAGTGTTATAGTATTCAGTTTTATTTAGTTTTAATTGTTTTATTTAGTTTTTGTCAGTTTTATTTAGTTTTAATTGTTTTATCTAGTGTTAGTATTAATTTTGTTTTATTTAGTGTTAGTATTAAGTGTGATTTGATTTTGCAGCGACAACGACATTGATTAAATAATAATTAATAATAGGTAAGTGTAAATATGTGTTAAATAATAATAAGTGGTAATGTGTATAAAAAGTATTAAGTGTAAATATTATTGTGTTGTTTGTGATAAAAATCTGCCACTATCGAAAGGTGAGGTATTGAAATTGAATTTTGAATTTATAAGTTATTTTTGTAGCATTTTAAAGTGTTATGATGTTTATTTTATTGGTCACTGTATTAGGGAAATTTTATTCGTACATTGATTTATAATAAAAATAAAAATTGGTAATAACAGTTTTTTTCGTGAGTGGACATACGTAAAAGTTCGAAAACGCTAAAAAGTAATGTTATCCCGCTCTAGCCTCGCTGCAGCGCGATGTGTACGTTTAGCGTTTGAGACGTTATAAATTTAGCGCGAAGTCATAGTCGGTATAGCAAATGCTATTTGCTATAAACATTTAGCATGCTATACTTTTATGCTATACGCTATATTAACCACCACTAGTCGAGAATCCAATTTCAGTTAAATTTTGAAGGTAATAATCCTTTCACCTGTAACAATAAATAAATTATATTAAGATTTTATATGTGGTAAATAAATAAAATATGACTACATACTGTTAATTATATCATAACTTATAAAACTAAATGTCCTCGTAAATATAGTAAAAAAATAATTACCTCACAAATAATAATGTCAAGAATAATAATAACTTGTCTAACAAGACAAAAATACTTATTAGTATTCTTTTGTAACAGTAATGTAATGAATAATTACGCTATAACTATCTTAATTAATTATTTTTTATTGTTATATTCACGTATAATAAGTATAGATACTATTCGAACTAGAAAAATCCCTAGAAAAATCTTTTTTTTTATCTCTATGGGTACCTTGAAGATGTTGCGATGCGTCCTATTGAAATACTATGTCACTGTGTAATAAATAAAATCTTAACACTCAACGGGCCCCAATTGGATTTTCATCCAGTGTCATGGGTCCGGAAATATACACTAAACAATCACTAACGTCCAGATAACAATCGCCTACCACTTCAGCCTATCACAGTCCACTGTTGGACATAGGCATAGACTACTATTTAATACTAGAGAGACATAGGCCTCCACAAGCCTATCGCCTATTTGATATAAATATTATAGGTTCCAAATCACCTATTCATTATACATATTTGTCTTGAGAGGGTATCAAACCCGCTATGCAACAGACAGGGATATGGCTACGATAACGATAACGAATCAGCCTGTAACATACCACCGCTGGGCATAGGCCTCTTTCTCCATTTAGATTTTAGGAGAAAAACTACACGCTGCTCCAATGCGGTTTGGCGGATGTGAGTATATACATCGCCTACTAAACTTCTATGGTAAAGCTTGAGGCAAATAAGTGATCATTATCAAGTTGAGTGTGAGACGGTTTTGCTTATAACTGTATAACATCCCATGCTACCGATTAGTAAATATTTCAAAATAGATCAAGGGTTAAAGGAGATTATTCACCAAAAAGGTTTCACATGCCATACAAAAATACCTAAGAGGCAAAGCTTGAGTGTTCACAGAACTATGTACACACAGATAACCGAAACACAATAAGTAATGGGGCAAGTGCCCTGGGACCTTCCCAGGAGATAAGGTAGTGTTTAGGTTCAAATTATAGATCTGAAGCTATTTCAAGCTTGTTCATTAGAGTTGATGTCTATTTCATAGATGTTACTGATTAAAGTACTAATGAAACGTTTATTTTAGTTAGTGACACTGGCATTCTATAAAAAAAGTAAATTGTTTTTGCGTTTTTTTTTTTTTGAGTTTGAACAGGCTTGTACAGATAAAACGAATAAGTACATTTTCAAACAGTAGGTAATAGCTGAACAAAATCTATACGAATATTTTAAAACTGAAAAGTTTATTGAAGTGACTAGGTACTTCTTTGGAATCGTTGTGATTTGAAACTCGATAAAACGAAAAATGCGTCACGATAAAGAGAGAAAACACATAAATGTATAATAGGTGAGAATGAGATAAAATACATTACTGCTCAAAATGCGTAAGCGACACATTTTGCGTGGCGCTTACGACCTTTCGCAACACTCTGTGTGTGAATTCTATTTTAGAACGAGTGTCAAAGGCTGCACTAACAGGTTCCCACCAAATTTGGCTAGGCAGGGCGGGCAACTCGCGCAGTGAAGGTGAGCGTTGATACGCATCTCCAAGAGGGCTCCCCTTAAACCTATACCTGGGTTGCAAGTCCGGAGAACTGCTCTGAGTTCCTCCCTCTGCCACACGATGGACCCGGCATCGTGCGGATGCACGGTTAATCCATGGATTGCTAAGAAGTTTGTCTCTCTATCGTCGATAGAACAAATCGTAACGGCCTACCTTCCTACGAATTTTTAACCGACTTCAAAAAAAGCAGGAGATTCTCAATTCGACAATTTTTTATATTATGTATGTTAAATCAGAACTTTTAGAAGAACAAAACTGAACAGACTGGTTCAACTAAGCGCGCGCGCCATTTAAATTTAATTGAGATCTGACAAGTAGTTTTTGAGAACGCGTATTTATTTGTCAATTGATTGACATCTGATGGTTACTTTTTTTAAATATTTGATATTTCTTGGACGCCGTGTTGACGCAGTCACAGCATTGGTTTGTGGCCTACATGGAGAAAGATGCCTATGCTCAACAGTGGAATGTTACAGGCTGAATGTGGGCTGAATGCTTTGATATTTACTTGACTAGTTTTTCGTGTAGGTACCTATGTTGTAGTACTTGTCGATATAATTGAAGTCGGCCTGTTTTTATCGCTTTCCAGCAAACACAAATCTTTCTTTCTTTTTAAATCGATTGACTATTTTGTAGTTTCGTAATTAATGAAACTAGGTAATAAATATTAAATAATCCAGTATTATTTTTGATCTATCAGTATAGCGTATACTTATATTAGACATATTTATTGTTTAAGAACAAAAATGAACGCTTAATGACGTGGTGACACAGTAATCACAGATGGCTGTATCGCTAGCAATTGCGAGTTTGACCTCCACTCATGACACGTGATATTTGTATAATATGTAATATAAAAGTTTGTCACGGTCTCGGAGTTCGTAGTTTTATATTATGGTCCTGTTGAGGACAATTGAGTACGAGTTGTTTATGTACCTACATTAGGTTACACTAGCTGTGCCTCGCGGTTTTGCCCGCGGCAATTTAAGAAAAAAAAGGTACCTACTGAAGTATTATATATAGGCTGTAGGCTTCTTCGGGGAATGGACTATTAAACACAAACATAATTTTTGAATTCATAGCAGTACCTACTTCCTGAGAAGTGAGAACAATGTGTTTTATAATAGGTAGGTACCTACATACTAGTCTAGTATAGATTCATACTTAAAAATTTAAAACTTTCAAGAAAAACCAATAGTGTTTAAGTAAAACGATTAAATAATTACTTAATATTTTAAAAATTAAAAGGTATAGATTATATTCACGTAAGAGAGAAACAGTAAACATGATCATCAATCAAATTTTCATCTATGACGCGAGTTTACGAAGCCTAGCATACAAATACAACAATTAATCATAATAATTTTACAGAATCACCAATTGTAATGAAATAATTGTTAAAAGGAACAATTGATTTATATTATTTTCTTATTTTAAGTTTAAAAGTGTGTTACTCTGCACTTTTGAAGTAAAACTTCCTTACGCACGATTGACTTGGGGAGTAATCTGGGAAAAGTCATCAAAATAAGGAATCATTAAAATCAGTAGGTACACCCAGTAAAAAGTTATGCGTTATAATACAACGTAGGTCGACGAAAAAATAGTCAAGTAAATACGCATTATTAGATATGATTTGAAAAGTAGGTGCTTCTCAGATCTCATTTAAATTTAAATGGGACCACATGACACGTACGACCTTTCAATTAAAAAACAAAACTATTGAAATCGGTAAACCCAGTCAAAAAGGTAACATAAAAAAGGCGTGTGTGCGATTCACACACGATAGAAGTGAAACTTCTTTTCGGCTCGTCGTTCCCTGTCTTTTTGCCGTTGCATCCGGTTTGAAATCGCAACGATTTTAAAGAAGTTTCACTTCAAAAATTGAATTGAGAAACTAATCTTTTTTTGGAAGTCGATTAAAACGTTATACATTGGCCATTAGTGATTTAAACAATTTGTTGAATATAAGATCCTCCTTCTCCTACATGGCGAAGAAGCCTATGCCCAACAATGGGATATTACAGGCTGAATCGTGATCGTGATCATGCACGAAAAAGGATGACTCGTTGTAGCGTTACGCTCAATGTACGCTTGCGCCGCATCTATCTCTCATCCACTCAATTGGCCTATGCGTCCGAGCCACTCCGAGGAGATGTTATAACGTTGTGGACTTGTCATCCGTAAACCAATTTTACTGATAACCAATTTTTTTTTATTCACACATTCGAAGATGATTAGTTACCTAAACCTAAGAAACAGATAATTCAATAAATTGTTTTGGCCTTTGAGGACAGAAAACCACTCAGCACGCACGCAAATGAGTACCTACAATATAACGAATAACACGTGAGAGGGGAAGGGGAGAGGAATGCGCGTTTGCGTCATGGCGTGGTGCGACGTGGTCGTTACCCGTCGCCGCACCGCCCCGCACGCGTGTGTGTGACTCCGTACCTACACCGATCACTAGGGCTGCCCTTATGTATTAAGTTATAAACAGTAGGTAATCAGGATGATCATAATAATAACTTTATTTTGAGACTAGGCCATATAGTGTTGGTAACAATGTTTTAAAATATACCTAGTGTTAGTACAATAATAAAACTTTTACAAATTTTAAAATAATTATATTTTTATATTTGCAATTTAAATAATAATTCATCATTCCACATGGAGTTCCATCTAATGTCTTTTTTTTATGTAACTAAGTTGGCAAACAAGCGTACGGCTCACCTGGTGGTAAGACCGTAGCCTATAGACGCCTGCAACACCAGAAGCATTTCCGACCGAAAGCAAAACGACCGAAGCGTTGCCGACCCTATCCCCAATCCCCCCCAGGAGCTCTGGTCACCTTACTCACCAACAGGAACACAATACTGCTTGAAAACAGTATTATTTAGCTGTGGTCTTCTGTAAGGTCGAGGTACTACCCCAGTCGGACTGCTCCATATTTTGAGCAGGAAATTTCCTGCTGTGCCCTACCTCAGTTAAGTTGTCATGTTAATAGGTGATGATAAAAATAAAAAAGATACCAAGAATACTATTTATAAAACAGTATTGTTGTTTATTTACTTAAAATCTATATTTTAATATTATAAAACGAAGAGTTTGTTTGTTTGTTTGTTTGAACGCGCTAATCTCAGGAACTACTGAACCGATTTGAAAAATTCTTTCAGTGTTGGATAGCCCATTTATCGAGGAAGGCTATAGGCCATATATCATCACGCTATGACCAATAGAAGCGGAGCATCAATGAAGAATGTTTCAAAATCGGGGTTTTTTCAAGTAACTATTCCACACGGACGAAGTCGCGGTCAGAAGCTAGTATTCAAATAAGTCATTTTTTAACACGAGAAAAATAGTTTTTGGCAGTGTTGCGTAACTACTGTTTCAATTTTTTTATTGTAGGTATATAATTTCACTAGCTTCTGCGCGCAACTTCGTCGGCGTGGACTCCGCTCCTATTGGTCTTAGCGTGATGAAACATAGCCTATAGCCTTCCTCGATAAATGAGCTATCTAACACTGAAAGAATTTTTCAAATCGGCCCAGTAGTTCCAGAGATTACCGCGTTCAAACAAACAAACAAACAAACAAACAAACAAACTCTTCAGCTTTATATATTAGTATAGATAAGAAAAGATTTTTTTTTAATTTATCTCTTACTCAGATTTTTAAAAGTAAACAGAAAAGACAGAAAATTATTTGTTTCACTCACGATGGCTTAAAAATTAGCTAAACAAAAATATCTATGATAATTCTTAGTTTAAGTACACAGATATATATGTACAGATACATTATGTTGTGCTAATAGATCACCTAATATACACTTGTTTTCTGTGTATGTATAATAAAATACTGTATTTCTTTATACATACGCACGTAACAGATTAACCAGAGCTAAGTTCGTCTTTACGTAATTTTAAATAGTATTTACTGTATATTTTTGTTATTTACATACAAATAAAATGCTGTTTTATATTAAACATGTTGATTAGAGGCTACAACCCTGATTTACAGTTCGCCTAAACGCGTCACGTAGAAGCGAGACGGCATTATATATCCGTTAGCGCGCAGTCTGCGGCTGTGCGATCGCGTGCGTCCACGTTCGTTGTGCGTTTCATCGAAACTTCTAGAAACACGTAATCTACTACTAAATCATACAACAATGACCGACCCAGTGACCGTCAGCATGGAATGGAAAACCGATCTAATATTCCAATTCCTAAACCTATACCAAACAGAACCTTTATTGTGGAATACGTTGGCAATGGAACATAAGAACAAAGACGACATGTATGACGCGTGGAAAAGGATAAAGCAACAGTTAGGAGATGGTAATATACCGATTAAGGAAATTAAGAGAAAGAGGGACAATTTGATGTCTACATACAGAAGATTGAGAAGTAAAGTTGAGAAATCGAAATTAATGGGTGAAGAAGAACTATATAAACCTGATTGGCCGTTCTATCACGTTATGGCGGCGTTTTTAGATGACATGTACAATCCTAGGAAATTGTCGTTTCCTGATGTAAGTACAGTTTTTTTTTTGTAACCGACATCTTTGTAAAGCGGGCTTTACACGCTACGATAAATTCTAACAATTTATCGTAACGATCCAGATTGTTACAAATTTATTGTTGCGTGTAAACGGGAGATTGTAGCGATTTATTGGGATTGGAGTTTGAGTGAACAGTGCTCTACTCTTTCGATTTGTTGGAGCGATAAATCGTTCAATAAATTGTTACAATTTATCGTAGCTTGTAAAGCCAGCAATAGGAGGGTAATGCTTTGCAAATGTTTGATCTTCATTACATTACAAAGAGTTAGTTGTTTCGACTTAACTGTGCTGTTAGGTTATGATAATTCATAATGTTTTCATGTTGTTATTGTAACTATTTATAGAGAGATATCTTGACCGACCGTGATCCGTATTGTTTTTTTTTATATTTAACTAGGTAAAACGCACGGTTTTACACGTATTAACGTTTATAGCTACCATTTAATATTATAACGCTTACGCTTTGGTCTGTAATATCCCACTGCTGGGTATGGGCCTCTTTCCCCATGTAGGAGAAGGATCAGAGCCTAATCCACCGCTCTACTCCAATGCGAGTTGGCGGATATATTCTCTATTATGAGTAACGATCGCTATCAGGTGTACATGATAACAACCGGTACCAACGGCTTAACGTGCTCTCCGAGGCACGATGGGGAGACCCACAAGGACGGCACAAACATCCAGACCACGGCAAACATCTGTATAACCAATACAAATGTTTGTCATCTGCAGGGATCGAACCCGCAACTGCCAGTGCAACAGCCACAAACCAGTGCTACTTAATAATTTATTTTAAAATAGTTACAAACAATAAAATTATTTTTTAAATGTTTTATAATTTAAATGAGTCTAGATTGTATTTAAAGAATCAATGAGGCTGACCTCGAGGTAAATGCCGTCTGTAAATACTTATAAATAAAGTATATGATTGTATTTTTATATTTATTTATGTGTTAATTGTGGATTTTAGTGTAGTGGTGCTAGTAGTCGCCTTAACGCTGGCGGTCGCGGGTTCGATCTGCTAGGGCAAGTAAATACTTTTTGTTTATCGATCGTTAAACAGAACATGTCTTGTTCTTATTTAAACACATAACGATACAATTTTTTCGGATATTTTTTTTTTAGCCTAATAGCCTATAGTCTGGATTTTTGTAATAGCCATAGCCATGATAAGCCATGGTTACGGTATGGGAAATTATCCATCAACTCGTAGCGATTGGACGTTTACAGTCATATTTAGATCAATCTATTTCTTAGGCTATAGGTAGGGGGGCGTTCAAGTATTACGTAACGCACCCCCCCCCCTATGTAACGCACCGTAACGTTTTCCTGTAGACCCTCCCCCCCCTACCCCATAAACGTTACGTAACACCCAGCTGACCATTTTTACCACATTTTTACCCTAATGTCACAACAATGTTGCGCAAACTAACCGGAAAGTCGCTAAATAACTTTTGTTATTGTTTTAATCGCGTTTGTGGTAGTAATAAATAAATAAAACAGTAGATTTTAATACCCTAGTTTTTTTAATTAAACAAAAAACAATGTTACGTAACGCCTTGTTCGAACCCCCCCTCCCTCCCCTGTAACGCATCGTAACGTTTAACAAGACCCCCTCCCCCCAATTAGCGTTACGTAATACTTGAACGCCCCCTAGGTAAATAATAACTAGGGAATGCAATCCCGCAACAAAATTGTAATCCCGGTATTTGCGGGACTGAGAGGTCTAAGTCCCGCGGGATCCTGGTATTTGCGAGATCCCGTATGTTTCTGAAAGTCATTGAGAAAAAAGGCGAAATCCTGTATCATATATGCATCTAGAACTAAAAAGAAACAAAAATATATTATTTAAAATTACATACGTATTGAGAGATTAATAAAAATATGTAATAAAAGAATAAAAATTATTACAAAGAGACAATAGGTAGTTTAGGCATTATTTTGAAAGTAACTGCGCATAAAACATAGCACGTCATAGTCTTGTCTGCCAAACGACTCCTAACTTTATATGCCAGATAGCCAGCAGCAGAAAACCGCTTCAACGCTTGTGGGTACAACTGTTGATAACGCGTTGTAGATGATTTGAAGATATTCGCCTTTTAATCCACTTGACTCAAACAAATTCATTTCTTTCTCGAGAGATTGAACTCACGAAAAAGTGCGACAAGCAGTTTTAAAATTTGATAGAGTTTAAAATGTTATTTATTATCATATCAAAATTTCGATCCAGCGGGATTCGAACCCGCGCCTCCGACATACCGTGTCGGTGCTCTAGCCAAATAAGCTATGGAACGATGTAAAGCCGAATCAAAATTTTTGATATGATTTTATTCGGTTTTAAGCAACCGTGGATGGAAGTGGTGAAAAAATCGGATACAAATTCCGCTGGATCGAAATTTTGATATGATAACATTTTTTTGATATGAATAACATTTTATAATTTCCTCATGTGTGGGAAACACAAAAATAAAAATAATACGAATCGATAGAATTTGTTCAAGTTCATCTCGAAGAGATAATATCGGTTCAGGCCCCACAGTTTCAGCTTGCATCATTGCGGCCACTGTAGCAAGAGGTACAGTACCCGCAAAATAACTTGGCACGTCTGAACATAGGCTCTGCGAACTTTTGCGCATGTACACTCACGAAAAAAAACTGTCATTACCAATTTTTATTTTTATTATAAATCAATGTACGAATAAAATTTCCCTAATACAGTGACCAATAAAATAAACATCATAACACTTTAAGATGCTGCAAAAATAACTTTTATATTAAAAATTCAATTTCAATACCTTACCTTTCGATAGTGGCAGCTAGATTTTTATCACAAACAACACAATAAATAATATTTACACGTAATACTTTTTATATACATTACCACTTATTATTATTTAACACATATTTACGCTTATTATTAATTATTATTTAATCACTGTCGCTGAGGGGAAAAATCCCAAAATCAAAACACACTTAATACTAACACTAAATAAAACAAAATTAATACTAACACTAGATAAAACAATTAAAGCTAAATAAAACAAACTGAATACTATAACACTAATTACTAATACTAATAATAAAAATTAACAACATTAGAAACGAAAACTTTTGTAGCCGATAGTGCTCAAGACAGAGATAGTGGCACGAATACTAACGTGTGACTGAGACAGATTACCGTATCCGAGCATTTCCGAAAAAACACGAAGCTGTATGAAGTAAGCAAAAAGGGATGTGCAATAAGGTGTTGTTTAATCGATTTTTATTGAAATCGATTAAAATTAAGTCATAAAAATATATTTATTTTTAATTTTAAAAGGAGGTTTTAAATTTTCTCAAATAGTGTAGTCGTTAATAGATAACTGATATTCAAGTAAATCGTGTCTTTCAACTGAGAAAATTTGATTTTTGTAGTTTTTTTTTTTAAATTAATGTCGAAATCTCGTTTATTAACGACAAAATTAACTATATTTGTAAATCTAATACGTTTAATATCTTATATAAACAAAAATCAATAAATCCTAAATAAAACTAATCGATTGCGCAATTCGGTTGATTAAACGGTCGATTGTGTTTACATATGGTCAATCCCTAGCCTCCCCGCATGCGTCTCATGCCAAAATCGCCTTCCCCCCGGTCCCTTAAAAAATGTTACTGCGCAGCCTTCTGCGCGAACTTCAGTCGTGCCACGTTATAACGCGCGAGGTATAAATCATCGTGATCTTTGTCATGAGCCGAATCAGTTCGCGCGCTTTCGCGTGCCGAACAACACAAGGCGTTTACCGTTGCACAGTCCCGCTAATCCCGCGGGATCCCGCTCGATTTATGCGCGGGACTGGTCCCGCAAAAATAGTGCGGGATCCCGGTATTTCGGGATCCCGGTATCCCGGTATTGCAATCCCTAATAATAACGCTATGAAATACGTGCTAAGCAGTAATCACTATTTCACTGATAAGTAAAGTGGCACAAGACATCCAGTAATAAGGTACCTGATACAAATAAGGCCTATGCTCAAATAAGGCCTGTATTGCGGAAAATGCAGTTAAAATATATTTACATCAAAAATACTTTACACACGCATAGATGACATCGCCACGACTCGGCAAACAATGCGCGAGAGGCTCGCTGGCGCTCACGGCGACCGTAGTGGCCGGTCGTTTGTGACTGACAGGTGTTTTCATTGCACGTTATTAATTTGTCGTTATTTCTATCGAATTTTAACACGTTATTTTTTGAGGTTTTGTTTCAAGTAATTTATACGGATCACAATATAACTCTTCAAAAAGGTAAGTATGACTTTAAATTGTAATTTTTAGAATATGCGAATTAAATACTGCTTATAACATTTATGAAGTATAATGTACTAAATAAAGCCTACTTTAAAAATAGGCTTTATTTCTGACCCTAGGCCTTAATAGGAATTCTGTTGAATTTTAACTCTATTATGTTTATTTACAGATTGATTATCTCAGTATGTCTTCTCCAAGACGAAAACGGGCTACGTGGTCCGAAGAAAGCTTGAGAACGGCAGTTAACGATGTGCGTTGTGGGTGATTGTCGACTTACAAAGCTTCGGCGCAATATGGCGTTCCGAGAAGAACTATTAGAAATTATCTCAAACAAGATACGTTCGATTAAATCAGAATCATCTGAAGATAGGGAACAATGGTACTGTTTTGCATGTAAAGAGGAGAGTATTAAAGATATGAGACAATGCATGGAGAGTGTCATCAGTGGTACCACGAGGATTGCGTCGGCTTGACAAAAAGTGATCTAGACGCATTTGAATGTCCTAATTGTCAGGAAAATTAATTTCATAGTTACCTCTAATAGTACTTACTTATTATCAGCAAGACTGATTAATGTTAGTAAGCAAATTATGCCACTAATTAAGTTCCAAGGCCTTATTTAGTTACCTTGTTTAATTAAGGCCTGTAAAATAATTTTATTTTTTAATATTTAATAATATTTTTGTGAAGATATGTTAATTTTCTAATTTGTGTTTTTTTGCATACGTTTTTTTTATATTAATCTTTATTTCTTGTTAATATGCGACTTCAAGTTTGACTAGCAATTTAAGCATAATATTTAGTAAACAAACTTAGAAAATTGGTCATGGATCTCATGGAAACATTCGATAAAAGTCTCAGAAATATATATTTTTATATAGTTAATACTCTAATAACAATATTCCTATAATTTAAGAATATAGGCTTTGTTCAATCACTATGTTTTAAAAAAGCCTAAGGCTAAGGTTCCAGAATTAACTCTTTTTAAGTGATTTTTGATTAAAGATTACAATATGTTTTCTTAATTACTTAAAATATATAAACCAAAGAATAATTCCTTGCTTTTATTTAACAAATTTTTCGAATAATTTATCAATATTTGAGTGTTTTAAATTAACTAGGCCTTATTTGTATCAGGTACCTTACTTATAATAACAATAGCTTTACGGTAATAAAAAGACGAATAGAATAAAAGATTATTAATCACGTAATATTTATACGGAATATTCACTCGTGCATTTATTATTGTTAGGTATTGTTTCATATCTCTATGTGTTAGTGTAATGCAACTTCTACTTACTCAGAAACTTCAGTACTTATAAAACAGCAGTATAAATTCAGTGTAAAATAGCACAGTCATTTCTTACTTAAATCCTACTTTTTTGTACTTTGTAAGCGGTTCCGTGCAATATTACTGTTCAATTATTTCGTCTATTCTGAATCAATTGTTCTTTCAACAATTTCATCCAATTTCAGTGTTCATACAAAGACGACTCCCAATCGTGCAACGAGGAAGAAAATTTAAAAAAGGAACCAACAACAACAAAACGACAAAAGACACAAAACAACAGAAAGTTCAAGAAACTGAAAGACGAACCCGACGACGGTCAGATGAATGAAGATATTGTGTCTGGGAACCAAGACGAGTGTGTACTTTACACACAGTTGTTGTGTAAAAAGTTGCAAACACTGAAAGAAACAACGCGTGAAATAGCGATGCTCGAAATTGACAGATATATCTATAATCTGAAGCAACAGGAGAAATCCAATTTGGTGCTCGTCACGCCTACGTTGATGGACCCGCTTGTAGGACAATACTCCCCACGGTTCCACTTATCCCCTAATTCCGAATATTCGTCCGTATCCCAGCACACTCCAGAGTATAAACCGGAGTATCCTATAACCTTTTCTCCTAATTCCTCTCAACAAGCAGAAGAGCAGTCAGAATCTCAAGCGTCAAATCCACAGCAGCTGTCAGCGTCATGACGGAAAAACTGAAGTACTGTTGTTAATTTTTGGGATTATACGGAGCAGGGCGGTGTTGTTGTTAAGTTTTTTTTATTGTATAATATAGTTAAAAAGATTTTTAAAGATAAATTATTTTAAGATATTATGTTAGAGCTCTTTTGTAATTCCATAGAATAGAGTAAGTCAATAACAGTAATCATAGAATCTGAAGATACATACAAAAATATCATATAAAAATTCAAGATAAACTGATAGACTATTAAAGTAAATAAATAAAAAATAAATATCTTATAAGATATACACACGGTCTGTTCCTATGGTAAGCGAAATAATGATTGTTACAGGTAACAACCGCTGCCTGTTATAGCTATTTTTTTTTAAATAAATATACACATATATATGTGCTGTGTGGTTACGGCACTAAAGAATGTAGCCACCCCCTCTCTTCCCGTGGGTGTCGTAAGAGGCGACAAAGGGATAACACAGTTCCACTACCACCTTGGAACTTAAAAAGCCGACGGATGGCGGGATAACCATCCATGCTGGCTTTGAAATACACAGGCCAAAGACGGGCAGCAGCGTCTTCGGTGCGACAAAGCCAGCCCTGCGGTCACCAACCCGCCTGCCCAACGTGGTGACTATGGGCAAAACACATGAGTTCGCGTCATAATGTCGGGCGCGAACTTGTGGAGGCCTATGTCCAACAGTGGACTGTGATAGGCTGTATTGGAAATATACATAGAAATAATACATATATAAATACACATATTAGATCCAGACTCAGGCGAGTATCGAACACTTAACCTACGGAACAAAGAACAGGGCTACTACAAACTGCGCCAACGGCTCGTCACAATTATAATACCTACATAGTATGTACAAGTATAAATGACAGTGTAAAACAGGTTAGAGGTTACGTACTTTCTTTATATAGCCTTATTTTGTATGTTATATGCACGCATTAGTATATTTAAAGGTTGTAAGTTCAAGTAAGAATTAAAAGAATGTTTTAAGAAAACCGCTGAATAGACCACTTAGAACGAGAAAAAATATAATGTGAGTACGGCGAGTATAATGTTGATTAAAAATAAGACAATGAAGCGAGTACTACTTTCCAAACATTGTTTTACAATTTTGCATACAATTTATTTACATAATTATTCAGACTGAGCCCGCGGGCGCAATTAGCATTATCTAAAAATATATCTCTTACATAATTATATTTATCTTAGAAATAAACTTTATTAAAGCTTTATGAACATATATGAATATTTAAAAAGATAAGGGAACAATAGATTTTTTTTCGTAATTTAACAGAACATTCTAAAAAAAAAATAGTTTTTCCGTATTGCAATAATTAATACAATGTTTTTAGATTTAATGTACGACTGATATCGTAGGCTTGAAAAGCTTGCAACGCCAGGAGCATTGCCAGCTCGTCGCCCTAACTCTTACTCTTCTTAGAAGCTAGGTTACTTCACTCACCAAAGGTATGACATTACTTAAGATCAGTGTTTATTTATTTTATTGTTATTTAGCTATGATCGTCTGAAAGGCTGAGGTACTTCCTCAGTCAGGATGCTTCACATTTAAGTAAAGTATTTCCCTGTGGTCTGTGGTATTTCCTGTTGTGGGTGATCTGTGGCTCTAACTCAATAAATTTTTAAGTAAGATTAATTTGATTCGAGAAAATTATTAAGTTTATAGAAATGTTCGCCGTGGGGCATCGGCAGAATAGAATAGTGCCCCCCTCAAGTACCAGGTGTCGTAAGAGGCGACTAAGGTACTCGGAGTGGATCCCCGTAAGACATGAGTCAGGTCCTGCAACCGAACCAGCTCCACACGTAGGGACTTGTCGTTCCTGTGGGTCCCGCTGGCAAGGTCGAGAGGGTGGTGTAGGCAGTGGGAAAACCTGCACTTCCTAAATTCAAACCCAGGCAAAGCAGATTACATCTGTGGAGAGGACACTCCGCCATCGCAATGAAAATGTATGACACCAGAACTGTCCTAATGTACCTACGTCTAATTATTCCTAACTGCTTTCATAATCATTTTTGTCAATTATGAACCTAAGGACAGTATAATAAATTTAATAAAACTTAGCATTATTTTATGCGGTTAATGTTTTTTTTATTATTATGGTTTTACTCTGTATTACGTTTACGTGCGAATCTATCTTGCATGCAGTTCGTTCTACAGACTAACTTATATTTTTTTAGTATAATAAAAAAAGTGAAGTCAATAAGAGAAAAAGCCGAGGGAATTATTTCTACAATATAATTTATTTACAACGGATTATATTGTTTTTTTAGGGTTCCGTACTCAAAGGGTAAAAACGGAACCCTATTACTAAGACTTCGCTGTCCGTCCGTCCGTCCGTCCGTCTGTCACCAGGCTGTATCTCGAGAACGGCTATAGCTAGACAGTTGAAATTTTCACAGATTATGTATTTCTGTTGCCGCTATAACAACAAATACTAAAAATAAAATAAAATAAATATTCAAGGGGGGCTCCCATACAAAAAACGCAATTTTTTACCTATTTTTTATACTGTTTATTATACATGTACGAGTATCTATATAGATTGACTTTCTGCTCGTCTTTTTATCTTTAGACCATTCACGTCTAAAGACACGGCATTAACGTTAATTAATGAATAACACTTTGCACAATGTAAAACTATTAAGGGCCCCTGTTCATTACGTCAAGCGCTCTACTTATCAAGCTAGTTCCAATCTTAATAATGAAAAAATAAGGTTCTTTTTTTGTTTGGATGTAAAAGATATGATAAGAACAGCTAATATTGACAGTGAACACTACGCAAGGCGTAAAGATATGTTTCGTAACGAGGTATTCCGTGCGACATCGTAAAGTAAGATTTAAGTACAGTCTCTACTGGGTCGTAAGGGAAAAAAATTCCTTTTTTTCTGGAAGTTACTACTGGCCTTCGACTTGGTATACATTTTACGCGATGTAGGAGTATAATTATACTATAATTGTTTATTTGTTGTTGAACATGAATACAGTAACGAGAAAATGATGCCACAGATAAATAGAATACAATACAGACAATCCACAGTCACACACATTACATCTTCGTTTTTATATTAAAAAGATCTAAATGTAGATGATAGTTGACAACAATTGTAAAAGAAGGACTGGAGCGAGAGGCTTTAAATTAGCAGTTGGTGCCGTCCAACCAGGTGGACTTACGACCTTAAGAAGACAGCAGGCCGCTGTCTTCAGAGGTCGCAGGACTGGACGAAGTGGCGAACTATACGAGTATGTATAGGGGAGGCCTATGTCCAGCAGTGGACTGTTAAGGGCTGATGGATGGATGGTCCTGTTCAATTATTAGTGACTGATTACCTATCCATTATATCATGGTCATTCAGAGTCACGTTGTTGTACTGACGTGTTCTTACTGGATGTTGATACGAAGTGTGTGTTAACCACAGATTACATGGTGTTAACTGAGGTAGGGCACAGCAGGAAATTTCCTGCTCAAAATATGGAGCAGCCCGACTGGGGTAGTACCTCGACCTTACAGAAGACCACAGCTAAATAATACTGTTTTCAAGCAGTGTTGTGTTTCTGTTGGTGAGTAAGGTGACCAGAGCTCCGGGGGGGAATTGGAGGTAGGGTCGGCAACGTGCTTGTGACGCTTCTGGTGTTCCAAGCGTCTATAAGCTACGGTAATCGCTTACCATCAAGTGAGCCGTACGCTTGTTTGCCGACCAAGTTACAATAACAAAAAAAAAGTGTAATATCGTAATGTTACGCTGTTAAACTGTTTGTGCAAAGGCACAAGAAATGTACAAAGCTTTTAGTTGAAATTCTAGTACAACTAAATACTCGTTAAGATTTAGGACGATTTGAAATAAATTATCCAGAAATCTCTACTCCAGAGCTCTTTTACTGCTTAGACACCTCGATTTAGCGAGCATTTACTTATGATAACGGCGCTCTAAGAATGTTGTCCATTTTACAAAGATTTATTTATTATCAACCTCTGTAATAACTTTGTCTAAACAATTTATAAACAAAAGAATATTTCACTGATCTTGTTTGAACCAATGGAAAAGTTAAGAAGGCTTTGTCTGGTTTACTATTACAAAAAAAAAGTAAAGTAAAAAATACAGAAGACAAAAAATTTAACGAAATTAATTTTTGTTATTTTCTCACGCATAATTTTCTTGCTCAATATGGACGATCTCAATTTCGATGTAATAAAATTTTTTGTTGAATTATTATTTCATTTCATCTGTAGCAACTTTTTATGACTTGCGATAAAAGTATCCAAATTAGTGATTAGTCTACAATTACGTAAATGTAACATGTTGTAATATTAGGATTACTAATTTTAAAACGTTTTACTGCTTATAAAGTTGAAGAATTCTTTATTTAAAGCTGTCTTCAAAAGGCCTAAACAAAGCCTTCGTTTATTAAATAGAGATTTTCAATTCTTTTACTCACTTTATTCTCTTACTTTATTATTCTCTACTTCTTTTTTTCTTTGGGTACATTTACAGTTTAAGTTTAACTAGTGGTCGCCCAGAGGTCGAAATTAGACCCTAATTAAAATTTTAAATGAAAGAAAACCAATTAATTATGAAAATAAAGAACATTTAAAAAAAAATCGACTCGACTACAGACTTTGACAATCAACAAATAGTATAATATGCGTGTGTGAGTGCTGTAGTGTGTGTAATGCTTTTTTATTAATTTAATGTATATTTCATGTATAATTTTAAGAAAATATTAGCATTCCGCACTCCTTCTCTATATAAACTATAAGTGTGCGAAATTTCATACTCCTACGTAGGTACGCACAATTTCCGTAAAAAGGGGTACAAAATTTTTGCTTCACGTATTAATATATATAGAAGATTGAAAGTAAATACTTTTTCTTAATTACAATCCAACAAGAATTATAGGTAATGACAGTTTACCAAATAACCTAAAACATATATTTATCTGTAAAAAAATTTTGACACCTTTTTATCTGGTAATGTTCTTCGTATTTTTATAATTTGTACACTGCATAATACTCAAAGAAAACATGGGAAGTACCAGCTTAATGTTCCAATGCCTTCTCGGCATACAATGTGACAAGTTCACAATCATCGCCGCAGATCAGATGAACGTGCAGAGTGTTATTATCATGAAAGACGGTGAGGATAATGTATGTAATTAGTGTAGGAACTACTTCTAAAACCATAATGCTCAGAGCCTATTTCACCCGTTGTTAATTATGTTCATCTTCCGCATAAATTACGAATAGATTTTAACAGAAAGAGATATATTTTTTATTTTTATACAACTAAGTCGGCAAACAAGCGCACGACTCACCTGATGATAAGCGATTACCGTAGATTATAGACGCCTGCAATGCCAGAAGCATCGCAAGCGCGTTGCCGACTCTATCCCCAATTCCTCCCAGGAGCTCAGTATTATTTAACTGTAATCTTCTGTAAGGTCGAGGTAAGTTTCCTGCTGTGCCCTACCTCAATTAAATAGCCCATTAGGGCCAGTTTCACCTCAAATAAATAGATATGCAAGTTTTAGGTTTACAAGTGTCGATCAGAAAAATATTACAAATGAAGCGGTTCAAATTTGATGGTGGAAATTAAAGATATGCCGTAAACTTTTATCTGCTAGATACCGCAATACGTCAAATAGCTTTAACGGTAACTGGTGGAACAGGCTCTAAAGAGCGAAAAGTTAACTAGTGGCTTCCTGTGTCTTCGTGCGCGTGACACTCACTTAGTGACTGACTAAATCTTTAGGTAACAACTTGTAAAATATTAATTTAATATCACGGTTTCACCCGCTTAACTTCCGCACCCTAGACGGAAATTGAATAAATGTATAATTATAATTATGTACTTACAAAATATTCACGTTGGCTCCGATAAGTTATATGAAATAGTAGAGAATAAGCCTTAGTTTGAGAGCAAGTGCGTAATTACCTACATAGATAAATAAGGTTAAAATAATACACCAGTACTTCACAATATTATAAAGCGGAACAGTTTATGCATTTAATCTCAGCAATAGGAAGTCAGTTAACCTATTTCTATGATACATATCTAAGCCCTTAGGCTTTATAACGTACCTAATTATTCTACGTTTAATTATTTTTTAATTTCTTCCTAGTGTAACGTCATATATTTTGCAATTTAACACATCAGGTTCGACATTATTTTATTATAAGTATAAGTAACAATTCACCCTGAAAACAATTTAAAGTTTAATTTTTTTAGTATGTTAATAATGGATATTTATGTAGTTCAAATATAATGTTTTAATACTTACAATTAGATTTATTATATTTTGAAATATGATGTCACAAAATTTGTAACCCGTTCTCACCCTTGTCACACAATGTCACACTTCGTTGACCCCTACGTGTGACGTAATTTACAAATGACGCCTAATCAAAGTTTTTTGTATCCTTAGGTAGTCAACAAGCATTAAGTCCACTTGGCGGTAAGCGGTTACCATAGTATATGGACGACTGCAATGCTAGGGGTGGCAAGGGGGGCGTCAAGAACCGGGCCCTACTCACAAAGGGGCGCCAAATGGTCCGCAAAACAAAAAATTGCTGGACAAATTATATGGTTTTCGAATGGGGGGGGGCGCTAAAAAGGTATTGTGCCCCCGGGCGCGAGTTAAGCTCGCTACGTTACTGCGCAAACGCGTTGCTGAGCTTATTCCCGCTTTCAAAACTATACGAATACCAAAAACTTTAGTTACTAATTTACAATACTCAACACAGGAATATAAAACTACTAAAGAGCATTATTTTTTTGCCTTGACCTTTCCAGCTTTCCTTGAAAGGTTGTGGTACAGTTGTGCTGTTGAGTAATATATTTCTTGCTGTGTTCTATCTAATCACACGATAAAATTTTGACTCTTTCCTTATAAGATTTTTTTGGTCCTATAACATTAATCAATTTTGGTCCCTAAATAAAAACACTAAAAATACATTAAAACCGGCAGTTATTAAATGTTAGCCTTTTATGTGTGTCGTTACAACAATTTAGTGCGACTTAAACGTCATGTCACAGTTAAGATAATTACGCACAAGATTGTATAACATTAATTGCATAAAACAACCGGAAAGCAATTACATATGCATTAGCTCTCATATTTGACATATTTTATGTGTTAAGTAGATTCTTATTATTTAAACATTTTGGTGTAGATGTAGTATAATAAAACAAATATATATATCTGGTTGTTGTTGGTTTGGGGTAGATATTTGCACAGTTACAAATATTTCTTTTTTGTCCAGATTTATAGAAGTAAGGCAGAAGGCGCGTAGCATAATTCCTACTCAAAATCTGGAGTAGCCCTTGGGAAGTATCTCAAGCTAAGAGAAGATCACAGTCAAATAATATTATTTTAAGTAGGTAGCCAGAGCTCATAGGGAAGAACAGTGGTAAGGTTGAAAACGCGTTTGCGATGCTTATAGGTGTTGTAACCTCCCATACCTTACGGTAACCGCATATCATCCAGTATGCAGTACTCTTGTGTACCAATCTTGAAATAAAAAAAAAGAAACCGTAAAATGTTACTCCTATATTAACCGCTTAGATAATTATATCAACCGATTGGTGTATCTCGTATAGTTCGCGCCACGTAAAAAAAAACGCTGGCCTTCAAGCTGCGCAAAGGCGATTTATCGGTCTTTAAGGTGGTATGAGGTCTATCTATATTTTAATGTACCTACCAATAACTATTATACGAAGCCGCGAGCGAAAGGTTAATTCAAAAATAAAACAATAGGCCTAGTACTTCAGTGTGCGAGATTAGATATACGCAAACAGTTTCTTTCAGCGTTCTTTTTACATGGCGCGAGGTATACTTGGGTAAATATTGGTATTTAAACAAAAAATTGTAACTGAAAACTTGAAACAATAGTTTTACGTATCCACCACTACAGCCTATCACAGTCCACTTTTGGACATAGGCCTCCAAAAGTTCGCGCCCGACATTATGATGCGAACTCATGTGTTTTGCCCATAGTCACCACGCTGGGCAGGCGGGCTGGGGAGCGGGTTTTACGTATACTTGCAAAAATTTGAAACGTATATTATGATACCGAAGATCTTAGTTTCGTTCCGTTAACACTTTTGTAAAGAGCCCAAATATATTACAGACAGTAAAATTATATTAAAAGCGAAAGTCTTTTAACCACTTTAACCATCAATCTAATAATATCTCGAGATTGATAAGACTTCAAACACTCCAGGTAGTTGCGAATCTTATTTAAATGTGATAAAATCAATGTCAGTGGCCAACCTTGTGGTCTTCTACAGCCTTGTTCTCATTGCATTAAATAAACTTAGGGCTAATCGTGGACAAGTTTGATGTGCCTGCGGGTCCGAGACAGATAACTTGAATGCGGGTAATAGGCCTATAAGTTAGAGCTATTTACAATATCGTTTCCGGTTATCTAAGATTAGTACTGAGGACGTTGTGAAGATAATAATAATTTTAGTAGTAAGTAGATAATAATGATCGAAGAAAATTTTTGGATTTTTTTTAATGAATTGGTTGTTTCTTAAAAGGAAAAGGGAAGAAACAAAAATCAGAGCTATTTTGTTTATCGACTTACTGTTAGTTAAAAAAGAACTTGTATTAAATACTAAAACTGCAAGTGTATTTTATTTTAAGGTAAATAAGCACTTCGCTTGCATACTCTTTATACTGTGTCTTACCAGCCGACCTAGTTATATAAAAAAAGAACACGAAGGAAATAATAAGAGACGCTATCAATTACAATAAACATTTAATTATTGTTTTCGTAGATATGGACAAATTAATTGAGATATCAGATTCTTTGGTGATCGGTGTTAATGGAGACACAGCTGATACGACCCAGTTCACTCAGTACGTGCAGAAGAACTTGCAGCTGTACTTGATGAAGAATAAATACCAGCTAGACACACCGGCTGTTGTACACTTCACCAGGAAGAGCGTAGCTGATGCTCTACGAGATGGGGTAAGAATTGAGTAAAAGTTTTCGCTTCAGCCTGTAATATCCCACTGCTGGGCACAGGCCTCTTTCTCCATGTAGGAGAAGGATCAGAGCTTAATCCACCACTCTGCTGACTGCTCCAATGCGGGTTGGCGGATATGTTCTCTACTATGAGTAGGTAACGATCGCTATCATGTGTACATGATAACAACCACACGAGTAAAAGTTATTACAGAAAATTACACTTTTGAAAAGATCTGGTTGCAAAAGTGAAAATAAAATAAACATCTTTCATTGGTAACAAAATTGAATACGTTCATAGTTTTTCTTACTTTCAAAAGCCGAAACAACGCGCGACTTTTGAAGGTCCAAACAATAATCTTTTCTAAACCTATGTATGTTTCTATTATCTATCTATATATATAAAAGAGATTTCCAGCCATTGACTCACCACGATATCTCTGGAACCATAAAGCCTAGAGACTTGAAATTTGGTAGGAATATTCCTTTCGCCGAGTATAGGTCAGCTAAGAACGGATTTTAAAAAATTCCACCCACAAGAGGGGGTTGCGGTGGTTAATAACATCAATGGCAAAACAACGTTTGCGGGGTCAGCTAGTCTATACTTAATATTATAAAGAGGTAAAGTTTATAACTTTGTTTGTATATACGGGGTAATCTTCGCAAATACTGATCCGATCATGAAAATTCTTTCGCTAACAGAAAGCTACACTATTCAGGAGTGACAAGATAAAAGGAAAAAGATAAAAATATATAAAGATTTTAAATCAGCAGGATTTGAACCTGCGCCCTCTGACGTGCCGTGTCAACAATTCAATCTAATCAAGCATTATTATTTGCCTTGGAAATTAATTGGTGATTTTAAAACATTTATATTTATCTGATTTGCTGAAAATAGTGAGAGTGTATTGGAACATATCAAATTTCACCGTACCCTTCTTATGTGAAATGGATTATAACGCCCAACGAAGTGGGCACGGGTCGGCTAGTTACATGATAAAAGAATTTACTATATAACAGGACATTAAGATAGTGTAAGCGTAAAGTATAATAATGACACTAGTAGTAGTAAGACGTTAATTGCCAAACAAAAAAATTTAGGTTTTCAGTATAGTAGCCCCATATACTTTTTTTTCAATAATTTATCTACTCTTTTGGACATAAAATATTATTTCCGAAAATGTTTATAATCTTTGCTCTAAAAGTCTATACGACACACATTTTCTATAACGTTATGGTCCGCGTAAAAATCTTCATACAAAATTCTTTGGATATTTCACGTGACGTCGCGTGATGGGCCAAATTGAATGTCACCGCGATCACGCGCCGTCGCTTGATTGGCAATGAAGGTAATAGAATATAGGGTAATAAAATATCTACTATGTAAAAATAAGACGGGTTTTCCTTCATGACGCTATAACTCCAGAACTCACGAACCGATTTCCACGGTTTTGCATTCGTTGGAAAGGTCTCGGGCTCCGTGAGGTTTATATCAAAGAAAATTCAGGAAAGGAAAGGAAAAAAATCTTTTAATGACCAAACGAAATGTTACATAAAACGAAGCCATCTGGTGGCGAAACGGTTTGCTAGTTTCGTATATTTACCTCTTTCTAGTGGTCGCCCAGTGGTCGAAATTCGATCATAATTATAATAAACAAAAGAGTATATTATATGCGTGTGTGTCAAATAAATGGTAATGTGTGTAATGTTTTTTTATTGATTTGATGTATTTTTTATGCATAATTTTAAAAAAATATATGGGCATTCTGAATTCCTTCTCTATATAAACTATAAGTGTCGAAATTTCATACTCCTCCATCCGCGCAATATTCCTAAAAAGGGGTAAAAAGTTTTTGCTTCACGTATTAATGTATATGATATGATCAGTACCTAGGTCTTTTATTATGTACGTCTTCTTATTTATCTTTTTCGCAGAATCTACGTATAATAAACATGCTAATCGCCGGCTATGACGACGATCACGGCAGTCAACTGTACACAATGGACTTTTTGGCTTCCTGCGTGAAGGTTCCTTACGCGGCTCACGGTCTTGGAGGCCTCTTGAGTATATCGATAATGGATTATTATTATAAACCAAGTATGTAGTTAATAATCAAGTAATTGATGTGTTTTGTATTTTATTCTTAATATTCGAAAATGTTTTTTATTATCATATCAAAATTTTCGACCCAGCGGGATTCGAACCCGCACCTTCCCGACAATCCGTGTCCGGTGCTCTAGCCGTTAAGCTATGGGCCTATACTCCGCGGAATCGAAAATCTTGATATGATTTTATTCGGTTTTAAGCAACCGTGGTGCCATCTATAGCGAGACCTTTACAGTACTTCACTATTCAAAGTTTCATATTACAATGAAAATCTTTTGACAAGAGACGACACTAAGCTATTTTTAATTCGTATTATTTTTATTTTTGTGTTACCACATACAACATTTTCGAATTTCCTCATGTGTGGGTAACACAAAAATAAAAATAATACGAATTCTTAATATTATTTATATTAATTTTATGAAATACCCAACTATTTTTACGGTCCTAAAAATTATATTGATGTTGTAATCTCGACCGTGCCGATCAATCTCCTTCGTGTCTTCAAAACTATTAAAAATAAAAACATAGCCAAGAATATAGTAGGTACTCTCTACCGAGAGAGTCATAGTCATCATGACTATGAATTAATACTGAAGATAATGCTAGCATGATTTTATATTATTTTTTGTAGGCGTAGTAAATTTTTTTCATCAACAGTTTCTGTAATAGAATAGATACTTACGTGTTGTAAAAATATTATAGCCGGTTTTTTTTTATTTATATAAAAATAAATATATAAAGCTGAAGAGTTTGTTTGTTTGGTTGTTTGTTTGTTTGTTTGTTTGAATGCGGTAATCTCTGGAACTACTGGGCCGATTTGAAAAATTCTTTCACTGTTAGATAGCCCATTTATCGAGGAAGGCTATAGGCTATGTATCATCACGCTAAGATCAATAGGAACAGAGTACACGCCGACGAAGTCGCGCGCAAAAGCTAGTATAAAAATAAAGCTATAGATTAAAGATCTATCGTTCGTTACTAAGGATTGAATATTAAAAGGTATATTAAATTTAAAGCAATCGTCCTTAAACACGCTTTTGACAGTTTGTCGATAATAACTACATGACCGTACTCACACACATTGCATAATTAAATGGAGTCAAGGCGTTTCTCTATATTTATTATATTTTTTTATATATATCTTCGCTTTCAAATGTGTTATTAATTTACAACTACACACAGTACCGAACACAGAATAACGAACTCGTTTAGCTCAACTTTTAACTGCGTGTGGTCTTAGTTTTTGAATAATTATTAAAAAAAAATGTTTCATTATAAAATTGGATAAGTTAATCTACTACTGCAAACTTTTTAATATAGAGCTCATTTCTTGGCTTACAATTAAAAATATTTAAATTGAATTCTAATTTTAAACTTCAACAGCCTTATCGGAAGTGCAAGCGTACGATGTGATCAAGCTGTGCGTCCGCGAGATCCAGAAGCGTCTGTTCATAACGTTACCGAACTTCCTGGTGAAATCTGTCTCCAAAAATGGCGTCAAGCTGCTTCCCGCCATCAACCCGGCCATGTTTGTAAAAACGTGAAATTAACATGTTCTAACTTCTAATATTCATTAATTCTCAATCAAGTAACTCTCAATCCTCGTGGCGGCGCAAAACCAGTCAGTTTATAAAATTAAATTAATCTCCTATTTGTGTTTTTTTTTTAAATTTATCCACACTGTTACAGATTATTTAGTCAGACTATTATATTGTTAAATTCTGTGGTCTGTGGTATAACCAATGTCACGAAAGACATGCGAAAGACTTTCTGTACGATAGAAATTTTGTTGATGTGGTTGAGAATGAGAAGTTTAGGTAAATTTTGGAGATAGTTAAAACGTAACTTCCAAATTTTCCGATGATATGTAAATGACAGATTAAAAATTTAGAGTATTTTTGAACATAACCTTAGGTTAAAGTTTGTAGTAAATTTTTTTACGTTAATAGTACGTGCTTGTATTATACATACATATATACCTATAATCCTATATATTGTATAAAATATATATATATATATATATTATACAATATATAGGATACCTTACAACAACACATACAGCCGTTACTGCCTTTTATATAAACAGTACCTGGGTGAGTGAGCTTAGCTCGGTATTTTTGGTAATTTTTTTTCTCGGAATTTTTATAGGTATTTTATTTTAATTTAAATAAAAAATCAAGAGTGAAATTAGAAAAAAAAGGAAAAAATAATAGATTGGAGACGGATTTGAACCGTGGTCTTATCTGTTGATCCCGAGCGACCGATTTCCCACCTGACCTGAGCTATTACAACTTTAATATCAATTGCGAAATTTTACTTCGTATTCCAATGATTGTTAAAAGGACATTTTCTAAAAATGAATCCTAGCTAGATCAATTTATCGCCCTCGGAATCCCCTGCATACTACTAAATTTCACGAAAATCATTGGAGCCGATTGCGAGATTTAGATTCTATATGTATATATACAAGAATTTCTCGTTTAATAGTATAAGATTTGATATATATAAAGTCACGAGTCAGTGAGGACGACTCAAATACACTGCATTATATATCTTTACTTATTTAAATATCAGTAAACAAGTTACGTGAGGTTACGTACGCGAGTACATAACATAGATCTGTTGAAAGGAAATGCAAATAGAAAACGAGCGTGTGTAAACTATTTGATATTTCTGACTCGAATAAATTATTAATAT
The DNA here is from genome assembly GCA_905220545.2 of Melitaea athalia. Taxonomy (NCBI): domain Eukaryota; kingdom Metazoa; phylum Arthropoda; class Insecta; order Lepidoptera; family Nymphalidae; genus Melitaea; species Melitaea athalia. The sequence continues at coordinate 22,898,135 of HG992178.1, forward strand.
CGCCTAATATTTAATATTTCATGACTAACATTTACCCGCGGCTTCGCACGCATTAAAAATAATGCTATGTTACTCTAATACCTACAAGAATATGTGTATGTACAAAGTTTTATGATGATTGGTTAAGTAGTTTTCGCGTGAAAACGTAACAAACAAACATACATTCATATTTATAATACGAGTATTAGGGATTAGGGACTTCTAATGTATTATTTTTTTTTTAAATTTTATACAAATAGGTCGACAAACAAACGTACGGCTCACCCGATGATGGTTAGCGATTACCGTAGCCTATAGACGCCTGCAACACAAGAAGCATCGCAAACGCGTTGCCGACCTTACCCCCAAACCCCCTCCAGGAGCACTTATAAAATTTATAGTTACTTGTTATACTTTCAATGATAATACTGTCAATTCAAAGGTAAGTTGATGAAAAAGTAAGTTTATGGAAATCGAGTGTCGAAGACTGAGAGCTTGTATCCAAATAATGAAGTTAAATAACAAGGTTCAGAGTGGTGGATTATTTTACTTCTACTGTTTGTTTAGATCGGTCAAAACTCATAACCCTCTTGTACGTACATGGGAAACACGTCAAATATGATAATGTGACACACACGAAAGTAATATTATCAGCTATATACAAACAAATCGTGCATGGCTGTGATAATTTATTGAAATGATATTAACTGAATATATCCTAATGCCTTTTTATTTGTATTTATGTTTGCGCAGTTTGTAGTCCTGCTTTCTGCTCCGCGGGTTACGATTTTGATTCCCGCCTGAGTTTGGATGTAATATTTGTATTTAAATATGTATTATTATTTGTATATTTATCCAAAAAAAATACTAAGCTATAACAGTCAGCTGTTACCTATAATACAAACATTAGGTAAGTTGCTTACCATAGGAACAGACGACCTTGTGTATATGTCATAACTTATAAGATATTTATTTATCTTTACAGTAATACATACATACGATTTTTAGAAAACCTCTGGCACCCCCGTAATAAAACCTAATGTGTGATAGAACTCATATATTTCTCGATACAATTTCAATTTAATCAATACATAACTTCGTTTATTATTCAAGGAAAATGTTTAAATGAAATTATATATATCTTCGATAGATAAGGAAATTTTCAATCCAATCAATATGATCTCATGTTCTCCCTCTTATATTGTATTTGTATTCGTGTCACAGACCACAGAAACCGTGATTCGTGTACATGTATGTACTATACATTTATATATTCTGTGGTCGAATGTTATTTACCGCGATATAGCTTCGTGCATAAAATATTAAAATTTAAATAATTATGTACTTACTAAGATTTTTTTAGGTGTTATGTATATGTATACCATATATTTTAAAAGTATCTAATAGGTATTTATTTCCTATATTTTTTGTAACAAAAGTATCTAATTATAATAAATGCTAATAAATGGATGAGACCATAAAATATATTATAAAGTAGGGGTACGTAACCGTGTTATACAGTTTTATCAGCATGAATACCAACAAATTAATAATCTTTATATCGTTATGCCATCAGTGGAGGTAATGAGACGAAGAGGATTTACCTGTAGTACTTTTTGAATATTTTCTTCAACATCAAGGTAACTTGATTCGATTAGTAAAGTAGGTAATTTTTAGTAGTCATTATTGTTGCCCACACTAGAGATACATTACACAGATTTATTTATTTATTTAGTAGTAATACGATTACTAAATAAATAAATAAACGCTTCACACTCTACGGCTCGCAGTAGGATTTCTGGGGTCTGGAAACAACACACAAGCACAAACACCCAGACCACGACAAACATCTACAACTACATGCCTAATACAAATGTTTGTCATGTGCTCGGATCCAACCCGCGACCGCTATCGCAACAGCCAGTGCAAGACCGCTGCGTCAACTAGTCATCATAATAATGTGACACAGTGTTTTTTTTTTTAATATATACAAATGTTAAGGAACAAAGAAACACACGAAAAAAAGTTCGCAAAACAGCTAGTAAAGAAAAAAGTAACATCTTAAAGCGAGAAGAAATTTCAATACGAATTGTGTTCACCTACTTAATAATCTTATAATTGGTTTCATCAAAGTGCAAACAGAAAAACGAAAACAACTTTTATAATTATCTAGATTCTTAACTCTTAACCAAACTCATCGTTTAGAATTACTATAAAAAACAAAGGAAAGTTCGTTATACCTCATAAAATTATCATAATTATAATCTGGTTGGTTTGAAATGAGATGTTTTTTATAATACTAGTTCTAGTAATGGTATGATCATGTATTTTTTTTACCGTATTATAATAGCTTGTGGTTATCTTTGCAACCCGTGAATTCGTGTAGAAAATTTTAAAGTTTAATAATGTTAAGCTACCCTATTCCATTTAAAAATATAATTTATCTGTACGCCAAATTTGTAATCAACAAAATATGAAAATGAATTCTATTATTTTTAATGAGAAAATTAAAATAGCTATTATACATATTAAGCATTTCCATGTTCATACAAAAACTCAATGGACTGTACTTCTTTACACACACGCACACACACTCACACACACACACACACACACACACACACACACAATAATCACTATGTATGTAGAAGCTCACATCAATGTGTACCAACATAACTAACAATAACATCAATCTTTATAATCTGTATGAAAACTGCATCGTAAATGCATCGCGTCATGAATAATCTGTGACGTCACCGTTTAATGAACGTAGAGTGAAATTTACTAAATACAGACGAATGTCGCAATCTTAACTGAATTTGGCGTACACTCTTAAAGAGAATGTGCACTTTCGAGCATGTTTTACTTTCTTTATCGATCGAGTTCGCTAGACCACTGTTTGTATTACACAATTAGCTATATAGCTTACTATATGTCACAGTACTGAATGAGGCTATGAAGGACCACTTAATGAGCCCTGCAAAGGCCGCTTTTACATGTAAGCGAAGGGTTAAAGCTTAATCTACATAATTATACGTTTAGGTACAGGTGTTTATTAATAAGTTATTTTCTACCAATTTTGTGACAACGAACTGGTCCTGTGGGTACAGTTCTTCTTCTTCTTCTTCTTGTTAATGGCTTTCAATAGTGCCAAATGAGCACAGGTGATTTCACCAGTGGCTACAGATTAATTAAGAGGTATAACTCTAAAAATACTTGTCATATATAATATAAGAATAAATAAATGACAGAAATAGTTACAGATTGTTGTGCGAGCGGTAGCGGGTTTACACAGAGGTCATACAAATTATTTATTTATTTTATTTATCATTAACCTTTAACCAGGGACGTGTAGTCTCACAGGCGTCGCGTGTTTTGCAAATTTTTAGAATTGACCACTTCCCTTCGCTTTCCACGACCCAGCGTCTTAGTAGCTTTTGTTTTAGTTCTAAAAGGACCAGTGAAGAAGGCAGATGTGTTATCGGTTGCTTTACACGTAAGTAATATTAATTAGAAAATCGACCGTAGCCTGTGAGGCTACATGTCCCTAGTTGTCATACAAATACTTTTACGAACTACTTTTTCATTTTTAGTGCAAAATTGCAGAAAACGCTAGGTAACGTCAACTCCAGCCCATGAATTCATCAAAGAATAAAATATTATGAACAGACAGTCCATCGTTTGAAGAGGGTTTCAAGAGGGGTTCGCCCTCATGCTGGCGTCAGACCAATCTGAGAGTGAATGTGACATTTACGAGTTCTTGGTTTCCGATCGTAAACTTTTACATCTTCGTAAGAGTGATCAAGATGCAGACCTTGAGGAGAACATTTCAGAAGAAGGTAGCAGCAATGAGAGGAGACAGATCACTGAAGAAGTTGTTTGTACCAATAGTTCTGACCATGACGCGCCTCTTTCGGAATTACAGTGATCGAATTATTGTTACGGAAAAAATCGTTATAAATGGTCAAAGACACCTCCTAATACTAGGGTTCGCATGCCTCAACATAATATAAGTACTCATGCTTGTGTCTCGAAATTGATAGGCGAGGATGCTAAGACGCCTACAGCATTTGGCATAAATTATTTGATCAAAAAATGCTTCAACAAATTTTGAAATGGACTAACAAAAAATCTCCAGTTACAGAATAAAGTTTGCTCCTCAGAATATGTTATAGTCGTCAGGATATACATATATATATATGAATATGTTTGCAATGTTCTCGCCCTTTGTCCAAAAATCGCCAATGATTTTATGCTAAGTTGAGTGGGTGTCAGAATTTTTATTTTTAGTTTTCAGAAGTAGCTTTTATGTTTTTTTGTTTTCTTTATTATTAGATTTTAAGTAAAAAGTGTGAAATTTGTCAAAGAATTTATATAAAGTCTATTAAAATGCTAAAAAAGGATCTCATGTCATTTAAGGCTGAAAATTACCACGAATTGTTAATTATAGTTTTTTTTCTAAGTTATTATAAAAAAATGATTGAATTCATTTACATTTGTTTTATTATATACCAATAGTTAAATACAAACACAATTTTAAATAATATACATGCAATTTTGATAAATTTTTAATTTCGAAGTAGTAGCCTGTGAGACGTCATGTCCCCTAAAGTGTTATAAATTTGTCACGTCCCTGGTTAAAGGTTAACAATTGCAATGTTGGTATATATATCATAACATATAGTATAATTTTAAGGTACAACATAAGTTTAGATTAAAACATTACTGTGTACTATATTTAAAAAAACATTAGTTCTGGTTTAGTCGTGTGTGTGTGTGTGTGTGTGTGTATACTCGTACTTCTCTTCTACTTCCGGACCCTTTGTTCATTTATTTATTTTGTATATTCGATTTAATTGAAGGTACTATAAGATGTCTAACAGGGATCATTACTCAATGAATGAAAATTACCCTTATCCGCTGAAATACAGAGCAGTGGAGTAGCGTCGCGAAATAAGTTCCGAAGTTTCCCCTATATGTAGAGAGAGGGAAGTTGATATACTGATTCTGGTCAGTAGGTACTTCTACACATCGCTCGAGCGATCAAACTTATTGTACAGAGTTTTGTTTGTTTTTAGGGTTCCGTACCCAAAGGGTAAAAACGGAACCCTATTACTAAGACTTCGCTGTCCGTCCGTCCGTCCGTCTGTCACCAGGCTGTATCTCAAGAACGGCGATAGCTAGAGAGTTGAAATTTTCACAAATTATGTATTTCTGTTGCCGCTATAACAACAAATACTAAAAACAAAATAAAATAAATATTTAAGGGGGGCTCCCATACAACAAACGCGATTTATTGCCTATTTTTGCTCGATATCAATAAATGGTAACAGGTAGGCAGTAGGCACTTGAAATATTCACAAAATTCTTAATTGTACTTATATTTACTTTAATAATGAAATTAACTTTAAAATAAATGTACCTACTGTTGTTTACCTACTCAATGGTACGGAACCCTTCGTGCGCGAGTTCGACTCGCACTTGGCCGATTTTTTGATATTTTTTCTTTGGTGTTAAAGTGGCCACACATGCTGGGTTATGCTTGTCAGTTTTGTCTGTGCAAGCAAAACCGACAGGCTCGACCGAGTTTCATAGGGCACACACACGTAACAACATACCTGCACAAGCTCTCAGTTTCCATCATGGCACCGGTAGCGGTGGTTCACATCGACGCAATAGCGTTAATAGGATTATTAATTGTAATTTTGAAGAAAAAGAGAGATAAACAACGAAGCCGTTCAGAGTGGTGTAAAAAGTGGTTACTGAAGAGGAGAAAATACAGCCATGTCAACTTACTGAAAGAATTGACATATTATCCGAAAGATTACCATAATTATTTACGAATGAACTAAAAAGCTTATCTTACGTTGTTGCCAACGATGAGTGACGACGTCTTATCCCCTCGGAACTTGCTGGATGACTGAAGCCTGAAGTGCACCTGCTACACACGTTCAGTTATGCTTGCGCAAGCGACCTGCGCGAGCATAACCGAGCGGCAAAAATATCAATTTCTATATTTTTAATTTTGCTTGCGCAGGCAAGAAATTATGTCTTACACACGTTCAGTTATGCTTGCACAGTTCAACTGTGCAAGCATAACCATCGGTTATAACCTAGCGTGTAGGGCTACCTTTAAACCTTCATTTCCAAAATGTTTGAATGATCATCTTCATTTTTATAAAGATTTTTACACGGGCCATAACGTTATAGCAAATGTGTTTGTTTATTGAACATGGGAGTAAATTATTGATAAATAAGTGTATGAGTACACTCGCTGGAAACTTCAATTTTCGGTTTGGCTATGAACGTGTTAATTGTTTTCTTTGAGTGTACAATAAAGTAACCATATTTATTTATTTTTTAGTACTTCATCGCGAGCAAAGTTGCCGATAACTGTTAGTATAGTACTTCAAACAAATTAATTATGAAACGTGTCTAATGTTTTAAGAATTTAAGAAAGAATAGGTAGCGGAAGGATCACTTCACGTAACAGTGTCATAATTTCTGTAAACTTATTCGTTATTATTTTTAATTACTCTTCGTATGTAACGTTTTATTTATATTTATATAATAATAATGACGCATTACTAATAACTTTACACTTTTATTAATAAAAATGCAGTAAAATGATAACAATGCATATTTAAAAATAAGATTTGTGTAATTTCGCTTTCTTAGAGTCGGTTAGACAAGCAACGCTCAATTATAACAAGCCAGCGATGCGGAAAATAATCTTTTTTTTAGCTTCTATGACGTATATTGACTAATAAGTTGTATTTAACGTTTTACATTGTATTTTTTTACATATTACGTATGGCTCACCCGATGGTAAGCGATTACCGTAGCTTATAGACGCCTGCAACACCAGAAGCATCGCAAGAGTGTTGCGATCCTATCCCCAATACCCCCAGGAGCTCTGGTCACCTTACTCACCAATAGGAGCACGATACTGCTTGAAAACAGTGTTATTTAGCTGTGATCTTCTGCTAGGTCGAGGTACTACCCCAGTCGGGCTGCTCCATATTTTGAGATCGGCCCTACCTCAGATAAACGACATTATATTACGTTGTATTACTTGTCGATATAATTGAAGTCGGTTTTTTTTCGTTTGTGAGCAAACACAATTATAAAAATTACTAGCTTCTGCGTGCGACTTCGTCGGCGTGGACTCCGCTCCTATTGGCCTTAGCGTGATGACACATAGCCTATAGCCCTCCTCGATAAATGGGCTATCTAACAGTGAAAGAATTTTTCAAATCGGCCCAGTAGTTCCAGAGATTACCGCGTTCAAATAAACAAACAAACAAACAAACAAACAACCATACAAACAAACTCTTCAGCTTTATATATTAAGTATAGATTAATATATACATCACTTAGTATATGTCACTTATATATTTAGCATATTATGTACGATGTTGCATAAAATTTCGAAGGACTTCCATATTGATAGGTACCTACGTATTTTTAAGTTAACCATACTATACCATATTGATATTTTTTTTCGCTAGCTTTGTGTAATTATTGAATTTTTATCTTGTTCCAGCCTTTTCAGTTCATTTTCTATTAGCTGTTCTTTATGCAGGCGGGTTTTATGTTTTCTTTTAATTTTTTTTGCATGTGATGTTCACCTTAAAAAATTGTGACACTTAGCTGTATCGTATTTATTAAGATTAAGTTTACTTTATTGTGTAATTTGTGTTAACAATTACTGGTGATCCTAAATAAATAAATAAATTTATCATGTAAATTATTACTTGCATGTCGTTAAATTAGGAGACGTAAATCCAAATATAAATTTCATTGATTTATTAAGATTCATTGCTGTTACTTTTATGTCAAAACAGGACGTATGGTCTAAGATCCGGAATATAACAAAATCTTCCCTCATCTGTTAATTAGATGAAACAAGTTTTTATAGGCTGATTTCAATATTGTGAATTTATAAAAACAACCTCTGCCACCATAAGCCTGGTGCAAATAATAATACAAAAAAAAAATTTTTTTCTTCTAAAAAATCTTTTCCCTTTCACGTTAATTACATGTAGTAAGCTAAAACCGTCAATATTTTACATTATATACCTGACTATAGTAGGCACCCATCTCTATGATTGCTATACTTACCTGCAGCCAGGTTACTCTGACTTAGGTTACTGACCTGGCTGCAGGTAAGTGTAGCAATCATAGAGATGGCTGCCTACTACAGTTAGGTACATAATGTAAAATATTAACGGTTTTAGCTTACTGCATGTAATTAACATGAGAGGGAAAAGATAAAAAAAAAAAAAATTGCAGCAGGCTTATAGTGGCAGAGGTTGTTTTAATAAATTCACAATATTGAAATAAGCCTATAAAAAATTGTTTCATCTAATTAACAGATGAGGGAAGATTTACCTTCTCGGATCTTAGACCAGTATAATTTCGCAAATTTTAACAAATTAATATCAATGTAAGTTAATACAGGCAGCTTTTAGAAATAAAAAAATTCATTTTTGGGTTTGTTTATTAGATAGAATGTTAATGTTATGAATATTAGAAAGTAGTAATTATTGTTTACTTGTATAAAGGTTTTAATAATATTGTATTTATTACCATAAAGAAATTTAAAGAAAACATACATATTACCTACATACAAAATTTCGTCCTTGATATGAAAATAACTCATCAAAAAAGTCAAGCACTTATTTTTGTCATTCAAACATTACTGTACCTATATTATATACTCGTAGTATAGACGTATAGAGTATAGATCGGAGAGAGAGATCGGTATAGAGTCTATTCTATGTCATATCACTCATATCACAAAGCATTATCTCATAATGTACCGCAGTGAGTAATTACTTCGTCAAATTAAAATACTAAGCAAACGATTTAGTGGAGTGCCTGGGGCGTTAAAAACACGAAAACCTCGGATTTCCGTTACAGTGAATGAAATTTTATAATTCAAAGTGGAATGTTTAGCTTATATTATATACAAAAAAGTTTACCTATTAAAAAATTGTGATCTCGATTTAAAAAAAAATAAATAAATTTGATAGTTTAACTGATACAATACCTCATAATATTAGGCTGTAGAATATTTTTCTACACCAAAATGAAATTAATTGATATATTCATATAGAAATAGTAATTAGGAAAAAAAAAGAATGAAAATGAAAGAAAAAGAAAAACATGTGGCACTCGGGGACTGCCGCGGTAAAGGTATATTGCATAGCATTTTTTATCAACTATAATTATTTATTTATTTTTTATTTATGATTTTTTTTCTTTGATATTACATCAAGTTACACATTTTGAGCGTGGTGACCGATAAATTAAACAATTTTTTTTCTTTTATTGAATAAATGAGAAGGTAATATCGTTTAAAATATTTTTGTTATCTTACAATACATGTAGGTTATTTAGGAATTTTCATTATTGAAACTATACGTTTATGGTTACTGAAATAAGAAACATACACTGTAGTATTTACTGTTCTACGTTTGTATGGAAACGTGAGCGACTTGTTTAACCCTCGGCCGAGCTACATGGTAGGCGGAGTGGGGTGTGTTAGGTTTTATTTTCGTTACGGAATTTTTTGATTCGGTCGCCGCGCTCAAAGCTCGCGATAGAAGCTATGCAATAGCTTAAAAAATATCAAGAAATCATTAATTGTTTATTTAATCAATTTACATTTTTGTCTATTTAAGTATTTCCTTCAACTTCACTTATTTCAATGATTGGCGGAGTATTAAAACAGGTATTTTCGCTGCACTGTAGGCATGCTACACTGCAGTATAAAGCTACTCGTTCGACACCCACAAGCGCTCCACAACCCTTTTTTACTATTATTTTGTTGATTGTACTAACTTTCTATTATAATACACTAGCCGACCCTTACCCACTTCGTTGGGCGTTAATTATTTTTGTGATGCAAATAATATACTTATACTTAAGTTTTCATCTCGCTCACATATAACTACCACCCCCTGTTTCAACCCCAAAAGGGGTTAATTTCTAAAAATACATTATTAGTACACCTCCACACCATCTATAGAGCATACATTTAGAATTTCAAGTCTCTTACTTCAAAAACATAGGACTTTCATACAAACTTCCAACTCCCGTTTTACCCTCTTAGGGGTGGAATTTCGTAAAACCCGCGGATTCCGTTCCCGTTGATTCTGTGAGGTGATGGTATCTTTCAACTCTTGCATAGAAAACTGGCAATCGTCATTCTCTTCTACATACTTGTATTTTTGCTTCATTGCTGCATCTATTTATCATCGAAATTCTCGAACCAACCTTTTTCTCAGCAGAGCTCAGATGAATAGAATTTTTAAGATAATTAATTATAACAATCAGAATGATATTTTGCTTCGAGTGTTTGTAAATCAGCTATATCAGAAATTCCTGTACAGCTATAAAGCTTACAATGGAGTAACTTAAAGTTGGAGTATACTAATATATTATATGAGATTTGTCTTCGTGGGTTTTTATTTAATTTTGCTTATCTTTCTTTATTAGCTTTTCGGCCACAGATGAAACAGTTTTTTCCCCACTCGAAAAAGCTCGATAAATCAGTTCTACTTCAGAGTTTCTTTTTCGAAGGCGAAAATGAAGTTTCATTGGGCCTCTTCTTATGTTTAAATATAATTTTTATGAATATATTTTTGGCGACAACCTGTATGAGCGTAAATGAATTCAGTTTGAAGATGAGGTAACAAGCTATCCTTTCGTTCTACCCTCTCCACGTTCTACTGCCTGTCCAAGGTCGTTATGACCCTTCATACGCTCCAACATTTCAATAAAATATTATTTTATGTCTATTTAGGTATTATTGAACGTATATAATACGAAAAAAAATATTTTAAATAAAATGACATGCTTAAGTATTAATTTTTTAGTTTTTGTTTAAATAAATAAAAAAAAATCAAAAGCACAAAAAATTATTGGGTAAACTTTACACTTTATAGTATATAAAAGAAAACCCCCCCTCAACCATTTAAATTCATTCACTGTAACAAAAGTCTGAGGTCAAAACCCCCAGACACTCCACTAATTATTATCAATCTACGATAACTTCTAGAAATTCCGCATAGAATTGTACTTATTTGTATATTTAGAACTTACAGAAATTACTGATAACGAAACAATTGTATATCTCTAATTTTTCTTCGGAAAATGTTTTCTTTAGTATACGCAAAGGAAAATGGTGTGTTTGACGTATAAGCGGATTAAGATCGACGTAATATTTTTAAAGACATTTTTTTGACTAAGTAAAAGTCTATACTGTATCCTAATTTCTATTATCATTTTGTTTTCATTCAAACTTTTTAATAATTCTGATTTCTCTGCAAGTCATGTTCACTTCAATACAATGGAACTAGGATTTTTTGTTTCAATTAGAAATAAATGATTCAAAGCAACAAAAAAAAAAGCAATTAACTGTACGAATTGAAAATACCTGGAACTTTTCATAGATCATTGTGAACTGCGTTTGTACGAAGCAAAAAATATAAACTGAAAACTGTAGAACATTTGAAATAGAGTTTCTAATTATCATGATTGCGAATCGTTGAAATAGAAATACATATTTTGTAAACGTTTTGAGTAATATTACTTAGTGAAAAATAAATGAAGCACAAATAACACAACATGCTGTGAAAACGGTTACTAAAACCTCTTTGAAACGAAATAAGATATTAAATTCTATTTCAATCAAACCTCTTTGAAAATCGAAATGTATTTCCATAAAACCTCTTTCAAAATGGAATTGACATTTAAAAGAAAAAATTAAATTCAATGTTATTAATTAAATGAGTAATCATAAAAATAATAAATTAATTACGTTCGGACCTGTGTACAACAATTACATAATAATTATACTTACATCGTCCAAAAACAATAAATTTCCACTTTTACACAAACACGTATAACTTACAAAAATACATCGTCAGTAACTGTAATAAGGCAAACAAAGCACTGTCGTTTATTAACCGACTTCAAAAAGAAGGTTCTATGTTCCACTATAGATATTGTTTTAAATCATAATTATCCAATGTGTTGTAAAGTGTACGTGTAGGTAAAGACGCGCGCGGTGCACTGCGCGCGCGCTGATGACAAGAAGGCTGTTATCACGAGATTCGAGTGGCAACAGTGCTACCATAAATGTTGTAACGTTTAGGACACATAAATAATGAATTAAATTATTTGCTATAATTTTATTCGTTTTGTTTTTGATTAAAAATTAAATGTCCACACACTACACAATTATGCTCGCACTATTTATTTTAAAATAAGGTAATAAAATATTTGCCTAGATAAAATTCAAAGTGCCGTGATTTAATATTATAGCGTCTATTCAAGAGAAATTTAAAAGTATAGGTTTAAAGAAATAATAGGTGACTTTAAAATACTTACATGGAAAAAAATAATTAATCGCACTGTGCATTTAGATGTCGACGTACTACAGTAATTATTATGTAAATATAAATATAGTTGTGTTTGATGCTCGCAAACGTCAGAACACCGACTTCAATTACATCGACAAGTAATACAGCGTAAGTGAACGAAAAAATTGTCAAGTAAATACATTAGATATAGCTCGAAAAGTACTTCTAACATCACAAATAAAATTTAAATGGGACCACATGTCACGCACCACACTTCGCTTAAAAAAATCATCGAAATCTGTCCAACCAACAAAAGGTTCTGAGGTAATACGTTATACATTAAAAAAAATACAATCGAATTGGGAACCTCCTCTTTTATGGAAGTCGGATAAAAAGTAAGTAATTATCCTAATGTTTACGCGAAATTTACTCATTGAAATGAAACAACTTTTACGGATTTTATCGCAGTTTATTAAGGTGGTCACGGGAGGACATTGCTGTAAACTTGTAAAGTATCCGAAACGTCGGGAAATTAAAAAACTTAATAAACCGCGATAAAATCCGTAAAAGTTGTTTCATTTCAATAAGTAACTATCCTTTAAACATACAACCAATAAAAATAATTCTCATAATTAATAAGATATATTATATCAGTCATAACGAGACCATGGTCACTCTTGCGCAATGGAGATGAATGAAAGCCTGCACGCTTCACAGACACGGAGATACGAACGCCAGTCACTTGCGCTTGCGCAGATTGAACTCTTGACACGTACCCGTTAAGTATCGTTAATTTGGTTTATCAATTATCATTTAAACAATTTAAATCAATAATTATAATAATAAAAAAGTGTGTGTGTCAGCTCCAACGCACGACTGGAGTTTACTCCTTCAGATCGATTGTCTAAATAGGTGTACAAAAAAGGCTTACTAGTCTAAGAAAAAGATTAGGGCGCCTTCAAATTTGCCAAATTTGAAGAATTTCAATTTGACAAATTTGAAGGCGCCCTTAATATCATATCAAATGGTAAATAAACTAATCAAACGAAATTATTCGTTCAGTAGACTTTAGTCTTCATATTTTTTTCATACAGTGGGCCTTATATGAAAATCGATTGTTAAGGAGTAAACTCCAAAAACGTCTTTAAGACTCCCTTGCTCTTTAGACCACAGGGCTGCCCCCCTGCTACCCCGTGCTGCTTTAGACCACAGGACTGAAGTAAAACGTAACGTAACTCTCTCTTTCTATCTTCATTAACTTATATCTCCCTCTCAACTTCGCACTTCCCGATCACACTTTTCGTAACGCTGTCGTCACGCATTCCCCAGCTGACTCCCCAAGTCAAGTGTGCGTAAAAAAGTTTTACTTTCATTTCTCTATATTTTTAATAAAAATTAATCTATACTAATATAATAAAGCTGAAGAGTTTGTTTGTTTGATTGTTTGTTTGTTTGAACGCGCTAATCTCAGGATCTACTGGTCCGATTTGAAAAATTCTTTCAGTGTTAGATAGCCCATTTATCGAGGAAGGCTATAGGCTATATATCATCACGCTAAGACCAATAGGAGCGGAGTCCACGCCGACGAAGTCGCGCGCAGAAGCTAGTATAATAATAATTCAAATAAATAATTTAATAACCATAAAGACGATAGATTTCCTCTAAACTGTTTAAAATATTTTTAGGTATAATTTAAAGTAATACTTTGTACATAAGAAACAAAACACAGTAATGAACGTCGTGACTTTTGAATACATCTGCGTATTTACGAGTATTTGAAATGTTTATTTAAATTGCTTCAGTCACATGTTATATTGTAAGTTTAATTTTACGATAACGAACTATTGAGGTATACCGCAAAACTTAAACGAGTTCTACACTTATTTATTTTGTTTCTTTGTTGTTTTCGTTAAAAATATTTAGTCTTCGAGTGTGTAATTTAAGTTAAGTTACATGTGTGTAATTCAAGGGCGGATCCAGCTTCGGCGCCAGGGGGGGGGGGGGCTCACAGTCGTGGTCAAGGCGCCGGGGAGGGGGGGTCACATAGTCGTGGTCAAGCCACAAGAAGCTATAGTAATTTAATTTTGATAATGATAGATACAGGTAAAAAGTACAAGTAGGTATTTTATTAATGTATGTAAGTACTGTACTTAAAAATATCTATATTGTGCCAAAAATCTTGTTTAACAATTTTAATTTGTGGTCCACCTAGGTCCTGGACCCAGCCCAGGGTGGGTCATGCTCATGACCCCATGACCCCCCGGATCTGCCGTTTATGTAATTATGTTGTGTTTTTTGTTAATCACATCAGCCTATAACACCCCACTATTGTAAAAAGTAAAAGCAGCAATTTACAAATTAAAAACCAGAGCCTTTTATTTCATAAAATACGTTCGAACAATGACAATGAATAAAAAAGGGCTGAATGTAGAGAAAAGAACGGCAGCTATAGGATTCAGAGAAATACGAACACTCCAGGACAGAAAAAATATACAAAAAGAATATATTAGAAATATATAATCTATACTAATATATAAAGCTGAAGAGTTTGTGTTTGGTCGTTTGTTTGTTTGAACGCGGTAATCTCTGGAACTACTGGGCCGATTTGAAAAATTCTTTCAGTGTTAGATAGCCCATTTATCGAGGAAGGCTATAGGCTATGTATCATCACGCTAAGACCAATAGGAGCGGAGTAAACGCTGACGAAGTCGCGCGCAGAAGCTAGTAACAGATATAATAAATTTAAATTTTTGGATAATTATAATAATATATATTTTTATAATTCATTTTTCATTGTAAATAAAATAAAGGTGTTAAGATAATTTTGTAAAGTAGTTTTATTTTTATTTTTATCGATAGAAAAATCGTAATGAAAAATGTATACCCGAACAATTATTTTCTTTACACCTCGAAAAGAACTTGAAATTAATCTATACTAATATAATAAAGCTGAAGAGTTTGTTTGTTTGATTGTTTGTTTGTTTGTTTGAACGCGCTAATCTCAGGATCTACTGGTCCGATTTGAAAAATTCTTTCACTGTTAGATAGCCCATTTATCGAGGAAGGCTATAGGCTATATATCATCACGCTAAGACTAATAGGAGCGGAGCACACGCCGACGAAGTCGCGCGCAGAAGCTAGTATTTTATAATAAGGAACTTGGGTTCTATCTGTTGTCCCACGACACCACACGCTTTTTATTGATTTGACCGGTTACATCCCACTGTTCGGATAAAGCCTTTTTCTCTAGAAGGGTCGTAGCTTAATCCACAATAGCAGGTACCTACTCGTGTGTACGCATATTTAATTATAGAAGAAGCATTAGAACTTAATACACTTCGCTATTTGGTTAAAATTCTCTATCAAGAGTCTTTATTAGGTTTCAATAATGAATTGAGATCGACAGCTATATGTGCTTTTTGAGGCTTGATTTGTTCACACACTTAACTTCAGCTTATCGCAGTCCCTTACTGGACATAGGCCTCCACAAAAATTGCGCGAACTCTTGTACGTTGCACATAGCTGGGCAGGCGGGTTGGTGACCGCAGTGCTGGCTTTGTAACACCGAAGACGCTGCTGCCCGTCTTCGGCCTGTGTATTTCAAAGCCAGCAGTTGGATGGTTATTCCGCCACCATAGTTCCAATGTGGTAGTAGAACTGTGTTATCCCTTAGTCGCCTCTTACGACATCTACGGGAATAGAGGGGGTGGTTATATTCTTTACTGCCGTAACCACACACCAATTATTTCGAACTCGATTTGTTACTTCTAAAATACAGTTATATTTAATATTGATAAAATATATAATAAATTGTATCCGAAATCGTTATTAGATGATTTACATTTTTATTTATATAAAAAGTGCGACAAACAAGTAGACGGCATCACTTTTTATTAAATGTTTAATGTCGCACATATATTATGCTATATTAGAGGTAATAGGTATCTATTGCTGGGTGCGTTACCAGCCTTTACTTATAAATTCTTAATTAAATCCAATTTAGTAATTTGCTTGATATATCCTATATATTATGTAGACTAGCATATTCGAATACTCACAATAATTCATAGGAATTTCTAATCTTTAACAGCGGCAACCGCGCCGGATATCCGCAAAAGATATCCCGTTTGCACATCGCCCCGCACATGAGAATTTATGTCAAAATATGAGGATGTGCATATTAATTTCCCTGGATTTTTCTTTTTTTGTGTCGACCATGGATGTAACGTTACTGGCAGCTGGTTTTTTTTTTGAAAACTGATTCTGAAAAAGGAAATAAAATTATTAGGTTCAGCATTACCGGTTAATGGTAAAGATACCTATCAGAATACCTAAGCTAGGTTTTCTGTGGTCCGCAGTAATCTTTTTCACCTTAGCTCTATTGCTCTGGCACCTTAAAGAATTTATTGTTTTACAATATCAAATCTATACTAAAATTAGAAAGCTGAAAAGTTTGGTTGTTTGCTTAAACGCGCAAATCTTAGGAACTAGTGGTTCGAATTGGAAAATTCTTTTTGAGTTAGAAATATATTTTTGAGTATGGATATATTCTTTTTGAGTATGGATAGCCCATTTATCGAGAAAGGTTTTAAGGCTATTTTGTAAGCCTCAAATTAACGCGGGTGAAACCGCGGGACACAGATAGTAAAAATATAAACGTAACATAGTAAAAGATATAAATTCAAACGCCTAACTTTTTCTGTCTCCCGCAGATAGTGTACGACTATTTCTTTTTTTATCGGGGTTTAGTTCACGTATTCGACATTGTCTACCCAGAGCGCCGGGCGTGACCAATAAAGTATTTAACTGGACATTTTTATTCAAGCTCGGCTGGTCGTTCTAATTGAAAATATTCTAAAAATTCGATTTAAAAGTAAAGAAGAAACGTTTACAAAAAGGGTACTTAGACTTTCTATTTTAAGAATAGTACATATAGTTGTAGTCGCTTCTAAGCTAAATAAGTTTTCTACACACAAGGAAATTCTAAAATATTTTTTATTATCATAATTAATATCAAAATTTCGATCCAGCGAGGTTCGAACCCGCACCCCCGACATACCGTGTCAGTGCTCTAGTCTAGCCAATTAAGCTATGGAACCATGTACTAAACTAATATTACTTGAAATATTACTAGTTGTATCTTGTCAATGTAAGGGCTTTTGTTTAAGTATTTTCTAAGAATCTAAAATCATAATTCTAAAAGTAACCCAGCCAGTTGTAGAGCCCGTTTAAAATGTAGGTACATTCCTGATTATAATACCCAATATGATTATGTACACATAAGGTACTTATTATCTTAGCTACTATCGTACTTAAAACATACTAAAACAATAATAGTAAAAAAAATATTTTCTCTTTTGAAATAATTTAATTATTTTATGCTACGTTTACAGAAGATCTACAGGTTAAACTGTCATGTACTCTTAACAATGAAAATAAAAATAAATCACAATTCAATTTGTCGAACCCGTGTCTTAGCAATCATGATCCAATGCTAGGAGGAAGGGTTTATTACTTACCCATCCTTCACCCCCCCCCCCTGCCCTAGGAAACAGGATTCATTTAAATCGATGTTTCCACGGTATTTCACTGGGACAACACTTTCGGAATATAAGCTAAGAGATTTTACATTTTAAAAGCGTCACCCTTAAATAATGGGTTTCTGAAAGAATGTTATTAGAATTGGAATTGTCCACTTTGACGTCCCTTATCCACATTTTATTTATTTTTTATTTATTTATCTATACTAATATATAAAGCTAAAGAGTTTGTTTGTTTCGTTGTTTGTTTGTTTGTTTGTTTGAACGTGGTAATCTCTGGAACTACTGGGCCGATTTGAAAAATTCTTTCACTGTTTGATAGCCCATTTTTCGAGGAAGGCTATAGGCTATGTGTCATCACGCTAAGACCAATTGGAGCGGAGTCCACGCCGATGAAGTCGCGCGCAGAAGCTAGTTTAATGCATAAAAAACTTAAACATAAGCCTATGTAATAAACGCTCAGATTCAAATGATTTCAAGAGTACCCTTTGGGCACGGAGAAGAATAAAACAAACATTTGTATATTCTTAACAGCGCTAAATATTTGTATATTCTTTGGAAACCTTTGTACTGATTAAGATCGAACTTGAGACAGCTAGAATAAATACCAGTTGCTTTAAATGCTGCACCAACACATCATCGTCGCCTATGTATGCCCATGAATGACAGAAATAGTGTATGCAGTAAATTGTTTATAACGTTTTTTTTATAAGTAAAAAATCTCTATATGTATTATTATAATATTACTGTAATAATACTTCTAAATAATAATAATAACAAACATTTCTTAAGATTTAACGTATACTTTTATCTTTTAAGTTTTCACAGCAGGAAATATCCTGCTCGAAATCTGGAGCAGCCCAACTGGGGATGTACCTCGACCTTCCAGAAGATCACAGCTAAATAATACTACTTTCAACCAGTGTTGTATTCCTGTGGTGAGTAAGGTGAACAGAGCTCCTGGGCAAGATTGGGGGTAGGGACAGCAACGCGCTTTTGATGCTGCTGGTTTGACAGATGTTTATAGGCTACGGTAATCGCTTAACATCAGGTGGGTCGTACCGCGTACGTTTGTTTGCCGATCTAGTATTATAAAAAAGAACAAGCAATCTTCGTAAATATAATTTGCTCATAATATAAAACAGGCGCTTTTACGGAACTAACTGGTAGTAGCGCGACTTTATTAAGGGGTATTACGTAACGCAAAATTTGAGTACTTTTGAGTTTTGACCCAACCTCTCCCCCATCGCGCCGTAAAGTTTTCCTGTACACCCGGGTTTTCAAAAGCTAAAAGCACTGGTCTAGTAGTAAATAAAATATTTATTTATAGTTATAATAGTAAACTATCAGACTAAATCATCGATAAGTAATATTAAAACTAATGTTTTAAAAGTTAGATACATTTCGATTGTCGTCGTATATATAATTATATATCAATAATTAGAAACGTTAATTAAAAAATCATATTGAATATTGAATTAATTTTGATTTAAATTTTAAACAAGAGTTGCACAAAGAAAAAAAAATCGAATTTGAGGTCATATTAAGAATTTTTATCTCCTATTTTTTTACTTTAGTTTACAATATTTTTTTTTGTATATTAATGATGCAGTTGTAAAATATATCAAAAAGTACACGCGAGTTTAAAAAAAATATTGATAGGTTCTCTTTTTTGTAGTCGGGGTTTCACTCAACACACTTATCTACAAAACACTCGATACACTTATCATCACCATAATAACTTTTAGTGCTTCCTTTTTGGCGGGAATATAAGGACGTCATAGTGGCAGGAGACCCTTAATATTTGGGGACAGAATGGGTCGTGCATGTGATCCGCGGTCATTGTCGTTATCTAGTTCTGAAGGTTAAGAACCGTCAAAAAGAAGGGTTATGAACGTGATTAGGGGTGTAGACTGTAGAACTTTGCAAACGCCATTGAACTTAAAAAGTAAATCCCATCTAGTAGTTTATCTATATATATAAAAGAGATATCCACCCATTGACTCATCACGATATCTCTGGAACCATAAGGCGTAGAGACTTGAAATTTGGTAGGAATATTCCTTTCGCAGAGTAGAGGTAAGCTAAGAACGGACTTTAAGAAATTCCACCCACAAGAGGGGGTTGCGGGGGTTAATATCATTTATGGCAAAACAACGTTTGCGGGGTCAGCTAGTAAATACCTATATATATATATATATATACATCTTTCATACCAAGAATCTGTTTTGTCCTCAATTCAATATGTATCAGATTTTTTTATTGACTTTGGGCAGGAAATTTCCTGCTCAAATATGGAGCAGCCTGACTAGGTTAATACCTCGACCTTCCAGAAGATTACATTACAGTTAAATAATACTGTTTTCAAGCTGTGTTGCGTTCCTGTTGGTGAGTAAGGTGACCAGAGCTCCTGGGAGGAATAAATGATAGGTTCGGCAACGCGCTTGCAATGCTTATGGTGTTGCAGACTATATGGTCTATAAGCTACGGTAATCGCTTACCATCTGGTGAGCCGTGCGCTTGTTTGCCGACCTAGTTAATACATACATATGTATATACATAATTATATAAAATTATCGTGTCACAATGTTAGTTACAATACTCCTCCGAAACGACTGGATTGATTTTAATGGAACTTGGTGTGCATATCGGGTAGGTCTGAGAATCAGCCAACATTTATTTTTCATAAGGGGGGAGGGGGATTAAAGAGGTTAATAAGATATATGGCAAAACAATGTTTGCGGGGTCAGTACCTACTACCTATATAAATAAAAAAAACTAAAATCTCTGATTTTGAAATATGTTATTAACAAAAACAATATAATATACATAAAATATATTAACGATATAGTAGGTACATTATTAATAATTTGAAAAGGTATATTATGTACCTACAGTGTACACTTCTTTGCAATGCCAAAAGAAAAAAAAAATTGTCCCCGCCTACAAGAAATATTTCGCGGCATTTATTCAATAATCGTAAATTGTTTTAACCCACTCAAACTACAATAAAAATAGTTTAGTTAATCGTGTGCAATATCATACAAGGAAAAACACGCGTCCAATTGTCTTCATCGGTTCGCAGTTCGTTCTAAAATAAATAATTATGTAATTGTGTTTGCTAGCAAACGGAAAAAATCCGACTTCAATTACATCTACAAGTAGGTACCTAATACAACGTTATTAGACGAAAAATATTGTGTTTGCTCGCAAACGAAAAAAAACCGACTTCAATTACATCGACAAGTAATACGACGTAATAAGACGAAACAATAATCAAGTAAATACGCGCTATGAAAGATTACTCAAAAAGTTGTATTCAGTTTTCGATCTAATTTAAACAAGACTACAAGACAAGTATTAGCTTTCGATTAAAGTAAGAATCATCGAAATCGGTACACCGAGTAAAAAGTTATGCGGTATAATATAACGTAGGTCGACGAAAAAGTAGTCACGTAAATACGCATTATTAGATATAACTCTAAAAGTACTAGTCAGATCTCAATTAAATTAAAATGGGACCACATGACACGCAACACCTTTCAATTAAAACAAAATTGATCGAAATCGGTCCACCCAGTCAAAAGTTCTGAGCTAACATACATAAAAAAAAAAAAAAAAAACATACGTGTCGAATTGAGAACCTCCTCCTTTTTTGGAAGTCGGTTAAAAATTAACGAACGCACTAGTTATCACTACGATTTTCGAAGGTTCCCCTCGATTTCACTGGCATTCCATCATCAGATCCCGGTTTCCTTATCATGGTACCAAACATGGGATATCTCCTATCCAACAAACAAAGAATTATCAAAATCGGTTCACAAACGACGAAGTTATGCCTGAACATACATTTAAATAATTGTGTTTGCTCGCAAACGAAAAAAAAGCGACTTCAATTACATCGACAAGTAATACAACGTAATAAGACGAAAAAATAGTCAAGTAAATACGCGCTATTAAAGATTACTCAAAAAGTTGTAATCAGTTTTCGATCTAATTTTAACAAGACTACAAGACAAGTATTAGCTTTCGATTAAAGTAAGAATCATCGAAATCGGTACACCGAGTAAAAAGTTATGCGGTATAATATAACGTAGGTCGACGAAAAAGTAGTCACGTAAATACGCATTACTATTTTTTAGTAGTTTTTTTTATATTAGATATAACTATAAAAGTACTTGTCAGATCTCAATTAAATTAAAATGGGACCATATGACACGCAACACCTTTCAAGTAAAACAAAATTGATCGAAATCGGTCCACCCAGTCAAAAGTTCTGAGCTAACATAGATAAAAAAAAAAAAAAAAAAAAAAAAAACATACGTGTCGAATTGAGAACCTCCTCCTTTTTTGGAAGTCGCTTAAAAAAAAATTATACGGTCGAATTGAGTAACCTCCTCCTTTTTTGAAGTCGGAAAAAAATTATGTTGATTGATAGGTGTTGTGTTGCTAGGTACGTAGTACCCACTGTACGCATGCGCGTGGTCCCCGCTCATTTCTCACAGGACTGTCAGTTTGAGAAGCAACATAACCTAAAATTTAGTATAATAACAAAACAATATTCAATATTAATAATACGCGTACATCAGTCTGTCCTTCAATTGGTCAATACTTCGGACCACGTTATAAATTGGAGATCGTTTTAAATCATTTTAATTTGTGACTATCAGTGAATGGACAATCAATAGACGCTCGCCGTCGTGATTGTGATATTTTTGTTAGTGATGTGTCTTATAAGTGATTTTAGGACTTAAAATTATAAACATTACTGAATTTTTTTTTATAGTTTGAGTGAAAAATGTTATTTTAAAATAAAACAAGTTTAGTAAGTGCCGGCAATTTAACAGCTGTTACAGGTTAGACAAAGATGTGAATAAGTTCTGTCTCTTTCTTGAAATTAAAAAAAAATCGGCAGTAAAGCACAGATTAGTAAATAGTACTACGGTTAAAGGTTAATTTTTTTTAAACCTAATGATATTTTTTATCTCTCATTTTATCTTTTTAATGGTTTTGTAAGTTTTTTTACTTACATTTTGTTTTATTAATACTAATATAAATGAAATAGAAAGTAACTTAATATATTAAGGGGTTTTCTATATGCTTTTTAATTAATAACTATGTACAGATGTCCTTGAACCCTTCATATTAGCGCTCTTAAGCCCTGCGCGCACTAGTGACATTTGTCACCGTGACAAAATATTCTTTGTCACTGTCACGTCACCGTCACCTTCGCGACTGCGCGCACTTGCAGTGACAGATTATATACAGATATAGGTTGTCTGTGAGCTCGTTTTTAGAAATAGAAAGAAATACAATAATAAAAAGTATTGGGTTCACCCGCTTTGGAGTGATAGGCTGATAAGTGGAAAGTTCTACACCATGTTTGCCAACCTACGTACATATGACACGTGACATTTTGTCGCGTCACGGGCATGTTGGCGTCCTCCGCGGACAAAAAAGTCACCAAATTGTCACGCATCCAAGTGCGCGCACCTCCATTAGGGATGATGGACGCGGTGACAGTGACAAAACGTCACGGTGACAAAATGTCACTAGTGCGCGCAGGGCCTTACACACGAACGGCACGTTGCCAACGGCAGCCGTCGACTGCCGTCGAGCGCCGTCGGCGGCGCGCCGTCGGCTGCAGTCCTCTGCTTCTCTTAGTAAAGGAGCCAAGTATCCAGTAGTTTTTGAATTCGTTCATTACAAACGAAAATCCAAAAATAAAAAAACTTTCCTCTTTGTAATCACTTCAGCCTCACAGTCCACTGTTGGACATAGGCCTCCACAAGTTCGCGCCCGACATTATGACGCGAACTCATGTGTTTTGCCCATAGTCACCACGCTGGGCAGGCAGGTTGGTGACCGCAGGGCTGGCTTTGTCGCACCGAAGACGCTGCTGCCCTCTTTGTAATATTAGCATAAATATAAATAATAAAAAGATGTAAGTAATTTAGATTATTTGTTTAAGAGGGCGCATAAGGCGAGCAAAAAATCAGATTTCACCCGCGCGACCGTGACTAATTGATGAAACAAAATATACACAAAGCCTCGTGTCAGAGTGCGATAGACGATATAGTTTTGAGCGCATTACGAATGTAAAAAACGACAAATATGTTTATATTATAATTATATAATTCCAAAACTAAAAGTAATTACTTTAAATGCCTATGCATAGCCTTTACTCATATTTAAATGTAATTAATTATAAAATTTTTGTCTTAATGGTCATAACCATATCGAGTATAAAAACAAAAAATATAAAAATTAGAGGTTACTTCGTGATTATATTTTATCGAGGAAATTTCCTTATTTTATGTTTTTGATAAAGGTTAACCCTTGCAAATATCACGTAGTTTGTCATATATTTTTATTTTAAGATTTGGTCTGGAATTTTTCATGTCAAAACAAATAGAAGATTGGTAATTTTGCATTATGCGCGCTCTTAATGAGATCAACATCATTTAACACCATTTTAAGTTGAAACAAAATACAAGTACTACCTATAGGAACAACAATACATAATTATTATTAGTTACTTCTATTTTAATAGCAATGGCTAAAAAAAAATCAAAATTCGTAATTTTTCGTTTTTCTCGGCGGCGACGAAGTAAAAACAATAACAATGTTTCTTCTTCGGAATTAATTTTACAACTGGCTCCTTTACTAAGAGAGCCGACGTGTGAGCGGCATGTTCTCAACGGCAGCGGACTGCAGCCGACGGCGCTCGGCGGCAGTCGATGGCTGCCGTCGACCTCTGCCGTTAGCAACGTGCCGTTCGTGTGTAAGAGCTTACTTGTTCACCTTGAGTGAATCGATGACGTTACAAAATCTATATATACTCGTATAAAAGAGATTTCCACCCATTGACTCATCACGATATCTCTGGAACCATAAGGAGTAGAGATTTGAAATTTGGTAGGAATATTCCTTTCACCGAGTAGAGGTCAGCTGTGGCTTAGAACGGGTTTTACGAAATTCCACCCAGAAGAGGGGGTTGCGGGGGTTAATAACATATAAGGCAAAACAACGTTTGCGGGGTCAGCTAGTTTGTAATAAAATGTCCATGTAATTGATTAATTTTTAAAGTAATAAGTTGACCAAATTAGTATTTTAAAAAAAAATAAGCTAAAAAAAGAAACGTTCAAGTGCGAGTGGGATTCGTAATCGAACTGTTAGCTAGGTATATTATGTTTAAAAAACAGTTAAAACGAGGAAAATTACAAGAGTCTCTTTGCCATATAAAAGCCAATAAACCAAAAGAAGTTAAGTATAAACTTTTAAGCACAACAGCACTGTTACAGCACTGGTTTGTGACTGTTGCGCTGGCGGTTGCGGGTTCGATCCCCGCACATGACAAATATTTGTACTGGCCATACAGATGTTTGCCGTGGTCTGGATGTTTGTGCAGTCCTTGTGAGTCTCCCCGGCATAGGAGAGCAAGTTAAGGCGTCGGTTCCGGATTCCCGGTTGCTTACATCCGGTAAGCTAATGTTGCTGATAGTATCGATTTTCGTGAGTTCTTCCGATTTAAGGCAATACTAGTTGTGTTGCCAGATGTTGCGATTAGTAGGATCGTCCCGATTTTAAGGAGACACGTACCGTTTTTATCCCAATTTTACAATATCGATACTCATGTTGTGCTTACGCTTACGCTTCAGCCTGTAATATCCCACTGCTGGGCATACGTACGCCTCTTTCCCCATGTAGGAGAAGGATCAAAGCTTAATCCACCACGCTGGTCCAATGCGGGTTGGCAGATATATTCCCTACTATGAGTAACGATCGCTATCAGGTGTACATGATAGCAACCGGGAATCCGGAACCGACGCCTTAACTTGCTCTCCTATGCCGGGGAGACTCACAAGGACTGCACAAACATCCAGACCACGGCAAACATCTGTATGGCCAGTACAAATATTTGTCATGTGCGGGGATCGAACCCGCAACCGCCAGCGCAACAGTCACAAATAATTTAAAAAAAAATAAATTTAAAAAAAAATTCGATCTAGGCCTCAAATAGCGGACGTAGTGCCCACAAATGTGAGAAAAACTGAGATTTTTCTAAATTTTACAAAAAATGGCATACACCGCGAGCTGTTTGAGATAAAAAAAAATTTTTTGGTTTTGTAACCCACCTCCCCCTCCGCACACGCACGTTCAGGATTATCCATTCATTACGGGACACCCTGTATATTCTAACACAAATTAATTTTTAATATAGATCCAATTTATTTTGTGACTAAGTGTATTAATTTTTTTTTTATTACGTCAGCTATAAATTCTAAAATGGTTGGACGTCAATTACCTTTTTTGTGGCATGTATTTAAAACCTCTTGATATTCCGTCGATTCGAGCAGATTAAAAAGATCAAAGGATAAGACGTACTTATAGAATATAGATCATTAGGTGATAGTAGGCTGGATGGCAAATCCATATTTCCTGAATCAAGCTCAAGTGTTAAATTTTGCCTTAAAATTATTTCCTTATCGGCTTTGAAGGAAAATATGAGCGTACCTAACTGCATATTTTAGGTAGAAAATTTGTAAAAAAAGCGTATCGGTCGATCCACCTTACTTTTCAGGAAGTAATTTTTAAAAGTGAACTTCCGTTTTAGAACGACACCGATCTGGTGTAGTGGTAAGATTAGTCGCTTAAAACACCGACAGTTTGCGGGTTCGATTGCCGCTTGAATATTTCTTTCCGGTTTGGATGTTTGTCTTTGTGTGTCTCCACTCCATGCCTCGAAGAGCACGTTAAGCTGTCGGTCCAGCTTGTTATCTTAATATCTGATAGCTATCGTAACTCATAGTAGGGAATATATCCGCCAACCCCCAGTAGAGCAGCGTGATGGATTAAGCTCCAATCCTTCTCCTACATGGAGAAAGAGGCCCGTGGATTCCCAACAGTGGGATGTTACAGGCTGAAGGCGAAGAACAAAATTTATCAGATGCTTCTACTGAGGGTTAGATCCAATTTAACACCTTTTAAACTTATACTAATCTATATATATATAAGAGATTTCCACCCATTGACTCATCACGATATCTCTGGAACCATAAGGCGTAGAGACTTGAAATTTGGTAGGAATATTCCTTTCGCCGAGTAGAGGTCAGCTAAGAACGGATTTTACGAAATTCCACCCACAAGAGGGGGTTGCGGGGGTTACATATATGGCAAAACAACGTTTGCGGGGAAAGCTAGTGTTATATAAATTCCTTAATAACAATTTTAAGTTAGTTCTTATTTTAAAAAAAGAGTCGCTTATAAAAACAAGTTCACTATCAAATGTTGTCGTAAAAATGAAATTGTGGAAAACTAAACTAAAGGAGTTTTGAAGAAATCTTACAAACATCGCAACGCCTTTGATATTCTCTTATGTAACATCCTTCACGATACAATCATTATTTTAACATTTTTCAATATCACGCTATGCCAATAAAGAAATACCTTATTTCGCCTAATACTCTTTGATGAGTTCGCGATACTATCGACAATTCGTCGATAAGATAATACGTCTTGCACTTTTGCGATACACGATCGATATTCAATCATAAATCCATTTTTTAACATTTACAAAGATATAATCATTACATAATCATAATCATCACATTTCTAGATTATATCTAAGTCTATATGTAGCTGTATCAGTTAGCTGTTTGGCTGTTTCCTATAAAAAAAACAATTTATTTGCTTACTTTAGGAACATGTGTGTGTATTTAAAAGATATTTATTATCTACTAGCTGCTGTGCCCGCGAC
Organism: Melitaea athalia; assembly: GCA_905220545.2. NCBI lineage: Eukaryota > Metazoa > Arthropoda > Insecta > Lepidoptera > Nymphalidae > Melitaea > Melitaea athalia. Next base: position 22,925,788 of record HG992178.1, read on the forward strand.
TTAGTCCGCGTGGAATTAAAATTACATCAGCTATCTGCCAGTGAAAGTCCCGTCAACAGCTGTTTCAGAGATTAGCCAGAACAGACAGACAGACAGACAAAAATTGTAAAAAATATTATTTTGGTTTACCTATGTATCGCATATGTACCGTGTATAGATCCATATATGCATTTAGTAAAAATCGGTTATTTTAATATTACAAACAGACACTCCAATTTTGCAAAAGAACGCCTAATGGTGAGCGTTTATGTTTAGCGACCCTACCCTTAAGTCTACCGAGGAAATCTAGCAACTTTTATTCTTCACAGGAACACAACCACTTGAGAGCAGCATTGTTTGGCTTCTAATAAGGTTCTTCCCCAGTCGGACTACTTTAAATATTCGAGTTATTTTCTGACGTGCCCTATCATTCTAATAATATTATACACTCCCTGTTACCTGTTTACTATGAAAATGATCAGCAATTTCCAGATACCGGAAAGTTTTTATATAGTTTTATTTTTTAAAGAGTAAAAGAATTTAAATAGTAAATCAATGATTTCAGCAGCTATAGTACTAAACCTGTTGATATCGCCAGATTTCTTGGCATTCACTGTGAGAACTGTTCACAATAAATATTATTTGTCTATTTATATTATTCATTCTTTTTTTTTGAAATTTATTAATTGATTTTAATGGAAACAAACAGTACATAATAATTTTTATACTAAGCAGATATTTCGAAAATCATCACCAGAACAGTTTCCCATGATTTTATTAACACATACCTATAATATACCTATAAGTAGGTACGTGACGTAGATGCGTATATTCGAAACCAAGCAAACTCAAATGAATTAATGAAATTACAGTGTGAAATTATTTAATTTACCGATTACAACAAAAATAAAAATTCTTATCTAAGTTTACTTGTGAAGTTAATAAATATTTTGATATACATATATTTGGTTTTCCTATACCCGTGGAAATTATTATTATAGCATTTATCTTGCATTTATCTATTCAATAACTGAGTTAAATGATTTTGCGTTTTAAAATGAATTTTCTAACTAAATATAACTTTAGCTAGAGTTCTAATATTCCAAGTGAAATAGAGTGGAAAGATTAGTCGCTTAGCATCGCACCATTTCATTTTACGAACAGCTAATATTTCATCGAAGCCGTCTTCGCCACGCCCCACAGTGGTCCCGATTTAATAAAATATCGGCATTGATGCTAGAGGCACGAAAATTTTACTGATGGTTAACACTAAGATAACTAATAAGACAAAAATATATTATCATCCTACCACGACTATTTCTTGGTAAAAAAAATAATTACTTTTTTTTTGTATGAAAGAAATTACATTTCTGTTGATTTCTCGAAATTCTTAAGAGTTGTCAAGATGGCGATCACACATGTTAGAAAACAAGTGATTCTGAGTATTTCATGCTGAAAGATTGTTGAAAGATTGCAAAAAAAAATGACCCAAGAAGAATTCCGGGAAAGAACTGGTTTATTAATCGATGTAGTTAAACAGGGATTTGGCACCACCAACGACGGTAATACAGCAAGAAGGTTTTTCACAAATTATGAATTATCTGCTAAAATAACTGGCATTCACCCTGATTTAATCAAAAGGCTTGCAGTTATTTTACAAACTATTTCATCTGGGCAACTCATTAATACGAGCCTGTTTAGGGAATATTGCAGAGAAACAGCAATACTTTATATTAATTTATATAAATGGTATTACATGCCTTCAAGTGTCCATAAGCTGTTGCTTCATGGTGCAGACATTTGTGAAAGTTTCTCATTTATTCCCATAGGCATGCTTTCCGAAGAAGCATCCGAAGCGCGAAATAAAGATTTCCGGAACGTTAGACTGGCCCACACAAGAAAAATCGGTAGAGTTCAAACTAATTTGGACATCATCCACAACTTTCTAATTAGCTCAGATCCCTACATCACTCATATTAAACCAAAATTTGTTCGAACGCAAAAACTATTATTTCCCGAAGCCAGCGCATTGATCTTAAACAATGAATTACTTTCAGAAGAAACAGAGATTTCTCAAGAAAACGTTGACCCAAATATTATGTGAGTTTTATTTCTAGTGGACTAAACTACTACTCATAAATGAAGGTACTCCGCTGCGTTGAGTTTGTATTTCTTCAAACTTATCTCAAAAACTATTATTAAATTTAAAATTAAGCATTTCAGTTACTATGTAATTCAAAAAGCAGGACATATTTAATACAAAAAAAATCGATTTTTCAACCCGCAATAACTCAAAAGTACGCAGAGATAAGTAGAAAGTATCTTCGCGTGAAATACTCAGAATCACTTGTTTTCTAACATGTGTGATCGCCATCTTGACAACTCTTAAGAATTTCGAGAAATTGACAGAAATATAATTTCTTTCATACAAAAAAAAGCAATTATTTTTTTTAACCAAGAAATAGTCGTGGTAGGATGATAATATATTTTTGTCTTATTAGTTATCCTAGTGTTAACCATCAGTAAAATTTTCGTGCCTCTAGCATCAATGCCGATATTTTATTAAATCGGGACCACTGTGCGCCCGCGGTACTGATGGCATAAACATTAAAAAATGAATACAGTGGTCGCCCAAAGGTCGAATTTCGACCATAATTAAAAATTTAAATTAAAAAAAGACTAAAATAAAGAATTCCTACTTTTTTGATTTTTGACCACAGGGTCAAATTGAACAATTAAAAAAAGTACTCTTTGTTTATTGTTAAAGTGTGTAACAATAAACAAAAGAGTAATGCGTGTGTGTCAAATACATGGTAGTGTGTGTAACATATTTTTTTATTGATTTAATATATTTTTATGCATAATTAAAAAAAATATTAGCATTCTGCACTCCTTCTCTATCTCTAAACTATAAGTGTGCGTATTTCCATACTCCTCCGTCCTCGCAATTTTTGTAAAAAGGGGTACCTACAAACTTTTTGATTCGCGTATAATGACAATGAGCGCTGTTTCATTGCGAATACGATGATATATAGAGTTGCCTGCTAGAAGTCTGGTTGGCGGTTGCCGTTACGGCGTATATAATATAGCCTGGTAGGGAATTTTCCCGCCAACTTTTCGCTATTTATCTTTAACATACTAAAGAAGTCTAGTTCGTTCGTATCTTAGACTAACATGTATAAAAATTAATATCTTATCTAATAGTACAATAGCGTCAATAGCATAGCATCGATATGAATATTATTTTTATCACATTCACTCCTATTCTATTTCAGAAACGAAATCGTATAGAATTATTATTTGATTTCTCTTTTGGTATACTTAGTAAAAAATTTTCGTTGCCTAAATGCAATTGTTCGGCCAAAGGTCACGTCTTTAAAAAGTGATTTTTGTGTCTATGAATAAATATAAATACGCTTAACCTTAGCTGTTGTATGTTTAATTCAACAATATGTCCTCCCGTGACCATGTTGCTATAAAGTATCCGAAACGTCGGGTTTGTAAAAAACCTTATAAACCGCGATAAAAACTGAAAAAGTTGTTTCATATTTATTTGCAAAATCAATTTCAATCATCCATAACAAATCAAATATGCGCTTGTGCTGAACTGCTGACGCTACTTTAAACTGGAGTTTGTCAGTGAATCCGAGTGAGATCAGACAATAAATTATGTCAACAGGAGTTCGGCTTTTGTTAAGACTTAAGAACGAACTAATTTTTCAAAGTCTAAATTTTATTTGACTGTATATAAACCTTTTATCGGTGTAGTGTTTCATTGTATTCATGAGTCATCAAATTTCCACGAAACAGTATAAAATGTTTTTTGCTAATTATCTCTCTTATCACATCAGCCAGCTGACGCAACTCGACCTAGATCTACAGATAACATCAGAATCGGTCGGTAAATTATTCACATACTTTTCCTAGCGAGTAAAGTATTTTATTTCTTATGGCATTCAGTTCATTTGTTAATACCGTTAAAAGGTGGCGTGACTGAAAACGTGCCAATTTAAAAACTATAAGAGAGAAAGAGACAGACATATTCAATCTATCATCGTCATCAAAAATCATCAGTGAGGCTGTTTATTCGTGGCCGTGAACTTGCAGAATCGTACGAGAATATAATCGTAATTAATGCAGATAATATTGTCTTCTACATTATACGTAAGACACCCGAAGTTCCTGACGCAAAATTTAAGACTGATAATAAATAATGTTTTAAATAATTTAAAACTGTGTTAAAATTAAGATTTAAACGAATCGGGGACCAATAAAGATAACGAAGTGATTATTAATATAGATAAAAGGAAACAAGTGTCTTATTGCAATAATATTACTTTAGCGGTTGATAACATTTGTGATAAAATTTATATTATCGGGTATATCAAAGTTTTACACATGACAGCTGAGACTGATATCGTTACAAATGGTATTCGTAATTCGCCGGAGCCGATCAGTACGAAGCTGTTTCTATCCGACGAGGATACGGTCAAGCATGACGTCTCCGGGAGTGTGATGGACGGTCTGATAATGGAGGTTAAAGATTCATACACGGTGTACAGGACGAGATGGGTGATGCTCGCGTTGTTCGTACTATATTCAACGTCGAATTCCCTCCAGTGGACACAGTATACGATAATATCGGATGTAATTGTGAAGTACTATGGTGTCACGAGCAATGTTGTGTCATGGACGTCTATGGTGTATATGATAACGTATGTGCCTCTGATATTTCCGGCGAGCTGGCTGCTGGATAAAACGGTGAGTGATTTTTTTATTATTATTCATTTACAAATGTAAGTATTAGATACGTTGGTATATTGACATTTAATCGTTCCAAGCTCATGATTAGATGTGTTTTGGGGCTGTCTATAATTTAGTTATATTTATTGATAAAACAGTTCGAACCTTAATCTAGTTAAATAATATCATCGTTATCATAGAGTATAGTATCAGTAGATTTTTCGTAGATTATTTGCTAGATTTAAAAATAAAGTAATATCAAAATCTATTAAAACTAATTAGTTTTATTAGCTAAAGCTAGTTTTTCTTTGTAAATCTTTTCGCACTAATTGTATTAATTGTATATACATTGCTCTTTTCTGTTCTGTCCTTGTGAATCTTATCGTCATTTTGCATTATAAACATAATAAAAGTCAATGTTTATTTTATTAATACAAGTACCGAGATAAATGTTTAAATATAACAATGTGTTTTCTTTTCCAATGTAATTTAATTACTAAGTGTTTACTGCTACTGTTAACTTTTTTTTTACGTGGGAAAATCCATCATGGATAAGCTCCGGCGCGGGGGCGCCAAAGGGTCATGTCAGACTCCTACTGACTAAAAACCACCACGTGTGAGCAGTCTTTAGCATGGGTGGGGCGAGATGGGGTCTCGCTAGCAGGTGGCGGTAGGCCCGGACGTCTGAGCATCCGAGCCCCGGCAGAAAATTGGGAACTGTTGCTGTTAACTGCTCCAGCATTTTCTTAATCTTAACTGTAGTCAGATCTAGATTAACGCAACATAACGGAAGACTCATCCCTCGAATAAACTCTTGACGCAGAAAAATAAACAGAAAACGCGATTTTCCAACGTTGCTTATTTAGTTCAAGACAAATAATATTCATTTTGTATAAACGCTGTATTTGTGTTTACTTTTCATTTCATTCTTTATGCATAATTTGTTGATATTATAAAATGTCGTCCATAATTTAAGTTCCTATTTTTGAAGTGAAATTTCTTTAGAATCGTTGTGATTTCAAACCGGATGCAACGGCAAAAAGACAGGGAAGGACGAGCCGCAGTACGGCCGGACCGCGCTTCAAGCCGCTAATTTTAAATTAGTTTTTTTTAATTAGTTTTTTTTTTTAATTAGTTTGCCATAGAAGTTTCACTTCTATCGTGTGTGAATCGCACACACACCTTTTTTTCCTATTTATAAAGGAGGTCTTTGCTTATCAGCGGAATGTTTACACTTTACAGGCGCATTAGGTTAGGTATTACGTATTAGCGTACCTATTAGTATTATGTCAAAATCTTTTATAACTCAAAAATTTCCAAAATTAAATAAATAACTATTATCAATTTTAAAATCTATGTAAGTTGATATCAAGAAAATGATGTAATTATAGGAAGCCTTACCTCCTTAATCGAAGACATTAATCGGATTTTGTAATATGGAATTTTTACAAGAATATAATTATGAAAAAATTATTTTCTATTACTCTGGAAAATAAGAAATGTTAAAATTAGTTGTCACTAAACACTTTAATTTCCTACAGAAATTTAAAATCTATTTCGAGTAACACGGGATATACTGCTTCAAATATTTCAAAATCTGCCTTTGTCTGATGGTCGATTTACATTAGACGAGCGAATGCTCATTCTATCCCCACTACATCAAATTCTTATCAAATTTTTTTAGTGTAAACAGGCGTAGAGCATTCTTTCGTTGTTATATAAAATATATGAATACGAGTGTTCAAAGATCAAGAAAGAATGATCTTGTTCTAGCTCTAGCTCTTTGTTCGTTTGGTCTAAATCCACCCTGATAAGTTCGTACTCGTACAAGTGAAATCGAGTTACTTAGATTGAAAGGATGAATCGGAATGTATTTTCGCTAAATCGTCGTTGGAAACTAACCGCGTTCCGTTCTTGCAAATCTTGTTATTGGAAATGGATATTTTTTAGTTTCATAGAAAAAAGGTTGCTTAGAATATCCTCAATATCTTCAAAAGTACATGACCTAGATTTATGAAATAAAGACTACATTAAAGAATATTTTAACGTGCTTAAATGAAAATTAAAAAAATATATATTCAAGCTGATAAATGTAAAATAAATAAAAATGCGTAGTTTTTTTAGTATTTTCCTAAATGTAGATTGGTTACAGATGTTCCGTTATCACTAACTTTAGTATTTTTTGTTGCCTTTGTGAGCTCGCAATGCTGTTTTTTTTATGTGATGCTGCAGAATATTCTGCCATTCCTCTATTAGAGCTTCTTTCATTTCACGTAGCGTGATTGGCGGCGGATTGTAGAAGTATGTATGACATGAAAATAACGTTGTTTATTATTAATGGCTAAGCAAATAAACTTAATTTACCAAAAATTACATCTTATAATTAAATTTAACTGAGGTAGGGCACAGCAGGAAATATCCGGCTCATAATCTGGAGCATCCCGACTGTTGAAGAGCCCCGACTTAAAAGAAGATCACAGCTAAATAATACTGCTGTCAAGTACTAACTTAAAATCGATATTCTTCAGAAAACAAAAAAAATTTGCTAGCCCACGGACTCTTTTATGTAACAGGCTATTTACAATGACTTACTTTTTCGGAATAATTCCCAATTGACAATTAGGTACATTATTATTCATTAATATTCCTAATCTCTTTTTAACCGACTTCTAAAAAAGGAGGAGGTTCTCAATTCGACTGTATTTTTTTTATGTTATATCGAATAATGCGTTTTTACTTGACTAATTTTTCGTCGACCTACGTTGTTTTATACCGCATAACTTTTTCTTCGGTATACCGATTTTGATGATTCTTACGTTAATCGAAAGCTAATACTTGTCATGTAGTCTTCGTGAAATTAGATCGAGATCTGATTACAACTTTTTGAGTAATCTTTAATAGCGCGTATTTACTTGACATTTTTTCGTCTTATTACGTTGTATTGCTTGTCGATGTAATTGAAGTCGGTTTTTTTTCGTTTGCGAGCAAACACAATTATTTCGTCTTATTACGTTGTATATTGTATTACTTGTCGATGTAATTGAAGTCGGTTTTTTTTTTCGTTTGCGAGCAAACACAATTATCTTTAATAAAAAAGTCTGAAAAGGTTTAAAATCATAATGGGGTCCTAAATGTATAAAATTTCTTCAATTAGAACCACAATCCTCGAATAATAATAGTAATTAATGGTTCTCATAAAATACTACTTATATTTCATGAAGCCGACGCTGTTAACGCACTAATGAGGATCAGTAAAGTTCTAGCAAATTCAATAGAACTAGTATCCACGTTATTCTCTATGACATAAGAATGATATTTCTTTTTGAATTATCCAAATCGGACCATTACTTACGAAGATATTAAGTTATAAACATTATGCCGTTCCTGCCGCTACGTCAGTGTACGCGGGATGCGTGTGACGTCACTCCGACGTTCCATGCCAGTTAGCCCTTAGCAGCGACAAGATGCGATGATGTTTTCTTTTAAACTATGTGTCGTACAAAAAATTTGTAAGGACATAATTTGTAGCAAATTACTTTACCTACAAATCTATATATATAAAAGAGTTACCCACCCATTGACTCATCACGATATCTCTGGAACCACAAGGCGTAGAGACTCGAATTTTGGTAGAAATATTCCTTTCGCCGAGTAGAGGTCAGCTAAGAACGGGTTTTACGATATTCCACCCCTAAGGGGGTTAAACGGGGGTTGGAAGTTTGTATGAAAGTCCTATGTTTTTGAAGTAAGAGACTTGAAATTCAAAATGTATGCTCTATAGGTGGTGTGGAGGTGTACTAATAATGTATTTTTAGAAATCAACCCTTTTTGGGGCTGAAACGGGGGGTGGTAGTTTTATGTGAGCGAGATGAAAACTTAAGTACCTATATGTAAGTATATTATTTGCATCACAAAAATAATTAACGCCCAACGAAGTGGGCACGGGTCGGCTAGTATGTTCATATAACTCCGCCGAAATTTAAAAATTAAAGAAGTTATAAGCAAAAAAGTGAGAAAATTTTTATAGAAATTTTCTTTATTGCTCTATAACTTTTTTTTTATACATTTCACAAAAAAAATACCTCAGACCAATCTTGTAGATGGTTTTTTGAGGAAAATTTTTCTCTACGATTTTTTTAATTTCATTCATTTAAAACGCTGTTACAGCGCTCCAAAGTTGACCGGGTTCGTCAATGGTCATGAGAATTCGGTCAAAACGAAATGTTTAACTTAGTTTTATGATCCTTTTTTTATTGTAAACTAGCTAACCTGGCGAACTTCGTACCACCTAACAGTAGATTATTTATTTATTTTTTTAATACTTATCCTTCCCGGAATCCTCCACTAACACTTAAACCTTATGCTATGGTATTAAAGTTCAAATTGACTTTTAAGTATTATAATGAATCTTTTGTATGGGAATATAGAAAATTGTTGTTTTTAGAGTTTTTCAGAGAATTTTTTAAATTTTTCTCTCCGTAATAACCATCCTCGTACTTCAAGGAATATTATAAAAAAAGGATTAGCAAAATCGGTTAAGCCGCTCTCGAGATTTGCGCTTAGCAACACATTCAGCGATTCATTTTTATATATATAGAGATATATTCTTAAATTTTTTTTTGTTAAATCCCTGCCTACAACTTTACTTATTCATTAGCATAAGCTGTCTGTGGAGTAGGCCTACTGGGAATACCACGTTAAAAAATATGATTTATGAGATATTTGATTACCTAAGTAGATACATTCGAAGAAGATTAAGAGAAGTCAACGCATTTTTGGAAAACATTAGTATTTCCGAAACTGGTTGAGACTCAAAAGTACTCTTCTACACATAATTATGTATAATGAGGATCAATAAAGTTATAGCAAGTTCAATAAAACTAGTATCCACGTTATTCTCTATGATATAAGAAAGATATTTCTTTTTGAATTATCCAAATCGGACCATTACTTACGAAGATATTAAGTTATAAACATTATGCCGTTCCTGCCGCTACGTCAGTAATAATAATAATAAATAATAAACGTTTCACACTCAACGGCCCCCAGTAGGATTTTCTCCTGTGTCGGGGGTCCGGAAACACACACAATACACAACCACAAACGCCCAGACCATGACAAACATCTGTATGGCCAATACAAATTTTTGTCATGTGCGCGGATCGAACCCGCGACTGCTAGCGCAACAGCTAGTGCTGTGACCGCTGCGCCAACGCGTCGTCATGTAAAAGGGATCAGTGTATACGGGATGCGTGTGGCATCACTCCGACTCATAAAACTCACTCCGGATCATAAAACTAAGTTAAACATTTCGTTTTGACCGAATTCTCATGACCATTGACGAACCCGGTCAACTTTGGAGCGCTGTAACAGCGTTTGAAATTAATGAAATTCAAAAAATTGTAGAGAAAAATTTTCCTCAAAAAATCATCTGAGGTATTTTTTTGTGAAATGTATAAAAAAAAAGTTAAGAGCAATAAAGAAAATTTCTATAAAAATTTAGTCACTTTTTTGCTTATAACTTCTTTAATTTTTAAATTTCGGCAAAGTTATATGAACATATTTGTAGGCAAAGCAATTTGCTACAAATTATGTCCTTACAAATTTTTTGTAGGACACATAGTTTAAAAGAAAACATCATCGCATCTTGTCGCTACTATGGGCTAACTGGCATGGAACGTCGGAGTGACGTCACAGCCTTCCGCGCCGGCCGGTTAGTAAACTCCGCTAGTAATTTGATCATAACTTCGTCAATTTTTGTCGTAGAACAAAAATTTTTGCACTGTATGTTAAGGATTTCTTAGTTCTATAAATCTGCATTCTCAACTAAAAACGTTACGGATCCTCATTAACGGGATACTTTTGGAGAAGAATTAGACAGATAAATAATTAAATTAAAATGTTTAAATATTTTAGTGCTATAATTAATGCAATCTACGATGCAAACGTCTAAGCAAAAATCGTAATAAATAACTATTATGAAACAGTACCTATTCAAAATAAAATTTCTAAGGAAATAGCTAAATAATCGCTTATACCGCTATAAAAACGTCTCACATTTTACGGCCCCCAGTAGGAATTTTATGTTTGCTAGGGTTCGGAAACACATAACACACACACACACACACACACACACACACACAGAGACAAACGCCCAGACCATGGCAAACATCTGTATGGTAAATTTAAATGTTTTCCATGAGCAGGAATTGACCCCGCGATCCGCGACTGCTGGCGTAACTGCGTAACAGCCAGTCCCATGACCTTCAACTGCTAACGCGTACTCGAACAACCAATGGTTTTATATACTCTGTATAAATATAAATGTATAATATACAATTATGATCTCTGACAAAAAAAGATCTTTTTGCGTAACAGTTCAAAAGGGCACTGTATTGATTTGTTTTATTATATAGAGACCCTATTAATCAAGTTATTTCATTCAATACTGTTAACAAAGAGGTTCCGTCAGATTGTCGGTCACTGGATCTCGAAAAACGTCCGAGAGATTAATTATTTTACTGTATTCTGTTTCAATTTCCGCTCCTCCGTAAAAAGGATCATTCTATTCTTTTGATATTAACATTGTGTTTGTGTTCAATTTATAATTTCATTTATTTTGAAGGGTTTATTTAAGGATATATATTTTGAAATCCTCCTAATAATTTTACTATATTGTAATCTAGCCGACCTGTGCCCACTTCGTTGGGCGTTAATTATTATTTTCGTGATTCAAATATATGTATAGTAAAGTTTTCATATCACTCGCACATCTCCGACTTGATTTACATATACTATTATTTTTCACTGAATTTTTTGTTCAGTAACAATAAAATCTAGCCTACATCACTCCTGAATAGTGTAACTTTCTGTTGGTGAAAGAATTTTCATGATCGGATCAGTATTTTCGAAGATTACCCCCTACAAACAAACAAACAAAGTTAGAAACTTTACCTCTTTATAATATTAGTATAGATTCCCAAAGTTGGTATAGATCATGTTCATCTTAGCAAGATGTTTTTGTATATAGCTAGATGATATAGGTACAAAATTGTTTGAACAGAATTTTTATACCCGTGCGTGGAAGTATTACGGATAAAGCCGCACGGTTCAGGTTCGTTTATTAATACTTATATTTTATCATTTTAGTTGCTGACGTTTCATACCACTAATTTATTGCTAATTTATATGGCAGAACAACGTTCGCTGGATCAGTGATAATTATCTTTATGTAGATTTTTTTTAATTTCTTATATTCCTTAAAGTCACAGGTTGTATTATTTTATTATTCCGTTTAGACGTTGCAAAGCATTTTGTCCTTACATTGTATTCGAGGCGCGTTTTCTGCATCATTAAAACAATCCCAGAACAAGGTGAATGAAACAAGAACAACAGACAAAGTACTTTGCGTAAACGTCTAACTCCAATTTAGACTGCTTTCTTAAGACTAGACGTCTACCGCAACTTCGCCCGCTTAGGAAAATCGCTTTTCCTTTCATCCCGATACGATTGAAACTATGTAGGTACATAGTATGACTGTAATGCAATAATCTCATTTCATATCAATGTCTAAATTGTCCGTGAAAATGTAACACTCGACAAACATATCTATACTAATATAATAAAGCTGAAGAGTTTGTTTGTTTGGTTGTTTGTTTGTTTGTTTGAATGCGCTAATCTCAGGATCTACTGGTCCGATTTGAAAAATTCTTTCAGTGTTAGATAGCCTATTTATCGAGGAAGGCTATAGGCTATATATCACCACGCTAAGACCAATAGGAGCGTAGCACCTATGAAGAATGTTTCAAAATCGGGGTTTTTTTCCTTTTGAGAGCTTCCGCGGCGTAAACGGTTAAAGTTTCGCTCAAATCATGTATGACATAATTGGTCCTATTCCACAGGGATGAAGTCGCGTGCAGAATCTAGTAGAAAGAATAAAATAAAGATAGCAAAAACGTCAACAATACGCATACATACACACAAACACAATCATTCATATCTATATCTTTAAACATTATCCATTCTTTTGTATTTTTAATATTGTAATGGATTTTGATTTTACGCTTAACAATACAGAGCGAATACACAATTTGTTTCAATATACATTTTAACTCTTTATTCAGCCCCTGTGACAGTCGACGTAAAATCTTTTCATCAAAAGTGTTACGTTTTTATTCCATTTAAATGTATTTTGTATTTTCGTTATAGATTTCATTCGAAACTTCTATCTGAATACTGCTCTTTATTATTTAGTTATTGTAAGATTCCTGAGCCAATGTTTTTTGTTTTTTATCAAGTGATACGTAAACTTACACAAATTATCACTACAGCCTATCACAGTCCACTGTTGGACATAGGCTTCCACAAGTTCGCGCCCGACATTATGACGCGAACTCATGTGTTTTGCCCATAGTCACCACGCTGGGCAGTCGGGTTAGTGGCCGCAGGGCTGGCTTCGCACCGAAGACGCTGCTGCCCGTCTTTGGCCTGTGTATTTCAAAGCCAGCATGGATGGTTATCCCGCCATCCGTCGGCTTTTTAAGTTCCAAGGTGGTAGTGGAACTGTGTTATCCCTTAGTCGCCTCTTACGACACCCACGGGAAGAGAGGGGGTGGCTACATTCTTTAGTGCCGTAACCACACAGCACCCGTTACCACACAGCACAAATTATAAAAGTTTTTAATTACAAAACATATTCCTATATATGAAGCTGTCAAATAATTTAAAAAATTGCGTGCATACAAAGTAGGTACACATGTCAGAAGTGAAACTTCTTTGGCAAACTATTTTAAAAAAAGAATCTAAAATAAAAATAGAAAAACTAATTGAAAAAAGAAAAACAAAAAGCCAACGTCACGCGGTGATCGTAGGCAGTCACCCATCCAAGTACCGACCGTCCCTAACGCTGCCGCGATACCGGTCGCTCAAATTTTAACCCTCAAAGAAGTGTCACTTCAAAAATTGCAACTGAATTAAGTACATGGCAACAAGGCGAGTCACTCGATTCTCCACAAGATAACTCCCCATATCTTTGCAAATTACTTTCTATTAGATAATATGTTTATCGTTCAACGTTCAGGGACTTTTAAGTGCTGTCCTCAAGAGCTGATATTATGATAATATTTTATGTCTTCTGATGAGTTGATCGGACTCCTGATTGTGTGCTATCTTGTTATAAAAATTTTGTTATTTATGTTTAAGGCCTATTTCAACACTTGCTGATAAATAAATTTTATCTTGCACATAAGTCACTGATAATACATTGATTGGCGGATATTTCAAAAATATATTTTATTGGAGATGGAATGATTCGATCTGTGTTTTAGATACGCACGAAAAATACAGTAATTAAGCATAGAGAGAGCGCTGTGCTAGACGCTTATCCACATTTTATCCACAGACACAAAAGATGGCGCTTGAGATTATTATAGATATAATTTCGAAGACCTAAATGGATATAATCATTGGCAACAATTATAAATAAATACATAGATTAAATAGATTTTATCAGCGGGTTTGAACAACTCCGTAGGGCATTTTTCTTCTTAACTTAACTACTACTCCTGGATTCACAGGTTGGCACAGGTCAGGCATTATGAATTTTTATTTGTTGGATCCCGTTATATCTCATCACTATCACTACATAATTATTATAAAACAAAGTCTTTTCCCGCTGTCTGTCTGTATATATGCTTAGATCTTTAAAACTACGCAACGGATTTTGATTCGGTTTTCTTTAGTAAATAGAGTGATTCCAGAGGAAGGTTTATATTATGTATAATACATGCATAATATAGTAGGCGAACACTGATAGTTTTAAAGTTTTCTAACGTGATGTCGTAAATAAACACACTTTTTGCGCTTAGATTGCAAATATTTATTTTATACTAGCCGACCCGTGTCCACTTCGTTGCGCATTAATTATTTATAATAATTACTTCTAACGACGATATCTCAAAAACTATTCATCTGATTGATATAGAGTAAAGGGCATTTTTAATCTACATTAAATTCTTAAGCTAACTAACATATTTATTTGGATAAGGATTAATACTGAGGTAAAGAAAATAGCTTTGAAAATAACGTAATGTTTTTAATTAAAAATTTGAACATAAAAGTGGTTATTGTAAGTCAACTGTAAGAGATAGAGATATGCTGTCGCGGACTTTTTTGTAGCATTTTTATAGATTTTGAATTCGCTAGTACATTACTTAACTATATCTTTGCTAGTTTACGCAGCGTTCGCGAGGAAAGGTCCCCGTTGGCGAGATTTTTTGCGACCTCTTCAACATTTATCGCCGTATTTCTGCTAATTTACATAAAAGCATAATAAATTATATACCTAAACCTTCCTCAAGAATCACTCTTTCTATTGTTGAAAACCGTGCAAAAATCCGTTCAGTAGTTTTCGAGTTTATCGCGTTTAGACAGACAGGAGGACAGACAGGAGGACAGAAAGACGCGGCCGGGGGACTTATTTTATAATAAGTATAGATTTTATATTTAGTATCAGCATTGCACCCGTGCGAAGCCGGAGCGGGTCGCTAGTATAACTATAAAATAGGCCCTGGAGCGTGTCTAATGTTTCAGTCGTTTGGTTGATTTTGTCAATGATGCTATTTTCAAATCTGTTTCTTGAGTTTTTGTAATCACAGAACCTGCTGTTCCAATGTACCTAACTAAAATATGAGGACAAAGAAAAAATATTTAATCGATAGCCAATATAATAATTACTATCTTACTATTACTACGCTTTAATCTTTATTCGTAGATAACGTAGACACGTAGATTTATTCGTAGATTATTTTAAGTTATGTAGTTCATCTGAAATTACATTAGTTTATTTTTTTCCATTTTGCAATTTATTTTTGTATTATCGATATCTAATAATTCAGGACAACATTGAGTGTGTTCGTGTATTTTACGAAATATATATATTTTTTAAATGCAACTGAACAATTTCAAACGTTTGTCGCAATATTTCTACACAGATTTGCAGAAGTCGATTCAAGTTATAATAACGGAGTCGAAGTAAACTCTTAAAAGTTTTATTGAAACTAATATTTTTAAACAGTCGCAAAATTGTTAGTAACAACAAAGCGCAATGAAAACTTTGGAGAATAAAGGCCTCTTTCAGTTATAGTTGGTCAACTCTATTTCCCGTTTTCCGAGCGTATTCCTTTTATAGCTCTGACTTAGTTTACCGCAGGCTAGCAAGTATGTCGTACTTATGTTACTATTTTTACGGCACTTATATTATCTATACTTAATCTATAAAGCTGAAGAGTTTTTTTGCTTGTTTGTTTTAACGCGGTAATCTCTGGAACTACTGGGCCGATTTGAAAAATTATTTCAGTGTTAGATAACCCATTTATCGAGGAAGGCTATAGGCTATGTGTCATCTCGCTGAGACCAATAGGAGCGGGGTCCACGCCGACGAAGTCGCGCGCAGAAGCTAGTTTTTATATACATACTAATAAAGAGGAAAGATTTTATTGTTTGTTTGCATAGAATAGGCTCCGAAACTACTGAACCGATTTGAAAAGTTCTTTCACTGTTGGGAAGCTACATTATCCGCGTTTGACATAAGCCATATTATATACTAGCCGACCCGTGCCCACTTCGTTGGGCGTTAATTATCTTTTTCTTTGTGATGCATTACCTATGTTGTGTAGTTCTTAGTATTTACTAAGTTCTATTATAGTTTGTCCATTTTATTATTAGTCTTTTGACAGATTGACGACTGACAAGGTTTAGTGATGTCCTAAAGAATAATCGGTATCGCTAATTTTTTTGTTAAAAAATATAATATTTATTAATATGAAAATATTACGAGGTAAAACTTATATATATGTACGTCAACTGGATATCGATGAACAATATCGTTGCAAGGCAATATCTATACATATAATAAAATGGTAGAAAAGACAAAACTGTACGT
Organism: Melitaea athalia; assembly: GCA_905220545.2. Lineage (NCBI taxonomy): Eukaryota > Metazoa > Arthropoda > Insecta > Lepidoptera > Nymphalidae > Melitaea > Melitaea athalia. Next base: position 22,942,451 of record HG992178.1, read on the forward strand.
TGAATATTTTTTTAAAATAATACTTGGGGTGTGATCTACAGTCGATACCGAAGCCAAAAATATAGTTTTTAGAATTTTTGTCTGTTTGTCTGTATGTATGTCCGGGATAAACTCAAAAAGTACTGCATGAATTTATTTTCAAATTTGGCACGAATATTATTTAGAAGTCAGGTCAACATATAGGCTACATAATTATTATCGTGCTATCACCTACGGGGAACGAGCAGTGAACCTTTATTTCTTCAACGCATTCTGTAACAACGTGTAATCTAACGACGCATATTTGAATGTTGTTGTTATTATGTTAATAACCATGCTATAAGCTAGCTTCACTCTATAAAAATCACGCAATATAAGTAACTTATGCCGATAAACATAATTAAATGAATATAAGTAGTATCAAGACAATTTTAAAGCAGCGCCATCTATGAGATTTCAAAAACATCATCATCAATCCCTTTTTGGATATAAATAATTTAAATTTGATCTGATGATGTTGGCGAGGTTAATTGGTTATTTTTAAAAGTCATAGATGGAGTTGTGCATTTTCTTCTTAAAAATTGTATCGTAAATTCGTTTCAGAGATGAACAAAACATTTTCAAAAAATGTGTTTATACAAGTTTTAAGCTGCTTCATCTATGTCTTATAAAATTCATCGAGTTTATCTGTATGTAATAATAATAACAAACAGAACTCAAAAAGAACTGCATAGATTTATGACAAAATTTAAACTCGAGAACGGCACGCTTTTGCTGTAAGCAATTTGAACTTGTGGGGTGTGTGCGCGGGAGTTTCCAATGAAACGCTAGTGCTAGTGCTAGCTAGTGACGTGCCGCCATAAACTAAATAACGAAGAAAGCCGACGTGAACGCCAAATGTCATGATAGGTAGCCAAACCACTAATGTTGTTTATCGAGAAGGCCTATAAGTATGTATTTTTACCCTATTCTGTATTCCTTATTCATTATTTTCTCCATCTGCTTTAGTCACAACTTATGACTTAATTCAGCAGAATCACCATAAAGTCATTTATTCAAAGCAGGCTGAAAATAAGCACTTTTTGAAGGTCAATTTTATAATAGACAGTCTCTCTCCGTTACTGCACTTTCTGTAGATATGTAATGTAAAGAAGAAATGGGTAAATGAATGTTATTTTAAAGGGTATTTTTCGTGCTGTATAGCGTTCACGCAGACGATGTCACGGGCAGCAGCTAATATAATGTATATTTTTGTCCGATTTGATTTACATATACTTATTAATATTATTATTTTTCACTGAATTTTGTGTTCAATAACAATAAACTATAGTCTATGGTACTCCTGAATGGTGTAGCTTTCTGTTCGTGAAAGAATTTTCATGATCGGATTACTATTTGCGATGATTACTTCCTACAAACAAACAAAGTTAAAAACTTTACCTGTTTATAATATAGATTAGCATTTATTTCTACCGATTATTTGTAATCTGTGGCACAATCATAGTAATCGTTGTGTGGCATACATTATTAAGTCCATGGTGGCATATCACTAAAGGGGCGGTAGCTTTCTGTTAGCGAAAGAATTTTCATGATCGGATCAGTATTTGCGAAGATTACCCCGTATATACAAACAAAGTTATAAACTTTACCTCTTTATAATATTAGTTTAGATAATCACATGACGTAAAATTATTTTTATCATATGATCGATTTATTATCGATTTATTATTTCAAGAACTGTTTCATAGTCTGTGGTTGTTTCTTATGCACAGGGTACTTTACTCAATCAATCAAATCGTCAATAAAGTATGACATTACTGTAAAATTTTTAGTACGTTATTCCGAAAAAAAACTGTAATTTATAGGCGTGAGCTGTCAAAAAGCTAATTAGTCGCCGGAAGGGGTATTGTGCACGTGACGATATATTTCAATAATGCAATTTGCTTTCAGATCGACGAAGTGTTAGACAAAAATAAAATAGAGAAATATTTGTATTGTAATATGGAAAAATCGAAATAAATATCCCGAAATTTTAATTACCTGTAAGTAATGTATCTAAGCCGATAAAATAAAACAGAAAGTAAAGAGAAGAAAGTAAGACTGAAGCTAAAGAAACAAAAAATTATGATAAACACAAATTAGAATTATTTCTGAAAAGACTAAACAACAAATAATAACTATAAGAAATATTAAAACAGAAGTAGTTATAGTACTTAGTAGAAATTAAAATGCAAAAATAGTTTTGAAGAAAACTTTTGACCAAAACTACGTCCGGAGTACCGATAAAGTAAAACAGAAAGTAAAGAGAAAATATATAAAATAAAAAATAAACGGCAGCGGGCGCCTACAGCGATGAATAAGATCGTAATAATATCGTGTATTTATTATTTTAAATTACAGAACCAAATAACATACTATAAAGAACAAATTTTAAACCACTTAAATAAATAATATGTTGCTCCAACGCCATCTATCAAAAAGCGTAAAAACTTCGTCATCGATAGATTCAAATAGACAGTAAATAAAATAGAGTATTAAATAGTTAAATCTAACAGCGATAGATGGCGTTCGTTTCTTTGTCATTTTCATAATATATTTTAATATTTTTCTTTTTTACTGAATTTTTTTGTACAATTACAATAAAATATAGCCTATGTCACTCCTGAATAGTGTAGCCTCTCACTATTTTCAGCAAATCAGATAAATATAAATGTTTTAAAATCACCAATTAATTTCTAAGGCAAATAATAATGCTTGATTAGATTGAATTGTTGACACGGCACGTCAGAGGACGCAGGTTCAAATCCTGGTGATTTAAAATCTTTATATATTTTTATCTTTTTCCTTTTATCTTGTCACTCCTGAATAGTGTAGCTTTCTGTTAGTGAAAGAATTTTCATGATCGGATCAGTATTTGCGAAGATTACCCCGTATATACAAAGTTATAAACTTTACCTCTTTATAATATTAGTATAGATTTAAAAAAATCGTAAGTATCTACTCCCTTACTGTAAACTGTCAGCGGTTGTGTATTTGTGTAACTTGGCAGATAGTGGCCAGTGATTGAGAGCAGCACGATACAGGCTTCAGAGATAAGCTTCAGGTTAATAAGGTTCCCAAGATCTAGTTCGGAGTAATTTCATGGTCCCATGGTCGTTTATATAGAGGAACTTACACTATGTAGCAGACATCATTCACTGTATTAAAAACTGCAGGTACCATCTTTACGCAGATGATCTACAAATTTACACCTCTTTTAAGCCTAGTGATGCTATTGCAATGTCAATTGGGATAAATGATGATTTACGACGTATTAGCGAATGGGCACTTGTGAACTCTCTTGTTTTGAATCCTAATAAATCTAAGTATTTAATTTTCGGTACGAAAAAGCAAATTTCCATCTTTGAGACCTATAAACCACAAATATTGCTTTCGGGACAGCAAATTGAAAGAGTTTTTGCAGCCAAAAACTTAGGTCTTCTCGTTGAACCTAAACTCCGTTTTGAACAACATGTAGCTGAGGTAGTGCGTAACAGTTTTTTCAGACTAAAAGTCTTATATAAAATCCGAAATTATCTTAGTGTTCCTCTGTGTGTACGTCTTTGTGAAAGTTTGATACTGTCTAAATTTAATTACGTTGATACTGTGTATGGTCCCTGTCTATTAGCGCGAACAGAAACATTAATACAGCGTGTACAAAACGCCTGTGCACGTTTTTGCTATCATATACCACCGCGAACACATGTGACAGCCTTTTTGAATCAAAACAACCATTTAAAAATGACATTTCGTAGAGATTTACACCTGGCCACGCTATTGTTTGGGGTCATAAAGTTTAAAACACCCAAATACCTATTTCATAAACTGTCATGGCCACGTAATTTTCCTACTCATTCTCGTGCAGCCATTAATCGTCTATCTATTCCAAGACATAATACAGCAGCTTTTAGAGGTTGTTTCAGGTATGCGGCGACCAAAATTTGGAATAATATACCGCCTCCCATTCGAAATTTAGGTTCCATCCAAACATTTAAAAATAGTTGTAAAAAGTATTTACTGCTTTACCAAAAGGCACTTTAGTCGAGCCGAAACGATTTTTTTTGTCAGTTAATATTTTATGTGTTGTCTTTGGAATATTGTTTATTTTAAACCTAAAATAAATATAATAAATCTAAATATAATTTGTTAACCTAAGTTTGATAATAAATTAATGTATTTAGTGCGTCACCTCTCAGGCGACAGCTGAAAATCAGCGCGTCAGCCATTAGTGCAGTCGCATATGCTGAGCTGCCTGCCTTTTTGACCTTTTTGGGTACCTATTTAATCCTGTTATATGTATATTTTTTTGTGTTTGATGTGTCAAATAAAGTTTATTCTTTCTTTCTTTCTTTCTTTCTATGTAGATACTTCAATGTGAATAAAGTTTTGATGGTGATAAACGTAGCTCATTTATTGAGAAGAAGCAAGCAGTAAAGTGCTAGTACGATTATTTGTTAATGGATGGTAGGAAGACTAGGAAGTAAATGACAGAAAATAATTTGTGAAAATTTCAACTGTCTAGCTATTGCCGTTCTTGAGATACAGCCTGGTGACAGACGGACGAACGGACGGAAGGACAGCGAAGTCTTAGTAATATTGTCCCGTTTTTACCCTTTGGGTTCGGAACCCTAAAAAAGACCACTCGAATTTGACTGATAATATATTACGTAAGATTTAGATATCTTAATCACGTATTTTATATTATTAAGTATATTATGGTTACAAAATCCACTGAAATTTATGGTTTTAACGCGAGCTTAGCATTTTTGTTAAGTGGAACGTTCTATTTAAATTTTAACCCTTTTCATAATGGCACCTATTTGAAATTAATGGTACGTATTTTATAATAATTATAATAGTGTATCATCGGAGGCATTGTATGAGGGGAAAGCGGCGTGATGTAGGTGGTACACGTAGGGTGGAGCGCGGTTAGACATGATATATTGAGCTTGAAGTGCCTGCGTGGTTCAATTTAAAACAGTGTGAAATTTAGTATCAGCTCTTTCTTACATGTGACGCTGAAGAATTTTATCACACACGTACACGAATTTTAATAAAAGTGTATTGAGATTTCTCAGGGTTGTATTTTGTGGTTTCTTGTTTCGATATTTCAGTGTGTAGGTACTAAATGCTATGATTTTTTTCTGGAGTAAATAGTTCTTGGGTACAGTACAGTGTGCCTAGAATTTATAACCAAATATTCATACGAATTGACTTGAAAGTGCGAAGTTAATATTGGGTTATATATCTAACTAGAGACTCGCCCTGGCTTCGCACGGTTGCAAAAACTATCAGTATTCCTCTACTAGGTATATTATGCAAGTATTATACATATAAATGTTCCTCTTGAATCACTCTATTTCCTAAAGAAAACCGCATCAAAATCGTTTACGTAGTTTTAAAGATCTAAGCATTAGCATACAGACAGCGGGAAGTGACTTTGTTTTATTAAACGGTTTTATTTAGCTCACCCCGTTTGTTTTATTTTTATTTATCTATTATTTACTAGCCGACCCGTGCCCACTTCGTTGGGCGTTATAAACTTATAATCCATTTCACATAAGAAGGGTACGGTGAAATTTGATATGTTCCAATACACTCTCACTATTTTCAGCAAATCAGATAAATATGAATGTTTTAAAATCACCAATTAATTTCTAAGGCAAATAATAATGCTTGATTAGATTGAATTGTTGACACGGCACGTCAGAGGGCGCAGGTTCAAATCCTGCTGATTTAAAATCTTTATATATTTTTATCTTTTTCCTTTTATCTTGTCACTCCTGAATAGTGTAGCTTTCTGTTAGCGAAAGAATTTTCATGATCGGATCAGTATTTGCGAAGATTACCCCGTATATACAAACAAAGTTATAAACTTTACCTCTTTATTATAATATTAGTATATTAGTATAGATTCTTGGGTCAAATTTAGTAATTAAAATTTCACCCTCTTCCTGTCAACCGATTAATCTGAAATTTTGTATACACTTTGGATTTTGGTGACAATACAATTATGTTTATTCATTATCACTATAAATTCAAGATGGCCGCCGCTACAAAATGGCGGATAATTTATGTTTTATTAATCCCATCAATATGGGTATCAAATGAAAGGGCTCAACAAGCAGAATACAATATACTATAAAAAATTGAAATCCAAGATGGCGGCCGCTACAAAATGGCGGATAACGTAGGTTTTATCAATCCCATCAATATGGGTATCAAATGAAAGGTCTCAACAAGCAGAATACAATATACTATAAAAAATTGAAATCCAAGATGACGGCCGCTACAAAATGGCGGATAACGTAGGTTTTATCAATCCCATCAATATGGGTATCAAATGAAAGTGCTCAACCAGTAGAATACAATGTACTATATAAAATTAAAATCCAAGATGGTGGCCTCTACAAAATGGCGGATAACTTAGGTTTTATCAATCCCATCAACATGGGTATCAAATGAAAGGTCTCAACAAGTAGAATACAATTTACTATGCAAAATTGAAATCTAAGATGGCCGCCGCTACCAAATGGCTGATAACAATTTTTTATCAATCCCACCAATATGGGTATCAAATAAAAGGGCTTGACAAGAAGAATACAGTGCACTATACAACCTCAAAATTTAAGATGGGCGCAGCCACCAAATGGCGTATAATAATAAGATTTAAATTTAGAAATTGAATCTGTAATTTAGGTATCTGATTAATCCAGCCTGAATCCACCACCCAAGTCAAGATTTTGTATCGTGTTGAGGACTGTGTGGCGTTAGGGTGGCTAAAAATGATACGTCGTTAGCGGTACAAGGGAAGCACCAAAATGAATTAAACAGAATGCGAAATAAAAACTAAAAAACTAGAAAATAAAAATAGGTAAAAAAACTTTTTAAGTTAAACGGTTTTATGTTAAACATAGATTGCAATGTTTAAGATAAATGTACTAAAAACCAAAAAATAATAAAATAGATACAGTCGTGGGAATTATAAACATATGCATAGACTAGACTAAAATAAAACCGTGGGGCACGTCAATTGTCTACAAATTATCGACTTAATGTGCGATAGAAGAATCGTTTAATTCGTCGTTAGGCAGTTGGCCCGCAGACGGTGAGGAAATTACTTACTATTTTCTTGCTCATCGAAATTCCAATAGTTATACACTCCATGTAAATAAAAGAGATGTTTCAACTAGTTTATCGTTGGACATTCACACTGCTGGCTGGCGAGGAATCGTTTCACTGCTCGTAGTTTGTCAAACATTTTAATCAACGATTGTAGACAATTGACGTGCCCCACGGTTTTATTTTAGTCTAGTCTATGCTGTGAGTCTATGCATATGTTTATAATTCCCACGACTGTATCTATTTTATTATTTTTTGGTTTTTAGTACATTTATCTTAAACATTGCAATGTATGTTTAACATAAAACCGTTTAACTTAAAAAGTTTTTTTACCTATTTTTACTATGTAATAATGACACTAAATGATTCAGCTTGTATTACATAATAGCAATGTATCGTATATGTAACTTTGCTTTATTTTTCTGCTAGGTGTTTGTCATTTTTTTTACAAAATAAATGACCATAGTTGTCAATAGAGAATTTATTCTAATAGTTATATAAATACTTAAAATAAAAACTTTAAATAAAAAGTTAATTCATTTCAATGATAAAAATAAGCAATCCAATGATTGTAATCTGGAGTTGACGGTGTTGGTGTCACAATTAACAATGTTTATATTGTAAGACTGTATTTTTTTTTCTATTTAAAATTTTATTGTGATTACTGTTTGTCGACTTATATAAATAAATAAAATAAAAAATGCTACTTATAATTATGATAGAGCTTCGATTAAATACCGAACAAAAACAAGTCAAGTCATCTTTCCAAACCCCACACTCGTGTTACTTATAATCATCCCTTATTGTTCGCATTTAAACTGCCGTCAATACTAACTAATATATCCTCGCTCCCTTCTCATACTCACGTAATTATGGAGACACAAGTTCCGCGGCATCTGTTCAACTAACGACCTCAGCAATTTGTTGGAGACGCTGCTATTCACTTTCCTTAGAGTTTAATTACGTGTCTCAGGGTTGCTCCAGATATTAGACTGTCTTGTATTGTAAGCAAAATATAATAATACTAAAGTTTTCCTTAAATCATTATGATTTCCACTATCTAGGAGAAGAGGTACAATTTACAGGCTGTTAAATTTGATTTGCTTAGATTTTTAAGGTCTTACGATCTATGATTAACACCATTTTTATATACGACTGGGTCGGCAAACAGCGTACAGTCCACCAGATTGTAAACGGGTACCGTAGACTAAAGACGCCTGTAACACAAGAAGCATCGCAAGTGCGTTGCCAACCCTATTCCCGACCCTCCCTAGAAGCTGCCTACCCAGCCTACCTTACCCACCACAGGAACACAACATTACTAAATTAATTTCTAAATTTAGAAAAATTATTAAATTATATTTATCAGCACAATGATCAGTTTCAGTATTGTTATAAGTTATCCTTCTTTAACTCTTTGATTTCATTGGTTAAAATATTTCATTGCAGTTAAACTTTTCATCTTTTATTGTACCTGTAATTGAAATTGTAAACACTATCTTAAGTCCTTACCATGTGTATGTTATTTATGTATGTTATTAGACATTACTATATTATATATCCTTCTATCTAGTCACATATTATCCCCAGTCTTCGCTTTGAATCGTATCACAATAATTCGTTAATTTGTATAATATACGTTTATGTATGTCTATTAAAACTTTACATTTATATACATATGCTATGTACGTACCTACATCTTCTTTATTTTTTTATTTTTCTATATATTTTTTTTAAATTTATTTATTTGTTTGAATATATTGTATGTAGGTATTTTGTTAAAACTGTCACCTGGAAGAGATCGTTCATTAGCGATAAGGCCGCCTTTTGGACTTATCTCCTGTTTTTATTTTTGTGATTTTGCTCATTTTCTTTGGTGTACAATAAAGAGTTTTTTTTTTAAATTATTTATTATTTTATAATGTTACTTAAGTTAAATGTAGTTACAACCTATAATTAAAGTTTATTAGACTTTATTGTTGTTGAATGTGTGTGTATGTACTTGAAATATGGTGTATACTTTGTTGGTGATCTATAAATAAATAAATAAATTACTTAAGAGCAGTATTATTTACCTGTGATCTTCTGTGAGATTCAGGTACTTCCCCAGTCGGGTCACTCCAGATTTTGATATCCGGCTGTGAACTAACTCAATATAATTATGTAATCAATAATCATACGTTATTAAATTAGAAATCCGTACCTGCCTTGTTTATGTCGAATTTGTCTTATTTATTACACCTGTGTTACAAAATAAACAACATAACACAATACTTACATATACGCATAAAAGTAGCATTTGTAACTCATCATCATACTTTTCACATTACCTACATGATGCATGTCATTTATATGCTCTCTTGTTTTTGTCCAACAGTCCCGGGAAGGGGTATATTTGTTTGTACCTTAATACCCATAGGTATATACCGAATGTCTCTACAAAAAATATACTATCATCTGGAAATTATAATATGTTCAGTGTGTTAAGTACACTTAAAGTTAGTCAATTTTACTAATTTTATTAAAATTAGTAAAATTGACAAGATCCTTCTACTAGGTGAAAAAGAATCGTACTTCGTAAAACGAGTTATTCGCTTCGTTTTCCCAGAGACGGTTCTTTAGAATTATTAAAAGCTAATTAAAAACGTTCCTGCATAATATTAATGTATTAAAATTATGTTTCGATTCAGCCTGTAATATCCCACTGTATACCACGGCCTATGCCCCGGCCTCTTCCCCATGTAGGAGAAGGATCGGAGCTTAATCCGCCACGCTGCTCCAATGCGGGTTGGCGGATATATTCCCTACTATGAGTAACGATCGCTATCAGGTGTATATGATAACAACCGGGACCGACGGCTTAACGTGCTCTCCGAGGCACGGTGGGGAGACCCACAAGGACTGCACAAACACCCAGACCACGGCAAACATTTGTATGGCCAACACAAATATTGTCGTGTGCGGGCATCGAACCCGCAACCGCCCGCGCAACAGCCAATCGCAATCCAGTGCTGTGCTGCTGTGACCGCTGCGCCAACGCGGCGTCAAAAATTATGTTTAATTATGTTTAATTATTTAATTAAAAGAAAAATTAAAACTGGATGAGAAGTGCAGAGGTTATAGCATATATTGTTTACAGTTTATGTTCATTTATGAAAGTAAATATTTTCAAAGTAAATATTTTCAAAGATACTACGTAATAACGGGGAAACACTTTCATATGAATTTTTCTTCGTTTTATTACATTTTTTGTAATAAGAAAACTTCAAAACCTTCACATTCGAAGTAGGAATCGAACCCACAACCACCGGAGCAGAGCGTTCACGGCAAACTAAGGCAATGTATTACAATAGAAAAATAATATAAAAACTGTTTTGAAGTCGATTTAATATCAGAGTTTATCCAACATTAAAAAGTAAAAAACATCTCCGATCCAAGCATCCGTTAATTTTCTCGATAGCATTTTCCAACGAGTAACAACAATTCGATGCAGCTCAACGCTCAGGCTGTACGTTTTCATTATTAGGTACCTATGAATAGAGATATCCGATAAGATATATAAGAGATATATAACTCCCTAGATATAGAGCTATAGGGTAAAAAAGTGTGTGCGTCAGCTCCGACGCACGACTGGAGTTTACTTCTTCAGAGCGACTGTCTAAATATGCACAAAAAAGACTTTAGTCTAAGAAAATAAAATGGTAAATAAATGAATCAAAAGAACGCCATCTATCGATGGCATTACTTGTATTAGAAAATGTCGTAACCAATCGTAACCGTCGTAGCCGGTACCGCCGTAAACGTCGTAGCAGATAGATAGCGCACAAAAACGTAACGAGGTCATTCGTTCAGTAGATTTTATTTTACTCCTCATATTTTTTTCATACCGGGGGCCTTATATGAAAATTAAACTCCAAAAAATTCTATCAACTTTTATATGCGCCAATTTATATATATATTTATAATGTAATAATAAGTAAACTAACGGTTTTTGTTGCGAGATGTCAAATATTCTTTATGAGACAGAGATGATTGAAATCAAAATTTATTTCTACCCTCATCGATTGTACATTATAAAGCCTATTTTACAAACACCCAGACCACGGCAAACATCTGCATGGCCAATACAAATGTTGTCGTGTGCGGGGATCGAACCCGCAACCGCTCGCGCAACAGCCAATCGCAATCCAGTGCTGTGACCGCTGCGCCAACGCGGCGGTGGGTCTCCCCACCGTGACTTCGGAGAGCACGTTAAGCCGTCGGTCCCGGTTGTTATCATGTACACCTAATAGCGATCGTTACTCATAGTAGGGAATATATCCGCCAACCCGCATTGGAGCAGCGTGGTGGATTAAGCTCCGATCCTTCTCCTACATGGGGAAGAGGCCTATGCCCAACAGTGGGATATTACAGGCTGAATCGTGATCGTGAATCGTGAAAGCCTATAAGCTAGTTACAAGCTATCAGTCATATGAATAACAAATTTCGAAAAATCATAATAGATCGTTGGAAAAATCTAAAAAAATATATTAATCGTCGTAGTATTTTATAATGCCTTTTTCTTATTTTCTTTCTTTATTGCAAACTTCGAAAGCTAACAGAAAGACGGTACTTTATTTTTATGTGCTACGCCGTAGCGAAGAGTAGAACTTTAATTTTTTAGTAGATATGCTTCTTGGATCCTTTTCTGATTAAGAGGCTACACTACCTCAGCTCGAATTCAGATTTCACCCGCACTTCGTCGTATAACACGTACACATTAACTTGACACGGGCCGATGACGGCATCTTCAATGTACGGTGTGAAAAATAATGTAACCATATCATAATATATGTTAATATATCAATAAAATATATAGTAGAATAATGTAACATATTATCATAATATGTTACATTATTTTTCACACCGTACATTGAAGTTGCCGTCATCGGCCCAGGTGTCAAGTTAATTTGTACGTGCTATACCGATACACATGAGAATTGAGAGCGCTTGGTTGTTCATCGCGCGAATTATATGTTATTTCTCCCCACAAACATTATCAATAGTTATTTTTTAAAAAACGTAACATATAAAATGTTCTTCATACTTATTTCAATTACCATGCTTAATCTCAAGTCCATAACTTCTATATTTACTGAGATATTAAGGTTTTAATACAAAAAATAGAGGTAACTTTGCGATTTTTTTGTATCGAGAAAATTTTATGGAATCGTGTTTTCGAAACATATGAAAGATAGTTTATGTCCTGAACTTTACCATACATAAATTTTAAACTTAAATATTCAGTAGTTTGGAAGATAATTATGGACATCCTGCCGAGTGGAAAATAAGCAATTTGAGGTAGCATACACTCTTAAATCGTAACTTCGATATCAATTTGCGATGTTAATCAACACTTGATATTCATGATGATATTTTACGGCTGGACTTTATTATTGAGAAGAGCCTGAAGCCTAATTTAGCCTATAGACGCTTGCAACACCAGATGCATCGCAAGTGCGTTGCCGTCCCTGCCCCCAATCTCCCCCAGGAGTTCTGGTCACCTTACTCACCACAAGAACACAACACTGCTTGAAAGCAGTATTATTCAGCCGTGATCTTCTTTTTCTGTAAGGTCGAGGTGCGTCCACAGTCGGCCAGCGTAAAAACCATATTAAACTCGACCAAAATCTGAAAATTTAGAAAAATTGTATATTTTTAAAATTGCTATTATATATTTACAGAGATTAAATCGCGGTATAAGAACCAGATGAACGTATCTACAAAAAAATCAAAAAAAGTTTTTTTTCGTAAAACGGTTCACAATATAGTCCTGGCATTGCCAAAACGACGTAACGGTAAAGTCAATATTTATCAAATTCCAAAAAAACGAATTAGCTTAAGAATCATTTTCAATTGAACCAGAAAAACGTATTATGAATAATTATCTTCCTACCTCTTTAGAGCTATAAGAACGTATTTCTAAAAACAATATTTTTATTCGATTAGAATATAGTTTGTTTGGCAATATTATAAAAACCAGAAGAACGCAAAAGCTTATACGTTGTTTTGGTCGTTACAAAATTTTGTTTTGATGCTTAGTTTAAAGAGCCAGTGTAACGTTTGTGTATTTACGTTTTATTGGCACAAACATTTTTGTTAGATAAATAATACAAATCAATGGCCAAAACGATGTATTACGATTTACGTTTATGTGGCAGTACTATTGTTTGAAAATAATTAAGGGTCACACTAACGTATGTCAACCAAATTTTAAAAATATATATATTACATCTGCGTAAGCACATATAAATAAATAATTTCTATTTTTTTCAAAGCTCTAAGAGTATGGCAATACATAGAAAACATTTTTTTTTCCATACTAGTATTTTATCTGTATTAAAAAGCTGGTAAAGTTTAAAGAGCCGAATTTTCACAGTATTTTTGCTTTGCTGTAAAATTGAGAAAATGTAGATACGTTTATCTGACTCTTACACCGCGAAATAAAATACAAGTTAGTAATACAAGTTAACTGATGTAGGGCACAGCAGGAAATTTCCTGCTCAAAATATGGGGCAGCCCGACTGGGGCAGTACCTCGACCTTACAGAAGCCCACAGCTAAATATGATGTGTTCCTGTTGGTGAGTAAGGTGACCAGAGCTCCTGGGGGGGGGGGGGATTGGGGATAGGGTCGGCAACGTGCTTGCGTTGCTTCTGGTGTTGCAGGTGTCTATAGGCTACGGTCTTACCATCAGGTGAGCCGTACGCTTGTTTGCTAACCTAGTTACATAAAAAAAAATCTGTGACTGCTGCGCCAACGCGGCGTCACAAGTGAAGTAATTTCAAAAAAAATATTTTGAGTTTTATTTCTTTTTTAGTATATTGTGGGTATTTATAAACAAATATTATAATTGTTGAATTTTTACAATAGTTGAACTTCAGACCAGCAGTTCTAAATCTACTGCTCGGGCGACGATTGACGAACCTGCCAATTGCATCGTCACCATTGTCGGCGTAGTAGACACAGGTGTTCGTGTGTCTGGTTACTGCCACTACCGCATTAGGCACGCTGTCGTATATCTGGAGATTCTCGGATCTGCTCTGGGTAGTGATGACCTCATCGTAGGTCTGCTCCTGTGCTTCGTGTATAGTCATGACGCAAACCTTTAACCGGTTCCGTATCCTTGGTCCAAAAGGGTTTTCTTTTCTTCTTGTGTATAGACCAGTCTTTCCCAAAGTATGCGATAACACCCTCTTGTGGGCGCTGCAGGCCTAAAAGGGGGCGGTAAGAGACCCAGAAAAGAAATGGGGGCGTTGTGTAGAGGCTTGGGGTTTATTAGAATAAATGTTTAATCTTCGCTAATATAGCTCGCAATAATTAATTTAATTTGAAGTTATAGTGGTTTTTAAGTAGGTGAAAATTTAATTATTGGTATTTGCGCGCCAGTGTGCCTATCTCTGCTCAAGGAGTGGACAATAAGGTTGGACGAGTAGATATCTGTGTATACTTCGCTGATGGCATATGCAACATGCATGGGTCTCCGGCATGGGCAAGACAAGTCCCACGTGATATATCTATTTATTAATACGTGAAGCAAAAACTTTATACCCCTTTTTACGAAAATTGCGCGGACGGAGGAGTACCTATGAAATTTCATACACTTAAAGTTTATATAGAGAAGGAGTGCAGAATGCTAATATTTTTTTTTTAATTATGCATAAAAATATATTAAATCAATAAAAAAAACATTACACACACTACTATGTATTTGACACACACACGCATATTATACTCTTTCGTTGGTTGTCAGTCTGTAGTCAAATTGAAAAATTTAAAAGAAGGTTCTTTATTTTCATTATTTTTTGGTTTTCTTTATATTAATTATGATCGAATTTCGACCTCTGTGCGACCAATAGTAATAGTATTTATATCATCATCATCAGTTCAGCCTATTGCAGTCCACTGCTGGACATAGGCCTCCCCAAGCTCGCGCCAGACATCCCGGTTTTTCGCAATCCTCATCCAGCCTACACCGGCAATCTTACGTAGATCGTCGGTCCAACGGGCCGGAGGACGTCCCACACTGCGTTTGCCAAGACGCGGTCTCCACTCCATGACACGTCTGCTCCAACGGCCATCGGTCCTGCGACACAGATGACCAGCCCACTGCCACTTCAACTTCAGTATTTATATGTTTACTCAATAATATTAACTACAAGAAATACATTATAACATCTGCGAATTATGATGTTACCTCACAATCTATCCAACTAATTCTATTTTTCCTAGAATTGTCATAGAATCATAGCTGTATTAAAATATATATATACATAAAGAGCAGGATAAATCACGCGGCTTATCTCCTATACCTACAAATACAATCATCGCACGCTAATGATATACAGCCTGTGTTTGATATACAGCCTGTGTCTGTGTTGACATTGTTTTAGAATTGTTCGTTGGAGCGAGAGAAATAACTCGGAAATGACGTCGCGTGTTTCAAATTCAATCGTGGTATGCAAAACAAGATAGATATTGAAATATTTCACATGTACGATGACGTGTTGGCGCAGTAGTCACAGAAAATAACTGACGTCTGGCGTCGCGGGTTCTGTAAAGTTTTGCGTAGTCTATTTAGGTGTTTCAAGTGATCTGGGCGTATGTGTCCGTGTCTCAGGACCACCAACCCAGAATTCATATTACAAAATTTTTTTAAACGGCTGGGCTGACTGAAAGGTGGGCCTGGCTGGGGTTAAACAAGCTTATGGCCTACCTGATATAGCTGTTACCGTAGCCTATAGACTCGTGCAACACCGCAACCATCGCAACCACGTTGTCGACCCAACTCGTGACCCTCATCAGGAGATCTGACCACCTTACTCACCACAGGAACAGAAGACTACTTTAAAGCAGGTTGAGGTACTTCTCCAGTCGGGCTGACTCGCCTCACCCCCACCCCACCTCAATGGAACAATGTTGAAAAATGAAATGAACAATGAAATGTTTATTAATTTATATATTATAACTAATTTAGTATTTGAAAATTCATGACGGTTCCGTCACTTATCTTAAATAGCTTCAAATATTTTGAAGGTAAGAATAAATTGGCCAGAAAGATAAAAGAGTTTCGTTTGCACTAATGTGCAACAGTCTGTTTTAATTTGACAAGATTTTTTAATACAAATTTTAAAAAAATTTATCTTTTTGAAGATTTTATTTAACAAGGATACAAATTCGTATTATTTTTATTTTTGTGTTTCCCACACATGAGGAAATTCTAAAATGTTATTTATTATCAAATGTTGTTTTAAGCAACCGTAGCAACCGAATAAAATCATATCAAAAATTTCGATTCAGCGGTACATCGTTCCATAGCTTAATTGGCTAGAGCACCGACACGGTATGTCGAGGGTGCGGGTTCGAACCCCGCTGGATCGAAATTTTGATATGATAATAAATAAGTAACATTTACCTAAGGATACAAATATAAATTTTTAGTGAAAATCTTGTCCTTAAAAGTAACATTTAAGGATACAAATATAAATTTTTAGTGAAAATCTTGTCCTTAAATTTTTATTGCGTTTTTTTTATTCTCAAGTTTTATTGGATTATATAATAAAAGAAAAAGATGCAATACGTTTTCTTAGAAAATTTCATATATTTTTTAAATCTAGGCACACTTAAAATTGATTACTATCGTTTGATAATCATGCGATGTTAATGAACGTAAATCGAAATGATGCTATAAAAACATTACATTATTATGTCATTAATTAGTTACGTCACAGTAACGTAATGACCAATAAAATTAAAATTGGTCTAGTCTAGTCGCTTATCGGAGGGTGCGAGAGAGCTCTTCTAGACATGAATACATGATTGAGGAATTTGAGGAAAACGCCATCCAGTCGACCACGGAACGCCGCGCGTCTCTCACGCTTACAGCCTCAACCACGAGGCGAAAAATAAATCGCGCGGGAAAATTGACAATAATTTTAAAACTAGCTTTTAACATTTATGAACCATATCTACCTTTTTTTAAATTAGATCTAGTAAATTAATGTGCCAAATATCAAACTAACGACAATAATATAGTTATTTAGAAATATGACAGATTCAAAAAATCTCGAAGTATGCGGCAGCGTGATGGACGGTGTCGCGGAGAAGGGTGTCGTTCTAGATTCGCCGTCTAAGAAGCCGCCCTCGGAGTACAATGTTTTTCCGATTAGATGGCTCGTTTTGTTTATATTCGTTCTGTACTCCGCTACGAATTCGATGCAATGGTTGCAATACAGCATAATCCAGGACGCTGTTGTGAAGTACTACGGGGTCACCAGCATCATGGTGTACTGGACTTCGATGGTGTATATGATAACGTATATACCGCTGATATTCCCTGCTAGCTACCTTCTTGACAAAACCGTGAGTTTATTAATTGAATACCTTTGTTTTTAAAATAATCTTTTTATAGCGACGTCGTTTTTAAGTATCAACGTAAAATGCAGATTATTTTTTTTCATTTATTTTTTTAAACCAAACTTAAATTTTTTGTTCGAAAACGGGTTATTTACCACTCGCCGCAGACTCACGTCTCGTGAACAAGACATTCGCAGTTAATGTCGAAATATCGAGCTCCGCAAAGCGAAAATAAAAAACATGGTAAATATCCCGTTTTCGAATAATTTTCGTAATAGAAGTAACCATGTTAATCTAAAATCTTATATTAAATTTTTTGTGTTTATATTTCGTTTTTCATTTTAATAATTGAGTGTTGCTTACTTATAGTTATTTATAGTATCTACTTATGGTTGACATTTCACCACTTTTTTGACATTTTACTTTTTTACATTTTATAAATTATTCCGAGTATTACCGAAAACTTTTTCATAAATCATGAACTTGTGAAAAAAAAAAACACGTAAACACTCTATTAAAGTATGGATTTATTTTATTAAGATCGTCTTTTTTAGAACAACATAGATTTTTTTTATTAGATGGATTGAATTATATAAATAGCTGAATTACCTGTTCCGCTGTGTTTAAATTTTTTATTATTATATTATTCGAAGTAAACAAAACAGATGGACCGTGAGGAATCTTTCAATAAATGGCGACGGATCCTAAAAAATACCCATTGTGATCGGCGCGAACAACTATTTTCAGTTCTTTGACATGAACCTACAGAGCTGAATAAATAGAGCCAGTTTGTCTGTTTTAAGACATTAAAAAAAATATGTTAAACCTTTTTTCGTTGATTTGTCAATTTTTTTGTAATTTCCTTTTCTAAAAACCTTGTCCTGATAATTTTGAATATTAAAAAAAAATATGTCGAAATCAGGTTCAGTCATTCGGAAGTTATGCATGTTAATAAACTGTACGTTTAGGAGATTACTTTTTATTTATATATCTTTAAACTATAAACATTATCAAACGCAAATGAAGTAAAGATTAAAAAAAATAGCTAAAAACTTAAAATCTTAACAACGAAGCTTATGTAAAGTCAATATAACTTTCTTATATAAGAAGCAGTTTCAAAAGGGATGGAATTTCCACTTAAAACAAATTAGGTCGATTTATTATTAGGGACCCAAGTTGTGCCACCTTCGCCTACTTGGCAAAAAGCTGGTCGTTAAAAATCGCTAGATATAGCGACAAAATGTTCTTTTTTTGAATAACAATAATTTATTGTTTTCAAAACAATAATATTGTTATTTAAAAAAAGAACGTTCAGTTCTTTAACTGCATTTCAAATCTGATTTAGAACAATTTTATACTCTCTAGAATGATAACAGTCGGCAAATTATTTAAAGGAAAATAAAAAACCTCGAAATATCTCAATCGAATCAAGTGTTTGTGGTATCCTTACAATATCCTGTATGTAACTAAGTCCTGGTTTGGACTCTTATCGGACAGGAAAAAGCACAGACCACAGAAATACTAGGAGAAACAAAAAACATCAAAACAGCGACAATAATGACACTAGCGCATCTTTTCCCTGTTCGGTGTGTGGTAGAGCCTGCCGCTCCCGTATCGGCTTGTACAGACAGCAGAAAAAATGCTCTTCAGGCACTGCTTAAACCGTCTGGAAAATTGTCGTCCTTTTTTAATTTTATTTATTATTGGGAACTGTAGTTACATAACTAATTCAAAAACAGCGTAGTTAGGTACCTAAATAGATATTTACATATGAAAGTAGAAATTTGATTATAAAAACTCCATAATTTTGCTTTAACAATGTATCTTAGGCGTCATGGCATCCTTTGAATGACACATAAAGGCCTTTTCATTTCCGAGAACAAATTATATTATGGCGACCCCGGATGTAATACGTCACCTTGTCGAGTTTTATTAAAATTTGCCGATTTCTCCATATACATACATGACAATGGTCACACTGACCGTGTAGGTATCGGCCCGGATATTGAGCGCTCGGAGACAGGGGATCACGACGCATCGTTCTAGGATCGCAAACTAGAAAATAGTTTTGTTCAGTAGAAAAATAAAATTAATAAAATTTAAAAGTATTAGTTTTTTTTTAATTACATTATGGGCTTACTCTTGACCCCAGTCTAGCTCTAGGGCAGAGACGAGGTCGAAGATGGAGCGAGCTCGCCCAGAAGAAGCCTGTTCACTCGCGCTTTAAATAAACTCGGGTTATATGTACTCGGAAATACAGACGCCGGCAGGGAATTCCACTTGGCTGTGCGCATTAAAAAAGATGACGCGAAGCGCTTTGTGCGTACGAAAGGTATATCAACCAGGTGGGGATGAAGGCCTGCGGTACGTGTGTAAGTCCGATGGAAGAAAGGAGATGGGGGTATGAGCTCGCGCAGCTCCAGGGCACACTCTCTAAAGTACAACCTGCCTTATTATTAAATACTAGCTGTGCCTGCGACTTCGTCCGCGTTTTGGGTATTTACAAGTTCAACGTGATTCTTTAAATTGGCATAACTTTCTAATTTATGAACCGATTGACATGAAACAAACACTAAATGTTAAGTGAGGATTACCACAATATATTAGTGAAACCACATCTAAATTGAATTAGCCATTTCTGAGATTAGCGTGCACAAACGCACAGACATACAGAAAAACAGACAGTAATTCTAACAATCATTGTTTTGGGGCTATTTGCGATGATAAAGGTCTCAATAATATTTTTTCTCATATATCTTCCATGTACAGCCAGCGATCCGGTACATTTTTATTATATGTATTGATTTATTTCCATACCCATATAACGTTAAAGTTAGTTAAAGGAAATATGACTATAACGTGCTACAATCGAAGGCGATTGTTGTGAATGAACTCCAAAGGAAAAATTGCAAGGTTGTTATACAAGTTCAGTCCAAATTGTGCCACAGTTATCTTACTGTGAATGTATCCTTTATAAATTATTAAGCTATTGTTTTAAGTGAATAAACATTATGCACTTTTAATTCCAAGGTCTAGGACAATGTTAAGATAATCAGTGAAGGAAAATTATGTTAAGGTAAAATGTTCTTTGAGTTTAAGATTAAAGTCATTAGTGAATTATGATACCGAATCGAGTTGCTTTAACTTGTTTAATTTCATATCTCTCTGAAATTGTCAACTCTCGAACATTTTCACATGAACATTGTCGAACTTCCACAAACATTTCAAGATCAAAATTAGCTAAATCGGTCAAGCGATTCTCGAGTTTTAGCTAGACTAACGAACAGCAATTGATTTTTATATATATAGGTATCTAGATTTTTTTGGAGTTTACTCCTTAAGAATCGATTTTCGTATAAGACCCCGGTATGAAAAAATATGAGGACATATAGATAGATATTTTATATACCGGGGGCCTACCTACTCCTGTAGTGAAATCTACTGAACGAATGACCTCGTTACGTTTTTGTTAACCCTAATGAGTTTCGATAGATGGCGTTATTTGATTCGTTTATTTACCATTTGACATGGTATTAATCTTAGACTAGTAAAGTGTTTTTTGTGCCTATTTAGACAGTCGATCTGAAGGAGTAAACTCCAGTCGTGTATCGGAGCTGACACACGCACTTTTCTTTTACTAAAAAAACTTCATTGAAGACGGTTTTAATTTGGAAAATATATTTTTATATTTGTTTTAGTCGTTCTCCAGCTGTGTACGTTTAAATAAGTTGTACTCTTAAACCGTAACTAATGAAACAAAAGACGGTACTTACTTAAAAATCACCTTCGATTTTACGAGTGAATCATTAAACGAAATATATTAGTTTTTGTTATGTATGTTAACTTTTGACTGCGTGGACAGTATTTGATATTTTTATTTAATTGAAAAGTGGTTCGTGTCATGCGGTCCCATTTAAATTTAACAGAGATCTAAAAAGTACTTTTCGGGTTACATCTAATAATGCTTATTTACTTGACAATTTTTTTGTCGACCTACGTTGTATACCGCATAACTTTTCACTGGGTATACCGATTTAGATAAGTCTTATTTTAATCAAAAGCTAATTTACTTGTCATGTGGTCCCGTTTAAATTTGATCGAGATCTATTCTCTGCTTTTTGTGTAATCTTTGATAACGCGTATTTATCTATACTAATATAATAAAGCTGAAGAGTGTGTTTGTTTGATTGTTTGTTTGTTTGAACGCGCTAATCTCAGGATCTACTGGTCCGATTTGAAAAATTCTTTCAGTGTTAGATAGCCCATTTATCGAGGAAGGCTATAGGCTATATATCATCACGCTAAGATCAATAGGAGCGTAGCACTAATGAAGAATGTTTCAAAATCGGGTTTTTTTCCTTTTGATAGCTTCCGCTGCGTAAACGGTTAAAGTTTCGCACAAATCATGTATGACAGAATTAGTCCTATTCCACGTGGACGAAGTCGCGCGCAGAAGCTAGTTTGACTATATTTTCGTCCACTTACGTTGAATTACTTGTAAGATGTCATTGAAGTCGGTTTTACTGTCGTTTGCGAGCAAACATTATTCGAACTCTTTTGTTATAAATATTTAACGTGAATTTGTTTTGAACGGCTTTTAATGAGAGGACTAATTAATGTTAGGTACCTATGTGTGGTATTTGTCACGTTATGACTGTAACTCTTATGAATTGAGTAATACCAGGCTCTTATAGGTTAATAGTTGGCTTTTCCAATATTGTTTGGTGCTCTACATTATTTTATTTATTATTGGTATCTGCGTAATACACGTAAAATACTGCTTGAAAACAGTATTTAAATAATACTGTTTTCAAGCAGTATTGTGTTCCTGTTGGTGAGTAAGGTGACTAGAGCTCCTGGAGGGGATTGGAGATATGTATGGTTGCAGGCGTCTATAGGCTACGGTTGTCACCCATCAGGTGAGCCGTACGCTTGTTTGTCGACTTAGTTACATAAAAAAAAAAACGTAAGAGTGGGCTGTCAAGTTTGCTTTATACGCATCATTGTAATAATAAAACGTTTCACACCAAACAACCCTCACTAGGATTTACTTCTGTGTCGGGGGTCCGGAAACACCTTCACGACACGACCCCGACAAAGATCTGTACGATCAATACAAATTAATATTTGTGATGACCGGTGATCGAAACCGCGACCATCACCGCATCAGCCGGAGCAGTACTGGAAATTCGGCCGGTCGGGATCGACCGAGAAGACCACGGTTCAAATACCCATGTCTCCAGATTTTTTTTTCCTTTTTTTTCTAATTGCACTCGTGATTTTTTTATTTACATAATAATTTTAATTATATGCATAGATGTATAGATAAATTCGTCGCACATATAATAAATTTGTCATCAAAACGTGGTTGTACTTATATTTATTCTACGTATATTACGTTGCAGACGAATTATGCAACACTCAGATTATATAAATTTTAAATATTGCAACTGTTTGTCAATTTGCGTATTTATCACTACATAGTATAAAACAAAGTCGCTTCTCGCTGTCTGTGTGCTTACATCTTTAAAACTACGCAACGGATTTTGATGCGGTTTTCTTTAGTAAATAGAGTGATTCCAGAGGAATGTTTATATATGTATAGTAGTGGAACATTGATAGTTCTTGCACCCGTGCGAAGCCGGGGCGGGTCGGTAGTTATTTTCAAAAAATTGTGCTGTATCCGTGTTAAGTTAACGTGCAATAAATTACACACGAATTTTACGATTTGCATCGTCATTTTACATGTGGAACTACCCTAACTACTTATGAAGAAAACTTTTCAAATATAGTCCCATTAGGTAACTTCAATCTTCAATATTGCTCGTATAGGATCCCGAGCACTTTACTTAAAAACTAAAAAATAACTAGCTGACCCGTGCCCACTTCGTTGGGCGTTAATTATTTATTTTAGTGATGCATATACCATATCTTATACTATTAAACGAGCAATTCTTGTATATATATATATTTTCTGAATCTCGGAATCGGCTCCAACGATTTTCGTGAAATTTAGTATGCAGGGGATTTCGGGGGCGAAAAATTGATCTAGCTAGGATTCATTTTAAAAAAATTTCGTTTTATCCCTGTTTTTAGGCAATGAAAAAATATCATTAGAATACAAAGCTTAATTTCGCTACGCGTCAACATAGCGGTAATGGCGTAATTAGGAAATCAGCGGGTGTCAAATCGTGTTGACCCGGGTTCGAATCTCAGTCTCCAGATAAAAAATTTTTCTTTTTTTTTTTAATTTCACTCGTGATTTATTATTTAAATAAAATTAAAACATAAAAATACGGAGAAAAAAAAACAAAAAATAAAATGAAAATACCGAGCTAGGCTCGGTCACCCAGGTACTAGTACTTACTTAACTACTTACTTAAGTACGACGATGTAAACGATGCTCTCTCAAAGGTTGTCTATTGGTTTGACTCAAATAATTTATTATTAAATAACAAAAAAAAAACAAAATTAATAAAATTCACGACACCTAATGTTAAACTTGTTGATAATGGTGTAGAATTAGGAGGGGAAATGTTAAAACCGGTGGAGTCTACTAAATTTCTAGGTATTACTATAGATTCGAAATTGCAGTGGGATCTTCATATTGAGGGGTTAGCGAATAGGCTCAGCTCTGCAGCGTTCGCGGTAAAAAAAATTAGACTTATTACTGACGTAGATACAGCTCGCGTAGTATATTTTAGTTATTTTCATAGTGTCATGTCCTATGGAATCTTATTATGGGGAAATGCAGCTACCGTCAATACTATTTTTGTCCTGCAGAAAAGAGCCATTCGTGCAATTTATAGTTTAGGCCCTAGAGTATTAAGAGATAAGTTCAAAGAAATAAAAATATTGACTGTTGCTTCTCAATATGTGTATGAAAATGTTATGTATGTTCATAAAAATATACACGAATTTCGCAGGAATTGCGACATGCATAGCATTAATACTAGGAACAAACATAAACTTGTAATGCCTGTAACTCGCTTACGCCGAGTCAGTAATTCTTTCTATGGACAATGTATACGCTTATACAACAGGCTCCCAGAAAACGTTCAAAAAGCTTCTATTGCCAAATTTAAAAAAATTGTGAAAGAACGTTTGTGTACTAAAGGATATTATTCGATTAACGATTTTCTAGAAGACAGTACGCCTTGGGAATGATGTGATCGCCTCCAGGCTATTTCAACCTATAAAATTATTGTTAATTTCAATCTGATTTGAAAAAAAAACATTACATAGAAAAAAAAATTGTTAGTCCCGCTGAGTTTCTTTCGCCAGTTCTTCTCAGGTCAGAGGCTTCTTTGTTCCGAACTGGTAGTAGACTCATGACGTTCAGTAAGAAATTGTTATAATTTTATGCTGAATAAAATATTTTTGATTTTGATTTTTGATTTTGAGTAATGTTGCTTACATCTCGCTCGCATTTCTTCGACTTGATTTACATATAGGTACTACTATTTTTCACTGATTTTTTTGTTCAATAACAATGAAATATACTCTATATCACTCCTGAACAGTGTAGCTTTCTGTTAGTGAAAGAATTTTCATGACCGGATCAGTATTTGCGAAGATTACCGCCTACAAACAAACAAAGTTAGAAACTTTTACCTCTTTATAATATTAGTATAGATTAGTATAGAATATAGATAATAAACACTTTGTACTGAACGGCTACCTGTAGAATAAAGATCGAACTAGCATCCCCTACCTCTGTAACAGTTCTTTATTGGCACTGAGCTAATGCGTTCAATGTTTTTGATATTAATTTTTTGAATAATTTATCGAATAAAATTGTATGTAAATAATTTCCGGTCGCATCGTGCAATTTAATTATTTTAAGAATAAAATAAAATAATATATTGCACGCGCAATTATTTTTTTCTATTACAATGTTTTGCTCCACCCGAAGCATGAGACGCATTTTAAACAAGTTTAGAATTTAAATGATGTATCTACCTACTTTAAATCTCAGCGGGGCTAGCCAGTAAGCTAACCAGCCAACAGGTTACGTGTTACCGTATCAATTCAGGTTTATCATATACCTACTTATATAAATATAATAAAGGTCTATAATATATATGTTTATTTGCTCGAAGGAGCTTATCTCTAAATCACATTTTGTTTAGTATTTAAGAGGGTATAAAATATCAAGCCATGACTCATAAGATTAGCTGACCACAGCATCCAGTCATTACATAATTCTCTGCTATTATATCTCCACTTTTACTCTTACGATCTTCGTAAGATTGCCGGTGTAGGCTGGATGAGGATTGCGGGAAACCGGGATGTCTGGCACGAACTTAGGGAGGCCTATTTCCAGCAGTGGACTGCAATAGGCTGAACTGATGATGATGATATCTCCACTCTTCTAAGGTAAAACATAGATTCATATCAATCAGTAACAAGACGGTTTTCCACTCTGTTAAGTTTTTATGTTGTATTTTTTCTTCAGCGCACTTTTAAAGTGTGGAATAGAGTATTTAAAAAAAAACACTTCTTACCAAAAATATGGTAGCAAAACCACATAAGGCGTCTAGTTTTATTACAAGAAAATTAAGGGTAATTGATGTCATTAATTTCCATATCCATTACGGCTGGGGGTTTCCTAATTAATGAAGGATCACGCAGTTTCGGCCACGAAGCCTTCTAACAGAGATTAGTTGGAAGGATCTTGTGGTTTGTGTTTGACTTTTAGAATACTTTGACTGCTAATGACATTACATTGAAGATGTTATTACTTTTTTGACTGCAATTGGCTGAACTGATTGACTGACTCACTGATTGTGCTATTTTAATGATTTAAGCTGTTTTAATTTACTTACATCTTTATTTGCGTAGTCAATTGTTTTGTATCAGATTGCCTATAGAGAAGATCGTATGAGAAAGAAAGGTTGGAGCATATGTACCTACTTACTTTCATATTTTTTTCCAAAATATCACTCACGCTCACACACACACACTACAGCCTATCACAGTCCACTGTTGGACATAGGCCTCCACAAGTTCGCGCCCGACATTATGACGCGAACTCATGTGTTTTGCCCATAGTCACCACGCTGGGCAGGCGGGTTGGTGACCGCAGGGCTGGCTTTGTCGCACCGAAGACGCTGCTGCCCGTCTTTGGCCTGTGTATTTCAAATTCCGAAATATACTTTTTTTTAATTTTTGCTAATGTCACGTAATTAATTTGCAACTTTCTATTCATCCGTTAGATGATTAGATCGTCTCGTATTAATTATTTGCAAGTCAAATCTGTATAAATAAAAATTAATTGATTGATTAATTGAAAATTTTACAACAAAAATACTGTCTATTTAACTTCACGTGCTTGTTCGTTCGAAAAACAGGATACGATGGAGGTGACGAGTTCACTGTGTCACACTGTAGTATTTTTAATTAAACCTCCTATTTTTTTTATAAATAATAAAAAACAGGATAATTAATGTCTGCCGATTGTAGTAATTATTTATCAAACTAGCGACCCGCTCCGGCTTCGCACGGGTGCAATGCTTATAAAATATAAAATACCTAAATATTTGCAATCTAAGCGCAAAAAATGTGTTTATTTACGACATCACATTAGAAAACTTTAAAACTATCAGTTTTCCTCTACTATATTATGCATTATATCTACTTTATTATACATATAAACCTTCCTCTGGAATCATTCTATTTATATACTAAAGAAAACCGCATCAAAATCCGTTGCGTAGTTTTAAAGATCTTAGCATATATTATACAGACAGATAGCGGGAAAAGACTTTGTTTTATAATATGCAGTGATTAAATTTAGTTAAGTAACTAATTCAATTCAATTTTACATAGTTGATACATGAAAGTAAGTTGGATTTATTTTTAAAATACTTTTGTGCGAGTGCCTACACGAAAGAAACGTCTCGTTTAATTTCGTATATTTTTTTTTTGTCGATATCAACAGAACCATAAATTTATTTAATAATTGTAATTAAAAATGGATTTAGTGGAATTTCACGTACGTTTGTCATTTTATAATTGAACTTCATTTTACTGATTCTACAGTCAAAGTAATAAAGACATTGTCCTACAATTCCTTAGAAAACAAGATAAAACAGGAGAAAATGAGAGCAGATTGAATCTTGCCGCTTGACCTTTGCATACGTTATCTCATTTTAGTTCAAAGGGCTAACACTTGACTTGTAATATCTACGTCATTGATCTATTAATTGACTTATTTGATAAAACATTAAGAAAATGCACAATGTAGGAAAGTATTTTCTATGTAAACAAAAGTGAATCTCTAAATGTGTCGCCAAGCGCAGAACTCGAGTACGCCATTGTTGACTAGTTTTTTGTATAAAGTTTTTGAAGTGATAACTTCTTTAGCCTCAATTGAATAAATTACAACTCTAAGATTCGTATTCGCGAATAGGAATATCTCATAAATAAAGTCGATGGCGAAAATTAATAATACACCACACACATCAGCCTATCGCAGTCCACTGCTGGATATAGGCCTTCACAAGTTCGCGCCAGAAATGGTGTGAACTCATGTGTGTTGCCCATAGTCACCACGCTGGGCAGGCGGGTTGGTGACATCAGGGCTTGCTTTGTCGCACCGAAGACGCTGCTGCTCGTCTTCGGCCTGTGTATTTGAAAGCCAGCAATTGGATGGTTATCCCGCCATCGGTCGGCTTTTTAAGTTCCAAGGTGGTAGTGGAACTGTGTTATCTCTTAGTCGCCTCCTACGACACCCACGGGAAGAGAGGGGTTGGCTGTATTCTTTATTGCCGTAACCACACAGCAAATAATACACCAAAAAGTTTTTTCTGTCGGGTATTGTCATCCGTCAAATAGTACCTAATATCAACAACTGCTGAAATAGGTTCTTAGTTAAATAGTTTTAAGCGACTAATCGCGGTTGACCAATACAAATAACAATAAAACATGGAAATGTCATCGCTTTACATAACCTAACATAAAATAGAACCAGTTAAGATAATTAATCATTATATATTAATGCGAGTACTGTTTAGTGATAACAGTTTTACAGCGTCTCGTATGTAATGTAATAAATTACTTTGTAATTGATAACTATTGAAATAGTTAGGTACAATGTAATCGTATTAACAATTACCTTATGTATGGATTAAATGATGATAAGTGTAAGGATTTATAGAGAATATATCTTATATATAAAATTCTCGTGTCACAATGTTAGTTACCATACTCCTCCGAAACGGCTGGACAGATTTTTATTGAATTTTAGGTAGATATCGGGTAGGTCTGAGAATCGGCCAACATCTATTTTTCATACCTCTAAGTTATACCGAGGGGGGGGATTAAGGGAGTTAATAACCGCGGGAAATATCCTGCTCAAAACCTGCAGCAGCCCAACTGGGGAAGTACCTCGACCTTACAGAAGATCATAGCCATATAATAATGCTCTCAAGCAGTTTTGTGCTTCTGTGTTGAGTAAGGTGACCAGGGTTCCTGGAGGGGATTAATGGTAGGGTCGGCAACGTGTTTGCGCTGCTTCCGGTGTTGCAGGCGTCTACAGGCTATGTTAACCGCTTATTATCAGATGACCCGTAAGCTTGTTGCCGGTTGTATATATAAAAAAGCATGCTTTATTTTTGGTCCTGGACTGCGTAGTAGTAAACGTAGTTTGGAAGGTCCTCCGGCTCGCTGAACCGACGGCCTACGTAAGATTACCGGTGTAGACTGGATGAGGATTGCTGAAAACCGGGATGTCTGGCGCGAACTTTGGCAGGCCTATGTCCAGCAGTGGACTGCAATAGGCTGATCTGACTGACCGACTGAAGTAGACTTTAAAATACTTTGGAATAATTGTACAATAATATATTATAATGAATGAAAATGAAAAAAACTACTATCAGATTTTTAAAATAGATTCCTTTGAAAAGAACCAAGAAGAAATAACACAATTGTTCCATACATTTTATATGTTACTGTTTAAAGAATTGATTCTATTTCCGTGAGATTCATTATATCTACCAAGATATCTTAATTTAGTGAAAATATTTCAAACAAAATATAACCAAGCCTAAAAGTCTTGTTAGGTTATAAAATTATGTTCTAAACTTTAGTCATATTTTAGACTTCCCGAGATCTTGAACAACCTTGAGGTTTAAAATCTCGGACTAGCAATTAAGGTAGCCGTGTCAACTTTACTGCAAAACAAACAATATGGTAACATGTCTTCAAGTCTTATGTAATATATAAACTCAAACATTAAGTTTTCAAACTTTCTCTAATTTTTATTCAATAAACAATAGATTTCTTCTTCTATTTGGTAGGTATTTTCTATATTCTACTCTGAACTAAAAAAAACCTGTGTGGTTTTATGAATCCACGGTAAAAGTGAAACTTTTTTTCACATTATAGACATTTAACTAAAAATGTTTGGAATAATATTCCATTAAGGGTATAAAAATCGCTTTATCAATCTTACCGCGCGGCCGACCGTCACGCGACATGCAACACACAAACGAAAAAGTTTGAGACGATGCAATAAAAGTTTCACTTAAAAACATAACCAAAATCGCGATTAATAATGTAAGACGTATTTATAAAGTCTACGGAATCTAGCAATGCTTCTGGTGTTGCTGACGTCGATAAGCTACGGTAATCGCTTACCACCAAGCTTTATAATTATATATATATAAAGTTTTGCTTACGATCTAAAATATTATTTTCAAGAGACCGTTACCATTAGTATTATATTGAAATTTAATTATTTTAAATAACATGATTCCTGTTACTTTGTGACGAGTGTGGTCACAGGTCTTAGGGAGTCTTAATATAAAGGTGTCCTGCGATAAAGTGCAACCCCGAAAGGGGGTGAAACTAGACCATAAATTATCGACAAAAAACATAGAAAAAACTTTAAAAAAATATTTTATTTCTTATTGACGAATTGAATTAAGATTTTTATATCTTACGTAGACTCTATGTACAAAAAATGATGATTTGTTCCAAAGTAGTGGGTCGATTACTTTAAAATAAAATAAAATATTACGCCACGTACTTGGCGGTATAAAATAACAATTGGCTCGCAAAAAAGTGGCATTATGACTTTAACTATGCGTCTTGTGAAAAAAATAATCCATTTTTTATGACTGTTTTTTTCAATGATCTCTAATTTTCTCAGAATTATGCCCCCAATACCAGGAAATTTTATAATTTCTTATTATTTCTTACCATATTGCCATTCAAATAAAAAAAATTTACGCCTGTATCCCAAAAAACACGCACAGAAATCATCATTTTTTGTACATAGAGTATACGTAAGATATATAAAAATCTTAATTCGTCAATTTAAAAAAAAAATAATTGTTTTCTGTTTTCGTCGATCATTTATGGTCTAGTTTCACCCTCTTTCGGGGTTGCACTTTATCGCGGGACATCCTGTATAAAGGGCCCCTCTTAGCCGACGGTCTCAACAAATTGTATAATGCATCAGAAATATACAATTAAACCCATAAAAATACATAATAGATTTTTTTGTACCATTTCATAGACAATTATCACTACTATAAAAGTAAACTATACTATTGAAGCACGCATTAATATAAAAACCGTCCAAGTACGAGTCGGACTCGCGACTTTTCTCGATATGAATAAATGGTAGGCACTTGAAATATTCACAAAATACTAAATTAAATGGTTACTTTAATAATCTATACTAATATTATAAAGAAGTAAAGTTTATAACTTTGTTTGTATATACGGGGTAATCTTCGCAAATACTGATCCGATCATGAAAATTCTTTCGCTAACAGAAAGCTAAACTATTCAGGAGTGACAATATAAAAGGAAAAAGATAAAAATATATAAAGATTTTAAATCAGCAGGATTTGAACGTGCGCCCTCTGACGTGTCGTGTCAACAATTCAATCTAATCAAGCATTAATAATTGCCTTAGAAATTAATTGGTGATTTTAAAACATTTATATTTATCTGATTTGCTGAAAATAGTGAGAGTGTATTGGAACATATCAAATTTCACCGTACCCTTCTTATTATGTGAAATGGATTATAACGCCCAACGAAGTGGGCACGGGTCGGCTAGTAAATAATAAAATTAAAATAAAAAAATATTTAGACAATTTTTTTGTCTATAGGTATATTTTACCTAGTCAATGGTACGGAACCATTCGTGCGCGAGTCCGATTTTTTTACTCAAAAACATCGAATGTTAGACACGTACTCACTTCAAGTAATAAAAAAGTATATATAGAATAGATTCAGAGTCGGAAAAAATGTGACCAGTGCGTACAAAGTAACTTCCTTATTCAAAATTGGTACATTGAAAACGTATTGCTATGTATGGGTACGAGTATATAAAAACATTCCATTTATCGTTTAGGTCTAAGATCCGAGATAGCTAAATATTACCTCATCTGTTAATTAGATGAAACAATTTTTATAGGCTGATTTCAATATTGTGAATTTATAAAAACAACCTCTGCCACCATAAGCCTGCTGCAATTTTTATTTTATTTTTATCTTTTCCCTCTCATGTTAATTACATGTTACAAGCTAAAACCGTTAGTATTTTACATTATATACCTGACTGTAATAGGCACCCATCTCTATGATTGCTACACTTACCTGCAGCCAGGTCAGTAACCTCAGTCAACAGTAACCTGTAACCCCCCTCCCCTACCCTCCCAGCTATTCTTCATTCATAGAAATATAGATATTTTTGTCTGATATAATCGTATGTCACAGGATAATTTAAAAAAATAATAATTTAAAAAAATAATATTTGACTAAACGTTACTTTTAAGAATACAATACAACATACTTTACATACTTTTAAGAATACAGTACAACTAGCTTGTGCGCGCGACTTCGTCCCCGTGGAATAGGACGACCAGATTTTGAAACATTCTTCATTAGTCCTACGCTCCTATTGGTCTTAGCGTGATGATATATAGCCTATAGCCTTCCTCGATAAATGGGCTATCTAACACTGAAAGAATTTTTCAAATCGGTCCAGTAGATCCTCAGATTAGCGCGTTCAAACAAACAAACAAACAAACAAACAATCAAACAAACAAACTCATCAGCTTTATTATATTAAGTATAAATATAATTATGATAATAAAAGAGGTAAGAAAACTATAAATGAACTAAACTAAAACGTATTCTCGGCATTCGGCTTATCTCTCCTCTTAACAGCTTGTCTTTCGACAAAAGCCTCCTCTAAGGATTTCCATTTATTTCTGTCCTTTGCTGTACGTAGCCATTCTGGCCCCGCTACTTGCTTCAAATCGTCTTCCCATCGCTTCGGTTGTCTTCCTCTACTTCTCCTGCTTTCCCTAGGATACCATTCTGTAATTATTCTGGTCCATTTCTCTTTCTAGTCTCTCAAAATATGTGCTGTTTCCAATGGACAGGATAATTAAGATTTTTTTTTAATCTCTATGAAACTTTTTTACTTAAATAAATTTTGATGTAATTAGGTATATACAGTTCTGTAGGGTAGTGTTTCAGCGCTGCTTTACCCGGTCTCTTGAAACGAATAATTTTCGCGTAATGAATGCTGACCCATTTCGGTAAGTAGGGCCATAGCGTTGGATTCTAATATTTGCGTATTCCAATTCGAGCACCTCGCAGACGTATATCCGCGTTAATATGGATGACCTTGTTAGCATAACGTATGCAGACTAGGTTTTGCCATCGAAAAGATCCATTCGTATTTTTGGAAGGTCTTATATTGACGTGACTTAACAGCCTGTAATTGATTGGTGAGCCGGACAGTCCCCATGGAGGAGAAGTCTGGCTTTTTCGCCGAGGCCAGCCTGTGGCTGGAGGGATTCTGTTGCCTGCAGATCCGGGACCCTCCAATTTAAGCGGCTGAAGGCTCCCGCAGGGGGTTTAGTGCGGTAGTGGCACCCCCCTGTAATTGATTCAGCCTGTATCATCTCATCATCATGTCATCTCTCTGCTTGATATAAGCCTCTTTTGCCAAGTAGGAGAAGGATCGGATCTTAATCTACCATACTAGAAATTACGGGCTGGGTCCCGCTCCCGACTTTTATACAATTTAAATAAGTGGGTATAATGGGTTTTAATGATAATAAAGAGGGTACCTAGATAATTTTGGTAACATCACATAGGGTCAAGAATACACAAAAGAGGTTGATCGGTTCGGTCGATATTACAACCTTCATTAAATTTTCGAAATAGAGTAATACCACTCTAGTTATTATACCCCGTCCGGCGACTAATGATCTTTTTGACACTTCAAGAAATTTTGACATTAGTGACTGCCTCACACGTTATTTATTCGATTCGAAATAATAATCGATTTTATTTAAGAAGAACTTTCAATCGATTTAATTAAATACATTTAGTTTAAAAATATTATTTATTTATGCCTTTATTAGTTTTTTTAATTATAAATGAAATATATAAATAATAAATTAAATGAATTAACAGAGTTATTGCTCTTTATTCTTGGTTTGCAATTAAATTTCAAGATTTCGACTTAATTCCTTGCAAGTAATCAATCTTGGGGTCATAGATACTATTTTTATTTCCTTTTTTGTATTAAATTTATAGAAACAATAATCACATGACGTAAAATTATTTTTATCATATGATCGATTTATTATCGATTTATTATTTCAAGAACTGTTTCATAGTCTGTGGTTGTTTGTTATGCACAGGGTACTTCACTCAATCAATCAAATCGTCAATAAAGTATGACATTACTGTAAAATTTTTAGTACGTTATTCCGGAAAAAAACTGTAATTTATAGGCGTGAGCTGTCAAAAAGCTAATTAGTCGCCGGACGGGGTATAATTCAAAATTTTTACGTCAGTAAAATGTTAACCTCTATTCTCCATGATGTTAACACGACGATATTTACATATCATTTAGAACGTCAAATTGTTACAACTTCAGTTAAATAATCCAACGTGATGTATTAATATGGGTTATGTAAACGTAGATCTCGCTAAATAACGCAAAATTCGTACTCTTAATCTCAGCTATAATCGTTTATTTGAACTAGAAGATATTGAAGGTGTTAATATAATGTACACGTATGTTATGACTTGTCATGCGTTGGTTTCTGGTTTAAACACGTTATCATAACATTGCAAATGGTCGTATTTGTTTCAACATATAATCGACTAGCTGTTCTCAACTTTCATCCGTGTGCAAAAACAATTTCCCGTGGGAATCTATCATTTTCCCGGGATAAAAAGTAGCCTATGTTACACGAGGATAACTAAGCTTTCAAATTGTGAAAGATTTTTTTTAATCGGTCTAGTAGTTTTTGAGTTTATTCATTACAAACATACACACAAAAATACAAATCTTTCTTCTTTATAATATTAGTATAGACGTGTGTATACAGGATGAAAGGTAATAGATGTAAAAGATCTGTAAGGGCTAAAGTATAGCTCGTATCCTATCTATCTATGTTTGGAATAACCCATCCAAAAACAATGGTTCTGGAGTTATTGATTTTTTAAATATTTTTCAAAATATTCCCGATTTTCCAGGAAAAAATTCGATGATTTTATTTCTTACTTATTTTTACACAAATTTTAATGTGATAATCATTGTTTAATCATTGTTTTATTAAATTAAATTAAAAAGCAGCACTTAGAAGTCAAAACATTTAAATTAGGTTCTTTTATTTAAATCATTTCGGAATTTGTTCTTCTTGTGATATAGCCTCTACTCAGTAGTTACAGAAGAATAAAGTTAGTATTGCCAAACAAGCAAAAGTCGAACTAAGGCAAGAAAAGTTTAACGGCCAGTTTTAATAACCAGTCTTTGATTAGAAATTACACAAATTACAGTTTTTATGGGCTACGCTAACCAATTACCATAAGATGAACCATATGTTTACTTGCCAGCTCAAGGATTTAAATTTTGCAACAGCAGTTTCTTCTCAAAGTAACATAAGAATTTGCGGCCAAAACTACTGAATTAAAATGTAAATCAATATTAATTTTGTTTTTCCCCTAAATCTTATTAATCAAACTACAAGTTTATATAAAACTAGCTTCTGCGCGCGACTTCGTCGGCGTAGACTCCGCTCCTATTGGTCTTAGCGTAATGATATATAGCCTATAGCCTTCCTCGATAAATGGGCTATCTAACACTGAAAGAATTTTTCAAATCGGACCAGTAGATCCTGAGATTAGCGCGTTCAAACAAACAAACAAACAAACAAACAAACTCTTCAGCTTTATTATATTAGTATAGATTAGGATATTCAACTATTTGGGCTCTGGTCTAACCTCTATTAAATTTGATTTATTTATAAAAGTAATATAAATGATTTAGTTACGAACATTTTAACTTAATAAATGATTATAGATTTGTCAAGTCCCGCCAGTAACTAATCTATCGGGTGTCAAATAATTCATTTCATTTCATACGTATTATGATCGCTGTAACGTTTACCGATTTCACATTGAAGCCGACATTTTTCGGATTGAAATGACAGGATAAATCATGTTTAGACAGCTTGTTCGACAATTATTCTGATGTTACAGATTGATTTGACAGAACGATTGTTTTTATATTTTAAACTAGCCGACCCGTGCCCACTTCGTTGGGCGTTATAATCCATTTCACATAAGAAGGGTACGGTGAAATTTGATATGTTCCAATACACTCTCACTATTTTCAGCAAATCAGATAAATATAAATGTTTTAAAATCACCAATTAATTTCTAAGGCAAATAATAATGCTTGATTAGATTGAATTGTTGACACGGCACGTCAGAGGGCGCAGGTTCAAATCCTGCTGATTTAAAATCTTTATATATTTTTATCTTTTTCCTTTTATCTTGTCACTCCTGAATAGTGTAGCTTTCTGTTAGCGAAAGAATTTTCATGATCGGATCAGTATTTGCGAAGATTACGCCGTATATACAAACAAAGTATATACTTTACCTCTTTATAATATTAGTATAGACTATAGATGAAAATATTAATCACTAGCTGTTCTCAGCGGCTTTCACCCGTGTGTGCAAACAATTTCCCGTGGGAACCTATTATTTTCCCGTGGGAAAATATTATTTTCCCGGGATAAAAAGTAGCCTTTGTTACACAGGGATAAATAAGCTTTCAAATGATGAAAGAATTTTTTAAATCGGTCTAGTAGTTTTTGAGTTTATTTATTACAAACATACACACAAAAATACAAATCTTTCCTCTTTATAATATTAGTATAGATGATTTTATTGAGTTTTGACTTATTGTTGCTTGTTGTTTTTTTGGGTCTTAATATACAGCTTTACTTAATAATATGTCTCAGAGTTTTGACTTTAAGTAGTTTATTTTTGAGCATTCATGTTTTCTTATTTCGTACTTAATACATTTGAAGTTAGTTGTTACTGTTAAGATATCCTTGAAGATAGTCACTGAAAAACTGCGCCAAGGATTGGTAGCCGTTATATTGAAATTATATTAGCCATATACAATATTTATCTTAAACTCTGTCGTATCAGTGGTTTATATTATTATATAAACGTTTCAATGTTTCCTATATGAGTGTCTATAAATCTTTGAGTCGTAGTGTGGTATTTTATAACCTATAGGCCCTCTAGATCAGATAATATATTCTCACAATCTGATTAACAACAAGCAACGAGCAATGACCTAAGATTTAACAACATCCTGATGTCAACAAACTTGTCATTAATCCTACTAGTACTCATAAAGAAGGAGAGATAATATTTGGATAAAGTTATTAAGTATGTTTTCTTTGTGGCACGTTCTTATCTTTCGACTTTCGTAGTTTTGGTACGCAGTACTATTTATTAATCTGTGGTTTAGCTTTTACGATATCTGTCAGTGGTTTTGAATTTTTATTAATTTATGTTATTTATTGTGTAAATTTAATTTAATGCAATAAAATAAGTAATAAATAATGCAGGTATGTTTTTTTTTTCAAAAATAATTATGACTATTTCGGCAAACAAGCGTACGACTCATCACTCACCTGATGGTGAGCGATTACCGTATGTTTTGTGATTGCTCTAACGTAATGACAATAAATTAATAACAATACTTGGGCGTGACTTTAAAATATTTGTCACTTACAATACATTGTCTACTGTTGTCTATTTTTAACTGAGGTAAGACACAGAAACGCAACCCGACTGGGGAAGTACCTCAACGTTTTTTTTTTTTTTTTATTCAAGCTGACCATCAGTAATCACAATAGGTAGTTTCACATAAAAGAAGAGACTTATAGTATAAACATTTGTGACACCAACATTGTCAACTCCAGTTTACAATTTTATAATACGAAGAACTTTAACGTTAACGAAGATCACAGCCAAATAATACTGCTTTCAAGCAGTATAAATAGTTCGTATTATTTTTTATTTTTGTATTTCCCACACACGAGGAAATTATAAAATGTTATTTATTATCTGAATATCAAAATTTAAATAACATTTTATAATTTCCTCATGTGTAGAAAACACAAAAATTAAAAATAATTCGAATTAAAAATAGCATGGTGCCGTCACTCTCTCGTCAAGGAATTCATTGTCATATGAAATTTTGAATAGTTTAATGCTGTAAAGGACTCACTGTGATAGACGGCTCCACGGTAATTGCTTAAAACCGAATAAAATCATATCAAAATTTCGATTCGGCTGGACATCGTTCCATAGCTTAGTTGGCTAGAGCACCGACACGGTATGTCGGGGGTGCGGGTTCGAATCCCGCTGGATCGAAATTTTGATATGATAATATAATAAAATTTTAGTATAAATAGTGTTCCTGTGGTGAGTAAAGTGACCAAAGCTCCCTGGAGAGTCGGGATGGGGTATCTAAGCTACGGTAATTGCGTACCATAAGGAGAGCTGTACACTTGTTTGCCGATCTAATTGTGTAAAAAAATATATTTTTTTTAATTATTAGTCAATTTGCTTTTATCGAAAAAGTTGGTTATGAACCATCTTCTTATAATTTTAAAAAGTTTTTTTAATATCGCAAAAAAGGGAAGGAAAGGAAATCACCTAGAATTGTTAGCTGGTCATTTGTTTTTAATGAAAAATGTTTTCGAAGCTAGCACCGTACTGTTTCGTCAATGAGTAAATACGCCGGTCGTAAAAAATGTAATATCCGCATGTATAAGCATGTAAGTTTTAGTTTGACAACAAAACAATGTAAATTAGTTTTTGTTTTTTTTTTTCGAGTTTCGTAAATAACTACCGCAGTCCAAGTTTCAATTTAACGTTGTCATTATAATTAAAATTCTTTAAATAAACTGAATTGCTTGCATTGCTCTTATATTGTTTTCAAGGATTGTTTTTACACATTTTCATACCATTGTTTCTTGTGTGTAAACACTGTAAAATTAAGAATTGATGGAATGATCATTAAACATCGAAAAGCTGTAAAAATAAAAGCATATATAGACCTTATATTATGTTAAACTGTTGCTGAGGCTGCGCCTCGCAATTTTACCTAAAAAAAATTACTCACATAGTTCCGCTGTTTAATATTAGCAGGATATAAATACACAAGTGACACTGACATTTATAACAGCCCCATTTTTGGGGGTCAAAAACTGACTGAAATTCAAACACTACTAAAAAAAATCTCCCTTCGTACCATTGCCATTGTTCCGAACTTAATACTAGATGTACAGCTAAAACACAATACATTTGTCATGTTCCAAAGTCCAAACAAGGATGAGAAGTTGTCAGAGAAAAACTACATTCAAAGCTCTGCTGTAAGGACAAATTGTTTCGAAGTTAGATCGCAAAAAATATTGTTTAGAACTGTTTTTATGAATAAGCCTCTGATGGCTGTTGTAAAGCTTAACTTTCTACAAAGACTAGGACAGACATGGCAACTTCACCGCCATATTATGTCTATATATAAAAATAAATTGTTCAAAATCCTCTTTTAATTCACAATCATAGTACCTTTAATAAGTAATTTAATTTTTGCCAAATTTCAGTCATATAATACCTACTTATAATATAATAGTTACATAATCACTATAATTTTAGATTTATACTTATACTATGTATAACACTGAAGAATATGTTGCTTTACAAATGCTTATTTTTGGATGTACCTAGGTACTGATTTAACTTTTTGGCGTCACAAAAAAAAAAACAGATTAGGTATACTTTATCAGCGGTAAACTTAAACATCCTTCCTTTTATTTTTAGTACTATTTGAATATCTTTCTTATATAAAACCATTAAATCATCATTTTTACTAAGTAATAATTGTATATCCGTAAATAACAGCCCATTTTCATTCGGTAACAGGTGCTACTGCTATCATAGTATCGCCATTGTGGTTATGTGACTAAAATAAAGTGTCGTGCCAAGCGGCACGTTTTAGCTGTTTCCAAAGTTAGTTACGGTAAAACGTTTTAAGGTATTGCTGGTATATTACAGGTATTATTTATGGCAAGAGTACCTAAACAAATGTTTGGCCAGCGTTATTTAGTGGTATATTTTAAGCTTGAACACATCCCTAATTTACTATCCCTAGTTGTTTTATGGCTCGTTGGCGCAATTGTCTGCAGGATTGTAATATTCTCGACCTGAGTGTAATGATAATAAGTATACATTTTTTATATATTTGGACATTTCTTACAAAAAATATCCATTATGTTCCCAATTTTAGAAATAGATAGCGTGATCATTATTTATAATTTATTACTTTAATTACTTTTAATTATTCTTGGTGGTTTGGTAAAGTGGTCATAGACAGTAGTTATTGTGCTAGCGATTGTGAATTCGATCCTATCTCTTGACAAATATACCTATCGGCCATACAGATGTTGTGTTCTAATTCAATTTGCCTATATAGACGTTTTAATGTTTTACATAATTCTGTATTTATAACAGTTACATAAATTTTAATAACTGTTAGAATTTTCGAAAAGTATCGTAAAAAGACATCCTGAGCAATCTGTTATTTGGAAATTATGTAATGGTTCTTTGAAGTTAGTTAGCTTATTTAGGACTTAAATATAATATATCAATAGAAATAGTATATTCTGCTATGATGGACTTTAAGTGCCTCTCCTAACCTTACTTTTGGTCAACGGTATTTCTTCTAGTACAGAATATTGTAAATAAACGATTTAACCAATCTAAATCGTTGAAATAACTAATTCATAAATGCTAAAGTGATAAAAGTTCAAAAGTTACAAAACTTGTGTGTTTAAGACAAATTTTGCCAACAATTCCTATTGATAAAATTGGTACAATGGGAATCGATAGATCCTAGCCCGAATTTTCAATCACCAACTGATATCTGCGCTCTATCTTTCAAATCGGGATCTAAATGTATAAGTATAATACATGTACTATGTATGTATATTTATTGTGAAGATGAATATGAACGTTTTCATTCGTCCGAGCGACCACTCGGTTCATTGAAAAATTCTTTTGATGTCAAATATTTATTTCAATATTTAAATTTCGCGTTGAAAATATGCAATCTACTATAACTACGTAGGTACTACGTAGGTGCAGTGGCGGATTTAAACAGTAGGCTGAGTAGGCTGGAGCCTAGGGCGGCAAATTCTAGGGAGCGGCAATTTTATTTTTTAAACGTTATAATATAGATCCAGAAAATGAATGGCCAAGGCCATGCATTTTCAGCCGAACACAGCCACAAAGTCAGCCGAAATAATCGCCTGGCCGTTTTAGACTGTACTAGGATATAGTGTATCGAGTTTTAGAGCTTGGTAGGGGCGGCAAAAATTGAATAGCCTACTGGCGGCATATTTGTAAATCCGCCACTGCGTAGGTGTGCTTAATTATATTATGACTTTAACTTTTATCCGACTACCCTCCAAAAGGCGTATAGTATAGTATTATTTAGCTGTGATCTTCTTGAAGGTCTAGCTCTAGGTACTACCCCAGGCTGTCCGCTCCATATTTTGAGCAGAAAATTTCCTGCTGTGCCCTACTTCAGTTAAAAGTTAGGGTTCGAGGCCCGGTTTATAAGCTACGGTAATCGCTTACCATTAGGTGAACCATACGCTTATGTGCCGACCCAGTTATTAAAAAAAAAACCATAACTCTAGAGCAGGGTCACTGGCCAGTGTCAACAACGCCATATATCTCTATATCTCTATCTCTATAATATATATAAAAATGAATCGCGAAATGTGTTGCTAAGCGCAAATCTCGAGAGCAGCAAAACCGATATCGCTAATTCTTTTTTATAATATTTCTTGAAGTACGAGGATGGTTCTTACGGAGAGAAAAATTTAAAAAATTGCCTGAAAAAGTCTAAAAAAACACTTTTCTTTATTCCCATACAAGAGATTCGTATTAATACTTAAAAGTCAGTTCGAACTTTAATACCATACCATAAACTTTAGTGATAGTGGGGGGATTCCGGGAAGGATAAGTATTAAAAAAATAAAAAATTAAAGAATCGACTGTTAGGCGGTACGAAGTTCGCCGGGTCAGCTAGTCTTATATATAAAATTCTTGTGTCACAATGTTACTTACAATACTCCTCCGAAACGTCTGGACCGATTTTAGGTCTGTAGGTCTGAGAATCGGCCAACATCTATTTTTCATACCCCTAAGTTATAAGGGGAGAGGATTAAGGATTTAATAACATATATGGGCTATGGCAAAACAACGTTCGCGCGGTCAGCTAGTATGTATATAGTTATTCCTTATTGTGGTACAAAAGATATTTTTGAATGATAAACTCTTAAAACCCTCCTTTGTGTCCTCTTCACAACATGTCAGTTGTCTTAGCAGAAAATTTAATTATTTACGCTCACGAATGTTACATTATTATCTTTGTTTTTATATTTGTATGACTCGTGTATTTTTATTTAAATATGTATGATTTTAGTCGCAAAACTAACAACTGTAACTTTACATATACTTACATTAAACTTTACATTCTTACATTTTTTAAAACCAACCTCGTTTATAACTGTATACGTCATAACAATGCATATCTTAGTCTGGGAGTTGGTGTTTTTTTTTTCTGTGTTCCAGTAAGATAAAACTTTATCCTACTGGAGGTCATTTAGCAAAACGTCTAAAGGGCCCCGTAGACGATCAAATATTTGATCAAACTTCATATTAAATTTCTGTTTGACAAACGTGTTTGTCAAATTATTTGATCGTGTGCGGGGCTGCGGGCGTTTTTGATGTGTTTGTTATATGAAAACATGAAGTTTGATCAAACAAGTTTGACAAACAAGTTTGATCGTTTACGGGGCCCATAAGTATTGAAGAAAGTCTTTATTTATACAAGGATAACACTTAAAAAACTACTTGTGTTAAGGATAACTCAATAAACAATTTGTTTTTATCCTGTACTGACACAAGATCTATTGACTGTTGCTTTCGACCTTCGAATTATTTATGATTGCTTCGTAAGAATTTGTTCACACCTCAAGTTTAGAATATTCATCTTTTATTGTAGTTTCTTATTGTTTCTAAATAACAAAATGTATCAAGTTAGGGCCTACGCACACCACGTTTTTTAAATATAGCCGCGATACGCACGCAAATCAGACGCAGCCTGTAGACCTTTGCACATATGTATAAATTCAAATAGGTACGCGTTTGAATCGATGCAAACGCACGTGTGTAGCGATACAAACGCGATGCAAACGCGCGTGTGTATCGATACAGACGCGCCGGTGCCGCGCGTTTGTATCGATACAAACGACAACAAACTGCTCTCTAGGATAAAAACGCGCCGACGAAACCCCGTTTAAAAAAACGTGGTTTGCACAGGCCCTTACTTGCGTTCTTCTCTATCCGGTATAAAGTTTTAAAGTATATAATATGTTTAAAGATTTTTTGATATGACTAGGTTAGCAATCAAGCGTATCATCTTATGGTGAACGATTACCGTAGCTTATGGACGCTTGCAACACCAGAGGCATCGCAAGCGTGTTGCCGACCCTACCCCAAATCAACCCAGGCGCTCTGGTGTCTTTAATCACCACAGGAACACAAATATGCTTGAAAGCAGTATTATTTAGCAGTGATCTTCTAAAATGTAGAGTCCTCAGACGGGCTGCTTCGGGTTTTGAGCGTGATATTTCCAGCTGTGTCCTAACTCAGTTACTTATAAAACGGTATATAAAGGCTGCGTATTCAAGGATTTTCACTAGCATCCAACTGTGCACACCGGGTACTGAATTTCACACAATAGGAACCCAAACGCCATGTTACAATCGTTTGTCATATGCCTGTAATAACCACTACGCCACCATGTTTAAATTTTTTGTACTTAACTAATTTTTATTTTTGTTTTCGCATAGTTTAAATCTGTCTTCGTAATCCACTCATTTGGTTTGTTACTCATTCATAATAATCAGTCGACATGTGATACGGTCACGTTGTATAAAAGGAAAATCTGCTACGTCATAAATACCATAAGCTATGTTTAACTATCTGTGAAATAATGGCGTGCGGTAGTTACATTATGTTCAAATCGGAAGTATAACTATTATATTATGATCTTATACGTACCTATATTGTTTGATTCTACTTCTTTCGTCGGGTATTCACTTCGGAGACGTAACCTTAGCCTTGATGAAAGAGGTAAGAATTTACACTTAAGTAATAATCATAATATATCTATACTAATATAATAAAGCTGAAGAGTTTGTTTGTTTGATTGTTTGTTTG
This sequence comes from Melitaea athalia, assembly GCA_905220545.2. Lineage (NCBI taxonomy): Eukaryota > Metazoa > Arthropoda > Insecta > Lepidoptera > Nymphalidae > Melitaea > Melitaea athalia. Next base: position 22,986,643 of record HG992178.1, read on the forward strand.
TTTGAACGCGCTAATCTCAGGATCTACTGGTCCGATTTGAAAAATTCTTTCAGAGTCATATAGCTCATTTATCGAGGAAGGCTATAGGCTATATATCATCACGCTAAGACCAACAGGAGCGGAGTCCACGCCGACGAGGTCGCGCGCAGAAGCTAGTTTAGTTATACGAGTATAAAGTATATTCTATAGTCTATACCTACGAGTACATCAGTCAACTCGTATATAAATTAGAATTAATCGTTAAATTGCCTTGCTTTGTACAAAGCTCCGCAACGAATAGACTAATTCGGCTATTATTTTAAGCCGAATTCAAAAATTACAGTCATCTATACTAATATAATAAAGCTGAAGAGTTTGTTTGTTTGTTTGTTTGTTTGAACGCGCTGATCTCAGGATCTACTGGACCGATTTGAAAAATTCGATCAGTGTTAGATAGCCCATATATCGAGGAAGGCTATAGGCTATATTATATCATCACACTAAGACCAATAGGAGCGTAGCACCAATGAAGAATGTTTCAAAATCGGTTTTTTTTTCCTTTTGAGAGCTTCCAGTGCGTAAACGGTTAAAGTTTCGCACAAATCATGTATGACAGAATTGATCCTATTCCAGGCGGACTAAGTCGCGCGCAGAAGCTAGTTAAGTAATAAAACGTAAGATAATTTGATTCTTGTAATTTGTACATTACAATAGAAATATCATCATTATCTTGTCTAATGGTGACTTGGAAGAATAAATGACAAAATGTGATGCACACCGCGATATAATTATTTTTTTCTGGATATTTCCACCGGTGTTATGTTTCTCAACGATTTTTTGTGGGTTTTCAAATTCAAAATATAATTGTGTTTACTCGCAAACGAAAAAAACCGACTTCAATTACATTAACAAGTACCTAATACAACTAGACGAAAAAATAGTCGAGTAAATACGTGTTATTAAACATTACTCAAAAAAAGTAGCCATCAGATCTCAATCAAATTTAAACAGAACTAAAAGACAGCAATAGCCTTCGATTAAAACAAGAATCATCAAAACCGGCACCCCCGAAAGTGAAACGTTTTACGATATACAACGTAGGTCGACGAAAAACTAGTCGAGTAAATACGAATTATTAAATACAGCTCAAAAAGTACTTGTTAGATACCAATGGAATGGGACTACATGACACGCACCATCTTTCGATTTAAAAAAGTATTCGAAATCGGTCCACCCAGTCAAAAGTTCTGAGTTAACATAAATTTTAAAAAATACAATCGAATCGATGCTGGCCGATTCTCAGACCTAACCGATGTGCAATTGTGCACACAAAATTTCATAAAAATCGGTTCAGCCGTTTTGGAGGGGCATGGTAACTAACATTGTGACACGAGAATTTTATACATAAGATTTAAAAAAAATCTTATTTATTCTCCCAGTTTTCTTAGCGTATCTTCGCCGATGTCTACTTAAATAACCTTATTTTATTTTTAAACTTTAATATAAGAAGTACCTAATAAATTTAATTGTGACTAAAAAAAATTGTAATAAACTTTGTAATACAAAACAATTTCGATATTTTAATATTTATTTCTATATTTTTCCCGACTTGAGGAAAATGTGTGGAAAAGTATGTAATTTAAAAAACCTTCATATTAATGTTAAGTAAATTTATTGAGAATTTTCCGGCTTTTGACAGTTATATTAAAATAAAATCATTTCCGTAAATGTATAAGGAAAATTTTATGATAATATTTTTGATTTATTTTTTCTTGGATCATAATTATGTTAGTTGGTGACGGTATAATATTTAACGAGATCGAAAACAAGCTATGACTAAGCGTATAATTCGAAGATAAAAGTAAACTGTCTGAATCCAGCGACTGCAAAAGTAAATTTATTGAAACTAAATAAAATTAACAGAAATATTTTCAATAATTTCTCTTCGACTATTCTGATACAAATCTTTAGGGTGTGTTTATAATACAATGTGGTACACACGTAGACAAGTAAGCTATCCACTACAAAAAAGTGAAGATACATATTTAAAGGTCGATTTACATCAGACGAGCGAATGCTCATTCTATCAAATTCTTATCAAATTCTTTTAGTGTAAATAGGCGTAGAGCATTTTTTCGTTGTTATATAATTATATGAAAACGAGTGTTCGAAGATCAAGAAAGAATGCTCTTGTTCTAACTCTAGCTCTTTGTTCGTTTGGTCTAAATGCACCCTAAGACAAACGCATTTCAGACAAGAGCTCATCTCTGATTTCCATTCATGTATTAACAAAACTATTTACTAAATAATAGACTTATTATTTTTATAGCATAACTTAGGATACGAGTCTAGATAAGCTGAACTACATGTGATGTAAATAAAAAATTTTTTTTCTTTTGCAGGGACTTCGAATAACAACCATCATCGGTTCGTTCGGAACATGTGCGGGGGCGTGGCTGAAAGTGTTCTCAGTGTCCCAGGACATGTTCTGGCTAGGCTTCGTGGGTCAGACCGTGGTGGCGGTGTCCCAGGTCTTCATATTGAACGTGCCTCCGAGGCTGGCGGCCGTCTGGTTCGGAGCTGATCAAGTGTCGTCAGCGTGCAGTATTGGAGTATTTGGAAACCAAGTAAGTTTTACGATTATAAACATTTTTACTTCTTAAGAAATTATATAAAGCCTGTGGTGTGAAACATATGGGCCGTGACGCTGAGAGTAGCGTTTTATAGCGTTTTAGCTATTGCAAGATATAATATTAAGAATAGCAAGCGTCTATTAAGGTTCGATTTTGCGTGTCCACAATAGGCAGCCTCGGGCCGAGCGGCTGCTTTGCTCCGAGGCCGCGCAAGTGGAAACGCTGCCTCAACCTGAGGCGCTCCGCGATACGATGCAAATTCAGCGCCACGAGCCGAGCCATATTTTGTCTGTTTTTTTTTCCTTGCTCAAAGGAGTCTGAGCCGTGCCTTTGATGGGCACGGGCGTGTTGTCTCGGGTCGCAATGCGCAACGAATCAGCAATTAAATTAGTAAAATTAATTAAATAAATGCTTTAATAGCATTTATTCATGACAATTAAAGCGCAACTGAAGGCTCCCGCAGGGGTTTAGTACATTATTAGCACCCCCAAGTGCTGAGTCCGATATACGGTCTATGACTGCCTAACCGGGCGTCCTGGATATCACCCGTAAATGGGTTCCCCTGCGATAAAAAAAGGCAGCTATTCTACGCGCGTCTGATGACATCGCGTGTTTGCTTTAAACTGGCTTGCGGAGCACGATGAGGCGTGTCGCCTCAGCTTGATCCGTGCCTCGGGCCTTAGGCCAAGCAGCCTCAAACTGAGGCTGTTAGCCTCAAGTCGAGGCTGTTCGGTTTGGTTTCACTTAAAACATTAACCTGCTTTCTGCTCTGAGGTTGTATATTCGATTTTCACCCTATTCGGTTGTAATAAGTATAAAATCAAAATCAATAACATATTTTATTCAAATACATTTCGAAAGGACTTTGAACACTTTGAATCTATATCAAGCACTTTTTACCTAAAACACGAGCATTAAGTTGCCTACCTTACGAGCAGACGACCGTATGATATTTAACATACACGCTATGTTAAGATTTATAAATATGTTTATGTATGTGTATGTATATTTGCTTACAAATATCCCGAAGGAATTCTCCATCCCCCAAGTTATTAATAGCTCGGTCGGGTCTTTCTGAATTATGGAATTTGTGTCAATGTCAGTGCCGTTACCCCAGAGTAAACGTGACCTTAAGAAATGATGATGTGGGGTTACCATATATATAATTATATGACATTTATATCAAACTACATTTTGATTTAATATTTTTTATAAAAAGAATATTTTGATACATGTCAATAATTATTACTTTAGGTACATTTATCCATGTACATAATTATATTTGGCTTGGTTATTCCATCCTCAAGTAAAAAATTAATGGGAGTATTTGGATTGTAAGTTGTTATTACAAAGCAGTTTTTTTTACAGAATAACTGCAGAGTTTCTTCCCGGTTCTTTTCTCCAGAATCTACATTCCGAATCGGTGGTAGCATCACTTATAACAATAATTAAAATTTTAATTTGTAAGATGACGATTTGGGTATATTTTACTTAAAAAGTACTCGTGGGTATCTTCTTTAACTTATATTTCCTTCTCAACTTCCGTTCGCCTCATCCGATCACACTTTTCGTAACTCTCTCGTCACGCATTCACCAGCTTACTCGCCAAGTTTTACTTCAACAATATAGTCGAATTGAGAAACTCCTCCTTTTTTAAAGTCGTTTCATATTCAGTGTTGCTGTATTTTTTTCACTGAAGCGAATCTTCACACGAAAAAAACAACTCATGAGTTATAAATTCGTGTCAAATGAAACTGTCAAAGGCGTCAAGAATCGATGTCATAAATCGCATAGATAAATCGTCACAAACTTGAGTGACAGTTACGACGGTCACAGCTCTTCAGCTTGGCTCAATCGCTTGGCTCAGCTAAATGAATTGACGTTTGACATTTCTAGTTTTGAACGAATGAAATATTCCTATGTGGCATTGGAGAAATCGTCAGTGCTACTTTGGCACTATTGGCAGTCCCATTAATCCCAATGAATGAATGAAAGGAACTGAGCGCACAGTACTGCGCAAAAAATACGCTCGACTGGTACGTGATTCTCTGTCGGAATTATGTTAGAATTCGTACAGAGCTTAGTACAGTTTTCTATTTATCAAATGTCACGGTTTTTCGGGATAAATGTCAGTTGAAAATTTATCGCTGATCTCGGTATTAGATCAAGTCTGTTTTACGACTCGTTGAGAAGTCGAAGTTTATTATATTATTTCTACAAAGCCTTGCTCGGGATACCATACGTCACCTAACTATTGTGAAGAAAATCGTACTCTTTTTTGAAGTGAAACTTCTTTGAATCACGATAAAAAAACAAACACATAAATGTTTAAGAGATACGATGGGCCCTCCCACTGTCGAGAATGACCCCTTGCGCCCGCACTTACGCCTATTCGCGCAGACTTATCACTGGTGACTGCCAATTGCCATTCTCCGTGTTGGTTTCACCGCTCTTGAGATTGCGATGGTGGAGTGTCCTCTCCACAGATGTTGTCTGCTTTGCCTGGGTTTGAATTTAGGAAGTGCAGGATTTCATAGGAGATAATGAGATAGAATATAACACAGTATTTTATATTCTCGGTGAAATAAATCTCTCGTAGGCTACTTTTAGAAGTTTCACTTTTACCGTGTTTGAATTGCACACATACTTTTTTAACTTTTTTTATGGCATATAAACAGTCTCAATCAAAACAACATAATATATTACGAGTAGAAGATAAGAAAGGAGTAACACTAGTAACACTGATTACCACAAATTACTAAAAAAAAAAAACACAAACTATGGGACGATCACAGTTGAAAGGCTAAACACCAGTAGTATCATAAATTAAGCTACCTTTTTATTTTGTTTGTAGCAAAACGATAAATTGTCAAATTGTACAAAACTTAAAAATCAGTTTTATTAAATGATTTTCTTCATAGCAAGCCTAGGAATAAATTAATGTTATCAATATTTTTCTGGGGTAGGGCACAGTTATTTTTAAGCGAATCGTAAGCTTGTTTACCAATCCAGATGTATTGAAGACTTTTTCATTTATTCTTTCTGTGATAAATTAATAATTTCATACAGACGATTTTTCAAGCACAGAGAATTGCAAATCAAGTTAATGAGATAAATCTTAGGTAATTCATAAGATCTGAGAAAATTTTGATAAGGTATTGACAAAGGATTCTGTCTTCTGCCTCAAAAGATAAAATTCCTTTCGAAAATTCCAGCTGATAATTTTTTATATTAAAGCTTACAAAAACCTTAAATGATGGAAAAATTATGACATTAAATGAAAATTCGTACAAAAGTATCTTCCAGACCAAAAATTTTTTTCAGAGCTTGTTTGCGCTGGCTATTTGATAATTGGGTTAAACAGCCTTGGTATAGAGCACCAATAAAATGGTTTTTTTGCGTTAAAATTATTTAGTTGTTATCTGACTGTAAATACAGATTAAAAAGAGAAATTTTGCTCGGACTAAGAATCAAAGGATTGATTGATTCTTAGTCCGAGGAAATTTTGTAATTTGCGCTTTGACGATCCAAGATAGATTTAAGGATGTTGTCGCCTTAGTACCTACCTACAGTGGTCACAGCAATATTGATATTTACATGCAATAAATTAATGTAAAAAAATAAATAAACTCTACACACTCAATGGCCCTAACTTCCTAGTAACTCCTGTGTCGGTGGTCCGGAAACACACAATACACATGCACAGACGCCCAGACAACGACAAATAACTGTATGGCCAATATAAATGTATGCCATTGTGCGGGAATTGGACCTGCGACCGCCAGTGCAACAGTCATAAGCCTAACGCGTCGTCGAAAATAACAGTGAATTGGTATAGTTACGATTTAGTTAAATTGGATGATGGTAACTTTTAGTTCCCGATTAGCGTTATGGTCACGTACATTGCGCCTGTACATTGGGTGCAATGTGCTTCCATGATTACCTACTTTAGTAAATACATTTTACTGGGGTAGGATACATTAGCTATCCTGCTCTAAATCTGGAGCAGCCCGACTGGGGTAGTACCTCGACCTCGCAGAAGATCAGAGCTCCTAGGTAGATTAGGGGTACAACGCGCTTGCGATGCTTCTGGTGTTGCAGGCGTCTACGGTAACGGCTTACCATGAGGTGGACCACACATGTTTGCCAACCTAGTTGTATAAACGTGCCATACGGCTGTTCATTGTCTGTTTGTTTTAACGAATAGTATGTGTTTCCAGACCCACGACACAGGATTCTCATTCTAACTGGAAGTTGTTGAGCGTGAAGCGTTTATTTATTAAATTAAAGTCGGTAACTTAGCCTTGTTAACCGTAATATGTTATTGACCCATTTTTGTTCTCAAAATAACTTTTAGAGCCTATGCAAACCACGTTTTTTAAACGCGCCGTCGACGCGCGTTTGTAGCGATACAAACGCGATACACACGCGAGTTAGACGCAGCCTGTAGACCTTTGCACACCTGTATAATAAAAGCGCGCCGTCGACGCGCGTTTTTAAAACGCGCCGTTAACGCGCGTATGTGCCGAATGTACTGATACAGACGCGAAGCAAACGCGCGTGTCACGCGATGCAAACGCGATACAAACGCGATGCAAACGCGCGTGTGTATCGATACAAACGCCAACAAACTGCTCTGTAGGATAAAAACGCGCCGTCGACGCGCGCTTTTAAAACGCGCGTCGACGGCGCGTTTAAAAAACGTGGTTTGCATAGGCCCTTATAGTACCTACATAATTATATTCCTGATTTCCTATGTTTCATCGTGGGTGTCCTCATTTTCTTGTAACTTCTCATAAGGACATAATAGATCGAAAAAATATATTTTTAATTACTTTAAGTTGTATTTAACTAGTTCTAGTGTATTGATGGCATAAATATGCTTATTTCTCGGATAAGATTTATGGTTAAAACGGATAAATATTTGCAACAATGGCACCTCGAGCAGTGAAGGTGAGCGTCAATGCGCATCTCAAAGGGGCCCCCTTAAACCTACACCTTGGTTGCAAGTCCTGGGAACTGCTGTAAGTTTCTCCCTCTGCCACACGATGGACCCGGCACCCGAACGGTGAATCCATGGATTGCTAAGAAGTTTGTCTCTCCCCTAATTCTTCTCCCACTTTTCAGTTTATAGAAAAAGAAATATTGCTCAACAGGTTAACTTATTGTTAAGCAGAATAATTTATTTGTATGTCCCCTAAACCTCCTTACATCAAAATAAACGCCCCGAACATCAGATTCGAGTGTTTGTATCTATAGATCCATTGGGTTAAATGAGATGAACTAAATCACACCAGACCAGACCCCTCGCTCGAAACAATTGAATAAACGCTTCCGAGTGAGCAATCTAGTGTTCCATATGTACTGGAATGATACTGCTATTTATGATGTACACATAATATTGTATCTAACTGCTGTCGTTTGGATTACTATGTTTTTTTTTTAAATATAACTAGGTCGGCAACCAATCGTACGGCTCACCTGGATGGTAAGCGATTACCGTAGCTAATAGACGGTTGCAACACGAGAAGCATTGCAAGCGCGTTGCCGACCCTATTCCTAATCCCCCCCCCCCCCCAGGAGCTCTGGTCACCTTACTCACCAATAGGAACACATTACTGCTTGAAAACAGTATTATTTAGCTGTGGTCTTCTGTAAGGTAAAGGTACTACCCCAGTCGGGCTGCTCCATATTTTGAGCAGGAAATTTCCTGCTGTGCCATACCTCAGTTAAAAAATGTTTAGGTATTTCTGCCCTTTTAAGAGTAAGGCACGTAATTTTCAATGAACTTAAAAAAGGACGAGTTCCTGCTTATCACGTGGTCTTATTTAATTTTGAGCGAGACGTCATCATTAGTTTTTTGTTATCTTTAATAATGCGTATGTAATTAATTAACTTTGACTAAGTTGACAATTTTCTCACTTTAATACGAGTGGATGTTATTAAAGTCGTTTTATTATTATTATTTCAGAATAAACATAATTATCCACTTCTACTTTTCCAGCTTACCATCGTTCTCCAAGGCTAGTTCAGTTGTTTAAAAAGTTACGAATTCTAGATCAAAACGATTTTCAATTGAACTTTATCAAATGTTAGCAAATATTAACAGATAAGTTCATATAAATAATGTGATAGAGATTTGCCGTTGGGTGCACATTACAGAAAAACTATTGCCTATTCCGTTTCAATTGACATCTTATTGCTATTATTTAGATACGAAAATAATATATGTAAAGCCTATGACACTCAACAATAATATAACCTTCAAAGAATATCCAAAGTCGCAAAAACTATATCCAAAGATTAGACCCTACAAACCTTCATAGAAACTCCAATGCTTCGTTATAATGTAAGTGTAGATTGAATTAATAAAGTCTGTAATAAACGTGGCAAGTTTAATGTACCTTACATGTATGCAAATAGTGATAATAGTTTTGCTAATCTTTCGCTTTAACCACGCTACTATCTGCGGTAATCTCATGACGGGCACAGATGTTTCAAATGATCGCTTCGTTACAATGTAGGTAATTGCTTCAGGGTTATGTAAATATGATAAGTATACACACATTTCTAATACATAAGTTTTGTTTGTTTAAGATTCGTTCTATACGACAAACAAAAACTAAACTCTAAAAGATAATATCCTGTACCAACTAAAATAGTAGATAAGTTGGTTAAGGCTGTACAAAACCCGATAGAGATTTTTATCTGACCTTTACGTGACGATTAAAATATATTGTTGTTATAAGGATGTTGTTTCTTTATTTGCTCGTCCTAAATTCACGAGTTATTAACGTAGAATTTATAGAATTATATTTACCTTAAGAAGTTTTTTTTATTTATTGAGGAACATTTTAGTCTATAAAACTATCTGATATATCTAATTTTTCACGTGTTTGATATCCCTTATGACATTCAAATTTATCTAATGGGATCATAAAATAAAATAAAAATATTAAAGTTATACTTATAAAAAAAATCTTATTATATCTTAATTATCTTATTATAATGAAACAACTTTTTCGGATTTTTATCGCGGATTATTAAGGTTGGGAGGTCATTATTCAGCATTTAAAAAAAAAACTTTTTAACCGCGATAAAATCCGAAAAAGTTGTTTCATTATAATGAGTGAGATTCGCGTAAACATTAGAAAACAAATACCAAAAAAAAAAAACTCACTACGCTCGTCCTAATTACACTGCATCAACTTAGTAATTGAAAAAAAGGTTGTTCTATATCCATGCTCATCTGCTTTAAATCTACTAATGAATTTAACTTTTATTGCGTGCTTAGTGTGCCAATGAGACTACACCTTTTTTTGGTTTAATTTTATTACGACATTTCTTCTGTTCGTTTGTTCTTACGTCACCTGTTTACCTTAAGAAAAACCACAGCGCATGTATTTTTTTACAGAGTATATTAATTTATATGCTACTAAAAATAATAACTAAAATTTATAAAGATTTCCTATACAAAAAAACAGATTTTTGTAATGTTTTTAAATAGATCTCATAACGTGTAGTGATTAAACATTGCAAAAATAAACTCTGCATTCGAATATGCCACAATGTTTTTGTAAAAAGCGCATGAAAAAAAAGTTTAAAATAACAAAATTTATAACTTTAGTTTCCGTTATGGTTTTGGTCTATTTAACTATTTAGTAATTAAGTCATATATGATATGGTTTCAGCTCGGCGTGGCTCTCGGTTTTCTCCTGCCACCAATGATAGTACGAGCTCAGGGCACCATCGAAGAGATCGGCGCTGATCTACAGTTCATGTTTTACCTCGTGGCTGGTATCACTAGCGTTCTCTTCGTGTTTATTCTACTTTGTGAGTATCAAGCTTTAATACCTTGACAAAGCTAAGACGTGGCTTTTTTTAAATGTAACTAGGTCAGCAAACAAGCGTACGGCTCACCTGATGATAAGTGATTACCGTAACTTATAGACGCACAACGCATAAACATCGCAAACGCGTTGCCGACCCTACTCCCAACCAGGAGGAGCTCTGGTCACCTTACTCACCAAAAGGAACACAACACTGCTTGATAGCAGTATTATTTAGCTGTAATCTTCTGTAAGGTCGAGGTACTACCCCAGATGGGCTACTCCATATTTTGAGCAGGAAATTTCCTGCTGTGCCCTACCTCACTACCTCAGTTAGCCTTAATGCAATAATTTAAACTCATCAAAATTTAATCGAAAAAGAGTAGTGACTAAAAATCTATTCTAGGTAGGTGTGTGCATTACATGTACTTGAAATAATAAAAAGTTTCTTACATTGTTTTAATGAACTACGAACATGAGAGAGTTATCGTTGCGTGCAAAGGAGTCATTATTTGTTAAGCTCTGTTACAAATTGTATATAGTAAATAAAGACACGTTTTGTTTATGAAACTTATTAAATCCTCTTCCCAGAAGCAAAATGACGTTTTAGGTCAGTCCGTATGAGCCCAGATTTGTGATTTGGACAAGGAGTTCAATGCGTCAACTAACGTAGACTTTCAGATCTCATCAAAAAAAAGTTCTTAAAGAACTCTTTTTCCGAACTTTCAAAAATTAACACATAAAGAGCTCTTTTAACTGAGAGATGAACAAGGTGACTTCATTTAGACGTCAAAAATTTTACTTCCCATTCATCAGTTCATTACGAACTCTGAATTCTGAGCTCATAAAAATGAACTACTTAAGACGTCATATTAGAACTCTATAAGAGGTCTATTAGAAAACTTCATACAGAAATCTTTATGATTTGCATGCTGACTGGATAATGTCACTTCATACAAACATTTTAACGGCTTTACTTTTTACACAACAGTCTTCAAAGCTGCCCCTGCAACCCCACCATCAGCCGCCGCCGACTTCGGCTCAAGTCTAGACTCGAACTTCCTGCAGTCCATAAAGAAGCTACTCACCAACCGCAACTATATTCTACTCCTGATCTCCTACGGTATCAACGTTGGTGTCTTCTACGCGATCTCCACGCTCCTAAACGAACTCGTGCTCACTTACTATCCGGTAATAACTTGTTTTATTTCGCAATTAGCTGTGCGCCGGGGTTTTACCCGTGTTAAAAACATAATTCCGCGTTTAAACTTAAAAACATTCAAATAATATATTGTAGAATCATTCCTAAATGTGTTGGGGTGGGTTTAGACCAAACGAACAAAGAGCTAGAGCTAGAACAAGAGCATTCTTTCTTGATCTCTATTTTTAAACGAAAACTCGTATTCATATATATAACAACGAAAGAATGCTCTACGCCTGATTACACAAAAAAAATTTGATATAGTGGGGATAGAATGAGCATTCGCTCCTCTGATGTAAATCGACCTTTATAATATTTAAAAACACAATGACTTTCCAGATATAGACAAGTAAAAAATACACAAAAGTTTAATTCATGAACAACAATACATTGAATCGTCCATTAAATTTAATTTTGTAATGTCACGATTTTACCAAAATAAAAAGAAAAAAAAAATACAATGTACACCTACTACTCGTTAGAGTTACGTCAAAGTGAATTGTGAGTTTGTAGATTTGTTGGGACTAAAATCTCTGAAACTACTGTACCGATTTTGAAAAATCTATAACCAGTAGAAAGCTACATTATTCCTGAGTGCTGGTATAAGATTTAGTTTTCGTAATTATTTATTTTCATTTAATACGTTTTTGGTCCAGAAAAAATTAGATTAGTAAAAGTCGCAAGAAAAAGCAATACTGCACTGCTTTATGCACTTAATAAACCACGTAGTATGTGGTACCCATAATTTTAAAGGTACAGGATGTTCAACATTAATGTGAGAGTCAAATTCTAGCAGTCGATAAAATCGCCATATACTCGCACAGTAAAAAAGCTTGATGCCCAACTAAATGGACGTGACTCTTTTTACTCTTTGAGTGAGGAAATGTTTTGGCATTTGTTTTCGCTATTTTACATATGACGTATAAAATTCCAATTTATTTATGGTATTATTTACATTTGCAATTGCGAATCTTAAAGTTGTAGTTTATTAATTGAAGTAAAATGGCCCTTAATTGCCTATTTTTTAAAGACTATTAATAGTAACTTATATGCAAGATAGACTTTATTAACCACGAACGAAATAGGCCCAAAATGTTTAGCCTTTAAATTTTTAGAGGTAATAATTTTAGCAACGATTTTAATTTCAGGGTGCAAACGAAGATGCAGGGCGTATAGGTCTAGTGATCGTAGTGGCCGGTATGGTTGGGTCGGTGGTGTGCGGTTTGATCCTGGACAAAACGCACAGATTTAAAGAGACCACGCTGGCGGTATACGCCGCTACGGTGGTTGGAATGATCATTTTTACCTTCACTTTGGACTGTGGATACATTTCCGTTGTTTACTTAAGCAGTATCGTTCTTGGGTAAGATATTAAAATTTTTCTAATACAAACTTTTTACGCGTATAATTATATATCTATGTCTGTAATTATATTTGTATTGTTTCTTGTTTCTGTATTTAATATAAAGTCTGTTTTGAAAATCTGATTTTGCTCTGATTCCGATTTCGCACACCTAGACGATATCTTCCATCCAATATTATGGGAGAAGAAATGGTACAATTATGGTATATTCAATGCTGCAATTTCACCATTAATATGCCATTCTTATTATGCAGTATACTGCATTTACTAGGTCGGCAAATAAGCGTACGGCTCACCTGATGGTAAGACGCCTGCAACACCAGAAGTATAGCAAGCGCGTTGGTGACCCTATCCCCATGGGGATCCCCCCACAGGAGCTCTGTTCACCTTACTCACCAACAGGAACACAATACTGCTTGAAAACAGTATTATTTAGCTGTGATCTTCTGTAAGGTCGAGGAGTACCTAGGGGTAGTAACCCCAGTCGGGCTTCTCTCCATATTTTGAGCAGGAAATTTCCTGCTGTGCCCTTCCTCAGTTAAAGCATTACGACTTAAGCGAATTCGACTTCGGCTTTTCCGACTATTGTGTAATTTTGGGGTATGAAGGTAGTTAAGTGCCTTGGAATGAAAATTTGAAATGCTTAAAAAACTTTACTTCAACAATACTTGCAGATTCTTCATGACCGGCTATTTACCCGTCGGCTTCGAGTTTGCTTCAGAAGTCACCTATCCGGAACCAGAAGGGACCACTTCTGGCATTCTCAACGCTTGCGTTCAGGTAAACTTTGTTACACTATTTCGTATTAAAAATACTTTGTTCTGTTAAAAATATAAATCTACCGCAGTTTGGCAAGGCCTTTTAATGTGAAAAATCAAAATTAATTCTGCCATATTGCTCCGTTGCCCTTTGGCGAACTTAGTTCAAAATTTGTCGCACGATATAAACATTTCTAGATAAGGTTTTTCTAGATTACAAGCAAACAAAGTTTTAAAATAAAGCTCGTGAAATAAAAAACAAAATAGTACATTATCACACAACCTTTTGATCGAAAGAAATGGTTGTACCGTTAAAATAGTAAATTTCAATGAACTAAAAATCATTTTGGTCCCCACTTGGCACTTCGGCAGATCAAAATGAATAATCTTAAAAATTATTTACTCAAGTAGGCCTAAAAAACTACATTTTACAAATCGAATACAATTTTACAAATCACCTTAATATTACCATATTTAATGATTGAATACAAATATACAATACAATCTCCTTTCAGGTCTTCGGCATAGTCCTGACACTGCTATTTGAATGGATGCTAGGCGCCATAGGCGACCGTTGGGCTAACCTAGCCTTGTGCGCCTTACTGGCTATTGGTACTGTAGTCACTGCTGCCATACGTTCGGACCTTCGACGCCAAGCTGCACAAAACAAGGGATAAACAAGCTTAAAATAACTAAAAGAATACTATATTGATTGTTGCACCAAAATTTAAGTAGCCAATATTTGATCAATCATTTGAACCAACTTGTCATCTCAGAACAAGGGTAATCCTCAAACAATACGGTAAGGTCTATTTTTGTCTATAGCATAAAGGTCTATAGTTCTGGCCTAAGCTCTTCTTAATTATGTTTATTTATTTTTATGGACGCATAAATATGTATTTGTAAAAAAAAAATTGATTTTTTTCATTCAATTACTATAAACTTCATAAGTAGACATACTAGGGACGAAGTCGTAACTTTGTAACGCACAATATTTAATTTGTTTCTATGTTTTGCCCTATGAGGTAGTTTTTTCAACATCGTTAGTTTATAATCTGTCCAATAATACAGTAAATTAGAAACTACCCCTTTTGAAGATGTTACTGGGTAGCTAATTCATTTTTTAATATATTTTATTCAAACTATAAACAACATAGGTAATCTATATATCTATTTCAAGAAATTTCAAAACTTATACCCATAGCTTACAGTTTTAGCAAAATTTAGGAAAAGTGATCTCAAAACTATACTATAATGAACTACATAATAAAAATGTTATAATACCTAATTCATTCATTTATTACTTAATCATGAAATATTTAGGTAACTGAAAAAGAAAATATTAAACTTTGTTAATGTCATTACCATAAACAATTTATAATTTTAACCCGGAAAATTGTATTCATAGTAAAAATTAATCTTACAACAAAATTATTTTGATTTAATAATAACTTTTTAACTATTATTAACAATATTATTAAGAGGAAGACCAGAATATTTACCATATTTATATTTAATGATTGTGAGTTCTAGATATTTTGGTCCAGTTGCAAGGACCATAGACACAGACATGGGAGAGGGTTCTCAGATAAATATTCCGGTTTCTTTCTTATCAATTATCAAAATTATTAAATTTTGATTATATTTTAATAATCACCTAAATATTGGGCATTGAATGGCTATGCTTTAGCTTAATCACAATAAAAATTTGTGTACAACTTTGTAAAGACAATGAATTTAACATAAATGTCTAAATAAGTATAACTATATATTATAATATAGTTGTTGTTTTGTAGAAATTTTACCAAATAAAGGCCTAGAATCTATAGTAAAGAAACATCTTTTAGACATTTTAGATTCAAGAGATATTTACGATAAAGTAAAATGTGACAATAATTGTGTGACTTTGAAATTATTAGAAACCATTTTATTGGGAACCATTTACCTTGAAAGGTTTTAGAATTTAGAATGGTGTGATAGAATATTTGAATGGAGATTGAAATAGTATAGGATTGTTTAGCATTTTAAAAAATATTATGCATATTGATAACATAGTCGATTTTAATTAAGATTTGAAATTGATATTTTTTATGTTAAATTAATTATTGGTGTTTGAAATTGTTGTGTTAACAGCACGATGTTTGTTTAAAATTTGTAGGCTTGTAGCTTTTTAGCTTAGTTTATTACTCGGAAAATTTTAAAACCATCTGTATAACATATAAGAAAAAATACTGAAAAAAGACATTATGAGTAGATTTAAACTAGGTTTAACTAAAACCTAGATCACATATGAATAACATCTTTCGGACTGCCTAATAATGATTTTGAGTCATTCCTAACGTTCAAGTTACTAATTTTGTATTACAATATTAAATCGATATAAAATAAAATACATTATTTTGAATACTGACCTAAATAGTTAAAGATTTTAAAAATTAATTTATGTATCAAATTAACAATAGAATTACATATTATACTCATGGGAGTAATCTGTAGAAGCTATAGGAAAAATATAGAAGCTATAGGAAAAATATAGATATAAAATAGCTTTAAAAGGTTAAAAATAACCTTTTTTTCAATTTCACAACAACCGCGGGCTTTAGACATTTGTACTACATAAAATATTTGTTTTACTATCGGCTTGCCTTTTCTTACAATAATTTTACTTCAGATCAGCGGTTCTAACACTGTCTAAAATCGTTAGGATGGTCTGACACTGACAGCTTTTTGCTCTTATAAATACATATATTAATAAAATTAACCTTTAGGTCCAAATAAATAGAAATAAATTGACTTAATTTCAATACATTAACTACATTTCAATTATTGAAAATTTTTAGAAGGTCTTTTTTTGTAAAAAGAAAAATAATGGTTTTAATATACCCTTGCTTGCTCTTTATGTTTTTAGTTATAAGTATTTATTAAGTGTGTTTAAATTTACTAAGGCTTATGTATAATGAGAATGCTTCTCACGACAATATATAAAAGTGATGCTGTTAAATGTTGGTAAAACCACAATAAAAATGTAGTTTTTAGGTATTTATTACAGGAAAATAATAATAAACACTGCGATTATATTTGTTTATGATTTTTTTTTACTTTGATCACATTTAAAAAAAAAAAGAAAGGCTTGTGATTTAATTCAGACAGCTGTGAGTTTTATCCAGTATTATTATAATAAATTAATGTTGATTTATGTTAGATTGTAAGTTATTTTTTGTACACATACAATATGGCGCTACGGTTGTGTTTTAATATTCATGTGTATTAAAGTGTTTCGTTCCTTTTGAAATATGTAATTGTAATTTAGATGTTAACTTGAAGAATTTGTACGTAGTGTAATCTTGTTTGTGATTTTTTGTGTATCACAAGAATAGGTACTATAATACCAAAAGTGTGTCGCAAATATATATTACACATATAACAAGAGTATCGAGTCGAAGATTTTGGGATGAATTCCATAGCAAAATGTAATACAGTTTAAAAACCTTCTTAAAATTATGAGTGTCAGTTTTCTGATGAAACACCGACTTTTATAATTAGGTATATCAAATGTCAAAATGGTCAAATTAGCTGTTATAATACACAGTGACCATCAGTTGGCCAGACAGGAGCTCGACAATTTGTTATCGCTTCTAAATCCTCGACAGTCAACTGTTCTAGTAAAAATCGGCAACAAAAGCAAAATCAATAATTACTTTAGTAGTAAAGTAGTCTTCAATAGCACTTTTGAATCACCATTTTACAATTTAAAATCCAGGTGTTTGTACTTTGAGAAAAAACGTAAAATTATATTTTATCAAATCAAATGAAACACATCTTTTTATAATAGCGCTGGATAATTTTATTCTGCAGTTTAATATTTGTCATTATATTTTGTTTTTGTTGCATGTAAATAAAATGCTAATGAATAGTGTATGTATTTAATTTCCTTATATTAAAATGGATTACCTTAAATAGACAATAAATTGTAATCATAAATTAGTATAGCAAGATTAATTTATATTTCAATATTCAATTATTCATGTATTGGTATTACCATTGTAAGGTTAGCAAAATTGTAACTTTTAAAAAGAGACGAATATAAAAGTCATAAAAAATTCTTACGGTAAATATCAATGTCTATTTAAAATCCATATTGGTAGTAGTAAGGATTTGATGTTAATTTAAATTGTTTAATAAAATAATGTTGATGTGTACTATTTTGTTTCATATTCTACCTGCGTCTTACAATTTACTTGTCTAAGTTCCGATATCGGGATATACATATATCATTCCGAATCTCAAGGACCTAGGGATTTTAATATGGAGTTCCATTGTAGTTATTAAAAGAATCGGGGATATCCGAAATAAAGATCTATTAGTAATTATAAAAAAAAATATACAAGTTTCGTATTATTTTAAATAGAAGAGGAACCTAAATAAAACGTGCGTGTTTCTCTCCCGCATTTGCGGAGTTTCCCTTATCGATCCCCTTAATCAAACTTACATAATATATATCACACAGCACATTTGAAATTAGGAACACAAGGAAAATAACAATATTATAATTTATAAGTAAAAAAAAAGTGCAAAGGCAATTCTGACAGACTGTTAATTTATATACCTTTGCCTATCTTGATTGATCTTGATAAAAATATTATCTGTGATTGTTTCCTGACTTTGACAAATTGACAATGTCGTTGCTATGGCGGCATATTTGTATTCAATGTTGACATTTTTCTAATAGAAAGAATAAGAATTAAATAAATAAAAATGTTTTAAAATAATATAACTCAAGCTCCAGTAGCAAATATTTATCGCTTGCTTATGCTTAAATATTTTGTAGTTTTATAGCGTGACTGTTTGTTAAAATGATTAATGGCTAAATATATGTTGTAAGTTGTGTTCATTTTTATTTGTTAAAACAATGAGTAGTGATAAAGATATTATTAATGTTACATGCAAAAGTCATACAAATAGATCAGAAAAAGGTACGCTTGAATATTCAATAGTACTTTTTCCTTGTTATGCAGCTATGCTACAAATGATTACAGTAATTCATTGTATTAAAAATATTTATTCAACAGATTTATTTAGAGTATGTCCATCAAATTTAAGTAAACGCGAGTTAGAGGACTTATATTTTGGTTTGTTTAAAAGCAATATCAATTTAAAAAAAGCCTTAAACGCACAACAGGATGAGATAAAAGTGTTAACGACGAAAATTCAAAGGTTAACCACTCAGAAACCTATAGGTAATAGAATTAGAGAATGCTGTGCCAAGAACATGGCAATAATTAATGAACAAAAAGAAATGTAAGTTTGTTTCTTGTATTAATTCTTTAAAAAAAAATAATTGTACTTAATTTATTTAAAAAAAATGCTATTAGTAATAATTTTGTAAGTATAGTAGAAGAATGTTTTATAGACTTCAAACAACATAATGAATATGCTAAAAAAAAAAAAAAAATTTTAACTCACACTTACGTACCAGAAAAAATTTATCAGCAACCATATAACTAGCTGTTAATGATATTTATTTAAAAAAACAAGTTTTTTTTTCTATTTTTATTTCAGAATAGCAGACTTAAAGAAAGTCAATGAACGATGTGCAGACAGGATTCGTCTTCTTAACATAAAACTTTGTTCAGCGAAACAGTATTTAAGACGTGGGCCACAAAATAACTTTCGCTGCTCTAAATGTTGTCTTGCTTTTAATACATCAATTAAGTATGTATCTATAATTTTTGTAAATCAATTTTTGACGTAAAACTTCTTTATGCACGCTTTACTAGGTAAGTAAGCACTGGCGGATCCAGGGGGGGGGTCACGGGGGTCATGACCCCCCCCCCTGGGCTGTGTCCAGGACCTAGGTGGACCACTAATTAAAATTGTTAAACAAGATTTTTGTCACAAAATAGGTATTTTTAAGTACATTACCTACATAGATTAATAAAATAGCTACTTTTTACGTGTATCTATCATTATAAAATTTAAATTATAACTTCTTTTTACTTGACCACGACTTTGTGACCCCCTCCCTGGCGCCAAAGCTGGATCCGCCCTTGTAAGTAAGCTGGTGAATGCGTGAAAGATAGAAAGAGAGACAGTTACATTTCAGATATTACTGTAGTGGCAACTAAAGAAGTTTTACTTCAGTCGTGTGGTCTAGAGCAGTGTTCCGCAAACTTTTTGTGTTTATGGTACACCTAGGAAAAGGTAAATATTTTGGAGGTACACTACAAATAAAAAAATCATTTTTTGAGTAACATTAATCAACATTTATTTATTAATCATCGAAACAATATTTATTATCGATCAACAAACGTAAGGTTTATTTTTCCGAGGCACACCAATAAACGACCACGGCACACCAGTGTGCCGCGGTACACCCTTTGCGGAACACTGGTCTAGAGCACACTTTTTTATATTTATTATGAATTTTAAAATAATAGTTCAAGATAAAGGTCAGATTTTAATTCATTTAGATTGTTAATCATTATCTATATCTTGTTTATCTAAACTTATATTATAAAGCTGAAGAGTTTGTTTTTTTAAACGCGCTAATCTCAAGATCTACTAATTGAAAAATTCTTTTTGTCTTGGATAGTCCATTTACTAAGGAAGGCTATAAGATGTTTTAGTACATTTTTTCTCAATTTAACGCGACGGAAACCGCGGGGCTCAGCTAGTTCTCTTTATATATAATTTAGTATCTTAAAAGTTATTTTTATTATTTATGTAGACCCTTGAAGAGAGTTTTACAATGACAATATGATCTATAGAAACAATGCCTAGATATTTTTTTTTCAAATATATTTTCTCTATCACTGATAAGAGATGCATTTAAATAAAAATGTTTTAAATATAAAATGACATTTTTAAATTGTTTATTTTATAGAAACCCATCCATGAGTGCTCTGTTTACTAAGAGAAGTGAAGCGAATCTAAGAACGGCAGCTACCTCTTGTGAATATTTGGACAAGTTAGTAATTATACATTATGTCTTCATAAATTAATTCCTAATGTATGCTTACGCTTCAGCCTGTAATATCCCACTGTTGGGCATATTCCTCTTTCCCCATGTAGGAGAATGATCAGATTTATTCACCACGCTGCTCCAATGCGGGTTGGCGGATATATTCCTACTATGAGTAACGATTGCTATCAGGTGTACATGATAACAACCGGGACCGACGGCTTAACGTGCTCTCCGAGGCACGGTGGGGAGACCCACAAGGACTGCACAAACACCCAGACCACGGCAAACATTCCTTATATATGAGAATTAAATTTGATTGCTTAAACTTTTTGCTTCAAGAATTTTGTTTTGAAACTGGACATTCTATATAATTTTACCAATTTTGATGTATGCTATTGCTGTTTTACTATTAGCAGTCATAATGAGATTTTTTATTGTCTATTTACCCCTGGTTTGTATATCCGCCAACCCGCATCGGAGCAGCGTGGTGGATTAAGCTCCGATCCTTCTCCTACATGGGGAAAGGGGCCTATGCCCAGCAGCGGGATATTACAGACAGAATCTCGAGAGTATTGTCATATTGTGTATCTTTCTAGTGATATTTTAATTTTGTAAAAAGATATTCAAAGAGAAGAAAAAAAAGAAAATTTACAATTTACAATATTAATATGAATAATTAATTAACTGTTACGTTTTAACATTTTCAGAGTGAGCATTCCAGTGAAATTAACACAAATAGTTTCAACTCAAACTGAAAAGTAAGTCGAAATGAAAATTACACACGAAAATGTTGAGTTTCTTGTCCAGGAGTGTATCCAGGATTTTGTAATCAATGGGGCAGAATCAAATCTAATATATATAATATATAAAGCTTTGTTGTACGTAAATACACAGTTTTCTCTATCACCACCAAACCTAATCAACTTCCTGTTGGTGTGGTAAATACCCCCAGCTCTCCAGATAGTAAGGGAGTTTGGTAGCGATTGGTGAAAGTGGGTGGTGGTTGGTGGTGAAAATGTTAAAACACATATTTCTATCCTTTTCTAACGCATTAAGACATCTGAAAAGTTATATTTAATGTTCAAACGGACACGAAAACGGATTAACACGAACAAAAATTTAAGGTAAAATATATTACCTTGGGGCCTGACGTTTCCCCGTTTGAACATTAAATATAATAATGCAACGCGAAAGTTTAAAAGTTGTTATCTGAAAAGGTCTCAAAATTTCTGTAATGGTCTAGAAAGTTTCTGCGATGTATTTTGACCCGAGCAACGCCGGGTTTCGCTGCTATTAAATATATAAATTCAATAAGTAGGTACCTACGCAATAGAAAATTAAAAATTCCTTTTATTTTTAATATTAGCTTGGGAATGTTTTGACTAATCAAAAATTTAAGTTATAAATCTTAAAGTTCTGTTATTAGCTTCGAGTCAGTGTGGGGAACATACTCCATCGAGCCAAACGGTGTGGTTCTTCTCAGCAAAATTTATCTTCAACTTTACTAACTTCTACTACCAATTACTTTTAAAGTTTTTTTTAAAAAAATTTGATTTATTCTTTTTTAGGGTTCCGTACCCAAAGGGTAAAAACATGACCCTATTACTAAGACTTCGCTGTCCGTCCGTCCGTCCGTCCGTCTGTCACCAGGCTGTATCTCAAGAACGGCGATAGCTAGACAGTTGAAATTTTCACAAATTATGTATTTCTGTTGCCGCTATAACAACAAATACTAAAAACAAAGTAAAATAAATATTTAACGCAACGCGATTTAATTTCCACGCCATCTGTCCAGAAACCAAGAAAACGTCGTCGATAGACTAATATAATAGCTTTCCAATAGCGGCATGGATCGATAGATAGATGGCGTATTTGACTAGTTTATTTTCCATTTTTAAATGATATAAATCTTTTTCTTATTTACTAAGTATTTTGTTTAATAACAACAACAACAATAATGACACTAGCGCATCTTTTCCCTGTTCGGTGTGTGGTAGAGCCTGCCGCTCCCGTATCGGCTTATACAGACAGCAGAAAAAATGCTCTTCAGGCACTGCTTAAATCGTCTGTAATAGACGTAAAGGCATATGATGATTGTTTAATAACAATAAAATATAGCCTTTAGTTAAGTCAATGGTACGGAACCCTTAGTGCGCGAGTCCGACTCGCACTTGGCCGATTTTTTTACAATGTATTTACTGTTTACTATTTAGGTATAAAAGTAACTACCTAATAATATATTTTTTAGCAATTTGCAAGAGTGTGAACAAAATAAGTGTTGGACTACAGTAGCTGAGTTGAAACAAAAGATTGCTAACTTAGAAGAGGTATGCCAAATTTTATTTATTTATTTGTATTATTTTATATTATAAAAACTGATATCTATACTAATATTACAAAGCTGAAGAGTTTGTTTGTTGCAACGCAGTAATTACAGGAACTACTGGTCCGATTTGAAAAATTCTTTCAGTGTTAGATAGCCCATTTATCGAGAAAGGCTATAGGCTATATATCATCTCGCTAAGACGAATAGGAGCGTAGTCCACGCGGACAAAGTCGCGTGCAAAAGCTAGTAAACAATAAAAACGAGTGTGCTTAGACCACACGATTGAAGTAAAACTTCTTTAGCTCCTACAGTAATATACGTAACGTAACTCGCACTCTTTATATCTTCGCTAACTTATATCTCCCTCTCAACTTAACAAAAGAAGGGAACTATCTCCAAGTCTGCAAGAGAAGGGAACGTGGGATATTCACTTTTTAATGAAATTCCAGACATAATAATTTAGGAGTTAAAACTTTTATGTAATAGCGTCAAATGCTTTGTCAATGCAGATAAATAACATTTAAAATATTAAAAGCACAATAAATAAATATCTAATAACATGA
The DNA here is from genome assembly GCA_905220545.2 of Melitaea athalia. Taxonomy (NCBI): domain Eukaryota; kingdom Metazoa; phylum Arthropoda; class Insecta; order Lepidoptera; family Nymphalidae; genus Melitaea; species Melitaea athalia. The sequence continues at coordinate 23,010,259 of HG992178.1, forward strand.
ACACGGTCGTCTGTTCCTACGGTAAGGGTTTTAATGCTTGTGGTAACTGGCTGATATAGCTAAATATTTTTGAAGTTTACTCCTTAAGAATCGATTTTCATATAAGGCTACATATATCTGTTGAACGAATGACCTCGTTACGTTTTTTTTTTGCCTACTCAACGCCATCTATCGGAAACCACGAAAACATCGTCGCTAGACTAATAATAGTTTTCTAATAGCGTAATCGGTCGATCGATAGATGGCGCTATTTGATTATTTTATTTACCGTTATATACCTATGGTATTAATCTTTTTCTTAGACTAGTAAGTCTTTTTGTGCCTGTTTAGACAGTCGATCTGAAGGAGTAAACTCCAGTCGTGCGTCGGAGCTGACACAGACACTTTTTTATTTATCTATACTAATATAATAAAGCTAAGAGTTTGTTTGTTTGTTTGTTTGAACGCGCTAATCTCAGGATCTACGTGTCCGATTTGAAAAATTCTTTCAGTGTTAGATAGCCCATTTATCGAGGAAGGCTATAGGCTATATATCATCACGCTAAGACCAAAAGGAGCGAAGTCCACGCCGACGAAGTCGCGCGCAGAATCTAGTTTATAAATATATATGGAAAGTAAAACATATATAGGTAGATAAAAACAAATATCACACCCAGACTTAATCGGGATTCGAAGCCGCAACCCGCTGAGCAGAATGGCCACTCGAAACTGCGCCAACGGGCTAGTCCAAAACCTCCCAAGTTGTACCCTCGATCTGTTACTTTAAAACTTTAACAAAATTCAATAAATAATCCAACAATATTATCAATAGGAATTAACAAAAACACAAGATAAATATTTGCAAGAAATAAATAAACTAGAAACAGAAATGAATAGATTAAGACTTGAGAATAATCGTATAAAAGCTGAAAGAACAACTGAACAGAAGCAAGTTCAAGAGCTCCGCATTCTCGTGGAGAAACTAAGACTAACTGAGGAAAAGTGTGGTGAGTTCGTTTACTCATTTCTCATCTGTGGCCCAAAAATAATGTATCATCATTTTTAACTGAGGCAGGGCACAGCAGGAAATTTCCTGCTCAAAATATGGAGCAGCCCGACTGGGGTAGTACCTCGACCTTACAGAAGAACACAGCTAAATAATACTGTTTTCAAACAGTATTGTGTTCCTGTTGGTGAGTAAGGTGACCAGAGCTCCTGGGGGGGATTGGGGATAGGGTCGGCAACGCGCTTGCGATGCTTCTGGTGTTGCAGGCGTCTATAGACTACGGCATTAGCTTATAGATGGACTTTTTCGGACTACTTACTTTCAGGCAGACCGTAGGTACTCTTTTTTGTCACCTACGTAACATGAACAAATAAAAAGGTGCTTTTAGACCACACTACTGAAGTAAAACTTCTGCACAATAAGCCTGCACTGTATCTTAGATATACGAAACGTAACTGGCTATTAAAAAGAGAGAAAGAAAGTGTGCTCGCACCTCTCTCTTGCTCCGTTCGCCTCGCCCGATCACACTTTTTAGAACGCTCTCGTCACGCATCCACCAGCTTACTCCCCAAGTAATGCGTGTGTAAAGAAGTTTAACTTCTAAATATTACCAATAGAAATACTATGTTTGCAGATGATTTAACAGGCCAGTTATTAATGGAGAGAGGTAAAGTCTCGGAACTAGAAATGATGTTAAAGGCAGCGGACAGGTCTAAACAAGTCATCAAGACTCTAGAGGAACAATTTAAAAACTCTCTGGTAAGATTCACTTAAATGTTACGATTCCTGCACCGAATAATAAGCTTTATCTATATATTAATTTCTTTCGATAGACACTTTTTTATTGAGTCATCGTTTACGGGATTTTATTAAATATAGACACGTTTTCATTTTTAGTAACATGCAGAATGCCTCGATTCAGCCTGTACTATTCCACTGCTGAGCATAGGCCTCTTTCCACGTGTAGGATAAGGATCGGAACTTAATCCACCACGTTGCTCCAATGCGGGTTGTCGGCTATATTCCCTACTATGAGTAACGATCGCTATCAGGTGTACATGATAACAACCGGGACCGACGGCTTAACGTGCTCTCCGAGGCACGGTGGGGAGACCCACAAGGGCTGCTCAAACACCCAGACCACGGCAAACATCTGTATGGCCAATACAGATGTTTGTCATGTGCAGGGATCGAATCCGGAACCGCCAGCGCGAATACCTCTCTGTAGTTTATCTGAACTAAATAATCAGTTATACATAATCATTATTATTATTTTAGTTTGCAGTATCAAAACATACCGAAAGATTACTACTGGAGGGTAGTTCGAACAAAATAACTTTGGATGATTCTGGTTACACGGAAGCTAACAAGAGTCAAGAGTGTGACAGGAAGGTATTTTATTAAAGTTTTATTTATAATATTATACTAGATAAAAAACACTATTTTCTTTAACGTTCATTATTATTCATTAATTTTCTATATTTTATAATCGCTGTTATTAATTAATTTTATAAAAATTGTCAATGTAATTATGCATTCAAAAAGAAAACTAGAAAATAATAAATGTGGCGATGTAATCAGCCAGTCAGTCAGTTCAGCCTATTGCAGTCCACTGCTGGGCATTGGCCTCCCCAAGTACGCGTCAGACATCCGAATTGAATTCTAGAAAAATCGTCATATAAATGCCATATTTTATTTCTATTCATTTTAATCTAATGAAAAATTCATAAGAAACACACACACGCGCGCACACAAACACACACACACACACACACACACACACACACAAACACACACACACACAGCGTTACGTCTAGATGACGAAGAATGTATATCAAAACATTAAAATTACAGGACAGAAGTCTAGATCAAAAAATCTTAGATCAAATCTTAAGCCTAAAAGTCGAGTTAGACAGCTTGAAACTATCATTAGTAAGTATTAAAATTAAGTTAATTGTTAATTAAGTATTAAACTTCGTAAAGTTTACATCTTCGTTCAATTATTTAATACATTGTTCATTAATACAATAATTTCAGAAAAATGACCAAAATGACGCTATTAAAGAACAGACACTAAGTTTTGAAAGCTCTCCACAACAAAACAAATTGAATGTTACAGCTAGTATTAATTCTACTACTAACTTGTCTAATATTAAAGGAATCTCTCATTATCATCTGTAAGTACAATACAAAATAATAGTAAGTTATCAAATAAGTTTGTAGTATTGATTGATATAAAATAAATATCTAATAATGATATGCATTTTATTCACATGTTTATGTAAAATAATGAATATACCATCTAACTTTATGTAATATTAGTAATTTTATATGTTATGTTTATATTTAGAAATCTTCCTGCCATGTCTCACGAAGAAAATCTAGTATCTCAAGATACTAGTGATAATATAAATGACACTACAACTGATGATACAATTCGTTCAAGATCTTTAAATATTTCTAAAATACCAAGACTAAATAAAAATCTTTCAAGCGATACCAAAAATACTAAACTTGAAAATAAAGTAGATGATAGTATAAATGTTAAAATTAATAATAACAATAGTCCTAAAACAGACACACGTGAAGAAAAATTTAGTAATAATATAGAAAATATTGAAGGTGAGAATGAACAGGCAGAAAAAGAAAAATCTAGCCCTAAAAGTAACTCTAAAATACTAAATACAGTTTTGTCTAAAGATAATAAAGGAAATGGTCCTATCAATAACAATGGGCTAACTCAAGAAGTTAATACTAGAGAAAATATTGATTCTACAGATAGACATACAAAAATTAATAAAGCAAATATAAAAGTTATTGAAAATGAAAAAGCAGACATTATACCATATGATAATAAACACGAAACTCCAAAAATAACAGAATTTACAGTTAATAAAAATCAAAATTCAAAAGCCGCTACAAATGTTTATAAAAAAGATAAAAGTAAATTAAAGAAAAATCAAGAACTAAGAGATAAAGAACAGAATAGAACAGAAGTTAAAAGAAGAATGTCGTATGTTATAGAGACGAAATCAAATGAACATAAATTGACTAAAGTTGCCAGTGAGGATAATATAGGTAATTATTTATTTATACCTATTTACTATTAGTGGAGTGCCTGGGGCGTTAAAAACACGAAAACCTCGGATTTCCGTTACAGTGAATGAAATTTTATAATTTAAAGTGGAATGTTTAGCTTATAATATATACAAAAAAGCTTACCTATTAAAAATTGTGATCTCGATTCAAAAAAAAAAAAAAGAAGTAATTATAATTTTGGTAGTTTAAACCCTGTAGAACATTTTTCTACACCAAAATTAAGTTAATTGATACATTCATATAGAGATAGTAATAAGGAAAATGAAATAAATGAAGCAAAATGAAAGAAAAAAAAATATATCAAGAAATCATATTTTGTCAAACAATTTATAATTTAGTCTATCAATGATTGGCGGAGTATTAAAATTTAAAACAGGTATTTTCGCTGCACTGTAGACATGCTACACTGCAGTATAAGCCACTTTTTCGACATCCACAAGCAGCTCCACAATCCTTTTTTTACTATTATCATCATTATGATTAGTTTTTTTGCTGCTTGCTGTGTGGCTACGGCAGTAAAGAATATAGCCACTCCCTCTCTTCCCGTGGGTGTCTTAGAAGGCGACTAAGGGATAACACAGTTCCACTACCACCTTGGAACTTAAAAAGCCGACCGATGGCGGGATAACCATCCAACTGCTGGCTTTGAAATACACAGGCCGAAGACGGGCAGCAGCGTCTTCGGTGCGACAAAGCCCGCCCTGCGGTCACCAACGCAAAAAAAAAAAAACCAACGCGCTTGCCCAGCTTGGTAACTATGGGCAAAACACACGAGTTTGCGCCATTTTTAGCGCGAACTTGTGGAGGCCTATGAGCAGCAGTGGACTGCGATATTCTGAAGTGTGTGTGTGTGTGTGATTAGTTTTTTTTTAAGTATTAGCTCCAAATTTGCTTGATCAAACAATAGGTATCATCTCATGATGATATCATTAACGGTCTATTAGTCAGTTTCTAATAGTTTTTTCATCCGGTGTATGCTGTGAGGTATATAGGTACCATCGTATCTTTCAACTCTTGCATAAAAAATTGGCAGTCGTCATTATCTTTTATATACTTGTATGTACCTATGCTTCATTGCTGCATCTATCATCGTCATTGTCAAACCAACCTCCTTATCAGCAGAGCTCAGATGAATAGAATTTTTAAGAGAATTATAACAATCAGCATGATATTTTGCTTGGAGTGTTTGTAAATCTGCTATATCAGAAATTCTTTTATAGGCTAGTAAAAATAGACGTTTTTTTTGGTCAACCTCGCACTAAATTTTCGATCCAATTTTAGTTTTTTATTAGGTTAAGGGTCACTTGCTGACCATAAAAACATAAAATGCTGACAGATCCAGGTGGAGCTTCGATCGCAATCTTAAAGAAAAGTTTTTGGCCGATATCTCGAAAACTATCAACTTTAGGGCAAAAGTTATTCAAACCTTTTTTGTAGACGATAAAATTTCGCATCTTTTATTTCCTGTAACCTTTTTTTATAAAACTTACCGTTTACGATTTATGGCCCATTTAATGAACACGTTTTTCATTTTTGGCCAATAACTCTTCAAATATTGGATTAATCAATAAAATGCATCTATCCATTTTTTAAGATCACTTTATTCTCTACAACTTTTGTTTAAAACGTTTTTTTCTAATGTCCATACTTTTTGAGTTATAAAATGTTTAATTTAGAAATGCCGGCGCTCGGCGGGTGACGCGGCAGTTAGTTGTACGAAATATAATAAAAAAAATATAAAAAAAATTACTATTGCAGGTAAGGAAATGTACTATCAGTTTTTAAGTACATAAATAAGCGGGTTTTTTTTTTAATTTGTTTGTTGAATTTGTACCATTATATTCTATGCGTACTTACCTTGAAATTTTCGACTTTACGCCCGGTAGTCCAACTTTTTGGTTTTATAACTCAAAAAGTATGGACATTAGAAAAAAAGTTTTAAACAAAAGTTGTAGAGAATAAAGTGATCTTAAAAATGGATAGATGCATTTTATTGATTAATCCAATATTTGAAGAGATTGGCCAAAAATGAAAAACGGGTTCATTAAATGGGCCATAAATCGTAAACGGTAAGTTTTACAAAAAAGTTTACAGGAAATAAAAGATGCGAAATTTTATTGTCTACAAAAAAGATTTCAATAACTTTTGCCCTAAAGTTGATAGTTTTCGAGATATCGGCCAAAAACTTTTCTTTAAGATTGCGATCGAAGCTCCACCAGGATCTGTTAGCATTTTATGTTTTTATGGTCAGCAAGTGACCCTTAACCTAATAAAAAACTAAAATTGGATCGGAAATTTAGTGCGAGGTTAAATGCTTTATTGACTGGCCTATTATGAATTTCTTGATAACAATCGATTTTAACCGACTTCCAAAAAAGGAGGAGGTTCTCAATTCGACTGTATGTTTTTTTTTTAATGTATGTTAAGCTCAGAACTTTTGACTAGGTGGACCGATTTCGATCAATTTTGTTTTATAAGAAAGGTTTTGCATGTCATGTGGTCCCATTTAAATTTAATTGAGATCTGAAAAGTACTTGAGGTGTGAGGTGCGGGGAGTTATAATGAAAAGGCGCACAAGTGTTCCGGACAACGCTCTGATTTATTCTGCAATGCTATAATGACAATACATTCCTTATAAACAAACTATATTGATGTTACTACACTACACCACCGGGGCAAAATAAAAAAAATAAAAATTAATTACATAATTAAGTTTTTTTTTTTTTAGTATATAATGCAACTATGAAAATTCTTAATAAGTAAAAGTAATAGTAATAAAACAATTAGTATAATTATACCTAAATATTATAGTATACAATAATTTGAAATGATTTTAACTAAACATTAATTATTATCTTTTACAAATGGTTTTGTTCTATTTTTATGAATAATTTCAATTTTGTTATTTCTCAAAATTTTTACATTCGGTTCCTGATCTTCAATAATTAAATATGGGCCATTATATAAGGTATCTAATTTTCCTCCTGTTTCATTTTTTACTAATAACATATCATTTGGTTTGTATTTTATTTTATTTACATTTTTATCATATTTCTGTTTTCTTTTCTCTTTAGACTTTAACAAATTTTCTCTCGCATCCCTATTAGCTGTCTGTAACCTATATTTTAATTCTAAACTGTAATTGTCTGGATTGTATAAAGGTTCAATGTCAGAAGAAATTCTACTAGGTATTTCACATGATTTTCCAAAAACTAATTCGTATGGTGCATATCTTGTACTTGAATGAATTGTATTATTATATGTAAAACACCAAAATGGTAGCCATTGGCTCCATGTCTCTGGATGGTTATCGCATTGTATACGCAAAAATGAACCTAAATGTTTATGTGCATTTTCAAGAGAACCAATAGTTTGATGATGGTATGCAGTAGAACTTAGTTTTTCTATATTTAGTAATTTACAAACCTGTTCCATTGTCTCCGATATAAATTCAGTTCCACGATCCGTAGTGATGACCTTTGGGATTCCGAACCTTAAAATGAAATTATTCACAAAACTCTTAGCTATACTTACCGTTTCCTTATTTCTAAGAGGATACGCCTCCACAAATTCACTTAATTCGCATTGTATTGTTAGTATATATTTATTATCTTCTAAATCCCTATCTAATGGACCTACTATGTCTAAAAAAACTTTTTCCAAAGCTGAACTAGCTGTGGTTGTAATAACTAGGGGTTCCTTAATATACCTAGAATGTTTACTTTTTTGACATTTTTCGCACTTTCTAACGTAACTCTTAACATCATTTTCTATTCCTGGCCAATAGAATTTACGTTTTATGTTATTTACCATTCTGCGAATCCCAGCATGTCCGCTTGTGGGTAGCAGATGATAGTCATTCATAATAAATTGTTTTTCCTCGTCACTATCTATTCTTTTTATACCTCTCAAAATACAAATCCTTGGACCGGTATATTCATTTTTACTTTTTATTTCTTCTATAAGATTCTTTATAAATAACGCGTTATCTTCTTTTTTTATAATGCATATTTCTTTAATTTCTAACTTTTCACATATTTTCCTTAATTTTTCCATAAAAACGTCTCGCGTATATTGTGCTTTAAAATCAAGGTTAACATATAATGTATTTTTATTTTTATTAAATGCGAAACATTCAGATTCGACATCAATATATTTTTTCTCTTTCATTATTCTCAATTCTTTCCCTTGTATTAAACTTAACTCAACTGATCCACTCGGTATTCTAAGTATTTCCACAACTCTTGGTTGATCAGGCCAATTGTTCGGGTCAATACTTGGAATATCGCTTATCACTCTATCATCTCCACTTTCATTCTTTCTTTCAGTCTCTTTTATTTTCTTAGCCTGTGCTCTTGTTGTTACTGCTAATAACCTTTCATTCATAGCTTTCAAATCCTGGGAAGTCATACTTATTCGCGATAAAGCGTCCGCTATTACATTTTCTTTACCTTTCACGTATACTATTTTAAAATCATACTCTTCTAGTGCTAACCGAAATTTTAAAAGTCTACTTGAAGGGTCTTTCAGCCCAAACAGATATATAAGGGGTTTATGATTCGTCATAATAGTAAAAGTACGTCCAAATAAATATGGTCGAAAATATTTTACACTCCAAACTATGGCGAGTAGTTCTTTCTGTATAGTTGGGTAATTTAATTCAGCTTTATTTAAGGGTCTACTAGCATATGCTACAGCTCTCATGTTATTATTACAAAGTACTGCACCTATTGCTGTCCCTGAAGCATCAGTTTGTAATATAAATTCTTTTGAAAAATCAGGGTATTGTAGAATGGGTGGATTAATTAAAGCGTTTTTTAAAATATTAAAGGATATCTCACATTGTTCAGTCCACTCATATTTGACATTCTTCCTACAAAGTTTATTTAAACAATTAGTTATTTCAGCAAAATTTTTAATAAACTTTCTATAGTAATTACACATTGCCACAAAACGTCTTAACTCATCGACGTTCGTCGGTGTTGGATAATTTTGAATAGTCTTAATTTTGTCTTGGTCTGGTTGAATTCCTTCAGAGGATATCGTATGACCTAAATATAATAGTTCTGTTTTTAAGAATTGAAATTTACTCGGATTTAATTTGAGATTGACTTTACGTAAGCGTTCGAAAATTTCTATTAAGTTTTTATTATGTGATTCTAAATTTCTTCCGAAGCAAACACAATCGTCTAAATAAATAAAACAATTTATATAGTTAAGACCTGACATGGCTACTGACATGACTCTAGAGAAAGCGCTGGGACTGATCTTTAGTCCCATAGGTAGACGTTTCATTTGATACTGACCTGTACTAGTTGTAAATGATGTGATTGGTCTAGATTCAGGTTTTAATGAACATTGATAATATGATTGACTTAGGTCTAAATGAGAGAAATAGATTGCGCCTGATAACGAATCCAATATTTCTGTTATGTTTGGTAATGGAAATTTATCATCCTGTATTACTTCATTTAACTTTCGATAGTCTATAACTAATCTCCACTTTTTATTATTTTTGTCATCTGATTTTTTGGGTACTAACAATATCGGACTGGACCATTCACTTTGTGATGGTTCTATTATGTCATCATTTAACATTTGTTTAATTTGTTTATCTACTTCAGGTTTTAAACTATGTGGTAATCTATATGGTTTTATATAAACTGGATTTACATTTCGTTTCAAATTAATTGATTGTTCACACAAGTTAGTAGTCGTAAGCTTATCACCGGGTAAATGAAATATGTCAGCATACTTTGAACAAATACTCTCTATACTGTTACGTTCACTTGTACCTAAGTGATCAAATTTCAAAGATTGCAACAATGTTTTTGCACGTGTAGAGTTCGAAGTACACTTATCAAAAGAACAAACATTATACTCTTTCAATGGTAATAGCTGAGGTTGAAAAATTGGAATAATAATTTCTTTGTCACTAGTATTCATTAATCTGATAGGTATTACGTTATTTTTTGGTTTTACTATTAAACTAGCTAAAAATAAATTTTCTTGTAATTCTTCCTGTAGGTACAATCACACTATCTTCTTTCACATCTGAATTTAACTTTATATAATGAATAGTTTCGCATCGTGCCGGTATCGTTATATAATCTGTACATAATTTAGGTGAAGTATATAATGGTATCTGGTTTTGTTTTTCATTTGTTAACGTTAATATATTTTTCTCTAAATCGATAATTGAATAAAAATTGTTTAGAAAATCTAACCCAATTATTCCATCTGATTTACAAGGTAAATTCTCAAACAAATAAAATTTGTGTTCATAATTAGTTCCATCTAACGCCTGTAAAGTTAAATAAACATAGCCATCTGAATATGTCTTGCCACCTATACCGTTAATGACTATAGGGTCTTTATGTATCGGTGTTTGTTCCGATAATGTACTACTACGAATAGCCGATAAAGATGCACCGGTGTCTAGTAACCACGAACATTTTTTATTATCGACATTTAAAAATATGTATTTTACATTGTTTTCGTAATTCAAAATATAATTTTTAGTCCCGAAAAAACTGGTTCCGAAAAAACTGTTTCGGTTCAGTAGTTTTTTCTTCTTCAACTTGCACCGAACAAATATTACGCTTACTACGGTTACCGCTACTATTGTAAACTCGACGGAGTCCTCGAGTCGGGGTCGAGTGATTTTTGTTAGAATAATATTCCGCATTACTATAATTATTTTTTACATACATACCTGTACGAGGGGTGTTATTGAAATTGTTGTTCCGTCCGCGATGTGAGTAAAAATTAGTTTTATTTGTTCGTTCGCCTCTGCCTCTTTGTGAAAACCTATAGTAGGGGATTTGATTACCTCTCCTTTGCGCGTTGAATAAATTGTTAGACGATGAAGGTTGTCCCAACTCCTCGTCCTCAGCAGCACGCACTGCATCCTTCAACTCGGAGTAGTCTCGAGATGATATAATTGTGCTGAGTCGCCTATTACGTAATCCATCTGCAAATCTTTTAATCGCTAACTTTTCATTTATAGGTCTCAATATCTCACAAGACTTCGGGTTTCCGTTGCTCTGTGCTATAGTGAGGCCTACAAATAACTCGGATAATTTATCTCCATACTCATGTATTGACATATTATTTTGCGATAAGTTATTTAATTGGCTAAGTATCGCATTTGGTGATTTTTTTGTTAATAAATAATTTCTAATATCATGAATTAAGCTCGTTACATCATTATATTCGCTTTTTAATTTTAATTTAGCACATTTAGTTAACCTGGTTTTTAATACAAATGAAATTAATAATTTTTTCTGTGTGATATCGATAAGATATTCATCATACATTTCGATTCCGTCAATAATTTTTTCAGTAGTTTCTTCCGTATTATCCATTACGGGAATTAAAGAAGTAGCAGTTTTTAAGTCGAACCTATCCATTTTTGTAATTTCCGATTTTTCCATTATACTATCCATACAATTAATTTTGTAACTTAAAATTTTATTATAAACTAATTCAATGCGTTCTAATATTCCATAAACATAATCTTTTAATTCAATGTTACATTTTTGTTCTTTAAAAATATTAATAATATATTTATATTCACTAAACAGTTTTTCAGCTTTTACAATTTTTTTCATTCACATTACCTGTATATTGTAATCTTCTAGTAGGACCTAATTTCCTTAAATCAATTTGAATTTCACTTAGCTTATTTAAAATAATTTCTAATTCTTTTTCCATATAGTTTTAAACTTACAGTCAATATTACACATAGTTCTTAGATATTTTACGTAAATTATGTATGAAATCTAGACACAGAAATTAACAATAGAGGGGGGGGGGTACGTTTTCACTTCACATATTTTCACTTTTCATTTATCTTATTATTAGGTACTTTTTCACTTTTCACTTTCCACTATTACACCCTATCTCCTCCGTCAGCGTTTGCAGCGTTTGTAGGGTTGAATCTGCCAGATAACCTCTGCCGAATTCTTCCAAAAAATTCGGATTGCATTCTTTTTTCAATCCATTTCCTTTCTTTGTTCCTCCAGCTTTTCCATCCCAAGTATATCATCGTACATATAAAAATTAATAGGGCCACGGTGATCAGAATATTATTAACTTTTATGTTATTTTCAATTTCTGCAATTCCTCCGGTGTTACTTCCTGCAGCAGCATTCTGTGTTATCAATATGTCTTTGTCCTCAGTTTTCGAGTAACTTTTCCCCATTTTATTTATCAATTATATATAGTTTTAATGAAAGTCCACTTATTCACTGCCCGTTATAAAATTATATGTTCTTTAAAAGTTACACCGAGGCACACAGGAATTCGCCGCGTATGCGCTTTGCGCCGGACACCCGACGCTCGCATCCGCCGCGACATGGCAGGGTCGCCATGAGGTGTGAGGTGCGGGGAGTTATAATGAAAAGGCGCACAAGTGTTCCGGACAACGCTCTGATTTATTCTGCAATGCTATAATGACAATACATTCCTTATAAACAAACTATATTGATGTTACTACACTACATACTTTTAGAGTTATATCTAATAATGCGTATTTACTTGACTACTTTTTCATCGACCTACGTTGTATTATACCGCATAACTTTTTACTCGGTGTACCGATTTTGATGATTCTTACTTTAATCGAAAGCTAATACTTGTCAGGTAGTCCTGTTTAAATTAGATTGAGATCTGATCACAACTTTTTGAGTAATCTTTAATAGTGCGTATTTACTTGAATATTTTTTCGTCTTATTACGTTGTATTACTTGTCGATGTAATTGAAGTCGTTTTTTTTTCGTTTCCGAGCAAACACAATTATTCTCTACAGCTATATAGCTTACAATGGAGTCATTTAAAGTTGGAGTATTTATATATATATATGAGATTTGTCTTCGTCGTTTTTTATTTAATTTTGCTTAAATTTCTTTATTAGCTTCTTGACCATAGATGAAACAGTTTTTCCCACTCAAAGCTCCATAAATCAGTGCTACTTCGGAGTTTCTTTTTCGAAGGCGAAAATGGAGTTTCATTGGGCCTCTTCTGATATGTCTCAATATATTTTTATGAATATATTTTTGGCGACAATCTGTATGAGCGTAAATGAATGAAGTTTGAAGATGAGGTAACAAGTCATCCTTTCGTTCTCCCCTCTCTACGTTCTACTACCTGTCCAAGATCGTTATGACCCTTCATACGCTCCAACATTTCAAGAAAATATTATTTTACGTCTATTTAGGTATTATTCAACGCATATAATACGAAAAAAAATATTTTAAATAAAATTATTAATTTTTTATAGTTTTTGGTTTAAATAAAAAAAAAAATCAAAAGCACAAAATTTTTTTGGGTAAACTTTACACTTTATAGTATAAAAAAGAAAACCCCCCCTCGACCATTTAAATTCATTCACTGTAACAAAAGTCTGAGGTAAAAACCCCCAGACACTCCACTATATATATTTTTAACAGTTTATGCTAGATTTCTGACATTAGATAACGCGTTGGCGCAACGGTCACAGGCTCACAGCACTGGCTTGTGGTTCGATCCCCGCACACGACAACATTTGTATTGTCCATACGAATGTTTGCCGTGGTCTGGGTGTTTGTGTAGTCCTTGTGGGTCTCCCCACCGTGCCTCGGAGAGCACGTTACGCCGTCGGTCCCGGTTATTATATAGTAGGGAACGTATACACCAACCCGAATTGGAGCAGCGTGATGTATTAAATTCTGATCCTTCTACATGGGGAAAGAGGCCTATGCCCAGCTAGGGGATATTACAGGATGAAGCCGACAACATTTTTTCATATGCTTCTGCTGAGTATTGGAAACAATTTAATTCCTTTTAAATCAAGTCTGATATAATGTTAATTTCTTAGAAATTATTTCCAATTTATTCCTACTTTAAACATTACAAAAGGAGTTTAATTTGAAATGTTAACATCAGTGAAATTGTGGAAAAAGTGATATTGACTAGTTTTTTAAATATATCTTTTTTTCGCAGGGTCACAAACTTATTCAATACCTAATGAAAAACCCTTAGCAGCATCAAGTCCATACAAGCAAGGGACATACAACGTTCATACAAGACATACATCAAGAAATACATCCCCGGACAACACCGAATGTGAAATATCATCCCTTACTGATTTACCTCGGGAAATTGACGGTAAGGGTTAAAAATTTTAACTGATTTACTCAAAAGGAGAGTTGATCTATGATTATGTACATGTAAGTCATAGCTTGATGTTTTATAGCCTAATTTAAGTCATGTCGATTTTGTCTGATAATATAAAATAACTAGCTTCTGCGCGCGACTTCGTTGGCGTTTACTCCGCTCCTATTGGTCTTAGCGTGATGATACATAGCCTATAGCCTTCCTCGATAAATGGGCTATCTAACAGTGAAAGAATTTTTCAAATCGGCCCAGTAGTTTCAGAGATTATTGCGTTCAAACAAACAAACAAACAAACAAACAAACAACCAAACAAACTAACTAACTCTTCAGCTTTATATATTAGTATAGATATAGATTTTTCCTTTAGGAAATTGGTCAAGAGCAAAAATTTTACAATTGAAAATTACACAGAGCGTAATATCACGAATGAAAACAATAGCGATTTAAAATATTTATACGCTAGAGTTTATGCAACAAATATTTTTTTTTATTTGCCTTTGTATAAAGCTGTTTTCTTTTTTCTAGTTGCGAAAACTTTCAATTGCCATTACGCGTTCACATTTTGTTATTTTAGTAATTTACAGTAAATTCAGAATTTTATAATTTTTATAACATATTGAGAGTATGTAACGTTAAATCAAACTAATTATTTTTTTTTTGTATTTTCCCTTTTTATTTTTATAAAAATCAACATTAATTAACTAAGAGTGATGTACATACCTGTAATTGACATGCATACTATCTTAATATTGTATAGAATGACTTATTACAATGTAATGTTTGTAATGCTGTTGGTATGTCTGTAAATTTATAAATAAATCACTCTGTTTTATAATAAATAATTACTTTACAGACAGAAGTCCCTTCGACTACATATCTCCGGGCGAGGAGAGACAAACTACCCTCAGCGAATCTTTCGCTACGACTACCGACTACGGCTCTCTTAGCGAAGGGGAATTACCGGTAACAGGTATACATCTGTAGATTTTTAGATGAATGTATTGTACTAGAACAGTCTGGGGTCGCGTACCCGTAGCGGTTCCAAGGGCGGATGAGGCTTTGGCGCCAGGGGGGGGGAGGTCACATAGTCGTGGTAAAGGTGCCGGGGGGGGGGGGGTTTACAGTCGTGGTCAAGTCACAAGAAGTAATAATTTAATTTTGATAATGAAAGATACAGGTAAAAAGTAGGTATTTTATTAACTAATTTATGTAAGTACTGTACTTAAAAATATCTATATTGTGAGGAAAGTCTTGTTTAAAAAGTGGTCCACCTAGGTCCTGGACCCAGCCCAGGGGCGGTCATGACCCCCATGGATCCGCCCTTGTAGCGGTTCCAACCAGTTGTCGGATATCTAGTGGTCCCACCCTCTGGACTTCACACAGTATACTTATAGTGTATCATTGTTTGATTTTACAGATAGACGGCCATCATACGCCGGAGTTGAAAATAAAAGGATGGCTGAAACTATTCGGTAATTTTATATCATATTTTATGAATGTTCTAATGTAGTGGTATATGTAGGCGCCTAAAACACAGACGGCTTGCGGGTTCGATTCCCGCTCGGAATGGATATTTGTATATGTACAAATAATTATTTGTTTCCATTTGGATGTCTTTGTGGGTCTTCCTCAGTACTCATAGTAGGGAATATATACGCCAACCCGCAGTGGAGCATCGTGGTGGATGAAGTTATCTATGCCCAGCAGTGGGATGTTACAGGCTGAATCGTATCATAAATTGTCTGAAAAAGAAAAAAAAAATTAATTAAGAGCGAACATCACGTTTTCCTAGACGCCCTTCTGATTTCTCATTATGCTAAACTTTAAACCACTCACTTGAGAACATATTTTATTGACGATCCCACAGCCAACAATATAAAAATGTTACTATTTAACACGCTTTCTATTAGCTTCCCCTGTATGTTTGTAACCGACTCATTTTGACTTCATTTTGATTGACCCACTTCTAACGTTCAGATTTCATTTAAACTTGGTAGACTTATCGAGGAACGATGGATCGGATGAAATGATTTTTCTTTTTTGGTTGGTTTATTTATAAAAGCGTGTTTTTTAGTTTTTTTGGCTGAACTATCATTTATTAAATTTCTTATTGTACTAACACTAGGTTATTAGAAACATTGATACAAACACTCTTATGGGCTAGTCCCGAAGTAAATATTATTCTTATTATAGCTTTTAAACTGTACAAAATTTAAACTTTAATTTAGTCTAGTCAAAAGAACATAGAAGCTATTAAATATATTATTTTCAGCCTGGAGCCTGTGGATGTGGATGAAACTTTACGAAATATCAGCGATGAGATATTGCGCTGCAAGCTACTTCTACGCGGGAAAACGTTACCCGACCCGACATTGGACTCATTCCCATTTAATTTTAACCTTAAATAGACATATTGTAATACTGGCTGTGCCTTGATTTAAGGAAAAAAAACCTCTGTGTGGTTTTATGAAACCACGGTAAAAGTGAGACTTTTGCGCGCCATCTATGTTTTATTAGGTAACTTACATCAGCTGTATGCTGTCATTAGTGTCTTAGTTCTAGGAAATGATAAGAGATGGCCGACCGTCATGCGACATGCGATACGCACGCGAAAAAGTTTGAGACGATGTAATAAAAGTTTCACTTTAAAAACGTACTAAAATATTATATAGATTATAGACTATAGCCTTTCTCGATAAATGGGCCATCCAACACAATTTTTGAAGTGAAAATATATTCAGCCGCGTTGGGCACTTTTTGGTTGGAGAAAATCTTATGGGTTCGCGTCACCGACATGATTGATGTTGATAATTTTAAATTCAAACATTATGAAATTTCAAATTTTAATACTAAAAGTTCTAAGTTTTCACTTGTATCGGCAGTCTCCTATATCTGCCATTTTTTTTTATAATTCGAACCAAATAGACAAACATTTCAGCTTTATAATACTAGTGTAGAATATAAATAATACTTGGCCAGTGCCAGTCATACTCTGCCTGATTGAAAATAGAGAAAATTTACTTTTTACAGAAACATTGACAGTTGATATTTAATTTTTACGTCAACAATAAAGTAATCTTCATTATATTGTTGCTGTGAAAGGTTTCGTTAACCGACTTCCAAAAAAGAAAGAAGTTCTCAATTGGATTCGATAGCTCGCGCAAACCAATGTTTTTTTAGGCGCCCACCAGGGCGGTTGTTGTAACATAATTATTATCATGTAATAAAAAAAGGTTGTGTTAAGTTTTCCACTATTATAAATAAGCAAACTGTAATTATTCTCAAGTTATATTGTAAAAACGTTATATAAATATTAGCTATTATAAGATTCATATGTAACCTGTAACTGATGCGTTACTCATACATTCCGATTCGCTTATGTAAAATAAATGTTGTCTAATTTATTTCTGTTTTATTTCGCTATTATTTGATGTAGGGTTGTTTCACTAGTCTCTATAATATATAAAAATGAATCGCTAAATGTGTTGCTAAGCGCAAATCTCGAGAGCGGCTGAACCGATTTCGCTAATTCTTTTTTTATAATATTCCTTGAAGTACGAGGATGGTTGTTACGGAGAGAAAAATTTAAAAAATTCCCTGAAAAAGACTAAAAACAATACTTTTCTATTCCCATACAAAAGATTCGTAATAATACTTAAGTCAATTTGAACTTTAATACCATACTATAAAGTTTAAGTGTTAGAGGAGGGGTTCCTGGGAAGGATAAGTATTTTAAAGAATCGACTGTTAGGCGGTACGAAGTTCGCCGGGTCAGCTAGTTATTGATAAAGATTTAACGGTATCTATCAATAGCCTTCTTGAAGCTACAAATGGGCGTTCCACAGGGACCAATTCTGGGTCCTTTTGTTTTTCTAATGTTCATAAATGGCCTGCCCTTTTATCAAGTTATTGTAGATTTTGATTTCGCTTCTTAACATTTCAGAGAAAAGTATACTTATATTTCATATCTTTTTACCATCAAACTTCTTTTATAAAATATTATAATAAGTTGTTTACTATTTGAGGTGCCATTAGTTCTAAGGGTTTGTTTTACCTTTTTTGATAAAACCGATCGATAGCTTATCTACTAGTTAAACTTTAACAGCCACTGAAAGAACCCCTTAGTTTCAAGATTTAACAAAAAATAAATCTCTACGTAAACAGATATTATAATTATAATACCTATAATTATATATATATATATATATATATATATATATATATATATATATATATATATATATATACCTATGAAATTGCCGTTTCGTCGTAGGTACTGGCTATTTGAAACTAAAAAAAAATTCGCTAAGAACTCGAATTTCAAATTATTTTTATTTTAAAAATATAGAATTCTTTTTTTTTATAATTAGTCATTTGTTTAATGGAGCGTTCTGTTTACATCGCATTTGTACGTATTTCGTCATCATGGATATGTCAAAAATTCGAGTGATTATGGACCTCATTTTACTCTGCGGAGACGCGCGATTTATTTCATTCATTTATTTGGATTATTGGCTTTCAATTGTGCAAATTGGCACAGATGATTTCGTCAATATCACGTATAATAGAATGCAGAAGACACGAAGAAGGAAGCGCCTTGACTTTTAGAAAGTGGCGTCTACAATACCTTCAAGTTTAATTCACTACGTTTCATGCATTTACGCAAATATCTTATCCTGATAACATTTAAAAATAACATCAATTAGAATGTAGAGCTGAATTTGAAGAAAAGGTAGTTTTAATGTCTTTGTTCTGGCAATGACTATTCGTATAAATGTACAGTAGATATATGCTAGCTTCGGTCTGCAATATCCTACTGCTGGGCATAGGCCTCCTCCCCAAGTAGGAGAAGGATCAGAGCAATCCACCACGCTGCTCCAATGCGGGTTGGCGGATATATGTATATGTATCCCTACTATGAGTAACGATCGCTATCAGATGTACATGATAACAACCGGGACCGACGACTTGACGTGCTCTCGAGGCACGGTGGGAAGACCCACAAGGGCTGCTCAAACACCCAGACCACGGTAAACATTTGTATGTCTAATATAAATGTTTGTCATATGCGGGGATCGAACCCGCAACCGCCAACGCAACAGCCACAAACCATTGCTGTGGCCGTTGCGCCAACGCGTGTCAAGTAGATAATTAAATACGTGACCAGAACTCCTATCAATATGAGCATGTTTACTGAAGGTGGTTTACTGCACCTCAGAGGATAACCTGAAAATTTATTTATTTATTTATACCTTATTGTACACTACAACTACATTTTAAACATTAAACACATTTAAAGACAGCTACAGACTGTGAAGTACAATGGGCGGACATATGGCTATTTAGCCATTTCTTCCAGGCAACCCAATTAAAGGAAGAATAAATTTTGTTTACAAGTTCGCGATAGGGTAGGTAATTGTAATGATAACAATATTAATGTAAAACGATAAATAATATAACTCAAACTATAATTAATAAAATAATTTAAACGACGAAGTTTCTTTTTTTAATGAGGTAAGTAGAAGTACTCTATTAATTATCGACATACTTACACACACTACAGTCTTACTTCGTCGGTTATGAGTACCTAATAAAAATAAAATAACCATAAAATTATATCATCTAGAAAAAATATAAATTATCGTTAACTAAATAGGTAGGTATATCATTGCCTTTTTCATATTACACTCACGATTATAATTATCACAGCGTAATAGTTATAAACATCATTAGGCTGTGAACATTTTCAATGAGAGTTTACCGTATTTTCAACTAGATGACGCTGTACGCAGTTAAATCGCGCTAGCGAAGTGTTCATATGGCAACATAACTACAGGAGCTTACTGAGGAGCTATCATATCAAAAATATTTAATTACTAGCAATTTTTGTGAAGGCGTTATTCTAGATAAGCGCCACTCTAATTAAGTTGGAACTTGGACCACTTGGGACTTGGGAGTTGGGCTTTTGGACTAGCCGTGCGAAGTTTATATCACTGAAAAGATAAGAGAGATATATATCATTTTGATCTTAGGATATATATCACTCAATTGTCTCTTCATCTCATTTGGCTCAGTGAATGACAACTGACAAGACGTGTTTCATCGTATGATACAATATGAATCGAAAAGATAGAGCTATAGCTATCTCTCTCTTTCGTATGATAAGCGCCATCGTCCGATCTCGTTTACTCTGGCTCAGTAACAGAGTTACAGCTGTCTCTCTCATTCGCATGATAAGCGCCATCGTCCGGTCTCGTTTACTCTGGCTCAGTAACAGAGTTACAGCTGTCTCTCTCATTCGCATGATAAGCGCCATCGTCCGGTCTCGTTTACTCTGGCTCAGTAACAGAGTTACAGCTGTCTCTCTCATTCGCATGATAAGCGCCATCGTCCGGTCTCGTTTACTCTCTCTCAGTCCGTCAGTATCTCGAAAATGAATCATAACCCTAGTGAGCTGGAGATACATTTGAAATGCAAGTGAGCGGGTGAAAGATTAGCTCAATTGAAAAGAAATGTTTCATTTATATCTTTCTCTCATGAGTTACCCATGTCTATTTTGGACTCTTAGAGCCTAATCAGCCTATGCACTATGCAGTATGCAGTATTCACTATTGCACAAGCACACCACATTGCTTAAATGCGCCGTTGACACGCGTTTGTATTTGTATGTAGTGATACAGACGCGATACACACGCAAGTCAGAATGCAGCCTGTAGACCTTTGCATACCTGAATATTGGCCCAGTCATTTTAGTTTTTATCTGCGGAAAAATTCCTGGTGAGCTGAATTTTTGTATACACCTTCATTACAGCGTTTTAATGAAGATGTGAAAAATCGACATTGATATCGCGCCGGCTAAAAAAGTTATAAAGGTTAAAAGGTCACGAAAATCAGTTTTTCGTGAATATCTCGCGACCTATTGCTCGGAGGTCAATAGAGGTTATTATAAAAACTGTTCGCAGTAAAATTATTTACAAAAAATGCTTGTTGCATTTTTCTGTAAAATTAACCGTTTTCGAAGTAGAGCGCCGAGAAAGCGACTAGCCGACTACATTATGACGATGCACTCGTTTCCTCACCACTTTCGAGGTTAAATGCAAGGTTCGTTTTTTTACATGGTTTCCCTCGTAGTATATAATCCATGATATGTAATAAGGGTTTTTTTTGCATTTAAGACTGAATAGTTTTTTATTACGACCGTTTTTATTATATTTATTTCGACTGTATTGTTTTCATTGCATGCAAACCTTTTTTTTTTAACGTGGGGAAAATCCATCATGGATACCCTCCGGCGCGGAGGCACCAAAGGGTTATGTCAGACTCCTACTGACCAAAAACCATCCACGTGTAGGCAGACATCCGCCTGAGTGGGGCGAGATGGGGTAGCGTTAGCAGTCTCCACCCCGCCCCGGCAGTTGGCCCGAATGTAAACATCCGGGGACATAGAGGGGCGGCACCCACAAGACCACCCCTCCCGACGACTAGTGGGATCTCAAGCCAGCCGAAGATCCCCCGACCCCCAGCCGGCCACCCCACTTAGGGGACGCTCAACCGGACCAGTCTACCGTCTGCAGAATGGGGACACATGTCCAGGAGCGTCCCCCCTCCAAGTCAGTCAGGCCTGACCTCCAACGCCGGATCGCACCGAGCAACCGAGCTACTAACCGAGCAAGCGCCAGGGAGCCCAGCACGACCCGGCAACTACCCCACGGGTCCGCCGGACTGCACCAACAACCGAGCTTAAAGCTCCAGGGAGCCAGCACAGCCCGGCCCTCACACATCACGTCTACCGAATTGCACCAGCAACCGAGCAAAGCTCAGCAGCAGTACCGCGACTGCGATACTGCTGCCCGTCCCGTTGCCCAGGGTGCACCACGAGGAGGTGACCGACATGCACCCCCATTGCATGCAAACCTGCCCTGACAATAACGGGCAGAATTTTTTTAAGTGTATGACTGTTTGTCATACTAACATGTAAGAATACATTTCGATACATAATGTTATATTAAAATTTTAATTTCGTAATTTATACCTGTGTTAAATCTATAAATACTATTATGTGTAATTATATCGCTGTTGACGGAGGGTCAGTTGGTCTCGCTCAAATTTAAACTGGACCAAACGACAAACACTAGCTTACGAATAAAAACGAAGTCTTAGTAATAGGGTCCCGTTTTTACCCTTTGGCTACGGAATCCTAAAAAGAATCAACAAAATCGGTAGACCCAGTAAAAAGTTATATAACTGTTATAATTATGGTAACGTGAGGAATTGAGAACCTCATTTTTGGAAGTCTATTAATAAACAAAATCAGAGATAGCTCATTCAAACAAACATTTAGTTAATTTGAAATGCTTATAACACAATGTTCTTTTAATTATAACATTGTACAGTGTCGAGAAATAGCGATGTTAATTATACGATTACAAATGATTTGTGATTAACATGCGATGTTTTATTACGTCGACACACTAAACTTTTGGCAAGGGACATCCAACTATTTTCGAATGTTCGAATGATTGCCGAAATCTTTTTAGGGAATTTTATGCCCAATTAAATATCTAATTTGTTCATTTGGTACAATAATTAGTAACATAATTTTGCTGTTATATAATTTTGTCATTTATATTTTGAATATTTTTAGCTTACGACCTTTCCATTTAAATCTAAATTTTTATTATGAACTGCTTATTTTTTGTATTTATTTTTTTTTGTAATCGCAGGGGAACCCATGTACGGGTGATATCCAGGACGCCCGGTTAGGCAGTCCTATAGACCGTATGTCGGACTCAGCACTTGGGGGTGCTAATACCGTACTAAACCCCTGCGGGAGCCTTCAGCCGCTTTAATTGGAGGGTCCCGGATCTGCAGTCAACAGGACCCCTCCAGCGACAGGCTGGCCTCGACGAAAAGGCCAGACTTCTCCTCCACGGGGACTGTCTGGCTCACCTCTGAACAGTCCCGACGACGCCGTGTCTAGCAGGACCGAGTTCCCATCCCGGGCCGACACGGGCACAGGGGCATTACTGGAGGTGCATTAAGTAGCGCCTCCTATGCACCCCCATTCGTCACCCGCGGGTGGAAGCCACGTCGGCGGCCTCCTCTTTCACCCACTCGTCGGCCTCCTTCTGGGACATTACTGTTTCGCAGAAGGAGACCATCGCATTCCAGGACTCGTTGTCGCCGAGCATCGCGGTGATGACGCTCGGGAGCCACGGGTTCCTTCCGAAGACCGACGGGCGACGTCAGACCCTGACGCAGTGCTGCCCATCTCGCGCACACCTCGAGGGTGTGCTGGACAGAGTCCACTGCCGCGCCACAATCGTGACATTCAGTCGTTGGCTCCCTGTGGGCCGTCCAACAGAGGTAGTCACCAAAGCAACCGTGCCATACGGCTGCACCGCCAGTTCCTCCCCCCACCTCCGCATTAGCGCTTCCTGCCCTATCCGGCGCACCCGTAAAATCCCGTCCAACGTAGGGTTCTCACCACGAGCCCTCCTACCCGAGACTTATGAGTAGGTCTCGGCAAGAACCTCCGCCACGAGTTATGAACTGCTTATTACCAGAAAACGGAAATTCTTTTTATTGACGTTTTTCTTTCCTGGTAGTAATGAGGTGCATATGAATTTATTGGCTGGCTCGCGACCACTGTTGTACTATTATTCACCCCAATCTATTCTTTTTTGCCATTCCCGTCAGTTTTTGGTCCTTCAACAGTGGCGTAGCATTTCGTGTTGTAGTGGAGCGTGTGTCGCTTTCATGGGGCATTCAATGAAATGTCATTGGATCCCCAATCTCCATGGACACATGATTCATGTTCACCGCTGGCCACCAGGTGATTTGTAGGGTATTGAACTAGAGACTACTTCAGCTTTATGCAAAATATTTCCCGCTACGCTCCTCCTCTTCCTCAGTGAAAACTAACTAATTTATTTTTGTTTTTCAAATCGCTAATCTTAAAATAATTGTTAATTATGGCAAGATCCTTTCTTAATATTAAAAATATTTAACGTCGCTAGGTACATGATAAAATTCACCGAAATCAGCACTAAATTTTTTGGTCGTGAAAGCATTACAAACAAATGGGCAGGTAGCTAGATACATACTTAAAGCATTACGTATTAGCGATTATAATATTAGCATGAAAATGAACTTGCACAGCGCATCTGCTATTTTTGACGTAAATACGGCCACGCATTTAGAAGATTAGTACTGGTGACAAATTATTTTCGGCAGAAAATTTAAATAAATGTATTTAGCACATAAACATGGCTAGGTGTTACCTGTTAGTGTGTTAGGTTTTACCTGTTTAGTCTGTTAGGTTTTACCTGTTCTTACGGTAGACCACTTAAGATCTTTAATAGGTATACCTACATACATATGTCGATCAGATTCGAGCGATAATGGAATCCACAGCCCTGCTACAAAAAGCTGGGATACCACCAACTACGCCAATGAGAAACACAATATTAATTTACAAAATAATTAATTTCAAAATTTTACAATAATATACAATATACGTAATAGAATTCCCAACTTGACTCATATGACGACGCGTTGGTTTGGTTTGTGGCTGTTGCGCTGGCGGTTGCGGGTTCAACCCCCGCACATGGCAAACGTTTGTATTGGACATACAGATGTTTGCCGTGGTCTGGGCGTTTGTGCTTGTGTATTGTGCGTGTTTCGGGACCCCCGACACAGGAGATAATCCTACTGGGGGCCGTTGAGTGTGAAGCGTTTATCATTATTATTTACAGAAATTATGGCCTCCCCAAGCTCGCGCCAGACATCCCGGTTTTCAGCAATCCTCATCCAGCCTACACCGGCAATCTTACGTAGATCGTCGGTCCAGCGGGCCGGAGGGCGTCCTACACTGCGTTTGCCAATACGCGGTCTCCACTCCAGGATACGTCTCCAACGGCCATCGGTTCTGCGACACAGATGATCAGCCCACTGCCACTTCAACTTGCTGATTCTGTGGGCTATGTCGGTAACTTTCGTTCTCTCACGGATAGTCTCATTTCTTATTCTATCTTTGAGAGAAACCCCAAGCATAGCCCGTTCATAGACGTTGGATGAGCTAGGTCAAACAAATTCAGTTCGATGAAATATCGTGATCACGTTCAAGAACGTTATGCAGTTCGTAGCGATGACTGTAGTAGTCTCAGCCAGTCATAGTGCTGTGACGGCGTGCGACGGACGCGGACGCCCAGACGCGACAGACCTCCGAACGAATCGGAAACCGTTCCGTAATAAAGTTTCTACCCTGACCCCTCGTCACGTAACTTAACCTATCCTTTACACGTGCCACATTGTTTACACAACGCGAGTGATGTTCAGGTTAAACAAAAAAAAAAACCGTAAACAAACCAATAAAATATTCAACAATTTATTGATTTTTACTATTTGGGATTTAAAAAAAAATTAAGTTAAAATTGAATGGATTTGGTAGCTCGAAATATGCAATGTATAAAATTAACTTAAAGTTTTTAAAATCGATAAAAAAGTTAAAAAAAAATCCAATCTCATCGTTAAATCTTCTTAGTTAATTAGAAATTGATTCAAAAACAACGATCAAATAAAAGAGAGACAGTATAAATAATAACAGCTTGTTTTAAATATAGTTGTTGTAGCCTAATAATAATATATTAAGTAAATAAAAATGAGTATAATCATTATTAAAGATTATAAAATAAATAGGAAAAAAAAATCGTGTGATCAACAAGTTAACGTCAAAACCAAAAGTATCGAAAGTGTTTGCCTGAAACTATGTGAATACCAATGTGAATAATGTGATTCAAGCGTAGTGTTATTGATCAAACCCGTGTTCATTCACAACATCAATCTAATACTACACAGTTGTGGAATTTTGAAAGAAAATAATCAGAAATACCTAATGGATTGCTAATAGTTTGACTATCCATTTCATACCCAAATGTCAAGCACGAAGATAACAGGAGTCTGGTCGTAGCTAAGATTAATCGGTCAATCAATCTGCATCGGCTCTAGTCGTCCTTGCCCCAGTGACGTGCCAAAGACGCGTACGCATTTAGCGCGGTCTATCCGCTCTGAAATGCTTTCTTTCTTCAACTTCCTACCAATCGATTAACAACCTAATTGTCTAGTTGCTAAGGTGATAAATGGATGTGCACCTTAATTTCTATCCCTTGAAAATCGTTGGTCGTCTTCAATGGATTGTGAACTTTATTCTCTACGGGATAAGCGTGTCGCGATGATAACTCTTCTGAGCACTGACATTTGAATACAGAAAAAATATTTTATTTGTTATTTTAGTGTACGGTTAAACGTTTTTTTTTCTATGCGTAGATAATTCATTGACTTTTTTCATCAGATTTTTGAATGTCTAAGAAAATTGCTGAATTTGTGTTTTGCAAAACTATTTTCACTTTATTTTCGTTTCCACCAATATGCAATACTACAATATTGCGGAACGTATAGTCGTATTAAAGTGGATATTGTCTGCGTTTATTTTTGATTTCCATTCAAGCTCTAGAAAATTAAAATGAATCTTAAAATACAACACTTGTTTGAGATACTCGTAACTATTTTAGCTTTCGTATTTAAAATAGCATTCATGAATTCGTGAATTGTGAATTATTTCTCATTTATTCTCATTATAGATTCGTATGTATCGTAAGCATGGTTTGTTTCGCTTCCTCCGTCCAAACATTCATTGGGTTGTGATTCACTCGTCTAAATATTTATACTAGTCGTCCACCGGTTGACATTTTCGTCATCACTCAAATGCTTGATGATGAAAAGTAGCTTCCAAAGTTTATCCATACATATTATTAGATTTATTTCTCTCTTGTAATATTTAATCTATTTCTAATTACGTTGAATTACAAAACTTTATTTTAGCAGCGAAAAGAATCTTGGTCTAATGTGTGCTCTGGTTTGGTGTGTTGTGTTGAAACTTATCGTACATTTAAATAAGTTTTTTCTCAATATATTATATTATCATTCAAGTTTTTAATCTGTTGTTTAGCAATATTTTTATATATAATATAAAATATTTTAACTCTCAAAATATGTATAGTAAATGCTTTTGAAGTATTATGATGGACAGTTCAAAATGGCCTAGACTTTGAGTTTTATTACTCGGAAAATAATAACAACAGGATGTCGCATATCGTCTGCCAAATATTCCAGAACGTATCCTGATTCAGAGACCTGGATACAATTTTAGTTTACGATCATTATTCCGAATGACGAAATTTATGTTAGAAGATTCACACCGTAAAACTCCGACCAAAATATTTTCCAATCATAGGGTTTGCCGTTTAAATCTTCAACAAAATGAGCTGTTTATGTTGCAACATTTCGTATATTTGGGTTACGATTTGTTCTTCAGGAATGTCAATATCAGCGCATTCCTATTTCAGTGTAAACAAATTTCGTATGTCATTGAACGAAATACCTTCAGCGACTGTCCTTGCTTTTATTGGCAGATTCTTTCGTGTGTGAATTTTTTTTTCTTCTTGAATATAATTCATATTTTTTTACATTTTTACGATTTTGTCATTTGTGTTTATATAGTTTTTAATTTATTCTTATGTATTGATATCAAAAGTTTGACCACCAAAGTAACTTACTAAAATAAAGAAACAACTTATTTCTATAACTTGTTTCATGAAGGTTATAATTGTTATTTAAAATTACTATTGTGTGATAAATTGAATTTATAGTAACAATTATTATCCTCTATGTGAAAGTTTTCCCATATTTGTGTAAATCGTAACAATCTTTATTGATTGCAGTGGTAAATTCGTTTTTCTTGTCAGATTTTGTTTTTCAAATAGTTAGAAATTAAGTTTGATTAACTGTTGCTTAGTTCCTTACTTACATCCTTAAATTTACTTATATTTTAAACTGTAATAAGAATTTTACAGAACTGTACGAACTCTTTCTTTGACCATACAATGTGTACCACTTACGTTGAAACTCATATTATTTTGCCTCAAGTTTTGTTACGTTATAGTCTATAAATAAATCAGCATTAGAATATGATCTTAGAAAACTAGACTGCTAGAATTTAATGTTCTGTGTTTATTCTGATTGGCTAACATACAATTAAGTGTTATCCATTTAATCAAAATACAAAATTAGTTCATTTAGATGAGCTCGCTTACTTTTTTGTTATATAACTAAGTCGGCAAAAAAGCGTACTTCTCACCTGATGGTAAGCGATTACCGTAGCTTATAGACGTCTGCAACTCTGCACCACTAGAAGCATCGCAAGCGCGTTGCCGACCCTATCCCCAATTCCCCCAGGAGCTCTGGTCACCTTAATCACTACAGGAACACAACACTGATTGAAAACAGTATTATTTAGCTGTGATCTTCTGTAAGGTCAAGGTCCTACCCCAGTTCGGCCGCTCCATATTTGGAATTGGAGCAGGAAATTTCCTGTTGTGCTCTATCTGAGTTAAAAAATCACTTATAAATTATCATGTTCATAGATGGAATAGTTTCAAGTATAGCCACTATTTATTTGGCATGATTTCGTTGGCAATTGAACTGTTACATTCCTATTGTAAAAGCAATTTATACCAGATATTAAACAATTATTAGTAGGGTTATTAACGTTTAGGCGTCCGATTTGTGTTCTGGCATTAACAGAAGTGACTCAAAAGTTCTGTTCTTTAGGTCTCAGTGTTGTTTGATAATCATTTCGGATATGTGACATGATAGAAAATCTTGTATGTCATTTATCTTTCGATGTGAGACTATAGTTTGAATAGGTATTTTTTTTAATACTAGCTGACTCTTCAGAGGTTTTCTTCTAGCGTTCTGTGCAGTTGTTAAAAAAGGTGTGTGTGTACTTATGTACGCACGTAAGAAGTAATACTACATTGGCTAGCTAACTTCACGTTGCTAAATTCTTCTTCGTTGACTAGCTAACTTCAGAGTGTCGGTTTTTTGTGACGGTGTGCACGCGCATCGTGTAAATTTACTCTCATCATTTTTCCCTAACGCGCCAAAAAAAGTATGATTTCAAAAATCATTTCATTTCTGAACTTTTTTCTATTTTCTGAGCAATTTTTTAAATTTTTCATTTCATAAGGTCCTTCTACGTGTTAGAAAACGAAAATAGTTCATTAAAGATTCACTGCGTTTATACATAGAATTTCTTTTAGCTTAGAGAAGAAATTTTTACTAGAAATAACATTCATAAATTATAAGTTATATATAAAATACTAATAATAAGTGTTTAAAATAACATAAATTATAATAAATAAACTTCAAAACGAATTATCGATCAACATTAAATTAATTGTGAAGTGAATTTATAAGTGTATGAAAAGTGAAGTTTAAAAAAAACAAGTCATATACAACGCAAAATCATAAACAAACACAACACACACAAAACACAATGGAC
Source organism: Melitaea athalia (assembly GCA_905220545.2). Taxonomy (NCBI): domain Eukaryota; kingdom Metazoa; phylum Arthropoda; class Insecta; order Lepidoptera; family Nymphalidae; genus Melitaea; species Melitaea athalia. The sequence continues at coordinate 23,039,904 of HG992178.1, forward strand.
ACAAAACACAACACACACGACATCATGAGCAAGGAAGCGATAGGTCAGTGCGCATTTAGATATTGATTTTAATATAATTATATTATATATTAGGTTTAAATAACTTAAATATATAAAAAAACGGGTAATAAGCACAACAAACACAATTTTCTATTAAATGTAATTTTGTCGTGCTTTTGATTACAATTGTCAATGGTTTTTCATTTGTAATTATTTTAAAGAGTTTAAATAATTGTTATCTTGCTATTTGCTTTGTAGTGACATAATATGTTTTGTAACTTTGTAACTATGTTGATAATACACATCTTATAATTATTCTATTTTATTACACAGTTCATAATTACCTACTACTTAGGTAAATGTGTATTTTGTAGACTTTGAAGAAATTTAAAAACTATTTTAAATTTTCTAGTTTTATCCCTGTTACTTAGTAAACCTACTTATTAACTTTTTATACATTTTGTTTGTAAAAATTTCTGTATTTATTTATGCTAGACATATTTCCGTAGACACTCACAACACTAAAACAAATTTACTTCAATATACGACAGAAGTGAAACAGTAGACATTCCTATATAAATAATGATTATATTATATAAATATGACATAGTCCTAATGCTTAAGTAGTTTAAATTAAAACATACAGCTTTATATACCTATTATGTACGTACATACAGAACTCTGAACACAAATCTTACCCCTTCCGTTAACCCATTAACTATTTTTTAAACCTTTTTCAAAATTCCATATATAACAATATCGCACACTAAAGTTTATTCACATTACATAATTAATATCATAATTAGTAATAAATTGTTCATCCCATTTATTAATATAAATGTCGCATAACTATTATAACATCATCGAAAGAGGCGTAGCAAGGGTTTTGATTTAGCGCCGAAAAGGATTTTTCAAAACAAAATATTGTTACCTAAACGTAATCTTATAAACAGTGTTGAGTTTGTTTTAAATAAATTAATATATTTTAATAAATGTAAAGATATTTTAGACATAACATTCAACAACAACAATTCAGTTTTAAAAAGTTTTAATTCATTAATGATTTACAATAAAATAAAAATACTTTCTAATGATATATTATTTCGTCTTTCTTTTCTTTTTCTTTTTTTGATATGTTCAAACATATTAAGGCTCAAACTGATATTGAATAACAAAAAGTAAACTTTGATATATTTGTAATGTTTTATGAAATAATTAACTTAAGGCACATCATGAATTTATGTTTCGATATCGACTCTACATGGTAGAGACTAGAGTATTAAATTATCCGATATCAAAACCTTTTGTGCAATACCAACAAATTAATGTTAGAAAGCTGTCTTTTGGCATATTGGACTTGTTAACTATCTAAACGTTTATTACCAACAAAAGTATGCACGTTTTCAATCAACTTCACTTTTACCTTCACGATAAAGCTTGGGACATGGTTTCTAATAGAAACAAACATAGCACATTATTTCTGATAGAATAAATTCCATATCATCTCCAAGCTACGCCTGTTTCATAGTACCATTAGTGGTTGGTGTTGGTACCAGTGAAGTGAGTGAAGTGTGGTGTTGTAGAGTTCGGCGAGTGGGTGAGCCGGGTGGCGGTTCCGGCGCTGCGCTCTCGGCGACTCAGCGAACAGCTGGCGAGAGCGATTACGCTGAGGAACACCATGGAAGTAAGACACTATTGTATATTTATTTAAACTAGTGGTCGCAATAAGGTCGAAATTCGACCATAATTAAAATTTTAAATTAAAGAAAACCAAATAATTATGACAATAAAGAACCTTCTTATAAATACATTTTTAATTTGACTACAGACTTTGAAAATCAACAAAATAGTAGATATAATATGCGTGTGTGCGTGTGGTAGTGTGTGTAATGCTTTTTTTATTAATTTAATGTATATTTTATGTATAATTTTGAAAAAATATTAGCCTTCCGCACTGCTTCTCTATATAAACTAGGGTGCGAAATTTCATACTCCTACGTACGCACAATTTCCGTAAAAACGTTATTGATATCGTTGTATAATGTATTTGCTAAAGTGCCTACACGTTATTGTATGTAGGTACTGACTACTGATGTCGGATTTTATTGTATGTTCTCAAACACAATAAAAATCTACTTGAATTTACATTAGGGGTGATTCAAAAACTACTCTTCAGATCTCGATCAAATTTAAATGGGACCTCACGACGATACTAAAAAAGGCTTAGATAATAGGCAATTTCTCACTGTCATGCAATGTCTTTCCAACACTGTGGAAGAAAGCTATTGTTATTCCACTTCCTAAGACCTCTAACCCCTCCAGCCCCGCTCAATATCGTCCAATTTCCATCCTCCCAATATTATCCAAAGTCCTCGAGTCTATAGTACACAATCAACTTTATTCCTTCCTTAATTCCAACTCTCTCTTATGTCCTTACCAGTCCGGCTTCCGTCCGTCCCACAGCACTGTTGGGGCGCTGCTGAATGTCACGGAGGATATTCGTTGGGCTATGGATAACACCAAGCTCACTGCAATGGTCTTGTTGGACTTCAGTAGTGCTTTCAACTCTGTTGACTATGACATACTTCTTGGCTCACTCCGTGCAGTTAACTTTTCACCTGCTGCCCTCGACTGGTTTCATTCCTATCTTTCTGGACATCAGCAGAGAGTAACATCCGACGATAATTCGTCAGACTGGTTGGATCTCACTGCTGGGGTCCCACAAGGCGGCGTACTGTCTCCCTTATTATTCTCTGTGTTTATTAACAATATATCTCGTGTCATTTCTTCTCCCTACCAACTGTATGCCGATGATTTGCAAATATATCGTCATTTTTAGCTGACCGAGCTGCATGAGTCTATTAAATCTCTAAACGAAGACCTTTCAGCTATTAACCTATGGGCTAAATCGTTTGGTCTTCTTATTAATCCATCGAAATCACAGGCAATAATTGTCGGTAGCAGTCGTTTAAGAAACCGAATCGATTGGAATGCTATTCCTCCCATTTTGTACCGTGGCACACCTATTTCTTATTGTGACAAAGCCAGGAACTTGGGCTTGATTATAGACAAACACTTATCTTGGATAGCTCATGTCAGCGAGGTCAGCAGAAAAATGCACCATACCTTTCACTCTCTGAAGCGTCTCCAATTCTTCTTACCATTTAAAACCAAAATTTTGCTTGCGCAATCCCTTCTCTTACTATATACATATAATAAAATGGTAGAAAAGTCAAAACTGTACATTGAATATTTTTTTAAAAGAATACTTGGGGTGTGATCTACAATCGATACCGAAGCCAAAAATATAGTTTTTAGAATTTTTGTCTGTTTGTCTGTTTGTCTGTATGTATGTCCGGGATAAACTCAAAAAGTAATACATGGATTTACTTCAAATTTGGCACGAATATTGTTAAGATGTCGGGTCAGAACATAGGCTATATATTATCACGCTATCACCTACGGGGAACGAGCAGTGAACCTTTATTTCTTCAAATGTATGTCCAGGATAAACTCAAAAAGAACTGCATGGATTTACTTCAAATTTGGCACGAATATTATTAAGGCTACATATTATCACGCTATCACCTACGGGGAACGAGCAGTGAACGCACGCAGACGACGTCGCGGGCAGCAGCTAGTATATATATATATATATATATATATATATATATATATATATATATATATATATATATATATATATATATATATATATATATTTAATTTATAAAAGAGATTTCCACCCATTGACTCATCACGATATCTCTGGAACCATAAGGCCTAGAGACTTGAAATTTGGTAGGAATATTCCTTTCGCCAAGTAGAGGTCAGCTAAGAACGAATTTTACAAAATTCCACCCACAAGAAGGGGGTTGCGGGGGTTAATAACATAAATGGAAAAACAACGTTTGCGGGGTCAGCTAGTAAATAATAAAATTAAAATAAAAAAAATTGGAGGGCTCATACAACGAAAATGACTTTTTTGCCGATTTTTGCCCGATATTGAAATCAATGTACCTACTGGTGTTTACCTAGCCAATGGTACGGAACCCTTCGTGCGCGAGTCCGACTCGCACTTGGTCGATTTTATTTTTGTAAAGCGTTGGTTAAAATAACTTTTACTGATATTAAGTATTATTGTCCTATAGGGCCTTCTTATTTATGAGGGCATTTGCTCAGCAATGCACAATGGTTCATTACCTACAAGCTGATTTAGGTTATAAAGCGTATTTACTTTGAACAATTTCTGTTTAAATAAAATTGCAAATATATAAAATTATACCTACGCTACAAATACTTCACCTCGAACAATTATTTTATTTTTGGCGATTAGGTAGATATATGATATTTTTATTAATCATCTTTATTTGTGGGTCTCCCCACCGTGCCTCGGTATCCGCCAACCCGCATTGGAGCAGCGTGGTAGATTAAGCTCTCTCCTAAATGAGAAAAGAGGCCTATGCCCAACAGTGGGATATTATAGGCTGAATCGTAATCGTAATTATCTTTATTTAAACGTTAAAATTAAAATGAACGCATAGTTCTAATCTATTTTCGTCATTCATTTTGTCAACAACGCATAAATATTTCGTTACTCATATACCTAAATCCATTTATTATCTTCAAATGTCTGCAATGGCCAAATCATAACTTTTTAAGCTATAAATACCTACCCACCTACACTTGTTTTCGTAAAAGTGCCATCTAGTGAACACGTTTGCTAATACACAGATTAAAATAAAAACTGTGTCAAGTAAAGACATGAACCAATTGTTTCGATTTAGTTCGTCAGAACGTCAAGAGATGGCGCTGTAATTTATTTACTGCCAACGAAATAAGTTTCATTTTAAATGTAGATGGCGCTTAAAATCTACTTATTTTTAATTTTCAGAACTTTAAATAATTTTATTGTAAACTAGTGCTATCGCGATACTGTTTGCGTGGAAATTTTCAGATTATTCTGTATCTTATATTATCAAGGAAATAAATTTTACCCCTTTTTGCAACAATTTTATTGATGTTCCGCTCTTTATTGGTCGTAACTTAATGTTAGATTGCATTTGGCATTTCTTAGTGTATACATCAGTGTAAATAGAAACACTTCATGTTTGCTAGAACTTCCTGAAAAGATGCTGATGCTGTATTAATAAATAATAAAATAGAAAAATTACAATTTTTGTAGGTACTAATGACGCTATACTTTTCAGTTTGCAAATATGTACCTACTTACCTACCTCACAGGGGCGTATTGAGCTTAACTCGCGGCCGGGACACAATACCTTTTTAGCGCCCCCCTCATTTCAAAACCATATAATATGTCCAGCAATTTTTAGTTTTGCGGACCATTTAGCGACCCTTTGTGAGTAGCGCCCGGGGCATGATGCTTCCCCCTTATTTTGCCCACCCCTCACTCACTGTCGGATCCAGGGGGGGGGGGGGGGGATCACGGGGTAATGATCCCCCCTGGGCTGTGTCCAGGACCTAGGTGGACCACTAATTAAAATTGTTCAACAAGATTTTTGTCACAATACAGGTATTTTTAAGTACCTACATTACCTACATAGATTAATAAAATATCGACTTTTCCCTGTATTGTATCTATTATTATAAAAATTCAATTATAACTTATTTTTAAGCGACTTCCAAAAAAGGAGGAGGTTCTCAATTCGACACGTATGTTTTTTTTTTTTTATGTATGTTAGCTCAGAACTTTCGACTGGGTGGACCGATTTCGATCAATTTTGTTTTATTTGAAAGGTTTTGCGTGTCATGTGGTCCCATTTTAATTTAATTGAGATCTGACAAGTACTTTTAGAGTTATATCTAATAATGCGTATTTACGTGACTACTTTTTCGTCGACCTACGTTATATTATACCGCATAACTTTTTACTCGGTGTACCGATTTCGATGATTCTTACTTTAGTCGAAAGCTAATACTTGTCTTGTAGTCTTGTTTAAATTAGATCGAAAACTGATTACAACTTTTTAAGTAATCTTTAATAGCGCGTATTTACTTGACTATTTTTTCGTCTTATTACGTTGTATTACTTGTCGATGTAATTGAAGTCGCTTTTTTTTCGTTTGCGAGCAAACACAATTATTACTTGACCACGACTATGTGACGCCAAAGCTGGATCCGCCCTTGCCCTCACTACGCCACTGCTACGTCAGTAAGTCTTGCAACCACATTGTTTATTTGATTTATTTTCATAAGTTAGCCGCCAACACCTGGGGATAACAACCCCTAAACTCCTTTTTACTACGTGCTAACTACGTGCGTCAAATTTTAACTCCTAATTTTTGATTACAGATGTTACAAGCAGACTGCGTTTATTTTCGTCAAATTGTATGTCGATTCAATGTTTCATAATATGAATTACCTATGTTAAAAAACAACTGTTATAAATTAAAAATTCTACTAGAAAATAAAGTTATTTTATCTTACAGTACCTATGTACTGATGATGATGCAGTAGTTTCACAGTTTGGATAGCAAACAAAACAATCCGTTTTATATTTTTTAACAATATACCATCTAAATCTCGTTAAAATTGAGTCATTCTAAAAAAAGAATTTTTAAAAAAATCGGTGCCTTAAACAATTTGTTTTTCAAACCCTGATAATAAGCCTTACATAATTAACAATTTAATTTATCGAAGTACAATTTTCTCACCTTATTTTACTTTTTCTACTCAATATAACTCGACGTTTTTGAAACTTTCAAATGTGATTTACCACCCACCGTGTGCTATTTTCGCCATGTTTATTCTTGTGCTGCTCTGTGTAAGCTAATTACACTGCTATTTTAATGTACATTGGGGGTAATTTGCGTGTACCCGATGTACAAGTGTTATTTTTGAGATGAGACGAGTAGTCTGATTCGACGAAGGTGTCTTTCCCCGACTGTTCGACTGAAGTTCCTTATGGGGCGTTGTGGAGGGCTATCCTAGCCAGCAAAAAGCGTCCGTAACATTAAAAAAAGCGTAAGATTTTTATGTGTCACTTTCACTATCACTATATAAGTACATATTATAATACACGTTATAAAACAAAGTCGCTTTCCGCTGTCTGTCCCTATGTATGCTTAGATCTTTAAAACTACGCAATGGTTTTTGATGAGAATTTTTTCAATAGACAGAGTGATTCGAGAGGAAGTTTTATAATATGTATAATACATGCATAATGCATAATACAGTAGAGAAACACTGATCATTTTAGAGGTTTCTAATGTGATGTCGTAAATAAACACGGACATCCCGATGCCTCCTAAAGGGCTCCCCTTCTTCCTTCACGGCTGGGTCTCAGTACCCGGCCCCCGGTGACGCTGTCAAGGCCGCTAGGGCCGACAATCCGAAAAAAAAAACGCACTTCGCCCTTTTTAAGCGACTTCCAAAAAAGGAGGAGGTTCTCAATTCGACACGTATGTTTTTTTTTTTTTTTTTTTATGTATGTTAGCTCAGAACTTTTGACTGGGTGGACCGATTTCGATCAATTTTGTTTTAATTGAAAGGTGTTGCGTGTCATGTGGTCCCATTTTAATTTAATTTAGATCTGACAAGTACTTTTATAGTTATATCTAATAATGCGTATTTACGTGACTACTTTTTCGTCGACCTACGTTATATTATACCGCATAACTTTTTACTCGGTGTACCGATTTCGATAATTCTTACTTTAATCGAAAGCTAATACTTGTCTTGTAGTCTTGTTTAAATTTGATCGAAAACTGATCTGATTACAACTTTTTGAATAATCTTTAATAGCGCGTATTTACTTGACTATTTTTTCGTCTTATTACGTTGTATTACTTGTCGATGTAATTGAAGTCGCTTTTTTTTCGTTTGCGAGCAAACACAATTATTTACGTTACGATAAATTAAAAAAATATGTACTCAAAATTGTAGGATAGTATTTAAATACATACATACTACAGTGAATTCTTTTTTAACACAACATGTTTGTTTCAGTGCGACAATTTTTTGAAATTGTATGTTCGTACTTTGATCGGTATTAAGGTTAATTTTTAAACTGCACTTATAGTAATGGCTGGTTTACACGGTGCCAGCTAGCGTACGAGTTAGCCTTCCGAGTAGCTGCACTGCAGTAACTCGCACCGTGTGAACGGAACTTACGAGTAACTCGCACGTGCGAGTTGGTCAGTAGCTCGCATCGGCTGGTTTAACGGTGCGAGTAGTTCTTGAGATTAGCACGTTTAAACAAACAAAAAAAGATTATATTTCAAATTACTATTTTATTACTACACCAATAATATTATAATCACTCAGTACTATAATAGTATGTTAATATAACACTGACTCATACGGAGCGCGTGATAGTTTCTTCTAGCGAACTGTCCGCCCGAACCAAGCCCGACCAAGCAAAACTGGGCTCAGGCCGGACGACTGCCCTAACGTAGACTCTGTCGTCTGTCGAGCCCCAAAAGAGGGAGCTGGCGTTCCGAATAGTTGTGATTATGACTTTACTTCCGACATATATATTATACTAGCTTCTGCGCGCGACTTCGTCGGCGTGGACTCCGCTCCTATTGGTCTTAGCGTGATGATACATAGCCTATAGCCTTCCTCGATAAATTGGCTATCTAACACTGTAAGAATTTTTCAAATCGGCCCAGTAGTTCCAGAGATTACCACGTTCAAACAAACAAACAAACAAACAAACAACCAAACAAACAAACTCTTCAGCTTTATATATTAGTATAGATTGACAAAATAATCTGCAATGTTTCAATGAGACCAATCAATTTAACGTTTTTTTTGGAGTGAAAACTTCTTTACCGGCGCGCGTCGTTGTGCACTTTTATAAAATTACTAGCTTCTGCGCGCGACTTCGTCGGCGTGGACTCCGCTCCTATTGGTCTTAGCGTGATGATACATAGCCTATAGCCTTCCTTGATAAATGGGCTATCTAACACTGAAAGAATTTTTCAAATCGGACCAGTAGATCCTGAGATTAGCGCGTTCAAACAAACAAACAAACAATCAAACAAACAAACTCTTCAGCTTTATTATATTATATATAGTATAGATTTGTGATGGGTAAAAAATGTTTAACTCGCTTGTTAGTCCAGTCAACTGAGCTGACCTTCGGAGAACCCCTCAAATTGGAATTTAAGCTCAGAATACACCCCCCTATCGATCCATCATAATCCCCAAACTGTATAATTTAATGTTTTTTTAACCAATTCTCAGACGTCATTTGACTGGACTATGTCAGGACAATTGACACTGATCGACGTGTCCCCGGGTCAGGGGGTCGTGGCCTGAAAATTCGTAAAATATATTTATCTTACGAATTTTCGTAATATCTTACGAATTTTCGTAAAATCTTACGAATAAAAATGCTCGTTTTTTATACTATAAATACCAACCACTCATGAACAACAAGGAGGTTAATTTAGCAAATATAGCACAATGACCAGGTTAATTTTTCTAAAAACTAATGGCACGATAGTTTTTCACGTTCACCAATAGGTGGCGTTAGTTATATTTTAAAACACGCCAACGTTGCGTTCTTCAATAAATATATAAAGATCAATTTGTACGCAACAAATTTATAATTGTGTCATACAAACATACTTATTTTTAGAGGTGTAAAAGTAACGAAATAAAGCGTACCCGTATGTATTCGTTACTTTGACAATGAGTACTCGTTACTTTCGTATCGTTACTGGACTCGTTACTTCTGATACCTCATAACAAGCTATATTACTCGTATGTCGTATCATCGTATTTGTTTGAGTAACGAATCAAGTTGTATTGCGTATGCGTACAGTATGATCTCGCGGCGTTGCAACATTCGTAATTTGTAGAAAACACTTACTTACCACACCAAGCTGCGTAAGGTGCATTTTTTAATTTTTTTCACTATTCCGTATTTTTAACCAAACTTGTGTTTCAGTTATTCTAAATTTAATATGATTTAATAGGTAAAGTGTAGAACTTAACTGTTGACGGAATATGGATTTACTATTTTGAAAATTTTAACCGTGAGCTTATGTTACATCACAATAATATAGCAATCATTAATTCATTATATTGTATCGATTATAATCAATATCAATATTCAATATTATATATTTTTTTTTATTTATACCGGCCAGGCGGGCAGGGGCCGGCGCGACAATTTTTTTTGGATAGGGTTAGCCTAAAACCATAATTAATTCAAGAGTAACCTCTAAAATAAACATGTTTGTATTGTCTAAAAAAGCTGTGAACGTCGTGTATATAAAGACATTCTGTAGTATATTTAGTATCAGCATTTCACCCGTGCGAAGCCGGGGTGGGTCGCTAGTTTATAATAAAAAACAACAAATACCTAGGAGTCAAAAATTATTTATTGACAATAATATTTAAATAACATTTTAACGATAAATGAAAATAAAAATAGATTTGCTTAGAATGAAATTAAACAAAAATATGTATAAAACATGTTTTAAACAAAATTTAAACAACAAAAATCTTTTGTTCTTAGAATGAAATTCAGAATTATTTCGCTCTTTGTAACGTACGTTTTCAAATTTTAAAACATAATTATTAACATACATCAGCTAATGCGACGCGAGTAACGAAATACATTCGTACTACATAATACGGATCATACGAAAGATGCGAGTAACGAAATAGATTCGTGTAGCGTTTTGAACCTGTCGAACCCGAACATACGAAACATACGAATAACGAAAGATGCGAGTACCGAAATGAATTCGTGAGTACCGATTCGGTACTCGGTACTCGATGGCGTACCCGTTACTCAGTAACGAATACATACGGTTTGCTACAGCTTTACTTATTTTTGCCTTGCAACGCTCAGAATCTGAAAAGACTGATGCAGTTGCTTGAAATTTGAAACTTATTATATAATTAAGTATAAAAAAGTGTGTCAGATCCGACGCACGTGGCACGACTGGAATTAACTTCTTAGTTCGACTATCGACGCACGTCTAGTTCTTTCTATCCGATGCACGTGGCACGACTGGAGTTTACTTCTAGATCGACTGTCTAAATATGCACAAAAAAGAAAAAAGGCTTTATAGTCTAAGAAAAAGAATAATACCATATCAAATGGTAAATAAACGAATCAATTAGAAAACGTCGTAACCGATACCGTCGTAAACGTCGTAGGCCGTAGCCGATACCGCCAGCGCAACAGCCACAAACCAGTTGACAGTTCTGTGACCGTTGCGTCAATGCGGCGTTGTACACATAAACTTACTCGTAATCAGAAGTACCAAAGTAAACGCGAAGAAATCGGGATAATTGGTGAGAGACCACACATCTGAAATTGGCGACACTGCCGTTATGGTTTTAGCCATGGTGTTGTTGAAGAGGCTGTTTATGTAGTTCGCCATGCCTTTAGCAACGCTAGCTGTGCCTATCACGTACTCCAAGATGAGGTTAGATCATAAAGAAAGCTATGAACTCGCCAACACTGACGATAGGCTGAAGTGATGATGAAGATATTTCTATTAGCAATTGTGAATCTACAAGTTATAATTTGTTGAGGTAAAATTGGCCCTAATGGTCTATTATATCTTAAAGAAATGGTACAATTTTACCGTACCGTTTTTGGCGTGAACTTGTAGATGCCTATGTCCAGCACTATGGACTGCGATAGGTTGAAGTGAAATTATTTTTAATACTCAATGTCTATATTATAAAAATAAAATTATATGAAATATGTAGAGCATAATCATTTTGTGTTGTTTACCAGCCTACCTACCTTTTTTCTTTTTTTTTTAACGTGGGGAAAATACATCATGGATACCCTCCGGCGCGGGGGCACCAGAGGGTTATGTCAGACTCCTACTGACCAAAAACCATCCACGTGTGAGCAGACATCCGCTTGAGTGGGGCGAGATGGGGGCGCGTTAGCAATCTCCACCCCGCCCCGGCGGTTGGCCCGAATGTAAACATCCGGGCCCCGGCACCCAGAGGGGCGGCACCCACAAGACCACCCCTCCCGACGACGTGGGATCTCAAGCCAGCCGAGGATCCCCCGACCCCCAGCCGGCCACCCCACTTAGGGGACGCTCAACCGGACCAGTCTACCGTCTGCAGAATGGGGACACATGTCCAGGAGCATCCCCCCTCCAAGTCAGGCACCAACAACCGAGCTTAAAGCTCCAGGGAGCCAGCTGAGCCCGGCCCTCACACATCACGTCTACCGAATTGCACCAGCAACCGAGCAAAGCTGCTCCAGGGAGCCAGCACAACCCGGCCGGCAAACCGCGCTTTCGCGCTACAGGGCGGGCAAGCGAACCCACCCACCCCGTCCCTCCAGCGCGCTCACGGGTCGAGCAGTACCCGGAGCGCACCCCGCGAGTCAGTCGTTAGCCGCGACGAGCAGCAGTACCGCGACTGCGATACTGCTGCCCGTCCCGTTGCCCAGGGTGCACCACGAGGAGGTGACCGACATGCACCCCACCAGCCTATCTACCTAGCCTGTCTACTTAAACTAAAACTAATGTCACGATAGTTTTTCACGTTCACCAATAGGTGGCGTTAGTTGTATTTTAAATCACGCTAACGTTTCGTTCTACATTAAATACATAAAGATTAATTTGTATTTTACAAAATTATTAATAGGCATATGAAGACTGCATAAATGTTTAATTAATTTTTCTCTTGCAACGCTCAGAATCTGGAAACTTGGAAAGGCTGATGCAGTTGCTTGAAACTTAATTTAATACTCGTAATTGTGTCAACAATAATTTAAACAAGACGATGCAGTCACTAAATACTAAGACATCTTCTGACATAAGTTATTATTACCCGACTGCCAAGGAAGGGTTATGTTTTTCGCGCGTATCTTGTATGTATGTATGTATGTATGTATGTAATATTCTTAATTACCTCATTTCTCTAGAACCGCTGAACGGATTTGCATAATTGAGATATCGTTAGATTTGTCTTAGCAGCCCAAGTGTTCTTAGGTAGGTGACATTAAAAAAAAAACAAACAGGGCGGCTGTGCGAAGCCATTGTAGTTAATGAAGAAATAATTTTTTTTTAGAATACTATAGTATGGGTATCAAATTAAAGGGCTTAATACAAGGATTTCAAAAATGTATATTATGTTTATTATTACCGTAATAATAATAAAGAAATACAATAAGAAAGTTTAAAAAATGTTGACTTTGCTCTTTCCGTTTTTACGCAGGCGGGTTTTTTGTTTTCTTTTAATTATATTACTTGTTTTTATTGTTAGCCTTTTTATCGTACAGTAAGGTGATTATTTAATTATAATTTGATTTTGATCGCTTAATTGAGTTTTAAATGTAAAAAATTAGCTGAAAAGATAGTCAAATACACTAATTAAGGGAAAAGGATGCATAATATCACACTACAACAAGGCAATAAGCACAAGATTTCGATTAAAAAAGAATCATCAGTCTCTATCCGAACACCCAGTAATAAATTATCACACAAAAAATAGAGTCCAATTGAGAACCTCCTACATTTTTTGAAGTCGGTTAAAATTGTAACGACGAATTTTTGTATTGCAACAGTCGAGAAATGTAACGTTGCTGGGCAATGACAATCAAGGGCGGATCCAGCTTTGGCGCCAGGGGGGGTCACAGTCATGGTCAAGGCGCCAGGGGGGGGTCACAAAGTCGTGGTCAAGTAAAAAGAAGTTATAATTTAAATTTTATAATGATAGATACAGGTAAACAGTAGGTATTTTATTAATCTATGTAGGTAATGTACTTAAAAATACCTATATTGTGACAAAAATCTTGTTTAACAATTTTAATTAGTGGTCCACCTAGGTCCTGGACATAGTCCAGGGGGGGCTATGACCCCCGTGACCCCCCCTGGATCCGCCAGTGATGACAATGAGTAAAAATACTATTAATATAATAGATAAGCAGAAGTTTTTATAAGACTTTAAATTAAAATGCTTATTTTAATTATTATTATTTTTTATTTAAAACGGGAAAGACGTGAACAAGAAATTCTTAGATAATGTTGAAGTATCGAGCTCCGCAAAATAAATATAAAAAACATGGTAAATATCCCGTTATATAAGTATTTATACGTAGTATAGTATAGTTACGTAGTAAGAGTAGGTTTTTTTTACATAGAATATTTAAAGCTAAGAAAATATACAGCTCAAACTACCAGTTGCTAAGATGGAACCAAGACACGCGTCCATATTATTGCTACGACTCACGTAAAGAAAATATTTTTACAACCATTACAAAAATAAAATTATTTTATTTTAGTTTTTATTGAGACGGTGAAACGACAATAAAAATGAAAGAGTGACATGTATTTCATCTGAATGTTCGTTATCAAGACACTATCGTAAAAACATCTCTATATGATCAAGAAGACTCGTAAAAAGTAATTTACACTTGTTCCTGGAGTCTACTAAACTATACAACTTATTAGTAGTAATAAAATCTACGCGACATTGCTATTCGATTTCTAGAAATTTCTATCTTCTTTCTTTACACGTAAATACGCCTATGTAATAATGACTCACATACGGCTTAGTAACTACACAAAACATAAACAGAATAAATCATAAGAAATTCACAAACTCAACTAGTAAGATTAGTTATGTTACATAGAAAATTCTGCTATAATTTTTTTGAAGTGAAACTTCTTTAGAATCGTTGTGATTTCAAACCGGATGCAACGGAAAAAACGACAGGGAAGTTCGCGCCGCGCTGCGGCCGGGCCGCGCTGCACGCCGCTAATTATATTAGTTTTTGAAGTGAAACTTCTTTAGAATCGTTGTGATTTCAAACCGGATGCAACGGAAAAAACGACAGGGAAGTTCGCGCCGCGCTGCGGCCGGGCCGCGCTGCACGCCGCTAATTATATTAGTTTTTGAAGTGAAACTTCTTTAGAATCGTTGTGATTTCAAATATCATTGTAGCGTTACGATCATTGTAGCGTTACGTTCATTGTAGCGTTACGCTCATTGTAGCGTTACGTTCATTGTAGCGTTACGCTCATTGTAGCGTTACGCTCATTGTAGCGTTACGGTCATTATACGCTTGCGCTGCATCTATCTCTCTTTCCATTTTTTTAATTAGTTTACCAAAGAAGTTTCACTTCTATCGTGTGTGAATCGCACACACACCTTATTTTTTCTTTTGAAGCCCGTTTAAAATAGCAATAACTTCGTTTTACAAGCAAAGCATTCCCCTCAACCTAGTTTACGAGACACTCAATTATTTTTCATTTTAAAGCCATTTTTACGTTATAATAATCCGAGTAATCGTATCATTACGTTTATTATAATTCGCAATAAATAAAAGTAATGCGGGATTTTCTTAATGCAGGTATTTTATTAGGTTTTCTTTTGGATATTAAATTTTATAACAACTGTGAATTTTCAATGCGTTTTTTTTAAATTATATTTGTATTCTAATTGTTACTGTTACGTTGCTATGTTGTAGAACAGTTTTCAAAGACGCGTAGTTCACAATGCAGCCTATACCATCCCACGGCTGGGCAAAGGCCTCTTTCTCCATGCAGGAGAACGATTGAGTTTTAATACAGCATGCCGCTCCACTGCGAGTTGGTGAATATATTCCCTACTATGAGTATAGATCGCTATCAGGTATTTATGATAACAACCGGGACAGCTTAACGTGCTCTCCAAGATACGGTGGACAGACCCACAAGGACAGACGTCCAATCCGAAAATAAATGTATGGCAAATACAAATATCTATCCCTAGTATTCTCCTAGATTCACACTACACCAGAACGGTTCAACCAATTCTATAATTTATGATTAGTGACAATGTTCACCTAACAGGAGATAGCAGTATAGACTTAAACACATAATGCTAACGTCTCATAATTGCTGAAGAGTAGCATAAATGCTAAAGCAGGTAAAACTGCCACAACAATGCTTATAACAGTATAGCTATGGATATTTTTTAACTTCATGTACCTATCTCAAAATCAAAATCAACTTTATTCAAATAGGCTCCAAAAGCACTTCCAAGTCATTTTACAAATTAAAATTTTGAAGTGATTATTATTTTTAAAAGTGAAGCTACCATCGATTCGGAATGTTTTGCAGAGAAGAATCGACAAGAAACTCCGCAGTTACTCTTTTGAAAATAATGTATAAACTGTATTTAGTACAAAACTAGTAATATCTTGCATGAAATACAGAGTCACTAAGTCCACACATCTTTATCAACTATGTAATCCTGCACTGAATAATATAATTTACTAGCTTCTGCGCGCGACTTCGTCCGCGTGGAATAGGATCAATTATGTCATACATGATTTGTGCGAAACTTTAACCGTTTACACACCGAAAGCTCTCAAAAGGAAAAAAAAACCCGGTTTTGAAACATTCTTTCTTCCTATTGGTATTGGTATTTCTCCTATTGGTCTTAGCGTGATGATATATAGCCTATAGCCTTCCTCGATAAATGGGTCATCTAACACTGAAAGAATTTTTCAAATCGGTCCAGTAGATCCTGAGATCAGCGCGTTCAAACAAACAAACAAACAATCAAACAAACTCTTCAGCTTTATTATATTAGTATAGATCTATTAATTTCTTTTTAATATAGTGTTTTATTGAGGTAGGACGAAAGTACAACCTTAAAAATTAGAAGATCATAGACAAATAATACTGCTTACAAGTGGACCACAGACACAGATGGACCGCTTGTTTGCCGCCTTAGTATTTAAAAAAAGTAATAGTCTCCATGATAGGTCAGTGACCTTTAGGTTTTTAAACATATTACAAAAAAAAACTTTTACAACTCATATTACCTCTACACAAGAGCGGAAGAATTTCATAGGTCTATTACGTTTACAACCAGAAATAAAAATTTTATTCACAGCAATAATAATATGCTTGTTTTAAATCTTTAGTCATTCGATTTGATGTTTATATGTTACGTGGGCTGTGATAATATTAGCTACTTACTTTTATTTATAAACATGTCACATTCCGTTTATTTAAATAAAAACAGAACTACGGTTATCTCGCAGAAATGTCTTTTCACTAGCTTCTGCACGCGACTTCGTGCGCGTGGAATAGGATCAATTCTGTCATACCTACATCATACATGATTTGTGCGAAACTTTAACCGTTTACGCAGCGGAAGCTCTCAAAAGGAAAAAAAACCGATTTTGAAACATTCTTAATTGGTGCTACGCTCCTATTGGTCTTAGCGTGATGATATATAGCCTATAGCCTTCCTCGATAAATAGGCTATCTATCACTGAAAGAATTTTTCAAATCGGACCAGTAGATCCTGAGATTAGCGCGTTCAAACAAACAAACAATCAAACAAACTCTTCAGCTTTATTATATTAGTATAGATTATTATGTCTCCGAAAATAAAATAAAAAAAGTAAAAAAAAATCAGCTTAAAAATTAAAGTTTTTATTGTTTTGTAGGCGAATTGACATTAATTAAAACGGAAATGAAAATAATGACGAAACTGATGTGCAAATCGAAAAATATGTGACATCACATAGTATACAAAGTATACATAAACATGACCATCTCTGACAAGGACGGGTGAATGGTCAAAAAAATCGTGAAATTCTTGTGGCGCTCTTTTTTGATAGCCCCTTACTAACTACAATTTTTTGTTTAGTCTTACAGGTTGTCAATAGAAATATCTTAGAGATAATGTTAAGTGTGATATGAAAGGGAAAAAAAATGTAGAACGTTTCATCTGTTAGATATCGTTGAATGTCATATAGTTCGATAGTTTAGATGAATGTGTCGTGTATCGTAACTGACAAATAAACTTTCTCGAAATAAATCGAATTTGTTTTGTATATACATATAGTTCAACATAGGTACTGAATACAGAATTGAGGTGGGGCACAGCAGGAAATTTCCTGCGCAAAATATGGAACAGCCCGACTGGGGTAGTACCTCGACCTTACAGAAGACCACAGCTAAATAATACTGTTTTCAAGCAGTATTGTGTTCCTGTTGGTGAGTAAGGTGACCAGAGCTCCTGGGAAATTGGGGATAGGGTCGGCAACGCGCTTGCGATGCTTCTGGCGTTGCAGGCGTCTATAGGCTACGGTAATCGCTTACCATCGGTGAGCCGTACGCTTGTTTGCCGACCTAGTCACATAAAAAAAACATCAACCTAGTCGGAGTACCTTTTATTTTTAACACGCTTGAAGCCAGTTAAGCTAATACAATCTGCCAATCAATAGTTGCCAAGAAATGTCTTGGATGTTTTTCTAAGATAATTATCACCGTCTACGCAAATCATGATAGGTCTTAATAATCAGTCTAACAAAGCGCCGGCGTTAGTGACATAATATAATTATATAAAAAACCTGGTAGCCCTAAGTGGGTCGTACGTTTGTTTGCCGCCATATGGCCGCCATATAATAGAGGTTTAAAAAAATCTTCGTAAAATATAAACTACTAGCGACCCGCCCCGGCTTCGCACGGTTGAAATGTCACTCCTGAATAGTGTAGCTTTCTGTTAGTGAAAGAATTATCATGATCGGTTTAGTATTTGCGAAGATTACCCCCTACAAACAAAGTTATAAACTTTATCTTTTTATAATAATATTAGTTTAGATAAATAAGAAAAAATCTCAAATCTACAAATCCATTGATAAAGGACAAGCAGATTAAAAAATAAGTGTAATTTGATCATGAACACTATTTACGTTTCAATTTAAAATAACAAAATACTTGAACGATACCGTATAACGATACAAAAACATTCAAATAACAAAAAATACTCTTTGTTGTACATCGAAAGCAAATTAAACAATGAACACAGGAAGGAGAAGATACGCAGTGTCGGTATCAAACGAAAAGTCCTTTATCAAAGTCCAACATATGTTCCCAGCTGTTCTAATAACAATTCGGTAAATTTCAAAACAAATCAGAGACCATAATAAAAGCTCTTTACACACTGCTTAATTTAAAAACGGTATAATACATACGTTTCCGAGAAATCGCGTATTATTTTCAAATGGAAGCCGTGAGCCGTCCCTGAACTAGTTAACTAATAATAAATGTTCTCAAAATACTGAGATTTCGTAACTAATTGACCTTTGTATTAATAGCTCTTGTCTGGAATTAAAAAAAATATCTATAATAAATATGAAATGTAGTTGAGCCATTATTTTTGAAGTAAAACTTCTTTACGCACGCTTGACTTGGGGAGAAGTTTTACTTCAGTCGTGTGGTCTAAACTGCTTGATTTGCATGCTTGACTTGGGAAGTAAACTCGTGAATGCGAGACGAGAGTTACGCTTACGAGGAGTTGTAAAAGGCTAAAAGGTCTACGGGAAAAATACTATTGGAAAATATATAAAAATCCAACAATGATGCTAAAATAAATAATATTCGTTTTTTTTATGTATCTAGATCGGCAAACAAGCGTACGGCTCACCTGATGGTAAGCGATTACCGTAGCTTACAGACATCTGCAACACCAGAAGCATCGCAAGCGCGTTGCTGACCCCATCCCCAGTTCCCTCCAGGAGCTCTGGTCACCTTACTCACTAACAGGGAACACAACGCACCTTGAAAGCAGTGTTATTTAGCTGTGATCTTCTGTAAGGTCGAGGTACTACTCCAGTCGCTCTGCTACATATTTTGAGCAGGAAATTTTCTGCTGTACCCTACCTCAGTTAAAAATCAAGTTTATTACGATGACAAAAAAGCTAATTCAATTTAGTGTAGAGTAACGTCATAAAATAAAATCTCTTGTTTTCACCTGTACAATAAGTAAAAAAAAACGTGAAGTTTTGTGAAATGCGTATTTATTATGAACTTAAACATCCCTCTATTTCAGGGTTTCTTAACCTTTTTCTAGTGATGGACCCCTTTAAAAATTTCAAAGAGTCCACGGACCCTTTCCAAAAAAAGAAAAAAGAAAAAAAAGCACAAAGATGCTTTACTTCAATCACCTTTTATTGTTTGCGATCAAACTTTACATATAAATAGGTAACTAGTGTGACGGTTGCTGCTCCTTATTCTGGATTAGAAAATCAAATTGAGGAGTTGTTTTTGATTACGCGCAAGTGAAAATATTTACTCACAACATAAGTAGGCTTGCCATGGACCCCCAGCTTTCATAACACGGACCCCTTAGGGGTCCATGGACCACAGGTTAAGAAACCCTGCTCTATTTGAACGATCTTGCTTCACGTTTCCATGCGATCGCACCAAAGATCAATCAAAATTGACAAAAATACCTTGTTACGGTTTTCCGTTGCCTTCGTATTACGTTTACAAACTTAGTGAGATCTTGTTTGACAATCATGTGTATACACCCTTAAACTTGCTGTCAAAATTTCTGTAAAACACGTCAGCGACATAAGCTGCTTGAATAACAGAATCAAATGTCTGTTCAAACTTGTTTATAGCTCAATAAACATTTTGATCGATTACAGAACGCTTTAATAAACAAAAATAAAACGCTTCATCTTAGCAAAAATTGGGCCTAAGAAGTACAGTGTAAAGCAATCTCTAAAAGATTTTACTCAGCAACTTATAACCTCCACTGGCGACAGGAACAGAACAGACAGGGCTGGTATATTTTTGCCTAGAGAATCATGACTGCGATTTAACGGGCTATATTATATGCTGGCAGCATTCTTGCCACCATTTCACCTAGACATGATTTATACCACAATTATCTATGAATAATTATTATATTTTTTAACTTTCGCACTAAACAAATGTAACACTAGAATTTTTACTTGAAATAAATGTATATTTTTCTTGGAAAAAATCAGGTCATATTATATAAATAAAGAAGCTAACTCAGTGATGGCTATCAGATTAGAAGTGGAATCCATTCCGGCCATTACTCATTACATTCAAACATTACGAAAAATCAAAATAATATTTGAAATGTTCTAGTTATTAAAAACTTTAATGCTGTTTTTCTTAGTAAGAAAATATATATCAAATACAACGACGAAAGGCACCGGTTGACCCCCTTCACAAAACGAAATATTTACAATCAAGTCATCGATCAAACTGGGTAACTCCGATATTTTATCAAAAATAAAATATAGGACGAGCAATAAATTCATAAGCAAATTAAGAAAAATGCGACCACAAGTTTTTAAAGAGACACATCACTTTCTTCTGCCGTATTAAAATATTCGCTCTAAAATAAGATCTGAAGATCTGACGGTCGAGAACGATGATTATTTTGGTTCGGTTCTTTGAAATCTCTCACCTGAGAGATGTTGTCCTTGATATTCTATTTTAGGAACTTGCGATATTGCTAATGCAAAGTTATAAATGTATTCTGGAATATAGAAACAAATAATACATAAATAAACGCTTCACACTCAACGGCCCCAAGTAGGATTTTCTTCTGGCTCAGAAAACACACACAATACACAAGCACAAACGCCTAGACTAAGACAAACATACATATGGCCAATACAAATGTCTGTCTTGAGCGGGGATCGAACCCACGACCGCCAGCGCAACAGCCAGTGATGAGACCGCTGCGCTAACGCGTCGTCATAAATGCTTTTAGTTGTACCACCTTCATACCAAGATTTCCTTGAATATGGAATTTTTCTGATTCTGTTTTTCAAGTCTGGTTTTTTTGTTTCAAATGGGACAACTTTTTGGTACGGTTCGCTTGATAGTAAGTGGTAATAGTATATCTACACCTGTAACACTGAGACTATTGCAAACACATAGACGGTTCTATCCTCGCTGTAAGAACAGGAGATCATTAGGAATTTGTCTATTTACATACCATAAGAATACGACACTAATAATATATGAATAAAAATGAAATAATGCAATTTTTGGTTTTGACTGTTCGAATTGTTGGTTATTTATCATATTTGTAATAATCTATGATATTTAATGTAACGAAATGATAAGTTATAGTACAATAATTATGTTAATATTATTCTTTCAAAACAAAATGCATTACTTC
Organism: Melitaea athalia; assembly: GCA_905220545.2. Classification (NCBI taxonomy): domain Eukaryota; kingdom Metazoa; phylum Arthropoda; class Insecta; order Lepidoptera; family Nymphalidae; genus Melitaea; species Melitaea athalia. Next base: position 23,061,828 of record HG992178.1, read on the forward strand.
AGCGCGAAACTATTATCATACGCTTGTCATATCAATAATGGATTACTTGTGTTTGTCAAAGATATCAGAACAAGTGCTAACTAGTACTAAATTAAACTTGGTCTATCAACTGTGATTAACATCCTATTTAATTTCTTAAGAGAAAATATCTTTAGATCTAGTATGTATTTCTAATGCAAAAATGAAGTTAAAAGGATGGATAAAAATCGTCGATAAAAATGTTATTCCAATCATGATCGTACTTTATGAATTGTATCCAGAATTAAACCCGTATTAGTTCTGCTCGTAATTTCCTATAATACGTCGCTATGAAAATCGCTAAAACATTCAAACGGATATCATAAAAAATCTACCTTAACCATATTATAAACTACCATCAAATTTATAGTAATTACCTTGTAACATCATATGTATCTTAATTAATGGCATACACTTCAAGGGCTATAGTTTTGCTAGATGGATACGCACTTGTAGTTTGGATCCAGCCCAATCCATGCACCTTCGTCTATCGGCTCTTACCGAATGATTTATTCGTGTTGTTGATAACTTGAAAGCAAATTTCTGTTGCCAATCTATCTTTCGCATTTACGAGAGTGTTAAGTCTTGTATTGGTCTCAAATGAAGATAAAATAGGTCACGTGGATTGTGTAACAACGTCTGGTAAAAGTCTGTGTTGTTTAAACAGATAAATAAATACAGAGTAACTGAACTAACCAGTAAGAGCTGAGTAACTTATAGTTTTATTGAGGTAGGGTACAGGGGGTAGTGTCTTGTTCGAAACTTGGCAGCCCGACTGGGGAAGTACCTCAGAAGATCACAGCTAAATAATATTGCTCTCAAAAAGTGTTGTGTTCCTCTGCTAAGTAAGGAGCCAAAGCTTCTGCGGAGGGTAAGGGGTTAGGGTCGGCAATGAGTTTGCAATGTTCATAGTGTTTCAGTCGTCCATAGGTCACGGTATCCACTTACCATCAGGTATATCGTACGTTGTTTGCAACCTCCTTAGTAAAAAAAATAAGATTAAAAAAAATAGGTTTTATCTTCTATATATATAAAAGAGGTTTCCACCCATTGACTCATCACGATATCTCTAGAACCATAAGGCGTAGAGACTTGAAATTTGGTAGGAATATTCCTTTCGCCAAGTAGAGGTCAGCTAAGAACGGATTTTACAAAATTCCACCCACAAGAGGGGGTTGCGGGGGTTAATAACATAAATGGCAAAACAACGTTTGCGGGGTCAGCTAGTAATATTATATAAAGGTGTATTAAATAAGGCGTGTGTGTAAGTGTGTAAAAGAGCGACTTTAAAAAAAGTACGTCGATTTTTTTTACTTCATAGGACTCGGTGTACCTACATATATTATGTTTTAACTTTTTTATGTTATTTCTGCCAGGTTTTTTTGTATTCCGTATTTAAAAAGCAGAAATAAAAATATTTACTGAACATGTGGGTATTACGTTGTTATTAAACGGTAACCATCATAAAAAAGTAGGAAAGTAAAAAATTAACCTTAAAAATGTTTGTCTGCAAATACCATGCAATGCGATACCCGCATACCCCACTGCTGTTGAAATAGAGGTATCTTCTAAAGCATTTGGTATGTTATCGTTCTTTTTATTGATAGTATTATAAATACATCATTTTCAATACATAAAATAAAAATGTAACGGATCGCTGTCTGTACATGGAAGATATATGAGAAAAAATATTATTGGGACCTTTATCAACGCAACTGGCACCCAAAACAATGATTGTTAGAATTTTTTTTCTTTTTGTCTGTGCTTTTGTGCACGCTAATTTCAGAACTGGCTTGTCTCATTTAGGTGTGGTTTTCACAAATATATTGTGGTAAGCTCCACTTAACATTCAGTGTTTGCTTCATGTCAATCGGTTCATAATAAGTTATGCCAATTTAAATCACGTAATTGAAGTAAGAAAACAAATTATTGTATAATTCAACATTTTAAATGTTCAAATAATTGAAGATCTTTATGTAAATGGCAAGAATATAGTACATAAATCTATTTGAAAATGTCTACGAGACAAGTTTGCAAACAAAAGAAAAAAACTTCGCTAAAACATTATTTATTCTAAGAAAACTGTAAATAGACGTACTACATTTAAGCGTTATTCGCAACTAGGTCGTGTGCCTTTGAAACGCATCCAATTTGATAATCTTAAAATGAGACTTAATAATTTAAAGAAGCTGTTCATGTTAAGACGATCGCATCTCTTCAGCCTGTAATATCATACTGTTGGGCAATTGGGCATAGGTCTCTTTCCCCATGTAGGAGAAGGATATGTATAATATGTAATGGGAACAGCTGGACTCTAAACAGTTTCACTATGTATGATGATAAATACCTTTCGTTATAAAAAGAAATCCTTTGACCAGTAGTAGAAAAGATAATATATGCGATTTAAAAAGGTTAAAAAAAACGAAATAAACTTATTCAAAGAACAAATTTATTTTAATGATTAAGCTTCAATAATAATTCTTCTACATGGAGAAAGAGGCCTATGCCTAGTAGTGGTATGCTACAGGCTGAATCATACACATTTATTTTTGACAATAAAAGATACACGTATCGAGGTAGAATTGTTTCAAAAGTATTTAATGATAAATATAACATATAGTAAGAATATATAAAAAAACTTTCTTCACAAATTGACTTTCAAAACAAGAAGAATAATTCGAATTGCCCTTATACATTCTGAATTTAGTGATTAACAAAAAAAGTCTGTTCTATAATGTATAGATCAGTACGCGACTTTAGTGTCGCATGTTACATGAATGGCTTCTTTAAAAGCATCTAAGACAAAAGATAATCTGGAAGTTTCCATATTGAACGAATTTTCTTTCGTCCCGCGCTTAAAGTATATTTCCTTTGCTTTGTCACAGATCGACTTTGCCGCCAAAAGTTTTAATTGACAGCTGTCAAAACCAAAATGTCACTCCTGAATAGGAGTCTACTCAGCTTTGAAATTCGAACTTTTCCTTCCTTTTTTATTTTAGTTCGTTTTTACAATGCAGAGGTTGATAAAAAATTAGATTTTTTTTAAATTTTTTTTTTATATTTTGATCATCTAGCCAGCCAGGTGAAATCTATACTAATATAATAAAGCTGAAGAGTTTGTTTGTTTGCTTGTTTGTTTGTTTGTTTGTTTGTTTGTTTGAACGCGCTAATCTCAGGATCTACTGGTCCGATTTGAAAAACTCTTTCAGTGTTAGATAGCCCATTTATCGAGGAAGGCTATAGGCTATATATCATCACGCTCAGACGTGACGAAGACGCGCGCAGAAGCTAGTAAAATATATTTACGATTTATCATGGAAAATTTTCATCTTTCATTATAATCCACAAACATTTTTGAACTATATTTCCGAGAAACTTCATTCATCTTTCTAAAAGATAATTAAACGTGTCACATTATAAAAATAAAGTAAATGGCCGGAGCTAATAAACTGTAATAAGTCCAGGGAGTCACTGCTTCCTACGAAATTTAGCCAATGTCAAAATCTCTACCATCAGATTGACACTAACTTCCGACTACATCCAGGTCCTATAATTACACACTAAAATTCTTACACTACAAAATACAAAATAATGTTTACGATAGAAATGGACAAGAAGCGGCCTCATTGGTAAAGCTGCTCTCAGTATCTCTTCCTGGCAACCTAAGATAGATTATATTAACAAAAACGTTTAAAAAAAGTGTTTAATTTAATAAAATTAAAATGATGCAACGGGTAATTAAAACTTTAGCCGACGAAATACTGTTCAAGAATTTAAAAAAAATTGTGTTATTATTATGATGGACTTATTCTCTTTTAGAATATTTAACGTATTTACTTTTTCAAATTGGTGACATTTAATACGCCATTTTATGGATGTACCTATAGAGTATAGTTTAACTTATTCACAATAGTCCAGTTTGATATAAAACGTGTGTCATAACTAATATACTGTTTTATGACAGTATTTTGTGCAAATTCATAATCGAAATAAAAGATGACTTTAAATTAATCTTAAATTAAAGTAGGTACTCGTATTGACTTACAATTAGTTTAAAATTTTTAAAGATTAAGTTAAATCAAATCAACTTATATAATTTCCTTGTTTATCTACATAGGGTAATCTAACATACTTACATTATATTGTAAGTTCAATAAATGCTTTTAAATATTGCTATAGTTATAAAATTATTCGACACCTAAAAATGTCATTTTAAGACTGACAATAAAAAAAAACAGTTTTGATCTAAACTACTGATCTAACTGAGGCACAGCAGGAAATTTCCTGCTCAAAATATGGAGCAGCCCGACTGGGGTAGTACCTCGACCTTACAGAAGACCACAGCTAAATAATACTGTTTTCAAGTAGTATTGTGTTCCTGTTGGTGAGTAAGGTGACCAGAGCTCCTGGGGGGGATTGGGGATAGGGTCGGCAACGCGCTTGCGATGCTTCTGGTGTTGCAGGCGTCTATAGGCTACGGTCTTACCATCAGGTGAGCCGTACGCTTGTTTGCCAACCTAGTTACATAAAAAAAATATCTAAAAAGTAAAATTCTTTATGTTGATGATAAACAGTAAAAATGTCAACATAATATTTTTTATGATAGGTACATAGATTTTTTTTGTAAGAAAATTGTCATTACTCGTGAGTAAACAGAATTCCCAAACGAATCATCGATGATACGTTTTCAAGCTTTTCTCGCAACACTACACTGAACAATTTTCTTCAAAACGATATCATAAAATTTCAATCTACTTTTTCCTAGTGGTCAAGGAAAACGAAGCGAAATATTATCGAGTACATTAAATTTTTCCAACAAACGATTTTTCTTCGTGGAAAACCTAATTTTTATAAGTACCTAAGTATATGAAAAAAGTAAAGTGTATATTTCGTCCGTTAGTATAGTTCGTTTCTAAGGAAGATAACTTAATGACTATCTGTTAGTTACAAGTTAATAAGCGTAGTTATTAAGCGAGCATTATGCAGTACAGCCTATTACACCATTAAGGAATACCTTAATGATAAAAAGGCATGGGATTGAATAAAGCTCGACCAGGCTATGTCTGTGACTCGCTTTGTATATAAATATTGTGAGCAGGTGGCATGTGATGGTTTCGGCATGCACGATTGGCTGTCTCGTGTTTGTCCTTATCATTTCATGGTCCATTACTGCGTTTTTATATTGTACTAGCTTCTGCGCGCGACTTCGTCCCCGTGGAATAGGACTAATTCTGTCAAACATGATTTGAGCGAAACTTTAACCGTTTACGCCGCGGAAGCTCTCAAAAGGAAAAAAAACCCGATTTTGAAACATTCTTCATTGGTGCTACGCTCCTATTGGTCTTAGCGTGATGATATATAGCCTATAGCCTTCCTCGATAAATGGGCTATCTAACACTGAAAGAATTTTTCAAATCGGACCAGTAGATCCTGAGATTAGCGCGTTCAAACAAACAAACAAACAATCAAACAAACAAACTCTTCAGCTTTATTATATTAGTATAGATTTGACCTTAAATTTTTAAAAGAGTACCGAGAGTTTTTTTCCGCCGGCTTTTTTTCTCTCGGCCTACACTAGGAACTTACTTTATGTTATTGTAATATCTAATAAAGCCGAGGAAAAAGTAGGTAGGTGATGTCTACCGAGACATTTGAAATATTGACTAAGTTAAGGTTGCTTATACTCGTAACACTGGGTACGTTACGTAAGTTTGTAATGTATCCAATGTTAATTTTAAGTATACATTTTTATTTTGTTGATATTTTGCTGCCTTAACTTTTTTTTTATTATTGTTTAGTTTTTTTTTTTTTTTTGGTAAATGACATTTTTACTCTTCTTAAGTGTGAGGTTCACCTTATGATGAAATAAATGTTTTCATTTCATTTCATTTCATTTCATTTCAAGTTATCAAAGATTACTCAAAAAGTAAATATGAGATCTTAATCAAATTTAAATGGAAACTCAAGACAAGCATCAGCCTTCGATTAAAACAAGAAAAAGTTATGTGGTATAATAAAACAACGCATTGTAAGATATAACTCGAAAGTACTTGTCAGATCACAATTAATTTTAAATGGGACCACATGAAAAATTCCACCGTTCGATTTAAAAAAAAACTTCAAAATCAGTCCACCCAATAAAAAGATCTGAGGTAACGTACATATTATGTAAAAAATACAGTCGAATTGAGAACCTCCTCTTCTTTTGGAAACCGGTTAAAAAGAATCATCAAGACCGTTACAACCGGTAAAAAAGTGATAACACACATAATAAAATAGTTGAAAACGTTATAGCTAGGGATCCCTAGTACATTTTTTTCACCTGATTAGTATCAAGCTAGTTTTCCGGGAGTAGCTTCATTTAGATGAGACGAACAAAAAACTCCTCTACGAAAACTCTCGATTGTGGTAGCTAACAGAGATAGCAGGAGATAGAGCAGCAGTAAGCGTAGGAGTGGGATAACGTACTGTGGCGACATCTATCGAGCCACAAACGAAATGAAGATTCTAAATCGCGCTATCGAAGTTTCCAAAGCGAATGAACTATATATACAAGAACCCGACAACAACCGTTGGGGCAGTAGCCCTACCAGACACGACTCCTGTCTGGTTTGAGGATCCTCCCTTTACGATGGCGGTTGAGGGACTTCACACCCTGTCCCTCTCGCACCTACCTTAAACTGGTGACCCCGACGTGATTTGTAGGACAATATTACTATTAAATTGTATAAATATTAACTAACTAAAAGAAAAAAAAAATCAGCTGGTTAGTAATATTTTTTGATTTGGAGTGGGTTGAAAAATCGATAATAATATTATACAATATCAGTATGTTTGCGCACGCTCTATATTATCTATTCCGATTTACCGGAAATTTCTGAAATACCTACCCGTACACTTGTTAGATGTTTGTGTTCTCAGCTGCTGAGAAAAGATTAATTTAGTGTTTACTTTGAAAATATCTTCATAATCTATAATTATATGGTACTCGGGTTCTACCAACCCCGCTATTAACATCAAAATTTGAACAGTAGTAGTAGTAATAATTGTAGTAGTAATGATTGTAGTAGTAATGATTGTAGTAGTAATACTACTATTGTTCTAGCTAGGATTCATTTAAAAAAATGTCGTTTTATTCCTATTTTTAGGCAATGAAAAAATATCATTAGAATACGAAGCTTAATTTCAATACTGTCAACATAGCTGTAATAGCGTAATTAGGAAATCGGCGGGTGTTAAATCGTGTTGACCCGGGTTCGAATCTCAGTCTCCAGATTAATTTTTTTCTTTTTTTTTAATTTCACTCGTGATTCATTATTGAAATAAAATTAAAATATAAAAATACCGAGGGAAAAAAAAAACAAAAAATAAAATTAAAATACCGAGCTAGGCTCGGTCACCCAGGTACTATAACGTAAAACATAAAAAGAAAATGACATGTGCATTAAAGTTACACTGCTAATAGTAGAAGATCCGAATATAAATCGATCTTCACCGAGCTAATAATAGAATGAAACATACCTTATAATAAATTTAGTATACACACACACACACATCAGCCTATCGCAGTCCACTGCTGGACATAGGCCTCCCCAAGTTCGCGCCAAACATCCCGGTTTTCCGCAATCTTCATACAGCCTACGCCGGCAATCTTACGTAGATCGTCGGTCCAACGGGCCGGAGGACGTCCCACACTGCGTTTGCCAAGACGCGGTCTCCACTCCATTTTTATCCAAATTTAGTATATTATATAACATATTAAAAATGGCTTGCATAAAAAAATCCTGGAATGACTATTTTTAATTATTTTTAAAAAAAATATTTTAATTGAAATTGCAACATCAAGATAATAAGAAAATTTTAATCTGACTTGATAGTATGAAACGTATAGAATGTGCAGCCGTTGGGTTGCCTATTTTTTACTAGGTAAAGGTAAAGGAACTACTTACTATTAGTTAGGTAATAAATTCCGTCATTCTCATTTGCCAAATTGGTCCTCCTTCAGAACGTCTATTTACTGTTATAGGCCATAAAAATACCCTCGCATCAAATTTACGGTGTATAGAATAATCAAGAATAAAATAAACACAATATTTATCCTCACAATAATTTATTTTTTTATCTCGTCTTAGTGAAGATATTAAAAAAAGCTCGTCGTCAAGGCATTAAAATCATTTCTTCAGTATTACTCAGTTTAAGAATATATAAAAATGAATTTATGTGTTTTTTTCATCTCTCCACGATGACAAAGTGACATATGTGAAAAAAATTGTATTCGGATGTTATCCTTCATTCTCTATCAAGGTTGAGTAGCTCGCGTGCGTCCGTTCAGTCAGTTATTATTTCCTAACGTTTTTAATTCTATGCTAATATTATAAAGCTGAAGAGTTTGTTTGTTTGCTCGAACGCACTAATTTCAGAAAGCACTGGTTCAAATTGAAAAAATATTTTTGTGTCTTAAGGGCCATTTATCGAGGGAGGCTCATCATCATCTCCCTGCCATTATTCCACTTACGTAGGGTCGGCACAACATGAGTCATGGAACTCATGTTGGAAAAGATTTGGCATGCAATATTTTACTACCAGCCGCCTGCCTGAAATCAACCCTCCTTGGGAATTCTTGGCTAAGAACAAGGATAGGTAAGAAAGATTTATGTGAGACAAGGATCTGGGATTAAGAATACTAGTGCCACGGATTACGGGGAAGGGTGTGTGACACTAGCAGCTAGAGCAGTCCGGGGCCGCGTACCCGTAGCGGTTCCAACCAGCTATCGGATAGATATCTAGTGGTCCCACTCTCTGGACATACATATCTATAAGGCATATGATATTTTAGTACGTTTTTTCTCAAATGAAGGCCGGTGAAACCGCGGGACACAGTTTCTATAGCAAATTTAAAAAGCAAAAGAATAGTGTGGTTTTATGATACCATGATGCATGTGAAACTTTAGTGAATAAAAACATTTACATTAATACACAGATCAAAACACACAAATAGCGCGGAACCCTTGCACGAATAAGTGAGAATGTAAATGCTAGACGGTCAGCTGATGCGAGCTATGGGCGCCGCCATATTGCCATTGGTTGTTCTGTCATACCTACTTCTTTAACTTTATCCCTACTCCGCTGTCACCGTGTCGTGTCGTGCGACATGCGATAGATGAAACGAAAATTTTTGGGCGATAGAATGAAAGTTTTACATAAAAATAGTTTTTTTTGTAGCTTTTATTTAGTACGCTAATATCTCGTAACATTCCGAATTAGTGGTAGGTTCACTTTTGAATCTTCACTTCACTTCACTTTCACTTAAAAATAAATTTTAATTTGTAAGATGACGAGTCGAAGGTGCCTTTGAAGCCGATTTATACATATAAAGTTATATTGATTTTAATTTCGTGCGATTGACTCATCGTTTTAGTCCTAAGCCTAACCATTAATAAAAAAGATTTGCGCGGGACGATTCGATATAACCGCAAAAACAAAAATATTTTTAATATGTTTTATGTAGTGTCAAAGATATGAGTGCTAAAAGAATATTTGCTCGCATTTTTGTACATATGGAACAACAATTTAGCGAGTAAATAAATTCTGGTACAAAACTTATACAAACAAAAATATTTTTCATGTCTCGATTATTTAAGCATTCCATCTTCGAAATTATATTAAACTGACCTAGTATCACTCGTTTTTTTAAATACCTATATATTACTAGGTCGGCAAATATGCGTCAGGCTCACCTGATGGTAAGCGATTACCGTAGCTTATAGACATCTGCAACACAAGAAGCATCGCAAGAGTGTTGCGATCCTACCCCCAATACCCCCAGGAGTTCTGATCACCTTACTCACCACAGGAACACAGCGCTGCTTGAAAGCAATATTATTTAGCCGTGAACTTCTGGTACTACCCCAGTCGGTTTACTCCATATTTTGAGCAGGAAATTTCGTGCTGTGTCCTAACTCAGTTTTTATATGCATACAAGCGGTTAAGAATGTGTAAAGTAATATAATTTTTTATATTAATTCGAATTACCTATGTAAATTGTTGAGTATTTATATCAATTTTAATTTGACCGACTAAACTGAACTCTTGAATTTAGTTTTTGTGTAAATGAAATTTATAAAAATTGTATTGATATGTGAAACCGAGATGGTGTAGGGCAGAAAACCCATAAAACAAAAACTGGTTTAACTCTACTGAGTAACATGCGAAAACATGCACATGTCCGGGACTTGTTTACTGATTACTAAAGGAGACGCGTAACAGATAATAGTCGGTAGGTACTCCGTATACAGGCACAGATAAATTTTTTAACTTTTATAGAAGAGATGGTTAATTCAATTGTGTGATTCCAGCGAAATATTTAACTGTACTTTTATTGGTTAAACAAAAATTAAAAAATCTCAAATTTTAAAGATCATTAATACGAATGTGATACAAATTAACTCTCATAGCTTGCTTCTAAAATTTTTACATTTCGCTAATACACAAAATGTAAGCGAACTTTCTCAGCGACGGCGTGCAGGTAGACAGAAAACATTGAGTGATACAGAAATAACTTCACTCGCCTAAATTTGAAGGTCCTTGTAGTTCTGAAAGACGGAACCCGAGGTTGTCGCATCCGACAGTTGTCTCAGACAAAATGAAACGATTTATAAGTAATATAATTAGTAATTACTTGCGAGTTGCGACTTGTCCTGCATAATTATTTTTTTTGACGTGACAACGTCTAATAAATCGATGAACGGTGGCTGCATGCACGAAAAAGTTACGTTACGATCATTGTCCTGTTACGCTCATTGTACGCTTGCGCCGCATCTATCTCTCTCGATCTTCTACTCGATTGGCCTATGCGTCCGAGGAGTTGTTTTGTTATGACGTTGTCACGTTAAACTATCGTCCATTAACCAACTTTACAGACAACCAATTTTTAAAATATAGAATGTATATTTTATTGGAACCTGTACTTCGCCATATGAAACTAAACCCTTTACACTCAAAGTTTTCAGTAAGATGAGAGTGCTATAACATATTTCCTAAGCAATCACAATACAAATAGAAGCGATAAAAGGCATATGAATGGCTTATAGCTTAGATGTACTAATTTTTATCATGAGCAAGGATCGAACGCGTGATTGCTATCGTAACAGCTAGTTCTGTGACCACTGTTCAGTCAAGCAAGTCACTCAGATCAGTCAAGCCCGTGTTCTTCTGCAAATATCAATCTGCAATAGCAGATATTTATCTTTACACATACAGTTTTACAATAATTTTTACTATATCTGTGTGTGTGACACATGATTCAGCAAGTATAAAGTTGTTGACAGATAAACTTTCAAAGTGTGCAAAGTTTTTAATTTTTGACAAAAAATCTCTCAACTGCTTCGTCATTTTATTTAGCTGCTGCTTTTAATGTCACGAAGTAGAAGTTATGTACATACGTTAGGCTACTAGAAAAATAATCACAATCCTCCAATCACATTGTTTTCTTTGTGATTTGTTTTTATTTTGTTATGTACAAGTTGACTTTTTAGTACATATTATTCTATGACAAATTTCCGCAAGAAAAGTACAGAGAAATAAATTTACTTCAAATTTGAAATGTATTCACAATTCAAACTTTAATCAGTATATAATTTTATTAAAATAACATTATCATATTATATTTCTTAGTTTGACTTTTGTTTATTATTTTACTTACACGGTATCTTTTGTTGAATAAACTTATTTAGGCGTCTGAAAACCTTTACAAAGTAACAATCTTTGTTTCCATCGCGAGATGTTTCTCACTGACGTTTATTACACATATTTTATTTATATTATCCACTCTAATATAATCCTTAAGTCGGAACAATATTTTGTTTCCGTAATCAACGTACTTAGCTAAGAAGGATAACTCTGACGCTAAGACGATTTTGTTTATGTTGTTCATAAATAACCGAATATAAAGTGAAAAATAATTATTCAAAAAGTTGTTAAAACGTATATATATCATGAAAGTTTATTTTCTTGAGTAATTCATTTAAAAGTTAGTTTTTCTCTCGGTTACGTCGACGCACGGAAATGTTTACATTCCGAGAGCATCGTCAAACACTTTGATTTCATAATATTTAAACAAGAATAAATACGTTTTAATTTTACGCTCTTGACGAAAGACAGTAAATGTACATTTTTCGTTGTTTTTACCGTGAAATCGTGTCATATATTCGGCGTAAATAAATACGTCTCCCTTTATGATTATAAATAGCTCCTAACCGGAACAATATACGGCACACCGTCTCTCGAAGGTGCAAACCGAGACTGTAAAGCCCTGCATCGACGCGACGCTCGCGCAGTCACTTCTTAAGCTCCGCAACAGGCACACGCGCATACTCCCGCGCTTTCATCTCGCGAACATTACGATATTATATTCAACCGGTCGTATTATTAAATTCCGCTTCGATTTAGTTTGTAAACAAATAATGCTATGAAGACGTGATCGTCAAATCGCGATGTCTTTTTGTAGAATTACCGGCCGTAGCCGAGGGCTGCCAAAGCCCAATTATTTTCCGCTTCTCGCACCGATCTCACCTGCTGACGCCAAGCGGTGTTGTAGGATCACCGGAAAATCATATGGATTACCTTCGCATCACTACATTCCAGTGCTACTCACAGCGAATTCGGCTAAGACTAAATGTAAAATAACAAACGTCTCGAGTGAACTCGGCCCGCATCACTACTCACCTGAAATTCACTATGGCAATAGAAAACATCAAATTCTACCTGATTATAGATATATATTCCCGGTTTTGGACGGATCGACAGATGCTCAAAGAAGTTTAATGGAAATGCTTTTAACGAAACAAGTAATAGATGACAAAAAATATGTGTACACGGTTCAAGAGAGAAGATGCAGCTTGGTATTTTCCTCTCGTATGGAGGCAGCAGTGCGCGATGGTGATGTGAGGGATGTTATGCTCGCTAAAGATTCAGATACTGTTCTTATTAAAACAAAACAAGGTCGCAGTGTTTCTATGGACTTTAAAGATTTTACAGAAGATGTTGAAATATATGAAGGAGAGGGACCAAATGCTGAGGTTTTAAAGCAAAGAGAATTAGAGGAATTAGAAGAAAGGAAAAAGAAAAGAAAACGTGCTGCGGGACTTTCATCAATGAAGAAAATATTTGAAAATAAAGAAAAATTAGCGGAAGTGCAGGAACTAGAAGAAGAAAAAATGCGTCAAGATCGTTTAGCTAAAAAAGCAAAATTAGAGGAAACTAAGCATGAAAAACACGATGTTAAAAGTTTTACATGCAATCATTTTGATCTTAATCATATGCGTTCAAAATCAAGTATAATCACGTGTAGTGGAGACTGGAAGGATCAAATGCAACCACTTATTGAAACGTGGGATTGGGATTTATTTGAAAAGGAGATTAATAATGAATGTTTTACCCCGAAAGTTACCCAATTGCCGGCACCGGTAAAGTTGACACCATATCATTGTGAAACAGAAATTTATGAAGTGGATCGAAATATTTGTGATGTGTCCGTTTCACTTGAAAATGTCCCTTGTGTTAATCCATTGAAACCGATAAAGTCACGGCCTTCCGAAGAAATTTTAATGGCTGTAACTGACTTACCTCAGGAACGTTTAGTGGAAACATCAAATGTAATTGAAAAATTATTGGAATGTGATAAAATTGATATGTTACCTAGCATAGAAGATTTACCAGATATGGTTAAAAATATCAAGAAGGGAAAGAGAGAAAAAATTGGTAAAATATCAGGCTTGACATTAGATATAAACAAAGCAAAGAAATTTTTACCCGGACAACATGTTAATACACCTCAAGGGCCTGTTTTTGTACCAGGTCAAACTGTAGAAACACCTGTTGGCCCTGTTTTTGTTCCTGGACTAAGTGTGAATACTCCTGCTGGACCGGGGCTTATTCCTGGACATTTAATACACAACGAAAGTGCCAATGAACCATTTTTCCTCGCGGGACAAGTATTGCAAACAACAAACGGAGAAGAATTTGTTTGTGGACAGACTATTAAAACAAAGGAAGATTCTTATCGCTTCACCGAGGGACAAACTGTGTTATCAGAAGAAGGTTTTAAATTTGTACCAGGAAAAGTTATAAGTAACGGAACGGAAGAAGTATTTGTTCCAGGACAAACAATAATGACTCCTGAAGGCGTTCAATTTGTACCCGGCCAAACAATGGTTGATAAAGGTCATATTATTTTTACACCCGGTCAAAACGCAAAAATAAATAACGAGTGGCAGTTTATTCCCGGTCAAGTTGTACATCAAGACGATGAATTGCATTTTATTCCAGGAGCTACATTAGCTACGCCCAATGGACTTAAATTTGTTCCAGGTCAAACGGTAACTTCAAACGGTGAAACAATTTTTGTGCCCGGTGTATCTAAAGTAAAAGAAAATGAGTTAATATTTATTCCCGGAGCAACAGTTGATACAATTGATGGACCGAAATTCGTTGAAGGACAAGTTGTGACATCAGATCGTGGCGATAAGTTTTTGCCTGGTAAAACAATTGTTGAAACAAATGGACATGTGGAGTTCTCTGTTGCAAAGTCGATAGAAGATATCACTTTCACGGACAGCACGGCCACTGGTTTACCAATTGATATAAAAACTTCTTCATTATCAGAAGAGTCCCTATATGTCTTCGGTCATATGGTCCAAACGACTAAAGGAATAGAATTCTATCCAGGACCCAGAATACCAAAATTGGATGGTAAAGTTGTTCCCGGACGTCTCATTAAAACCGAAGCCAATCAATCTCGCTTCGTCCCAGGAATGATGGTAGAAGGTATATTCGTACCAGGTCAAATAGTATTTACAGAAAACGGAGAACAATTTGTTCCTGGTCAAGTTGTCGACACAGCAGATGGTCCAAAATTTGTTCCCGGACAAGTTGTCAATACAAAGAGTGGGCCAAAATTTGTTCCAGGTCAAACTATACATACAATTGACGGACCAAGGTTTGTGCCAGGACAAATTATTGATACAAAAGCTGGACCAACATTTATACCAGGTCAAGTTATATCAACTGAAGATGAAGGATCAAGATTTGTTCCTGGACAAGTAGTAGATACTGAAGAAGGACCTAGGTTTGTACCTGGCAGAGTTGTGGAGACGGATGATCAAGGAGTAACTTTTATACCAGGTCAAATTGTTCAGACACCAGAAGGTCTTAAGTTCGTCGCTCCTGACCTTATTGAAGGTGAAGAGGGCCTTGAATTCTCAGTTCAAAGTTTTGTTGTTACACCAGAAGAATTGAAATTATTAAAAGTCAAAACAAACCCAAACGATACTTCATCGACTAAAGGTGAATTAACAATTGATACTAAAATGCTCAGACAATTATCTGAAGCAGGTATGTCAATTGGAAGACAAGTTCCTGCTGATTTACCAGCAATCAATGTCATATTAAATCAAACTAAGAATGCAGAAACACTGAAAGCTTTTGTTACAGACTTCGGTTTAAAAGATGATGTCGCTAATCAATTAATGGATGTAATTACATCAATTATCGAAATGAGTGTTCATCTAAAGTCTGAATTCAATATTAATCAAAAAGAAGATGGACAACTTTTTGAAGTAAAAAAAGGAAGAGCAAATAGGAAAAAAATAGATGGAATAAATAATTTAGAATATACTGAAAATCAAGAACAAAACACTCGCCAAGAAAAAGTTAAAAATTCAATTGCAGCCGCTGTTCTTGCAGCTTTAGTTACAGCTGAACAGTTTGAAGAAGTTAATAATAATAATGGAAAAGAAAAATATCATCATATTTTAAAATCTATTGACACAATTTTGGGTAAAGCAATCGACGAAGACTTTGTATCTGCTATGTTTGAAATACTTCAAAAAGAAGAAGACAAAGAATTACTTCGTGAGGAAATTTTAGAAAATTCCACTATTCCAAAAGTTGAATTGATAAAAATTGCCATCAACAATGCTTTAGGTAAACATTCCCTTACTGAAGAACAAATTATTGATCAATTTAGTGATTATTTGACAAAAGAAAATGAAGTTTTAGGCCCTGCATTTAAAAACATTTCTAAGAATGATCCCAGGTTACTTCATCAAATAATGAATAATATTTCTGATTCGATTTCATTTGTAAAAATTGACAATGAAGTAACTGAAGCTTTACAAAAAGCTATAGTAGCAGCAGTTCAAGAAGAAAGTAGTAAAACTCTGGAAAGTATTTTAGATGGTTCAGATAAAGAATTGCTAAAGGAAACAATTATTCAGGCGGCTGGTCTAGCAAGAGTGCTTGGGCTGAGTGACGTCGCGAAAAAAATATTGTCAGTACTAGACAACGAGCAATTAAGTATTCATAAAATTGTAAATGATGATGTGACCATGAACATATTTAAAAGGTGGACAGTTATGAGAAAACTAGCCGAAGACAACCCTAACTTACACTCGGCACTGCGCAAATTAGAGTCAGATCCAGAGCTTGCTCGCACAGATCCCAAACTTAGAGATTTGGTACGAGAGAGCGCTGCTCTAATGATCATTCCAGAAGAACCACCCTTATTGACGTCAGAAGATGTTCCATTAAGCTTACTTCAACCTGAAAATAGTCTTGCAATGGAAGATTATCTGTTTAAGCGTAAGAAGCATCCTGGTGCTTTGTTAATAATGAAAAAAGGTTTACAAGCGGTTGTTCCAAGAGAGGCTAGTCGTGCGGTTTTAACTGGTCAAGTAGCGTATACAGTGCTAGACGAAAATGGTATACGCCATTTTGAACCGCTACACGTTTTCTCAGCACTTAATTTAAGTCAACCCACAGCTCATAGATTTAGTATGTACAGTTGTCCTATATTGGACGACAACGACGAAGACCTTCAAAGTTTTACTGGATATTGCAACATAAGCCACAATCAAAGAATAACAAAATACGGTACAAGGAACAAAAAATACAGTGGTGTACTGCTTGACAGAGAAAACACTAGGACAAGAATGAATAGTTTAAAAAATACTCCAGCGTACGAGAGATATAATTCTAGGTCATTGTCGAGATCTAGATCTACTTGTAGCAGAAGTCCACCGAAGGTAATTCAGATGATTGATTTTAAGTCTAGGAATAATTTTCAGATAAGAATTTTCGTAAAATAGGGACTGGCGTTATTACCATAATATTTTTACTACGTAATATATTTTAGTCTAAATATGCTTATTTTTTGTTGCAGGTAGACGATATAGTTGTGGCAACAGCCGATTACACAGCAGCAGCTGACGACGAGGTGTCCCTAAAAGCGGGAGATATTGTTGAAGTTCTCGATACGAAACCTGCCCTCGGATCAAAGTGAGTAATTTCAGTATAAACTACACATTTTCACAAACACATGAAGTATAATCTTTTATTTAAAAATATTGTATTTAAAATTTAGGTACTGCTTGCATGGACCTTGTATAATTCATAAATACATTTAACCAAACGGACGCGCGTGTTGTGAAACTGGTGTTACTTGCGCTTTTTAACTGCACACCGAGAATAACTCATATGGCCTTTACACAATCATTCATCCGTTTTAACAAATTAATATTATACAAAACCATATTGCACACGTAAACCTAATGATACAAAATCAATCATTATTGTTTTAAAATAAATCCTAATAGTATTTAGTGTATAGGAATTAATAATTGTGTTTGCTTGCAAACGAAAAAAAAATCGACTTCAATTACATCGACAATTAATACAACGTAGATGGACGAAAAAATTGTCAATACGTGTTATCAAAGGTTACTTTAAAAGTATTCTCATCAGACCACATTTTAATTAAAAAAAGAATCATCGAAACCAGTCTACCCAGTCAAAAATTCTGAGGTAACATACATAAAAAATACAACCAAATTGAGAGCATCCTCCTTTTTTTAAGCTCGGTTAAAAACCCATAAAGATAATGAATACTAAAACTTTTAAGAAAAATAAAATAAAATTTACCTTACCCGAGTTACCTTGGTATGCAGACATGAATAAATATTTTGTTATTGATTTTCTTTGTTAAAATGCTTACACAATCCGCGAACGAACTACGCCGTTATTTAACAATGTTTTAAAAACTAGACATCGAAATGAGAAGACAGAATTTTCCAATTAACTGAAAGCAATAACCTGACGAACGTTAACGTTACGTTTTGACAAGGCGTAAATTATCTCGAAATTAAAACCGTCAATCATATTAAACAAGCAGAAATAGCCAGAGATTCGTAGCCTTTATAAATTTTCCTTGTGACCCAGATGCAAATAGAAAATGCTGGAAATGCATTTTATTAACACACCAACGCTGCGGACAACGCTAGATGGTAAATTTAGCCGGGGTCGATGCACTCCGTTACGTAACTTTCGCATCATTTCTAATATGTCAAAATGTATAGCTTAGCACCATGAACATTATTTAACTACTTAGTCATTAAACATCAAAAAAACGTAGAAATTAGCCTAATCTGTATTTTAGTACATCATTAACTTGAGCTTAACAAAAGCTTTATCATGATCATTACATAATAATAAAATCATCATTATAATTTCACTAAATCATGATTCTCAATAATCATCAGACTAGATGACGTAATGAGAAAAAAATTATTGATGCAGGTACAGAGGCCGTGTGTATAGATACGAGAATCATTTCTTCCAGTCCAGGGGTTCCTCACTGGACTATGTGTTTAGTGTACCCACCTACAAAATGTACTATTACTGATCATTATAATTATATAAGAAGATTAATGAAACGAACTGAAGACGGATGAAGACCCATACTATCATTGTATATAATTATCTCGCTTTCTGGCAAAAGAAATGTCAATCAATGTCGTGTTTACCATATAAGTGTTGTGGTCAATATTTACCTTGTGATAATTGTCATTCATATTATATTATAATTTACATGCTTTCTCATTATTATACAAATACATTGTATCACATAACTGATGTCGCAAAGCAATGTGTTTAATAAAGACGATTAAAGTTCTGAAGTTTCTTTTCAGTTAAATATACAAGACAAATTAAATATTAAGCATAAATTAATTTATATAACCTTTATAAAAAAACAATGATTGAAACTTATTGTAATATAAAAATTATAATTAGCAACAAACACAATTTACATACACTCATATGTATTTATATTGTATGATGTTATACATAAACCCGAATATTTAAGTTTACATTACACACACGTACATTGTACATATTCGTAATAAAGAAGATATATAATATACCCTCTATTTAACTTCTATTCTCTTAGGATACTATAATATATTTCAATGTAAGATTAAACTAGCTGACCTGGCGAACTTCGTACCGCCTTTTTTTTCTTAAATTTAATAATTACATATACCAAAATAAAATATAGCCTATCTTTCAAGTTGGATCAAACTGCACACGGTGTGCAAATTTGATTAAAATCGGTTAAGTGGTTTAGGAGTCCATTGAGGACAAACATTGTGACACGAGATTTATATATATTAAGATTTTGATATAGTTGATCATTTCTCTTTTTTTATAAAATAGCAACAAAACAAATTACTATTAAAGTTTTATTACATCAATAAGCATACAATAGTGTCGTAATCTTAATTTTATCAATGGATATTTATATTTTCAGTTATCTAACGATATAGCATGTCCTCTATTGGCCATCTGCCATAGAAATATATCAGAACACTATAAATATCTGAAAATAGACAAGTATCACTATTAAACCACTTAGACGTTGGCTATTTGCTTTGAAACAGATTAAATAATATACTGATTATACTTTAGCTTTTGTCTTCAGTTTTATCTGATACTAGCTTCTGCGCGCGACTTCGTCGGCGTGGACTCCACTCCTCTTAGTCTTAGCGTGATGACACATAGCCTATAGCCTTCCTCGATAAATGGGCTATCTAACACTGAAAGAATTTTTCAAATCGGCCCAGTAGTTCCCGAGATTACCGCGTTCAAACAAACAAACAAACAAACAAACAAACAAACAAACAAACAAACTCTTCAGCTTTATATATTAGTATAGATTCTGATGATTAATAATTAAATTAAATGTTCGAAATAGTTTTAGAAACAGTAGCCTTCCAATCTATAAACAAAATACAGTCGACACTTGTATCAAACCTAAGCCTTACCTTCGACCTTTTCTGACTCTACCTGGGACTTTTATTTTTCTACTTTTCAGAATTATGCGTTTACGTACATATCATATAAAGATAGTTTTACGTAATTTACTTATCTGCCTGTCTTCGTATTATATTATATTATTATTTTTACTTACCATCTTATATAATAAATATACCTTATAATTATGCCTTTTAGAAAATATCGCAGAATGTAGTAGGTACGAAATATTTAAAAATATTTTACTATAATGTAGAGTTGTGCTAATAAAAAAAGATAGATTTAATAATTTGAATATTAAAAATTATTGTGAATAATATGACGAATGATTAATTTTTAAATCAATACATATGATAAAAATGTGACGGGTCGCTAAGATATATGAGAAAAATGATATTGAAACCTTTATCAACGCAAATAGCACCCAAAACAATGATTGTCAGAATTCTTGTCTGTTTGTCTGTGCGTTTGTGCACGCTAATCTCAGAAACGGCTTATCCGATTTACAAGTGGTTTCTATTAATATATTGTGGCTAGCTTAGCTTGACATTTAGTGTTTGCTTCATGTCAATCGGTTCATAAATAAAAAAGTTATGCCAATTTAAAGAATCACGTTGAACATGTAAAGTCACTATTCCACGAGGACGGATTCGCGAGCACAGCTAGTACGATTATAAAACTATTATAATCAAATTAACTTGGTAAACTACAACATTTTTAAATTTTATTACAACAAAAATGATATTTTATAATAAAAGCAGTATTTAAGAAAATATGTGTAGTATGAAAAATAGTTCACAAAAAGGAAAATGAATGGGGAAATTTATAAAGCGTTAGACTACCACAGTCGGTTGGCTTGTAGCCAGCTGAGATCGTCGCGGTTGGTTTCTAGGAAGCATTTTCTTGATACAGGTACTTCACATTAAATTGATGACTCAGAGAATTTATATATTAACTAGCTGACCCCGCAAACGTTGTTTTGCCATATCTGTTATAATATTATAAGCCTCCTTAATCCCCCCCACACTTATAACTTAGGGGTATGAAAAATAGATGTTGGCCGATTTTCAGACCTACCCGATATGCACACAAAATTTCATAAAAATCGGTCCAGCCGTTTCGAAGGAGTATTTTAACGAACATTGTGACCCGAGAATTTTATATATAAGATTCATTTTTACGAAAACAAACAGTACATAGTAAATGTCACGATCACGATTCAGCCTGTAATATCCCACTGTTGGGCATAGGCCTCTTCACCATGTAGGAGAAGGAGAAGTAAATGTCATACATAGCAAAAATTTAAAAATCATCGCTAGAAATTTTTCCAATGAATTACAAACTTTCAATGAAATACGAAGAAATTAAATATTATAGGTTTTATAAAAGGTATTAAGTGAAATAAAACATAACTTCTAAAGGAAAAAAATATTTTTTACGGTGTTTATTTAGACTTTTCTCTAATGTGTGAAAGTTATAATGTATGAGTTTTCAAGCGTCGACTCTACAGGATATCTTTTCCCTGAAGGCTGCCAACGCACCCGCAACTTTTCAAATGTAGGCCATTTAACATCAGATTGCTTCGTCCACTTGTTTGTCTCTTTTATTATAAAAATATGAGCTGAATAATTTGATATAAAGTTTTCATTACGTAAATATAATCTCGAATTTAAAAGGCCGACAAATCAAGCTGTAAAAAATCCATTAGCATAATTATTTAAAATAAAAGGAAATTGGATCACGAATTCAGTAAAAAGTTTATATTTTGAGCTAAATTTCCTTATTTCCATCTGGTTGAAAAAACATGTTTTAACAGGTAATAAAAATATAAAGAGAGACTACAGACAACCATTCAAGAACTGATTCACTTAGGTATTTTGTATTTCAATGGTCTATTTTAATTTGTTTTAATAAATATGTAGGTATCCTTAAAAGACTTAGGCTCGCTCCACAATATGAGACACAGACTAAAAATATGTTCGCGCTGCGACATATTACGGAAAAAAAATTTGGACAAAAAAGATTTCTAGTTACTAGTATATTTTTACAATTATGGAAAGTCAAAAGTGAGACCCACATATTTTCAATGAAGACTTTCTCAATCTTCTTTTCAACCTTAGGGCAGAAAATTTGTAAATTTTCCCCTTTCAATTAGTGGACAAATTAATGGTTTCTGTATATTTATAATGTAAATTGGCAAGACAAAACTGTAGTTGTCTTGTGTCTGGCTGAACGTGAATGGTCCCGTCAAGTATCGACATAATGACACGTTAAGTCGGACAAGTCGCTGGTGATCTGTGCCGCGTCAGACGTCACGCCAGTTTCTGGGCCAGATCGAAATAGCACGCTGTTGAAACTTCGGATGTAAACTTGAATTTTATGTTATCGCAGTTTTTGGGTTTTTCCTATAAACACCTCTATAGCTATGCGACTTTTTAAACAAACTTTATATAAATAGTACGGGATCCCTAGTACATATTTTTCACCTGATTACTATCAAGCTAATTTTCCGGGAGTAGCTTCATTTTGATGAGACGAACAAAAAGTTCCTCTTCGAAAACTCTCGATTGTGGTAGATCATAGAGTTAGCAGGAGATAGAGCAGCAGTGAGCGTAGGACCGGGATAACGTACCATGCAATTTGTAGGACAATATTACCATCAAATTATATAAATATTAACTAACTAAAAGAAAAAAAAAACCCAGAAAAAAACCAATTTTTAATAGTTGATGATCCCTACCCTTTTGGGTATAAAATAAAGTAGTGTCAAGTACTTCCTTTGTATTTTTGTCTTCGTTGTATTTTATATAACACTAGCTTCTGCGCGCGACTTCGTTGGCGTGGACTCCGCTCCTATTGGTCTTAGCGTGATGATATATAGCCTATAGCCTTCCTCGATAAATGGGCTATCTAACACTGAAAGAATTTTTCAAATCGGACCAGTAGATCCTGAGATTAGCGCGTTCAAACAAACAAACAAACAAACAAACAAACAATCAAACAAACTCTTCAGCTTTATTATATTAGTATAGATAACACAATACAGTACTATATAATATCTTACAATACAAAGCCTTACGCCATCATAGATTTAGTAGACACAGATAATGAATTTAAATTGGTAATTGATGTGTACAAGAAGTGATCATGTCACTAAATAAGAAATATCTTTCAGGCAGCTAGAGGAAATGATATCTTTCATAGCTTTGCCTCACCGTGAAAACAAAATTTAATTTATTTATGAAACTGAAAAATAACTTTTTTTGCGAACAAGGTCTGCAAAAAAGCGTACGGCTCATCTAATGGTAAGCGATTACCGTAGTTTATAGACGGCTGCAACACTAGAAGCATCGCAAGTGCGTTGCCGACCTTACCCCCAATCCCCCCAGGAGCTCTGGTCACCTTACTCACCATAGGAACACAACACACAACACTGCTTAAAAGCATTATTATTTAGCTGTGATCTTCTTTAAGGTCGAGGTACTTCACCAGTCGGGCTGCTCCAGATTTTGAGCAGGATATTTCCTGCTGTGCCCTACCTCAGTTAATTAATAACTAATTACCAGTCACTTGATGTTTTAAGAACAAAACTCAAATTGTAATGCATCGAATTTCATTAAACTTAGTAAATAAAGTATAAAGTTTAGAAAATTGTTTCAAGTGCCACGGGCACGGGCACTAAGTCCTGCGTGCATCAAGCTTCCAACATGGCGTAAATCGTTGTAAATGTAACGAATTGTTTGGGTAAGCGAGGAAACCACGGGAAACCCTTCATTTAAGTACGTTTCTAGACTAAAGTATCACACTAAGATTTAAATAAAAATCAATAATAACTTAATTCAAATAGGTCTCAAAAACACTTTCGAATCGTCATTTTACAAATTAAAATTTTAAAGTGATTATTATTTTTAAAAGTGAAGTTACCACCGATTCGGCCGATGTAAAGAGGACGTATGTAGGTATAGGTCCTTAAGCTTAATAAAGAAACTCCATCCTTAAAAAATTTTTTTATTAGTTCTAAATAAATCGATATCTCTCATTATGACCTATCATTTCGTGATCACCCCCACGGTCAAACAGTGTTGCCAAATTATTCAGGAAGTTTTGCAAATGTCAGCTCAAACAGCAAACAATGTTATCAGTGACAGAAAATAATTTTGCATGCATTAAAATATTTCTCCTATTTTAATAGGCACAAATTAGATGGAGGTATATAATATTAAATATTATACTGTGATATCATAAATAGAGCGTATTTATTTATTATTTTAGATTCAATACTATTTTATATAACTGTATATTACTTTTTAAATTAGCTTAAATCAGAATTTATTTTCAAGTACAATACAAAACCATTTTTGACTTGTCATTTTACATATTAAAATAACATTTATATATTTTTTTAATAACAGATAAAGCGAAACTACCACCGATTTGGAATGTAGATTTTACAGAGAAAAATCGACAAGAAACTCCGCAGTTACTCTTTAACCAACGCTTCAGCCTGTAATATCCAGTTGGATATTGGCCTATGCCCAACAGTAGTTGGGCATAGGCCACATTCCCCATGTAGGAGAAGGATCAGAGCTTAATCCACCACGCTACTCCAATGCGGGTTGGCCGGTTGGCGGATATATTCCTACTATGAGTAACGATCGTTATCAGGTGTACATGACAACAACCGGGACCGACGGCTTCACGTGCTCTCCGAGGCATCAGGCACGGTGGGGAGACCCACAAGGACTGCACAAACACCCAGACCATGGCAAACATCTTTTACCAAATCATCACCTTTACCAAATTTGTTAGAATAATACTAGCTCTAGATCTCAATAATTAGTCTATAGTAGCCACCCGCAGGAATTGTTACAGTTGCTTACAAATCAGAGTTAGTAATCTATATAATTATATAAAAGACTAGCCGACCCGTGCCCACTTCGTTGGGCGTTATAATCCATTTCACATAAGAAGGGTACGGTGAAATTTGATATGTTCCAATACACTCTCACTATTTTCAGCAAATCAGATAAATATAAATGTTTTAAAATCACCAATTAATTTCTAAGGCAAATAATAATGCTTGATTAGATTGAATTGTTGACACGGCACGTCAGAGGGCGCAGGTTCAAATCCTGCTGATTTAAAATCTTTATATATTTTTATCTTTTTCCTTTTATCTTGTCACTCCTGAATAGTGTAGCTTTCTGTTAGCGAAAGAATTTTCATGATCGGATCAGTATTTGCGAAGATTACCCCGTATATACAAACAAAGTTATAAACTTTACCTCTTTATAATATTAGTATAGATTTACCCACCCATTGACTCATCACGATATCTCTGGAACCATAAGGCGTAGAGACTTGAAATTTGGTAGGAATATTCCTTTCTCCGAGTAGAGGTCAGCTAAGAACGGATTTTTCGAAATTCCACCCACAAGAGGGGGTTGCGGGGGTTAATAACATATATGGCAAAACAACGTTTGCAGGGTCAGCTATATAGGTTGTGATCAAATAAAAATTATTTTCTTTTTTAACATGAAGTTCATTTGAAAATAATAAGATATTAATATAAATATTTCCAGTGATATCATTACATAATATAAAACAAATACGCTTCCCGCTGTCTGTATGCTTAGATCTTTAAAACTACCCAACGGATTTTGATGCGGTATTCTTAAGTAACTAGAGTGATTCTAGAGGATGGTTTATATGTATGTATAATACATGCATAATATAGCATAGGAACACTGATAGTTTTATAGGTATCTAATGTGATGTCGTAATTATAATTTTTGCACACATTTTTTGCGCTTACATTGCAAATATTTATTTTATATTTAGTATTAGCATTGTACCCGTGCGGAGCCGGGGCGGGTCGCTAGTCACTACATATTATAAAACAAAGTCGCTTCCCGTTGTCTGTCGGTCTGTCTGTATGTATGCTTAAATTTTTAAAACTATGCAACGGATTTTGATGCGGTTTTCTTTAGTAGATAGAGTGATTGAAGAGGAAGGTTTTTATGTATAATACATGCATAATATAGTAGAGGAACACTGATAGTTTTTGCAACCGTGCGAAGCCGGGGCGGGTCGCTAGTATATGTATAATTTAAATTGCTATTACTAATGTTTATCGTAATTTAAATGTTTGTTATTTCAGGTTAAGGACTAATCATAAAACACCTATTATTTTAACGGTCTTTAAAATTTTATTATGGTTGTAATCTCGACCGCACCGAACAGTCTCCCTCGTGTCTTCTCAGTTCCAATGTCACTCATTGGCAAAATCGTCTGCGCTATTTTGGTTTTATAGAGAGCCTTAATCCAAATGAATGAATAAAATGTTTCAAATTTGGTTAATTTGAGGTTCATTTTGTCACTTAATATTTTATTTGTTTCAGCCTGTAATATCCCATAACAAGATGGTGGCCATAATCCACCACGCTGCTCCAATGCGAACTAATAACGAACGAACGTGCGAATAACGATCGCTATCAGGTGTACATGATAACAACCGGGACCGACGGCTTAAAGTGCTCTCCGAGGCTCGGTGGAGAGACCCACAAGAACTGCACAACACCCAGACCACGGCAAACATAATTATGTATGGCCAATACAAATGTTTCTCGAACCCGCAACCGCCAGCGCAACAGTCACAATCCAGTGCTGTGACCGTTGCGCCAAACGAAAATAAAATTTCTAAGAAGAGCTGGCAGTATTTTTGTCAGAGATACTCTTGAAACGCGATATCATATAGACCCTGACATTGAGGTGTCAGAGCTCAGTCGCCGACGTGATTGATGTCAAAACACTTCTCGACGGGGAAACAGCACCTCACTTCCACTCATCTACTTTTAAATAACTTTTGATTAATCTTAACTGTGAGGACAGCTCTTCGTTTAGTGGTTACGAAAGATTAATATACGTCGTCGGTCGCGGGTTCGTTTCGTTTCATTTCGCTTGTAGCGTATATTTGTATTTGAACAAATATTTCTGTCGACGGTCTTTTTTTTTTTTTTTTTTTTAGTTTTAGGTATAGACTAGCGCTTGACTGCGATCTTACTTTATCGGTCTTTCCTTGTCTTGCTGTCTTGCTACAAAATCAGGGGACAGGTCATGCAATCAGTTTTTTTAACTAAAACTTCTTTACGCATGCTTGACTGGGGGAGTAAGCTGGTGAATGTGTGACGAAAGCGTTACGAAAAGTGTGATCCGGCGAGGCGAAAAAAGTTGAGAGGGAGATATAAGTCAGTGAAAATAGAAAGATAGAGAGTTACGTTTTGTATATTAGGTACTGTAGGACTTATGCGCTTATTATAGGTACCTTCCTAAATTTAGTCACTGAATTTAGAAAGCCAGTTAGGAAGCTAGTTAGAAGCTTCTTATCACACCTTCCTAAATTCAGCTTCTAAATCACTCAGTTACGAGAGAGCGACGAAGTCGTCCGACTTGAAAGAAGACAAGTTAACATATAAATTTCTTTCTTGTGCTATTTATAAAACCATTTTAGGCAAAAAAAATATGAATAACACTGGGATTTTGTCCAGATAGATAAACACTCATATTCTCACTTCACTGCAGCCTATCACAGTCCTCTGCTGGACATAGGCCTTTGCCTCTCCAAATTCGCGCCAAAAATGGCGCGAACTCATGTGTTTTGCCCATAGTCACCACGACCACGCTGAACAGACGGGTTGGTGACCGCAGGGCTGGCTGGCTTTGTCGCACCGAAGACGCTGCTGCCCGTCATCGACCTGTGTATTTAAAAAACCTGATATTCTACGCCATAATAATATATACTAGTGGTCGCCCAGAGGTCGAAAGTTGACCATAATTAAAATTTTAAATTATAGAAAACCAAATAATTATGACAATAAAGAAACTTCTTTTAAATACCTTTTTAATTTGACTACAGACTTTGACAATCAACATTCAACAAAATAGTATAATATGCGTGTGTGCGTGTGGTAGGTAGTGTATGTATTGCTTTTTTTTAATAATTTGATGTATATTTAATGTATAATTTTGAAAAAATATTGGCATTCCGCACTCCTCCTCTATATACAAACTATAAGTGTGCGAAATTTCCTACTCCTCCGTCCGCGCAATTTTCGTAAAAAGGGGTACAAAGTTTTTGCTTCACGTATTAATATATACATAGATATAAGATAATTGCGCGAGTTAGTAAGAACATATTAAGTAGAACAGAAAAGTAAATCATAAATGTCGCGATAAATCTTTTTTAAAATTTTGCGTGTCATATCCCGCGCCGCTATTACACTATATTTCCACGAAGAATACATAAATGTTATAAATGATTTGCAATTTATTATTTACTTTGGTTATGTCTTTAGCTTAGCTATATATATAACGCTGCTATTGTACGACGCAGAACAAATGTGTTTGTTTGTGCTTTAATAAATAATAAATAAATAAAATAAATATAATTATTTAACATATAATATGTTGATACCAATATATTTATGTACTTATTATATGTAAATCTTTTACTTATAAATATTTTACTTATGTTTATTTAATTTTGTGAAATATTTAATCTATAGGTACATATATTATTACGTGAAGAAAAAACTTTGTACCCCTTTTTAGGAAAATTGCGTGGACGGAGGAGTATAAAATTTCGCACACTTTTAGTTAGTTTAGTTAGTTAGAGAAAGAGTGCAGAAAGAGTGCAGTTTCGCACACTTTTAGTTAGTTTATTTAGTTAGAGAAAGAGTGCAGAATGCTAATATTTTGAGACTATGCATAAAAATACATCATAAAACGTAGTGGTTATATACCTACTCTTTGATACATTAAATCAATAAAAAAATATTACACATGCTAAAATGTAATTGACACGCATATATACTCTTTTGTTTATTATTATAGAAGTAAGTATAGCCTTTGACAACAGAATCATAATAATATTCCAACTTATAATTTAAATTATTTATGGTCGAAATTCGACCACTGGGCGACCACAAAAATAATAAATAGACGTAAAAACGACAAAGAAGAATATTGTAGTAAAAAAATTGCAGAATCAACCAGAAATATATTTTTTGATCATTTCTAAACACTGTTTTTATGTTTACTATAACGACTGCATAGACTGCGCACAATTCATCAACCATATACAATAACTATATTAATTTAATAGAGTCAAATATTTTTATTTCGTGAAAGTGGATAAAGTCTAGAAAATCGAAAGTATTCATACCAACATACTCGTATATATACAAGTTTTTTAATTATAATACCCATAGACTACATACTTTTACTCTACTGGATAAATAAGTTTTCTTATTTAGATAGAGAATATTTGGACCTCTTAGCTCTACACTGCTCCACTGCTAGTTGATAATTTGATATACACAGCATAATATTTTGAAAACTTAAATACATCAGTCTATTTTTACGAACAGTGCATGGCATTCAACCCCTATCAAAGAATCAATAATATCCATATACACGTAGCTATAGCCCCCTCATCCGTGTATTAACACTGTCCCAACCCCCAGGAACCCAATCGACTCCAGTCTGAACGTGGAAGCTGAACTCCTCGACGCTTCGGCCGCGAAGCACAAGTTAGCTGTTCGACCGAAGAAAAATCACCCCAAAAAGCAGGCGAAGAAAAGTGGAGACTCCGAAAGGTAATATACATAATATACCTACTTATCCTTACATTGAATAAACGCCTGTCCTTAGCATAACTATGCGTGTGAAATCGCGGGGCACAGTTAGTTTATAATAAACATCATACAGAATCTTTCTTAACTATACAAACCTATAAACTATTACAAAACACTACACTTAACGAATACAACTACAAGTTTTTTTTATTTTTAGAATACGAAAATAAATTTAGAATTTCACGTGCTAAACAAGTAGAACCAAACACACTTCTAGACTGATTTACTACACCTGGGTTGCTTATGAAATTATTTTAAGTAATTTTCATGTATTTTGATTTCTCATAATTTTGCCAATATTGAGGTTCGGTTAAGCCATTTTGCAAACAAAATACGCTGGAATGAAAAAAAAATGGTTCAACGCATAAATAATTTCGAAGCGTTGCGTAATATTGACTTGTTCGTTTTTTAGGTGACCCCGTTGCGAATATTACTAAATGAACTAATGTTTAAATACATTTCTTTCGTTCGTCGCTGTGATATATATGTTTTTTTTTTTTTTGCAATTTCACTAACCTTAATTTTTCGGGACAGAGAAATGTTTCTTAGTGCCGGCTTTGTTCTTTTACCCGACTGCCGTAGAGGCAGTCCTCTCTATTTTATACATAAATGCGTTATTTATTTTGCTGAATAAAACTAACAAGTTTGATTTGCTTTAACACAATTATAGTGTCTTTAAATCTGAATTAACATCTAAGATTTTTTTCTTTATGTTATAAAATTTAGTAAATTATTTAATTATACAGTGTTCGATTCCTAACTGCGTTCTATCTAATGAGGAATTCTGTAGGTGCTATACGTAGATCATGTGGAACGTGAAAAAAAATTCTAGTCTATTATGAAATATACGAGTTACTCTGGCAACGTACTTCTGCATAACCGTCCAATATATTTTCCTAGGCCTAAAAATCGTCGATAAAGTCAAATATTAATACTAACTGCCGCATACAACTAAAGAACTGCACAAAGAAACGAACTCTATTTCTCGTAGAATGTTTTTTACTGTAAATTATAGCCTAGAGTCCTAGATTACTTGCTCACGAAAAGTATCATGCAGAACGAGTATATCAAAGTAGCTTGTATATTTAAGCAAAGTCAAATACAAATATAGTGTACATTACGACAAGTAAAACAAAGTTCAACTAAAAAGCCTTCAACATCAATCGTACGAAAGATTAAAAAAAAATATATTATGGCATTTGGATACTACACTCACTAATTGTTTAAACAGTACAAAATTATAAATAACCAATAGATTTCTAACCCAAATTTCCCACGTTTAGTATAAGGAATCCGACATCGCATCCGGGATTTTGCAAAAAAATGTTAATATTCGCCAATAAAACGAATGGCCACGCTGTAAATTTTGTTTTTAAATGAAATTTATATTTCTACATTATCACCGTTCTGGTTTTATTTCGACGGCCATATTTTCTATTTGTCCGTTGTTTTTGGTAAATCTAATAAATGTTACTCTTTGATCTCTCATATATATTACGAGTATTAGATTATAGAACTATATTTCTGTAGTGAAAGTATATTAATAATATTCTTGTTCTAATAAATGTCTCTCGTTGTTTTGATGTAAGAAATTCATGGAATTGTCGTAATAATATAATATAGAAATAGTCTTAACGATCTTAATAAAAGAGATTTAGAAAGTCTTTCGTATTTGTGACAAGAGCACGTCCTTTTATTTTCAACTAGCTCTTCTCACCTGCTTTCACCCGTGTGCGCAAACAATTTCCCGTGGGAATCTATTATTTTCCCGGGATATAAAGTAGCCTATGTTACACAGGGATAACTAAGCTTTCAAACGGTGAAAGATTTTTTAAATCGGTCCAGTAGTTTTTGAGTTTATTCATTACAAACATACACACAAAATACAAATCTTTCCTCTTTATAATAGTAGTATAGGTAATTGTTTTTTAACTTTTAAAGAATTCCAAATGACACACTTAGAAGTTTTAGCTAAATTTGATTGTCTGAAAGAGAATACTATTTTAGCGATAAGTCCATAACTCGAGCTTCAATAACTTATTATAATAAGTCTTGTGTTATACCATTGCAATCGTGTAATAATGAAAAGTTAGTGGTCACCACTAACATCAAAATTGTCACTTTTAACATGTTTCGTATTCTACTATTTCCTACTATAAGGCTATATGGTGTTACAACATCAATGAGGTCGTGTCCCATTGAAAATATTTACTGTAATTTTTGAATTAATACTATCGAAATTTATATACACCAATAATAATTGAAATAGGCATAGAAATAGTAATAATGTACAAAATGGCGTTCCTCATATGTCGTCATTCTGTGTCATTGTTCAGAATGTCAATTTGTTTTTACATTCATATTTCAGAACTCACTTTTATAATTGCAATTTTTTTTTTAGACGGTTCTACTAAACCGTCAAAATCTGAAGTGACATTGCCAGTTGACGTGTAAAGCATTTCCGTCATATATTCTTTTGCGTCAACTGAAAATCAACAGACTTGAGGTGTCAGTGCCTGAGTTAATCTTAGCCAAAGAGTTTTTGACTTTCGTGCAAACTCTTCTAAAAATAGTTTGTGAAACACAGATAGAAAAAAAAATAGACGGCAAAATAGTGAAAGTTGCTGTTACACGTTATATTAGACAATATTATTCGATGGTGAACTTTTTATTTTATGTATACTAGCGACCTCTGTCTATTCATATTTTTACATGATAAGTAGGTAATCACCAACATTTTACTGAGGTAGGGCACAGAGGAAATTTCCTGCTCAAAGTATGGGGCAGCCCGACTGGGGTAGTACCTCGACTTTACAGAAGACCACAGCTAAATAATACTGTTTTAAAGCAGTATTGTGTTCCTGTTGGTGAGTAAGGTGACCAGAGCTCCTGGGGGGGGGGGGGATTGGGGATAGGGTCGGCAACGCGCTTGCGATGCTTCTAGTGTTGCAGGCATCTATAGGCTACGGTCTTACCATCAGGTGAG
This sequence comes from Melitaea athalia, assembly GCA_905220545.2. Taxonomy (NCBI): domain Eukaryota; kingdom Metazoa; phylum Arthropoda; class Insecta; order Lepidoptera; family Nymphalidae; genus Melitaea; species Melitaea athalia. The sequence continues at coordinate 23,094,672 of HG992178.1, forward strand.
CCGTACGCTTGTTTGCCAACCTAGTTACATAAAAAAACATATCATATACTAAAACCTTACACCGAAACACGCTGCATCTTATGGTTTAAGTATTATTCCGATCGGTTTAGTAGTTTTTGCAGTATAACCGAACAAAACGGCTCTCCATTTATTAATATAGAGAGATAGAGAGTGACTAGAGACTAGACAGTGGGATAGTATGTGTAATTATCATTATGGAAGAATTTTTGTAGGACTTGTTTCGACGATTGAAACTCGTTAAACATGATACTGCATTTTTGTTAAAATTATAGAAAATCGGAATAAAAATTGTCTAACGCCTAATGATGCAGTAAATTATGCTCAGTTTTATTTAACCTTATTCGATTGATTTGACACGATGCACGGCCAAGGTGCAGAAATTTAAACTATTGACTTTAAAACTTTTTTTGTTTTTCTTCAAAATATCGTTAATTAACATTTTGCTCGCGTCTTCGTCAAAAGTGTACGTCATAGAGATCGTAGCATTCGCCTGGTCAAATTTTAAAAATCGGTTCAGAAGTTTATCAATAACAAACATTCCAAAATACAAATCTTACCTCTTTATAATATTTTTGAAGAATAAATGTTTTTGCATCTTTTACGTTATATATCTAGACTTAATGCAAAACCGATACTTTGCGTTAAAGAGCACTTTACTTACAGCAGCGTAGGAATTTTATATCAACATTACATTAACGGTTCATAAAATATTACGACCTGCTTAGTGGTAGCTGTATTAAAAGTATACTATTATAAATAGTTTAAGTTTGACGGCCGCTGCACCGGCGCTGGTCGTTAACTCGCGTTTATCGTCATATAAAAGCTATAATTATGCTTTAATCGCTTCAGGAGATACTAACCTATATTTGTTACAAAAATGTTTGTATTAGGGATTTTTATTATTGTGCTAATTTTTGTTTGTAACCGTATCAATCTGTGTAACATCTGAAAGCTATAGAATTCTCCGTCCTTTCAAAGGCATTCGATTGTACCTATCATTTATGAAAGATTTTTTAAAACTGTAGCACCCTTAAGAGTAAGCTTTAACCCTTTGTAAAATTAACCCTCTAAGTTCTTATTTTATAGGTATTGCAGATCTTATATTTGTAATTTCAGACAGTCATTCTACAGGGCCTTATTTTGGGTTCGTTTCTTGGTGATGACCTATCTTAGACAAAAAAAATTTTTATTGTTTATTATTTCGTGAACTGATTTGGTTATTTATTATGTTTTTTTTTTTACTTTATGTAACTTTACATGCTATCGACACTTTTATTATAGTTGACGTTATTAGACAAAAACTATTATATAAGTGTACCCAGCAAACTGTCATTGATTTACTACAAATAACTTATTTTGGAATGCATGAAAAAAAATCAAATATGAAGAATTTCTTTTTTCGTTTACTTTTTCATATTACGCTGCCAAAAAAATGACGTTCTACCAAAATCTTGCCAGAATAGTAAGAATTCTTCATTTGTCTAAATCCGCCCGCCTTGAAATTTACTTGAATTTCATTTTCCGGTTTTCTCTTGTAAATTAGATAAAAATTCAATAATAGCATCTTAGTCATTACTAGCTTCTGCGCGCGACTTCGTCGGCGTGGACTCCGCTCCTATTGGTCTTAGCGTGATGACACATAGCCTATAGCCTTCCTCCATAAATGGGCTATCTAACACTGAAAGAATTTTTCAAATCGGCCCAGTAGTTCCAGAGATTACCGCGTTCAAACAAACAAACAAACAAACAAACTCTTCAGCTTTACATATTAGTATAGATATTCCATGTGTATATAGATAATCTAGATTCTAGAGCTACCATAAAATACTAAACAAAGACTACAAGTCACACTTTGTGTGTAATTCACACACGGCAGAAGTCAAACTTCTGAAAAGTAGCCGTCTAGCCGACGAGATATTTTTTTCACCGTGATTATAAAATACTGTGTAATGTATTTTGTCTCATTCTTTCGTGTTTCCTTCTTTATCGTGACGCATTTTCGTTTCATCGAGTGTCAATCGATTCTAAAGAAGTTTCTTTTCAAAAAGTCCCTAAAAGTATTTTTACAATATCTAATTTAGCTGGTAAGTTGTACTAGCTGCTAAAATCTGCATATATCATGTTCGTAGCGGATGCTTGGTAAATATACGTTTAACCCTGTGCCATGAACTCAAATGAGTTTGCCAGAAGTAGGACGGGATATGTTTTTTGGAGTTATGACATCACGATGGAGAGCCAATGGGGTTAATGGCTGAAACGATGTCAAACCATCAATCGTACATTTTATTTTTAGACGATAACACCGGTGTTATGGTGGATGATTTTTTTAGATTTGTCTGAAGTTTTTTTTTTTACATTTACCTATTAATAAGATTCAATATCTATATATAATTCATATTCTTTATATAATTAGGTATATAAAAGAGATTTCCACCCATATATCGACTCATCACGATATCTCTGGAACCCTAAGGCGTAGAGACTTTAAGTTAAGAATATTCCTTTTGCCGAGTACAGGTCAGCTAAGAACGGATTTTACGAAATTCCACCCAGAAGAGGGGGTTGCGGGGCTTACTAACGTATATGGCAAAACAACGTTTGCGGGGTCAGCTAGTTATTAATAAAATTATAGAAAGGAAATCTAGTTTAGGATAAGGAAACAGGAAATCTTGATTGTAAACCAAATTCAGTATGTACATACGTACTATGCGTATGTACATACTGAATTTGGAGAACGAAACTGAACGTATGAGGACGTGTAATTAGAGTGAAAATTTGTTTACCGCATTATAAATTCACTCTCCAAGAAGGTTAGGTTTGTTGACGTGAAGCGTCAGCTCAAACGATTTATTAACAAAAAGATTAAACAAGCTTCCGACAAGCGCGCTCTATTAATTTGAATATGAAACGAAGTCGATCATAGAGATCCTATAATCGAAGAAAAACATAGACTAAATTTTCATTTTTATGAGTTATTTTTACCCAATTGACTATTTTGCTTTAATTATTTATTGTTTTTATGAGTTAATGTATATATTTTATTGTAATGAAAAAAAAATACTACAATTATATATTTTTTTTAAAAACTTAAATTGTTTGAGAAAACACAAAGAAGTCACAATTTTGCTAAACATTGTTACATGTTGATCTTTTTTTATTTGCCAAATTATAATAAGGACAAACAGATATTTTTCGTGATAGCGACGTTTATAATTAGATGAACGGACTTTTAGACAACGAACAAAATACCGTACAAAACGTCTTGACAGCATATTAAATTTGTAACGTCCAACAAGACAATGATTTCGCCAAACGATATTGTATACCCGTTTATACACCGACCCGCTTTTGTGATCGCTCTACATGCCTTCCGTCATTACAATTATTTCTGGCGAACGAAACAAAGCTGATCTGTGCCGTAAATTATTACTTTATGACGTTGTTATGTTCTAATAATGTCATTTCAGTGCGACGACCCTGCTGTCCTATAGACTATAGCAGGGGTCACCAAGTAGTTTCCCTCGGGGTCCGTTTGAAGAAATGAAATAACCGTCGCGGTCCGCACATCATTTTATAGAAAAAAAAAATTTATTAAACAAGCGAAATAACAAAGGTATTTTTTTAGATATTAGTGAGAAAATGAAATTTTTTTATTGCGGACTATCTGTCTGAAGTTTGAAGTTGAGTGGGATATATGTATTTTTATTAAATTATGTACTCTGTAGTGTAAGTTCCTGTGTCCTCGCGGTCCGCACAAAATGGTTCGGCGGTCCGGATGCGGACCGCGGTCCGCCAGTTGACGACTCCAGCCGGGCTAGCATGCGCGCCACGACAAAAGTTTGTCTACCCCTTTTCTCGTATTATCTCTTTATGTCTACAGTAGCTATAGCATGCGTGTGTTAGAAGTGGTGTATATATAAGAATAAAAAAAATAAAAAGTACAACAAATACAAACAGAATATATTTACTATATTATTTAAGTTATAGTTAAATTTACAATTATTCATTTATCTAAAGTTAGCTATTACGACAAAATAATTAAACCTTTTATTTATTATCAATTATAACCAATAATTTAAACATTTAAACAATTAATAAACAAAATACTTATCTGAAATAAGAAGTAGGTACTCAGAGCCAGATAAAACCGACAGGGGGCAGAGTGACGTTCCTCTTTCCAAGTCTTGGAGGCCAGTCCCTCCACATTGCTATTCTCGTCCTTTTATACTAGATAATAAACAACCACACTCTGCCCCACCTCTGACTACCGGATGTGACACTTTACGTTAACAACTCTTTTTATAAACAACAATCAAAAACCATATGAAAATATTTCTAAAATATGTCTTAATATTTATTACAATTATTAACCATTATTATCTTTATTTTGTACTTGTTCTTCATTTTGTAATTATATAATTTGGTTGCATCTCACACGTGCACGTGATACTCTTCTCGTCACGACAATTGAAGAGATAACGCGATGTGGACGCTTAATAGAACGCGGCCAATGTAGATTAAACGTAGTGAAAATTTAGAATTTATCATTGTTGCATTGTAAAAATATTGTTTATTTTTTTGTAAGGGCAGCACGAGTTTCTCTACTCGACAAGGTGAAGTCTTCGGAAGAGAATTATGTCTCTCGTATTGCACATGCTAAGGTAATCGAGAAAATACTCGATGTAGACATTATCTATCTCTCTCGTCAAGAGATTATCTCGTTGTACGCATGCTAGCCCGGCTGGACTATAGTATAGTCTATAGGATATAGTCTATAGTCACTATATCTATTATAATGTATTGTAATGATACATAAATGTGTAGGATAATGATATCAACACATGGTTAGCGAATTTATTCCTTCTATGAGTAACGATCGCTTTCAAGTGTATATGATAAGAACCGGAAACGAGGGTTTAACGTCTTTTCAACACGGTAAAATACACACGGTAGGGCGACCCATAAGGACAGACAACCTGGCCGGAAAGAAATATGTATTTGTATTAATACAAATATCCATCCCGAGCAAGAATTGAATCCGCAATTGCCGGCACGTGAGCGCCGATACAGTGCATCCACCATTACAATATTGATGACCAAAATCACTTCGTCTTAATTCTAAGCTCTCGTTCTTATAGAAAAAAAAAATAGTAGTGCATAAGCAAACACAAATAGTTGTGAAACGACAGTATGTAATTATTTAGAATTTCATTTAATGCTATAGCTGGCCCCGAAAACGTTGTTTTGCTGTATATGTTATTAACTCCCTTTATCCCCCCTTATAACTTAGGGGTATGAAGAATAGATGGTGGCCGATTCTCAGACCTACCAGATATGCACGCAAAATTTTATAAAAATCGGTCGAGCCGTTTCTGAGGAGTATTGTAACTAACATTGTGACACGAGAATTTTATATACAAGAAATATTCTCTTTTTTTTATATTTTCTTGTTGTAAATAATAAAGTTGATATTTTGATATCGTCCGCCCGATCGCAGCGGCTCTTAACCCAGATGAAGCGTGTATTGTGTGTTGAAAACATCTCGAATAATGAAAAAAACACATGTTTTCAATTTATTCAAATCACTTTTCATTATCTTCGTTATAAAAATTGCTGAAATCTTACATTTAAATTCGATTTTAACATGTGATTGTTTTAAACATGTATTAATAGGTTTTATTATTTTATTTAAACGATCTTTTTTATAAAAGTAAAAATTTATTCGAATTCAAAGCAGGCTAATAATAGAAAGCTCTCTTGAATTTTATTTAGAATTTAATTTATCATTCAAAGCAGGCTTAATATAATTAATATTATGACATATTATGACCATTAAAATACAGATAATATTTTATGACCGTGTCCTCTGCCCAAAGGTTGCCAGGAAGAGATCGCATATTAGCGATGAGGCCGCCTTTTGTAGGTACTTGTCTTCTTTCACAGACTACTAAGTGTCTTCTTTTCCTTGCAATGTTGCTCTTTCGGAGTGTAAATGCAATATAATAAAATATGAAAAAAAAAACTTTAGGTACGATAAGAAAAATTATATTGGTCCCGCTGAGTTTCTTCCGCCAGTTCTTCTCAGGTCAGAGGCTTCTTCTTTCCGAACTGTTAGTAGACTCATGACGTTCAGTAAGAAATTGTAACAATTTTATACTGAATAAAATATTTTGAATCTGAATTTGAATGAAGAGTATTTATTAATATTATTATTATTATAGCTTAAATGTTTTAACAGCTGAAACTTCCTCTTTCATCAGAAATTCAGAACGTCAACAAACTGTGTTTGTACGAACTCCTACTAAACTGAGCTTGCACAACGTTTACGCACGGCGTGTTGGTACGTCAGTTAGTCTTTGATCGAATATAGATCGCATTTAATAACTCAGAAACTGGAGCTATTGCCCCAGCGTGTATATTTTAAACTTCATAGCTTTATCTATACTATTATTATAAAGCTGAAGAGTTTGTTTGTTTGTTTGTTTGAACGCGCTAATCTCAGAAACTACTGGTCCGATTTGAAAAATTATTTCAGTGCCAGATAGCCCATTTATCGAGAAAGGCTATATGCTATAAATCATCACGCTAAGACCAATAGGAGCGGAGCACCAATGAAGAATGTTTCAAAATCGGGGTACTTATAAAGCTTCCGCTGCGTGTGCTGCGTAAACAGTTAAAGTTTCGGAAAAATAGTGTATCACAGAATTGTTCCTATTCCACGCGGACGAAGTCGCGAACAGAAGCTAGTTATTTATAAAAATATGATTGATGAATTTGGATATGCGCCATTTAATAACATAAATTGAATTTATACTTAATATTTTTTATGTAAGTTTTAAAATATTTTATATAACGTGTCCTCTAATTTAAACATAACAATAAATTACACTATACCCAATATTTACAAACGCTTTACCTAAGTGTTTTATAATTATGATAAATGTCGACTTTTGTGTGCGAGTTATAAATACGGCGTGTGAAATCAATAAATCATTATAATTTCAAGGACCTCTTTCAGCAGATAGAGCTATCTAACATATATAACGATATCTAATAGATATAAGTTTGTGCTACATTTACATTTTTACCATCAAACTTCAGTTTAATCTATATCTATATATATAAAAGAGTAACCCACCCATTGACTCATCACGATATCTCTGGAACCATAAGGCGTAGAGACTTGAATTTTGGTAGGAATATTCCTTTCGCCGAGTAGAGGTCAGCTAAGAACGGGTTTTACGATATTCCACCCCTAAGGGGGTTAAACGGGGGTTGGAAGTTTGTATGAAAGTCCCATGTTTTTGAAGTTAACGACTTGAAATTCAAAATGTATGCTCTATAGATGGTGTTGAGGTGTACTAATAATGTATTTTGAGAAATCAACCCCCTTTTGGGGTTAAAACAGGAGATGGTAGTTTTATGAAAGTCCAATGAAAAATACACCTACAAACTTGAAATTAGAAAAGGCTATAGCTATGATTTTCCTCAAATTAACGCGGGTGTAACCGCGGGGCACAGCTAGTATTATATAAAAGAGATTTCCACCCATATATTGACTCATCACGATATATCTGGAACCATAAGGCGTAAAGACTTTAAATTTGGTAGGAATATTACTTTCGCCGAGTAGAGGTCAGCTAAGAATGGATTTTACGAAATTCCACCCACAAGAGGGGTTGGCGGGGGTTAATAACATATATGGCAAAACAACGTTTGCGGGGTCAGCTAGTCAAATAATTGTATTCGCAACGCTTTTTCACTTTATTTGAAATTTTGTTAATATCTATTCATATTAATCTTATTCTGAATTAATAAATTATGATAATTGATTGTTGGATTTTATATTGCAGTAATACAAACTCTCTAAAAAAAAAAATTTTCTACTTTTTAGTTCGATTGCTATTAAAGCGTGTTTTATTTTTTGTTTTTTTAAACTATAATTTATTTTGCATTCGTCTTTGTGACCATGTCGATGACAGTATTGTTAAAGTAGGGTAGATGCAAAACTATGTTTAACAAAAATTGTCTAAGCTTACTATAAATGTATTTTCGTACTATTGTAGTAATATGTGTTCCATTAACAAGAGGAAGAAGAAGAAGTAGTAATATGTGTAAGATTTGTTTTTGTAAATGTTATAGCAATATGTATAGGTGTTATATAAAATGTGTGAGACTGTTACTTGTGGATAAGCTTAGTAACTCATAGTAGGGAATATATCCGCCAATCCGCATTCAAGCAGCGTGGTGGATTAAGCTCCCATCCTTCTCCTACATGGGGAAGAGGCCGATGCCCAACAGTGGGATATTACAGGCTGAATCGTGGACAAGCCTAGGCTTTTGCAGGAAAATGTAGTGTAACACATGCTTTTCTTAATGTTACAAATAAAGTAAAAAAAAAAAAATTTGTTGTGATCTTCTGTAAGGCCGAGTGGGGTAGTACTACCCCATTCGGCTGCTCCATATTTTGAGCAGGATATTTCCTGCTGTGTATAACCTCAGTTAAAACAGTCAGTTTTAAGAACATCAAACAAATTTTATAGTTCCACGTAAGAACGATATATAATATTATGGTACTTATTTAACTGCTAATTATTTCAGGATAATTCGTAACTTTAGCGCTCAAATTGCGAGGTCATCGCCCACCAGTTCATTAGCACAGACATTCTAGATAGCATCAAATTTTTTTAGAACGATGAAACTCAAACTGAGATTTAGCATCTGGCGTTAAATCTCCAGAATCTAGGTCCGGGTTGTATTGTTTATTTAAACTGCTAATTTAATCGCTGGACCTTGGACAACAACGTCTACCAGTTGAAATATATGTTTTGTTATAATTTTGAACCAAATACATTTGAATCTGGATGTACAAATATTATTGCAAGATTTTAGTTGTTCAAACAACATTTTTTGTTTTATGACTATTTCAAACATTTTTTTTTTTTTTCATAAAACTAAAATGTTACGAATATAAAGTGGACAATTCTTCTAATAACAAATATAGCCACCCTGTCTCTTCCCGTGAGTGTCGTAAGAGCAACTAAGGGATAACACAGTTCCACTACCACCTTGGAACTTAAAAAGCCGACCGATGACGGGATAACAATCCAACTGCTGGCTTTCAAATACACAGGCCGAAGACGGGTAGCAGCGTCTTTGGTGCGACAAAGCCAGCCCTGCGGTCACCAACTCGCCTGCCCGGCGGCGTGTTGACTATAGGCCGCTCTTCACGTTGGCCAATATGATCGCCAACATAGATGGCGAACTACTATAGCCATCATGAAGAGGGGGTAGTTGGAATGTATTGGAATGATGGCCCACAACTTGGCTATAAATCCGTGTGGTGTCGGTTTTTCACAAAAGATCAAAGGGTTGTGGCACAGTTGTGGCCGACGCATCCACACGTTGGTTAACTAGTTAGTTTGCTGCGAGCTCCCAGATCGAGCACACGTGTACCTGTAGTTTAATTTTATAGTTATAGTATTTTATAGTTCTGTTTCGATGTATTGACAGCATCCACCACCTTCTTTTTTTCCATTTCTTTTTGATCACCATTCTCTCATACACATTTACGTAGTTGTGGTATGCTGTGAATAAATCAACCGCAACAGCCGTTATCGCTTCAATATCAATTTTTACGTCAGCACATTGGCCTGTATCGAAGCAGACTGAACGACCTTCCATCGTGTGGATGTCGTCACAATCTGTTCGCCAACATATTCGCCACAATGTTCGCCACAATGATGGCCAACGTGAAGAGCGGCCATATGACAAAACACATGAGTTCGCGCCAGTTTTGGCGCGAACTTGGAAAGCATATGTCCAGCAGTGGACTGCGATAGGCTAAAGTGATAAACGTCACAATATACTTAATGGCAAAGATTTCGTTGTCTAACACGGAAATATCGGCCACGTCAATCAACTAAAAGTCAGTGGATATAAGAGTTACAAAATATATGTACTTACATCTTTTTAAAAACATACAGATGTTACCTTCATCGAATCGAATTAAATAAATAAATATTAAATACATTCAAAAACATTATAATAATCAATATACTTTTTATAGCAATTATAAAAAAAAATCTATTAAACGTTATTACTGTATAAACACACGATAAAGAAACAATCTTAACATATACAGATGATAAGATCAATTCCTAATATTTTATATCCATTATATTTTTCCATTTGACTCGACACAAGGTCTTGATAAGAACGTGTCTCTTCCCCAGATGGCTAGTACGCGTAGTGGAAGACATGCAGGGCGGCGAACTGTGCACGAGGCAGGGCTACGTGCCCGCCCACGTTTTAAAAGAGAAGCTGCCGGAGAGAGACCAGACGGCGCTGGCTGCGAGGAGACAGTAAGTTTTTGGAGTTTACTCCTTAAGAATCGCTTTTCATATAAGGCCAACGGCATAAAAAAAATATGAGGAGTAAAATCCAATTAACAAATGACCTCGTTACGTTTTCTAATCGCTATTCGCCATCTTAGATAGATAGATGGCGTTATTTGATTCGTTTATTTACCATTTGATATGGTATTAATCGTTTTCTTTGACTAGTAAGCCTTTTTTGTGCTTAATTTAGACAGTCGATCTGAAGGAGTACGCTCCAGTCGAGCATAGAAACTGACATACACACTTTTTTTTTACAATTGTAGCATATAGATGCCTGCAACACCAGAGGCATCGCATGCGCGTTACCGACCCTAACCCCAATCCTACAGGTCTACAAAACCTCTGGTCACCTTCCTCATCACAGGAACAGTGCTGCTTGAAAGCAGTATTACTTAGTCAGTAAATGGAAGGTTATTTCGTATCGGAACTTTACGTGTTCAAGGCTTACACGAGATACGACACAGCAGGATACATAATATATCTTTCTCTAATTTGACTAAATGCGAAATCATTTTCTGAATCAAGCAAATCAGATTGAAATGGGACTACATGACAAGCGCCAGCTTTAGATCAAGAAAGAGTCATCGAAATCGGCTGACCCAGTAAAAATTTATGACGTAACACATATTTAAAAAATACAATCGAATATAATACTGCTTTCAAGTAGTGCTGTGTTCCTGTGGTGAGTAAGATTGAAGAGTAGAAGTGCGTGAGTGAGTGTGTGAGTGAGGTGTCAGGTGAGAGAGAGACTCGGTGTTTAGATAGGGAAGTCTTCTCCTGTCGGGAACATGTTTAAAACTCTTGATTTTTTGTTAACAGCGATAATAGTAGGTCCAAACATATTAAACATTATTAATACTTAATGATTTCATGTCCAAACACCATGAATCATCACCTATTCAAAACGTCGACAAACGATAAAAGTACTAAAAGATGCAGTATAAATTAAATTATCAGGTCATGGAGTATTAAAATTTACAAAGGACAATTTATCTTTATTCAAAAAAAATTTAACGCCAAATGTGGTTTTAATTAGTTGAAAAGCCGAAGCGTCCTCCCGTCGGCAATGTTTGTCGTAAATCGTTAATTTATTCTGCCACGTCTTATTGCTGTCACCGCGATGCCACATTGGCTGCATATCCTGAACTTGGAAAACGTCACTAAATTATTTTATTTTTGGGACAAAAAATTTGTCGTTTATGAATCACTGGTATTTTTTTCTCTGTTTATTCCACTTCAGCTGGTTAAAAAAACAAGGTGTGAAAGGAAAATCGTATTGGACAAGAATAGCACTGTCAAGCAAATGTCCAAAATGTCTTAAACGTAGTAGACGTTGATATTATTTATTTATATGGCACGCATAGCTAATTATATTCGGTAAAAGCAATACATGAATGTGCAAAAATAAAGCTAGGCTATACAATTTTGCAATGAGTGCACAGATGGCGTAAGTAAAAAGTACTCGATGACACTCACTAATTAAAAATACCTAGTTGATTAAATTTGTGTTTAGTGAAAATAACTTGAACATACTTTTTAAACTCGTACAATTTAGACGTGAAATGATCTGAACATGGCTTATCAACTATCGCGTCACTAACATTGATCGTTATAGTTTCAATACCATCACATAATACTAAATGTCGAACTTCTCTGGAAAATAATCGAAACTCTAGAGTCATATTTTATCTAATAACTTCAATATTATGATTGCCAAGATCAATCATACCATTAACCTTGTGACCATAACTTAAATTAATATAGGGGAGACCAGGTATGAAAGTAACACGGGATGAACGTAACAAATGAGTTTTTGAACAAATTATTTTGGTTACAAAGACGGCTACTTTACCAATATGCGGCATTTTGAATCCCCCCTTCCCTCATTTGCGCTAACGGCGCTGTGCCGCCAAGTTGTGGACGTAATGAGTCGGTGCCGAAAAATTAGGCATAAAGTAAGTTTTGACCGTTTTTTTCAACTGTGATTGTTTTAATTATGTAATGTTTTAGCTTGTCTGTTATTTGTGAGTAAAATAGCACAACTATTCGTCTTTATGTTTTGGCATCGGGAATGGCACTTTTATAACAGTTTTTGTAGGCTATAAGCACGTGTTTGTCATAATCGGGAAAATTTATAGATCGGGATGAAAGTAACAACTTGTTACTTTCATCCCGAAAAATACAGGCAGGCTTTGCTTGCACAGGATTTTGGCCCGTCAACCCGCAAATATTCACAGACGTGGACTTTTTGCCCAGCACTGTTAGTGATCGACCGTTAGAAGATGTCCAGCTTCTTTACCTGATCCTATTCCTTCAACAAGTCGTCAGATTGGCGCAATGTCCTGTTCGCCACCATCACGAGATCAAGCAATTTCGACTGATAATTTACTGACCGTACAGGGCGAGTTACGCTTACCATTGCCATAAGTAACACCACCATGGGTAGGTTCACCGTCTTTGCCAGCTTCACCGCCTTTGCCAGCTTCACCATTATTGCCAAGACCCCTCCTGAATTAACTTTCCCACCAACAACTACATGTTTCGGAAGTAGATGTGTCAGTATTGACATCCGCATCGACATCAACTCATAATTTACAAATCCCATCTACTTCTTCAGCTGCTTTCCAGGAAGTTACAATGATATTGTTTAGTCCCTATGAACTTAAGCCCCTACCAAAGGCAGGACCTAGGAAGAATAATGGAAAGGTAAGAAAAGGAAGAAAAGGAAATATAGCACAAAAGACGAAAAAAGATACTAGAATAACAAAAAATATTCTGATAAAAATTCAGATGGCGAGGATTGTTTTTGTCTAGTCTGTTTTGAATTTTTTTGCAAATAACAGGTCAAATTAAAAGTGGGTACAATGCCTCAAGTGTCACCAATGGGCTCATGAAGAGTGCATTCATAACGAAAGAAGTTCTATATGTCATAAGTCATAACTATTTGTCTGACTGAGATTGTTGACCACTTTCGAAGTTTTTTTTTTTTTGTTTCAGAAGTGTTTAATAATTAGTTTTGATTATTATGACATAATTGTGAGTCCTAAAAGGCTGATTAATAAATAAGAACAATAATGTTGTATTGTGATAAATAATAATGTTGATTATGAAAGTTACTTTGTGTTTATTTTCATTGTTACAACCATCCCCTGATACTGTTACAACCAACCCTACCCGTAGGGATGGTTGTAACAGATTCCAGATATTTTTTTTGCTCAATTTTCTCAAAAATGCCTATATAATTTGCATTTAAGGCGATGGTTAAACATAGCTGAAACACTAATCTATCATTTGTATTGGTTTGAATCTTGATATTCTAAAAGTTATGTGAGATATAACGAAATAACCGAAAATTGTTACGTCCATCCCTGGTCTCCCCTACCTTGTCACAGAAAATGTGTGAACCATAAATTATAATTATTATTGCTTCTAGTCAAGCCAAAACTATATGTCCAATTTTAAAGTGTCAAATGTTTTAAATAGGGTCGACAGCTCTTTGTGATGGCATGTGTGTTTGTTAGGCTATATTTAGTTACGTATTTATAGTATCTTCGTATTGATTTGCGCTTCTGTTTTATGCAACTTTGTCTTGGTGAGCTTAGAATAAACTAGCTGACCCCGCAAACGTTGTTTTGCCATATATGTTATTAACCCCCGCAAGCCCCTCTTGTGGGTGGAGTTTCGTAAAATCCGTTCTTAGCTGACCTCTACTCGGCGAAAGGAATATTCCTACCAAATTTCAAGCCTCTACGCCTTATGGTTCCAGAGATACCGTGATGAGTCAATGGGTGGAAATCTCTTTTATATATATAGATTACGTAAGATTTAATCTTCGGATAGGATCACTCTTTTATTTTTTTTAATTAACATTTATTTCTTTTTGTGGAACTTCCTTACTTTAATACTTACACTTATTCAGCCTGTAACATCCCACTGCTGGGCATAGGCTCTTTCCTCATGTAAGAGAAGCATCAGAGCTTAATTCAACACGCTGCTCCAATGCGGGTTGGCGGATATATTCCCTACTATGAGTAACGATCGCTATCAGGTGTACATGATAACAACCGGGACCGACGGCTTAACGTGCTCTTCGAGGCACGGTGGGGAGACCCACAAGGACTGCATAAACACCCAGACCACGGCAAACATCTCTATGGACAATACAAATATGTGTCATGTGCGGGGATTGAACCCGTAACCGCCAGCGCAACATCCACAAACCAGTGCTGTGACCGTTGCGCCAACGCGTCGTATAACTAGCTCATTTGCCGCAAATCTTTTATCATGTATCAATTTCTGCAAAATACTAAAATCTCAGCCGAAATATTTTATGCATGGTATGATGTATCAGCACTGACTAGGGCTACCAACTCCGTCGACTAAAATTATTGTCAATGAAGAAAAAAATCAAACTCCAAAAAAAATGATTCGTCACTTAAAGATCAAAAATGTCTGAGAACCCTTCGCGGTATATATTCACACTAGCTTCTGCGCGCGACTTCGTCGGCGTGGACTCCGCTCCCATTGGTCTTAGCGTGATGATATATAGCCTATAGCCTTCCTCGATAAATGGGCTATCTAACATTGAAAGAATTTTTCAAATCAGACCAGTAGATCCTGAGATTAGCGCGTTCAAACAAACAAACAATCAAACAACCAAACTCTTCAGCTTTATTATATTATAGTATAGATTATGTGGACTTTTTACATGTAAGAAATATTGTAGGCTTCCAAAATCAAGACTCTTTGTCTTACGTGCTACAGATTATGCGAGAGTTGGCAACCCTAGCTATGTGCATCTTAAGTGCGATAAATCAATTTCGTACCCAATTATTCACCGCCTGTCTCATTACCTGCTCCGATTCTCTGCCAAGGTCTTGATGTATCACCGAGAACGTCAAAAAGCCGCGGTTTGTTAGACGCAGTACTTAATTATACGTTTTTGGTGATTATTCAAATGTCCTATTCAATAATTATCGATAATTTCTATGCACAAGACTAAGTATTTAAATACTATAATTCGCAGCGTTCTTTGTATCTTTTACTTCTGGACAAAATAGTTTTGTTAATAATAACCAGCTAAACTGACAAACATTATTCTATCTTGTGAACTGTGTATCGCTTAAAGGTTAAATAGTTATTAAGTTATCTTTAACTCAATGTTTAACGTAATTTGTCTAACTTTTAATCCGTAATAACCTTCTACAAAGCGTTACAAAACTTAAAAAAAAAAGATGAATGAAATAGATAGTCATTCTCTAGCAATGGCACATCCAAAGGAAATTGAAAAAAAAGTTTATGCCTCGAAAAAAAAAAACTCACGCATGTGACTGAGTATAAAATGATTATAATATTTTTACACATTTCCTTAGTTAAAATACGTCTATTAACACATAACTCTATCATTTATATTATATACTTATTGACGACAAGTTGGAGCAGCAGTCACAGCTAGAGATTGCAAACCGGGCCCGGCCGGGCCGGGCCCGCCCGGGCCCGGTGCCCTTTTAGACACCCACCGGGCCCGGCCATTTTTACTGAGCCCGGTCACCGGACCCGGTACGTAAACCGCGACTATACAAGTTTGGTTTTTTACAGTTACAGTACACCTATTTTATAAGATTTCGCTATTTAGTTAATTAGTAATAGTAACACTCAGTAATCTAAACTCTTAATAGCCAAAGTTTAAGAAAAAACATACTTTACTTTTAGCAAACAAGAATTTGTTTTGTTTATAACAATTAACAAAGCTACCAAAGTTTATCTATCTATCTAATCTAAGTCTTTATGACACGTTTAGTACCTTAAGCTGCGTTATTAGTTTATTATTAACCGACGTCCAAAAAGGAGGAGGTTCTCAATTTGATTGAATTTTTTTTAATGTATGTTAGATCAGAACTTTTGACTTGGTGGACCGATTTCGATGAACTTTATTTTACCTGAAAGGTGTTGCGTGTCATGTGGTCCCATTTAAATTTAATTAAAATCTGACAAGTACTTAGAGTTATCTAATAATGCGTATTTACTTGACTACTTTTTCGTCGACCGTATAATTATCGTATCGTTATATCGTATCTCGTATTAAACCGCATAACTTTTCACTGGGTTTATCTATTTTCATGATTCTTACTTTACTCGAAGGCTAATACTTGTCATGTAGCCTTGTTTAAATTTGATCGAGATCTGATTACTACTTTTTGAGTAATCTTTGTTAGCGCGTATTTATTTGACTATTTTTTCGTCTTATTACGTTGTATTACTTGTCGATGTAATTGAAGTCGGTTTTTTTTTGTTTGCGAGCACACACAATTATTTAAATACCTACTATGTTTTCAAATAGACACTATTTAAGGAGTAAAGAGAAAAACCTGCTTATTTAAACTTATTACAATGAATAATTACTAATACTAATAATACTTTTCCGTCCATAAGTAAAAGTAATAAATTCTGTATTAAGTGCCATTTTGAGACTTGAGTGAGGCTGATTATTGTGATAATTGTTCATAAGCCAGTTTGAAATAAATATTAACCTTGAATCATTGTGTTTTTTCATTCATATAGAGAAAATTTTCATAAAATACTTAGGTTTCATCGCTAACACATAACCCGGCCGGGCCCGGCGGGCCCGGCCGGGTTGGCGCCGAATGCAACCGGGCCCGGCCGCGTTGAAAAACATACCGGGTTGCAATCTCTAGTCACAGCACTGGCTTATGCGCTGGCGGTCGCGGGTTCGATTCCCGCTCACGGCAGATATTTGTATTGGCCATATAGATAATTGTCGTGGTCTGGGCGTTTGTGCTTGTGTATTGTGTGTGTGTTTCCGGACCCCCGACACAGCAGAAAGTCCTATTGAAGGCCGTTGAGTGTGAAGCGTTTATTATTATTATTATACTGGATGCCACTCCACCCGCTTAATATATAATAGATACATATAATAAATACTTATATAAATAATATACATATAATAAATGTACATATATTATTATTATTATTTACCAGGGCAGTGGTTCGTGAACTGATCGAGACTGAAGAGGAATTCGGACGAGACATACAGCAAGTTGTCAGCCGCTACATGCGGCCCATGGACAAAGCCACTACCCCTAAAGTAGTATTCGATAACAGGGAACTGCTGTTCTCAAACTTCAAGCAAATCTGCGAGTTCCATAATACGTAAGATATCTATAATAGTAGATTTTTAAGACTTCGAACAATGCACTGTTTAAATTGAGGTCAAAGCAATTAAATCAAATGTCATTTCAGTCAATTATAGTTTGTTTGAAGTCATCTAGTGTTTTCTGGCTATTTAACTGATTATGGATTTCACATTTAGGTAACATATTTGGTGGATAAGTATATTAATCTGTTTTTACCAGACTAAATCGGTTTTAATAACAATCTATGCAATTTGTTTAAGTCTAATGTTCCAGCTAAATAAACCTTATATTATCAAGCTTATAAAGATGTGATACTTTTATTTACATGAATGTTTCAGGAGTTTACTAGAGGGCATCAAATACTACGCTGGGGAGCCGAAAATGCTTGGACGCGCATTACTCCGAATGGAACGTGAGTTCGACAAGCATGTCGCTTACTGTCGTGACGAACCACGTGCTCAGCACTTGCTCAAAAATGATCCAGTTGTCTCGAAATATTTTAAGGTAAGGCTACCTTAAATTTAGCTAAAACGGACTTGTAACGCCATCTAGTGGTGAACTGCAAAATTCATCTGAAAGTTTCAGCGGATTTCGTACATTGCTAAAAGCTTAACATCTATATCTGTTAGATGTCACTGTTTCTGCTGAAAATAAAATTCAAAATCAAATACAGATGGCGTTACTTTACCTGTTAAATTTTCTAATCTAGTTATTTTTATTTTTTATAAGTGGCTTTAAAAGCTTTGTCTTCTATCTATTTGAACATTTATCATCGATCTATTTTTACAATCAGCACAAAATAAAGTATAATCAGATGTTGCTATCTTATAAGTATTACATATTTTTGCTGTGTGTCAATGGCTCTCACCTATCCGTACCTTTGGCGTAAGATAAATGTGGATGCTTATTACTTATATCGCGTAGTTTATAGTTAAGCTTTAAAAAATTTCTATCATTTTATGAAGTTAGGTACTGTTTGCTGTTTATTTGAGCTATATATAAATGAATCATTTAATATTGTGCTGCATTAAAACAACCTAACATCTTCACGCCTATTTAGTAAAAAGTAAGAAAGACTATCTAACTGTTAGATAGATTATCAAGTCAACTTTGTTAGTTTAGAGTGCTAGCTTCACTTGATTTTTTAAGTGACCGATATTTTAAAAGTTAGCGGGTCCACATTTGAAATGAAGCCACAAGCCCACAACCTTACGAAAACTTAGCAACCTCGCCTCCATTTTTAAAATTTAATTTTTTTCAAGATAATTTTAAGAAAACCAATTACTGCTTATGAGAGCATATCGATCCGCTCGATTCCAATATGATTATGATAAAAGACTATTTCAATCGTATTGACACGATACGATAGCCGTTCGGTACGTGAACTATTCTAAGATCTGGCGAAATGCCACCGGATCTCGTGGACGTACCAACAGACTGATAAACTTTGAAATTCGTACGTAGCGCCGTGGAGATAATGAAATGTGAAATGGTCCTTGTCTGGCTGTCAAATTACATAATGCCCTTGTCAACGACTTTATTAAAATTGGCTCGTGTTGGTGGGTTAAACCTGTACCTATCTCAATCAATTCAATGAAACGGATGATGGTAGATAAAGGACTAAACGCTTTAAGATTTTGTTGTAGGTTCTTAAAGATATGGGGCTTTAAACTATGATGTGAATGATCACAAATAATGATGGCATTTGGTTGTGATTCTCTATTAGCTTCATTTTTAGGGTTCCGTACCCAAAGGGTAAAAATGGAACCCTATTACTAAGACTTCGCTGTCCGTCCGTCCGTCCGTCTGTCACCAGGCTGTATCTCAAGAACGGCGATAGCTAGACAGTTGAAGTTTTCACAAATTATGTATTTCTGTTGCCGCTATAACAACAAATACTAAAAACAAAATAAAATAAATATTTAAGGGGGGCTCCCATACAACAAACGCGATTTTTTTGCTCCTTTTTGCTCGATATCAATAATGGCAACAGGTAGGCACTTGAAATATTCACAGAATACTCAGTTATATTCTTCCTTTAATAATAAATAATTAAATTAAAATAGATTTTTAAGGGGGGCTCCCATACAAAAAACGCTGTACTATATTAAGACAATTTAATTGACCCATTATTCATACAAAAGAATACAATTAAGAATGATCATATAGTTAAGCTTGGCATTGAGACAAGAAAACGTTTAGTGTATTGAATGGGCGGACCTTTGCGTAAGATGAAACCAAGCAGGAAGGGATCTCGTTCGTTTCGCTACCTTTCCTACGCAAAGTTTACTAAGCTCCGACACTGACATTTTCTGCATCCAGTTACCATTCACACATGCTCTCGGGAAAACAATAACATGCATACTCGTTTATAAAGAAATGTTTTGTCTAACTAACATCGATTCTTATAAAGACAATATGATGAATTTTACACGCTTTTTATTAGCTTCACCTGTATGTCCAGAATACCCCCTTAATATGTTTGTAACCGACTCCTTTGGACTTCATTTTGACCCACTTCTAACGTTCAGATTTCATTTAAACTTGGTAGACTTATAGAGGACCGGATGAAAATACACTAATTTAATAAATTTATCCCATTATCCTAACAGCTTGGCACAATAGTCAAGCCTTTCTCGCTATTATTTGGACTTCATATAAAAGCGTGTTTTTTTAGTTTTTTTTTACTTTTAAGTGTAACTTCTTCTGAGTCGTTGTGATTTCAAACTCGATGAAACGTAAACGCGTCACGATAAAGAAATAAACACATAAATGTATAGGATAGAATGAGATAGAATACATTTCACAGTATTTTATATTCTCGGTGAAAAAATATCTCGTAGACACTTTTCAGAAATTCTTCTTTCTAAGAAATCTTCCGCCGTGTGTGATTTGCACACACTCTTTAATTTCGTTTTTTAATATTTTCTTTATTTTTTCTCGACTCTTCTCTTGTAACTGCAACTATTTTGTAAATAGCTTATTGCGAATTTCAAAAGTTATACACATTGTCAGCTTTTATATTGAGCTTTAACAAAATAATTCAGATGTTTTTTCTTAATAAATGATATTAATAACGATTGGTTGTTGGTGTAGTTTTCTATTCCTGCTTATGACGAATATTTCTGTGAGTCATACAGATTTTCGTAGGTGTATTGTATTTGTGTTGTGTGTGTTTCTGGATCCCCAAAAGAGGATAATCCTACAACAAGCCCTGAAGATAGAAAGATGTCAAACAAACAAGGTTGTCAAACGCGTAAAGTTTAAATTATAATCGCCATTTTTTTTTCAAAATTCAGTGCAATTTTCTTAACTTTTCTCTCCGTAGCAACCCTCTACAAAATATAAGTTAAGTAAAAAGAAAGAATTACAAGAATTGGTACAGTTTAACTAAGTTATTTATCTCGTTATTTTTTTTCTGTTTTCAATTTTCGTTTTTGTTTTAATTTCATCAAGGATTTCCTCAATGTGTTGTAAAGAGCAGATGATAGTCCTGGCTGTTTTTGTAACGATTCAGCCTGTAACATCCTACTGTTGGGCATAGGTCTCTTTCCCCATGTAGGAGAAGGATCGGAGCTTAATCCACCACGCTGCTCCAATGCGGGTTGGCAGTTGTAACGTTTTTGTAAACGCTCGATAAAAATTTTTACTTTTATTATTGAGATTTTACACCAACCTCGTAAGAAACATTCGTCAGTTTCAATCAAATCCTAGACGTAATAATAAACACCTTCACGATTCCTCACTTAATACAACTATATTTTATCTACTTTAAGGTAGCAAATAATGAAGCAGTATTGATATTGATTTTAATTGATCGACATGATATTGATTGATATCGACGTTTACTAGGTCAGTGATAAAATGTAGGTGAATAAATCATTGGGCTGGTGATCTGTGACAAGCGAAACTGAGCCAAAATAATATGTCTATGTACCAATATACATGTAAAATAATCCGTAATCTGTTTACCTGAACACGTGGAATAATGCCAATTTATTTTACAACCCGTTTGTCGAAAATACTACAAAATTAACAGATTTTTGGAAAGCTTAACTGCTCTGGTGTAACAACCGGTCGCTGCAGTGATGCGAGTAGTTGCCTAAAACACTGACGGTGTGCGGATTCGATTCTCGGGATGGATATTTGTTTTGTACAAATATTTCTTTCCGGTTTGGATGTCTGTCCTTGTGGACAATTGGAAATCTAATGTTGATTTTTATCCTCCCAGGTTAATTCATTAGATATTCTATCACTTAAAAGTCTTAGTATTAAAAAAAAATCATAGGGCATTTCACTTAAATTAATTAGTACTATCATTGATGACCTCTATTAAATACTGACAGCGGTTAAAGTGTAAAAAATAGTAACTCCAAGTTTTGGGTGTCCCCACCGTGCCTGGAAGAGCACGTTAAGCTGTCGCGGTCCCGGTTGTTATCATACATACCTGATAGCTATAGTCACTCATATTTAGGAATATATCCGTCAACCCGCAGTGCAGCAGCTAATTAAGCTCCAATCTTTCTTTTACATGGATAAAGAAGCCTGTGCCCAGCTGTGGGACGTTACAGGCTGAATCGTATTCTGTCGTAGACAGCTGAAGACAGAAACAGAACAGAAACGCATTTATTATTTAATTGATTTTATGCTAAATTACTAAAAGAACCTCAATTCATAACAGTCTCAAAATGCTAATTGTTTAGTTGGCAGAAAATAATATTCCAGGATCCAACACTTCCTAAACCTGGCAAGGTAACTGTTTACAGAGATATACGCAACTAATACAAGTTTACTTTCAGCGAGACGAAATCTGTTTATATGGGATAATGCGCAGTGAAATGTAATTTGGAAGATGATATAACTGTATAAGTTGTGACATTAATATCAGGGCCAGCTTTAGAGGTCTGGAGGCTTCGAGGCAACAAAGGGGTGGAGGCCCCTTGGCCCCAAATTATTTTCCAAATAAAATAGGCATTTAAAAAAAAGTAAAACGCGAAAAAATTTATGAAAGAAAAAATTGTTTACTAGTGTTTACTAGTCTGAATTTGAATTTTTTTCCGAAATCTATTGTGGGGACCCCTCTTTTGTGGAGGCCCCGGGACTGTAGCCCCGGTTGCCCTCCCCTAAATCCGGCCCTGATTAATATATAAGTCGAAAAGGCTTAGTGGATAAAATGTAAACCAATAACAGATCCCAGTTTTAAGTCTGAGCTGGCAACGCTGACTTTGCCAAGAGCTTAAATGTTCGTTAAAAGTCATTTCGTGTTTACCAGTGAATTTTCGCAAGGAAAACTTTACAATTTGAAAGAAATTTTGAGTAATTTAGGTAACGGCAATGAAGTCGACGCGTAGTGAAGTAAAATATTGAACGTACATAGCTTCAACTCTTTTATATCTCTTTTTTTGCCTCACTCACAATTGCTTCATATCCTGAAATAAGCTTTACAGGCTGTAAGAGACCTGAAAGAAACAGTTTTAATTTTATGATGTTTATACTAAAGAGGTAGTGAAATTTATAGATACGATACAATACGTAAAGACCATCAAGTTAAACAATTGCCGATTACGAATGAAAATGGCGAATTGTTGTACTCGTATGTCAACGCCTATTTATCATTAGCAAATGAGCTTCGAAACTTTACCTGTCGTTTCAATACCTGTCAATTGGATTAAGATAATTGTGTTTGCTCGCAAACGAAAAAAAAACCGACTGCAATTACATCGACAAGTAAATACAACGTAATAAGACCAAAAACAGTCAAGTAAATACGCGTTATCAAAGATTACTCAAAAAGTAGTAATCAAATTTCGATGAAATTTAAACAAGATTACATGACAAGTATTAGCTTTTGATTAAAGTAAGAATTATCAAAATCAATAAACCCAGTGAAAATTTATGCGGCTTAATACAACGTAGGTCGACGAAAAAGTAGTCAAGTAAATACGCATTATTGGATATAACTCTAAAAGCCCTTGTCAGATCTCAATTAAATTTAAATGGGACCACATGACACGCGACACCTTTTAATTAAAATAAAATTCATCGAAATCGGTCCACCCAGTCAAAAGTTCTGCGTTAACATACATAAAAAAAAAAAAAAAAAAAAATACAACTGAATTGAGAACCTCCTCCTTTTTTGGAAGTCGGTTAACAAGTTGTTTGACTTTGTTATGCCTTCCCCAATGAAATAAATAAGTTAAAAGCTTATCTTACGTGTGAGGATATTCCTGTGTGCTATAATTTAGGGGCAGATGTGCAACATAAGAGGAGTTTGTCATGGGCGACGTTAAACATTTAACATCAGATGGCACTGTTCACTCGATGCTAAAATAAAAATCTTTTCAAGTCCGTTTCGGATAGAAATTCTATATTGTATAAGTATATATAAAACAATTGCTATGTGGTTACGGCAGTAAAGAATATAGCCACCCCTCTCTTCCCGAGGGTGTCGTAAGAGGCGACTAAGGGATAACGAAGCTCCACTACCGTAACCTTGGAACTTATAAAGCCGACCGATGCGATGGCGGGATAACCATCCAACTGTTGGCTTACACTGACCGAAGATGTTCAGCAGCATCTTCGTTGCGACAAACCCAGCCCTACGGTCACCAACCCGCCTGCCCAGCGTGGTGACTATGGACAAAACACATGAGTACGCGCCATTTTTGGCGCGAACTTGGGGAGGTATGTGTACAGCTGCAGAGGACTGTAATAGGCTGAAGTGATGATGATGATGATGATGATATAAAACAAAGATATCTCCTAATAATAGTTGATGGTAAACGGAAACAGAATGTGTATTCGTCTTATTTATGACGCTAATAGCTAAACCTACGCAACCCTAGTCTCCGGACCACCTGACTCAGTCTCGAGAATAAATAAACTTTGCGTATTCGTTCCATGAACATTATTCTAAATATTTCTAAGATATTTCTACGATGTGTCAAATACAAAATTACAGAATTAAGCACACGGGCGACTGCCGAGATAATCGGAAAGATTTTGACTCATTTATTTTTTTGTATTTCTTAACCAAAATGTGTCCAAAGCTGTAGTAATGGTAAAGGCTGTTACTAAGGTTCTGTTTCAGCAAATTCCTGACAATGTCATATGTCATAATTATTATGGTATCCAGCAGGAAAAAAAATAAATATTTTACCCTTTCATACTAAAACTCCACTCTATTTGTTAAATATTTTTTGTTAATTAGCGAACTGCGAATCCAAAAGTTCTTGTTTATTTGTTAAGTTGAATTGAGTTCTGAAGACTTTGTATATGCTTCTGATAAAACCTTTCAGTAACTTCTGTATGAGATAAATTTTACCAGAAACCGATAGACCAGGCCCCAAAATTCCACTATACAAACATCAGGCAGTCTGTACCACCTTTAACCTAACAGTAGATTATATACGGGGGTTTATAACTACTACTACTAACAGTTATTATCTATAGTAAAAAGCTCATCTAAAATTATATTCTTACAACAGATACTTTCAGTCTAACCATTGAAATTAACTCCACTATATCCAATCATATATTATTTATTATTCATAAAGATTATATTTCATAGTTTAATTACTATTAGATTGGTGCCAAATATATTCCATTAATTATATATTTAAATTACGGTTTGTGTACGGGATTATAATTATCTATAACCAGTTATAATGTTTTTTCGTTAACTCCTCTAGAATTAATCTTCGCAATATTATAATCTATGCTAAAGTTTTTAATAGAATGCTTGATTGTTTCTGTGACCTGAGCAAGGAAAGCCCGATGTTTGTTTAGCGACCTTGGCGAGATGACCCTGGGTAGTCGACGATAACATCTCGTCATCGGAGAAATGGCGTTATCCACTAAAAAATCTTCGGCGTTACCGTTCTATGTTTAGCGGTGTACCGTGCAGGGTATGGAGTCGACCAGTCGCTTGGAAGCCGCGGCCGCGAACACCTCGCAAGCTCCAGCGTTACCGACCTTCGACCACTCTTCAGAGTGAAGTGTGTGACTGTGATTGTGTTCCCTTGCTATCGGACCTCCTTTGTCACTGGACCTTCTGTGTTAAAATCCTCCCACTCAGGTAGGAGTACATTAACGTAAGTTTCAACTGTGCGATATATTTAGCTGAGCTGTTGCGAAATCGTGATTTTTCTCAACATTCACGCTTCGGGTGTAGTGTTTCATACAGCACGTCTGGTTTATTTTGAGGCGTGCGGCGTGGGTGGGTGTTCGCTGTCTGACGTTAAACTCAACAGTATCCGCTACTGAAGAGCCGCACATCTTTGTGGGAACCACGGAATGACCTTGACCCATTTCCACGCCATTTTTTTAAGGATACCAGATCTAATTTCGTATCAATGTCATCTCGCGTACTTGAAACAAAAATTGACAACAATGTATTTTTAATACCATGTAAAAGATTTAGCTCTTGATCTTTACAGACGATTTACAATTTTTGGATTTCTTAATAAACGATCGAGCTATTCGTTTAGTCCTTAATAAGTCCTTTAAAATCATTATGGTATACTTTTATTTTTAATCAGACTATTTATAATAAGCAACTTCGTTTCATTTAGCTGAATTGAGGACCATAATCAATGTCGGTTTATTCTACACTAGCTTCTTCCCACGACTTCGTCCGCGTGGAATAGTTATCTACTTGAAAAAAAACCCCGATTTTGAAACATTCTTCATTGGTTCTCCGCTCCTATTGATCTTAGCATGATGATATATAGCCTATATATAGCCTTCCTCGATAAATGGGTTATCTAATACTTAAATAATTTTTCATATCGAACCAGTAGTTCCCGAGATTAGCACGTACAAGCAAGCAAATAAACAAACAAACTCTTCAGCTTTATAATATTAGTATAGATTTTTTACACAAAATCAGTGCCCAAATATTGACTTTTAATAAAATCTAATAGGTATATTTACAATTAAATTTTAAGCAATCACAGAACTAGCAAATGTATACAAACACACCTTACCTCTTACTAGAAGATAAACATAGTAGATCAGCTGCTGTTTTTGTATACTTTTAGCTACATTGAACTTCATCCTGAATTTGAAGTCCATATCCGGCGTTTTTTTTTTCTTTTTTTTGTAGATTCATCGTCACAAGATTATAGACAGGTAATTAATAAAAATAAATTATACAAATAATAGGCTATAAAACATTACGCTAAGACTCATGGCGGAGGAATAGCAAACGCGGATAGCAATTTATTCTAAACTAACAACATTCATTTTTAATTATATAGAATAACACAAATTGTAGGTATACATTTACGGATAGAAGAATGAGATAAAAAATACATTTTTTTGATTTAGCAAAAATGTAATGAAAATCGAAATTAAATGCTGGTAAAACCATGTAGATCGACCAGACCACATAAAATGATAATGAATCTAATATTGGAAACTTCGTAACGTACGATCACTAAAACGAATAAAAAGCTTGTACTTTATGTGTTTTTAATGTCATTACTTAAAATAAAGTAAATAAATAATAAATCTGTAATCGCAATAATTGTATCCAATATAAACATTTTAAATCATATGAAAATTTTTCGATCCACCGGGATTTGAACCCGCGCCTTCTGACGTGCCGTGTCAGCGCTCTGCCAATTAAACTATTGATCCACATCTAGCTGGGTCGAAATTCTTGATATGATGATTTTTATTTTTGGTTTTTAGGTTGTATCCAATACCTATATATTACAAACAGCAAATGAAATATTTTTAATTTGCAAATATTTTAAGGTATTTTTTTCATGCATCATGTGCAACAAATTTGAATTATTTAAGATAGCTTCTACAAAAGCTTTATTCTTAACAACATTCCCGATGTCGCAATCCTGGGATTGGTGCCATTGGAGTGAAGAAATCTCGTTACCATCGATGTCAAATCTCTTTCAATAAACCCTGCTTCATGTGTTGATTTATTATGGATAGATTTAGACATTTTTTTGTAAAATCTTGACCATTTGAGTTGTTTACCGTAAAGAGTCCCAAGTAAATTATATTTTAATCATAAAACATTACTTATAAAGTTAAAACTTGAGC
Source organism: Melitaea athalia (assembly GCA_905220545.2). Classification (NCBI taxonomy): domain Eukaryota; kingdom Metazoa; phylum Arthropoda; class Insecta; order Lepidoptera; family Nymphalidae; genus Melitaea; species Melitaea athalia. The sequence continues at coordinate 23,122,312 of HG992178.1, forward strand.
TTATTTATAATAATCGAGCAATCCCAAGAGTTATTAAACTGGATATGAGAATAGAGCTGGATTCGTAGAAGAAAGTTGTTACTAAACACAACCACAAAAATTGTCAATAAACCTATTAATACCATGTACTTTGTTTACTTTCGCGTATTGTCTTGATTGGCTTGTTTCACTCACACTTCAGCCTATCACAGTCCACTGTTGGACATAGGCCTCCACAAGTTCGCTCCCGAAATTATGACGCGAACATATGTGTTTTGCCCATAGTCACAACGCTAGGCAGCGGGCTGGACGTGACCACAGGGCTGGCTTTATCGCACCGAAGACGCTGCCCGTCTTCGGCCTGTGTATTTCAAAACCAGCTGGATGGTTACCCCGCCATCAGTGGGTTTTTTAAGTTACAAGGTGGTAGAGGAACTGTGTTATCCCTTAGTCGCCTACGACACCCAAGGGAAGAGAGAGGGTGGCTATATTCTTTACTGCCGTAATCACACAGCCGTTGCTTAATCTTTAAAGAACTGAACCCTTGCAGTAAGCATTACCTACTTTAGCACTTAAGACTAATTCTACTAATTACTGACAAAATTTATCCACGCATAAGTTATTGATAGTCATTATCAACAGTGAATAGAACACATTCTTATGGCCTGTAATACCTCAACTTATAACTTTTGGAGTCACAAGCGTGAAGCGGTTAGAAATATCTAACAGGTAGATTGAAGTTTGATGGTGTAAAAGAAATTATAGCATAAACTTTCATATCTTTGATACGTTAAATAACTTTATAAAAACATGTTACGACAAGTTTCTACGATTTGTATAGCCTTTTATTATAGTTTAACTATCTCATACTTTATTCAATCATTAAATTTTTTTATTAAACTCATAAATGATTATCAAAATAATGTAGCTAAACAAGTGAAATTTCCTTTGATAAATATTTTTCTCAAAATATTTCGTAGCAGCGACGACGTAATATGTCAAGGTGGTCTAAAAATAGTGAACTCGTAACAGATGATGTTTTGATCCATGAATAAGAATTGTATGGGTTTTAATCCCAGTTAGAATTTTACTTAACGCTTTATTTTGGGTCAATATAGTATACAATTCTAGCAAAAATATGTTCAACTCTAAAGTTAAAAGTTCATGTACAGGTTTTTTCTTCCGTTGCAGACCAAATGCGTCTTACTTTTACGGAGATGTCTATGGATTAGATGAACATAAATGGGTATGTGTGTAAATGGATATAGATGATTAGATGAACATTGTATCCAAATCGCGTCTTTTTAAACCTTGCTCTTACTCAGCTTCTGTAGATTTTTCTAAAATATGTTTCGTTATATAAACATGTGAAAACTTATACAAATAAATTTTGGGTATTTATAATAATAACGTGATTTTTTTACTTCGTAGTGACAAAGTTCGTTGGTATTAAATATGCTTGAGCATAATTTAAGTATTTTCCAAATAATCCGTTATCTTAAACAATACCAATAATATTAAACGAAAACTTAAGAAGTTCTAAATTTCGGCAAAACCTTTTGACAAATCAAAATTATTAAAATAAATTGTTATAATAAGATGTACCAATTTATTTTGCCTACTATAGGTTTTTTACCTTTATGTAATGTAAGCTAGAGCATTATACAAACCTTAGTGGTTTTCTTTTGCTGCTTGTAATTGTGAATTTTTACATATTGTTTCTCTATTTGATAATTAAATAAGCAAATCAAAGATCTTTGATTGTTTTCTGGATATATTTATTAAATTATAATATACAAAACAAAATTAAAACTCCCTGAAAGAAGTGCCCTAATAATTAACCATTTTTTTTTAACTTTTCAGATCTACGATACTAATGTAAAATTTTATAAGAAAGAAACTTGGTTTGCAAACGATGAAGATTTGAGCTGAAAGTTAACAAGGGCCGCAAAATTTACCCATTACAAAGTCTATACAAAAAGATAGTGTAACGAATCACAGAAAATCAAATTAGGTTTTCCTTAGGAATATTAGTCTGTAGTCTGTCATTATAATTATTTGATTCGCTGCCAACTAATATTGAGTAATGAGTATTTTCATGATGAAACACTTTTGTTATCAATTAAATTGCAATCATTATGGAATTATTACTTTAGGTTGTTGTAACAGTTTTATTTATAATAAGTTTGTTTGCTTAAGCACCGTTGTGTAAAGTCTGTAAAACTTGCGTGGAAAGATTAAATTTCTTTAATTTATACGATCAGTCTTGATAAATTTTCGTAAAATTTTTATTTCTTTTGCTTATCGCGTAATTCAAAATAAGCATATATCTATGCATATGATTATATTTCAAGTTGCAGAATTTATGATTATTAACAAATTATGTACCTTATTATGAAGGTGGTAAGGAAAGCTAAAAGACTGCCTTCAATAAGATGTTTCATAAACGATTTAATTATCTTACAATTCTAGTGAATGGCAATGAACTATTTTGAAATATCGTAACTTTTTTTCAGGCTTTGGCAGATAAACTTGGTGACGACAAAGGCTTAACGGAGCACCTCAAGCTTCCCATCCAAAGGATCAACGATTACCAACTTCTTTTAAAGGTAAAGTTGACTTTGAACTTTTATTTTATTTATTTATTTTTATTTATTTACACTTTCGCACACCAGTACAAGGTTTTTAACAGTATGACAAATGATATATAAAAATAGAAGTTGCATCGGTGGCAACAGGCGGCCTTATCGCTAATATACAATGATCTCTCCAGGCAACCTTTGAGCAGAGGACTAACTAAGGAGATTTATTTATTTTTGGGACCTTTTATTATTTTGTTTTGATCATCAATTCTGACGATAAGCTGTTAAATCGCTGTCAATATTTAGTTTACTTTATACTTTGCCAAAAATTTTAATGCAGTTTTTAAATGTAGCGAGTTGGTCTTACGTATGCTAAATTGTGCTGAACAAATACCGCTATCAGCAATGTTGTTTATTGCGCGCCGAACAAAGATCCCAAAATATCTTTTGTGTATTAACGTGTTTGAAACAGTGAATTTAGTACGACGTTACAATCAATTCGAATTTTGGTACGGTCAATAAAATTTTAGTGCATTTGATTCACGAAAACGGAATCTTGCCCTTTCATTCATAAAGGAAGCATATACGAGTTGAAATGAATGATTGCATTTTATACCAAAACAAAATCCCAAAAATGTTTTGACAATTTTGCAGGAATTAGTAAAATACTCGAAGCGTCTCGGCGACGATTGCACTGATCTCCAGAAAGCCTTAGAACTATTCCTCGGGGTTCCAACACGCGCCACTAATAACATCTTCATCGCTAGCATCGAAGGATACCGCGGGAATATTTACAAGCTTGGTAGATTGCTGACCCACGACTGGTTCACTGTTGATTACGACGGAGAACCCAAGAACCACTACGTCTTCCTTTTCAAAGCGAGGATCTTAATTTGCGAAGTTCAGAAAATTGCAGAAGACAGATCTATCTTTGTCCTCAAACACATTATCAAGGTAGGAAAAACAGTTATTCTAAATTAACTTTGTGATTCAGAAACCTTGGCACATATTTTATTTGAAGTTCTAAATTAGCGATGTAGTGTAAAAATCAAAGATTTTTCAAGGCTGTCTATATTTTATCTTGCACACATTGCTTGCACACCTTAATTATTTTTAAAATCATTTATTTGGATTAAATATATATTTTGTAACATATTTTTTTAATAAGTTGTTTTTTTTAATCTTCAGCTCCCAGAGGTTGAAATTAAAGATCATCCAGATACTACTAAGTTTGAACTCTATCAAAAAGATCCACCATTAGTTTTTAAATTTAAAGCTCACAAGGAGTCAGTGAAGACTGCTTGGTTACGGGAAATCCGACAACACGCCAGTGATCTTGGTAAGTTAACATGAAGTAAATCTTTTTTTCTATCTTATCCTTTTTTTAATCTATCGCTTGACGACGAATTTGTGCAGCGGTCACAGCACTGGTTCTGCCATACAGATGTTTGCCCTGGTCTAGGCGTTTGTGCTTGTGTATTGTGTGTTTACGGACCCCTGATACAGTAGTTAATCATGGTGGGGGTTGTTGAGTGTGAGGCATTTATTTATATTTATGTAGATCTATACATAAAATATATTTATTATTTCATAGTAATACAATTATTAATAGTATACCTTATAATTTCTTTTTCAGTCGCTCTAGCAGAACACGCAGCTGACGATTTACAAGTACTACCACAAGAAGAAATAGTAGAGGAACATCCAGAAGAGAAAAGAAAAAGAGAGTCAGAAGACCAAGTTGAGGAGAGGCAAGAGAAAAAATCCCGCGTTGAAGATCTTGAAGTCACGCAAGTTACTTCTAGAGCAGAATCGCTTCAGATTCTTAAAAGTAAACGAAAAGCGTCTTCTGAAGGGGAGCAAGCGATAAAAATATCTAAAGGTGAAGTAACAGAAGTATCATCGATCACAGAAGTTCAAGAAGCACAGGGTAGTGTAAGCGTTATTGAAAACGAAGTCACAACTAATTTAGAATCTAAATCATTTGTGACACAAATCAGTGAAAAGGAATTGGCCACATCTCAGTCACAAATAAGTCAACAAACAGTTGTTGAATCTAGTAATAATTTGGTTTCCCAAGTAAGTACTCAAGAGAAAACCACTGCTTTAGCGGCTGAAGCCACTCAAAAAGAACTTGTCCAGTATAGTAATGGCACAAGTGAGATAGCCGTGAAAGGTGAGATAAAAGCTAAATCTTCACCTGAACAAACTGCTAATCTCATTCTTGAAGATTCTTTCGCAGCAGAAAATAAAGTAACTGAAGAAAAATTTGTGAAAGAATCTGTTACTTACAATCGTCAAGTAACTGAGACAAGTGAAATCAGTCAAATAGCTGAGGTAACTCAAGAAAAGGTCCAAGAGAAAACATCAACACCAGAAGTTGAATCTGTATCTAACACAAAATCATTAGACGTCAAGTCTTCTGAATTATCTACTTCAGAAACAGTCCAGACTGTGAAACAAGAAAACGCAGCAGAAACAACATCGGCAAAAGAAGAAACGAAGGAACCTTTTCTGAAAAATCTATCTGTAAGCTTAACTGCAGAAAGTACTGCAGTTGAAGAAAATTTACAACAAGTCGTTGAACAGGCTCAAAAATCTATTTCTTATAGTCACCAAACATCTAAAACTTCCGTCGAAGGATCAAAAAATACAGAAATATCGGAAGTACAGAGTGAACAGAGTGTAGAAAAGGGAAATAATTTAGAAACTGCGACCTCAGAGGCTGTCGTTAAAGATACCCATTCATCTATTTCTCGAAAAGATTCAGCAAAATCTATAAGTAACGCAAAAGCTGAATCTGAAGGTAAAGAAAACATCAAACCCGTTAGTGATTTGACAGAGAAAAGTGTTGACAAAAGTCAAATTGAAACAACACAAAACGGAAAAACATCAGAATTTCGTAAAAGCGTCAAATCTAAAAAAGCCGGAAAAATTGAAGTTTTAGAGAAGAGTGAAGAAAACGTAGAAGAAAAAACAAAAACAACAACAGAGACATCTGATCAAGTGACAAGAGTCGATCAAACTGCAGAAGAGTTGGGACAAAAAGTTTCAGAAAGTGGTCAAACTGTAACGACAGGAGAGTCTGTAGAGACAGTCTTAACAAAGAGTCAAACTGTAACCGCGGAGGAGGAAGACGGAGAGATGTCGAGATACAGCCGCAGTTCGCGGCTTTCTGGAGGTAAGAAAAAAAAATGCTTTCTATATAAAATAATACAGCGTACTATGTTATTCGCTAGGCTTTGTTATGACAATTCCAGTCCAAATTGTGTAACAGTTTGTCGCGAGATATTCGCGAAAAATACGTATTTACACACATTTACGAATGCCTAATTCAATTTTAAATTGAAATGACATATTATATTATTTGAAATTTTATAGACCTACAATATAGTTCTCGTATAATTCTTTGAATTCATTAATAAATGAAACAATAAGGACAGAAACAAAAAAAAATCAACAGATATTGTTTTTTAGCATTTTCAGTATATAATTATATATGTCGGTACCTGCGCTGTTCTCGATATTCACCTACCGTCACTCATTCTATTACTCGAGTCATTCTAACGTGTAAAAGAACTCTTTACTCGAGTAATAGAATGAGTGAGGGCAGGGGAATATCGACAACAGTGCAGGTACCGACGTAAATATTTTATTACATTATATCGATCGCTCCTAAGTATACTGAGTCAACTCTACTTCTAATAACTTTACAGGAAGACGATAAGAAGAGCGTAAGGTTATATTTAAAATGTTAACACAATCAAGAAAAAATAAATAATCATTTTGAATAAAATATATTGATAGCCTTCAACAGTGTTAAATAAAATTTATATTATTTTATTAATTTATGAGATATTGTAGATACATTAGTGTACGTCGACTATTTGTTTCTTAAAAATGGATCAACTACCACTTATATTTTTATACGTCGTGTGATTGAATTTACGTTTTGTGTAAATATTATTTAGTAAGTGCAGTAAAATTTATTTTTACATACTTATTAAATTTTTTATGTGTTACAATTTCTCTGATATCCATTATTTTTATTAAGATATTAAAAGTTGACTCACTATACATGGACATAATTTCAAAAATAATCAATCCTTATATTGGATCAAGTTTATTACAAAATAGGTAAAGTAATTAAAAAATCCTTTCATTGTTCAAAACTTTAATTTTTATTAAATTATCACATAAAGGAATTAGTAACCTTAACACAAATTTCAAATTTTCATAAAATTAACAATGCTAGAAATAGGGAAACAAAAATAGAAAAATATTTACTGTTTCAATTGCACATTGCCTTATATTAAAAAATATTAATTGCTTGAAACCACAATTATTTATAAACAATACCTACTTATAATGAAAATCACCACACATCACTATCACAATCATTTTTCAATTTTTTTTTCTGAAACAATATGTACTATTTCTTCAAATGTCTATATCTCAGCTCGTCGATACTACATTTATTTAAAAAAAATTTAATGATCGTTTCTAGACCGTGTAATAAAGGTTTCTGCGAAGTTACAACAAAATGTAGTGTTGTGGAGCAGAGATATATACATTTGAAGAAATAGTACATAGGCATTGTCTTCAAAAAAAAAAATTAAAAAAAAAATTGAAGGGGTTGGGTATCCCCTTTGAAATTTTTATGATCGTTTCTAGACCGTCAAATAAAGGTTTCTGCGAAGTAACTACAAAATGTAGTGTTGTGGGGCAGAGATATAGACATTTGAAGAAATAGTACATAGGCATTGCTTCAGAAAAAAAATTAATATAAAAAAATAATTGAAGGGGTCGAGTATCCCCTTCGAAATTTTTATGATCGTTTTCAGACAGTGTAATAAAGGTTTTTGCGAAGTTACAACAAAATGTAATGTCGATGAGAAGAGATATAGACATTTGAAAAAATAGTACACAGGCATTGTCTTACAAAAAAAATAAAAAATAAAAAAACATTGAAGGGGTTGCGTATCCCCTTTGAAATTGTTATGATCGTTTCTAGGCAATATAAGAAAGGTTTCTGTGAAGTTACAATAAAATGTAGTGTTGTCGAGCAGAGATATAGACATTTGAAGAGTTAATACCATAGTCCTTGTCTTAGAAAAAAAAAATTAAAAAAAAATTGAAGGAGTTGAGTATCCCCTTTGAAACTTTAATGATCGTTTCTAGACCATGTAATAAAGGTTTCTGCGAAGTTACAACAAAATATAGTGTTGTTGAGCAGAGATATATACATTTGAAGAAATAGTACATAGCCATTGTCTTTAAAAAAAATAAAAATTTAAAAAATATTGAAGGGGTTGAGTATCCCCTTTGAAATTTTAATGATCGTTTCTAGAACGTGTAATAAAAGTTTCTGCGAAGTTACAACAAAATGAAGTATTGTGGAGCAGAGGTATAGACATTTGAAGAAATAGTACATAGGCATTATCTTTGTAAAAAAAATTGAAAAAAAAATTAGTGGTTAAATTTTTTAAATTTTTTTTCTAATCTTTCCTGTTATCATAAATGACCTTTGTTTTAAATTTTAACCTTGTTTTATGCATAGAAACATAGATTTTTTTAGCTTTTATACCGAATCAACCTCCTTTTTTGGTTTTTTAAATTAAAAAAAAATAATAGAAGTGGTGGTATTTATCCTTTGGATTTTTTCCCATAGATAGATGATATAAAGATACTAATTTGTGTAAAGTTACAAATTAATCTGTTGCTTAGAACCTGATAAGGAAGCAGTTATAGGTATAGTGGCTACTAGTTTTAGCGTCATTCTCATTAAGTAAATGATAACTCTTCTAAACCTAGTACCCATTCCTACTTTCTATCCAATTATAGCTTCAAATTTAAATAAAAGCAAGACAAATGAATATTTACGTAGGTAACGATATCAAAAAGTACGCAATCAACTCCACACTCCGCGACGAATCGACTGGAATCGACGACGAATACTGAGCCAGTTGAAACTTGCACCAAAATTGCCGCGTTCGCGTCTCGCGTATACTGGTATCGTGTACTTGACTCAGTGTACTATGTGTAAAATAAATTAACTATGTATTTGATCCAGTGTACGCCATTTTTTCTTCGTTATTTATAGGGATAAAAATTTTATTTTAACACAGGTAGAAAGGAAATGAAGTAAATGTTATTAATATCTTAAAAAATGAAATTATCGAAATTTGTTAGTTGACTCAGTATACTTAGGAGCGATCGATATGTAATTAAAACGTAACACAAAGATATATTTATTTATATGCTTAATTGATTAATGAATACAATTATTTCACAGAGTACTCCAGCAGCAGCCGTAAGTTATCAAGTGGCGGACGCTATGAATCATCTCATGATTCTTCTGGCGTTTCTTCTTATCGACGCGAAAGTGGCTCGCACCTAGAAAGTTCATTGTACGAGGCTGGAGGTGCTGTTGAAGGGTCAGCCTCTTCGAGATATGAGTCTAAGTACTCCTCCAGCAGGATCGATGGCGGTTCTAAGTACGGTATCGAATCCAGCTACGATACCAAGGCGGGATCTAAATATGCCATAGAATCATCACTGGAATCTGAGAGCAAGTTGGATAGTATCGCGTCTAAGTACGGTATCGGTTCAAACTCTGAAGCTAAAGTCGAGGGAAGAAGCAGTAAATATAGCATCGAAACTAGTTATGATGGCAACACCACTGATACTACCAGCAAACTTGATAGTATTGCCTCCAAATATGGCTTGGGATCTAATACTGAGACTGTTGTCGAAGGACGATCCTCCAAGTACACTGCTGAAGCCAGCTATGACGGTAACTTTGAAGACACCACAAGCAAGATTGATAGCATCGCTTCTAAATACGGACGTAACTCAATCACTGATAGCGCCAAGATCTCAAGCCGCTCTACTAAACTAAATATCGAGACCAGCTATGACGGCGATATCAACGGAGAAACCAGAATTGAGTCGAGTTACACGAAGATCAAGAATGGTGACAAAACTACCGAGAAAAAATACTCCAAGACAGCTATTTCTAACGGCTCCGTTACAGAGGAGCGTGGATCAACCAAATCAATCTCGAAATCAGAATCCTACGATGGCAAACCGATTTTCACCAAGACCCTCGAAGGCCAAAACATCGAGCGTAAGTCGATGACGCATATAAACACTACATGTTAGAAGTAGACACAACTTAGAGCTTGTACATATGCTTTTAGAACTTACACACACACACACACATATGCTAATAACGCTTCTATGTTCCCGCTTAAGAATTTTTGCGGACACAAATTCAACCATGAAATGTCGAATTTGTCTCGTACGAATTCTCCGCGTAATCGTAGTTTGGATCCCCAGCTGGCGAAAACGCGATCTTCGAATGCGCGCTGCAGGAAGACGACGTGAAGGTGACATGGCTGAAGGACAACAAACCGTTCAGCGATAGGCTGATGGACCGGGTCGTAATGCGGGACCGGGAAGGGAGCTACCGCCTCGAAGTTCTACACTGCAGGGAAGACGACTCGGGCGTGTATACCGCTAGAGCGGAAAACGTAAAGGGCAACGCACATTGCACCGCTCAGTTAGTGGTCCATGAGTGTGAGTTCTCTTTCCTTACGCGCTGATTGAGTCAATTGATTTTAGAATGAATATGGTTTTCTACAAATATCAACAGTTTCGAATACACAAGAGATTTTTTATTACTAATTACATTTATTGGTACTTAACGGTATCTGTTTTCTTAGTTCATATTCTAAAATCAATTATTACCATTACATTATGAACAAAATATAGAATTTAGTATATCTAAGTATTTGATAGAAATAGTTAGATTTGATCACAATAACGCATGTCTTCGGCAATCATCATTAAATCATCGTAAAGCGTATAACAAGGTAGACCTTTTCTCTGTGTATAATTTTCCTTGTTCTGGCCACTGAACTAGCTAGCTATGTTAGAATTATGCATGCAATTGTATCATACGTTTTTAATAACTATATTTTGTTCTGTTACCGTGACGTCACGTTAAAATCTCTAATCCGTGTGACAAACATTTAAAATTTCTAATCCACTTTAAACAATTATAGTGACACCAGAGGAAAGAAAACAAAAGAATGCTCTCAACGCGCCTTATTTTCTGGTCGCGCTTAAGGATACTGAAATTATGATGAACACTTACCTACGATTCATGGTCAAGGTCAAAGGCAACCCTAACCCTGAGGTCAAATTGTAAGTAGCATTCAGCTGAACATACATTTCTGTAATTATAAATACAACGTTGAAACTCTAGACTGAGACTGTCCGATAATTTAGTAGTGACATACATAGTTAAGTAAAAGATCGCTCTTCTAGCGATAAGACTGGCTTTGTACATGTTCCTTAGTTGTTTTGATTTTGTTGTGTACAATAAAGAGTATAAATAAATAAATAACAAATAAGTAAGTAAAAATAATGACTCAATAGGCGCCAAGATAGTTTCTATAGAGAGTCTATCCAAGATAGTATCTATTTAATAATCGATACTTGCCTATTTTAATCAGTAATATTACTGTTTGCTGAATACTATTAAGGTTTACTTTAAAAGTAGGTAATTTATCAAATTAAACCATTAGTAATAAAATGCGAAATGTTAACTCAAATTAACCAAAGACCCAAGAAATATTGTGCATCGATATTAAAAAATGGTCTGAAAATTTTCACACATTTTTTACTTAATGCCAATTCGAAATATGATTCAAATTAAATAAGATACTTAAATTTAAATAAAAATAATAATAAACGCTTCACACTCAACGGCCCCCAGTAGGATTTTCTCGTGTGTCGGGAGTCCGGAAACACACACAATACACAAGCACAAACGCCCAGACCACGACAAACATCTATATGGCCAACACAAATGTCTGTCATTAGCCGGGATCGAACCCGCTACCGCCATCGCAACAGCCAGTGCTGTGACCACTGCGCCAACATGTCTTAAATTCCCGTTTATTCATTAATTTGACAAATATGCGTTTTTTTTACGACATTATTAGAGCAGAAGTTCCTTTTGGCCGTGTGGGCTCTTTACAAGAGAATACAACCAGCGTCATTTTGCGACGCCAGTACATGCCTATTATAGTGACTAAAAGACATACGACACGAGGTGGACCGACGATCTGGTCCGGGTCGCGGGAAGCCGCTGGATGCGTGCTGCGCAGGACCGATCGTCGTGGAATGCATTAGGGGAGGCTTATGCCCAGCAGTGGGCGTCCGTGAGCTGGCATGATGAAAAGACATACCCACTTAGAGTAAACATAATTCACCAAATATTTCCAGCTACCGTGACGGTAAGGAGATTAAGTTATCGTCGTCTGAGGATCGCGTCACCATCGTACGTACCCTCGCCGACCGCGGTTGCTACGAGCTGGTGATTGCCGATGTACAGACTCAGGACGCTGGTCGCTACTCATGCCGCGCCATCAATGAGTATGGCGACGTCACTTCCGAGGCCCTCGTCACTGTTGTCGGTAAGTTTTCGATGCCAATGACTGAGTCAATCTATCGTCAATTAGTTGTTGCTACCTTGACATTTATCAATAATAGCTTTGAGACTTGTATTGATGGGATTTCAAAGTCTATGGTTATATTTTATGTCTTTTGACTTTACAGACGGTGATTTGATTTTTTTTTTTAATAGTGATATTTTGGAGATATTTTTTAATGTTTTCGAATGAAAAACAATGATAATGGGTACAAATCTATACTAATATTGTAAATCTCAAGAGTTTGTTTGTTTGTTTGTTTGAACACGGTAATCTCTGGAACTACTGGTCCGATTTGAAAAATTCATAAGATGTTAATACCAATCGGAGCGGAGTCTAACAAACTATTAACTACTTTTATTCTAAAAACTATTTACTTTTTACGTTTTCGTATGTTTTATTGAACTTTTTATACGTTGCCTCGATTTTTGTACATGGGTCAATTAAAAAACATTTAGGTATCTAGCAGTACTTTTATTTCAAAATTGTTTAGTCTCGACCTCGAAATTTCTTTCCATGAATGGTGAAATAAACTTATTTTGATACTTCGAACTGATGACTTTTATAGGAACCACCTAAAAGTTTATAGCGAAATTCTTGCTAGGCGCCCGTTATTACATGACTGACATACATATGTCTCGTAACACAGATCTTGCAAGGATGTTTGGACGTGATCCAATGTTTGTTTATGAGATAGTTACGATCTATATATAATTGCGGCTAAATTGGTGCCGCACGGGATGATTTAAATGTTATTTTGTTATCTGCGAATGTGATGCGGTACTACGGGACTACCTTAAAGTATTGAAGTATATTTTTTTTCTAAAAATGACGTCTGTTTCAGACGATAAGAACATATTTGGTGAATTGGCCCCGGGAGGAGAAGGTCTGCTCGCGAAAGGAGAGAAACCCACATTCACATGGAAGAAGGACGGTGAAAACTACGACCCTGAAGAGAGGTTCAAGGTTTGTGTATATTATACAACTCATTTTAATACAGCATATCTCTACCAGTAGTCAAGCAAGAAACTAATTTTGTGATATCTTTCATCCAAGAAAGTTCAAACTGATAAAATGTAAGCTCCAATCGAAAATAGTGATAGAAACTAAACGTACCTTTCTCAAATAATAAGTCCCATACATAAATAATCCATTTTTGAAACCTTAAAGCTAGTTTCCAGACTAGAGTAGCTCTTCAGAAACGACATTAATTTATAATTATTCTTGACTGTGCTCTCGCTCGCGTGTTGTGTAACTGCGCGTCCCGGACGCGTGACATTGACGTGAAACGTCACAGCTGGTAACGATGTCTTGCACCTATCCTCTATATTTTATTACTAGCTTCTGCGCACGACTTCGTCGGCGTGGACTCCGCTCCTATTGGTCTTAGCGTGATGACACATAGCCTATAGCCTTCCTCGATAAATGGGCTATCTAACACTGAAAGAATTTTTCAAATCGGCCCAGTAGTTCCAGAGATTACCGCGTTCAAACAAACAAACAAACTATTCAGCTTTATATATTGGTATATATATCAAAGAGATTTCAACCCATATATTGACTCATCACGATATCTGTGGAACCATAAGGAGTAAAGACTTGAAATTTGGTAGGAATATTCCTTTCGCCGAGTAGAGGTCAGCTAAGAACGGATTTTACGAAATCCACAAGAGGGGGTTGCGGGGGTTAATAACATATATGGCAAAACAACGTTTGCGGGGTCAGCTAGTATATGACAAAATACAATTAGACTAGGTTGAACCTCTTGGAATTTTATCCTCTGAGAAGTTTTATCTTACATCTCAGCTGTTAATAAATATTAGATACTGATTCAAGATTAAAGATTTTTATTTTCAATGTTTTTAGATTGATAAGCAGTTCTTTGCCTCGCTCAAGGTTGTAAAAGAATGTCAACTTATTCTTATTGTAATGTTTTTGTGATAACAACGTCACTTTTTCGTATTGTATTATTTTGAGTAAAACATGTAATATGTTCCAAACCCTACAATAGGTGTTGCTTGGAGACGATGAAGACTCGTTGGCGCTGGTGTTTCAACATGTCAAGCCGGAAGACGCTGGTCTCTACACATGTGTTGCCAAAACCAGCACTGGAAATATTTCCTGCTCAGCCGAGCTGACGGTACAAGGTATATAAACACATTTGATATCACGATTTCTTTTTTTTTTTTTGTAGTTTATTTTATATATAACTACATAGATAAATAATAACAAAATGAATTAGAAAAACTTTTTAATTTTTTTTACGCTACCAATTACTGCTTTTAATATAGGATAGGTTAATCTTAATAACTCATTAAAACTATAATCTCATTTTTGCACTACTTTAACCAAATCTCATTAACAATAAGCCTAACTCTTAGGTGCTGTGAACATCCTACACCGTGAGCCACAGAAGCCGCAGCTGGTGATTGAGCACCGTGAAGCCATCGTCTCCAGCGGAGGGTCAGCGATGCTGGAGCTGGTCTGCAAGGGCTACCCCAAGCCTACTGTCGTATTCAAACATGAAGGCAAGGTTATAGAAGCTGACACTAGACATAAGTGAGTACTAAAACTTATTATTTTTTTATACAACTACGTCGGCAAACAAGCGTACGGCTCACCTGACCTGTACCTCCAAACCCCCCCCCCCTCCACCCTAGGAGTTCTGATCAACTTAATCACCACAATAGCAAAACACTGCTTGAAAGCAGTATTATTTAGCTGTAATGTCGAGGCACTTCTCCACTTACTCCAGATTTTGAGCAGGATATTTCGTGCTGTGCCCTACCTCAGTAATATACTCGTAATATATACGAATAAGTTAAATTAAAGTCTTACTATTAAATTTTTTTAATATCGACAAAAAACCATGTGAATGGTATAAACACTATTTTACATTCACATTTATTAAATTCGCCAGTCATCACTAATATAAACAAAATGCCACCAACTACAAAGTTGTTATGGACAAGAAGTACCAGTATCTCAATTTTCTTGAAAATAATATCGGCAATTCTTCCCAAGGTTCCTCCATGAAGACGACGAGAGCATGTCCCTGGTTATCAAGAACGTGACGTCAGCAGACGCCGGCGAGTACCACGTGACCGCGTCCAACGACCTCGGCGAGGACACGACCATCATGAACCTCGTGGTCAAGGCTCCGCCCAAGATCAAGAAAAAAATAGAAAACCAGACTTGCATGGTAAAATATAAATGATAACTTGTACTGAAAATTCCAAGTATTTATTGTTATGTTGGTAAAAAAAAGTGTATGTGTCAGTTCCGACGTACGACTGGAGTTTACTTCTTCAGATCGACTGTCTAAAAAGGCACAAAAAAGGCTTTGGCTTTGGCCACAAAATGGTAAATAAACTAATTAAATAACGCCATCTGTCGGTCGATCGATGCCGTTATTAAAAAACGTCGTCGTCTATCGACGACGTTTTCTTAGTTTCTGATAGATGGCGTTGGAGCAAAATAATATTTACGCCTGAAAAGTGAAAGGCAAAAAAACGTAACGAGGTCATTCATTTAATAGATTTTACATCTCATATTTTTTTCATACCGGATGCCTTATATGAAAATTGATTCTTAAGGACTAAACTTCAAAAATTGAGAAAATGAATTTTGGAAAAAATATAGCGCATATAAGGTAAAGAATAAGTTCGCCTCGTAAATTGATATTAAGTAGTAACATAGTATAGTAGTAAACATAAAGATATTTGCCCCAGGCTGGTTCCACCCACGAAGTCATCATCGAAGTTGAAGGCACACCATCTCCTGATGTCACCTTCTATAAGGACGGTGTCGAGATCAAGTCTTCAGAGAGGATCACCATCGTGAAAGAATCAGAAGAGATTTACAAGATCATCATCAAGGACACCAAGTTGACCGACACTGGATCTTATTCTGTTGTTGCCAAGTAAGTTAAGTTTTTGTTTATTAGCATTTTAATAGAACAGTTTCAATCTATCAATATGAAATATCTTATGAACTGTCGTATAAAACGTTGAAACTTAGAAAGAAGACTTAAGTCTTCTAAACTATTTTAAATGTATTCTGTTGTTTGTTTATTTTAGATATAACAAACGGTATTTCGTACCTGAAGATGAATGAGCTCTAGTGGGCTATTCTAGGCACCTAAAATAAAATTTTGAAAGTTCTTAGCTGCTCACTACTACTAACTTTTTAAATATAGTCAATCTAGATTAAACTCTGATAGCTTTATAATTCAATCTTCAATCAACATCAATAAAAGTTAAGAGAGGCAAACGGCATCGAAGCAAAGTTAATTTACCCAAAAGAATTTATAGCATAATAAAAATATGTTTGAGTTATTGTGTCACAAACTAGCTACTATCGAATATTGAATAATACAAAATGACCATCAATGATTCAATATTACAAATCTATTATATATACAGTATTTTTATCACGCTTGTTTGTCTTAAAATTTAAAGGAACGAGGTGAACCAGTGTTCGGACTTCTGGCAGTGGCATGTGACGTCACCGCCGAAAATCTTAAAGAAGCTGGGCGAGGATCGCTCTTGTGAAGAAAAGGAGAGCGTCACCTTTGAAGTGCGCACTGAAGCTGAACCCGCACCTACTGTCACTTGGTATGAAAACAATAATGATAGCTCTACTTTTCTTAAAAAAAATTTTTTTTTATTATATTGTTAGTTAAGATAGAAAGGGAGAGAATTACGTTTCGTATATTATTGAAGAAGCAACTAAAGAAGTTTTACACTATTATATATTTCACCACCCGTATAAAAATCTTTATAAGTGTGAAAGTTAAAACTCAGTAAGTGTTATACTTGTGCATATTATATACATATTCATTAAAATTGCACCAAGGAAATTTTGACCCGTATAGGAAATTAGATTTCTAAGAAAAATTATTTAGTTTTTTTTTTTTTTTACTTTTGAAATTGCTGTGCTTAATTAAGTATTCCATAACTTTTCCATTGATTTAGAAAACAGAAAAGCCCAAATCTAAGATTTTTTTCAAAATTATTAGATTGAGATTTCGTTCAGTATTGTTTTGACACATGTAAGAATATTACGAAATACGACAATTTCAAAGAATTGGAAGAGCGAGAATTGCTTGTTACCAGTGCAGGAGATTATAGTTGTGTATTTTTATTATATTTTTAGGGTTCCGTACCTCAAAAAGAAAAAACGGAACCCTTAAGATCACTTTGTAGTCCGTCTGTCTATCAAGACCCTTTTTCTCAGGAAAGCGTTTAGGTATCAAGCTGAAATTCATATCAAATACTCAGGTCTACTGTCCCTTGAAGCTGTGAAAAAAATCAAACTTCTAAGCCAACGCAATCAAAAGATACAGCCGTTTAGGCTGGAAATTTTCGAAACTCGCTAGGGAATCAAATAACCTACCCCTGTAGGTTATTTGATTTATACTATATTTATATTTATACTTTATATATTTACTTCCCGTGAGCGTGAACTAAGAATCTTGAAATTTGGTACGAAGCAACGCCATAAAGCACAGATAAAGGAAAAATTGCGAAATGCGTAAATTTTAGTTACATCATATAATAAAAATATTTTTAAAAATTTTGTTTGTACGGAAACCTCGGTGTGAGAGTTTTTTTAAATTACATTATTGTGATACAGAGAATTTAAGCGTTCGTTTATTGTGTAACTGTGACTTACTACAGCATTTATGTATTGAAAAAAATCAGGTATAAAAACAAAACGGAACTGAAGGAGTCCTCGGTGGTCAAGATCTCGTCATCAGGCGAGGCTCACAAGCTGGTGGTTACGTCAGCTGCGCGAGCTGACTCCGGAGAGTACTCGTGCGAGGTTAGCGATTTATCAATAGTATACATTTTTATTTTATTTAGTGACAAAACATTCACGATCTCAATTTCCTTTATTTTATACATCACGCTATTATTGGCTAATTCGCGTTTTTTTATTTAGTGACAAAACATTCACGCATTTTTATTTAGTGACAAAACATTCACGCATTTTTATTTAGTGACAAAACATTCACGCATTTTTATTTAGTGACAAAACATTCACGCATTTTTATTTAGTGACAAAACATTCGCGCATTTTTATTTAGTGACAAAACATTCGCGCATTTTTATTTAGTGACAAAACATTCGCGCATTTTTATTTAGTGACAAAACATTCGCGCATTTTTATTTAGTGACAAAACATTCACGATCTCAATTTCCTTTATTTTATACATCACGCTATTATTGGCTAATTCGCGTTCGCTTTTTGTGAAACTGCCATTTCAGACCAGCAGTTCCTAAAACTTCTAAAAAAAGCTAGTATTTTTTTTTATGTATCTATATCTTCAAACAAACGTACGTCTGATCTGATTGTAAGCTATTACTGTAGCTTATAGACGCCTGCAACACCAGAAGCATCGCAAGCACGTTTCCGACCCTACCCCCAGTTCCCCCCAGGAGCTCTGGTCACCTTACTCATCAACAGGAACACAACACTGCTTGAAAACAGTATTGTTTAGCTGTGGTCTTCTGTAAGGTCGAGGTACTACCCCAGTCGGGCTGCTCCATATTTTGAACAGGAAATTTAATGCTGTGAACTACCTTCGTTAAGAATCTTTTTATGTATGTTACCTCGTAACTTTTTACTGGGTATACCGATTTTGATGATTCTTTTTTTAACCGAAAGCTGGTGCTTATCATACATTTCTGGTTAAATATAAGCAAAAGATTTAAAAATAGTTTTTGTGTTATTCCTTATATTGTGTATTATAATACCTGTCGATGTGAATTGAAAGTCGACCGCTCTGGTGTAATGGTGCGTGTGCCGTGTCTGCGGTGCCTAAACATCGATGGTTGCGGGTTCGATTCCCGCTCGGAGTGGATATTTGTATTTATGCAAATATTTATTTCCGGTCTGGTTGTTATTCATTGTGGGCCTTCCCACCGTGCCTCGGAGAGTCCGTCGGTTGTGCCGTTTGTTATCATGTACACCTGATAGCGATCGTTACTCATAGTAGGGAATATATCCGCCAAATCGCATTGGAGCAGCGTGGTGGATTAAGCTCTGGTTCTTCTCCCACATTGGGAAAGAAACCTATACCCAGCTGTGGGATATTAGAGGCTGAAGAGAGAGAGAGAAAGAGAGGGGTGTTAATTAATTTCGGTTTTAATTTTTTGTCACATGTTGTATGTAGATCCGCAACGTCCACGGCAGCGCGAGTGACTCCTGCGTGCTGAACGTGCGGCGCGCGCCGAGCTTCACGCGCCGCCTGCAGGACGCGACCGCCGCGGAGGGAGACGTCGACGTCGAGTTCACCGTCGACGTCGACGCCTACCCGCAGCCTGATGTTAAATGGTAACCGACAATACTTTTGCTTTTTAACCGACTTCTAAAAAGGATGAGGTTACTCAATTCGACCGTATATATATAATTATATTTTTAATGTATGTTCGGGGATTACTTCGTCGTTTATTATTTTGATAATTCTTTTTTTGTTGGAAAGAGATATCCCAACTTAGGTACCATGATAAGGAAACCAGGATCTTATGGTTGAATCCCAGAGAAATCGAGGGAAACCGTCGAAAATCGTAGTGACAACTAGTGTGTTTATTAATTTTTTTCGTCTACCTACGTTGTATTACTTGTCGATGAAATTGAAGTCAGTTTTTTTTCGTTTGCTAACAAACGCAATTATAGTCTTTCTATTTCATCAAAATCAATAATACTATATTCACATGAGCTTCAAAAGCACTTTTGAATCGTCATTTTACAAATTAAAATTTTAAAGTGATTTTTGAAATTTAAAATTAAACAGGTACCTGGGTGACGTGGAGATAACTGAAAAGAAGTCTATTTACACTCGCGTGGACAACGGCAGCTCCCACAAGCTGATCCTCAAGGAGGTGTCCGCGGAACTGTCCGGGAGGTACACGTGCAAGGTGACCAACGAGCTGGGGGAGGACTCCTGCCAAGCTACCTTCACTGTCAATAGTAAGGCCATTTTTATATTTGTATCTATTAACTTAAAAATCTTCTTTAAAGAAAATATTCAAACAAAATGGCATCATAAGTCCCAGAGATCCTTGACTTATAAAATGTTGCATGTGGTTTTAAAATTGGCTGAGTAGAAAAAATAAAAATTGTATAGAGCTGGTAACAGTAAACTATTTTTAAGCATCGATAAACGCAGGAACATAATAAAATAAACTGAAATCTATGAGGCCAAAATGAATACATTTGGCCTGAAGTAAAACTGAATAAAAAACTAAAGATAATAAAATGTTCACTGCAACAACTTCTCTATATCCTTACTTCTATTTCGAAGTACTTAACATTAGGATTTATTGTTGATCAGGAAAGCCTCGTATCGCCAAGAGTCTGGTGGACATGACAGTAGACGCGGGTCAAACATTGAAGCTGGAGGTGGAAGTAGAAGGCTGTCCAGAGCCGAAGGTTAAGTGGTACAAAGATGGCAAGGAGGTCACGACTGATGCCAGAATAAAAATTGAAAGAGACACCCACAGGTACGAGTAAAAAAAAATGAAAGGATACTTTTAACCTATCACTTACCCAAAATCAACTACTCTTATACTCTAATTCATTATTTTAATTTTAATATATGTTATTGAATCTTACATAATTATTTATCAAATGTTTATAAAATTATATTTGAAATTTTTTAATCACGAATATTTTGATACAAAAGAAATATTTACATGTGTCTACAAAATACTCGTTTTATTAAATTTGACACAAATGGTGAATACATTGGCATGAGTAAATAATAAATGTTAATAATTGTAGTATTTTATTATCAATTGACGTGATAAAAAATACGCTTGGTTTTACGTAGGCTAGAGAACTACTTCCTAGAGGTAACGCTGGTAAAAGAAGAAGACGGCGGAGAGTATGAGGTGCGCGCGGATAACGAGATGGGCAGCGTGTCCAGCAAGAGTACTGTCACAGTGCATAGTGAGTACCTAGCATATAGACACACACTTTATATGACCTGATATAGACATAGTATCTTTGAATCAAACACGTATTGTAAAAACAGTCTTTCAGTCAATTATTTAGAATAACCACCAGTTGCAAATATCTTCAATGTACGAGAAGTATAGGAATATTATTATGAATGAAATGTACTAGTACATATTATAGTATCAGGGTTCCAGTGTAATCACACAATCCATACAAACACAACACCCGTCCGGTAAGGTATTACAAGTGCATCAACACAATGCGGCACTCAATACAGGATTTATCAACATAGGTACAGTAGTAGATAAAATAACGTAGTTTATTTGTAACTAGATGACTACTGCATTGCACGTTTACTTTTTACATAATTATGTGATTTCCCATTATACCAAGACTTCTTGTGGAAGTAGATTAGTAATCCATTGAAGCATTCACTGGACATAAATGCTCTTGTGTGATACATATTTTGCACCCAACACATCCGCACTTTATTTTTGTCCTCACCCGTTATTGTGATGTCTATAATAATTCCACACATTGATTAAATTACTCTTAATGTTAGCATTTTTCATTATGTTTAATAGCTAAAGAAGTTCACTCGAGATTCAAAAAGGAAAGTTTAGTTGAAAATGAAATTGAGGAAGAAAACAAAGCAAAGAAACAGCTAATAGATGACATAGAAGATGCATCAGCAAAGAAAACTGCAAAAAAAGACAAGACCAAACCTGAAACAGCTGAAGAGAAATCTTTAGTAGATGAAATCGATACAAAAGCCAAAACAGTCTTATTGGAAGAGGTGGAACAACAATCTCCAGACAAACCTAAGAAATCTTTGACTGAGCCTGAAGTAATTGAAGAAAAGTCGTTCTGGGATGACGTTGACGATGGTGGAAAAGTCAAACAAGTCAAAGTAGATAACGTTGAACTGACAGCTCAGAAGTCTCGAACAGAGCCTGAGACTGTAGAAGAAAAGTCATTCTGGGATGATGTAGACGACGGAGGTAAAATCAAACAAGTCAAAGTAGATGGCGTTAAGGCGGAACCAAACAAGTCTCGAGTTGGACCTGAGGTTGTAGAAGAAAGGTCATTTTGGGATGATACAGACGATGGTGAAAAAAATCAATCAGTCAAATTAGATAATAATGAAGCAACACCAAAGAAAGCCAGAAAATCAATAACAGAACCAGAAATTGCTGAAGTCAAGGTTTGGGATGAAAATCATAATGAACAAATTAAAAAGCCCACAGTTGAAGAGGTCAAGACCGAGGCGCAAAAGGGAAAAAAAGAAACCACTAAACCAGAACTGATTGAAGAAGTGCCTATCGATGACGAATTAAAATCACCAAAACGCAAGTCCATTAAAAAACAAACATTTAGTGAAGAACCATTGAGTGCCGAAAGTGAAGGTAAAAAACGTGCTTTGAGCTTCTCAAACAGCAAACAGCTTCTAAACTGCAAACTCACGTTTTTCACAGTGTCGCATGCCCTTGTGTTCTTTTAACATCCAAGTGTGATTTGTTATGTTTAGGCCGAGTTTTCGAAACAGTAACAACGTTCAAGTCGGGCGACGATGGTTCAATTATTGTTTCTAAAGTGAGCAGCTCCCGATCTCACGGCGCTATTATCACAGGTCAGTAATAAGCTTCTCGCCTTCTCTTCCCAATTTTTAACTTCACTATCAGTAGAATTTCTAACTATCACACGAAATTGCTATATTTATCAAACGTACATAACCATTAATACATACTCCATTGCATGATAAGTTCAAAATAAAACAAAAATCTGTTTAGAAATTTCGATGTAATAATATTTTAACTGGTAGGTCCAGCCGAAACGCGCACTTTACACAAAATGACCTCGAGTGCCATGTATTATGACGATGATGATGAATGCGAAAGAAAGATTTTGAAACCGAATACACCGCATACGACATCCTTAGAAGTTGAGGAAATCGCAAGTCATAGTTATTATCTCTCTGAAATGGGGCATTATACTATACCTGATCATGTAAGGAGAGGTATATACGGTATTATCGAGGAACCGCAGACTGATTCCGATGCGGAAACTAATTCAAGACATGGTAAACAAATTGGCTCAAGGACTATTTCTATCATGTCAATGTCAGAGGACGAAATGAGTTGGCGCAACGATTCACTATCACGCGAAATATCTATAGAAGATCTTTCAAAATCTATATTCGAGATAGACGAAACGAAAAAAGTTTTTAGCAAAGACTCATACGTGCGTCAATCTTCGTTCAAGGAAGATTATTTCACAGATGAAGGTGACGAGGAGTCCGTAATATTGAAAGAGAAGAGCCAAAAAATATTCGAAAATGACATCACAGAAAAACTTATACATATATCGAAAGAATTTGACGACAACGAATTCAAAAACGCCGAAAAGAAAATAAACGATGTAAAGAATCGTATCATAGAAGAATTAGTTTTAGGTCCTATGAAAAATGTTGATAACATAACTAAAGACGTGGCAGAAACTACAGTTGAGAGAAGGAAAAAGACTAGCACTGGTTTGTTTAGTGTCGAAGAGGAAGCAGACGGTGACATAGAAGAACTTTTAAAACGTAGTCAAAGACAAAGGAGCATTTTAGACGATATAATTAACCAGGAAGATGAAAAAGGTAATAATCAAGTCAATAAACTTTACTATGAGAGGAAATATTGACGCGCGCGGCTGAAATGATATTTAAAGTAACGCTATGCTATGTTCGTCAAGAAACGTAACACCTATTTCATGTCGCTTTTTATTCAATATGTTTATACAATTAAAACGGCTGGAATAGATCTAAACTTTTCCTGTGTTTTCGTTCATAGTTTCTTTTAACTATTTTTCATAATTCACAAAATAAGTGATCTATTTCATCCATTTTGATAGTCTGATGCATAATAAATTATCAAATTTCTAAATGTTATCGCAATATCTCTCCACTTTACTATACTAATGTTCTGTCGTATGTTTGTTTTAGCACGCATGCGTAATAACATTTCCTTCTGGCATACTAATACTTGGATCCCACTCCGTCGAAGATGTTAAACTGCGGCAACTACAAAAATAAGGTATAAGTTCTATATTATAAGAGCTGTTTTGCGTGCACGGCATTTACGCTTCTGTGTGTATTAAAATATGTATGAAAACTCTATTTCAACGAATTGGTACGTATGGTAAATAAGCGGTATACACTACATCACACTACACATATCAAGTAGAATAAATTAATCGACGGGTAAGTCAAATTACTTCCAGCAACATAACTGCTGTATATATCGCCGGATTTATTGAGAATTGTACATATTTTGGATGATTCAAGCGGCTTGGATATTTTGCTTCGATATTATGTCGTATCTGTTGCATATTGGTCTTGAATTTTAAATCAAAAAGTATTTTTCCTAGATCCTCTTATATACTATAAAAGTCCTGTATGTCCAAAAACTTTGTCCTTAATTGCTCCGTTATTTTTAACATCTTGAATTTATAACCTTAATAATTATACTTTCTAAATTAGCACAAATCTCCTTTTAAATTTTTTATATCAATCCCTTATTCCCTAAATCCTGACAGTTAAAAAAATAGTTAACTTCGGAAAACGCTCTCTAAAAAACAATCTGAGAATCTTACTTACTATTTTATCTTGCAGCACCTCCTAAACTCAAAGAGAGCAGCATGAAAGATGGACACACGTACGAATCCCTACCTATGGTCTACACAGTTGAAGCCTCTGGTACTCCTAAGCCCACTGTCCGCTGGCTCCTTAACGGCGAAGAAGTGAAACCAAATGGTAGAATCCACGTTTCCAACGTCGGCGATCTTTACAAACTGGAGATCGATAAAGTGGAATTGAAAGATGCTGGAAATTGGCAATGTGAAGTTATCAACAATCTTGGCAAGCAGACGCTACAAGCTGAACTGACAGTTTCGCGTAAGTTATAACAGTATTAGTGTATAATTTTTATAAGCTGATGCATGGGTATATACCCTAGGACCAATAGGGTCAATCTAAAAAGGTCATGTTCTCGAGGCGGCATTGTGCGAAGAGCACCTCAAACCGACCATATGTACTAGGGATGTGAAGAATTAATAAATTTTTACAACAATGGATAATTTAAAAAGGGCAGCCGAAAATTCATAACGTAAATAATCGGTTATTTATTAACACATCCCTAATAAATACGCTGCTTTAACCTTATTCTCTTAATTTATGGGGTGGCAAATTAAAATGGTTCGAGTCGCTGATTCTTTAAATACGCCACTGGGCTGATTGTACCTCTAAAGAAATAATAGAATAAACACATATGTTTACAACATAATCCAATATTCGAACCAAACAAACTACGAACACTACGATAAACTATATTAATTGTACTTATCTTACTTATCCAAATATTTTGCATAGTAAGAAATTTGTTTTTAATTTTGTATAACATTTTATATTAGATCCTATATTCAAAAAACTTTATTAAAAGAAAGTATATAGCAACTAATTGTGGCAACAATTCAAATGATAGATTTTTTAAAGTGAAACTTTTATTACATCGTCTCAAACTTTTTCGTCTGTGTGTTGCATGTCACGTGACGGTCGGCCGCGCGGTAAGATTGATAAAGCGATTTTTATACTCTTAATGGAATATTATTCCAATTTTTTTTAGTTAAATGTCTATAATGTGTAAAAAGTTTCACTTTTACTGTGGCTTCATAAAACACCCAGTTTTTTTTCTTGTTTATTTCCTTTTCCTTGACTATTTGACTTAAAATTTATCCAAATTATTTTCACTTGAAGCCGTGGCTGAACTCCGCAAGCCTATCTTCACTGCTCCACTAGAAGCTACTCGAGTGATGCAACGCCAACCAGTAACGATGAAAGCAGTGTGCACTGCTGACCCACTACCACACGTAGCCTGGCTGCTCAACGGCAAAGAGTTGACCCCGGACGTGACCCTCCAAATGAACACCGACAGCAAGGAGTTGGAGCACGGCATTAAGGAGTGTACTTTCACCCTGCATTTACCTTCTAGTAAGTTCTTTGTATCGGCGGAAGGATTTTGTGTTGAGTAACATTTAGAAAATTAAAGTTAACATGACGTAAAAAATAATTAGTTCTGTCTAATTTTTTTGTATCGATGGATAAAATAAAGTGCATGATATAAAACAAAATAAAATGAGCAAAATAAATTGATTGAATTTAAGACACAGAACAACATATTTTCTTCTCGTTGTTGAATATGAAATCCAACATCGATTTTTTTACAGGTCTACACGCAGATACAGGTATATATACTGTACAGGCCAAAAACCAATATGGTATTGGTGAAAGTTCAGCGCGCCTTGATATTCTGTTGCGACCTGAGGTGGAACCCCTTAAGGACATCACAGTTGTACCCTACGAGGAGACCACATTCATCACTAAGATTAGAGCTAACCCTGTAGCTGAAATCAAATGGTAAGCAATGCCCTAACTCTTTTCTTAAGTAGTTGAAGTTCTTTATCACTTCTTATTCGAACAGTAGGTACATTTATAATAATTAAAATGACTTCGAAATTTTTACTACGTTTAGTATTATAATCTTTTGAGTCACCACTCCTACTAAAATTAGTCTAAAAAAACCTTCACCTCAATGTTCTTAAAAGTTTCTTAACTAAACAAAACAATTTTAACAAATAATTGTGTTTGCTCGCAAACGAAAAAAAAACCGACTTCAATTACATCGACAAGTAATACAACGTAAGTAGACGAAAAAATAATTAAGTAAATGCGCGCTATCGAAGATTACTCAAAAAGTAGTCAAAAGATCTCAATCAAATTTAAATGGGACTACACGACAAGCATCAGCTTTCGATTAAAATAAGAATCATCAAAATCGGTTCAACCAGTAAACGTGCGAAAGACATAATCAGTACTCGTTTGTTAAAAAAAAAACTGACCATACTCATGATGATGAAGTATTGTTTACGTAACGTTTTCTGTATAACAGGAGCAAAGATGGTTACGTAATTCAACCATCAGAGCGTCATGAAATCATCGAAGACCGAGAGAAAGAAACCTTTAAGCTTGTTATAAAGGACGTGAAGATAGAAGACGCTGGACAATACTCCGTCACGGCCAAAAACGAGATTGGAGAAACCACCCAGCAGGCTAAACTTAATGTGCACAGTAAGTAATACTTACTTAACTTAATCATACTTACTTTTCAACATGAAGTAAATCTAGAATTATCGATTTAGTTCCCGGTTTTCGAACTGATAAACGTCAAGGAACAAATGATCTTGTACCAATTTGTCGTCACTGTATAATACTAATTGCCAAAATTATAAGTATTTATTTAATAATTCAACTAATTTGAATTTCTCGTGGAAACAACGATCATCTTTTTTGGTACTTCTACAGCCGATAAGCCGACATTCGTGCGTCCACTCCAAAAACAAATCGTAAAAGATTACGATGATCTAACGCTGCGGGTCCGTTGCGACGGTGTGCCCAAACCTCAGGTGAAATGGTTCCTTAACGGTAAGGAGATCGTCAATGACGAGCGACACACCATCACCACTCAAGTGGGCGGACAAGTGGACAGTGAACTGGAGATCAAGCACTTCGATTCTAGCGATGCTGGCAAGGTCTGTATAATTTAAAATAACACATGACTATAAGAAAGTTGTACATTATACTGCCCCCTTGTTTTTTTTTTCTCCTGCTTCAATTCGATCAATTACATTATTCGTTAAAATTTTCTTGAAATCTAAAGTATTTTATAAACTGGGCCATACTCATTTGTATTGGAATTGGAAAACCGTTTACAAAGTAATTTAGTCCAATGACGCTTTTCTACATTTTGAACGTATCTGACTGAACATATATTAAACAGTACACAGTACGTGCAATGAGCGCATCAGGGGAGGCGGAATGTGAGGCGATGATCACTCTCGGACAAGTCCCACCAGGCTTCTCGCACAAACTAGATCGGCAAAAAGATGTGGACGAAGGAGAGCCCTTGGAACTTAAGGCTAAGGTCGACGGCAGTCCCATACCTACTGCAAAATGGTACGACATTATATACAATAAGCTTGTTAAATCTTATTTTACTACCAAATAATAACTCCCAATGACCGCGTTCATAATTTAATAGTTAGAGATATTTTAATGATTTTTGTACAAAAAAAAATGTAAACTTCATAGAGCTCTAATTTCTGTTTTAACCATTATTATTATTATTATTTATACTTTACTGTACATCACAACTACAAATATCATTTACAGACTGTGAAGTACAATGGGCGGACTTATGGCTATTTAGCCATTTCTTCCAGACAACCCAAATATGTATATATTCCCTACTATGAGTAACGATCGCTGTCAGGTGTACATGATAACAACCGGGACCGACGGCTTAACGTGCTCTCCGAGGCGCGGTGGTGAGACCCACAAGGACTGCACAAACACCCAGACCACGGCAAACATCTGTATGGCCAATACAAATGTTGTCGTGTGCGGGGATCGAACCCGCAACCGCCCACGCAACAGCCAATCGCAATCCAGTGCTGTGACCGCTGCGCCAACGCGGCGTCCATTAGTTAACTATGAAAATAAAACCATGCCAAGAAAACCAAAATATTTATCTTCAGGTTCAAAGACGGAGTACCACTGTCTCCAGAGGATTCACACGTGAAGCAAACAGCGCTACCTGATGGTACGGTGAAGTTGAACATCGAGCACGTGACTCCAGCAGATTGTGGTGCCTACAAGCTTGTGATCACCAACCCTAGCGGGGAACATACGGCCTTGTGCGCTGTTGCTATAAACCGTAAGTTACTGAAAAGTTTTATCTTACATCTATTTTTTCTCTTTTTGCTATCTCTCATTTGTTTTCTAATGTTTACTCGAATTTCACTCATTATAATTAAACAACTTTTTCGGATTTTATCTTGGTTTAGATTTTTTACATGCCCCTCGTTTCGGATACCTTACAGCAACCATGGTCACTTGAGGACTATATATCTCTCATTTGATAAATAATTGAGAAGAAACGAAATATGTTCGATCAAAGTAAAAGTATCATAACTTTATCGACTCCTGTCCAGTTAGCAAATGTGAAAAAAAAATTGGATGCTAGTATAGCGCCCAAATTTTCAAGTTTGCATTAGATGTCCTAACATTTCCCTTATTATTCCAGCAACACCACGTAAACCTTCATTCAGCCAAGAATTAGAAGATGCTAAAGTGGTTGTTGGTCAACCAATACAGTTGCAAGCCAGGGTCATGGCATTCCCCGCCCCTGAAGTCAAGTGGTTTAAGGACGGTAAGTCTAAGTTATGAGATCGAAAAATCAATTAGGAGTACCAAAATTCAATAAACAGAATACGTCACGTGTTGCTACCTGTCAGGCGCACTCTTGCTCCATTAAGCTAACTAGCTTATACAGAAGCGCTAGCTTATAATTATAATCTTAATATAATAATAATAATAAATACTTTATTGGGTCACCATAAATAAAGATTACAAAAAAAAAAAATTATGAATACAGAAGAAGATGTACAAGTTTATAAACAGAGTCTGAGTAATACATTATTTATGTTGTGTAAGGGAGCTGCAAGATACAATTTAAATATGTTTGCGAAGCATTCTTAAAATAAATAACAATGTTTGTTTAATAATAATACAATTCTTATTATTTTTTTATTCTTATTATTTATTTCTTTTGTACATTCTCCGTGGGTTGGCTTGTATTTAATCTAAGTTTTTTACAGTCAGTAATCTTCTAAAATTAAATGTACATATCCATTTGCATTTTGTATTTGTATTTTAAACATATACGGTCGTTAAAAATATACGGTCTAGGTATATAGGCGAACCTGAAGTTAGTACCCTAGTTGAAGTGTAATACCCTATTTTTTTTCTAGGCGTCCCAGTCCGCCCAAGCCAGGCAGTGAGCTTCATCAACACGCCTGGTGGCGTTGTTGGACTTAGCATTGACAGCTGTCGTCCTGAAGACGCTGGAACCTACTCGCTTACCGTTACCAACAAGCTCGGTGAGGTCGAATCGAAAGCCAAAGTTGAGGTAACTTCACTACTGTTTTTAACTAGCTGTGCCCCGCGGATTTACACGCGATAATTTGAAGAAAAATAGCCTATAGCCTTCCTCGATAAATGGGCTATTCAATACTGAACGGATTTTTCAAATCGTACCAGTAGTTTCTAAGATTAGCGCGTTCAAACAAACAAACAAACGAACAAACTCTTCTGCTTTATAATATTAGTATAGATTATATATTTTATAATTACAAAGGTAGCAAACAAGAGTCCGCCTGTTGG
The DNA here is from genome assembly GCA_905220545.2 of Melitaea athalia. Taxonomy (NCBI): domain Eukaryota; kingdom Metazoa; phylum Arthropoda; class Insecta; order Lepidoptera; family Nymphalidae; genus Melitaea; species Melitaea athalia. The sequence goes on from HG992178.1 coordinate 23,152,662, forward strand.
TAAGCGGATACTGTTAGTTATAGACGCCAGGAGCATTGCCAGTGCGTTGCCGACCTCTTCCCCTACCGTCCCAGGAGCTCTGGCTACCTTAGTCATCACAGGAACACAGCACTATTTGAGAGCAATGCTATTTGACTTTAAAATTTTACCCATAATCTACTATATATAAAAGTCTACTATATAAAAATAAGTCGGGTTTTCCTTCCTGACGCTATACCTCCAGAATGCACGAACCGATTTCCACAGTTTTGCTTTCGTTGGAAAGGTCTCGGGCTCCGTAAGGTTTATAGCAAAGAAAATTCAGGAAAAATTTCGACAGAAAAGCGGGAAAATCTTTCGAAGCCATCTGGTGGCGAAACGGAGTTCGCCGGGTTTGCTAGTTGTTACTAAATGTAAAGTCAATTGTAATGGAGATGATGTAAAAGATGATCTTTACTGAACTCGAATTTGTATAACGCATAATTAATCACTATCTTTAATTCGAGTCAACTTAGCAAAAAAAAAGCATCCAAATATATCAAAATATTTCCTGTATCAAAGGATGCTTTATAATTATTTCACTTACGATTAGAAGATTCATAATTGCTTATGTATCTTGTGATACGATTGTTTATATTATCCAGGTTGGTCAGAAGGAACGTAAGCCAGCATTTATAGCAGAGTTGCAACCTGCTAAAGTTATAGAAGGCTTCCCTGTCAAGTTGGAAGTCAAAGTACTTGGACACCCACCACCTACGATTAAATGGTGAGATTGCTTACAATATTTAGTTATAGGCTTTAGTAGAATCTCTGTCTGAAGGGCTTACTTCTGCCGTTGAATTTTATTTTACTTTGATCTACTTGATCAAGAGGCGTGACTTTGAAGAGTTACGATGATGAGTCACTATTTTCTTAACGTGAATGGTACATTATAAAGTTATAAACAGCACCGATACCATCTGTAAATTTCTGACTGAATCAACGAAGGCCTATTCTATAGCTTGCCACCACGTTGCTTCCCTACGGTTTGGCAGATAATTTTCCTACAAAAAATGAGGATCGTCGTTATGTGCAACAACAAATAGGAACGGCGTTGAATGATTTCCGCCAGCGTTAAGGGGGCCTATAAGAAATAGACCAGTAATAAATTTGCCATAATGAAAATTTCACGCCACAACAGTAGATCGATCATTAAGTACTAGTTAAGTTATTGTTCAGATATATTATGCAATATACGTGAAGCAAAAACTTTATTCCCCTTTTTACAAAAATGGCGTGGATGGAGGAGTATGAAATTTCGCACACTTATAGTTTAAATAGAGAAGAAGTGCAGAATGCTAGTATTTTTTTAATTATGCTAAAAATACATTAAACCACTAAAAACATTACACACACAACCATGTATTTGAAAAACACTCACACACACACGCACAACAGAACTTTGATAATGTTCAAACTTATAATTCCTCTGGTAAACCGGACTAGCCCGAGCGCGAACTCCCGTAGTCTCCCGTGGAGTTAAATTTAACTCTGCGGTAAACAAGGTATTAATTATGGTCCAGTTTCGACCAGTGAGCGACCACTAGTTCAATCAAGTCATGGTTATGTCAGGACGCACGACGGTAAGGAGCTCGTCCCGGACGGTCAGCGCGTGCGCGTGGTGTCGCAGCCAGACGGCTCGCACGCGCTGCTGCTCAGCGAGGCGCGCGCGCCCGACGCCGGCCGCTACGGGGTCGTAGCTGTCAACGACAAGGGCGAGAGCGCCTGCGAGGCCGAGCTTAGTGTAGCTGGTGAGTACGATTTGAATTCATGTTAATTTTTTTTTAAAGGTAACCATTCATTTTGCCATAGGGTGATACACACACTTAACGAAAGTCTAAAAAAAAGTGTGTGTGTCAGCTCCGACGCACGAATGGAGTTTACTTCTTCAGATCGACTGTCTAAATATGCACAAAAAAGACTTACTAGTCTTAAGAAAAGATTAATACCATATCAAATGGTAAATAAATGAATCAAATAAGCCATCTATCGATGGCATAATTAGAAAACGTCGTAACCGATACCGTCGTAGCCCGTAGCCGCCACTGTCGTAAACGCCGTAGGCCGTAGCTGCTACTGTCGTAAACGTCGTAGCAGATAGATAGCGTACAAAAACGTAACGAGGTCATTCGTTCAGTAGATTTTACTCCTCATATTTTTTTCATACCGGGGGCCTTATATGAAAATCGATTCTTAAGAAGTTAACTCCAAACAAACAACAATAATAACAGAAAGTTAGCAAAAAATCAAACAATAAAATAAAAAATAAAAATTTATAATATCTTAACATTAGATACATTACAAACTTACGTAATGTACCCAGTGTTATAATCAACCTTAACTTAGTCAAAATATTAAGTTACTAATGTCTCGGTAGACATTACCTTCCTACTTTATCCTTTTGTTGAAGTTTACTCCTCAAGAAAGATATAAGTTGCGCGGCGCAGTAAGAAAAAAAAACGAGTGTGCTTTATCTGTATAGAGCTTACTCTCCAAGTTAAACGTGCGTAAAGAAGTTTTACTTCAAAAATATAGAGTGAAATTGTTTGAATTATATCACTTTGCAATAACGTGACCTGCACTGAATGTAATGTTTTACCGCACAACTTATCTTGCGAAAAAGAGATAAATATATTTTTATGTATCACGTAATCTTAGGAGTAAACTACAGTCACGTGTCAGTGTTGACACTCACACTTTTTACACCTTCAGGGCCAAGTCTAGGGCTCCATTGTAATCTGTCACTGTAAATCCCTGCTGATTTTCTACATACTTGATACTGTGTACTCGGTACTGAAACAATTTTTCAATTTGTCAGTCAGTGTTTGGTTAGCATTGATGATTTTTTTAAGTCCGCTTTAATAAACTTTAATAATATTTTGTGCAATTAATGATTTATTAGAAAATCATTGCAAATGTAATCCTTTCCAACCACTCAGGTCGTGAAAATACATCTGCACCACAAGAGCGTCCTCAATTCATCCACGGTCTTCGTGAGGTGACGGGCGAGGAAGGACAGCCCTTGAATATCAGCGCGCCGTTCACCGCCAACCCTGTACCTCAGGTCACCTGGACAAAAGATGGACAGCCACTACAACCGAACGAGAGGATTTTGCTCACTTGTGATGGGAAGAAGGTTAGTTCAACCAACATTATATTTTATAATATGAATGAGGTTTTTTTTGCTGTGTGGCTACGGCATAGAATTTAGCCTCCCCCCCTCTTCCCGTGGGTGTCGTAAGAGGCGACTAAGGGATAACATAGTTTCACTACCACCTTGGAACTTTAAAAGCCGACCGATGACGGGATAACCATCCAACTGCTGGCTTTGAAGTACACAGGCCAAAGACGGGCAGCAGCGTCTTCGGTGCGACGGCGCCAGCCCTGCGGTCACCAACCCGCCTGCCCAGCGTGGTGACTATGGATAAAACACATGAGTTCACGCCATTATTGGCGCGAACTCGTGGAGGCCTATGTCCAGCAGTGGACTGCGATAGGCTGAAATGATGAAATGATGTTCAATAACTGTATGTAGGAATATAATATTTATAAATTTCCTTCTTACACACTATGTTGCTAAACCTACTTTGTATTTTGGATTTTCACCTCCATATTCCATCAGTTGCAAATTTTTTATTATCATTATTATCTATAAGATATTTTTATTTATCTGTAGGTTGGTTTGGAAATCAATCCGTTGGAACTACCAGACGCTGGTGTATACTCGGTGAAACTGGTGAACCCTCTTGGAGAAGACTCTTCCGAAGGCAAGCTCAACGTACGAAAGGTCTTCCAACCGCCTCGATTCACGCAGAAGTTTACAGATTTACAACAGGTAAGTTTAAACATACTCAGGTAGTAAGGTTCATGAATGTCAAACATGGTAAAGGACGAAAACTTAAAAATATTAGACGTAATAGTCTATAGAATATGTGGTTTGCTTACATTTAACAGTTGTGGAATAATAATTGTGTTTGCTAGCAAACGAAAAAAACCGACTTCAATTGCATCGGCAAGTAATAAATAATAAATTAATTAACAAACGCACTAGTCGCCACTAAGATTTTCGAGGGTTTCCCTCGATTTCACTGGTATTGCAACATCAGATCCTGGTTTCCTTATCATGGTACCTAAGTTGGGATATCCCCTTTACAACAAAAAAAGAATTATCAAAATCGGTTCGTAAACGACGAAGTTATCGCCGAACATAATTAAAATTAAAAAAAAAACATATACGGACGAATTGAGCAACCTCCTCCTTTTTTGAAGTCGGTTAATAAACAGGGTGGCACTTTTATTATTGCAATAGTTACTATTGTCGTTAACCCTTGTAACTAACAAATAAAATTATCCTCTTTTCTATTTTTTCTTATCCTCTTTTGAATCCCGTTCCAACTTTTATAACAATATTTTTGACTCTATGGGACTTACCACAATCATCATTTAGAAACCTCTGATATTTCGTCGACTTTGCAGGGTCGCAGTTGATTCTAATCACTACATAGTATAAAACAAAGTCGCTTTCTCTGTCCCTATGTCCCTATGTCCCTATGTATGCTTAGATCTTTAAAACTACTTAACTGAGGTAGGGCACCTGGAAATTTCCTGCTCAAAATATGGAGCAGCCCGACTGGGGTAGTACCTCGACCTTACAGAAGACCACAGCTAAATAATACTGTTTTAAAGCAGTATTGTGTTCCTGTTGGTGAGTAAGGTGACCAGAGCTCCTGGGGGGGACTGGGGATAGGGTCGGCAACGCGCTTGCGATGCTTCTGGTGTTGCAGGCGTCTATAGGCTACGGTCTTACCATCAGGTGAGCCGTACGCTTGTTTGCCAACCTAGTTACATAAAAAAAAAAAAAAAAAAAACTACGCAACGGATTTTGATGCGGTTTTTTTTAATAGCTAGAGTGATTCTTGAGAAAGGTTTGTGTATATAATTTAGTATACTTTTATGTAAATTAGCAGAATTACGGCGATAAATGTTGAAGAAGTCGTAAAAAATCGCGCCAACTGGGAGCTTTCCACGCAAACGCCGCGTAAACTAGCAAAGATACAGTTTAGTAATGTAATAGCGAATTCAAAATCTATAAAAATTCTACAAAAAAGTCCGCGAGAGCATATCTCTATCTCTTACGGTTGACTTACAATAACCACGTTTATGTTCAAATTTTTAATTAAAAACATTGCGTTATTTTCATAGCTATTTTCTTTAGTTCAGTATTAATCCTTATCCATATAAATATGTTAGTTAGCTTAGACATTTAATGCAGATTAAAATTGCCTTTCACACTATATCAATCAGATGAATATTTTTTGAGATATCGTCGTTAGAAGCAATTAGCAGCGAAACATTTAAAGTTCCTAAAGCGCCTACTATGCTATGCCTACTGCGCGGCGTGAGTCAATCCCCTCTGCCCCGCATGACGCATCTTTTATTGTTGAAAGTATTTAGTATCATCATTGCACCCGTGCGAAGCCGGGGCGGGTCGCTAGTACTATAATATAACAATCTATTTTCTACCAGCTTCCGACATTCGACGCCAAGTTCCCAGCACGCGTGACAGGAGTACCGTCACCAGATATCACGTGGTACAAGAACGGAGTCCCTCTCAAGCCATCCGACAAGTACTCCATCAAACGCGATGGGGACTCTTGCTGTTTGTATGTGAGGGACATCACGCTAGAAGACGCGGGTCAGTACAAGTGCGTGGCGAAGAACAGGGAAGGGGAAGATAGCTGTGAGGCGGCTTTGGAGGTTGTTGATAAGATGTGAGTATTTACCAACTCACTGATTGAATTATAGTATAAATATAAGATGATATAAAATAAGAAATAAATATAACATAAATATATATGCAAAAAAATAAGTGTAGTTTAAAACGTGCACAAATAAAACAATAAATATATTTTTTAATCAATTAATAAATTCTTGTGTTGATTAACAAATTATAAAATTGTTTTATTTATTCTTAAAAAAATTTGAACGTGCAATTTGCTGAATGGTTTTAAAATGATATATTTTTGAGCATAGTTCAATAGTTCACAGTAAAGCGAATTAATAGTTACCCCAAACAGAGTTAGTCTTATCTTTCAATATAAAATCCACCACAAATCGAAATAAAGCTAAAACTGAGCAATAACTAATAGTTATACTAATAACATCAATTGTCATTGTAGCGGACGCAAACAAAAAGTGGAGCCACCGTCGTTCTTGAAGAAGATAGGAGACTCAGAGGTTTACCGAGGTCTCAGCGCTAAATTCACGGCCTGCGCAACAGGTACACCTGAACCGGAAGTGGAATGGTGAGTGATAAGTTTGTTATTTCATTGTTGTTTACGCGAAGACACGAGAACTCAAAAAATATTTACCTTCATGTATTACTTTTCTATTCACTGAATAAACAGTCATCACCCTAATTTCTGGAGTCAACTGACCCTGGTCTTTTCAACTGCTTTATTATTCCTATAACAAAATAAAATCTAAAATAAAAATTTTGTTTAATAAATTATCCTTATCTTTTGTAATCGTAAAAAGCGTGTATGGTTAAGTTAAAGATATGTATATGGCAGGTGACAGCCTTATTTGCGACATGATAATGCTTCTTAAAAAGCAAAACAACGAATGGATTCCATTTATTTTCATATACATCTCATACTTCACCCTTCCCTTTTACAGGTTCCGCAACAACGAGAAACTGTTTCCCAGTGAACGCATTCGCATCGAACAAGAAACCACTGGCTTGCTGAGGCTGACCATCGGCGGTGTGGGGCCGGAGGATGTGGCGACCTACAAGTGTAGAATATTCAATCCACACGGCGAAGACTCGTGCACCGCGCAGCTTATTTACGACAGTGAGTACAACTGCTATCTACAAATCGACTTTAAAACCAGCGAATTTGATTGTTTGACAAAGGTTTTTTTACGTGAATCTTCAACGTTTGCGATTTTAGACCACCAGAATCTTGGAACTTAAGTGACCATTGATTCCTCAAATTATGTCTTATATTTGGAATTTTAGCTTAATTTAGTAAATAATGCGAACTTATTAGAACAAATTATCACCTCACATTTGCAGTAAATGTAATAATTATACTTTTTTCATTTATAAATTAATGTTATATTATATTTATACTATTATACGTCTACAGCCTTGGAGCCTCAAAGTGGCAAGAAGCCCATTTCAGAACAGTACAGCGACTTCGACAAGATGAAGAAGACTGGCGTGCCGATGCCGCTAACAGATAAACCGATCATATCCCGTATGGCTGACCGACACCTCACTCTATCCTGGAAGCCGTCCATTCCCCACCAGCCAAGATTCCCTGTCACCTATCAGGTTAGTTCTAAATTGATGTTTCATACGTAAAGAAAATGTACAAATTGACCTTTCGATATTTTTGCTGCTGAATAGCAAGTAATTAGAATATTTGCATTTTAATTATGTTAAAAAATTATCTCAATGGAACAAAAAATAAACATACACTGAAAATTGAAGCCGATTTAAACTTGTAATTAACCGACTACGCCAAAGCCAAAAGTTATAATTTTAGCAGTCTATGTTTGTATGTATGTTCATCTGTTCCCTCATATCTCCCAAACTACTAGTCATATTTCGACAAACGAGGTTTCATTAGAAGCATCTTAATAGTTTGGTGGTTATGGGCTATATGGTGTCACATTATATTGAATGTGGCGCCCTCTAAAGAACATAAAATGACGTACTATCATTTTTTTATTAACTTTTTTCTTGTTTAACTATTATTCTTATATCACTAAAAAGCTACTTAATTTAAAAGGAACATATCATAGCAAAATAAAGGCAACAAATGTCGAACAAAAATAATTCTATAAATAGCAATTTTCTCTTCTAAATGTATATTTGTAGTTATATAAATTTCATACACCAATTATTTTGTTAATAATAATTTTGGTACGTCCAGGTGGAGATGTGTGAAGTACCAGACGGCGACTGGTTCACAGCGCGAACAGGTCTTCGCTCATGTGTGTGCGACATCCGTAACCTTGAACCTTTCCGCGACTACAAGTTCCGCGTGCGCGTCGAGAACAAATATGGCGTCTCCGACCCATCACCATACGCTATCACCCATCGCGCAAAACTCGAACCAGACCCACCCAAATTCGTGCCATATCTCGAACCTGGTATCGACTTTAGACCAGAGACGTCACCCTATTTCCCCAAAGACTTCGACATCGAGCGTCCACCTCACGATGGGTACGCCCAAGCGCCCAAGTTCCTCCGTCAGGAATACGACTCGCAGTACGGCGTAAAGGGCCACAACGTGAATTTGTTCTGGTTCGTGTACGGTTACCCGAAACCCAAGATGACGTATTTCTTCAACGATGAACCGATTGAGATCGGCGGCAGATACGATTGGAGTTATACGAGAAATGGACAGGCTACGTTGTTCATCAATAAGTGAGTAAAAAATTAATGAATTTTTAACAACACCTAATTTTAAATTCTATTCTAAACCTAATTAAAATTACAATAAGGATAAAAATAATAAAAGGATCAACAACAGATCATCCAACACGATCACCTTGATAACAACAAATGTCTATGACATCTATGAATATAATGTTTGATTACAAACTGCAGAGTATCTTTGCAATTCTTTTCTGCAGCATCTACAATTAGATTTTATTAAGTAAACTTGAATATTACGGTGTTAATGGTAAAGCTCTTGATTTCATTGCTTCATATCTATCTAATAGAATTCAACACGTAGCAATAAACGGAACGAACTCTTTTGTGCTAAAAATGGGCGTTCCACAGGGATCGATTCTAGGTCCTTTTCTATTTTTAGTATATATAAATGATCTGCCATTTTATGTGAAGGGTATTTGTAACATAGTGCTTATTTGCAGATGACACATCGCTTAAATTAAAAGTTAATAGAAAAAAAGTAAATTATGATGACGTGAACAGTTCTTTGTCGAATTCAAGATTGGCTTAAAACAAACAACTTGTTTTTGAACGCCAAAAAAATCAAGTGCATTGTGTTTTCTTTGACTAATGTTAAGCATCCAAATTATAATTTTGAAATAAATGATGAGAGGCTTATTGTCAATGATACTACAGTTTTCTTAGTGTTTTGAAATAAATAGTAATAATCGCAGTGTACCTAAACACGAGAAGGAATAACAAAATTGTAACTCCAAGTTTCCGACTGCGCAAAGTAAACGTCTCCTTTCTGGGTTATGGTATTGACATGTATAATAAAATCCCACAAACAATTTTGGTATTGTCTCAACATAAATTTAAAATTTTAATTAACAAGAGATTAATAGATAAAGCATATTATTCGGTGCAAGATTACATAGTTGATAAAGATGTGTGGACTTAGTGACGCTGTATTTCATGCACGATATTACTAATTTTGTAATAAATCACAGTTTTTATATTATTTTCAAAAGAGTAACTGCGGAGTTTCTTGCCGATTCTTCTCTGCAGAATCCACATTCCGAATCGGTGGTAGCTTCACTTTAAAATTTAAAAAAAAAAAACTATTTAATCACCTTAAATTTAATTTTTGTAAAATGACGATTCGAAAGTGCTCATGGGGCCTATTTGAATAAAGTTATTTTTGATTTTGATTTTGATTATGAATCGGCGTTTATTGACGATCAAAAGTGCTTTTCAAGCCTACTTGAATTAATTAGTTTTAGTGCATATGCACCACATACTAAAAACTTAATTTCAACCAGGATGCTAGAACGCGACGTGGGCTGGTACGAAGCGGTCGCCACGAACGAGCACGGGCAGGCGCGCCAACGCGTCCGCCTGCAGCTGGCGGAGTTCCCGTACTTTATCAAGCGTCCGGAGGAGAGCGTGGTGCTGCAGCGGCGGCTGGCGCGGCTGGAGGCGCGCGTGGCCGGCGTGCCCTTCCCCGACATCAAGTGGTACCGGGACTGGCAGCCGCTGGCGCAGAGCTCGAGGATCAAGGTGAGGCGGACACTTCGAGGTCACACGAGGCGCGCGTGGCCGGCGTGCCCTTCCCCGACATCAAGTGGTACCGGGACTGGCAGCCGCTGGCGCAGAGCTCGAGGATCAAGGTGAGGTGGACACTTCGAGGTCACACGAGGCGCGCGTGGCCGGCGTGCCCTTCCCCGACATCAAGTGGTACCGGGACTGGCAGCCGCTGGCGCAGAGCTCGAGGATCAAGGTGAGGTGGACACTTCGAGGTCACACGAGGCGCGCGTGGCCGGCGTGCCCTTCCCCGACATCAAGTGGTACCGGGACTGGCAGCCGCTGGCGCAGAGCTCGAGGATCAAGGTGAGGTGGACACTTCGAGGTCACACGAGGCGCGCGTGGCCGGCGTGCCCTTCCCCGACATCAAGTGGTACCGGGACTGGCAGCCGCTGGCGCAGAGCTCGAGGATCAAGGTGAGGTGGACACTTCGAGGTCACACGAGGCGCGCGTGGCCGGCGTGCCCTTCCCCGACATCAAGTGGTACCGGGACTGGCAGCCGCTGGCGCAGAGCTCGAGGATCAAGGTGAGGTGGACACTTCGAGGTCACACGAGGCGCGCGTGGCCGGCGTGCCCTTCCCCGACATCAAGTGGTACCGGGACTGGCAGCCGCTGGCGCAGAGCTCGAGGATCAAGGTGAGGTGGACACTTCGAGGTCACACGAGGCGCGCGTGGCCGGCGTGCCCTTCCCCGACATCAAGTGGTACCGGGACTGGCAGCCGCTGGCGCAGAGCTCGAGGATCAAGGTGAGGTGGACACTTCGAGGTCACACGAGGCGCGCGTGGCCGGCGTGCCCTTCCCCGACATCAAGTGGTACCGGGACTGGCAGCCGCTGGCGCAGAGCTCGAGGATCAAGGTGAGGTGGACACTTCGAGGTCACACGAGGCGCGCGTGGCCGGCGTGCCCTTCCCCGACATCAAGTGGTACCGGGACTGGCAGCCGCTGGCGCAGAGCTCGAGGATCAAGGTGAGGTGGACACTTCGAGGTCACACGAGGCGCGCGTGGCCGGCGTGCCCTTCCCCGACATCAAGTGGTACCGGGACTGGCAGCCGCTGGCGCAGAGCTCGAGGATCAAGGTGAGGTGGACACTTCGAGGTCACACGAGGCGCGCGTGGCCGGCGTGCCCTTCCCCGACATCAAGTGGTACCGGGACTGGCAGCCGCTGGCGCAGAGCTCGAGGATCAAGGTGAGGTGGACACTTCGAGGTCACACGAGGCGCGCGTGGCCGGCGTGCCCTTCCCCGACATCAAGTGGTACCGGGACTGGCAGCCGCTGGCGCAGAGCTCGAGGATCAAGGTGAGGTGGACACTTCGAGGTCACACGCTTCAGCCTGTAATATCCCGCTGCTGGGCATAGGCCTCTTTATCCATATAGGAGAAGGATTGGAGCTGCTCCACTGCGCTTAACGTGCACTCCGAGGTACAGTGTGAAGACCCACAAGGACTGCACAAACATCCAGACCACGGCAAACACCTATATGGCCAATAAAATGCGGGGATCGAACCCGCAACCGCCAGCGCAACAGCCACAAACCAGTGTTGTGACCGTTGCGCCAACGCGGCGTCACTATAAGTATGTGTATATCATATGTTAAATCCAGCAATGCCAAGCAATACAACCAAACATGTCATGTTTGCGATAGAACGAAAAAGAAGTAAGAATCTGACTTTAATGATTCATTATAATTTATCAACTGATGGTCCTAATACAGACGACTATACACTTGACAGAATCAGTTATCCAACGTCTCCAAATATTTATGTACCAAAATTAAATCTCCGTAAATCTGTTTACAGATGCACTTCATCGAACCCGACACCGTGGTGCTGACAATAAGCGATGTGATGCTGAAGGACGAGGGTCTGTACTCGGTGTCTGCCCGCAACGTGGCGGGCTCCGCGAGCGCCTCCGCCATGCTCTACATCGAGGAGAGCGAACACGAGTACTCTGCTAGGTGCATATTATTTTACTAATTAATGATATTTACAATAATGTGTAAACAAGGGTACAAATAAAAAAATTGCTAGCGTACAAAGTACACAGGTCAGAAGTGAAACTTGTTTGGAAAACGAATAAAAAAAACGAATTTAAAATTCGATAAAAACTAATTGAAAAAAAAAACAAAAATACAACGTCACGCAGTGTTCCCAGGCGCTGACCGCGTGACGCGTTGCTGCGTTAGCACTCGCTCAAATTTTACCCCTCATGCGCCTAAAGAAGTTTCACTTCAAAAATTATAAAAAAAAATTAAAACGAAATGAACTCAACGAATGAAGCAATCTGGTAAAAAATAATAATATCTAATTACGGCCAGACTTAGGGCACTACAAACTATGCCAACGGGCTAGTCAAATCTAGTTAAATTTATAATATATCAAAAATATTACAGGTGTACTTTGCATTAAAATATTGTTTATAAACTGTTTCGTAGGATTCGCGAGTACCCTCCTCGCATCAAGCCGAGCTCAAAACCATTCGGCGACTTCTACGATTTGGGAGACGAACTGGGCCGCGGAGTCCAGGGCGTCGTCTATCACGCCGCGGAGAGAACAAGCGGTGAGTGATTATTAGTAGCATATGGCTTTAGAAAGTTGATTAATTTTGCTTTAGAATACTAATAAAACGACAGCCATGCCATATCGCAAGGAAAACTTTATTTAATTACTATGAGAAAAGTTACAAATACACATTTGATATTACGCAGTAACTCCTATTGCGATGTTGAATGCCAAAGAATTAGATTATGTTAGTTAGTAGAATACGAATATGTTGTTACTTACAGAAATGTTATTTGTACTCTTAGGGGCTGTCTCCACGAGCGAGCGTATCGCCGGCGATAGGCTCGCAGCTCCATAGAGAGTGTATAGAAATAGGTGGCACGACGATACTATCGCCGGCGATACGCTCGCTCGTGGAGACAGCCCCTTGCTGGCTAACTCTTGTTTCGGTATCCACTTATACACGTAGTCAGTATTTTCCTAACCACTTACCAATAAACATCTAATATTTAATTTTAACTGAGGTAGGGCACAGCAGGGAAATTGGGGGTAGGTTCAATAACGCGCTTGCGATGCTTCTGGTATTGCAAACGTCTATAAGCTACGGTAATCACTTACTTACTTACTTACCTACACACTACTTATCAGGTGAGCCGTACGCTTGTTTGCCGAACTAGTTATCTATAATATAAAATTTATTTTGACTAAAAACCTAGAACATAATTTATCACATTTTTATTTTTAGTAAATATAATATTATTTACAAGCCATTTTTTGTAAACAGGTCGTAACTACGCCGCTAAGATAATGCACGGCCACTCGGAACTGAAGCCGTTCATGAAGAACGAGCTGGACATCATGAACCTGCTGAACGACCGGCACTTGATTCGTCTGTGCGACGCCTACGAACACGACCACACGCTGGCGCTCGTGACTGAACTGGCGGCGGGCGGGGAGCTTGTCAGGTGAGACGAGACAGTATTTGTTATCTCCCAGAAGCGTAACTGGTTTGTGTAAGATTTATCCCAATATCAAGTTTTTTTGATAACCTCTTGATATTCGTATGTCACCTTTGTTAAAAAAAATGCTGATTAACTTTATTTTTGATTATATTGAAATATTTATAGGACTCTAAAGAAAGTCACCATATTATAATCTTAGTCACTTTACTTGTGACGCCAACAACAGTAGGTAGAAAAACGAATGTGCTTTAGACCACACGACTGAGATAAAACTTAACGTAACTCTCTCTCTTTCTATCTTCACTAAGTTATATCTCCCTCTCAACATCCTTTCGCCTCGCCCGATCACACTTTTCATAACGCTCTCGTCACGCATTCGCCAGCTTACTGCCAAGTAGCTCGGCAAGCAAGTCAAGCGTGGGTAAAGAAATTTACTTCAATAATATTCAGGTACTCTTATTGTAATCTGAAGTTACAGATAACTCTTGGACTCTTAAATACTGCCCTGTGCGGTAATTTTATCACCACAGTGGATAATAAATTAAAAATATAGGTACATATTTTATTTATTACATATATTCATCTTATATAATGTCAAACAGAGATCGCCTGCTGCGCAGTCAAGGCTACACGGAGAGAGAAGTGGCGGGCTACGTGCGACAGATGCTGAGGGGCCTCAAGCACATGCACGACAACAGCGTTGCTCATCTGGGACTCACTGTAAGATACGAAAATATAACAATGAAATAATCCTTACTAATGGAAAAACCTATGACAAGGAAGTCCTTCACAACTTGATCAATAACATCCAGACCATTACAAACATTTGTATGCAGTAATTTTCCAACTAGCTTATTTAACAACTTCATCATCATGTTACATTTATGTATAGTCCTGTCACTGAAGAGAAAGAATTTCGTACACCAACCTGTCGTCTTTTGTCTTTGTCGCTTGCGTATAAACATAATATTGCGGTTGCGCTCACACAGTTGAAGTGATCCCGTATTATGTGAGCGCAACCGCAATATGTTTATACGCGAGCGACATAAGACAAAAGATGACAGGTGGGTGTACGAAATTCTTTCTCTTCAGCGACCGGACTGTAAAAAAATCACATTTCACTATTTATTTTTTACTATCAAAAAAAAAATTCAACTCAAAACTTACAACATCCCATTTTCCAGATCGGCGAGCTATTGCTCTCACATGCAGGCAGCGATCTCCTAAAGATATGTGACTTCGGTCTCTCCCGTCGCATTCAGATGAACAAGTACGCGTCGCTGGACTACGGCATGCCCGAATTTGTATCACCCGAACTGGCGAATGGCGAGGGTGTGTCCTTTGCATCTGATATGTGGAGTGTGGGCATTATTACCTACATCCTTCTCAGTGGGCACTCTCCCTTCAGAGGAGCGAATGACCGCGAAACGTTGACCAATATCCGTGGTGGTTCGTGGTCATGGCACGATGAAGAATGGTGGTCGCGATTCAGCTCGGAATGTAAAGACTTTATCTCGCGACTTCTCGTGATGCGCTGGCAGGACCGTCTTGATATAGACTCGGCGTTGGCTCATCCATGGCTGCTACGGGCAGACAAAGTGTACCAAGATGAGTACATAATCAGGACAGACAGGCTGAGGAACTACTACAATCAGTACAGGTTGGTCAAACTCATTAGATATCCATGGAATCTTAATAAAATCTAGAAACTAACCCAGTTATGTATTATATTAATTGAAAATTTAAATTTTTATTTACAGAGACTGGATGAGCAATGCCCAGTGTCGTACATGGTTCCGTCGTCGGCCGTTAAGTGGTGCCTTCGACCATCCTTCCAAGATGGTCTACCCTCCTGGTGAAATATACACTCCAGAGGGTATGTTTATATATAATCCATTACAAACATTAGAGTAAAATGTACCAATACTTTTAACCTCAAACTTACAAATCTAGACTTATTCATTTTTTAACCAGGAAATAAACTTCATAAAATTTTCTTTAAGTGCGTGCTGTGCTTTTGACTATAATATGAAAATGTTACGTAAAAATGTCCAGGAACGCCAGAGCGTGATCGCGCATCGCACGAGAGGAAGCCTGGAGACTGGGATATCAAGTTCAAACAGTGGGAGCATCCTGACTGGGAGGTCTCTGCCACGTCTGAGAGCCAGTTAGTATTCATTTAATCAAGCAATAAGAGGCAATAATAAAAAGAGAAACACATAAATAAATAAAATCGAATCTTATACTATTAAACGAGCAATTCTTGTATATATATATATATATATATTTTCTGAATCTCGGAATCGGCTCCAACAATTTTCGTGAAATTTAGTATGCAGGGGATTTCGGGGGCGAAAAATTGACCTAGCTAGGATTCATTTAAAAAAAATGTCGTTTTATCCCTATTTTTAGGCAATGAAAAAATATTATTAGAATACGAAGCTTAATTTCAATATTATTATTGTAGCTGTATTAGCGTAATTAGGAAAGCGACGGATTGCAAATCGTTTTGACCCGGGTTCGAATCTCAGTCTCCAGATTATTTTTTTTCTTTTTGTTTTTTTAATTTCACTCGTTATTTATTATTAAATATAAAAATACCGAAAAATATAAAAATACCGAAAAAAAAAACAAAAAATAAAATAAAAATACCGAGCTGGGCTCGGTCACCCAGGTACTGATAACTAAAACATGATATCTTATAAAACATACTATTTAGAAACAGTTGTTTCCATAATAAAATGGTACAATTAACACTTTTACAATTAAAGTGGTAGAAAGAAATTTATTTAAATTTAAAGTGCACCTCTTATCTGAACTAATCAGAAAGCTGTATCTCAGAATAATAGGGTTCTCCCTTCTAGAAAGAAGCAGTGACCAGTGTGCAAGTTTTTGAATAACACATTTTACTAGCATAAATTAAATAAATATATTTTCTGCCAGCTACCAAAATGGTCCCGACACATACCTGCTACAACTGCGCGACACTCAGTTCCCAGTTCGTTTGCGTGAATATATGAAGGTGGCGTGCATCCGCTCACCTGGGTACAGTCTTAGCATCCAGGACTCTTATGATCCAAGGGTAAGTTCAGAAATTTTCTAATATATTTCTTGCGATTAAGAATATTTTTACTTTTTAAATCACGTTGTTCCAAAGTTGTCAATAATTAATTTGTACCTTATTTGTTTTTCAGACACCCATCATTCGTGAGCGTCGTCGCTTTACCGACATCATGGATGAAGAAATCGATGACGAGAGACGCGAGAGGATCAACAACTACGGATCTGAAAGTTACACTATCCGTCGTCTCCGACATGAACTTGGAACCAGACTCGACAGCTATGCTGAAGCGCAGGCTTTTATGGAGTCTAAAAAGGACGGGCAGTTGCCTTTCTTCAGAGAGAAGCCACAAATCCTTCCAGTTCAAGAAGGCGACCAGACGCAACTCTCCTGCTACGCTGTGGGCGATCCTAAACCAGTCATCCAGTGGTTCAAAAATGACATGGTCATTGCAGAGGGGCAACGCATCAAAATCATTGAAGACGAGGAAGGAAGGTCTACACTCAAATTTGACCCCGCTATGCATCACGATATAGGGTTCTACAAGGTAGTTGCCAGGAACAAAGTTGGACAAACTGTTGCACGAACTAGAATCGTAGAGGCAACTAACCCGGATGCACCCGATAGTCCGACAGCTGCGGAGGTGTCAGACACGGAAGTACTCTTGCGATGGAAGCAACCTAAGTATGACGGCAACTCCCCTGTGGTATGCTACAGCCTCCAGTACAAAAAAGGTGACAGTGTAGAATGGAAAACAGTCGCCGAAAATATCGACCACGAGTTCTTTGTCATTAGAGACCTCGAGCCTGACACCAGCTACCAATTTAGATTATCCTCTCGCAACAGAATAGGATGGAGTGATAAAGGAATACCGACAAGTCTAGTCAAGACTAAAGAGGCAGGAGCACCGAAAGTTGAAGTCACAAAGGCGATGAGGCATCTACAACAGTTAACAGAGTCGGGACAAGAGATAGTTTTAGATGAAGATAGACCTAAATTGGATTATTCAACAGAAGAAAACCCGATCGATTGGGATACGACACAAAATATTACGGATCGCTACACATTTATATCAGAACTCTGGCGAGGAAAGTTCTCGATCGTTTTGAAAGGCGTCGATAAGATGACTGATAATGTTGTCGTGGCGAAAATATTAGAAGTTAGACCAGAAACTGAAATCCAAGTCCAGAGAGAATTCAATTGCTTAAGAAAGCTAAGGCACGAAAGAATATCAAATTTATTAGCAGCTTATCAAATACCAGGGTCTCCTAATGCGGCCCTCGTTCTAGAAAAACTGCAGGGTGCTGATGTATTAACATATCTGTCAAGTCGCCACGACTACACAGAACAGATGGTAGCCACAATAATAACACAAGTATTGGACGGTCTCCATTACTTGCACTGGCGTGGATATTGCCACCTGGACATTCAGCCCGACAATGTCGTAATGGCTTCGGTTCGGTCCATTCAAGTTAAACTTATAGACTTCGGATCGGCTCACAGAGTAACCAAATTAGGAACCAGTGTGCCACAAGTTGGTGATTTGGAATACAAAGGTAAATATAAATTTGACTACAAAGTAAAGTGAAAGAATTAGTTAAAAAGGCCGATATAAAATAAAAATCGTTAAAACTTTTTTATCGGGTTAGTATAAAATGTCATACACTTAGAAGCTGAACAGTACCTATATTTAAACATACATTTTTACAGTTTATCGGCACTTCACTTGTCATAATAATTATATATGAAAACGTGATTAAATCAAGGCAAATTTTTGAATTTTTAGCGCCGGAAATCATAAACGACGAGCCAGCGTATCCACAGACAGACATCTGGTCTCTGGGTGTACTGACCTACATCCTACTATCTGGAACTTCACCCTTCCGAGGAGCTGATGACGCGGAAACCAAACAGAACATCTGCTTCGTGAGGTATCGCTTCGAGCATCTCTATAAAGAGATTACTCAGGTACGTTGACTCATTCCACCATGGTATTATTATTTCATTATTTAGTAATTGAGTTCTTGGGGTGTAGCAGGAAATGTTTTGCTGAAAATACTGCTCTCAAGCAGTGTTGTATTCCTGTGGTGATTAAGGTGGCCAGAGTTCCTGGGGGGAATTGTGGGGTAGAGTCGGCAACGCGTTTGCGATGCTGCTGGTGTTGCGGGCGTTCACAGGCTAAAGTAACCACTTATCATTCCGTGGGCAGTATGCTCTTTTGTCACTCTTGAAGTATAAAAGGAGTGTATAATTTCAATGAGGAATAGAGAAAACATTCTTGTTATAACTTAAATAACTTTATGTCGAGACGTTTAATTAGACATATTTTGTAATGAATGCCATCAGGAGGCGACTCGGTTCCTCATGCTGGTGTTCAAGAAGGTTCCACTGAAGCGGCCGACGGCTGAAGAATGCCACGAACATCGCTGGCTCGGCCATTCTGACTTCACGCATCGCAAGCGTGAGCGCGCCGTCTTCCTATCTACCAGGCTTAAGGTACACACTAAACTACTATTTGGCGATTAATTAAATAAAAGATTTCAACGTTAACATCAGTAAAGTTTCAGTGTATCAGAAATTTACTTTTTTATAGGGTAGGTACTATAATATGACGTTATAAATTACCATCAAACCAACGCGCAACGTAACAAATAAAAAATCACGAAAAAGTCCATAATTATCATTATTAAAAAAATAAAAACTATGTAATAGATATCAATGTGAAACTCATATATGATTTGAGTAAGATATACAAAAGTAAACAAACATAACACATTGTTCAGGAATTCTCCGACGAATACCACGAACGCAAGTCCCGAGAGGCGTCACAAGCGGACTCGCTGGCGTCGTTCGGGTCTCCGCGCATCCTCGCGCGCTCCAACAGCATCGCGGACGAGCTGCTCACCACCACCTCCACCCGCTGACACCTCGGGGGCTTAGGACCAATTCATTTATGTACGGATACTTAACGTGTAATTATCGTACAACTTGTTAAAATTTGCCAGCTCGAAAAAATAGTGACAGCGGATGATAGAGCACACTAAATGTCAAATTCAGTAAAACCGAGCTTTGACTAAAGTTTTTTTTTTTTGTTTTTCTTTTGGCAACTTTTATTAAAAGTTCTACGTCAATATATTTAGGTACCTACATATATTTCTCACGTTTTGTATTTTTTTTTTTTCATTTTCTAGATTGAATTTAATAAAACAAACTATAAAAATAATTTATATTGAAAATACGACATTGTTATTTAAATTGTTATTATTTAAAATTGTTCGTTGTATATAGGAGATTCATTTTTAAACTAACATAGATTTTTTTATTCGACAAAACATAATTTTAAGAAAAAATTCAATAAAGCGATCTATATTAGTTTACTTTTTACTGATTAATCAGTTAAACTATCATCAAAATATAAAAAAACGACTGGTTTTAAAAATAATATATTGTTATTATCACTAATCATTTCACACTTCTTTAACCGCCGTCGCACTAAATTATTCTAGTCAAGTCAAAACCTTTCAAAACTTGTTATTGTTAAGTATATTTATACAATTTTTATTATTGATTTATACGATTAATATTTTGCTTCAGTATTAATGAAGTAAATAATAAAGTTAAATACTATCAAAATGAAATTTTATTAGAACCAAATCACTTTCCAAAGTAACGCCTCACCTCGCTAATCCAATGTACCTAAATAATATATAATTATGTTTGCTCGCAAACCAAGAAAATCAGACTTCAATTTATTACCTATATTGACGAGTAAACCAACGTAGGTAGACGACAAAATAGTCAAGTAAATACGCATTATAAAAAATGACATAATTACATTACATAAAATCATCAGACCTCGATCAAATTTAAATCGAACCACAAAGCACGCATCAGCCTCCGATTTAAATAAGAATTATCAAAATCAGTATACCCAGTAAAAGGTTATGAGGTATTAATACAACAAAGGTCGATGAAAAAGTAGTCAAGTAAAAACGCATTATCAAATCTTGATTTTTAAATGGGACCACATGACAAGCACCCCCTTTAAAAATATTTTTTATGTATGCTACATAAAAAATATACAATCGTATTGAGAACCTCCTCCTTTTATGAAGTCGGTTAAAAGAGAATACTTTTTACCTCCAATGTTTCTCATTATGCCTGCCAAAGTTATATAGGTCGTTACTTAATTCGCTTAATATATTGTGAATATTTTTTTGTCATTCATAACATCCCTGGTGCACACACCGCTACGGAATCTCCTTGCTACTTGTATGACCACAAGACAGGCATATTCTACTTCTTGAGAAGTTCACGACGTAGGTGTCTCGACTGCAACGACGCAAGATACTGTAATCACAGTCGTGGCAGATCAATCACCGAAATAAATTACTACCAGTATTTTTTTTATACTTCAAAGATGGCAAGTAAGCATACCTCTATAGTAAGCCCACCTTATGGTAAGCGCTTAGCCTATGGACGCCTGCAACACCACAAACGCGTTGCCGACCCTACCCACAGGTCAGTGGCGTATTTTAATATTCAGCGCCACGGTCCATTTTAATTTGCCGTCCCATAAATTAAGGGAAAGGGCAAAAGCAGCGTTTGTGTAGCAATGTGACATTTCGAAAAATGATCGATTGATTTTCGGCTGACCGTTTCTTTAGGCCGCCGATACCATAAAATAATCCTTTTTAGGTCGCCCATTCCGCAAAAATCGAATCAAGGGAACATGTCCGGAGCATATCTCAGCTGACCTTTTATTTGATTTAGATTTAGGTAATATTGTTTAAAATCGATTAAAAATAATCGATTGTGAAAAATCACATTCCTAATAAGTATTCACAGCTTGCGCCGCCCCTCACAAGATGCCGCGCCGGACCATGGCCCTTTTGGCCCTAGGGTAAATATGGCCATGCCCCAAGTGCTCCGGTTACCTTACTCGCCACAGAAACACAATACTACTTGAAAGCGTATAATTTGACAGTGATGCTCTGTAAAGTTAATGTACTTTCCCATTCGGGCTGCTCCAAATTTTGAGCAGAATATTTCCTACTATGCCCTGCCTCCATGAAGATTTGACCGCCACCAGGGAAGGACAGCGAAAGACAAGGCTGTCTCGTGATTGATGCATAAACAGGCAAGTCCCCGGCCCATCAGGTCAAAAATAAGTCACCAGGTAGCCTAGCGTTGAGGATTCCGTCCTGGACAGATAGTGGGAAGCTTGGAAGCCCATACCAAAACAGACCCAAGGCTGTCAGGATAAGACAAACACGTGTGTTGTTATCTCGTATGTTAACATTTGATAGTTTGTTACGTTTGCTAAGTTTTAGTAAATACTATAATGTAAAAAATATATATATCTAAATTATTATATTATTATCACTTAGGAAAATTATATATCCTGATTATTTTTATTTACACATTTATATAAAATTAAGAGAAGTAGAAGGCATTCATAGGTATTTTCGTGCTATTATTTAGTATGTATGTATAATAAATAAAACGCATCGATTTTTTCAAAATGATCTACTTATATTATAGGAATTTGGAACTATACATTCATCAGATGATATTTAAACAGCTATGCGGATTTTAAAACGATTAGACATTTTTTAACTCAAGCCAAAGACATTAGGAACATTTTTTTTTACTAATTTATCAAGAATTTTAGAACTCATTTTACTTCTTATAAGTTTTAAGGTAATGACTAACAAAAAGATGCCTTTTAAAAGTTGATTCAAAAATAATACTATGTAGTTAAATGTTTAGCTATTTAAATATCCTAAGATTTGAATATTTCCCTTTATTGCTTTGATTTCTACATATTCTTAACAATCATACAAAAAGATACAAATTGTATCGTACAATAGACTGGTGTAATATTACAATCTTTTTCATTTCAAATAATATATCCACATCTATACATTATATTCTTGAAGTTAAAATATGAACAATCTTCGAATACAATAAAATTAGACAAACAGAGAATAGTACATGGTACTAGCATTTATAGCATATTTTTCAATGACAAATTGACAATGCTTTCAAAATTTTAATTAAAAAAGGGTTTATATAGTATGAAGTTGTTAAAGCAAGCGTATTACAGGGAAAGTACTAGACCATTCTAGAACATTTGAAAAACATCGACCTAATAGAATCGCAAATGTGTTGTTAGCGCAATAATCGAGAACAATTGGAGCAACTCGGCTTTTTATCAAGATTTCTATATTTAAAAGATTCTTACAAAATAAAAAATTTAAAAAAAATTGCAAAGAAAAACGTAATGTTTTAGAAAACAATTCAAGACAATGTTTTTTGTGAAGGCTAGTTGGAAATAAATATGATTATTACACTAAGCAACCCAAACCGTTTAACCTGCTTTAAGCTTTATGCATAGTTATTTCTTCAGTTCTCTAAACTCTTGTTCAGATAACAGGCTGTCTAAAAACAGAAATATTTGATTTCTATCACGATTCAGCCTGTAATATCCCACTGTTGGGCATAGGCCTCTTCCCCATGTAGGAGATGGATCGGAGCTTAATCCACCACGCTGCTCCATTGCGGGTTGGCGGATATATTCCCTACTATGAGTAACGATCGCTATCAGGTGTACATGATAACAACCGGGACCGATGGCTTAACGTGCTCTCCGAGGCACGGTTTGATTTCTATACATATAGATAATTATTATATTAGATATTTCATGTGATTCACATTCTCTTTGTCCGTTTTAAATCGCTAAGACAATTGTTCAAATAAACATAGCAATTAAAACAACTCATTATTGCATAACATCAAATTCTAACCGAGTTTTGAGGTCAATGTGTATACGCAACTGTAATGAACGGAAATTGTTAACAATCTAGTACTTTCCCTAAAACACAATATTATCAAAATAAGTTACACAAAATTAATTTCACATTTTACTCCCTATTCAGTTCACAATCGAGATACGATGAACACCGACGTATTATGTACATTATAAACTGTTATTTATAATTACGAAAAGTTTTTATATATCACTGTTT
The DNA here is from genome assembly GCA_905220545.2 of Melitaea athalia. Taxonomy (NCBI): domain Eukaryota; kingdom Metazoa; phylum Arthropoda; class Insecta; order Lepidoptera; family Nymphalidae; genus Melitaea; species Melitaea athalia. Next base: position 23,176,226 of record HG992178.1, read on the forward strand.
TGGAGTATTTATTTTATATTACACTATAACTAATTTCTGAAGATTTAAAAGTCCTCTATGATAGCTAGGAATTGTTATTAACAATAATCGGGTAAAACTTTCCTCATCTCTTGCCCTTGGACACTGCTATATACTCTAAGACCTTTGATTGAAACTCGGTTTTATTCATTTTATACATCTCCGCAGCTTCTATGTTTAACGGATCTTCGAAATTTAATAAGTCCTGTAAAAAGAAAGATTATTATACTATTAATATATAATAATAATTAATTTTCATGATGACAAAAAAAAATCTTTAAAGGTAGTCTATAAATCTTATGATGGGCATCAGAACATAGACATATTCATCACTTATCACTTCAGCCTATCACAGTCCACTGCTGGCCTTTATAAGTTAGCACCAAAAGTGGCGTAAACTCATGTGTTTTGCCCAGTCACCACGCTGGGCAGGCGGCTTGGTGACCGCAGGGCTGGCTTTGTCGCACCGAAGACGCTGCTGCCCGTCTTCGGCCTGTGTATTTCAAAGCCAGCAGTTGGATGGTTATCCCGCCATCGGTCGGATTTATAAGTTGATAATATATGACAAAACAATGAATTTAGAGAATGAAATTCTCTAAAGAAAATTGAAATTGAAACTTTCTAATATTTTCTGTTACACAAATTTAATAGAAAATTACGACTAAAGGTGGAGGTAATATTTTAAAAATCCAATTAGCCGCTAATAGAGATGTTATCGTTAGCCGCTAATAGTTAAGTATGGATACTTACAGTAAATAACGAGTTCAGTCCCCAGACGACATCTTTGAGCCTTCGAGTCGGTGCCCATCCATGTTCATCTATAGAAGTCTGACGAAGCAGCGACAGACAAATGTCTCCGTCTACATTTATATTGGGATGCCACAGTCTAGTTAGACATTTCACTTTTGGAGGCTGAAAAGTTCAAGCAAATGCTGATGCTTAAAAAATTGTATAATTCTAGTTTTTAAAGCATTGTTAGACATTAAATTAAATTAGTACTTACAGCCATATTATAATCTTCTGTAACAAAGACACTAAATTTGAATTTTCCTCCCGACCAATAACCTTCGTCAGGTGCTACGGTCAAAATAAATTCACTTAAAACATTAGGATCCTCGAAATGCACTGAACACGTTGTAGGAAGATTTTCATTCATTTCTTGCACTTCTTTCACAAGTAACTTGTCTCTAACCGATATTCTTTTTGATGGTTCAATTTTAACCCCGTTCGTCGTCTCCGTATGTTCCTTTTTTAGCTTCCTATTAAGTGTTATCATTGTATGCTAACTAAATATGCCTAAAAATAATTAAACTCTACGAAACTTAATACATATATTTTGATATACTGACTAGTTTTTCGATTTAATTTGACGAGAAATCTAGAAAAGTTCAAAACTGTACAAAAAAAATTCCATCTGTCAAATTGTCAATTGTCAAAACAAATCACCCTCCTATGTTTTTTTTTTTTTTTTTGGAGTTTATGGCCTGGTATCTAGACCTTTAGGCCAAGTCTTGAGTATTTTTATTCGATTTATTATAATTTTCCCACTGTATTTTTGATGAATTTATATAGAGGCACGTAATAGGATCTATTTTTTAACATATCACTCAGGCGGCGGGAGGGATCTTGCACTGTCACTTGATTTTGCACTATGTCACTAATTTCACTGACAAGAATTAATCTATCAAACGAAAAGCGTTCACATATAAATATGAAATGTTCGATATCACCAACTGAGTTATTGCAGAAGGTGCAGTAGCTACTCTCCACTATGCCCAACCGAGCCAGATGGGCCGGGACGGTGGAATGACCAAAACGCAGTCTGTTTATAGTCGTAATAAAGTCTCGACTGGCCATTTTCAGTTTGTTATACCATGGTGCTATAGGTAGATTTACTTGAACATTTCCATACCATTTACCCTTCTGTTCTTGATCTTGTTTCCAAAATTCGACCCATAAACTATTGACCTGATTGTCAATAGATTGATAACAGTCGGTCAAAGGTACTTTTACTATGGAGCTAACATCCAACATGTTGGTTCCATCACGTGCAATTTTATCTACTATCTCATTTCCTGTTATGCCCCTATGTGATGGAATCCACATGAAAGAGACCTGTATACCTTTTTGTGCATAACTAAATAACAATTTTTTAACATTATACAAAATATAGTTTTTTTTAAAGTCAAATCCAAGATTGGTTAAACTTTGAACCATACTTAAACTGTCTGTTAAAATTAAAAATTTATTAAAATTATTTATATGTGCAATCCTCTTCAGGGCCTCGAGGGCCGCATATACCTCTGCAGTGAAAACACTACATTTAGGGTCCAGAAGAAAACTTTGACCAAACTTGAATTGGGGATCATAAACAGCACTACGCACAAAGAGCTCACTTTTGCTACCATCTGTATACAGAGTATAATATTTATTATCGGAAAGAAAACTTAATAATTCACAATTGCTAAAAAATTTTTTAGTAACAATATTAGTCTCAAATATAATACAGGAATATGGGTATGAGTAGCATGTCCATTTTAATTGTTTAATTACATTTTTAAAATCTTCATTCATTTGCATTACAATGAGAGGGAGAACTGGGAAATAACCCCGTAAAAGCTCACCTCCCGAAGTCTGCTGGGCCGAGCATTGTACAGGAAAAGGTACTATTTTTTTGAGAACATTATCATTACCAGATAATAACTTTAGTAAATATCTCTCTATTAGTAGAAGTCTTCTAAGACACAGTGGCATTATTTTGGTTTCAACTTCCATAGCTCGTATGGGGGTTGAACACATAGCCCCAGAAATAATTCGCAGAGCTTTGTTTTGAATTATGTCTAGTTTTTTAACACAACTACTATTTGAGTACGCTAAACAACTGTAGTCGAAGTGGCTTCTGACTATAGATTTATATAACATACTTAAAACTTTGGGGTCTGCACCCCAAGTCACACCAGCTAAACATCTTAAAATATTTAAGCCCTTAAGAGAGTTAGTTATAATGTGATTGATGTGTAAATCAAAACAAAGTTTGTTATCAATGACAACACCCAGGAATTTATGATTAGGTACAACTGAAATTGGATGATTATTGTAGAGTATGTCAATAGAGGGAAAATCTTTACTAAAAATCATGGTCTTGCTTTTGTTGGGGTTAATCTGTAGGGCCAACTTATCATTATAATATATGTACAATTGATCTAAAGCATTATTTATACTATTTACAGCTCTATCTATATTATGGTCTGTACAATATATTACAAGATCATCCGCAAATTGTAAAATATTTACACTTTCTATATTTACAAAATTAAGAATTTGACTAGTATATATATTGTACAGCAATGGAGATAATGTAGCCCCCTGCATTGTACCTTTGGAGACCCTTCTGGGACCATGGAGAATATTATTATGCCTTATATACAAAGTTCTATCTGTTAAAAAATTAAATAACCAATGACAAAGTGTGCCTGGTATACCAATGTCAGAAAGAACTTGAACCAAAATGCCAGGGTCTACATTATCAAACGCACCTTGAACATCCAGAAAAACACAAACACTGGACTTATTATTATTATTGGCATATTTCAGATCTGACAAGAGAGAGATGAAGCTGTCAGCACAACTTCGCCCTCTCCGGAAGCCATATTGAACATGTGGAATGATGTTGTTCGCCTCTACATAATACTCAAGACGCATTTTTATCATGTTTTCATTAAGCTTTCCAATACAAGATGACAATGATATGGGACGATATGAGTTAGGATCTTCAGGTGGCTTGTCAAGCTTAAGTATAGGGATTACACACTGTGTTTTCCAAGATTCAGGAATTTTTTTTAAGTGCCAAAGAGCATTAAGATTAGCTAATAGTTTCTTTTGAACTGACTGATTTAGGTTTTTAATCAAAATGTATGGACAATTATCTAAACCAGGGGTTGTGTTTCGTCTGGATTGTAAACTTGTACAAAACTCACTCCAAGTAAAGGGTTCTATGAGGAAACTGGACTTTTGAAGGCTATTATTAATTTGAAAATAACTTTCTAGATTATCGATAACCCTACATCTATTTTGAGATAATTTTTCTAAGAGAGGGACAACAAATTCGTCTTTATATGTTCTATTATTGCATTTTATTCGTTTAAATAACTTGATGTATTTCCAAATAATACTAACAGGTGTAGTTCTGTTAAAAGTATTACAAATGTTTGCCCAACCATTGCGTTTATGTTCAGAAATAGTCTTTTTTTTAATAGCATCAAGTCTTTTGTAATTAATGTAATTATCAATAGTTGGATCCCTTCTGTACAGTTTTAAAGCTTCATAAGTTTTAATAACATTCTGTTCACATATGTCACTCCACCAAGGTGCTGGAGGTTTGCATCGATAATTATTTGCTTTGATAAACTTTGGCACAGTATCCCTCTTAAGTTTATCAAGCCTTTCGATAAATTCGTCATAAGACTGTAGTGGATTCTCATTATTAATTTCAAAATTTGAAAATGCAGTTATAGATAGCTCATTGTATTTTGTCCAGTCTGTCTTGTTGTATAAGAATTTTTCAATGGGAGGATTAATTTGGTATCTATCAACGGATAATAAAACACGAGTAAGCGTAGGAAAATGATAGCTCCCCATACAATCATCATGCACCCGCCATTCGCATAGTGGAGTGATTGGAGCACTACAAAAACTGACATCAATAGCCGAGGGATTTCGGTTAGGATAATTAATAGTAGTGAAGCTACCATTGTTAAGGACACATAAATCAAATTCATCAATTAAATCATATAACTGATGACCCCGACTTTTCGTGGTCATACACCCAAATGCCACATGGTGAGCATTGAAATCTCCAGCTACATATATTGGCTTAGGCAAATCTCTAATTATATTACGCAGTTTACTTATTCTGAAGTTACCATTCGAGGGAGGGCAGTATACACATAAAATCGTTAAGTGGTTACCATTTACATATATCGATAACGCCACAGTCTGAATGTCTTGATAAAATCTGGTTTGAATAATATTATATTTAAAATAAGGTTTGATCAAAATTGCTACTCCACCATGCTCATTATGGGCATTACGATAGTGAGAATTATATCCCGAAATTTTGAGGTGCTGAGTATCTTTCAACCAAGTTTCATTGAGTAGACATATATCGACATTTTGCTCGACTAAAAATTTAGACAATAAAGGTTTTTTCCTATGTATACTTTGAATATTGTACTGAGCTATACATAACTGCTGTATGTTCTGTACTGTACTGTCCATTAAGGTGACAAATTTTTTAAAAGTAAGTCTTTAATGAGCAGTGTAGTCACAGGTTCATTATCTGTTTTATTACCCAATTCCACTAAAGTTTGGACCATTGCCATCAGAATATTATTATTGTTTGCAATTTGAGCCTTAAGTTGAGTTTGGTTCAAGTTGGGTTCAGGCGCTGTTTTATTTACATTATTTACAATTTTTACATTTTTATTTAATTTATGTACATTTTGGCTTATTGATGGTAGGGCCTTAACAATGCTGCTCGACTGTGCAGGTAAAGACGGAAAGTCAGATGAAGTAATTGTATTAGCCACAGAGGCATAAGTAATGTTACCCTTTTTTTCAAGTATTTTTTTCATTTTTATTGGGCAAGATTTAGAAATGGCCAGGTGAGGGCCACTGCAATTGACACAACATAGGTTCTCTTTTTTATCGCAATCTCTGAAATTGTGTTCCCCAGCACATATCGAGCAACGTTGTTTACCATTACAAATTTTCGCAGGATGGTTGAACTTGAAGCACCGGAAGCATTGCTGCAACGGCGGGACATATTCAAACACCCTGAACGAAAACAGGTCATATTGGATATTGTCGGGCAGAACATTTGATAAGAAAGTTATACTGACAGTCTCAAGAGGTACAGTACTTTGACCGACTTTTTTCGTGAATCTTCTCACTGAAATAATTTCATAGATCGAAGACAGTTTAGTGTATAAATCCTTGTTCGAAATGTTGGTAGGCACATATCGGATGATTCCAGTTTTTTCTATCTGCGCTGCAGGAATATGCGCCTTCAAGTTGTGCTTTGTTAAAAAGTCTGTATTTGTGATGAAATTATTTGCAGTGTTGTATTGTTTAAAAACAGCCGCAATTTTATTGGCATTGACTCTATGTAAAGCTACCACACCTTTCACCTCCGAAATAAAAATATGATTTAAGTAAACTGGGCTTTTATTTCCAAGTTTAATCTGTTGGTCTTGGCTTTCAACAAAAACTTTGAAGTCCGTATTTGTAGAATGTTCAGGATAAAGTCTCAGATAACCTGGCTTAAAAAACGGAATAAAGTTAACCTCACCGCCGCCTCCTTCAGGTCCACATTCCTTCACACCTCTTTTAAGAAATAATTTGGATCGTTTCGGAGTTCCACCTGGGTCCTCCGGTTCATTCATTTTAATAATTAACAAAATGTACAATTATTTACACTGACAAAAATAAGTTTTGGTAATATTTACACAGGATATTTTAGTAAAAGTAATTAACTCAACCGTCACTTTTAGAGCTCCCGCCAAAACTCTCACCCTCCTATGCACTCTGCAATCCGACAGATAATGTATAACAGTATGCATTATTGTATTGTCAGATGGTTTTTAATTTTTATTTTGGTATGTTTGTTGAAAACGTTTTTTTATACATAAACGTAAAACTTAGGTTTATTAAAATAAAGAAAAAATGTAAGGAAAAATTGTATCACTTTTTTTTTCGATTTTAATGTGATAATGTTAAACTGATAGCAGTTTTCACTTATCACAGAGTATATATATAAGCTTTGAGGAGAGAAATAGGTAGGTATAGTTTGTCTATAAAGTCGTGACATTATGTAATGTTTGAGGAACTAACATTAATCATGTGTCTGGCAACACCAAACATAAGTACTTTCGCTGTCAATACTGTCATCGAGTTCGAGTTGTTGAACAGTTTTCCTTTATTATTCTTTATTCATTTGATCAAACTGCAAAAAATTAAGACCAATCTTCGCAGAAGAGTTTCAAAAATGAGTAAAGTAAATCAGAGTGGCACGCGGGAAGTGATTATTAAAGTTTTCCAGCGATGTTTGGCGGAGTTCGAAGCTGGACGAATTTTGTGGGATTTGGACGATGTTTATGGGCGAAAAGCATCTATGACGGTATGTAATCGTGTTATTGTTTGTGTTTAACCTGCCTGAATTTAAAAATTTACATAATTTACGTTTTGGAGACCAAAAAAGGCATTGTTTACATTGCAAATTTTTAGGTTAGATGAGACAGAGTATATAGGTCACATTATAGTACGACGAATTTTTTGATACTTAAGGTTAAGGATATAATATAACTTAGTCTCAAGTTTTCCAATTTTAAATTTGAATCAATTGCTTCATGTCAGTAACTTATATTTCTATTCCAATAAAAAATTTTAAACTTATCTTTTTCAGGAAAATCAAAGAGTACAGTTAGACGGATAGTCAACGAAGGCTTTAAAAATGATGGAAAGTTTGAAACTCCTGGGAAACATAGAAAAGGCTGGCCAAAGAAAGAAATGGATAATTTTAGATTTTAGAATCCGATGATGATTGAAAGAAGTGCTGCTGTTGTCGCTTCTTACTTTAAATGTGAATTCGTCTACATCTTTGTACAATTGAATGTTCTGCCTCGTTCATAATAATCCTTTTCTATTTTTTTTTACATGTTCGCAACAATTTTTCCAGTTTTCAACAGACTGCGATGTTATTAAATGCTTCTTCTGCCAATTGTTTCACGTCACGAGACCCAATATTACTTGCAGCTACCTTTTTTTTGTGCCCAAATTAGCTCTATTGGGTTAAGATCACAGTGGTATGGTGGAAGCCGAACTACTGTATGCCCATGTTCTCCCAAAATAGTATTTGTCTCATATAAAGGATTAGGTTTTTTATTTTTTACTCAAGTTAATACATTCCTTAGCGATGAATCAAATGGAATATTATTTTCTAATAACCATAATTTTATATCATCGACACGAGTACTGGTGTTTGGTGTTTTGTTTGTAATTACTGAATGGTAAGGAGCATTGTCAAAAACTATAAAATACATGCCTCGTGTAGGTTGGGAATAAGTTTTTCCGTAATCCTTTTAGTGAATTTATTCGCATTCATTTCAGAGTGATAATCTTCTATTTTATTTTTTCCACTAAATAAGAGTAGGCAGTTTGGTACAAAGCCTTTTTCACTTCCAGCATGCACACTGTACAGTATGAGTCGTGAATATAACTCTCATCAATCTAACTAATATTTTTTTGCAATTCTTCTTTTAAATTTCTGTTTTATACGATAATATTTAGATAATCCTCTCTTTTTGCTGTAATGTGTACTTTTTCATTCAAAGCAGATCTATTTCATTGATATTTCTTTATAAATAAAACAAACAAAATATGACATGTGTCTTATTTATTTACTCATTTTACCTAAACGAACTGACATTTTCGCATCTGTTCACTCTCAGCCTCATGTTTTTAATAGTAGGTAAATAAAATATTGCAAGTATCAAAGTCATTTATGTCATACTATACAGTGTTGCTATGTGTTTGCTACGTGTTATTAACAGCGCCCTCATTAAATTTCACGACTTTATAGACAGACTATATTAGGTATATCAATATGTATAAAAGTTATTTGTGATGTCATTCTAACAAAATTTAAGATATATACAATTTTATTATATCAACGGGATTGGAGTTATAAAAAGATTTGACGATTTCTAACATTTTATACGAAAATAAAACGTATTCATAGTAATGACGATTACTGGATTGGAACATTCAACACGGATTTAAATACTGAAGAATTGGCTTTAAGCCTTATAAATAAATGGATTATGAAAGTTTATTGTAATGTACTCAAGAAGTGGCTTTGGTCTTTATTATCTTATACGAAACAGAAGAAACCAAAAGAAGACGATGGCTGCATGGCTCTGCCTTTGCCTTTCCCTATGATTGGGAAAAATTATTAAAAAAAAATTGATATAATGGGTGACAAGTGACAACTGACAATTGACGTTTAATACAAGTAAAACATTAACCCATTTATTTTTTAATTGCGGATATTAAATACATACCCATTCAAATTGTACTTAATATAATTTATTGGTACCATAAAAGTTAATAAATAATGGCAGAGATATCGTGGCCCTGGCAGTACAATTTTCCGCCTTTCTTTACGTAAGTAAAACAATTTTTGTTCATACATTTTACGTAAAAAAATTGAAATCGCTATGAGTGTACTTATTAAAAAATGGAAATATATAAACGAAGGAAATTTACACATCGTTTTATGTGTAATAGATACGAACTACGTTATCAGACTTATAAAGGAAGATGGTTATATGACAAAAATGGAAACCATACGTAATTCTGTAGACTTCGTTAATCTTGTTATGATACCCTTGCTCTTTGGTAAAAGGGTGTACTATGAAGAGATAATTCAACTCTCTATTGAAGATGTTGCTGAGCTTTCTGAAAAACTCTCGAGTATTCGTCCGAAACATAGGCAGGTAAAATCGATTTTCAGTCATTTTGCCATTAGAGCGCCCAACTTGACAACTATATCGAATAATTGTGAAAACTATTGTATAGAGATTAAACCAAAAGAAGGTTTCATAAGTAGCCATTTTAAGAGATATTCAAAATGTTACTATTGTTTAAAACAATTTCTAAAGCTACAAGAAAAACAAATAGACAGCACAAGCAACTATTGTCCATTGGATTTATTTTCCGGAGAAAAAACGAGAATGAAAAGAGCATTGTTGAATTTAATACAGAATCCTCAAAATAACTTTAAATTCTTCAAAGATGGCAGTATTATATATGGTGAAAAATCAAAAAATGATTTTGAAACGCTCATCACAAAACCACCAATATTCCGTTCGATAAATATATTTTTGGATTTCATTATTGACATACTATTAAGTGATGGTACCTCTAATATAATTTTAAATGAATCTGACGGAGAAATTAATCTTAAAACTGGAAAATGCTATGAAGGCAGTCATCTCAAACCAGACAGCTTTTTAAATAAATTACTTATATTACAAAAGTTATCGGAAACATTTTTAGATTTAACAAACATAAGTGAAGATTTCGAATATGTTTCTAAGTTACTTAATGACATGAACGAATTAAACATGGATTTATCAAAATTGGATGATCGAAAAAAATTCTTAGAAACTATGAATCCGAAATATTTAGCCTTGATATCAGCGGTGGCAAAAGATTGTTCGATTATGATATGTTTCTCGCCGAATTCTCACAAATCATGTTCATCTGTAAAAATAGGAGATAAAAGTCTATCCTATAAACTATCTGTGACCGATTTAGAACCAAAATCGATGAAATCGCTCACAAAAAGGAAGAATACTGAGAGAAAACTTATACAGTTATACGAGAAAATGAATGAAAAAATTGTTATTGTAAGTATATAAATGCAGAAAAATTATCAAAGAACATTGTGTTTATGAAAATTGTTTAGGTAGCTTTTTTGTGGTACAATGAGTATTAAGACAAATAATAGTTAAAATTAAAAATGCTTGTCTTTTTCATCTTTCTATCAGAAGAAAAAAAATCTAAAAAAAAAAACTACAAAAATGAAATACAATTTCATTACTTAATCAATTTATAATTTTAAAAAATATATTTCCTTTGTTACAGAATTCAACCACATTCAGAAACCCGAGCCAAACAATTAGAAGCGTGGCAGCAATTGATTGCTGAATATATGAAAGCGTCAAAACAATCGACAATAGATATAAGAGAATCGCAAAATAGCCCATTATTCTACAATGCCTCGATCAATAGAAAACTATCCTCAGAAGCTTTATTGACTATTCTCGAGGACATGGCTAAAACTGGAAGAGCGGCGCCAGTGGACAAGAGTAAAAATATTTGGGAGGTGTATTGGCATTCGCTGGATGAGTGGGGTAGTATGATATACAATTGGGCGAGCAGTAACGGGTTAAATAATTCTGTCTGCACTCTGTTTGAGTTGCAGGAAGGTGACAACACTGTCGGAGAGGGTATGTACGAGTTTCATTCACAAATCTAAATATATATACATATATAAAATGCTTTGTTAGTACGTAAATACACAGTTTTCTCTATCACCACCAAACCCAATCAACTTCCCGTTGGTGTGGTAAATACCCCTAGCTCTCCAGATAGTAAGGGAGTTTGGTCGCGGTTGGTGAAAGTGGGTGGTGGTGGGTGGTGAAAATGTTAAAACATATATTTCTGTCCTTTTCTAATGCATTAGGACATCTGAAAAGAGCTCAAAATTTCTGTAATGGTCTAGAAAGTTTCTGTGATGTATTTTAAGCTGAGCAACGCCGGGTCTCGTTGCTAGTATTTTATAAAAATAACACTACAGTTTTAACATTCTCACGTGTTTCTCTGTTACTACAAGAATAATTGTGTAACAGAAAAGTAATGAACAGTAAAGTCAGTAGAGAAACAGCCGTGCCAAATTTTTTGCCTAATGTTTAGTTTGTGGAGTTAGAGCTTGTACAGAAGCTAGGTTCTAAGTGAGATCTGACAACTGATGGGATGTATATATTTTGAATATGTATAAAAATATAAATATATTTTGAGTAAAATCTGCTACATTAATATTACTATTAATAAATTTAATTTACTCCTCGCCTTATTGCCTCCACTGGTGACAAGAGGGCTGGTGCATTTTTTGCCCAGAGAATCGGCATAGCGATTCAACGGGGAAATGCTGCCAGCATTCTTGGCACCATTCCACGCGGACATGATTTGTATCAAAACTATCTGTAAATATTTAGTTCTTAAGTTCTGACTTGTAAATATGTATAATGTTTAATGAGTTAAATAAATTGTATATTTATATAAATAAAATTATAGTTAATAATAAAAAAAAAAAAAAAAAAAAAAAACTGAAAAATTATTTTCCGTTTTTATACTGAATGAAATAAATATAGGTCATATAATTTATACGCTACATATTTGAATGTTTTTTTTTTAAGTTTCTAATAATAGAAAACCTCAGACTATTAATTGTGGTTTTCTTTAATGTAGGTATTCTTTAATTTATGACATTTTTGTACAAAAATGCTATTCCAAATTAGTTATTAGGCATATAATAATTAAATTAGTAAATTATCATGACATACTTAACAATTTTTTTAAATGATGATGTACATTGATAACATTATGATTATTATGAATCATAAAGGCAGTTCTCTTATCACAGATTAAGGAATTCCAAGAAAGAGATATTGAATATTGTGTAATCTATTTTATTCATTCCTATTTAGTACTACTAGCAATGCCCTCAGCTCGGCTCGCGTAGAATTCGATGATATTTACATAGAGGGGCTAATGTAGTGTAAATTATATTACAACAATTTAGGACCTCGTTTTATACGAGGTCCGTTTCGGTCGCAGAAATTTTGCCTAGCAGAAATTCTGTTGGGCTGCCAGACGAGCGTAATTTTGTGAGTTGTGAGTTTCGCTAGCAAACACTTTGCCTGACTGACGCGGACGGCTGAGTCAGCGAGCTGCGCTGCGATCGATTCGGTCGGATTATGCGTGTGAGTCGGCGCACAACTCATTATGCGTCGCCATGTGGCTCCAACTGGCCCTTTGTATGAAACCGAATGCAACCGAAGTTACGCGACCGAAATTACGCGACTCACAACTCACAAAATTACGCTCGTCTGGCCTCACCCTTATGGTTCAACTTTCGTGCGCCAGACCTGACTGCTCGCAGAGCTCGTTCTCGATCACGTTTCATAAAACTGTCGTGCGAAAAATAGTCTTCTCAAACCATTTTAGTTAATTCCAGCAATACAAGCTAATTTCCTATTTTACCATACAGAATTTCCGCAAAAGTTTGGATAATTATTTATGTCCTGTGCAATCAAAGGCCTAAACATAAAATTTCACGCTTCTAAAATTTGTTACTTATTTGTTTAAAATTATAATTTTAAAAGCTGTCCAAAAATAAAGCTTCATGCAAAAATAGGACCTCCTTTCATACAAAATGTTAATGATTTTGATATATCATCATTAAAAAGAATCTTTAAGGCGATTTTTTAAATTAGAGGCAAATTCCCTAATATTAAATTATTTTTAGGAGTTTATATTATTTTTTACACCTATTATTATTTTTTTAAATTAAATTAGTTACAATCTTCAACACCTGGTAAATGTTGTCCAAAAAGTTTGATTTTGGATGTCTTTTGGACACTACTTCCTGAATTAGACCATTTCTCAGATGTGAGTTCTTGGGACTCCTGAAACTTAAACTTAAAATGAGTGCTAATATACCAAATATGTAGATATATTCAAAATATTTTTTTTTTATATTTTCAGAATTCCACGGATTAGATATGAACATTTTGATCAAAGCTTTAAAAACACTAGAAGTGAAGGGAAAGTGCGAATTAATGGAATTTGATGACAGCCAAGGAGTCAAGTTCTTCTAAAACCTCAAAAATAAAATCTATATAACATTAATTTGTGTAAATGTTGAATATATTTTGTTAAGTTACAACTATTTTGTAATATTGGAAAACACTGTCTGATATTAATTCTTGTTGTTTTATTTTATTTTACACATATGAAATATGAGATGATGATACCTTATATGTGATATTTAGGAAGTTTTTTTTTTTTTTCGTGTAACTAAAATTAAATAGCCTGTAATTCTTGTAAATGGTCACTCCAGAACCTCTGAAGACCTTTTCTCTGTTTAGAAGAAGTATAGAAGACTTATTAATAGCCACGCTTTTCTATTTTGGGTTGGACGATATTGTCTACTAACTACTAAGTAAAACGCCCGTTCGCTTTAACTTATCGCAATCTACTGGATGTATTATGCCTTCCCGAATCTGCCAAAACATCTCCGCTCTCTTCAATCAAAAACATAAGTCTTGGGTATCCAGAGTTATAAGGATGTGCGCGGTCGATTAGGACAGCCATAAGTACAGCAATCCAAAAAGATACTAACTTTCAGAGCATACGATTCTGCTATACGCTGTTTTATGCTTTCCAACACGCCTCCCCAGTGTTTCATGGAAAACTTTCAACCACCTATTCTATTCTATAGATGCCAGATTTTTAAAGATAATGGTAGTTTTTTTTTTAATGATAAATAGGAGTTTTTGACTTCACTATAATCGTGGGTAGTTTAAAATGTTTTTTATTATCGTATCAAAATTTCGATCCAGCGAGATTCGAAGCCGCACCACCACCGACATACCGTGTCGGTACTCTAGCCAATTAAGCTATAGAACGATGTACCAGCCGGATCGAAATCGTGGGTAGTTTTTTTAGTTATTTTAATAATACAAATAGGTATATTGAGGATAATAAAATAAGCATTATTCATTTATAATTTTTTAATACCAATCAAGTCAATACGTGTAAAATTGTACAATTTCAAAACTGTCCTTACACTAATTGTATCTACAGATATATTACACACAATATGTAAAATCTTAAAAGTCATCGCAGACTACTGACTGTAACTGTATCGGCCAATAATGAAACTGTTTTATTAATATCGGTCTATAATTACACTGTTTAAAAATAATTTAAAAAAAATCAAAATTATTATTTATTTAGTATTGACTAATAATTGAGCCTATTTAATTAATATCAGTCAAAAATGAAACCTGATTTAATCGATATCGGCCGAATACTCAGCTGATTTAAACAATATCAGCGAAAAACTGGGCCGATTTCATCGATATCAATTCGTGCATATTTGCATACATCTTCACACTGATTAAGAAAACAAAATTTTGTACAATAATATGTAAGTAGACTGCGAGGACCACAATAACATATTCCAAACATTAAACTTCTTCTTCTTCTTCTTCTTCCGTGCCTTGTCCCACTTCAGGTAGCGTCGGCTCTCCTTATCTCACGGCGCCAAACATTACACTACTATTAAGTAAATTATTATTACTATTGGTACTCAATGTGTTAGAAATAGGATTTTTTTAAATCTCTAAACATACAGTCATACATACACATACATAAAGTGACTATGAACCCAAACGGTTCTAAAAAAATCTATATTTGTACAAACTAATATAAGTTTTTGACAAACATTTATGCAAAGTTAGACAAAACTAACATTACCTATATTTTAAGAACTCCCATATTAGGCTACTACAGCCAACCGTTGAATTACTGTGCTAGGGTAATGACATAGTAATGATGTGGGAAAGTTTATGAGCCTGATGAGATGATTACTGTATGGCTCATACAAGAAAAATAATTCACGCTTGCTTATATAACGTAATACTTGATTCACACAGCAAAGATGTGATATGTTATAGGGGCAGTTGGGGTACAATGGTACAAAAAAGTTATTTTTATTTGTAAAAAAAACAGTCTTTATTTTTTTTATAATTTCTGCTTACGAAAATCAACAATATACTTCAACCTAATAATTGCACAGCAAAACAGAGATCAATAATCAAATTTAAATCTATTTATCTTTGATTTTGTGAACCCCTTCCTTTGTTCCATTGTGCCCCAGGTCTGGGGTACAATGAAACAGGGTACGGGGCACATTGGAACACGACCAGTATTCATACGTCCATAAAGACATCTCGGTCAAATGGAAAAATTCCGGTCTTTTTGAATCCAGATTTTATGTTACATGGTGTCATAGACTTTTCAAATGCCTGTCCTACAAGCTCAGCCACATTATAAATAGTCAGTCTGCCCTGGGTGCCGAACCATCCAAGAATCTGAATTTTCGCTATGAAGCCCTCTGTCACTTTTTCTTACGCGGTGTCTCACCATTCTTGACTTAATCATCATCATCATCATCATCATCATCATCATCATCATTTCAGCCTATCGCAGTCCACTGCTGGACATAGGCCTCCACAAGTTCGCGCCAATAATGGCGTGAACTCATGTGTTTTACCCATAGTCACCACGCTGGGCAGGCGGGTTGGTGACCGCAGGGCTGGCTTTGTCGCACCGAAGACGCTGCTGCCCGTCTTCGGCCTATGTACTTCAAAGCCAGCAGTTGGATGGTTATCCCGCCATCGGTCGGCTTTTTAAGTTCCAAGGTGGTAGTGAAACTATGTTATCCCTTAGTCGCCTCTTACGACACCCACGGGAAGAGAGGGGGAGGCTAAATTCTATGCCGTAGCCACACAGCAACAGTTGACTTAATAAATCTGCCAAAAAATGAAGTAAAGTTAGTAGGGTTCGTTGGAATAGTGTTCCACTGTGCCCCGTTCCATAGTGCCCCATAAGGTGGCCAAAGTTTCAAACAAGTTTATAAAAAGTTAGGTTACTTTTTGAACTTTATACACAGTTGTCTCAAAAAGACAAAATTATTAAGATTTATAAAAAAGAAATATCATTTACCTATTGTTTAAACTTTTTTACCAAAAACGAAAGTACTTTGAAAAGAAATCTCAACTTTTGAACGTAAAAAACAATATTTTTCTATTCACAGCTCCATCGTTGTCTCACCGCCATATTTCACTACGTCCTCGTATGACGCAAAACGCGCTGTGATTGGTCGAAGCGGTTCCGCGCGATTTAGTTTTAAAGTCAAATTTTTATCGACATTGTTCCATAGTGCCCCGTGTTCCACTGTTCCCCAACTGTCCCTACATTAAATTTAGTAGTTTTACAGAAATGGGTCATTATATTTGTTTTGACATTAATTAAAATTAATAACAGGATAATCAAGCAACAGTGATCGTTATTTAATGTAAACTTTATATTATTTAAACTTTTAATTAGTTCAATAAATACATTAATATAATACTTATTTAAAATTAAATTATTTACATACATTTAACGACTATATAAATAGATTGGTTTAAATAAAAATATTTGAAAACTGAAATTAACAAGCAGTTCTTGAATTCTTTTTAGACCGGTGTTACATGACTCAATTAATAGTAAAGTGACGCTATTTTTAAATAGCGAGTTTTATAATTATGGTTCATAATTAAACAACAAAATATCGTCCAGTTTATTTTATTTGAGCGTAATATCTGTATTATCTGTATCTAGGGCATCTAGGGTGTGATTCTATGCAATTTTCTTCTTTTTTTTTAACAGATTACACAACGGTTTCCTTTATTCCCTATATCTATCAAACATCATCGTGCAAATATTAAAAAATAGTAACAAAAACATTATTTCTAGTTAAAACTAAGTGAACAATCAGTCTTTATTTATATAAAAATAATAAATAATTGAGATGTTGGTACTGTGTACTTTAATAGTAGATACTAGAAAATGAAAAAGGTGTAAATTGTGCTTTTTTTATTGTACTATTTTACAAATTTAAATGTAAATTGTTGTATGGTCCTATCTAATACAAATTTAATAAAATGTTACTCAACCACTTCTAAATTTTAGTGAATATTTAAAGCAATTATTTCAGTAATTATATAGTTTATACATATTACTTTTTATTGGAATGTCTATGAAAAAGATTTTATATTTAGTTATTAGTGTTTTTGTTACAAAATAAATAAAAAAGTAACGACAATAGTTACAAGAGATTAGTCTTCCAATGTACCTATTAGGTATAGTTATGATCTAATTATCTTGATCTACACATTGTATGATATAAAACAAATTGTGTCCATGACTCTACATTAAATTATCTCATTCATATTGTTACGAATACACAAAGTAAAGGAGCTGGCGCCATCTAGCGTAGAGCGGTGAATATCAACCGTTCAAGATAATTGCCGATATGGAATGTATAAATATTGTCAAAGGACAATAAACATTAAATATAATTATAAAATCTACCACATCACAGATATATAACAATAAATAATTACTAATTCTAAATCTAAGTGAACTTAGTAGTTTAATGCCTCATTTTTATAATGTTTTTAAAAATAAAAGCCAATCTTGTTTCAGTGACTTTTCACATCATATATTATGTATTTACACGCGGCAAAACAAAACACTAAATTAATTTCCAGAATCAATCAACAAATCATTACTATAGTTAATTAATTTGACTGACCCTATGGTCGTTTAGAAAAAAAATTTTAATATACAGAACATAAGGTACTTACTTAAATATAACCATAAGCGAGAACCTAATTCAAAAAGGTATAAAATTACTGTTTATAATGTATTGTAAGTAAATTGAATGAATCCATTTTTTACCGTCTTTAAAAAAAAAGAGGAGTTTCTTATTTCGATTGAATTTTTTTATGTATGTTACCTCAGAACTTTTTACTGGGTGGACCGATTTTGGTGATTTTTTTTAATCGAATGGTTGTGCTTGTCGTGTACTAAATTTAAATGGGACCACCCATTTAAATTTAGTCGAGATCTGACAAATACTTTTTGAGTTGTACCTATTTAATAATGCCTATTTATTAAGCTATTTTTCCGTCGACCTACTTTGCATTATTTATCAATTTAATTGAAGTCAGTTTTTTTTCGCGAGCAACACAATTATAGTATAATTATATCGATTTTTAAGTTTTCTTTAATTGTCGAATAATCGAATAATGCTATTGTATTTTAAGACAAAATTATTAAAAAAAAATCTTAAATCCAATTTTAACATTCGCCTCTCTTTTATAATACTTCTCATTGTTTTTTTTTTCAAAGAAAACAATCACCACATTTTTTTTTAGTTGACCTTAATTTTATCCAGGTCATATACAAAATGCATTCAAACAAAAATAATTTCACAACATTTCAAAAACCGCTCACAAATGGTCAGTGCACTCGAGCGCCTGGTTGCAGTAGCCGTTGCTCCTGTCTACAGTACCGTTAGCGATGGCGGCGACGGCGGGCAGGCTGCCGTTGGTCTTGTCGTGTGCTGGCGGCGCGGCCGACGGCGCGACCGCGTTGTTGTTCGGCGGCCGGTAGCACCACCAAGCGAAGAAGAAGAATAACACTGAACATAACTTACCTACTAGCGCCAGCGCTAGCATGTACCTGAAATGAGATTATGTATATAATTATTATCGGTTTTGAAAAAAGAATTGGAAAAGAAGCTGTATGACGACACAATGGTTCATCACTAGTGAAATTGTTAATTCTATAATATATATAATTTATAATTAAATAGGTCCTTTATAAGTCTGTAGTGTGTACCTGCTCATGTGCAGGTTGTAGATCGAGTGAACCCTCTAGAAGCCTGTGGTGTACCTGCTCATGTGCAGGTTGTAGATCGAGTGAACCCTCTAGAAGCCTGTGGTGTACCTGCTCATGTGCAGGTTGTAGATCGAGTGAACCCTCTAGAAGCCTGTGGTGTACCTGCTCATGTGCAGGTTGTGGATCAAGTGAACTCTCTAGAAGTCTGTGGTGTACCTGCTCATGTGCAGGTTGTAGATCGAGTGAACCCTCTAGAAGCCTGTGGTGTACCTGCTCATGTGCAGGTTGTGGATCAAGTGAACCCTCTAGAAGTCTGTGGTGTACCTGCTCATGTGCAGGTTGTAGATCGAGTGAACCCTCTAGAAGCCTGTGGTGTACCTGCTCATGTGCAGGTTGTGGATCAAGTGAACCCTCTAGAAGTCTGTGGTGTACCTGCTCATGTGCAGGTTGTAGATCGAGTGAACCCTCTAGAAGCCTGTGGTGTACCTGCTCATGTGCAGGTTGTGGATCAAGTGAACCCTCTAGAAGTCTGTGGTGTACCTGCTCATGTGCAGGTTGTGGATCAAGTGAACCCTCTAGAAGTCTGTGGTGTACCTGCTCATGTGCAGGTTGTAGATCGAGTGAACCCTCTAGAAGCCTGTGGTGTACCTGCTCATGTGCAGGTTGTAGATCGAGTGAACCCTCTAGAAGCCTGAGTTGTACCTGCTCATGTGCAGGTTGTCATAGAGCGCGCAGGCGCCGGCGGCCCACAGACGGCAGGCGCGGTCGATGAGGAAGCCGAACAGCAGCGGCGCGGGGATGGTGCCCAGCAGCCGCACCACGATCCACTGCAGGCCCAGCGCGAACGAGCGCTGCTCCTCGCGCACGCACCTGGCGCCCGGGGGGAGGTTCATTAGATTAACTGTGCTCGCCTCCATGAAGGGGGGGGGGCACAACTGAGGTGAACTCAACTGAGTGTGCTACTGCTGCGCAAAAACTTCCCCTTGATAAGGAAAAAAGTTTGAAACTTAATCTACTGCGTAGTTACACAAGATCTTCCATAGCTAGGGAATTTTTGACATGCTTATGCACTATTTAATCTTAATGTTTAAATTATAGCACTACTAAGATTATACATAGAAGCACCTTTAGAGCGTGGTTTAAATATGCAAGTCAATGATGACATACACCATATACGACGCAACATTTACATTATGTAAAAAGACCACTAAGAGAAAATAAAAATAACAAACAAACATTTATAGTGAAGAATCTTAAGCGCAAAATTTACCTTAACGTAGCGGACAGTGCAGGCATAGTCGCAACGAACGTGAACAGCATGAGACAAAACGACAGGAACACGAATAGCCATAGATAATTACACTCAGAACTGCACGTGCTGTTTATAGCTTCGTAAGGTATAGATGTGTTGGTTTCTGAAATATAATGTTATACATAATTACATTTTTTTATTTTTATCATTAACAAATGTGATTAATAAAAAAGGACCCAATATATGACTTTGTGGTATTCCTAAAATTAACATAATTTTTTTTTATTGCAATATTAATATTACTTTTATATATGTAGTCACGAAGTATAGATAGCAAAGAGTCCGAACGGTATAGGCTTTTCGATAGAGTTCATGGTATAAAATATGCAACCAGTTATTTAGTTCTCTTTTCTGCCACTTGCTACTGGCTGCGCTAGAAGCACGTATGACGTACGTATAACGTACCGATGCCATCGCATTGGCTCGCGAATCTTGATTTTAATTGGTTTAAACGAGTACCCTATAATCAGCTGTTGAACAGTGGCGCTCTTTGTCAAAAATTAGAATTAACAGTTGTCAGTTAGTAGTCGTCTAAATTGAGACCATTTGTATGTATAATCGGGTACCAGGGCCGATGCGTACCTGCGTCATAGTAGACGGGCAGCCCGGCGACGGGCGCGACGCAGGCGCAGCGCTGGTAGAGCGTGTGCGGGCCGCGTGTAAGGGCGCGCGCACACGCGGCGCGGCACGGGGACGCGTACGCGCGCCCGTCCGCGCCGCACACCGCCGCCGCGCGCGACCCGCACTCGCACGCCGCGTTGCACTGCGCGGACAGCTGCGAGCCGCTGCGTCACCACACGCGTACTTACATTTGTGTCAGCGCACAACACTAGTTGGAGTGTTATGTGTTACAGTTTCAAATTTAAAACCGCCCGATTGACCGGACCCAACAAAAAAAAAATGCGTGACGAGAGCGTTACGAAAAGTGTGTGAGGGAGGCGAACAGAAATTGAGAGGGAGATATAAGTTAGTGAAGATAGAGAGAGAGAGAGAGAGTTAAGTTTCGTTAGTTTTACTTCAGCCGTGACCGTGTGAAGCCGTTAAAGCACAACCGTTTTTTTTTTTTGAAATCTTGTGTTTAAGATTTAAATCTGCCCGATTAACCAAACCCAACCGAAAATGGGAAAAAACAGTATCAAGTGCAATGAAGTATTAGAAGGAAATAAGTACCTAATAAGGTACCTATCATTTATTTTAGGAAACTTATTTGAAAAGTTTTCTAACTAACTAAAAAATTTTAACCTACCTCAGTTAAGTGTACTTATAAATAAACAAATAACCAACTCTCCCTTAAGTGCATACTCTTTTGCATTTATATTTACCTAATTAATAATCTATCTAACAATAAATAAGTCTACAATCGCGTGTTGTGTTAAACTGCTAACATAACTTTAGTGGCGATCTGTATCTGCTTAATTGTTTTATCAAAGATTATCAGCATAGTATGTACTTAGTACAATTAGTACGTAAAATGTTGCTAATTGTAACGATCTTGTGTTATTATTCTTTTTGACCGACTTCAAAAAAGGAGGTTTCTAAATTCGACCGTCGGTATATTTTTTATGTGAGATCGCGGATGACTGTGTCGTTTATGAACCGATTTTTCTGATTTTTTTTTTAAAGAGAAAGGTTAATACCATGATACTCGTAAGGAAACCAGGATCTGATGATAACATCTCAGAGAAATCGAGGAGAATGTTTGACGGTTATATTATTAATGAGCGACTGCCAAAAACTTAAAAAAAATATATTGAATATTTTTGTTTTTCTTTGCATTCAAAGAGCAACACGGAGCAACACGGAGGGGAGTAGCCATACACAGGCGTTCCCCTCTGTCAAAGTACAAGTCCACGCGGTCCTATGCGTACAATAAAACTAGTTGTAACCGTACTGCTCACTAGACTGAATCTAGTTGCGCTATGGAAACAACGTCCTTCAAAAAATGCCGAATTGTTCTGTTTTTTGCTGCAAAAAGTGATCTGCCACGTCAAATTAACAAAAATATGCCATTACCTTTCATATGAAAGTATTTTTTAATCACATTATTACTTTATACTTTTTTTTAACCTTTTTTAAACTTAAAAATTAAAAATATTATCGGTCGTCTTGTTTCGGATTTGCTTATCAACACCGGCCGCTTGCCTCATACAATATGCGGATCGGTCGAGCGACTGATCCGAGTCTCTTACCGAAAAGTAGTGGTTAGTGTTGTAACCGGTTTGTTTGTAGATAGTTATCGATAAAAATGGCAAAGGCAAAGAAGGAGACAGACATTTTTGAGATTTTGATTTATTTAAAATATTATATTGCGAACTTTATTAATATAAATAGTTTTATAATAAAATTGCATTAAATCTATACTAATATATAAAGCTGAAGAGTTTGTTTGTTTGGCTGTTTGTTTGTTTGAACGCGGTAATCTCTGGAACTACTGGGCCGATTTTAAAAATTCTTTCAGTCTTAGATAGCCCATTTATCGAGAAAGGCTATAGGCTATATATCATCACGCTAAGACCAATAGGAGAGGAGTCCACGCCGACGAAGTCGCGCGCAGAAGCTAGTTAAATATAAAACAATACTTAACACATTTTACTAGAATTACTTAGTGTGAACTTCGACCATAATGTTTTATATTAATTTTTGACAGGTTTCCTAAAAATCCAAATTTAAGGGATACATGTTTTTTTTTTTTTAAATAACAGACTAAACTAGACGCCCACAATAAATAGTGTTATTTGCTCCAATCATTAATTTCAATACCTCTGACTTTCAAGTGTTGGCGAACAATAGAAGGAAATTAGTAGAGGGCACCAAACCAACTCTTACGTCACACTGTATTTTTGATATGATGACTATTGTAGTACATAAAATAATTGCATGCGTACAAACTACACATGTCAGAAGTGAAACTTCTTTGGCAAACTAATTTTAAAAAAAACTTAACGCTGCAACTTATAATTATTAAAGTTTTTTTGTTGGTTTTATTTTTGCTCCTGGTTATGTTGGACAAGGTTTTGAAAATTAACACGAATTTAAAAAAACTAATTAAAAAAAAATGAATCTAAAATATTTAAAAAAAACTAGTTGAAAAAAAAACAGAAAGCTAACGTCACGCGGTGTTCGCAGACGGTCACCCATCCAAGTACTAAATGTCATGACGCTGCCGCGTTACCTGTCGCTCAAATTTTACCCCTCATGCACCTAGAGAAGTTTCACTTCAATAAATAAAGTCATTTTTATATTAATGTCTTACTTTTGTATCACTTTAAAAAATAATTTCCCTAAACGAGTACTTGAGTTTATCGATAACGCGTATCGACAGTTGTTACAACCATGGCTGTACGAAACTTGTCAGTGTAGTTGCGGCATATCATTATACTGTTATGACACAGAATGTATCTATGGGTGTGTGAAAATGTGAGTGTATTTTATAATTTAGTATAGTGTGAGTTTCGTAGTGACAGATGATTATTTTTGTGTGTGAATTTGAGAAAGTGTGCGTAGCACAGATTTCCCCCCGCAAAAAATGACAGACTATTTTGTATCGGTAAAATACGCTATGGCTACTCCCCTCCGTGTTGCTCTTTGTTTGCATTACTCGACTCAATACTGAGTAAGTTAGAAAAAAAAATGAAAAAAGACACAAGAAACTGTTGAAAACTTAAACAAAAAGACTCAAGTTTAAATATATTTATCGTTGTTTACAGTTTCTTGTTTTTAAGGAAGGTTTTGTATATTATTATAATATTATTTACTGTATACAATTTTATCTGAGGATATAAACCCAATTTAACTCAAAAAATTCGTAGGGGTAATATTTTCACAATATTATTTACTCTATAATATTTTATCTGATGATATAAACCCAATTTAACTTAATTATTCTTATGGTTAGTTTCATTTTTAATAACAATAATATTAAAATCATCATCTGTTACAAAAATCATTAAAATAAAGTAAGTGTTTCTTACCCAGGAACGCTAGAACTGTTGTACGGTACGGTGACACCAGCAAACGGGTAATTGTCGCAGCTGAGAACGAACGAAAAGGAGAACACGGCAGCAAGTAAAGTAGCGACCACACATAGCTTGATGATACCAGCACAGGCCAATCGCCAACGCTTCACCAGCCAACCACCAAGAAACGTCCCCCCTCCACCGGCTGGGACTGTTATTACACCTGCAAAAAATATAGTTATAGAATAAGTACATAATTGGCAATAATTTAACCACAAAATTGCGGATTTAAATCTCAATGAAACTCTATAAGTAGTAATGATTTCTCAATATATTTTGATTCTTCAAATAATTTGGCCTTTTCTGTCAAGGTTCTGTTTCAATAGATTAATGAGAAAGTATGAATTTAGTAGATACAAATAGCATAAATCTGAATTGTAATAAAAAATTGAGAGTGATGGATCAAGCTCTGATCCTTCTCCCACATGGGGAAAAGGTCTACCTAGCAGTGGGATATTACAGGGTGAAGCGAATTAAGAATAAAACAGAAAGGACCAGAAGATAGATAATTTCTATAGGATAAGTCGCCAAATAATTACAGTATCTAATTCTGACTTACCTAATAACAATGCAGCCTGTGACGGATTAACGGCAAACTGATTTTCAATCAGCTTCGGTAAAAAAGCCGCAAAACCTGATATGAGCATTCCCTCGCTGGCTCCAGCTAGATTCAAAAACATAAACGTAGGATTTTTGAACAGCGCTGCAATTGCTTTTGGTAACTCTCGTAAAGCGCTGAAAGCTGCTGTTTTCGTTTCGGCACTTTCGTGCGCTTCTGATACTTTCGATGCTCGGATTTCCGCAGCTCCTGGATAAGTATAATAATATGTCATGTCGACTTGTAAAGACATTTAAGGTAAGATGTGTAGATTAAACTTAATATTATAGGCAAAAGTAAAAGTTAAGAAAAACTTTCATGGTATAAAATTTAGAGTTTTGAATTCAGATTTTTATGGTTGTGATGAATTTTTTTTAATATTATAAATTTAAAGTGTACTACCTATGAGCACCATTATGTAATTAATTATCAATCTCCCATATATTTAGATATAGTACATAGATACTGATTATATATTATGTTTGTAAATAATTTCTGAAAATTAAATTAACTGAGGTAGGGCACAGCAGGAAATCACAAAGAAACACACGAAGAAGAAGACACAAGAAGATCACAGCTAAATAATACTGTTTTCAAGCAGTATTGTGTTCCTGTTGGTGTGTAAGGTGACCAGAGCTCCTGGGGGGGATTGAAGATAGGGTCGGCAACGCGCTTGCGATTCTTCTGGTGTTGCAGGCGTCTATAGGCTACGGTCTTACCACCAGGTGAGCCCGGAGCCGTACGCTTGTTTGCCGGCCTAGTTACATTTAAAAAAAAAAGAATAAATAAATGATAATTTCACCAACCTGGAAGTTCATAAGGAAAGGCGAGCAACGGCAACGCTACGATCAAACAAAGAATTGCGGACAGGATGAAGCCGATCCACCACGCGCCTATCCAAGACGAACTCAACGGTGTTATACCTAACCTAGATAAAAGAAAAAGAAAAGATTTAAACATTAACGTACAATTGCATCTGCATGCCGTAACATAGGTTTTCCTAGTATGGGATATTACAGGCTAAAGCAGCAGCAGGTATACTTTTTTGTGAAGGCACTGAATCGCGGCATATTGATATACAAAATATTTTTACAAAAATCTGCAACTTACTAACGTCTGTACATAAGAGTTATTAAGGACAAACAAAATATAAGTAGTTCTAGGTTCTATGAAAGTTATTCTTATTACACAACAAAATTATTATCAGTATTTCTGAATACAATAGATATATCTCATTACATTCGTTCCGACATCACACCAAACCTGCAAAATTGTATTCGATACTAGCGACCCGCCCCGGCTTCGCCCGGTTGCAATGCTGAAACTAAATACTATCTACAATAAAAGATACGTTAGAAACCTCTAAAATTACCAGTGTTCCTCTACTATAATATGCATGTATTATACATAAAAACCTACCTCTTAAATCACTCTATCTACTAAAGAAAACCGCATCAAAATCCGTTCCGTAGTTTTAAAAATTTAAGCATACATTCAGACAGACAGACAGACAGCGGGAAGCGACTTTGTTTTATAATATGTAGTGATTTTTCACAGTTGTTAACAACGAATTACTTATTTAGATTATATCTTGACAAGTTGACACTTTATCTAGAAGTACCTACAGTAATTATTCTATAAGCAATTGTAATAAAATCGAATCGAGGTTGAGGAATTTATAGTTTGCATTTCGCACGCAGGCGAAGCCGCAGGTCACTGCTAGTACATAATGTAAATACATAACTATAACATAAAGATAACATTCATTAGGAAAACAGCGGGTGTTCGCATCCATTGTAATATCGGCGTTTTCTAAATTGTTTTCATATGTAAATTCAACTGAATCTCGAATAGGGAATGGGGACGTATTAACAGACACTTCATGAAATTAAGTGGCCGTCTATGGGTTTCTAATGAATAAGAATAATAGAACGGCTAATGTTATGCAAGTAGAATTTATATGGTAAACGATTCTCGTAAAATTTAGCTTTGATTATATTGTATGGAATTTCGTGTGTAATAGCAAAAAGTTCGTCTTTATGATGATTGTAAACCTACGTATGAATCGATCGATCGATTCAGCCTGTAATATCCCACTGTTGGGCATAGGCCTCTTCCCCATGTAGGAGAAGGATCGGAGCTTAATCCACCACGCTGCTCCAATGCGGGTTGGCGGATATATTGCCTACTATGAGTAACGATCGCTATCAGGTGTAGGTAACAACCGGGACCGAATGCTTAACGTGCTCTCCGAGGCACGGTGGGGAGACCCGCAAGGACTGCACAAACACCCAGACCACGGCAAACATCTGTATGGCCAATACAAATGTTGTCGTGTGCGGGGATCGAACCCGCAACCGCCCGCGCAACAGCCAATCGCAATCCAGTGCTTTGACCGCTGCGCCAACGCGGCGTCGTATGAATCAACAGTTACCTTTATAATATTAGTTCTATACTTGAAAGATTTTGTAATACCTTATTTCATTTGAGAGTTCCATAAGAATAAACGCTTCACACTCAACGTCAAAACCTTATACGTCCTTAACTATTTATTTTTAGATAAAAAAAAGTCATCGAAATCGCTCCATCCAATAAAAAGTTCTGAGGTAACATATGTACATAAACAAAAAAAAAAATTTAATAGAATAGTTGTTGTAGTTATGTCTTGAGAATAGTAGGTAACAATATTTTTTTAAACAAAATGTAGTCAAAGCAAACACTATCATAACTTTGCTTTGCCACAACGTTTGCAATTCCATTCACTTTAAAGTATTTCTTACAAAAACTACTACAGAAGCCTTTTACTTCAGTTGACATTATAAAAAATCAGCTTTTCATCGCTTTACAGCATTTCTCCTGTCCCCTTTGTGATAAAACAGCGTAAAGAATTTTAAAGTACTACAAATATTCTATCACTAAAAAGGAAATATATTAAAATATTTTATATTATATAGTAGAAGATCCGAACTAGAGACGAACTTCACCCATCTGCTTAATTGGTAAAAATTATTATTTTTTATTTCTCTTAGTATTTTAGAAAAATAATTGTAAAGGGTTGACTGAAAATTGCTAGCAAGGCTATATTTATTTCAAAATTGAAAAATTCATTTTTATTTAAAACCCATGAGTTTAAAGAATAAATTTAATATCTACCGACAGTATGAAGGCTGTAGAAAATGCAAACGTTGGGTTGTCTATTATTTTCTTGGCATAACTACTGGGTGGTATGTAGGCGAAGGATCAGAGCTTAATCCACCACGCTGCTCCAATGCGGGTTAGCGGATATATTCCCTACTATGAGTAACGATCACTATCAGGTGTACATGATAACAACCGGGACCGACAGCTTAACGTGCTCTCCGAGGCACGGTGGGGAGACCCATCTGTATGGCCAACACAAATGTATGTCATATGCGGGTATTTATTTAATTTTTATCCATTAAGCTGATAGGTGAAGATCACGCGTAGCTCGGATCTTAGACTATATACTTTGTGTTTAATTTCGGTAAACGGTCGGTAAAGCGCTTGCGATGTTTCTGATGTTACAGGCTTATAAGCTACGGTAATTGCTTACCATCAGTTAAGCCGTACCTACGCTTGTTTGCCGACCTAGTTGTATAAAAAAAAAAAAAAATGTCTCCGCACGGTTGAGATCGCTATTTAGTGATAAGGCCAATTGTAAATAATTAAAACACAAGTGTGTTGTATATGTACCTATACCTATATTATTATCATTTTTAGTTTATTTATTAATGTACAGCAGAGTATAATTACTTAAATTTTTCAAAAGTATAGATTCTCTTTACCCTCCTAAATTATTTATTTTACGACGTCGTTATAGCGCCAATAAGGAACTTCGTTACCAAACTTAATCGTCTTAAGTCAAAAAAGTCAAAGGGCAAAACGTTATTCAATTTAAAAAAAAAAAACGTCAAATCAGTACAAAATCTGTACTGAACATTATTTATTTACCGTGCCGTAGTTAATTTAAAAAGTGAAACCGTATCAAAGAGATCGTTCAAAAACTCATTCCGCGGAAAATGATATTTCGTTACGGAAGCCATGAAAATATAAAACGTTGGAATTAATTTGGCTGAAAAGTTGCTTGAGCGACGCACAACGAGATGAAAGCGAGAGGGCAAGTTCGCTGAATGAAGCCGCGCCGGGTTGAAATATTAAAAAAATGCGAACAAGACGCGGAGTCAGATAATTAAAACAACGCCCTTTCGTATTTGTATTGTGTTACACGTGATTTGAACTAATTGATCGTTTCCATTATTCAAAAAAATGTTGAGAATATGAGGAAAGAAAGATCCAAACGCTATCTACTATATTAGGCCTTTGGATCCTGAAACTACATCTTCTTTCAGACCACAACAACAAAGAAGATGTAGTGACAAAAATTGAGAAAGGTATGCTGAGATGGTTTGGCCATGTCGAGAGAATGAATGAAGAACGATTGACGAAAAAAGTGTATAAGGCGAATGCGAAGGGAAGTGACGCCGCGTTGGCGCAGCGGTTACAGCACTGGATTGCGATTGACTGTTGCGCGGGCGGTTGCGGGTTCGATCCCCGCACACGACAACATTTGTATTGGCCATACAGATGTTTGCCGTGGTCTGGGTGTTTGTGCAGTCCTTGTGGGTCTCCCCACCGTGCCTCGGAGAGCACGTCAAGCCGTCGGTCCCAGTTGTTATCATGTACATCTGATAGCGAACGTTACTCATAGTAGAGAATATCCGCCAACCCGCATTGGAGCAGCGTGGTGGATTAAGCTCCGATCCTTCTCCTACATAGGGAAGAGGCCTATGCCCAACAGTGGGATATTACAGGCTGAATCGTGATCGATCGTGAATGGAAGCGTTGGAAGGGGTAGACCTAGGCGGACGTTTCAAGACCCGATCAGAGACGTCTTGAAAAAAGGCCAGGTCAAGAGTACCCTAAACCGAAGAGCATGTATGAAAGGAATAATAAAAGTGGACTAAGCGAAACAAGTATGTAAGGATCGTAGCAAGTGGAAAGAAGTGATCTCTGCCTACCCCTACGGGAAAGAGGGGTGATTAGATATATGTATGTATCCTGAAACTAAATATAATTTAACATTATCAAGCATCAAAAATCGTGTACCAATATATTCTTTTCAGATGTAAAGTCGTAATAGCATCGAATACACATTTTTTATTATTAAGAATAGTTATAAAACAAGTGGTGTACAACCTATAAATAATTGTTACACTGTCACTATAATAATTATAGTACCTAATTCACTTTGTATACTATTTCTACTGGTGTAAATATTTTTCGGTAATCCTTAAAAAATTAAACACAAAAAGCATCTGATAATACTTACGTTTCTGAATCGACAGTGGCAAAATCTGTATAAATTTTGAGCATTTGGCCGCCGACCACGTAGCCCAGCGCTGGGCCTACCACCGCCATTGTGTAGTATACACCTGAAAACAAATAAAAACAAATACTAAATTGACTACTGTCATAACTCAAACACAATCTAAAGCGTGTTAAAAAAAGGAAGAAAATCCTTGTTTACACGCATTGGTGCAAGTGCAATAGTTACAGCAACTGGCTGTTGCACTAACTGCCTCAAGTCCTAAATAAAATTCACGTAATTATTTAATGACATAAAAACACAAAAAGAACGAATTATTCATAATTAGTCAACGAATTATTTATCTATTTTTTACACTGTAGGTACCAATGATCCATAGGACTATACCTATTTCTTTTTTTTTCAGAACTAGCGACCCGCCCCGGCTTCGCACGGTTGCAAAAACTATCAGAGTTCCTCTACTATATTATGCATGTATTATACATAAAAACCTTCCTTTTGAATCACTCTATCTACTAAAGAAAACCGCATCAAAATCCGTTGCGTAGTTTTAAAAATTTAAGCATACATACAGACAGACAGACAGACAGCCAGCGGGAAGCGACTTTGTTTGTTTGTTTTGTTGTTGTTGATGTAGTCAGAATAATATTTTCAATTCATAAAAAAAATCAAGTAAAAACATATTACGCTGGCATTATGGATATGTCCCAATTTATTAATTCATCGATACCATAGTTAAAAACAATACAATATTATCTATATGACATTCGTACTACCTATCCATATTTATTATTTTAACTATATATTATGCCTTTTAAGTAGTTTCAGGCGTAAAAGCGTGATAAATAGTCGAGTGCCTTCAAGAATCCCGCCATTGTTCGTATAAACCGCATCGCTGCGAGGTACAGCGTATCCCATTTCTTGTGACCCTTTCACGCCTTATGTTTTCTCAGCTAAAAGCCTCAGTGTAAACCCGGTCGCACATTGCAAGTTGACCTACCTTTCAAACTAGTTTTTTTGGTCTATTTTTATTTTTGGACGGTTTTTTTTTCTTCGTCTAAAATTTTAGAATAGTTTTATTAGAAGGTTTGTATAGAAAACTTGTGTTTATATAAAAAAAATGTAGTAGGAGTATTGTAGTTAGGAAAATAAACTAGAATTATTCTAAAAAAATTCATTTATAATGTCAACTGTTAAAAAAAAATCGAATTTAGGTTGAAGTAACTATAGGAAAGAGTTGATGATAAAAAAAAACGAGTGTCCTTTAGACCACACGACTGAAGTAAAATTTACGAAACGTAACTCTCTCTCCTTCTATCTTCACTAACTTATATATCCCTCTCAACTTCCGTTCGCCTCGCCCGACCACACTTTTCGTAACGCTCTCGTCACGCATGCTTACTCCCGAAGTCAAGCGTGCGTTAAGAATTTTTGCTTCAAAAAGATTTATTGAAGGCTTTATATTTTTAGAATTGCGTTTCTATCTATCAGTCCACATATTCTTACCGCCTGCATCCACCCGCATCTCGATATCTCAAGAGGCCTCCCTTGTGTCGGCCTCTCGTGGCCTCTCGTGCCTCTCACGACCGGAAGTGGGACCTCTCGGGTAATGGCATTTCGATTCGCGCCTCGTACGTTTACGAAAACGCTTTTTAAATGTTTAGCATGCATTTGGCGATACTTTGATGACTCTTGACGTATAGTGTTACATTGCTTAAATATGATTTATAGTTAAAAAGCCTTTTTTTTCAATTTTAACATAATTTATGAAAATTTTAACCGACTTCCATAAAAGGAGGAGGTTCTCAATTCGTTTGGATTTCTTTTTTTTTTTTATGTATGTTAACTCAGAACTTTTGACCGGGTGGACCAATTTCGATTAATTTTGTTTTAATTGAAAGGTGTTGCGTTTCATGTGGTCCCATTTTAAATTTATTGAGATCTGACAAGTACTTTTATAGTTTCCTATATCTAATAATGCGTATTTACTTGACTACTTTTTCGTCGACCTATGTTGTATTAAGTATACCGCATAACTTTTCACTGGGTTTATCGATTTTGATGATTCTTACTTTAATCAAAATCTAATACTTGTCATGTAGTCTTGTTTAAATTTGATCGATATCGGATTACTACTTTTTGAGTAATCTTTTATAACGCGTATATTTTTGACTGTTTTTTGATCTTATT
This sequence comes from Melitaea athalia, assembly GCA_905220545.2. NCBI lineage: Eukaryota > Metazoa > Arthropoda > Insecta > Lepidoptera > Nymphalidae > Melitaea > Melitaea athalia. The sequence goes on from HG992178.1 coordinate 23,208,853, forward strand.
ACGTTGTATTTACTTGTCGATGTAATTGAAGTCGGTTTTTTTCGTTTGCGAGCAAACACAATTATATTTTAGAAAAAGTGCGATAGAAATCATCAACTATTTATGAACCGTTGAAATTATACGAAAACTGTTAAAAGAGACAAATAATAATGATATGTTTAACAAAACTAGTGGTCGCCCAGTGGTCGAAGTTCGACCATTCAAGGTTCTGTTGTTAAAGACTATACATACATACTCCTATAATAATAAACAAAAGAGTATATATGCGTGTGTATGTGTCAAATACGTGGTAGTGTGTGTAATGTTTTTTTTTAATGACTTAATGTATTTTTAAGCATAATTTAAAAAAAAATATTAGCATTTTGGACTCCTTCTCTATATAAACTATCCATCCATCCATCCATCAGCCCTTGATGAGTCCACTGCTGGACGTAGGCCTCCCAGGTAAAAAGGGGTACAAAGTTTTTGCTTCACATATTAATATATAGATTGATACAATAAGATCTTACCGAATAAGTAAAACATGAAATAACTATTGCATACAAAAATCTGCCATATTTTATCTTTCTCTAATGTAAAATCTTTTATCAAGTTTGAATCTAAAATTACAATAACAATCTCATATTGAAATCTCTACGTTTTGCCAAATGCAGTTGAATTTTAATATTGGTCCTGTTATCAGTACTTGTATCGATCTATTGGCTATATTCATAATTTATAATTTTTTATTAAATAAAATGGTTTATATTAAAAAGTCGATTATTAAATGCATCTTTATACAAAATCGTATAATTGACAAAGATGCATGTTTTTCAAATGCTTTTAAAAGGTACTTAAATAAATTAATTTTTTGATTTGTTTTTCTTTTTATTTAATTTTTATTAAAAAAGAATATTCTCAAAACATTTTGTTTGTAAGCGATAACACGTTTAACACTAAAAACCTTATCTTTCTATCTTTATAACTTATATCTCCCTCTCAAATTCAAAATCAGAAAAAAAAATTAATTTTAATGACCTTACGAGGTCATCAACTTCATGACCTCGTAAGGTCATCAAAAATTATTACTAACCAGCTGATTTTTTTTTTTCTTTTAGTTAGTGATTATCTATATAATTTAATAGTCATAATGTCCTACAAATTGCGTGGTACGTTATCCCGGTCCTACGCTCACTGCTGCTCTACCCCCTACTATCTCAGTTAGCTACCACAATCGAGAGTTTTCGAAGAGGAATTTTTTGTTCGCCTCATCAAAATGTAGCCACTCCCAAAAAATTAGCTTGATACTGATCAGGTGAAAAAAATGTACTAGGGATCCCTACCTATATGATAAAATATTTAAGTATACGACTAATATTATTAAAGTAACTGTCGATCCATACATAGGTTCAATCATCATAAAGACGAAACTTCATTTGTTTTGTTTCATTCAAATAATTTCCAACTCTCGTCCTTAGTAACAACCCTAGCACATTGTATGGTAAAATTTAGCGGTCAGGCAGCTTGGAGTAGATTAATTGCTTGTCAGGTATAGACGGGTATCGAAACAATGCATGACCTTTTCGCCATTAGCTGTTTATGTACGCTCGGTAATTAAGCTGTCAGAAGAAACGGTACAATTCGAGCCATTGACGTTTTCTGGTGCTGTTTTCCATTTGCAAATCTAGTCGTATTGTTAAGGATTTTAATTAAAATTGTTTTAGAATTTTACTTACGCATTAGAAGATTCTATACCTACATTAGAAATAAGTTAATTTTTAAAAAACCGTTTGAATGCCTTATTTTTCTCCCTCCCTTAACTTATTTAAGAATCTCAATTCGACATGCCCCCCTTTTTTGATATCGCAGGGTAACCCATTTACGGGTGATATCCAGGACGCCTGGGTAGGCAGTCCTAGACCGTATGTCGGACTCAGAATTTGGGGTGCCACTACCGCACTAAAGCCCTGCGGGAGCTTCCTCCGGCAATTCGACGGCCCCTCCCCATTAAGGACCAAATTTCTAAAGACGTTAAAATATGTCTCATTACGTATTTATCTTATACTATTACCGAGAAAAAAAGAGCCACCAGGTACTTTCAAATTATAAGCTAATTTAATTTCATATTTCTTGTTTTAAAAACAAAACAACAACCCCCTTTTTAAAGATAAACAAAATGCGTAATCTCGTTTTTATTTATTTCTTCATTGCGTATAAGATCTTTAAAGCACAGTATTGAACCTATTACAAGCATAGTATAATATTACTATAAGCTATGATATTAGTATTATTCTGTACTCTAAGTAAGAGCCTTCCTGTGTAGCGACATAACGCGGTCATTTTACTATGTAGTTATGATGATATTGTTCTTAAAAGCTAATGGAACATCTTGCGTTAAATGTGAACGAGTAGGTAACAGCCACTCAGCTGTGTACGTATGAACGTAAAGTGTAATGACTATATCAAAATTAACAGGTAGCGTATAGGGGTGTCTTGTTAGATATTAGATAAAAGGTAGCAAATGTTAGGTAAATGAAGCAGTATTCTAAATCTTAACTAAAATAAAATCTATAACAATATAGTTGGATAATTAAAAAAAATCGGTTGAATTTGTTTAGTTAAAAAAATCACACGGCTCGACCAAGTTTCGTTTACTTGTTTTGTTATTTAAAAAAAGTGTCAAAATATTTGTGTATTTAAGAGAAATAAGAGATTCATTTTGCAAAATTAAAAAAAAAAACTCGTCAGCTATTTTCATCAATGTGTCGAACGCTTAAGAATCTGACTTCACACAAAACAGTACCTATACTAGTTTCGACTTTAAACTTTAGTGACTATTTTAAACAAGATTCTTTTTTTTTTGATTTTTCAGTAATTTTGTGGAGGCAAATTTTAGTTTATACTAAACAGGATTTTCGCCTGGATTAGCATTGGAGGATTGACGCCGCGTTGGCGCAGCGATCACAGCACTGGAATGCGATTGGTTGTTGCGCGGGCGGTTGCGGGTTCGATCCCCGCACACGACAACATTTGTATTGGCCATACAGATGTTTGCCGTGGTCTGGATGTTTGTGCAGTCCTTGTGGGTCTCTCCACCGTGCTTCGGAGAGCACAGCGAGAGGATAGCGATCGTTACAGTAGGGAATATATCCGCCAACCCGCATTGGAGCAGCGTGGTGGATTAAGCTCCGATCCTTCTCCTACATGGGGAAGAGACCTATGCCCAACAGTGGGATATTACAGAATCGTAAACAGGATTTCGTTTCAGAAACATCAACTCTAAAGATTTCTATCCAAGCTGAAAACTGGAAAACGAAACTATCACATAAACTCACCCAAATAAACGAAAGACATCATCTTCGACACGATTTTGTCAAAACATCGAAAGCACAATAAACTGGCTTTGACACAAAACAGAACAATAGCTTCGAACTCACATTTCAGTGAATGTCCGTTCGCTATGCATTGTTTTTTTCAGTCAGACTAGTGCGTACTCTTTTATTTTGAAAAAAAAAATTAAAATGAAAAACGGTGATAGAACGAAGTAAAGAATAGTACAAACTCACCTAAATAAACGGAAGACATTTTCTTGGAGACGTTTTCGTCAATATAGGTGACGCCCAGCGTAAACAGCGGTGTAGCCCCCGCGCCGTGCAGCAGTTGCGCCACCACGAACACCGCGACCGCCCACGCACCGCCCTCTGCAGGCTCGTCTTTCAACGAACTGGACTAGAACGCGAAATAGTTGATTATCCTTTTATGAAAAAGCCTGAAGCGCTAGAAATAGGAGTTTAAAAATTTTGTATGGATATTGATTCTTGTGAAGCGAAACTTCTGTAGGCGCATGAGAGTAAAATGTTTACGGATGAAACGTCACGAAGATGTGCAACGTTTTTGTCGAACCTAGCGTGTAGGTACTATAGAAACTACAAATGTTGTTACATTAATATCGATAGTATTACATTGCAAACTAACTAGATGGCGCTGGAACGGAAATCTAAAGCTTTTGGTTTGTATAAATATAAACGAGACTTAAAAATTAGCTTGCCAAAGAAGTTTCACTTCTGACATGCGTACTTTGTACGCACGCACTTTTTTATTAGACTGGATCGGCAAACAAGAAAAAATATATGCGAAGGTAGTAATAACGTGAATTTATCTGAGTGACACGGAATTTTGCTTAAGTTATCAATATCGGATATGGCTAGGATACCTGGTTCTTACCCACGAGGCTCGGGTTGAATTCCATGTATCGGAAATCATAATTTATTTATTGGGTATTTTTTATACAACTAAGTCGAAAAAAAAGCGTACAGCCCACCAGATGGATGCGCTCTCCGTAGCCTTCAGACGCCTGGAGCACCAGAAGCATCGCAAGCGCGTTGCCGACCTACCCTTGTCCCTCTTCAGGAGCTCTGGTCACCTTACTCAGCAACAGGAACACAAAACTACTTGACAGCAGTATTATTTAGCTGTGATCTTCTGTAAGGTTGAGGTACTAACCCAGTCTACTCCAGATTTTAAGCAGGTTATTTACAGCTGCACTAGCTAATAAAATGTTAAGCGATAAGTTTAATTTAGGAAAGAATTACTTGATATTCATCATCTTAAGTGTGACATATTGAATGAAAACTTAAAAATTTCAATATCGTTATGGAGTAGCAGGTAAAATATACTCCGTTTTTTTTCGGTACGGACTAAATTGACATAAGCTGTGTTGCTAGTTTTTTGCGAATCATTAATAGTGATGTGCCACTACCGTAACTTTACGTAATTTACAATATAGTATCGTTTTTCACTAATAATTACAAAAGTCTTTGTCTTTAAAATTTTAGAATGTAGAATACCAAATACCTTATAATGTACCTTCTTGTATGGCTAATATATTGATTTATGATAAAAGAAAAACACTTATTTTTTTAAAAGTATTTATTAATCTTAGTAATCAAATGCAAATTGAATTAAAATGAAATGAAAACATTTATTTCGCCTTAAGATGATACACACACTTAACGAAAGTAAAAAAAATGTCATTTACAAAAAAAACAACAATAATAAAAAAAGTTAAGGTAAATATCAAACAATGAAATAAAATAAAAATAATTTTTTTATATCTTAACATTAGGTACTTTACAAACTTAGGTAATGTACCCAGTGTTATAAGCAACCTTAAGTTAGTCAAAATGTTAAAATATTAAATTACTCAAAATTTCTAATGTCTCGGTAGACATTACCTATCTATTTTGTCCTCGGCTTTATTAAACATTACAATAAATAACATAAAGTTATGTCCCTAGTGTAGGCTGAGAGAAAAAAAGCCATAGAAAAAAAAAAGTCTCGGTACTCTTTTAATTTTTTTTAAATCATATACAAGGTAAAAACACAATAGTAGACCATGAAATGTTCAGGACAAACACGAGACAGCCAATCGTGCATCTAACTATTTACAAGGCGGGTCATAGACATAGCCTCATCATCATCATCATCATGACATCAGCCTATCGCAGTCCACTGCTGGACATAGGCCTCCCAAGCTCTCGCCAGACATCCCGGTTTTCCGCAATCCTCATCCAGCCTACGCCGGCAGTCTTACGTAAATCGTCGGTCCATCGGGCCGGAGGACGTCCCACACTGTGTTTGCCAAGACGCGGTCTCCACTCCAGGACACGTCTGCTCCAGCAGCCATCGGTCCTGCGACACAAGTGACCAGCCCTCTGCCACTTCAACTTGCTAATTCTGTGGGCTATGTCGGTTACTTTCGTTCTGTCGCGGATAGCCTCATTTCTAATTCTATCTTTGAGAGAAACCCCAAGCATAGCCCGTTCCATTGCGCGTTGAGCGACTTTAAGCTTGTGGACCAGTCTCTTCGTCAGTGTCCACGTCTCGGCTCCGTATGTTAACGCAGGCAGGACATAGCCTGGTCGAGCTATATTCAATCCCATGCCTTTTAATCATTAAGGTATTCATTAATGTCCAAATTAAAATTAACGTTAAAAAAATTAATGGTCAGAATCAGGCAATGACTCCGTACCTGAATGTTCCGAATCGCCAGAGTCGTCACCTACTTCAATTATAAATCTGTCGGTAATGTCGTCGACAATATGGCCTAGAGTACACATTTTGTCCTCAACTCCAATTATATTATGTTTAATACAATCTTTCCAGCGCTGGGGAGTCACTAGACGAAGCCCTTCCTCGAAAAGACTTCGCACATCTTTCATTTTAAACGTTTTATTGTTTTTTGCGACATGCCCCTTTACCTGTGCCCACACCAATTCAATTGGATTTAGCTCGCAGTGGTAGGGAGGCAGTCGCAAAATGGTGACTCCCCGTTCAGCGGCCATTTCATCGACGACATATAGAGCGCGGCATTTTACAAGAAGTTTTCGTTTGAATTGTTAATGTCATTTTTATTCTGCAGAAAAGGGCTATCCATGATATTAACAAAATCTTAAAGCGCGAGTGAACAGGCTACTTCTGGGCGAGCTCGCTCCATCTTCGACCTCGTCTCTGCCCTAGAGCTAGACTGGGGTCAAGAGTAAGCCCATAATTTAATTAAAAAAAAAACCTTGTTTTGAAGCTGTAAAACGTTAAATGGTAATAAGATGTAAAATTCGTGGCTGAATTAATAAATTTGGTGGCAAATAAAAATAAGAAGGACAAGTAAAAATAATTGTTGATCTTTATTTGACGCTTTTTAAAGAATGTTTATGTATAGCACAAGACGTGCTATGGCGGCTGGGGTCGACTTTTGTTCTATTTGTGCACTACTTGAAGGGTTGAAATGAAACCACGACCGTATGCTGATCTACGTATCGACCACCAAACCGGTGTCCGATAGCTCGCTCGCTCTTTATTTAAATAATTATTGATCTTATATACAATATTGCGTGAATACAATTATAGCGCGATCTATCTCGATCCGCACGCCATCTGTCGAGCGTTGGCGAACTTTTACATACAACGATATATTTTAATAATACACAATATTGATTTACGTTCTGAACATGGCGCCCACCAAGGACATTTAGTGACAGAATGTCCTTCCTAAGTTGTATGTTACTGTAAAACTATGATTTATGACAACTATGAATTAAACTATGTAGATGATGTACAATGGTTTTTTTAAACATTGCCACATGAACTATAAATGAGCTAAACATTTTATTTTTAATTTAACATATTATAAAGTTAAAATGAACTTATAAAATTAAGATGTAAAGTTAACAATTGTAAAAAGTATAAAAACATGTTTCTTTTAAAGTTTAAATTACAATAAAAAATACTTAAAATATACATAACAGTTCATTGATCTGCGATTGGTAAAATACATAATTTATTTTTTGGTCTTTTAATAATTGAGGATTTGGTACGTAATGTAACCACATGCGTGACCTTATCATCACCGGGATGCTTTTCTAAAATATGACCCATTAACCAACGACTAGGGGGCAAATTGTCTTCCTTTATGAGAACTATGTCACCAACCTTCGGTTCTGGAGTTTTGGAAGACCATTTGTATCGATGCATTAAGTTGCTTAAATATTCTTGAGACCAGCGTCTCCAAAATGCTTGCACCATCCGCTGAACAAATTGCCAACGGGTTAGAGAATATACATTTGAACTTTCATAATCCTTATATTCTGGAATTGATATTAATGGTTCTCCTATTAAAAAATGTCTCGGTGTCAATGGTATCGGTTCCCCAGGATCATTCAGGTTAATCACACTAATCGGTCGCGAATTTAGACACGCTTCGACTTGGTTAAGAAGAGTTGTAATCTCTTCATATGTGTTGTGTAAATACTGTGTTCTATTAGTTCGTTTTTTCAAGAATCGACGACAATACGCTATTGCTCTAAGAAGTTTAGGTAAAGAAGAAAATCTTGTAAATATCTCAAAATCGTTAGTTGATGTGACTGCAACGTGAACTTTGACTGATTGTTCTAACTCTGTTTTAAAATGATGAGGTCTTTCATTCTTTTTATTTAATTTTGCTCTTAGAAATGTCGGTCCAGAAAACCAAAGTGTATTTCCAAGAAGTAAGCTGGGTAAAACTCCTCGTGAAGCACAGTCTGCTGGGTTTTCTGAGGTCGACACATGAAACCACTGAGTTGGTTGCATGGATGATAATATTTCGGACGTGCGATTGGCCACGAATGTCTTCCATCTGCTTGGGTGACTATTAAGCCAAGCCAAAACAATAGTGGAGTCCGTCCAAGCGCTGATTTTATTGGGTGAGATCTTCAATACCTCTGCTGTTTCTACCAATAACTTTGTAAGAAGAACTGCCCCACACAATTCTAAACGAGGAATGCTGATCTGCTTGATAGGAGCAACTCTAGTTTTTGCCACCAACAAAGCAACCTTGATCTTACCTGCGACATCAATCATTCGCAAGTATACTACCGCTGAGTAGGCAGCCTTGGAAGCGTCGCAAAACCCGTGAAGCTCAAGATCATCGTTTGAGTTAGTTCCAAGCCAACGTGGTAGCATAACCCTTGTAAGAAGTGATAGTTCCTGACGGTAAGTATGCCATTCTTCTAGTAGGTCGATGCTTAATTGTTCATCCCAACCGATTCCTGTAAGCCATAATTTTTGTATAAATATTTTTGCTAATACTATGCTTGGAGCCAGCCATCCCAGAGGATCAAATAATCTGGCTATGTCTGAAATTACAGCTCTTTTTGTTACAGGTGCATTTGTTTGCTGCGGAAGATTCACCGTGTACTGGAATGTGTCTTTACTACGGTTCCAGGTAAGTCCTAAAATCTTAATAATACTATCTATTTTTATATCTACATCCTCATCCTCTATAACCTTTTCCTTGTCATTGCCCATTTGTCCTTGTTTTGCTCTAGTTTCTATTGTATTTGCTTGATCCGTTTTTCTTAGACCTTTTTCAATTCCTACTGAACTTATCCTTTTTAATAGCTCCTGATCATTACTATTCCACTTTTGTAATAACATTCCACCTTTTTCTAATAATTCTGTTATTTCTTTATATATTTCTACACCTTCTTCAACACTATAGCATCCTGTCATCAAATCATCCATGTAAAAACAATTTAAAATCCTATCAGCAGCAATTGAGTATTTTTCACCTTCATCATACACAATCTGGTGCAGAGTTCTGACTGCCTGGTATGGTGCTGAAGCCGTACCAAATGTGACCGTTAGCAACTCGTAATCCTTAATTTCTTCTTTAGGGTCGTTTCGCCATAATATTCTTTGATACATAGTGTCCTTTTCATCTATTCTTATCTGACGATACATTTTAACAATATCAGCTACAAGACCAATAGGATAAACTCTCCATCTCATCACTGTGTATCTCAAATCAGCCTGCAACGTTGGACCAGACATCAAGGTATCATTTAACGAAACACCTTTACCGTATTTTTCAGAGGCATTAAATACTACTCGAACTTTGGTTGTGGTTTTGTCGTTTCGAATTACTGCGTGATGAGGTAAATAAACTGCTACTTTCTTTTTACTGTCACCCTCTTTCACAGGCCTCATATGATCTAACTGTAAGTATTCATTTATTACATGTGTATATTGTTGTTTTAATTCTTTGTTCTTTTGTAATCTTTTTTCTAATGACTTAAATTTCATTTCAGCTATAGCACGCGTATTTTTGAATTGAGGATCTTCGATACGGAACGGTAATCTTACTACGTACCTTCCATCTTCTTGCCTCGAGGTAGTAGTTTTATAGAATTCCTCACATTTTTGTTCATCTGGAGTAAGTATCTTCTTATTATTAATTTGTTCTTCAATTTCCCAAAATCGTTTTAAAATCTCATCATCTTTAATTTGGGCATGCATTACTGTTATATTCGATTGTGTCATATATGAACTATTGTTTGATCTGTTTACAGCACCTGATAATATCCATCCGATGCTGGTGTTTTGCGCAATGAAACCATTAAATGGACTTCTCATTATACCTTCCTTTAAGATGCAACTGTAGGCATCTGCACCTAATAAAATATCAATTTTATTCGATTGGTTGAACTGAGGGTCGGCTAAATCGTACTTATTTACGTCGATCCACTCAAAAACATTATTATTTATGCTCTGTTCAGGTAAGTATGATGTAATTTTACTAAGCACATAAGCTGTTACTTGTAATTTGAACTCTGGATCTATACGCGACTGAATATTTAAATGTACCATATACTTAGCTATGGTTGATCTATTACCTAATCCTGATACTATTCCCTTAATAGGAATTTTAGTAAGTCTTAGGTATTGAACTGTGGACTCTGTTATCAAACAAGCTTGAGAACCTTGATCGAGCAAAGCTCTAACTAGTTTGTAATCACCCCCCTTGGACTCGGCTTTTACAAGCGCTGTGGCTAATAAAACCTGTCGAGGCGTGAGTACCTTATCTGTAGATAAGCACGAAACTACATGATTAGTACTAGTTGAAGAGCTAGCATTAACAGTAGTCAAATTTGCTTTGATATCTTGATTTGGGGTAACAGTGTCACCACTTAGATGCAGTAAAGAATGATGTCGTTTTAGACAAATTTTACATTTTGTCTGTTTTCGGCAGTTGTACACATTATGGTTACTACCTAAACAGTTAAAACACATATTATTTTTTACCACGAAGTCGCGTCTAAAGTCCACTGTTTGTTTCGCAAAGTTCTTGCAGAAACAAAGTTTGTGTGACTCACTGCAATATTCGCAACGTATACCTCCGGATCTAACCGCTACCATTGCTCTAGATGAATGGGGACCGGCGGTATGTTGAACTTTTTTTGGTTCTATACATTCAAGAGCGCGAAAGCGATTCTCTAAAAAGTTGGCAAACTGCTCATAAGTGGGCAATTCATTTGAGTTGTTATTGTTTGTACTTAATTCCCACTGTTTACGTGTTTCAGGATCTAGTTTAAAAGCAATTATGTGGATGATGATAATGTCCCATGTAGATACATCAACCTTTAAATTTCTAAGCGCACTCAAACAATCATTAGTTGTGTCGAGCAACTCTTTTATACCCGTAGCTGACTCGACTGAAATACGTTTCTGACCAAATAATCTTTTTAAAATACAATTCGAAAGGTATTTTTAATTACTGTATCGTTTTTCTAACTGTGACCAACATTGAGAGTAATTTAAATCAGAAATTTCCTTATGCCTTACAAATTGTTCAGCTTCACCTGTTAGGTGTAATTTTAAATAATGCATCTTCTCAACATTGTCTAAATGTTCATTTTTATCTATAAGCGACACAAATAAATCACGAAATGTCGTCCATTCACTGTATTTTCCACTAAAAGTAGGAATGGCGATTCTAGGTAGCTTAACTGAACTTGATTTTAAATTAGATTTATCATTAGTCTTATGCTCATTTGTTGATTTACATTTATTTAACGATGATTTTATTAAACATTTATAAGTTATATATGTGTCCTCAGCACTATCATAAATATCAACGAATGGTTTAACATCTTGAGTCTTGTAATTTTCGTGAAGTTTTGTATTATTTTCTTTAAACAAAGCCCAATCATTCTCTAATAAATCAAGTCTAGTTTCCATATATTCTACAGTTAGCCTATCCTTAGGACTCTTTTTAAAGTTAATTAAACCTTTTTGGATAACATTTTGGATGTCTTTCAAAACATTGACTAATCCCTCCATTGTTACGATATTTAATATATATTTGCTTTACTAAATGAATTATAAATATTTTCTATAAACGTTTTCAACAAATGTAAACTTGATAAAATGAAATAGTAAAAATAAAAAATAGAATAAACTTCAAACTACAACAACAAAGTAAAATTAAAATATTGAGGGTAAATTGTAAAAATACATTTATGTCTAAAATTTGCCGAAAATTTTACAAGTGTTTAAATAATAAAGTTACTCAGTAAAAAATCGGGCATAGGTTCCCCGTTCCCTCGTTTTTTCTAAAATTATTCTAAGTCTAACATGCACACAATCTTACAACTAAATTAATAACTAACTTTAAACTGCTAAGTCCTTGATCTCTTCATAAAAGTTAATAAAATCTACTAAGTCCAAATTTCTTCAAATAATTTCTAAGTTAAAATCTTGATGTATTTAAAGTTCAAAATGACTTGATTTTAATACTGCACAAAATTTACTAAGTCCTCTTCAAATATTTTCTAAGTTAGAATCTTGATGTATTTAAAGTTCAAAATTACTTGATTTTAATACACTGCACTATTTGATTATAAATATTAAATGTACTTACAATTGCACTTCACTGACTCACTGCGATGTTGGTTGATCTGTCACTATACTAGCGACTGATGGCGCCCTCTGGTGAGGCTCGTCGAAAGCTTGAACTTTGAACTGACGTTTCTGTCCTCCGGAAGATGGCGCGTCGGTTGCACTGTCTTCTCCTGGAAACTGGATTTTGCACGTACTCTTCGTGCAGCGATCCACTGCGAGTACGCGGGGGTGTGACCAACGACGGGTCACTTGTCAAAAATCCAGGAGCAGATCCATCCGGCTCGAAGGACCAAATGTATAGCACAAGACGTGCTATGGCGGCTGGGGTCGACTTTTGTTCTATTTGTGCACTACTTGAAGGGTTGAAATGAAACCACGACCGTATGCTGATCTACGTATCGACCACCAAACCGGTGTCCGATAGCTCGCTCGCTCTTTATTTAAATAATTATTGATCTTATATACAATATTGCGTGAATACAATTATAGCGCGATCTATCTCGATCCGCACGCCATCTGTCGAGCGTTGGCGAACTTTTACATACAACGATATATTTTAATAATACACAATATTGATTTACGTTCTGAACAGTTTAGTTGTTTTTAATAATAAAATTATGTGGTAAAAGTAAAAAGTTACGATTCATAAAACCGGTATCGTATTCATAAAATCGATATACAACACTATCACTAAAAAGCTGGTATCATTATTTCGAAAATTGACATTTGCATGTGTCAATTTAGTCCGCACCGAAAAAAAACGGAGTATAGTTTGTCGATAAAAGTGCAATTTTAAATATTAAGTAGTTAGTCAATGATTAGCCAGATTTATTACTAAGACATTTCACTATTAAAGCGATGATCATTAGTAATGATCTCATCAAAATCACATTGAAGTTATGGATGTTATAATGTTTGTATTTATAATCTAAAAAAAAACCTTTTTAACTAATAAGAAATAGCAATTTATTGAGAATATCTTTACATTGTTATTTTGTAACAAAGTTAATATGTATTTTTGAAGGATTTTATACAAATACTAGTAATTTTTAACTTTATATCTATACTAATATAATAAAGCTGAAGAGTTTGTTTGATTGTTTGTTTGTTTGTTTGTTTGTTTGTTTGTTTGTTTGTTTGTTTGAACGCGCTAATCTCAGGATCTACTGGTCCGATTTGAAAAATTCTTTCAGTGTTAGATAGCCCATTTATCGAGGAAGGCTATAGGCTATATATCATCACGCTAAGACCAATAGGAGTGGAGTCCACGCCGACGAAGTCGCGCGCAGAAGCTAGTAATATATAAAAACAAACGTTAACAAAAATACTTATCGTAATTGTACAATTTTGAAAAGTATTTACAACACACACCTAATCTAAAAGAATAGGTACAAAGATTAACCTCAATATAATACAAAAAATGGAAAAGGGTGACTATTTGTGTTTGAAACAAATAAAAAAATTAAAGAATCGTTGAAAATCATGGCACTAATATAATTAATTGCACTTCGAATCCATCAATGGATCGAGTAGAAACGTGCTTTTTACATTTTCAATTATACTTTAAACGTACAAATATTTTTGTCATCTGTAACTTCAAATCCTCCATAATAAAGAATTTTTTTAGTTACAATTTTGGTATACGGATATAAAAATAATTAAGGATTTTGACAACTCATTGTATTGAAATCTTCGCCTTCAGTTCTGCGCCAAAATTATTATTTTTTTTATTTTTTTATTGCTACCATACAAATTATCCCTTAAAGCGCTTTATCGAATCGTTCTAGCTGATTGATCTAGAATAGGGCCTGCGTCTGGAACCTTCCATTCCATTCGTTCATTGAACGGTGAATGATGATCTCATTCATGTTGCCTTTGTGAACGAATTAAGTCGTTTGAATGCGCCTGCGTCGCTTATTTATTATGCGATGGCAAGAGATCTGTCTGGGCGTTTTTTGTGTACTCATTAATTTTTTTTGTACGTCTCTCCGATGTATTTAGAAATTCATAATTATTCCAAAATAGTATTTATATTTAAAAAAAAAAAACAATAATAACTCGCTAAGTGTGTTGCTACTTGCTGGCTCATAACTCATGAACGGCTGGATCAATTTGGAATTTCAAATAGTTTTGTATTATTTTATAGAAATTTTTGGTTCTTACGTAATTAACAATTTAGAAAATTGGACAAAAATGTTTTACACTCATAATTTAAATTTCACCCATTTGATAGTTCGGAAAGAAGACGTCTAATCAGCTAGCATTGCTAGCAACAATTAAAAAAATAACTAAACTTTATGGTATACGGGAACAGAATATTAGGTATGTTATTGACACCCATTGGATATTTATTTTCAATTTATTACATTATGTTCGTCAGTAGTTGTCCATACTGATTTACACTATATTATACTTGGCACTATCTCTATTACAATTATAGTTCAAAGTTTTTCAACATACCACAGTTGCATTCACAATGCAGAGGTCATCCGTTTCCTCTCCCGCCACTTTGTACGGCGGGACGACAAAGTGTGGCACCGCGAAGAGCAGAGACCCCAACCCCATGAGCAGCACCCCCCACCCCAACCACCTGGGTTTGGAGGAACTGCTTCTACCTCCGAGGTAAGTCACTGGAGCGAGGCAGGCGAAGGAAGCCATGTCATACCTGGTGGATAACTGAATGTTATTGGTGAATTAAAGGTGGGTCTTAATAATAATCTATCCTTAGGATAAGGATAGAATTTAGACATAAATCCTGAAAGACTTATGTCATAAATTGATCATCAGTAAAAAAGATTGAATGATGAGATTGACCGTCACATGTACATTAATAGGATTCCAACTATTTTACTGACATGACTTAGGACATGACTTAGTAGGATTTTTTAAGTAGAGTGACGAGAATACTAGTAATTTTACTACGTCACTCGAGTCAACTACTTAGAATTTTTGCTATTTGCAACTATCATAAAACAACAGTTCGACAAAAAGAAAGAAAGAATTGTTACTCCATATTGTAATAAAATACTTCTTCAGATCGACTGTCTAAATAGGCACAAAAAAGGCTTACTAGTCTAAGAAAAAGATCAATACCATATCAAATAGTAAATAAACGAATCAGATAACGCCATCTATCGGAATCCATCTATCGGTTCCGATAGATGGCGTTATTAGTAAACCGCGTCGTAACGATATCGATGGCACACAAAAACGTAACGAGGTCATTCGTTCAGTAGATTTTACTCCTAATATTTTTTCATACCGGGCATTATATGAAAATCGATTCTTAAGGAGTAAATTTCAAAAAAAAAAGTTACATGTGTAAACATTTACCCGCCAGCTATAACTCCAGTCTGCATCGACCGTAGACCGAACCTCCTCTCTATGGTTGTGATCACCACGTTCACGAAGCCATTCACCACCATACCTGTGGACAAATATTAAATTAATATACATAAATTGTTTATGTTGCTGATGAGACATGAAAGCAGAAAATATTTTGCTCAAAATTTAAAGCATCCTGATTGGAGAAGAACTTTTTTCTTTTTATATTACTAGGTCAGCAAACAAGCGTACGGCTCACCTGATGGTAAGCGAATACCGTAGCTTATAGACCTCTGCGACACCAGAAGCATCGCATTCGCGTTGCCGACCCTATCCTCAGGAGTTCCTTCCAGAAGTCAATCAGTCAGAGGTCAATTTAGTCACCAACAGGAACACAACACTACTTGAAAACAGTATTATTTAGCTGTGATCTTCTATAAGGTCGAGGTACTACCCCAGTCGGGATGCTCCAGATTTTGAACAGGAAATTGCCTGCTGTGGCCTACCTTAGTTACCTCAACCTTAAAGGGGATTACAGCCAAATAGCATTGCTTTAAGTAGTGTTGTGGTCCTGTGGTGAATAACGTACCCAGAGCTAGGAGGGTTGGGGATAGGGTCGATAAAGGAGCACTGTTGGAGTTGGTCATAGGCTGCGGTATCCGCTAACCATCAGACATACGGTACCTACATGTAAAGTTGTTTACCAAACTAGGACTAAAAAGAAATGTTAACCAGAGAACTTTAATAAAATCTCAATGAATTTTATGCCTCATACAATCCCATAGAGATTTTTTAATTTTTTATTATAACTCAAAAATACTAGCAAAGAGCAGTCGTATTTCCTGATGCAGTTCGGTTACGTGTATTTATAAAGTCACAAAAATTTAAAAAAAAATTTTAATTTAAAAATTTCAAGTTATAATTTTTGATAAACATTCTAAATTCTAATTGGATACTTCTCCCCAAGATGCTCAAATAATGTTTGTGTGTTGAGTAAGGTACGCAGATGTATGTATGACTGTATTGTTGGTTGAGGTTGCATAAGATGGGTAACTAGCATGTAATGCTCATGGTATTGCCGGCGTTAGCTACTTAATATGTAATATAAAAAAATATTTACTTAAAAGAAAATTCAAAATCATCTAAATATCTTAGTTTAAATATAACTTATATACTTTTGGATTTGTCCATTTATTACTAGTTAGAATACCAGAACGCGTCCTTTCGTATTCACTATTGTATAGAATTCAGCTGGGTTCCATCTAAAAGTCAATAAATTATGCATTCTATAGATTGACATTCCTACAATAGAATTGCATTCAGCTCCGCGCCGTGATTGTTGATATCTATCGCTATCGCTAATTTTCCGATCGCAAGTTGTCAAATACAAGCAAAAACATGCAAGGTCAATACAGTTTTAATATGAATACAAAAAAAGTAGATTATCGAAGTAAGTTTTTGGAGAAAAGTACGCCCGCTTGACTTGGCAAGTAAACTGGTGAATGCGTGACGAAAGCGTTACGAAAAGTGTGATTGGGCGAGGCGAATATAAGTTGAGTGGGAGATATAAGTTAGTGAAGATAGAAATAGAGAGATTTATTAATGAAGATAGAAATAGAGAGATTTACGTAAGTTTTACTTCAGTCGTGTGGTCTAACTCTAAAGCACACTCGTTTTTTTTTTGTGCATTTTATAAGGCCGTTTTAGTACGTCTTTCTTTTGTGATTGCCAATTTGCCATCATAAAAATACTAGAAAGAAAAACTATATCTTCATTATGGGCTAAGTAAGAGTTACGTAGAGTTATATAGTTTAATAACAACAATATTATTATATTGTTGTTATAAAATTCGAGATTTTAACCCAATAGAGTTTAAAATGGAAAAACAAATTTTCCCTAATCTTTTCATTTTCAAACTTTCGTTTTTAAACCTATCTAATAAACTTATTATACCACAGATACAAGTAAAACATTTCGACTGACCTAAAAACCAATTTCAGAATGACAGTTGGCGATAGGAATACAATATTTAAACGATTGCGAGACGATTCAACGATTGCAGTTCAGTTCCGTTAGTGGCGGTGTTTTAACAAATCAATTCCGATGACCTATCGGTAGGCTTTCCGTTCAAAAATATTTCCGGAGCAATTAATATTTCACATGTGACGGACAGCTGACAGGACGTTTTGAAATAGACTGGAGCGTACGTCGGCTACTCGCATTGTTTTATTTTGTAACAGATTAATTTAAAAAATATGTATGTGTGCTTATGTCTTCTGTGTCGAAAAAAATTTGACAAATTACTTTCTTTATATAAACTACTAGCTACTGCCCGCGACTTCGTCTGCGTGGAATAGTTACTTGAAAAACCCCCCGATTTTAAAACATTCTTCATTGGTGCTCTGCTCCTATTTATCTTAGCCGTCTTAGCGTGATGATAATTATATTGAAATAAAGATTAAAAATTTATAAATTTTCTGGTATGCATATTCGTACATAAAGTATCTGTATATGCTGAAACATATGATAACATAGTCAAAGTAACAATGGCGAATCAACATTGGTTAGCCGTAATACACCTACTATTTGTATGGTCATCAAAATTCTATTGAGGTTGTAACCTCGGCCACGCCAATCAAACTCCTTCGTGTTTTCTCTATCCTACGTGACATTAGCGAAGTCATCAATCAATTGTTTCTTTTTTATTAATATCAAAAGCCTTTTTGAAGTGAAACTTCTTTAGACGCATGAGGGTAAGTAACATTTTTATGGATGAAACGGCAACGCGTTTGATGAAACGGCGACGTTTTGCCTACTTCTTCCGTTACAGGCGTCACCCGCCTCGTGTCCCGCTTCACTTTAGTTTTTAATTATTATTTTTTTGAAGTTATACTTCTTTTGGCGCGTTAGTGAAAAACTATGAGAGTAAATTTTTACAACGCGCGCACGAAAAACACTGCCACGTGAAGTTAGCTAGCCAATGAAGTATAACTTCTTTCGTGCGTACGTAAGAACACGTACACTGTTTTCTTAATTCGTTTGCCAAAGAAGTTTCACTTCTTACATGTGTACCTACTTTATACGCACGCATTTTTTTAATGAACTATTAAGCAACAGAAGTAGTAAATAAATGCAAAATCTAGTCTAGATTTCTCGTTAGTATTTTTATATGCGTTAAGATCGCCTGATTTAAATCATCATTTTATTGTACAACTTGTTTGTAGAAACAATAATAGATAATATTTAATTTTATGTACATATTATATATTTATGTATAATAACGCAACGGTATTAAAATTAATTTAGATGTTTGCTGTTAAAGAAATACCGAAAACAATTACATTAATTAGCTTCTAACTACCGCTTTAAATGTTTCTAATTGTATATTGTTAGGGAAAAAAATGTTCTAGATAAATATTTAACCCTAAACATGATTTAGCGGTCAATGAACTCGTACGTTTGAAGGCGTTGTTACTTGTTAGAAACCGAAAAAGTTTCACGGTCAGCTGAAAATATTATGATAAGCATCTTAACACTCATTATATTTCATAACTGTTTATAAAATACTCAATTTAATGTTACATTGAACTTAAATAAACGGATTTTTGATAAAACTGTTTTAGGAATCGACATCCTTTAGAATTGGAAGCCTCCGGAAGTGTTTTCGATTCCTGTTTGGTACAGATTTTATATTTCTATAAAAACTATCATTTTTCTGTCAACGTTTTTAGGGTTCCGTGCCCAAAGGGTAAAAACGGGACCCTATTACTAAGACTTCGCTGTCCGTCCGTCTGTCCGTCTGGCACCAGGATGTATCTCAAGAACGGCGATAGCTAGACAGTTATAATTTTCACAAATTATGTATTTCTGTTGCCGCTATAACAACAAATACTAAAAACAAAGTAAAATAAATATTTAACGCGACGCGATTTTATTCCACCGCCATCTATCCAGAAACCAAGAAGACGTCGTCGATAGACTAATATAATAGCTTTCCAATAGCGACATGGATCGATAGATAGATGGCGTATTTTACTAGTTTATTTATTTTCGATTTTTATATGGTATAAATCTTTTTCTTATTTACTAAGTAAATTCAAATTCAAAATATTTATTTCGTTATAAGGTGGTATTACACACTTAACGAATGTCAAAAAAAAAATCATTTACAAAAAAAAAAACTAAACAATACAATAGAATAGAAAGTTAAGGCAGCAAACAATTATAATTTATGTTGTATAGTATTTTGTTTAATAACAATAAAATATAGCCTTTAGTTTAGTCAATGGTACGGAACCCTTAGTGCGCGAGTCCGGCTCGCCCTTGGCCGATTTTTACTGATTACCGTGCCTAGGAGTCGTCACTAGTCGGTTCCGGTTGTTACTATTATTAATGAATCATTAGCGCCTAATAGCGATCGTTATAAGTTACTAATAAAAAGAAAATCATCCACTCCCCATAATAGAGCAGAATGGTGGAATAAGGATAGATCTTACTCCCATAGAAAGGGGCGAATAGCCTTACCGATTTTAATAGAATTTACAGCTCCATATCTGTCACAACTTAGGCTATAAAACATTAAGGTTTGATTTACGTAATGGGAATATTACCTATCAGTAATTGTTTAGGTAAAACACGTTTATAACCTGGGACCGTTATTTGAGTAAATCGAGAAACGTTTTCTTGACCAACTCAATGCTCAACTTTTTTTACTTTTAACAAGATTGTATATATGGGTCTCATCTTTCTAACAAGTATGGGTTCTTGGAAACAGAGAAAGTACAGAAATACTTCTATTATTATTATAGTACAGAAAAACAGACCCATATGTAAACAAACATAAATACAACTAGACAGCCCATGCAGCTTCACTCAACTAAAAGTGTATACGCATTTACAAAGACAGTAAGCTTAGTATATTTTTGCTCATTTTTATAAGGTTCTCTGCATATAAAATACATTGTGATTTATTTATTTACACTTTCGCACACCAATACAAGGTTTTAAGAATATGACAAATGATATAAGAAAATAGAAATTGCATCAGTTGCAACAGGCGGCCTTATCGCTAATACAGCGATCTCTTCCAGGCGACCTTTGGGCAGCGGCCTAACATACATACTTTAAAGTTTAAAGTTTTAATTTGTAAAGTGACGATTCGAAAGTGCTTTCGAATCCTATTTGAATAAAGTTAATTTTGATTTTATTATCTATAGTACAATTATTGTTCCATTTGTTTCTTAATTTACATATCCATTCTCATGCACCACCTTTTGGAAGTCTGTGGAAATGCATCTGTAATACGCCTGTTTCCCGGCTCCGTTCAATCAATCCGTGATAGAATTTGTGTTGTGACTAGGTACAGCACTGATAGAATCTGTGTTGTGACTAGGTACAGCACTGATAGAATCTGTGTTGTAACTAGGTACAGCACTGATAGAATCTGTGTTGTAACTAGGTACAACACTGATAGAATCTGTGTTGTGACTAGGTACAACACTGATAGAATCTGTGTTGTGTCTAGGTACAACACTGATAGAATCTGTGTTGTGTCTAGGTACAACACTGATAGAATCTGTGTTGTGACTAGGTACAACACTGATAGAATCTGTGTTGTGACTAGGTACAACACTGATAGAATCTGTATTGTGACTAGGTACAACACTGATAGACTCTGTGCTGTGACTAGGTACAACAAGTAGTCTTATCGTAAGCATAATTTGTGTTTGATTGCAAACGAAAAAAAAACCGTCTTCAATTACATACATGGACCAGTATTATACAACGTACAATTTTCAAGTAAATGCGGATTATTAGGGAAAACTCAAAATGTACTCTTGTCAAATGTCGATCAAATATAAATGAGACCACAAGACAAGTATCAATTTTCTATTAAAATAAGAATCATCGAAATCGGTCCTCCCAGTAAAAAGTTTTGAGGTAACATAGTACCTACATAAAAATACAGTAGAATTGGAACCTCCTCCATTACAAATACGAAAACTACATTGCAGTATCACCAGGGGATCGAAAATGCGTAATTTCCAAAGTACTGTTGGACGTCAGTGGACAAGCGTTTGAAAGTCCTGTTTCCCGGTCCCATTCAAAAAAGAAAATGTCCAAAGATCTCCATAAATAAATATATTGTTGGATTAAAAGACGTAGCTCAGGTTTTAATCACTATTTATTTAATTTAGAAGAAAAATTAACTGAGTAATATGCCGGCCGCTAAGTCGTAACAGAGAAGAGAGAAAGACCAAAAAGCACAGAGTACACTAAAGAGTATACTTACATTAGAGAACAGATTACAAATAGGCGCGAAATTCAAATATAGAACATTATGTTCAACATATATTCAAATTAACTAGTATTAGGTACATATATATTTCCGTATAATAAATAAATGTAAATAGACATGGACGTGTATCATCTCATCGTCTCCGGTTACGTGAGAGCGCATATTTCTCGCGGACGCGTGACGATATGTATAAACAACGTATTTGGGTTAAGAGATTTGAGCGAGCGATGAAATTTGATTGACATGTAAAGAATAACTACGAAACTTAAATAATAAATTGGATTTATAAACGTTTATTACCTATATGCATTTATTATTTCTATTTTTTAACCGACTTCAAAAAAGGGGGGGTTACTCAATTCGACCGTATGTTTTTTTTTTAAATGTATGTTCGGGCATAACTTCGTCGTTTATGACCGATGGAATCCCAGAGAAATCCAGGGGAACACTCAAAAATCGTAGTGACAACTAGTGCGTTTGTTAATTTTTTTTCGTCGGCTTACGTCGATCTTACTTGTCGATGTAATTGAAGTCGGTTTTTTTTTGTTTGTGAGCAAACACAATTGTACAATTTCGCCAACCCCAAAACAATTATCTGTATAATAAGAAGTCCGTCTGTTTGAATCGTATATAAAAAGCCATAACATGTAAAACATATTTCATGTTTTAACTTTAACAGAACAGCTATACCTATATTTGGTATAAAGGCAATTAATTTAAATAAAGTTAGAGATTAAAGGTACAAACACAGCAGGCAACAAACTAAACCAAAATTAAAATACTTCATCATAATTTAGGCTATGATTAATATAACTAATTAATACGAATCTATTTTTCTTTAATAATAGCAAATGGGAGTCTTAATAAAATTAAAATCAGCGCAATTATTTATAATGAAATTAATTACATTATTTTTAATGTCCTTTTCCCGTTTTAATAATTAATAAGTGATACTATTTATTATTTTGTTTTACTAACCGAACTTTTTAAAAATAATCAGGAGGATTACAAGCAAAAAAAACTTTGTTCCTAACTTCATTGTTAAACGGAAAACAAATTACAGAACAGGTAATTAATATCATTGATTAATTAGTCAAAATTTCTCACTAATGCGCCGTCGAGGTGATATTAAAGAGTCACAATGATACGCGAAACGTGTAAACATCGATCATTCCTGACCGCGAGTTCAGTAAACTGACAAAACTGTGATTATAGCTTGGTGAATCTTTTGTAAGTGATTATTTAAGTTGCGGGTGTAGCGAGGTTAAGGAACCTTTTTTTTTTTAAATCTTAATTCTTTCTTTGTAGTATAGAGAAAACACGAAGGAGATTAATTGATGCGGTTGAGATTACAACCTCAATTGAATTTTGAAGACTGTAGGAATATTGGATATTTTTTAATGAATCAGCTGAAACATTTATTTATTTTTATTTTATTTATTTATACTTTATTGTACATCACAACTACACATATATCATTTACAGACTGTAAAGTACAATGGGCGGACTTATGGCTATTTAGCCATTTCTTCCAGACAACCCAAATATATATTTCCTACTATAAGTAACGATCGCTATCAGGTGTACATGATAGCAACCGGGACCGACGGCTTAACGTGCTCTCCGAGGCACGGTGGGGAGACCCACAAGGACTGCACAAACACCCAGACCACGGCAAACATCTGTATGGCCAATACAAATGTTGTCGTGTGCGGGGATCGAACCCGCAACCGCTCGCGCAACAGCCAATCGCAATCCATTGCTGTGACCGCTGCGCCAACACGGCGTCAACCAACGCGCTGCGGCGGCGCGCGGCGTCAAACATTTTTATTAATAAGTAGTACCTATTATTATTTACCTACTAGTAATATGGTTTAGCTGATTATTAGCCAAGTCGAACTTCGTACCGCCTTAATTTTTTTTCGTAAACATATTTTTTATTGTACCTAATATAAAACGAAACAAACCTCTGCCTGACAAAAAAAATTCCCTTTGGAGTCGTGCATAAGTTATGTGCGCACATATATACATATCAGCGATAAATTTATATTATACTAGCCGACCTGGCGAACTTCGTACTGCCTTATTTGTTTTCTTGAATATATATACATATAATAATCATATATATCGAAATAAAATATATCTTTCAAGTTGGATCAAACTGCACACGGTGTGCAAATTTGATTAAAATCGGTTAAGTAGTTTAGTAGTCCATCGCGCACAAACAACGTGACGCGTAATTTATATATATATATAATATATATTAAGATACTAAATAAGAAAATAAACCGACTTTCTTCATTATATTTAATTAATAAACATAAGTAATATTCGCTTGAAACAAAACTTCATTTATTTCTAATGAATATTAAACATCAACGAGTTTTTGAGCTCGCTTAGAATTCCCGCTCAACAGTTACTCGCGAAAACAAGAAAATATAACGGTAGAAAAATTAACATATAATGCTAATAATTATATTAAGCTCATCCTTATTCAAATAAGAAATTAACTAATCGAATAAAAACACTGTTCTATTTGTTGCTTGGCTTCACTCGGATGATAATTAACTTGGAATGCAAAATGTAATTATAAAATTGAATACATTTTATAACATAATTATGTATATAAAAAGTGTGTGTGTACTTATGTACGCACGTAAGAATTTATACTTCAAGTTAGATTATTAAAATACTTCCAAAAAACCTACCACTTAATAATTAGACAATAAGTCCACAACACCATCTCTTAGAAATGATAAAGACTACTTTATTGTTTTAGTCCACAACGCCATCTCTTAGAAATGATAAAGACTACTTTCTTGTCTGCAAAACTAGCGGCATCTATTAATGCATGCTTGAACTACTTCGTATCCACACGCGCATTGTAAAAATTTACTCTCATCATTTTTCTCTAACGCGTCAATAGAAGTATAATACGAGTACCTAACTTCAAAAATTTAAGTTGTAAGTTTGTAACAGACAGCGTTCTTTCTAACCTTTCCTACATGGAATGTGGCAATACTTTGTATATTGTAAGTTTTGCAATTTTTTATATTACAAATATTATTTACAATTTTAGACTATTTGTTTAGTTGTGATCAAAAATTTATCTATTCAAGTAGGCTTCAAAGGCATTTTGTGACTTTACCAAGTAGGTATTAGTATCTAATTGTTTATCTACATAGTCTGGCCATAAATACTGTTACAATTAAAATTAAACAATATTACAATATTGAATTTGGAATCTGTCATTTTTTTATGATCGTTCATTGTGCTTTCTCATTTTCGCGCCAATACATTGTAAAATATATTGTGTTATTAAAATGGAGTGGGGTGATAAAGGGAACCGAATCGCTGTGATTGCATTACACAAAGTAGGTATGGAGCCAAATACAATTTTTAACTCTCCATACGCTTGGTATTAGTCAAATGTTTGTGTACCGGGCTATTATTAGGTACAATGAAACCTTCTCTGTTTGTGACAGAAAAAGATCTGGCCGTCCACGTAGTGTTCGTACGAAAAAGGCGATCAAAGCAGTAAGGGAAAGGATTCGTAGAAATCCTGTCTGAAAGCTAAAGATTTTATCTCGGGATATGAAGATGGCACCTAGAACCATGAACCATGTCGCGTATCTTTACTAGATATCTGTCCAAACGTCAGCGTTACTAAGTTACATATTTTACATTACCTACATAATTTACACAATATTTAAATTTACGCATTTCCGAAAAATCGTTTTTAATTTTTAATTTTAATTTTCAATTCAATATCTTCTACATTGCTATTAGCTACGTACGATATCTAGCTAAACAAAAAAATACAACTTGTAACCAAGCGTTGTACATAACATAACATTAAAAATATGCTGAGTGTAAGGCGCATCAGTGCACCCCAAACTTAAACAATATTTTTGGCGGTACGTGACTAGGCGTAATATAAACGCATTGTCCATGGCCAGGCGTCCAGTGGATTTGTAAGAGGGGCTCCCGTTTGTGATATAAACAATAAACCGGCGCCTGTAATGGTGTGATACAGCATAAAAAAGTTTTATGCGATGTGAAATTACGCACGCTTTTTGCCTCTGACCAACTGATACATTTTAAGGTTCGGTGAAAACTTTATACGTTGTTTCATATGTTGTTTGAAACTCCCTCTCTTCCCGTGGGTGTATCGAAGTATCGTTTACGATAGTAAAAGGCGACTAAGGGATAACACAGTTCCACTACCACCTTGTAACTTACAAAGCAAAATGATGGCTATGAAATACACAGGCCGAAGACGGGCAGTAGCGTCTTCGGTGCGACAAAGCCAGCCCTGCCAACCCGCCTGCCTAGCGTGGTGACTATGGGCAAAACACATGAGTTCACGCCGTTTTTGGCGTGAACGTCCAGCAGTGGACTGCAATAGGCTGAAGTGATATATGTAATTGAAGTCGTTTTTTTTCGTTTGGGAGCAAACACAATTATATGAGTCTTGAAAAATAAGTAAATAAAATAATAAAATTTCATAATTCAAAGATAGGTTTTATCAGACGGTGTGTTTGTAGTTTAAGTTCAGTTTAATCGACAGATTTTTATACATAGCCTAGGAATGTAGTATACTCGAACGTAATTTGACGTGTCTAGCTAGTATCCATCTGTATTATGTTCGTAATACAACTAATTCAAACTACGCACAGCTTCGTCGCTACGTATCATCTTAAACACACGATATATATTCTCAGAGCGAGTTAAAACGGTATCTGATCTGAAATTCATACGGTACGCTCGTTGTATTTTTTTTCCAATACGTGATCCCATCAAGTGCGGAATCGGTTCCACGTAGGTGATGATTTTTTGCATATCTATTTTAGATATTTGTATGTGAATAAGATCTATATAGCCGTACTAATTTAGTAGTAAACTATATTTACTGCTTTTTTAATGATAACTAGCGGACCCGGCAGACGTTGTGCTGCCCGGAAAACAGCTACCAAATTTGATTGCTTACATACCGATAGCAGCGCCACCTACCGGGTCAAATTGAGATAAAAACTACCCTATCTCTCGAGTTGGACCAAATTACAGATGCTTACGAAATTTGATACAAATTTGTTCAGTAGTTTCGGAGTTACATACCGATAGCAGCGCCACCTACCGGGTCTAATTGAGAAAAAACTACCCTATCTCCCAAGTTGGACCAAATTACAGATGCTTATAAAATTTGATACAATATAGTTCAGTAGTTTTGAAGTTACATACTGATAGCAGCGCCACCTACCGAGTCCAATTGAGATAAAAAGTATCCTATATCCGTTTCCTGGTTTTAAGCTACCTCCGTACCAATTTTCAGCCAAATCGGTTCAGCCGTTCTTGAGTTATAAATGGTGTAACTAACACGATTACACGACTATCTTTTATAAATATAGATTACGTATATATAAACGTATGCGTTTTTTTTTTGTATATAATTAGGTCGGCAAACAAGCGTACGGCTCACCTGATGATAAGCGATTACCGTAGCTTATAGACGTCTGCGACACCAGAATCAATGCACGCGCGTTGCCGACCCTATCCCCAATTCCCCCAGGAGCTCTGGCCACCTTACTCACCAACAGGAACACAACACTGCATTATTTAGCTGTGATCTTCTGTAAGGTTGAGGTACTATCCCAGTCGGGCTGCTCCATATTTTGAGCAGGAAATTTCCTGCTGTGCCCTACCTCAATTAAAAAAAAACTTTGTTAAAGATACTTCAATGTTGGCACCAATAAAATATAAAGAACTATTTCATAATGGAATCCATCAAAGCCTAATCCACTAAACTTAAAATTACAATAATTTTCTTTTTAACTAACTTCCAAAAAAGGAGGAATTGAGAAATTCGATATTTTTATGTATGTTCCCTTAGAACGTTGGACTGGTCGATTTAACTTTTTTTTTCAATGCTTGTCATGTGGTCCCATTTAAATTTAATCGAGATCTGACAAATACTTTTCGAGTTATATCTAATATTGCGTATTTACTTGACTATTTTTTCGTCTACCTTCGTTGTATTATGTCGATGTAATTGAAGTCGGTTTTTTTTCCTTTGCGAGCAACCACAATTATTTTAAAAACACACTAAAATGGGGATTTACTATAAAATCACGAAAACAAAATCAAAAAGGATGATAAAAGTATCCGTTCACGGAACAATAATTTAAATGTATGGACTTTGTCATCGAATGCACATCTTCGTAATATGACATGCGCTATGATGGGATTAACAGGATAATACGTTGGTATCATTTGCTTTTTATCATTGAATATTAATCGGATTACATTGTCATAATGGTAACTCTGATGTCATTGTGATACTATGGACGAGGCTTTCATATAACAGACAGATTTCGACTCAATTAATGGAAGTCTATCAATAATAAATCTATACAGGGTGTGTCGTAAATCGTGGATAATCCGTTAACTGGGGGTAGCCCTGATGTCGACCTCCAAGAAAATGTACTTTTTATTTCAGGGTTGCCAACACTGTGAAAATTATGAATATTTTTGTGTTTTTTCAAAAAATTCCTACCGCGACTAGTAATTTGGTCATAATTTTTACAAATTAAGGAATTTTAATGTAATTTTTATTTTATTTTACTCAGGAATACTTGTACTATCTAACGAAATTACTATTTCAGGCATAATTTATTCTAAACTTATGAAAATTAGCGTTAGAAGTTTTTTTTTTATTTTTATTCGTTACTTTTTGTCAAGATTTAACCATTGATTGTGAAAATAAAATGTATGGCACTAGAATTGCCCAGTATTTAAAAAAATGCTTAGTTTGTGTAGTTTCTAGAAACGTATAACAATTAGTGCTTGACAAGCAAAATTATTTTGTAGGAGCGAAATAACTTATCACGGTAGGTAAGTTCGTTTTGTATCATTAGCATTTGTGTCACTTAAATGTTAGGATAAAGAAAAAAAACAAAGATTTTTTTAGTAGAAATGCATTTATTACATCAAACTAAATGTTCAAAATGTCCTCCATTGGCAGCAATGCAGGTTTGGCATCGCCTTATAAAAGATATCTTGATACGGCGTGCATAGCCTGATACTTCAATTTCACGAGTGGTTAATTGCACACATGTGCGCAATTCTTCGATTGTCGACACTACTTTAGTATAAACTTTTTCTTTAATGCATCCCCCAATAAAAAAAGTCCAGGGGGTTCAGGTCAGGCGATCGTGGTGGCCATAAAATTAGACCCAAGCGCCCAATCCTAGGTGGATTGGGCTCTGGGTATGTGTCGTTGAAATATTCCCGCACCCGAACAGCAAAATGCGCGGGACACCCGTAATTTTGCAGCCTCATTCCTTCTCTTGTCTCCAGTGATAAATTTTGCAGCAGTTTGGTGAGAAAATAATAGGCCCATATGAGTTGCCAGCAACATTAAATGCTGAAATCTATTTAAATTTTTTACAAAATAATTTACCTGAACTGCTGCAAAATTTATGACTGGAGACAAGAGAAGGAATGAGGCTGCAAAATTACGGGTGTCCCGCGCATTTTGCTGTTCGGGTGCGGGAATATTTCAACGACACATACCCAGAGCCCAATCCACCTAGGATTGGGCGCTTGGGTCTAATTTTATGGCCACCACGATCGCCTGACCTGAACCCCCTGGACTTTTTTTATTGGGGGATGCATTAAAGAAAAAGTTTATACTAAAGTAGTGTCGACAATCGAAGAATTGCGCACATGTGTGCAATTAACCACTCGTGAAATTGAAGTATCAGGCTATGCACGCCGTATCAAGATATCTTTTATAAGGCGATGCCAAACCTGCATTGCTGCCAATGGAGGACATTTTTAACATTTAGTTTGATGTAATAAATGCATTTCTACTAAAAAAATCTTTGTTTTTTTTCTTTATCCTAACATTTAAGTGACACAAATGCTAATGATACAAAACGAACTTACCTACCGTGATAAGTTATTTCGCTCCTACAAAATAATTTTGCTTGTCAAGCACTAATTGTTATACGTTTTTAGAAACTACACAAACTAAGCATTTTTTTTAAATACTGGGCAATTCTAACGCCATACATTTTATTTTCACAATCAATGGTTAAATCTTGACAAAAAGTAACGAATATAAATAAATAAAAACTTCTAACGCTAATTTTCATAAGTTTAGAATAAGTTATGCCTGAAATAGTAATTTCGTTAGATAGTAAAAGTATTCCCGAGTAAAATAAAATAAAAATTACATTAAAATTCCTTAATTTGTAAAAATTATGACCAAATTACTAGTCGCGGTAGGAATTTTTTGAAAAAACACAAAAATATTCATAATTTTCACAGTGTTGGCAACCCTGAAATAAAAAGTACATTTTCTTGGAGGTCGACATCAGGGCTACCCCCAGTTAACGGATTATCCACGATTTACGACACACCCTGTATATATAAAAGAGATTTCCACCCATTGACTCATCACGATATCTCTGGAACCATAAGGCGTAAAGACTTGAAATTTGGTAGGAATGTTCCTTTCGCCGAGTAGAGGTCAGCTAAGAACGGGTTTTACGAAACTCCACCCACAAGAGGGGGTTCCGGGGGTTAATAACATAATATAATTATGGCAAAACAACGTTTGCGGGGTCAGCTAGTAAATAAATAAATGTCTACACAATACACACACGGTCGTCTGTTCCTAAAGTAAGCAACTTAATGCTTGTGTTATAGGTAACAGCCGACTGGTTTAGCTACATATTTTTTTTTTCGATAAACATACTTATAAATGGTACATATATAAATATATAAATGGATATGTATATTACACCCAGACTCGGGGTGGGAATCGAACCCCCGGAAAAGAAAGCAGGGTCACTACAAACTGCGCCAACGGGCTAGTCAAATAGATCAATAAAATAAAAATTACGCCTCAGCCTGTAATATCCCACTGCTGGGCATAGGCCTGTTTCCCCATGTAGGACAAGGATCAGAGCTTAATCCACCACTCGGCTCCAATGTGAGTTAGCGGATATAAAAATAAAAATTAATTCCTTAATATTTTGGTAAGTGCAAAATCGAGAACAGCTGGACCATTTTTTTTTTGAGTTAACAACTAAATAAAACACGCAGATTTTATAAATCATGTAAATTTTTGTTACACAACACCTACTATTTCCCCCCCCCCCCCCAAATCAATATTAATGTTACAATAACACTGACCGTATCCCGAAAGCTAACGGAGCTTACGGAGCGAAGCCTGATTGAAACATATCACCGAAGTTCTTCAACTTTTCCGCTATTCCCAACTAACGCCGGACATTTATTAGGAGAGAAAGTTCCGTGTTTATTAATGGAGCTATCTTCTTTAGTAATCGTTTGCATTCTCTGCAGATCGATCAAACAGATTTAAAAATGACCGGACTCTTCTGAATATATGGCGTAATCTTTGGGTAAAAGATTAAAAAAACCGTGTGGTGTTGTGGGACACCAGATAGGAACGAAGTTGCTTATTATAAAATATTGATTTCAAGTTCTATTCGAGGTATAAACAAAATAATTATTCGTTTATACATTACAAATAACTTTACTAAACTATCTTAACACCTTTATTTTATTTACAATGATTTATAAAAATATACAATAATTATCAAATGATATAATAATAATAATAATAGAAAACTGCAATAATAATAACAATCATCACGTAGACTGTTACTGACATTAGACACAGTAAAGCCATCATACATGACTATACATAAAAATCTTACGCTTTTTGGAGTTTACTCCATAAGAATCGATTTTCATATAAGGCCCCCGCCCGGTACGAAAACGTTACTCCTCGTCACGACATCGTTACGTTTTTGTGCGCTATCTATCTGCTACGACGTTTACGACGCTACCGGCTACGACGGTTACGACGATATCGGTTACGACGTTTTCTAATAATGCCATTTATTGGATTCATTTATTTACCATTTGATATGATATTAATCTCTTTCTTAGACTATAAAGTCTTTTTTGTGCATATTTAAAGAGTCGATCTGAAGAAGTAAACTCCAGTCGTGCGTCGGAGCTGACAGCCTGACACAGTACACACTTTTTTAACGTTACGGAAGCGAGTGTTTTTAAATATAGTTTCAAAAAGAAGTTTAGACAAACTGAAAATGTTCTATTTTATCTGTTGAGTTAAATCTTAAAATACGTAGCATTAATTTTATTTAAATGTATATTATTTTTTCTAAATGAAACCAAAATGTTTACCGCTCAAGTGGTTCTTTTAAAAGTTGAACGAGTTGAACAAGTTAAACCGTAACGCAGTTTCTCTCATAATATTGAAGTTTGAATTGCTTTTAAGAATAAATAAGCTCCCGTGAGAATATATTTTGTTTATTTTTGCACTTTGCTAACTAAACTTTTACAGCACTGTTTAAACTATAATTTTAAAAACAATAAATTTTTTGAATTTTCTTCGTTGTCCTGGCAACCATAAACACAAAAAAATTTATCCATTTTGGCTCGTTCTTTCGGAAGTTATGCGTGTACGTATTATAACAGTCATGCCAATTTTAAATGAATTTAAATTTTCAAGTTTACCTCTTACCGCTCCGAACATTTTTGAACATAGAAAATTGAAGATAGAGGCAGATTTTATAATGTCTTTTTTATATATATGTCGCAGATCAGAAGTAGGGAAGAGGAGAAGAACGGACGGATGACCGAACTACTAAGTATTAAATGGACTCACCGAGCGGGTACCGTCTATCGCGTGGCAGAGAGACAACTCGACGCAGTGCCCGGGACTTGTGACCCGAGTGTTGGTTTACGGCGGCGCCGCCTTATAATGCGCATTGGCACTCACCACCACCGGTCGAGTTGCCCAATTAGTAACAATTAATTCGTGTACACAAACTAACTATTAGAAGAGTCGAGGTTAAGCTACTAGCAGGATACACAAGTGCACTGCGCCACGCCAGAGCCAAGACTGCCCTAGCTGCGGCCGCATCGGTCTTTTATGCACAAAGGAATGACTCGAATAATAGAATGAGGGTAGTTGAATATCGACAACAGCGCAGGTACCGCCGTACACGTCAGAAATACTCAAATAATACAATGAGTGCGGGTAGATGAATAATAATAACAACGTAGGTACCGACATTAATAACTATCTGCATTGACTCTCCGACACGGCCATCCTGACAAGTCACACGTCCTCGTGTGATGCCGTAAAAAGCAAAAAGGTACTGCGATATCAAAGTCTCGTCTCGGCCTATCCTGACCCACACTTAACCAAGGATAAAGCGATAGTACAACCACTTTTTGTTGACACTCCATGTGATGCCGTAAAAAGCAAAAAGTTACTGCGATATCAAAGTCTCATCTCGGCCTATCCTGACCCACACTTAACCAAGGATAAAGCGGTAGTACAACCACTTTTTGTGACACACCATACAACCATACGCGAATCTACCATTAAATCAAAATTGACCAATCGTATTGGTATAAACATTACTCCATTATTGCTTTCCACATATTAGTCGCCACTGTCACCTAAATCGAGTGACAGCAGCTCATGCCACCTCCATCGAGTGGCGATAACCAACCAAAAGAGTCGCTACTGTCACCTAAATCGAGCGACAGTAGCTCATGCCACCTCCATCGAGTGACGATAACCACTAAGTCGCCACTGTCACCTAAATCGAGTGACAGCAGCTCATGCCACCTCCGTCGAGGGACGATAACCAACCAAAAGAGACGCTACTGTCACCTAAATCGAGCGACAGTAGCTCATGCCACCTCCATCGAGTGACGATAACCACTTAAGTCGCCACTGTCACCTAAATCGAGTGACAGCAGCTCATGCCACCTCCATCGAGTGACGATAACCGACCAAAAGAGTCGCTACTGTCACCTAAATCGAGCGACAGTAGCTCATGCCACCTCCATCGAGTGACGATAAACACTAAAGTCGCCACTGTCACCTAAATCGAGTGACAGCAGCTCATGCCACCTCCGTCGAGGGACGATAACCAACCAAAAGAGTCGCTACTGTCACCTAAATCGAGCGACAGTAGCTCATGCCACCTCCATCGAGTGACGATAACCACTAAGTCGCCACTGTCACCTAAATCGAGTGACAGCAGCTCATGCCACCT
The DNA here is from genome assembly GCA_905220545.2 of Melitaea athalia. Taxonomy (NCBI): domain Eukaryota; kingdom Metazoa; phylum Arthropoda; class Insecta; order Lepidoptera; family Nymphalidae; genus Melitaea; species Melitaea athalia. Next base: position 23,242,804 of record HG992178.1, read on the forward strand.
CCGTCGAGGGACGATAACCAACCAAAAGAGTCGCTACTGTCACCTAAATCGAGCGACAGTAGCTCATGCCACCTCCATCGAGTGACGATAACCACTAAAGTCGCCACTGTCACCTAAATCGAGTGACAGCAGCTCATGCCACCTCCGTCGAGGGACGATAACCAACCAAAAGAGACGCTACTGTCACCTAAATCGAGCGACAGTAGCTCATGCCACCTCCATCGAGTGACGATAAACACTAAAGTCGCCACTGTCACCTAAATCGAGTGACAGCAGCTCATGCCACCTCCGTCGAGGGACGATAACCAACCAAAAGAGTCGCTACTGTCACCTAAATCGAGCGACAGTAGCTCATGCCACCTCCGTCGAGGGACGATAACCAACCAAAAGAGTCGCTACTGTCACCTAAATCGAGCGACAGTAGCTCATGCCACCTCCATCGAGTGACGATAACCACTAAGTCGCCACTGTCACCTAAATCGAGTGACAGCAGCTCATGCCACCTCCATCGAGTGACGATATTGCCTCCATCGAGCAATACAACCAAAACATGTTTCAGCAATGGATACTTAAAAGCGATGGCACCAACAAAATTAACCTCAATAAAATTGGTTGTATAGTGGTCTACCTTATTCGCTCACAGACGAAAGGTTCCTCTAACCGTAATTAAAAAAATAAAGTTTTATTATTGACACCTTAAGATCACATACAACTCTCATGGCCCGGCTGCCTCAGCAGCTAGTGACAACTTCTATTGCCACCCATATCGTCATCACCTCATGTGATACGACCAACACATATCGTCATCAACTCATATGATACGACCAACACATATCGTCATCACCTCATGTGATACGACCAAATTAGCATCAACAACATTAAACAAATCTAATTCAGCAGGTACATCAGTAAGAAGAATCTTTCGTTAACGATCGTGAACATACCTATTGGTTCTATTGCCAGACAACTGTTTTAACAGATAGCGATCGCTTTCAAGCAATTCCACAACTTTAAACGGTCCCTTGTACTCGTATTTAGGATTTAAACTAAGTTTGTTTCAAGAACTTTACTCTGAATCATAAATGTCGTTAAACCAATTATAAGTTATAACTAATCACTTTACACACCACAGCCATGTACCATCGACGTTGTCACAACCAAAACTATACACGCACGTTTACTTCTACAACAAGTTACAACTAAGCTTACAAAAATCCTCGAGTAAAGACCTCTAACACCACGGCTCTCTAGACGAAGAGCAATCACAGTACATGTGTCAGTCACATACATCTCAGTACACATATCCACCGAATGGATCACCCGTGTCAGTCATCCCGGTGACTACACGCTACGCTCTCAACAGACGACGACTTCCGCCAGAGTTAAACGCACACCGCGCAACCTGGACTTTTGGGTTCCCCCAAGAGACAATTCTACCGGGCTACGATTACGACTAACTACACTGGTACGGTTGAACACATTACGGTCGATAGAGTCATTCACTCGAGTCTCTCTCTCTCTCTACTAAAACTTGAATATCATCATTATCAACAAGATCATAAATTACATCAATATCGTCTGGTACATGACGTGTTGGCGTTTTTCTTAACTTTTCGTGAGCAATTTGTAGGTAAGTTTACAAGTTAAAGCTTTAAGGGTATACCGATTACCTTCGAGAACATCTATTACGCGAAAAGGACCTCGATAATTCGGATCAAGATTCGTTTGATTACGCTTCTCATTTTGTAACAAAACAAACTTTAACAGTTACCAACAACGACTACCATAATGGGCCCATGATTGTACCAAGGTGTTATAAATAAACCTTCTGTAATTTAAACTTTTTTTAAACAGAACAACTAAATAACTTTTAAACAGTTTAAACAAATCAATCAAAGGTAGAGAAAGACTGAAAACTCTCGATACTGCACAAAAATACTCGTTACAGAGGGTAATCGGAAATACTCAAACTAAGACGATATTGACACTTAATCAACAACAAGTGGGTAACCACAATAATTTAACTTAACGCAAATATAACTGCCCAGAGCCATGTACCAACGTCAATCAAACTTTTAATAACCAAACTCTTTTTCTACAACACTAACAACTAACGACCTTCTGGCATCTTTCTTAAACGACTGTCGCTGCGACTAACGCGACGACTCACACTACGATTACGCTCTCGATCTGACATTGTGACTGAATTGAAACAAAAACTGAATCTTAAAATCTTTTAGCAAAATTAATCACTACACAACTACCTACGTGTCATAATAAAACTAAATTCAACAAATAACCGATAAATCGAATTACGTAATCGAACACTGAACAAAAACCACTTGTACACCTATAATAATACGACAGAACGACCGAAAATAACTCAAACATCGATGTACCCACGAAATATTGCAACTTACTTGCACACTCGCTAAAATAGAACTTAAAGTTCAAAGAAACCAAAAACTCTGAACTAAAAAAACAATTAACAACCGCAAACAACAAATGAAGTGGGCGTAGTGAGATCTTTATCCCACTTCTGATGTCGCAGATCAGAAGTAGGGAAGAGGAGAAGAACGGACGGATGACCGAACTACTAAGTATTAAATGGACTCACCGAGCGGGTACCGTCTATCGCGTGGCAGAGAGACAACTCGACGCAGTGCCCGGGACTTGTGACCCGAGTGTTGGTTTACGGCGGCGCCGCCTTATAATGCGCATTGGCACTCACCACCACCGGTCGAGTTGCCCAATTAGTAACAATTAATTCGTGTACACAAACTAACTATTAGAAGAGTCGAGGTTAAGCTACTAGCAGGATACACAAGTGCACTGCGCCACGCCAGAGCCAAGACTGCCCTAGCTGCGGCCGCATCGGTCTTTTATGCACAAAGGAATGACTCGAATAATAGAATGAGGGTAGTTGAATATCGACAACAGCGCAGGTACCGCCGTACACGTCAGAAATACTCAAATAATACAATGAGTGCGGGTAGATGAATAATAATAACAACGTAGGTACCGACATTAATAACTATCTGCATTGACTCTCCGACATATAGATACAACTAGGTCGGCAAACAGGCGTACGGCTCACCTGATGGTAAGCGATTACACATTACCGTAAAAAAAAACACATTCACAAGACACTCAAACGAAAATCTCATCATTGTTATATTAAAAGAATGAATTCGATTTTTCGATTTATATGTAAATGTATTTAGAAAAAATCGAAGAATAATCAATACGCAAGACCTCCAACTCATAACTTAACGTTTTATAGACCAAAAACATTCAATAAACATTCCATCTAAAGCTAAAGAAATTTTCAAATCATTACTTAGAAATTAACATCCCCATAGACATTCAAACAAAGAAAAAACTCAACAGTTTAATAAAATTAGTTCAGAACGAATTGAAATTAAAACGCGAAGGATGTAACCAAGTCAAGCCGCGTATTTTAGTTAATGTTTGAAGCAATAATGTGTTCACGGTTGAGGAGGTTCGTCTCGAGTGCGCTAACATGATTACTGTACTCGTTAATTGACTATTGACTGTGGAAGGGGATACGTTTAATGTCGGAAACGTTGGCTTGAGGACTTGCTTATTTGATACTGTGTTTATTTTTAATGTGAAACTTTTATTACATAGTCTCAAACTTTTTCGTCTGTGTGTTGCATGTCGCGTGACGGTCGGCCGCGCGGTAAGATTGATAAAGCGATTTTTATATGTACTATACGCTTAATGGAATATTATTCCAAAAAAATTTAGTTAAATGTCTACAATATTAAAAAAAGTTTCACTTTTACCGTGGTTTGATAAAACCACACAGGTTTTTTTTATACTTTTTTGGTTTTTTTTTACCCTCTTTATATGACGTCATAACGTACTGGTTTAGTAGCGCTTTTGTGTAGGACCAATAACGTTTTGACGATATTGGAAGTGTCTTCTTTAGTGTGCTTTCTGACTTAGTTTTACAGGTTAGCCACCTCGGTTTTGGATTTAAAATTCATTTAAGTATGTATAATTAGTAACTTTATTAATTATAATTTATATCAGTTGATGGTCATTTAAAACACTAGCGGGTAGTTATTAAAGAACATACACATCCGTGTGAGTGTGTGTGTAATACTTAATTTTGATATGAGGATACAAAAGGCTTTAAAATTATCTTAAGTGAAACAGATATTCAAAAAACTAATACTGACTTAACTACACTACGGACTAAGCTTAATCTAAGACTGATAAATTAATGTTTAAGATGGTAACAAAATAAACGTTATTTCAAGTTAATTTCTTTTGAGGATAAAGTTTCTTTCTTTAACCGAAAAAATATGCAGATGGTTCTATTTGTAAGAAACAAAATATTTTTTGGGGTATATTAAAAATCCATTTTAGGATGCGACACATAAAGATTGGGAACCTCTGGCCTTTATATGCAGAACGCGTGAATCATATATTAGATTAAGCTTTTATAATACTTGCAAAAATGCAATATGCCCTTGTAGGGAGTTAATCGGTTCGCTGGGTATGATTACAGGCGCCCGCCCGCGTTATAGGATCGGTAGCACATGCTACCTGTGGACTTGGGGCTCGGGGTTCCATGATATTAATGTTACGAGGATATTTTACATGGGTATTTTTGTTTTAGACTTCTGTTCCATTATTACAGTATTTTATGGCTGTTATTGTTTTACAACATATTTTAGTTTAAATAATTGTGTAATACGCCTGTAATTTGTTTGATTATTTAGTCAATACGTTACTATAAGTTAAGTTCTACAGTTAACAGTAGCCTGGGACCGTGTTGTGAAATGAAAATATTTATTTCATCTGTTTTCTAGTTTGAACAAGTGCCAATTAAATTAAATTAAAAAGTTATTAAATATAATATTACTAGTGTTAACATTAAATTGTTAAATATAAATGGTTCAAAGATTCACCAGTCTTTTACATGATCTTTTATTCAAGTTTCACAATAAATTCCAGTGAAAAAAAGTTTTCAGACGCAAATTTTTATACACATACTACTACTACACTACCTATATCATATCATGACTAACCCGTTGGCGCAGTTAGCAGTGGCTCTATTTTCTGTTGCAAGTTCGATTCCCGCCTGAGTCTGGTTATAATATTTGTAGTTATATAATTATGTATTATTTCTATAACATATGTATATTTATCAAAAAAAAACTACAACATTCGGCTATTAACCATAATACAAGCATTAACTTGCTTGCTTAGGAGCAGACGACCGTGTGTGTATGTCATAAGATATAAAAAATATATTTATTATGTCCGAGAGCAACTGAACTCATGGTCACCATTGGTAACATGATTCAGTAAATTCTCTTCGAGTTTTGACTCTTTAGTTAAACCATGCGTGAATCCAGTTCGGGGGTATTTTCGGAGCAAACCAAACGACAATCTAATGTTTTTTATTTGACTAAAATTTAAATAAGCATTTTAACAGTTATTGACAAAATGCATATGGAGGTATTACTTTAGGCCTCGTTTACGGAGACGCGGGGCGTTGCGCGTAGCGTGTGGCGTAGCGTCGCGCGTGTGTCAAAATGTATGAAAATGAACGCGTGTAAAATCGCTTCTCCGTAAACGCACTCATATAACGCCCTACGTTTGAATTTAGTGCGTTCCGCCACGCCACACGCTACGCACGACGCCCCGCGTCTCCGTAAACGAGGCCTTACTCGTGTTATGTGCTAGAGCAAGGGTGAGCAACCTGCGGCCCGCGGGCTGCAAGCATCCCGTTAAACATATTTATGCGTCAACAAATTTCTCATTAAAAATTTTAAGTAAATAAGTTTTTATGTTCTTTTTTATTTGTTTTTATCTTGCATTAAAATTTGTATATGAAATCTTTATTTTTTTTCAGTTTAATTTTTTTTTTATTCTAATATTTATTTTTAAAAAGTTTCCATTCTCCAGTTTCAGTCTCAGTTTCCGTGGTTATATTATTAATACGAGTTAATCTATGTGCGGCACGCCAAAAAAATTAAATTAAAATTTTCCCATTGATTAAAAAGGTTGCTCCACCCTTGTGCTAGAGGACTAGCGTAGAGCAAAAAAGCTCTGAGGGACTATTTTACCAGTTTTTGACAATAGATAATGATATCCTACAGATAAATTTATGGAAAATTTTTCTTTTCATAGTTGTTAATTCGCAGTTGAGGTGAAACAAGGGCATATCATACCTGTTGTTAAAACCTATCAGCAACTTATGTTCAAAATAATACTTTATCAGTGACTAGTGAAAGCTCAGTTTTTAGCTTTGGCTATCTTATTCTGAAAGTCTTTTCAAACTTCTCTTAGTATATGTAGCTAAACAAATTTAATTTTATGCAATCAATTGCTTTATTCACTTATATTTTTGTAAATGATACCAAATTAAATGTAACAAAACATGTTACATATATTTGTTAATACGATAAGTCAATGGTAAATCTTAGAAACAAATGAACATATAGACTTATTGCTAAGAATAACATGTTTTCGAGTCATAAGTTAGATATCGTTAATTTAAAATTCATAATCAACTTAAACGCCAGCGTAAATCCGAAACACACGTAGTTCAAACATCCCTCTAATCAAAACTCGAACGTGTTAATTTATTTCATACACACACACATACTGCCATACGTGTCTGAGAATCTAACCCGGTGATTGCGGTCCCGGTCATATTTATCCCGTAAAGTCGATATTTAATACATTAGGACTTTTCATTTGAGGAAATTTTTTTAAATATGATTTTTGTGAACAGGTAATCCATAAATTTAATAGAAATTTGTAAAGTTTTATTTAAATAGCGTTAAGAGTTTATACAATAACAGGACAAATACAGCTTGGAAGTATATTGCACTCATTTTTTTTTTTTTTTAACAATACCGCATTGATGGATATGAATAATTATACATTTAAAAAAAACGACACACAAATGACGATTTAAAAGTGCTTTCGAAGCCTACTTGAATGAATATATTTTTGTTTTAGATTTTTTGAATAAACCGTACATTTAAATCAAGAGTGAATAAGCATCTTCTGCGTAAGCGCGCACCATCTTAGGCTGCATCTTCACTTACCATCAGGCGAGATCACAGTCAAGCGCTAGTCTATATATTTAAAAACAAAAACAGTACATGACAACGTGGTAGGATATTTAATTAAAAGCTCTTAATTCTAACTCGCGCAGTCAACGTGTTAACAGCAAGGGGTTTCATTAAAAAGTTAAAAAATGTCAACTTGCTAGATTAGGGGGTTAAAGTTTAATTAATTTTAAAATGTATAAAGTTTCGCAAAAATTAATAAGTTTTCAAACTTCTGAACCGACCGTCATTGTAGGGTGACGTTCAATGGACAAATTGTTCGTCATTTTGTACAAAAAAAAGTTTTAGTAGGTATAAGAAAGAATTTTCTCTCTTCACTCTACGTTATCTGATTAAAACTTTACAAAAATGTTGGATATGGAATAAATATATTGATGGCTAGCTAGCTGTGCTCGCGACGTCGTCCGCGTGGGATAGTGACAAGTGATTCTTTAAATTGGCATAACTTTTATATTTATGAACTGATTAACATTAAAAAAACACTAAATGTTAAGCTAAGCTTGCCACAATATATTAGTAAAAACCAAATCTTAATCAGATAAGCCGTTTCTGAGATTAGCGTGCACAAACGCACAGACAAACAGACAAAAATTCTGCTGTTTGCGTTGATAAAGGTACAAATAATATTTTTTCTCATATATCTTAAATGTACAGACAGCGACCCGTTACATTTTTTTTATATGTATTGATGTATTTTTTACATTAAAATAATATCAAAAAAACTTAATTCAAACTTAGTCAATACAGTGACTGGATTTTGATGCGGTTTTCTTTAGTAAATAAAGTGATTCCAGAGTAAGGTTTATGTGTATGATACATGCATAATATAATAAGGGAAAACTGATAGTTTTTGCAACCGTGTGAAGCCGGGGCGGGTCGCTAGTTATTTTATATATAAATGTGACAATCACCATCATATCCAGATAAAAGGCTACTTAGCTAACTTAAGCTCATAAATATATCCCCTCATAATATAACTCATAATACGGAGCAGGTACCCGGAGCACCAGGTGCTTATTAAACTTTGGACATTTTTATAGCCGCCCTCACTTTGAACAAGAAAATCATAACTTAAAGTATTCAGGAAATTTAAAATTTACTAGAAACTTTGTATTGGCTATTCTCTTGCATGTATGGATGTGGGTAGTCTGGAAGATATCACTATCTAGTGATAAGACCGTTAAGCGTGATGTAGTTTTTTGGATCTTACTCCTTAAGAATCGATTTTCATATAAGGCCCCCGGGTATGAAAAAAATGAGGAGTAAAATCTACTGAACGAATGACCTCGTTACGTTTTTGTGCGCCACCTATCTGCTACGACGTTTACGACGGTACCGGCTACGACGGTTACGACGCGTTCTAATAATGCAATCGATAGATGGTGTTATTTAATTAATTTATAATTTACTATTTGATATGGTATTAATCTTTTTCTTAGACTAGTAAGACTTTTTTGTGCCTATTTAGACAGTCGATCTGAAGAAGTAAACTCCAGTCGTGCGTCGGAGCTGACACACACACTTTTTTTCCTTTAAGTTTGTAATGTTACTGTGTACAATAAAGTTATTTATTATTTATTATTATTATGGACAATGACATTCGTAAGTGGATATGGAGGTTAGAGTAAATTAAAGAGCAACTGTGTTTTCATAAACACATGAAAGAATGAACAGTGAATTATTATTTTTTTGCATTTTGCAGCAGCGTTGCACATTGGAGCAGCGTGGTGGATTAAGCTCTGATCCTTCTCCTACATGGAGAAAAAGGCATATGCCATGCATATGATATTACAGGCTGAAGCATATTTACTTTTTATAAAGAACTAGCTGATCTACCAGACGTTGCTTGTCTCGTAAACTATCAAACGTAAGAATTTAAAAAATTGTGACAATTTCTGAATCTGAAATTTTACAATTTTCTTAATTTTCATAAGAAAAACTTTGAAAAAATTTGCTGAATCGTCCCAGCCGCTCTAGATTTTAGCGCTAGCAACACATTTAGCGATCAATTTTTATTAATATAGATGTAATTCATTGAAGAGTTGAATATTTTGCATTCCTACTAAGTATTTCCATAACACATAAATTGCTCGCATTGCTTACAAGATGTCATTAAAGTGGAATTCAAAACGATCTCGAAACTCTTTAACTTAATTAACGATAAGCAACTGAATGGCCCGGAAGCGGCGACAAATATGGCGGCGCTTCCGGCTCAGGATAAGTGCAATAAACGCCATTATTACGCCACGTTCTTTTGATCCCTATTTATAATTAAACGATGTTGAAAAGACGTATTCATTACATACAATTTACGCCGCCTGACTTCGAACGGTTACGAATAATATCAAGTCTGTCGTGGATTTTTGTAAACATATTGTAAGTCATAGTTACTCGCTGTTTTTATAAGTATACACATCAATTGTAGCATTCTTATGTCTCAGTACTGTCACCGAAATCCCTAGTCTTACAACTAAAACGTATAAAATGCTCAGCCTATCAATATAACGTATCGTGTGTTACACATTTAAATTTATTTATTTGGTATTCTTTATAATAATTATACAAAGTTTTTCTACACATAACAATGTTTAGGGTAAAAAAAAGAAATACTGCAAATTTTACATTTCAATATTGTAGCATTATTATAATATTATATTTTAAATAACTTAAAGAAAATAAATGACAGAGAATTTATACTCTAACGAAGGTACACAGAAATTGCGTAAAAATTAAGACGTCAACGTAAACAAACTACATCAATAAGGGTAAAAAATCGTCGCATTTTACTCCACCTCATTATACTCCGAGTAATAAATGTAAATTTACCAACCCCTGCTCATAAACAACCGCCAATCTGTCACTCTCTGGGAAGCGAAGCGATAGATACAAATCTTTTGGGTTAGTACACGACTACACGTCATACACTTGAAATTATGATTGCGTAAACATTCAAGCCTTGTATTTAATTTTGTCAATTTAGACAAAAATAAGTATCTACCTAATTCTTCAATAACCTAGCATGTTTTCAGAGATCAACGGAACATTACAGGAAAACATGAAATTAATACTTTCTTTAATTTAATTTAATTTTAACTGAGGTAGGGCACAGCAGGAAATTTCCTGCTCAAAATATGGAGCAGCCCGACTGGGGTAGTACCTCGATCTTACAGAAGACCACAGCTAAATAATACTGTTTTTAAGCAGTGTTGTGTTCCTGTTGGTGAGGAAGGTGGCCAGAGCTCCTGGGGGGGATTGGGGATAGGGTCGGCAACGCGCTTGCGATGCTTCTGGTGTTGCAGGCGTCTATAGGCTACGGTCTTACCATCAGGTGAGCCGTACGCTTGTTTGCCAACCTAGTTACATAAAAAAAAAAAAAATAATAAATCTACTGCAAATAAAATAGTTATTAATTCTACAATATTTACTAGTTTTCACCTTACAGAATGAGATCGATAAATAATACAATTTCATTTATTTTAAAGAAAGCAAATAATATGTAACTATTTCATAAGAAAAGCAAAGCTTATCAAGCAGATAGACAACAATCCTAAGCGAGCTATCATTCGGTCGCGCGGCCAGCGGCGTTTAATTTTATAAGCTGATGATTTGTGTGGTGCGGTGGGGCCGAAGTTCCATTTTTGCCCAACTGCCGTGTACGTGTTCTGTCGACTACGATATTTATTGTCCCACAGCCCTTTAAAATGCTGTAGCGAATTTATATTAAGGTATAACTTCGTACCACTAATGGGATTAAAACTTTATTTAGAATGCCATCTTTGACTGGTGAGCTAACGATAATTGTTTATGTAAATTTACTTAAACAACTAAAGTAAAATACACATTGTTAGGAATAACTAAAAAGTAATCGTCAGATTTCACTCAAAATTTAAATATGACGTCATGATAAATAATTAATATATTTAATTATCAGGTCGCTGCTGGAAGATACATCTTATAGCAATAAGCATATCATTTATACTTATATTACATGACATGTATCTTTTATACTTATTACTGTAAGTCAAATTTTTTTAAATATATTTACATTTATATATGTATGGATTGAAGCATGCCGATGATGCAAAAAATATGCAATAAATCAAACCATAAATACTTAACTGCACTTATAAAATCAGTCTAATAGAAGCAATAGCTTAGGTTTAAAAATTATCTAATAATAAAATTATTATTTTTTTAATATTTAATTAATAATTAAAATGTAAATATATTCTTTATGTCTTGTCAATCAAAAGTAATAGCGGTTCTCTAAGGAACAAAATACAAGCTGAAGAAGTCTTCGCTTGACACACTTCTTGCTTTTGAGGGCGACCTATATTTGGGAAGTAATCTTGGTTCTTTTGTCTTTTTCAATATTTTTGTGTTGAACTTTTGACTTCAATTTGTACAAAGAAAAAAGTTAGATAAACTTTGAAACTGCGATTCAAAATCAAAGACTGCGTCACAATAAGTTATAATACTAATTTGTCCGTGCGTTAGAAACTTAAAATACTCTATAAATAATAGTAAAATTATAGGTAATTTCTGCAATTTTGCTGCTATTACCTATAATGCTGTGTGGCTACGGCAATGCTGTGTGTCTACTCTACGGCAATGCTGTTTGGCTACGGCAAAGAATATAGCCTCGCCCTCTCTTTCCATGGGTGTCGTAAGAGGCGACTGGGGGATAACATAGTTCCACTACCACCTTGGAACTTAAAAGCCGACCGATGGCAGGATAACACAACAAACTTTGGCGCGAAATTGTGCTATTTTGTGTGTTAAAGAAAATATTGAATGATTATTACATATTATGACTAGCCGAACTAGCCAAATTTTATTTTTTTCATTAATATATTGATTTCTTTTTAATAATAATAATCGTTTATTTGCAAGAACATGGTATTGTAGATGTACAAGGTTAACATTAGTATAATCCAAACAATCTATATATTCTACAATATATTCTACCATACGGTGAGCAAATATTAAATACTAGCTTTCGTAAAATCCGTTCTTAGCTGACCTCTACTCGGCGAAAGGAATATTCCTACCAAATTTCAAGTCTCTACGCCTTATGGTTCCAGAGATATCGTGATGAATCAAAGTCAATATATGGGTGGAAATCTCTTTTATATATATACTAGCTGACCCCGCAAACGTTGTTTTTCCATTTATGTTATTAATAATATATGTGGGTGAAATTTTGTAAAATCCGTTCTTAGCTGACCTCTACTTGGCGAAAGGAATATTCCTACCAAATTTCAAGTCTCTAGGCCTTATGGTTCCAGATATATCGTGATGAGTCAATGGGTGGAAATCTCTTTTATATATGTATATAGAAACTTGAAATTAGGCAGGTAGGTCCCTTATAGGGAGTAGATATCCGCTAAGAACGGGTTTTACGAAATTCCATACCTAAGGGGGTTAAACGGGGGTTGGAAGTTTATATGAAAGTCCTATGTTATTGAAGTAAGAGAGTTGTAGATTAATACTTGCCGTGCAATAATAACAAATAAAAACAGAAAAAAAAAACAATTTATTGCAGAAATATACATTCTACAATCTTAAAATACATTACAAGCAATCAACCGACGTACATAATTAATGCATTGAGGTTAGCGTGACATTGACATTTTATTTTGTTTTTTGTTTTTTTTTTTTTGTTTTTGATAAAAATGTATCCGCTCTATTGTCGATGTCGATATAAATTGAGATCGGTTTTTCGTTTGCGAGCTAACAGAAGTATGACATACTAGCTGTGCCCGCGACTTCGTCCGCATGGGATTTAACAAAAAAGTTATTATTCATGTTGCAGACTTGTAAAATCAATAAATTCGTAAAATGAAAGTAGCCTAAGTTACTCCTTATTACATCAGCTATCTGCCAGTGAAATTCCCGTCAAAATCGGTCCAGCCGTTTCAGAGATTAGCCGGATCAAACAGACAGACAGACAGACGAAAATTGTAAAAAATTTTATTTTGGTATATGTACCATGTATACCATCCATATACGAGTACATTTAGTAAAAAGCGGCCTCGCAAACGTTGTTTTGCCATATATGATATTAACTCCCGCAGACCCCTCTTGTGGGTGGAATTTCGTAAAATCCGTCCTTAGCTGACCTCTACTCGACGAAAGGAATATTCCTGCCAAATTTCAAGTCTCTACGCCTTATGGTTTCAGAGATATCGTGATGAGTCAATGGGTGGATATCTCTTTTATATGTATATATGTATAGATAGATAGACACTAAAATTTTATTTATTTGTATAGATATATAAACACATACCATTCGGATGTGTTGTTCTCAAACAAGGCACATTGTGTACGGGGGTTAGGTTTCTAATTCAGCATTCAGTAACAAATACCAAGTGAAATGTCATTTCAGCAGTGGAACAATGGGACAAGTCGGCTACACCTGTTGGCGGCCATAACTCTACATCAAGTTAAGCGAGATTTATGGCTCCCACCACCACAACGCCATAGAGATTACAGAAACGACACGAGCTTCATATAATATATTTAATGTCGTCAAGCTTATTTGTTTGTTGATTTAATCTTCTTCATATATAAAAATTAAACGTCGAATGTACGCGCATATCTTTTGAACTAATGCCCAAATTTGGATAATTATTTTTGTTTCGTGTTATTGTAAAACCCCGCCAACCCGCATTGGAGCAGCGGCAGCGTGGTGGATTAAGCTCCGATCCTTCTCCTACATGGGGAAGAGGTCTATGCCCAACAGTGGGATATTAGAGGCTGAATCGTGATCGTGATCTTTATTGTAAAAACAAAGTTTTTATAGAATAAATTTATAAAAATATGATATTTTCACGAAAAATAAAAAAACGGACGAAGTTCGTAAATTCAGCTAGAAAATAATAAAATACAATTTTTTATGCAAGAAAGCGTTAAAAGCGCTTTTAGAACGTCATTTCATAAAATAATGTCATTTAATTCGTTAATGTACCTCACCGAATCTAAATACACTATTTTATTGATAAGAATCGCCAAGAAAATCAACAGTTACTCTCCGAATCGAAATATAGCATTTTAATAATAAGAATCGCCAATAAAAATCAACAGTTACTCTTAAAAGCCGTTAAAGATTACAAACTCTGTTACTATTGCATAAAATATAGCTTAAATAAACCCACACATACCTTTAATAGAAATAATATGCTTAGTATATTCAAGTTTTTAGCATTCGCGATATTACACAACAGTGTAAAGCCTATAAATATCAAATACTTATGTAATAACTTTACGTATTAGCTTTACTTTCTATTATTACGTATAAAATTTAAATTTGATAATAACAATACACTAAATAACAACTAGAACATTTAAAAAATCGTCAATATTACTTTCAACCATTGTGAATTCGGACATGAGTCCTGAAAAGCCAGTGTTATCAAGCCCATGGATGGATTTATCATTTACGTCGTCTAGAATTTTTGTCACACCAATGTGTTCATAAAAATTGAAATGGTTATCGCGACGTCGACACATTTGCTCAGTAGTAGATGGAGAGGAGAGTGCTTGTTGAGAAACGCAAACTCCAGCCCGTTGGACCAACGATCTACGTAAGATTGCCGGTGTAGGTTGCATGAGGATCAGCGTTGCCAACTCTACCAACTTTTCGGTAGATCTACCAACTTTCCGTGTCTCGCTCAAATCTACCACCTCACGAGAAAAATCTACCAACTTTTCAAGTTTTTGAAAATTTTTAATATTATGTTATATATACTAGAAATTCAAACAGCGTATTCGTTCGCGCACTCGTCACTTGGAATATATCGATGTAATATATTTCAACTTTTCAAGCAAGATTTCAAGTTGAAGTCGTGACGTGTTCTTATTAGTTGATTTGGACAATGCCCAGTTTTCTATGAAGCCGTTCCCCGGTACGTGCTTTGACGTATTCAGACAATTCATATATTTAAGTATTCTTTATTAATTGAAACTAGATTTTTAATAACATTCTAAAAGTGATCAAAGCCGCAGTTTATACTTTAATTAAAAAAATTTTATTTGTATTCCGGGTTTGAGATGTCAAAACAGATTAAAACAAGTATTTTTTATATCACAACCTGAAAACAATTTACATGAATATTATTTACTGTTCTTAATTAATTATTAATTGAAAAAACAAAAAAAAAATTTAAAAAAAAAAAAAAGCCAACGTCACGCGGTGTTTCCAGGCGGTCACCCATCCAAGTGGTGCGCGTTGCCGCGTTAGTGTCGCTCAAATTTTACCCCACATGGGCCTAAAGAAGTTTCACTTCAAAAATTAAACAATTTTTTTCTTAATTTTTTTTTTACAGAAAATCGCATTTCAGTTTCCGGCCCTCATTGTCATCAAGTAAATTATAATTATAACATTAATTTCTTCAGTCCATAATATGCTTCGATTTTTTAAATGATATTGACCATTTTTTAGTTATTATTCCTTTTTTACTATAATAGAAATGATTGTAAGTGATTACTTTTTTACGAAAAAAAAATTAATTGTATCATTAATCATAATAATTATAATATATCATATCTTAGGGTACTAGAATCGTATATAAAACTCGAAATTATAGTTGGTAGATCTACCTACTTTTCGAATTGAAGATGGTTGGAAACTACCAACTTTTGAAATTGTATCTACCTACTCGATAAAATTCGAGTTGGCAACACTGATGAGGATTGCGGAAAACCGGGATGTCTGGCGCGAACTTGGGGAAGCCTATGTCCAGCAGTGGACTGCGATAGGTTGCACTGATACTGAGTTTAAGTCATCATAAAACTTTTAAAAGTTATAAAAAGTTTAAATAATACATTAAAATTTAGTATGACAAAATGTTACTAATAATGATTAACGAGTAGTTACAGTAAACGTCTAATTTCCATTAACACTCAAAAATAAAACCATAGAACATGTTACTTTACATATTAAATAACTAATATATTATTATTTCTTAGCACTTATGATTTCACTACAATTTTCTATAGAATAATTTAGAAGTAAATTATTCAATAGACGATGTACCAAAACGAAAAATAAGTATACCAGATTTCAAGTTAGATGTTACGTGATGCCGAAACAAATATTTAGACAGACAGAATACTGACTTAAAAAATCTAAAAATTAAGTTTTAGCTCCTCGTTAAAATTTTATTATATTTTCTAATATATAAAATTCTCATGTCGCGGTGTTGTTGTCAAACTCCTCCGAAACGACTGGACCGATTTTTATGAAGTTTTGTATGCATATCAGGTAGGTTTGAGAATCGGCCAACATCTATTTTTCATACCCTTAGGGCGCGTTCCCACCTTGTCGTGACGATTAATTATCGTTTTACGACTGTCGTCTCTAGCTGTTCCCACTATAACGATTGTTTGTCGTCAATTTTTTTTATCTTTTAGCGACTGTCGTGCTAGTCGTTCCCACTGTCACGACAATCTGTCGTCACTGCAAAAGTGTCGTAGACGACAATAAATCGTGTCGTACTATATGTGAACACCTCCATTTAAACATATTATGAGCCACGATACTTAAAACTACACGATTATCTGTCGTCACGACAAGGTGGGAACGCGCCCTTAAGTTACAAGGGGGGGGGGGATTAAGGGGGTGAATAATATATATGGCAAAACAACGTTTGCTGGGTCAGCTAGTTTTTGTATAGATTACAATATTAATATTTCTGACAGCATTCTCGTATCTTTACATCATTGTTAATCCACGGTTGCACTTAACTGTATTGTTGCGTCGGATGTCAGGATTCAAATGTAAAAATAGTAACTCTCCTACGTTTGCGGTTTTTATATTACTATTATTTATAGCCATGGGAGAGAGGGAGACTCGGACAGCCCCCTAAATAATACACTGTTATGGGAAAACTCGAAACAAAAACATGGAAGAATATCAAACGAGCAAGTATTCAAAAATCAAGATCAAATATTTCTTTTTAAAGTATATCTATACGAATGAAGCTGAAAAGACTGTTTATTTGTTTATTGGAACGCGCTAATCTCAGGCACTCTGGGTCGAATTGAAAAATTCTTTTTGTATCGGATAGCACATTTACCGAAGAAGGCTATAGACCAGGGATGGCGAACCTTTTTTGATGTCCGTGCCACAAAGTCATAAAAATTCTTTTTTTAATAGGTAACGTGCCGTTAGCGTGTTGAAACTATACGTCAGTATAATAGTCCAGAAGGAATCGGCGCATGAGTTCCGAAAACTATTCCACCTCAATTTTTTTATAGGATCATCTTCAAATTGCCCTACTGATGATATAAATGCATGTTGCGGTGTTGCCAGGGGGCAACCCCTTGCCATATTGTTTAAACCAAAATAGTTTAAACAATTTCAAGGATTTGTTATTTTTCAACTGGACAATTTTTTTTTTATTTATTTATTAAAATACAAATAAAAAAGATCCTATGACTTTTCACGATAAAGTTAATATTTTTAGAAATATGAATTTTTAAGTTTCGAAAAATCTCAAATTTGAATACTTTTGACCCATGAAAAATATATTTAAGAAAAAAAAATAGAATATAAATTATATATTTTTTAAATTCTTTATACAATAATTAATTATATTCTTAATAGAGATTAAAAAAAATTCAGTCTGTACCTGTTTTTTAATTGTTAATTTCGCGCGCTCACAATATTATGGGAGCGTTCATAAACCACGTGGTCATATTTAGTACTTACTTCGACCCCTCGACTTCCTCCTCCTCCTCGTGTGTCTAAAATAACGTAGCTTTTCATGTTACATTTTCTGCCATACCTAAAATTCACTCTTTCACTGTATTCCAAGCTACCGGTATGTCTTTAATTCTTTGTTCAAAATCAAGAAATATATATCTACGTTTAATATTAGTCTTACATCTGATTAATTTTTTCGAGAACACATTTCTATAAAAAAGATAACTTTTTTTTAAATTGTTTTTGTGCGTGCCATCAAAATTTTCAAACGTGCCACTTGTGGCACGCGTGCCATTGGTTCGCCATCCCTGCTATAGACTATTTTTGTCTTCAAATTAACACGAGTGAAACCACGGGGCACAACTAGTTCTTTAATAAAGTAATTACTGTCAATGTGCAGTGTTGAAGAATTGTTGATAGAACTGCAAATTGTTTATTTATATTTCAAATTTTGTTGCAAAATTATTTTAAGTAACCTCAGTTACATTTTACCCAAAAATTATACCTACTGTAGCTGACCCCGCAAACGTTGTTTTACCATATATGTTATTAAGTCCCTTAATCCCCCCACACTTATAACTTAGGGGTATGAAAAATAGATGTTGGCCGATTCTCAGACCTACCCGATATGCACACAATATTTCATAAAAATCGGTCCAGCCGTTTCGGAGAATAAACTAACATAGTGACACGAGAATTTTATATATAATATTAACACTCTCCAAAGGATAAAAGTCCTTTTAACCTACTTTTATCACACGACACACTGGGACACAATGTAACTCTAAAGCAGCTTTAAAGACATCTAGTCATCAGGTTTTCCCTCGGGAAATTATTAGGTATTACAAAGTAGACGCGTTGGCCTGTGGAGCCTCACTCAAACGGCATTGTGTTACTGTTTTCATAACCTTATTACGATCTAGATATCTAGATTTTTGTGGAAGATTTGCATGAGCATGTGAACTAATTAAGCGCTTCTTGCGATTGTTGCATTTTCAATGCGGTGGGTTTCAGCAGATTAAAGCTGATTAAAAATATAATTTACTAGGACGCAACACCCGTCTGGTCGGAGGATTCTCCCTTTGTGATGGTGGACGATGTTCCTCACACCCACACCCTCATGCACCTAAATCAGTTTCACTTCAAAACCAATAACTGTGAAGTTTTTACCATTATTAATATATAAAACAAACATAGGTAGACGTTTACCATTTTGTTCAAGATTACGCTGGTTTAACACCATTCTTTTGCAACGTGCGTACAGTACAATTTATAAGCGCCAGCATTTTTGACAGAACAAATAACTAAAGTCAAACGCGCTTACAAATGATCATCATTACATAGTATGAAACAAAGTCGCTTCCCGCTGTCTGTATGCTTAGTTCTTTAAAACTACGCAACGGATTTGGATGCGGTTTTCTTAAGTAAATAGAGTGATTCCAGAAGAAAGTTTATATTATGTATAATACATGCATAATATAGTAGAGGAACACTGATAGTTTTTGCAACCGTGCAAAGCCGGGGCGGGTCACTAGTATTATAATATAGTTTTAATATTTAAGACGTTATCCTAATTTAAATTAAAAACTGTTCTGTGTATTCAATTAACACACACGCACATATTAGTGTGCTCGCCAAGTCACGTGAGGAGACTTAGAAGAAAGTACATTCCGACAGGAAGCAAATACACACACTACAAACTCACACACTTCAACCTATTGCAGTCCACTGCTGGACATAAGCCTCCCCAAGTTCACACCAAACATGTTTGGAAGATGTTGGATGATTGGCAGCCAATATTGGAGTCAAAATTACGATAGTTGCCGCTAACACGACTAGTCGTACCACTACAACAGGTTGTTAATTTTATCCAAATAATAAAAAAAGTGACATAATCCGTATAAAATCCATCTTAAAAAGGTGAACAAAGACAGTAACCTCAATTATGCAAAATAATAGATGATTAAAACTAGGATTAAATCGCTGTCGCCTTTCTATTGTTACCTTGTTAATTTGGCGAGAGGATCGTGTAAATCTCGTTACACCCGCGCCCGTACTTTGTTTTTACACCGCGATTACCGTATTTTGTTGTTACGGTAAGCGCTTTAAGCGCTGAGGGGGTGCCGCGGGGTATAGATGGTTTTGCTTTACAGCTTTACAAGGAATAATAATTTAACTTACGCGAAGTCAAGGACAACAGTATTGTTTACTAGCTTCACCTTGTGGTTTATCCGCGTTATTTTTAATCTCGTGAGCAGTGGCGGATCCATGGGGTCATGACCCCCTGGGCTGGGTCCAGGACCTAGGTGGACCACTAATTAAAATTGTTAAACAAGATTTTTGTCACAATATAGATATTTTTAAGCCCACTACTTACATTCATTAATAAAATACCTACTTTTTACCTGTAGGTACCTATCCATCATTATCAAAATTAAATTATAGCTTCTTGTGGCTTGACCACGACTATGTGACTAGGCAGTAGCCTATGTGCTATTCTGGGTCTACAGCTACTTAAGTACCAAGCTTTATTTAAATCAGGCTAGTAGTCGGCTGGCCAATTTCAAAACACAGTAAGTTTTTTTTTTTTTTTTTTTTTTTTTCGTACATGATTATTACAATCTAGCCTTGTCTTTATACAGGCTAATGAGTAATTCAAAACTAACTTAAATTGCTAATAGTAATTATGTCTAAGATTCTGTCCTTTGCAGTTTCTTAGTGTCTATTAAGGGGAAGTCACTTTGTTCTTGTGATCATTTTTATAGCACTATATCACTATATTACACTCGCGATAAAGTCACAGTAAACTTACACTACACTAACTCAAAAGGTTTAGTCCTTTTTAGTCTTCTCACTATGTCTGTGGTATCGAGGAGCTGGATGGCCTCGACATTCACATGATGATGAAGACGATGTTGGTGTGCTTCTGCGTATTTTTGTATCACTTTGTTAACGACATCTATATTGAGGTCCCGATGAATGTCATAATTTCTTACGTACCAGGGCGCATTTACAATATTCCTGAGTACTTTGTTTTGGAAACGTTGGATGATTTGTACATTGCTCTGTTTAGTACAGCCCCAAAGCTGTATACCATATGTCCATATTGGCATAAGAACTGCTTTATAGAGCAGGATTTTATTGGGAATTGACAGCGAGGAATGTCTTCCCAGCAGCCAGTTCATGCTTCTATATCGGATCTCGAGTTCATCCCGTTTCTTTTTGACATGGGCTTTCCAGCGAAGCTTTGCGTCTAGCGTCATACCTAGATATTTGGCTGTGTTTTCATAGGGAACACGTTGATTATTAATATACACTGGGTGATATTCTGTATTTTTATTGGTGAAGTCAATGTGTATGGATTTAGTTTCATTCAGTCTAATCCTCCACTTTATAGTCCAATCATAGAAATGATTGATCCCTCTCTGTACTTTTTCCACTGCTTCTTTGTGACTTTTTCCAGTAGACATGATTGCGGTGTCGTCAGCAAAAGTAGCAATAGTTATGTTCTGTATATCTGGTATATCACACGTGTACAGTAGGTACAGGACCGGACCTAGTACACTCCCTTGTGGTACGCCAGCTTTTATTTCCTTTAGTTCTGAGACAGCATCTTCTTGTCTTACTCTAAAGGCTCTGTTGGTTATATAAGATTCCAAAATATCTGCAAATTGTCTTGGCAACATCTTTTTTAATTTGTATTTTAAGCCCTCGTGCCAGACCTTGTCAAAGGCCTGGGCTACATCCAGAAAAACAGTTGCACATACTTTATTGTTTTCCAGTGTATTTTCAATAAGGTTCGTTATTCTATGCACCTGCTCTATCGTAGAGTGACTTTCTCTGAATCCAAATTGATAATCAGGTATAAGATTTTTTTTTGCTATAATTGGCTTTAATCGTTTAAGAAACAGTTTTTCGAAAAGTTTAGACATCACCGGTAGCAGAGAGATGGGTCTGTAGGAAGTAACATCCTGCGGTGGTTTTCCTGGCTTAGGTATCATTATGACTTCTGCAACTTTCCATAGATCTGGTACATACTTCAGCCTAAATGCAGCATTAATTATTTTGGTTAGCTTTACCACAGCTTTGCGTGGAAGATTTTTCAAAATTTCTCCTGTTATAAGATCATAACCAGGGGACTTTTTTGAGCTAATGTTTTCTTTAATTTCTTTCGCCACCTCCTTAGTTGTAACTAGTTTTATTTCTTGATCTTCTTGTTCAAGTTCATTTAGTTCACAACAGAAGTCTTGACTTTCAGGGTCACTCTGTTTAAAAGTCTCTTCTAAATGCTGAGCAAACCTTGTTGCTTTTTGTTCGTTATTGACAGCCCACTGACTATTTAGCTCTCTTATAGGTGGTATGTGATGAATACGACGATTTTCATATTTTGTCACTTTCCATAAGGAGTAATCAGTTAAGAACGGTCGTTGGTTAGCCTTTTTAGCGATTTAGTCATACAGTCATCGCGAAATTTCCGTATTTTCTTTTTAATTCGCTTGGCCAGTCGATTTAATTGGGTCTTATCTTCAGGAAACCTGCGCATCTGCCATTTTTTCCTTAGAGCTCTTTTCTCTTTGATAAGGTCAATTATTTCTTTAGGGTAATTGTTAATACCTGTTGTCATCATCTTCTTTCTGGGACGTGTATTGTTCCATGCAGATTGTTGAATATCTACGATAAAAGTTCTTAATTCTAAGTCTAGTTGTTCCTTATTACTTATAAATGACTTTAAGTCTATTCTATTGTCTAAGTCTATTGTAAACGATTCCCAATCTGTTGTTTTATTGACCAGAGCCGGGTTAACTTCTTTTTCTATGATATACTCATCCAAGTGTAAAAATATTGGAGAGTGATCAGAGTTCATATCAAATCCTTCTTCAGCCCTTATAAAGTTAGAAGGAATATCTTTATATATGAAAAAATCTATCACATCGGGAATTTTCAAAACATTCACAAATTTTTCAAAATAGATTTTTTAGCATTTTTCGTTCCAATGGAGTCATGTGAACATGATTCGATTATAATATTATAAAAAAAAATTTTGTCCCTTACTGTGATCCATCAATCCATCCTCACAAACTTTCGCAATTATAATATAAGCCAGGGTTTCTTAACCTGTGGTCCATGGACCCTTAAGGGGTCCGTGCTATGAAAGCTGGGGGTCCATGGCAAGCCTACTTATATTGTGAGTAAATATTTTCACTTTTAATCAAAAACAACTCCTCAATTTGATATTCTAATCCAGCATAAGCAGCAGCAACCGTCACACTAGTTATTTATATGTAAAGTTTGATCGCAAACAATAAAAGGTGATTGAAGTACCTAAAGCATCGTTGTTTTTTTTTTCTTTTTTTTGGAAAGGGTCCGTGGACTCTTTGAAATTTTTAAAGGGGTCCATCACTAGAAAAAAGTTAAGAAACCCTGATATAAGCTATTTTTAACCGACTTCCAAAAAAGGAGGAGGTTCTCAATTCGACACGTATGTTTTTTTTTTTAATGTATGTTAGCTCAGAACTTTTGACTGGGTGGACCGATTTCGATCAGTTTTGTTTTAATTGAAAGGTGTTGCGTGTCATGTGGTCCCATTTTAATTTAATTGAGATCTGACAAGTACTTTTAGAGTTATATCTAATAATGCGTATTTACGTGACTACTTTTTCGTCGACCTACGTTATATTATACCGCATAACTTTTTACTCGGTGTACCGATTTCGATGATTCTTACTTTAATCGAAAGCTAATACTTGTCTTGTAGTCTTGTTTAAATTAGATCGAAAACTGATTACAACTTTTTGAGTAATCTTTAATAGCGCGTATTTACTTGACAATTTTTTCGTCTTATTACGTTGTATTACTTGTCGATGTAATTGAAGTCGGTTTTTTTTCGTTTGCGAGCAAACACAATTATCGTGGATAAGATTGATTAAGACTGCCTCTTTAACCGACTTCCAAAAAAGGAGGAGGTTCTCAATTCGATTGTATTTTTCGCTTGTTTAAGTTTGTAATCCACTTTAAATTTGATCGAGATCTGATGACTACTTTTTGAGTAACCTCTTATTTACTTGACTATTTTTTCGTTTACCTATGTTACTTGTCGATGTAATTGAAGTCGGTTTTTTTTTCGTTTGCGCGCAAACAATTAGATATATGCAACTTAAGAACGTCTAATTGTAAATGAATAAAAAATATAATCATAAAATAAATGTACCTAATAAAATGTAATTTGTAAACGATTATAATTAAGAAATATTTCAGTAGAAATATAGATATTTTATATAAAAATTCAATTGTAATGATACGTTACGCGTCTAATTGTAATAAGTTACGTATGTATTACACGCAAAGCAGTCGTAAAAGTTAGTTATGAGTATTATTTATTGCCTGAACTGTTTTGGATGTGATTACAACATCAAAAACTTATTTTAACTAACGATTGACTCCATAAACCATATTGTTGGAGTTTGGAGTAAGGTTAAAAAACATTTATTGCG
This sequence comes from Melitaea athalia, assembly GCA_905220545.2. Lineage (NCBI taxonomy): Eukaryota > Metazoa > Arthropoda > Insecta > Lepidoptera > Nymphalidae > Melitaea > Melitaea athalia. Next base: position 23,267,124 of record HG992178.1, read on the forward strand.
AGACTAGGCTTTGTGGAGAAGTAAACTATCTGTATAGGTTTGTAATTTTGTATGTAGGAGAAATTTAGGCGTTCTGCGTTATAACGATCACTTTCTGTCAAAGAAAATACTGAATAAATTAAACAATGTCAACTTGTTACACTGGAATAATGTATTTCTGTCTGTGTTACAAAATACTTAACACTTAAATTCAGACGCTGCGCAAACTCTTCCACAAGATTCATGCAGGCTATCCACTAAGCAATTTCACTTTTCTGTCACTTCGAACGGGAGGAGGTTCTCGAATCGATTGTATTTTTTAACCGACTTCAAAAAAGGAGGAGGTTACTCAAATCGACCGTATATATTTTTTTTGTTATTTTTTTTATGTATGTTCGGGCACAACTTCGTCGTTTATGAACCGATTTTGATAATTCTTTTTTTTTTGTTAGAAAGGAGATATCCCAACTTAGGTACCATGATAAGGAAACCAGGATCTGATGATGGAATCCCAGAGAAATCGAGGAGAAAACTCAAAAATCGTAGTGACAACTAGTGCGTTTGTTAATTTTTTTCGTCGGCTTACGTGTTGATGTGTCGATGTAATTGAAGGTTTTTTCGTTCGAGCAAACACAATTATTGTTATTTATGTATCATCTCATAGCTTTTTACTGGGTGGCCCATATTGATGATTCTTTTTTTAATTAAAGGCCGTTACTCGTCATGTGGTTCCATTTAAATCTGATTGATGTTCACTCGATGATCAATGATCGAGTTACTTTTTCAGTTATTTCTAATAGCGCGTATTTACTTGACTATTTTTTCGTCGACCTACGTTGTATTACTTGTCGATGTAATTGAAGTCGGTTCTTTCCTGTATTGAAGGTACAAATATAAACTGCTATCACCTAAAACTCTGTTTTCTAACAAGTATGCAAAGCGTGTTAGATCATGTGGAACAGCGTCTAAAGATGGTTCCGTGACTATCGATCATCTCGGAACCATTTACGCGTGAAATGAATTATCTTATGACAAACACCGCTAACAATGTTCAAAACAAGTTGCTCTAGGTTCCGCAGTAATTTATTATATAAGAAAATAGCAGTTATTTTAACGAATGAATATGTTTCGTAGATACAAGAAAAAAAATTCATCAGCCTTATAAATTACGTTGTAATAGAGTGGCAATGGATATCTCATCACTATTTTATCGCATTCGCATTCAGCCTGTAACATCCCACTGTTGGGCATAGGCCTCTTTCTTCGTGTAAGAGAAGGATTGGAGCTTAATACACCACGCTGCTCTAGTGCGGGTTGGCGGATATGTTCCCTACTATGAGTAACGATCGCTTAACGTGCTCTTTGAGGCACAGTGGGGAAACCCACAAGGACAGACATCCAAACCGGAAAGAAATATTTGTACAAATACAAATATCCATCCCGAACGGGAATCGAACCCGCTAAGACAGTGTTTTAGATTTAGACGACTACTTGCACCACTACACCAGATAGGTTCTCACTATTTTATGTATCTGTCTAATACGTACGTCCAAGCATTGACAAACCTTAAATGTATGGGTGACAGTTTGGTTAAAAGTTTGTTACATCTTAACGCAAAAATTACTGAGACGATAGCAATGAAACTTGGTACATCGAGAGCTAAAGATTCAAAATAACAAAAAAGCCACTTTTCATCTCCACATTGACACGGGATTGTAAATTACGCGTAACGGAACTAACATTAGTTTATCATTTTCATTTTAATGAAAAAAAATATTTTCGATACGTGTTATGTTTATTTCGATGAAATGAAAATGAAACGAAAACACTTATTTCGTCATAAGGTGATTCACACACTTAACGAAGTCAAAAAAGAAAAAAAATGTCATTTACAAAAAAAAAAACTAAACAATAATAAAAAAGTTAAGGCAGCAAAATATCAATAAAATAAAAATGTATACTTTAACATTAACATTGGGTACATTACAAACTTACGTAACGTACCCAGTGTTATAAGCAACCTTAACTTAGTCAAAATTTCTAATGTCTCGGTAGACATCACCTATCTACTTTTTCCTCGGCTTTATTAGATATTACAATAACATAAAGTAATGTCCCTAGTGTAGGCCGAGAGAAAAAAAGCCGGCGGAAAAAAAACTCTCGGTACTCTTTTAAAACTGATAGGTACTTGTAGAAGTACAAGTAGGTACTTAATGGATAACGAGCGATGGTAAGAACTTTCATAAGACATTAATATTTGAGCACGGGTCTCTAAAACAATAAATTATAATAACAGATACAAAGTCACATATGCATGAGCATATGCATCACATGAGCATGATATTGAATTATCGATTATTTATTTCGAGCACACACGCACCAATCGACACTGAAAAACTAATCACCAATATTCTTTTATAGGATTCCTTATATAAAGGCGTCAACGAAAACCCTACGACTAAGATTAAACTGTTGGTCTAAGATCCGAGAAGGTAAATCTTCCCTCATCTGTTAATTAGATGAAACAATTTTTTATAGGCTTATTTAAATATTGTGAGTTTATAAAAACAACCTCTGCCACCATAAGCCTGCTGCAAATTTTTTTTTTTTTTTTTTTAGCTTTTCCCTCTCATGTTAATTACATGTAGTAAGCTAAAACCGTTAATATTTTACATTATATACCTGACTGTAGTAGGCAGCCATCTCTATGATTGCTACACTTACCTGCAGCCAGGTCAGTAACCTCAGTCAGAGTAACCTGGCTGCAGGTAAGTATAGCAATCATAGAGATGGGTGCCTACTATAGTCAGGTATATAATGTAAAATATTGACGGTTTTAGCTTACTACATGTAATTAACATGAGATGGAAAAGATTTTTTAGAGAAAAAAAAATTTTTTTAAGTATTATTATTTGCAGCAGGCTTATGGTGGCAGAGGTTGTTTTTATAAATTCACAATATTGAAATCAGCCTATAAAAAATTGTTTCATCTTATTAACAGATGAGGGAAGATTTTGTTATATTCCGGATCTTAGACCATGTCGAACGGACAGCATATCAGAGGGCTATAATCTTTTAAGCCTTGACAGGTGAATATAATAGCAGATATAATAAACAATAAAGCTAAAATTAAGTCAAAAAGAAAGAAAGGTCTCTAAAACAAAGTTCGTTTACTGGAGTTTTCGTTCGCTTCAGAAAACAGTAACATGAACGCCTCATACTCATCAGCCTCCAGTACGAATATTTTTAAAACAAACGCCTAGACTAGAAGACAATATGTATGGCTATAGCCTATAATACTCCCAAACAATAACCCAACAGTTATTCGCTATGAACACATCGCAACAACCGTTAAAAATATCTGTCAGAAATATTGTATGGTAAACTATTTAATAATTAAATATTTTGTAATGAGTCATACTTCAAAGGTTTTAATACACCCGTTCTTATTATTTCTTATCTTATCTTACTGTAACAATCTGTACATATTTGATTACTGTATTTTAGTAACTGCGCATTATTTTACTAATTCCATAAATTGTATCCCAGTGGTTACAGCTACTGGCTATTGCACTAGTGGGCACTATCCCTTCTCACAACAATAGGCCATACAGATATTGTTCGTTATCTGGGTGTATGTATTTTTGTGTTTTTTTCCCCACCACTCTGACTACTGACACAACACTAACTGAGGTAGGGCACAGCAGGAAATTTCCTGCTCAAAATATGGAGCAGCCCGACTGGGCTTCCTCGACCTTACAGAAGACCACAGCTAAATAATACTGTTTTCAAGCAGTATTATTTGTTCCTGTTGGTAAGTACGGTGACCAGAGCTCCTGGGGGGATTGGGGATAGGGTCGGCAACGCGCTTGCGATGCTTCTGGTGTTGCAGGCGTCTATAGGCTACGGTCTTACCATTAGGTGAGCCGTACGCTTGTTTGCCAATCTAGTTACTTAAAAAAGAAAAAAACTCTCCCACGTGCATGCATTTTAGATCGTTGAGTGTTGCAATTGAATATCGTTCAATCAGTCCTAGATATCTTACCTTGTATGGCCCCCGCCCAGCACAGCCAGAACAACGCCCATTTAGCAGTTCTGAAGCGCTGCAGCCACGCCGGTCGTAGAACTCCCCAACCACAGCGAAGGTCTCGTTCTGATGACCACTCCGCGTCTCTTTCAGTCTGTTGAACATCAAATAACACCTTAATACCTTATTGTAAACTCAAACCCTTCTCCTATAAGGATAAAGAAGCCTTAGACCAGCAGCGGGTCATTAAGGGCTGAATAAATCAACCAGTTAAAACAGTTGGAATATAAAAAATTAAAATATTCGTAAATATATAATAAAGTATTTTTTAAATATATAATTTATCATAATAACTACTTCATCATTAGATTTATAGATAATCTAGATGTAACGTAGGCTACAAAACAACACTGTATGACTCATAGCAGAAGCAGAAGTATTTAATGTCACCACGATAATATTATGAGGAACCTCCATTCGATACAAAAATTGGTGGCGAAGAAAAAAACTAACTACGTTTTTCAATATCTTGAGCAAACAAAAAACTAGCACTTTATAAAATTTTATATGCGACTATATTGTTTTCTAATGTTTACGCGAGTTTCACTCATTACAATGAAACCACTTTTTCTGATTTTATCACGGTTTATTAAGCTTTTTATATGCCCGACGTTTCGGATACTTTACAATAGTTAGCTGCTGTAAACTGTAAAGTATCCGATACCTCGGACATGTAAAAAACCTTAAAAACATCGACGTTTCATCTAAAACAAAATCAATAGAAACCAAGTCGAAGAGAGTAACTTGTTTATACGTATTGTGTTCGTTAACAAGACACCGATTTAAAGTGGATTAAACCAACAAAGTACCGGAACTAATAATTTTGTCACATTCTATTTGTATCAAGATTTAATGCCTCCTATAATAAGCCCAATATCAGGGGTCCGGCGCAAGATGTGAATGAGCTATTATGTTATTTACCAACTTGAAATACAATTGGTAGTTCTTAGAATTGTTCTATGGGTTTTCCTTTAATAATCCTACACGCTTAAGAGTTAAACTCTTGTCTAGATATCAGTCACTAGTGAGTTTAAGGGACAGTCTTCTTAATCAGTCTACAATATTCGCATAGCTTCAGTCTGTAATATCCCACTGCTGGGCATAGGCCACTTTACCCATATAACAGAAGGATCGCAGCTTAATCCACCACGCTGCTCCAATGTGGGTTGGCGGATATATTCCCTACTATTGGTAACGATCGCTATCAGGTGCACATGATAACAACCGGGACCGATGGCTTGACGTGCTCTCCGAGGCACGGTGGGGAGACCCACACCACACTGCACAATATTCGCATGTTTGACAGTAAAAAAAGGTTAAAGAACCTACATGTCTAAAGGGAATTCTCCGATATGTATATCCGATATGGAAATTTTTGTTAGGAAACTTACATGTCCCGTCCCACAGCTAGGTAAGATTATTTTGAGAGAAGTAAACTAAGCTAGTATTTGTACGTTAAAAAGCCAGTACAGTAAAGCCTTATTATTTTATCGTTTGGATATACTTCATGGTTTTACGTAAAGCGTTAACAAACAACCTAATCTGACCTTCGCTAGAATTGTGATTACAGCTATTTTCCAAGTTTCTATGTTATTATTTTAAGATTAGTAATAAGTAAGGTGGATAACATCGTATGACCTTTAACGCTTTTACGCCTATTCCTAAAATAGTTAAAGACCTAGGTCTACTTGGGTTTATATAATTATGTTTACGTATAGATAATGGTTTTAGATTTGGCCTTTTAAGATAAAATGGCCATTGTTTGGCAGTGACGTGTACAATTATTGTACTTAGACTTTTTATTCAACAAATACTTTTGGTATGCTATCTTTTTATCTTTTCTGTTTAGCACACCATTATTAATCCATTATCTATACAAGGAAAATTTACTTAAACAACATACAAGTAATTAGTCATTAGGAATCAATTAAGAAAAATGTGATAAAAATTATCATGAGCTCTTTAACAAGTTTTTCCTAAAATATTTATTGCAAAAATAGACCTTAAAAATTAAATATTTTTTATTTAAATATTTATTAATTTATATCAGACTAGCTGACCTGGCGAACTTCGTACCGCCTTTTTTTTCTTAAATTATAATAATTACGTATACCAAAATAAAATATAGTCTATCTTTCAAGTTGGATCAAACTGCACACGGTGCGCAAATTTCATTAAAATCGGTTAAGTGGTTTAGGAGTCCATTGAGGACAAACATTGTGACACGAGATTTATATATATTACTAGCCGACCCGTGCCCACTTCGTTGGGCGTTAATTATCTTTTTTAAAATGCAAAAATAGTTTTGAAGAAAACTTTTGACCAAAACTACGTCCGGAGTACCGATAAAGTAAAACAGAAAGTAAAGAGAAAATATATAAAATAAAAAATAAACGGCAGCGGGCGCCTACAGCGATGAATAAAATCGTAATAATATCGTGTATTTATTATTTTAAATTACAGAACCAAATAACATACTATAAAAAACAAATTTTAAACCACTTAAATAAATAATATGTTGCTCCAACGCCATCTATCAAAAAGCGTAAAAACTTCGTCATCGATAGATTCAAATAGACAGTAAATAAAATAGAGTATTAAATAGTTAAATCTAACAGCGATAGATGGCGTTCGTTTCTTTGTCATTTTCATAATATATTTTAATATTTTTCTTTTTTACTGAATTTTTTTGTACAATTACAATAAAATATAGCCTATGTCACTCCCGAATAGTGTAGCCTCTCACTATTTTCAGCAAATCAGATAAATATAAATGTTTTAACATCACCAATTAATTTCTAAGGCAAATAATAATGCTTGATTAGATTGAATTGTTGACACGGCACGTCAGAGGACGCAGGTTCAAATCCTGGTGATTTAAAATCTTTATATATTTTTATCTTTTTCCTTTTATCTTGTCACTCCTGAATAGTGTAGCTTTCTGATAGTGAAAGAATTTTCATGATCGGATCAGTATTTGCGAAGATTACCCCGTATATACAAAGTTATAAACTTTACCTCTTTATAATATTAGTATAGAAGAGCGTGCATAAGGCGAGCAAAAAATCAGATTTCACCCGCGCGCCCGATGAAACAAAATATACACAAAGCCTCGTGTCAGAGTGCGATAGACGATATAGTTTTGAGCGCATTACGAATGTAAAAAACGTCAAATATGTTATTTTGTATATAATTCCGAAACTAAAAGTAATTACATTAAATGCCTTGGCATAGCCTTTACTCATATTTAAATGTAATTAATTATCAAATTTTTGTCTTAATGGTCATAACCATATCGAGTATAAATAGAAAAAATATAAAAATTAGAGGTTACTTCGTGATTATATTTTATCGAGGAAATTTCCTTATTTTATGTTTTTGATATGGGTCAACCCTTGCAAATATCACGTAGTTTGTCATAAATTTTTATTTTAAGATTTGGTCTGGAACTTTTCATGTCAAAACAAATAGAAGATGGTAATTTTGCATTATGCGCACTCTTAATCAGAAATAACAATGTCAAATATTGCTTTTCGAAGTGGTCATTTTGTCTATTGAGAATAGGGCGTAAAACGTCATACCTAAGTGACCGATATATAAATGCGTGAGAAATTCCGAATCTACTTAAAAGTAAAACAGCATTATCAAGTTACACACGAATTCGTGCGCTCCATTACGAAGTTTGACCACAAAACCCGTGCATGTAATCTGGTAAACGATCGTGAATCACAATGATTACGATCGGTAATCCGCCCGCCCACCACATCCTACATTCTTCTGCTCTGATACAAGACTGAGGCTTATTTAAAATGAACAGCAATAAATACTCATCAAATTACAACAGGATACTGATGTTGACACGTGTAGCTTAAAGAAATGTGTCCTTTTTTAGGGTTCCGTACCCAAAGGGTAAAAACGGGACCCTATTAAGACTTCGCTGTCCGTCCGTCCGTCCGTCCGTCCGTCCGTCCGTCCGTCTGTCACCAGGCTGTATCTCAAGAACGGCGATAGCTAGACAGTTGAAATTTTCACAAATTATGTATTTCTGTTGCCGCTATAACAACAAATACTAAAAACAAAATAAAATAAACATTTAAGAGGGGGGGGGGGGCGATAATTTTTTATTAGTCTAAAACGCCATCTATCAGAAATTAGGAAAACTTCGTCAATAGACATAGTTTATCGTCATAGTCATAGTTTTCTAATCTAGATACTTAATATATAAAGCTGAAGAGTTTGTTTGTTTGGTTGTTTGTTTGTTTGTTTGTTTGAACGCGGTAATCTCTGGAACTACTGGGCCGATTTGAAAAATTCTTTCAGTGTTAGATAGCCCATTTATCGAGGAAGGTTATAGGCTATGTATCATTACGCTAAGACCAATAGGAGCGGAGTTCACGCCGACGAAGTCGCGCGCAGAAGCTAGTAGCATCATAGATGGCGTCACAATTAAATAAATATTTTACAGAATAAATAATTTACAGAAAATTTACTTATATTTAGTTTAGTCAATGGTACGGAACACTTCGTGCGCGAGTCCGACTCGCACTTGGCCGATTTTTAATATTTTGTTAGTAAACTGTAACACTGATTGACTTTAGTGTAATTTTATAAAAATTTGATGCAATTTTTAAGTAATGTTGTCGTTCTGTATAAGGACCTTTCTTAAAACCTTCTTTAGTCCTTGCTTTACATTCTCTTTTAGTAGCACCATGAAGTCATTAAAAAGGTATAGTTACAAAAACTTGATTTACGTAGGCTTTCTTGAATTTATGCAATTATTTTAAAGTACATTTACCGGAAATAAAATCGGGAATTGACAAGACTCAAGCAACCGGGAGCGGAAGAAATCGCCATTATTTTTTTTAATTATATGTGTGTGATTTTAATGTTATAGTATGTAGTGTAGTGTAGAGCCAATTCAGAATGATGGATGACAAACGAATACAGATTGTAAATATTACTAATGTATTTTTTTTGGCAACATTGAGCTACAAATAGTTATATGTATTTCTTGTTTATTTGCTTATAATATAGACTAATGTTTATGCGATGATGATGTTAACTCTTAATAAATAATGACTATTGGACGGTTAGTCATGGTGTAGGTATATTACCTTTGAAGTATATATTATGCTAAACTTTTTTTAAAGTATGTTTTTTTGTGCATGTCTAGAGTTTTATTATAAAAACTTTGCGAGGGTGTCGCTAGAGAATGCGATATCCATTCTTATAGGATCGCTATGGCTTTACTTTTTTTTAGATTTTTGGAGGTCATAAGGGGACTTTAAGAAAGACCATTTATAAGGATATAATAGATCTATTCTTTTATTATTTTGACTTATACATCGATACGTCGGTAACGTGCCATAATTTATAATGTGTATTAGTGATAGAAAAATATTGTTGAACCGAATATTATTTAACCGACTTCAAAAAAGGAGGAGGTTATTAAGACAGATCTTTGAGGTAATCGCTCTTCTAAAGATTCGTTTCAAGTATATCTTGAGGTACCTTATACATTTTTTAAGTATCAAATTTCTTTTTACAGTAATTAAAGTTTATACGCATATTTGTTACTTCTTAAGGCTCTCGTTTTATATATATAAAACGAGAGCTACGGATACTTTAAAAACATCGAATTTAGATAAATTATGTTTCAATTATGTACGCGTTAAATTTAAACATTTCCTAATAAGTGTTTGTTATTTTCAAAATTAATTTTTAAAAATATTTTATAATAAGCTACGTACGGAAAATAAATAAATAGCAAAAATAAATAATAGTCTAAACTTTTAATCTACTCCAATTCCAAAATAAAAAATCACAGCATATAAGTTTTACAGTAAATTAAAAGAAAATAATACTAATACATCTGAAATTAATAGGTAATAAAAATCATAGTCAAATACCATTTTAGCACATCCAAAGAACTCCTGTACACGAAAAGGAATCGGCTTCAAAACATTTTTATTTCATCACTTTTCTACGTAACGTGAAAAGTTTGAACTTTAATCGCGAGCAGCGTGAACCCACACTATCAAGCCAACCCCACGCGGGCTACTGAGAGTACTGAGGGTTCAAGTAGCCCGCTACTGTATATAAACAAGCGGGCACAGATAATGAAAAGGGAACAGATAGTGCGTGACATTAAAAACTTTTATAGGATTTAAAAAAAAAATGTAACGCATGAAACGTGATCTGTGAACTAAATAAAATGATAGAGAGCTCAATGTATGTAGATTTAATAAGCAATATAAATAAAATAAATCGCCGACATAATTTCCGAATAGCTACACCTAATTGGATACTATATTTTTTATTTATTGTCTGTCTCTTTGTCAGGACATGGTTTGTATAAAAAAATTATACTTTTACAAAAAAATGGCGGTACGAACATTGCCGGGACAGATTGTATTATTATAAAGTTTAATCAAATATTACACAATTTCATTTTTTAAACAATAAAATATAATTTGCTACATTTGCTACTAGACATCACAATATATAAATTAAATTTGAAACATTATTTATATGCTATAACAGTATGTTTTTCCTACTAGCTTATCGCTAAGTCGTAACTAATTTGTAAAACCGTTACAAATTGATCGAAATCAATTCATTAGTTTTAGTTTTTTATTGCACTTTATGTTACAGTCACTAAAATTCAGAGAAATGTTTCAATTTAACTGTAAAATTTTCGATTCGTGTCGATATTAATATACGGTCAACTTGATGGTATACGGTTACCGTAACCTATAGACGCCTGCAACACCAAAGCAACGGAAGTCCGTTGCCGACCTACAACAGACCCGTTCCAAGAGCTCTGAGCAACTTACTCACGACAGGAACACTAAACTACATTAGAGCACTATTATTTAGTTGTGATCTTCTGTAAGGTTGAGGTGCTTCCCCAGACAGGCTGCTCCAGATTCTGAGTACGATATTTCTTGTAATACCGATGCTTGATAGGGTGGTTACATTATTAAATATATTCCACCTCTTACTAAATATCGCGTTTTAAATATAATCCATACAAAGAAACTTTCTTTCTTTCTTTCTAAATATAACCCATATTATTTTAAAAGCTTCTGCGCGCGACTTCGTCGGCGTGGAATAGGACCAATTCTGTCATACATGATTTGTGCGAAACTTTAACTGTTTACGCAGCGGAAGCTCTCAAAAGGAAAAAAACCCGATTTTGAAACATTCTTCATTGGTGCTACGCTCCTATTGGTCTTAGCTTGATGATATATAGCCTATAGCCTTCCTCGATAAATGAGCTATATAACACCGAAAGATTTTTTCAAATCGGACCAGTAGATCCTAAGATTACCGCGTTCAAACAAACAAACAAACAAACTCTTCAGCTTTATTATATTAGTATAGATATGACTGTGTTCTCTGTTCGTTCAGTATTCTGTGCGCGTCAACTGCGCACGTGCGGTCCACTTCACGTGCGTTTAAATTTGATTTAGTAGTGAATTTTTTTTTTAAACCGACATAATTTGTGCGTTAGGGAAATGAACTCATTGAGTGCGAGATCTCATCAACTCATTTTATACTTGACCTGACTTTAGTTTTTTTACGTAACTCTTAGGTTTTTGAAGTGAAATTTCTTTCGCTTGACTTGGGGAGTAATCTGGTGAATGCGTGACGAGAGAGTTACGAAAAGTGTGATCGGGCGAGACGAACGGAAGTTGAGGGAAGATATTTTTATGTATATTCATTATATAACTACGTCACCTATCCGGTATCATAATTATTTTTATGAAGAACGTATTTAATAATTAATACACAGTTTTAATAAAAAAAAAAAACCTTCAATGTAATTTTCTTGTTACAATGAAACAGGCAATTTTAAACAATCATTAGGTCTACATAGTATAAAACAAAGTCGCTTCCCGCTGTCTGTATGCTTAGATCTTTAAAACTACACAACGGATTTTGATGCGGTTTTCTTTAGTAAATAGAGTGATTGCAGAGGAAGGTTTATATGTATAATACATGCATAATATAGTAGATGAAGACTGATAGTTTTTGCAATCGTGCGAAGCCGGGGCGGATCGCTAGTAATTACAATAACTTTAGTGCAATCATTAAAAGCAATCAGAATGGTTACGACTAACTATAGGTACTTTTCACAGACCACAGAAATACTATATAGTATTATTAATGGCATATACATAAACTGCGTATGTGCTCATAATTATTACTTCTGTCGTTAAAATATCATCAAAGTCACAACTACAAATTCCTTAGGGTCAAATGTGATTAAGAACTATTTATTTAATTGTTACTGAGGGTGTGATTCATTTGCTGCTGTCCTGCTGACAAGGCTGCCTGACGCTTAACCGTATCCAATATACAGAAGTTTATTATACATCTTATTTTCCACCATTAAACTTTATAGTATAACTAGCGGACCCGGCAGATGTTTTCCTGCCCGGAAAACAGCTACCTTACATACCGATAGCAGTGCCACCTACCGGGACCAATTGAGATAAAAACTACCCTATATCCCAAGTTAGACCAAATTACAGATGCTTACAAAATTTGATAAAAATTGGTTCAGTAGTTTCGGAGTTTATCGCAAACATACATCGTGACACGAAATTTTTATATATAAGTAGGTATATAAGATTACCCTGTCTCCATCTTCCCGCCTGACACGTAAGTCGATGGTCTGGAAACCATCGTCTACACTGTCAAACCCCTTGTTGATGCAGCCACCCGCATTCTCGGCTAGCATCGTACACTGTGGAAAAAAAAATTATTTACCTTAATTTCATAATAATAGAACATATTATAAAGCTGTTTTCGATTTAGATTCTTGCTCACGACAAACATTTGTATACTGTGAACTTGCATACTGGACATTCGTCTTTCCATTTTTTTTTTGTTTTCGGACCCCTGGCGCTGGAGTAAATCTAGAGGGCCGTTGATTGTGAGGCATTTGCCTATTTATAAATTAAGAAACAAAAAACCCTATATTATCTGTGTTAAAATTATCATCGCTATATATCTGTCTAAGGTTATATTATAAAAATACATATTTATAAAAACCGTTCTCCTTTTACAAACTTCGTTTGTGGTTATGAATTTATGTATGCATGTCATTCCCTTCCCATGCATACATTACCCTGTCATGTGGGTAACGTTTTTAACTAATAACCTTGTGAACTAACCCTTTAGCGCAGTAGTTCATAAACTTTTAACTAGCTTTTAACATTTAATAATTATATATTTTTTTTTGTTTTTATAACATACACTCACGGTCGTCTGTTCCTATGGTAAGCAATTTAGTGCTTGTGTTATAGGTAACAGCCGACTGATTTAACTATAGATTAATAACATATATAAATATGTAAATACAAATATTACACCTAGATTGGGCGGGAATCGAAACCGCAACCCACGGAACAGAAAGCAGGGTAACTACAAACTGCGCCAAGGGGTAGTCAATATAATAGGTATGTAGATGGCTGTTGATTCAATGCTTAGTTGTAGTATATTTTAACAATTCATATGTAAGTGTACCTGGAAGAGTATCTAACCTAGATATTTACGACTAATCTTATTGTATAATCACTTTGTCCAATCTTAGGAAAATAAAATTATTGAAAAAAACCCTAGGTATTAGAGAGACACTAACAAATGGGCAGAGTGAGAATGAAACTCCAATATCTTTTCAAGAATCAACATAAAACAGTATTTTATCTTTCAGTTTATCTTAAAAACAAATTACGTATATAGTAATTTGTGTTACACGAATGTTTATTTTAGAATTAGAAGCTGTGATTATCATTACATACATACATAGGTACATACATTACGTACATAGTGCCTTTTAGAGGACGCATAACGTGTAGGTAGGGATCCCTAGTACATTTTTTTCACCTGATCAGTATCAAGCTAATTTTTTGGGAGTGGCTACATTTTGATGAGGCGAACAAAAAATTGCTCTTCGAAAACTCTCGATTGTGGTAGCTAACAGAGATAGCAGGAGATAGAGCAGCAGTGAGCGTAGGACCGGGATAACGTACCACGCAATTTGTAGGACATTATTACTATTAAATTATATAGATAATCACTAACTAAAAGAAAAAAAAATCAGCGGTTTGTAATAATTTTTGATGACCTTACGAGGTCATTAAGTTGATGACCTCGTAAGGTCATCAAAAATTAATTTTTTTTCTGATTTTTTTTTTTGGTTTTAGTTAGTTAATATCTATATAATTTGATGGTAATATTGTCCTCCAAATTGCGTGGTACGTTAACCCGGTCCTACGCTCACTGCTGCTCTACCTCCTGCTATCTCTGTTAGCTACCACAATCGAGAGTTTTCGAAGAGGAATTTTTTGTTCGCCTCATCAAAATGTAGCCACTCCCAAAAAATTAGCTTGATACTGATCAGGTGAAAAAAATGTACTAGGGATCCCTACCTAGTGCTGTTTCTTATCTGTATATTATTTGTATATCTATATTTCACATAATTATTTATAAATCTGAAAAAATCCTTTATTTGTTTAATTTTGCTAACTTTATGAGATATACCGTAATAAATATTTATTAGGACAAACAAATCCTCATTTTATAGAGAGTTATTACAATACAGACTTAGTAAAAACTATTTTTATAATCACTATGTAAGTATGTACGTGTATATAGAAATTTAATTTACGAAGTAGTTTTTTTTTTAATTTTATGGCGTTATTTCGTCGGCAAAAGAAACATAGCCAGTATAAAAAACACCACAAACAAAATCACGGGTATCACTTACTAAGTACATAGACATAATTATGTACGTATATTGTGTGTAACATGTGTATTCAAGATTCAATACATTTTGCTCAGTGACGCGAATCGCATGATTACATTGGTGCAGTGACGTCGCTAATTAAATAGAAAGGTGTGCTGTGCCCGTTCCCATGGGTATTGTGTCTGTGTGGACGACGCTTTATGAGGAATTTGTTAGCGATGTTGAAATCGATACTATTCTATACTAATATATAAAGCTGAAGAGTTTGTTTGTTTGGTTGGTTGTTTGTTTGTTTGTTTGAACGCGGTAATCTCTGGAACTACTGGGCCGATTTGAAAAATTCTTTCAGTGTTAGATAGCCCATATATCGAGGAAGGCTATAGGCTATATATCATTACGCTAAGACTAATAGGAGCGGAGTCCACGCCGACGAAGTCGCGCGCAGAAGCTAGTTATTAAATAAATTCAATATATTGGTCGTCATTAGTCATTGATTTCTCTTTTAAGCCAGTATTTTTACTGCATATCTTTCACTGTTATTGAGATATGTGTGCTTAAAGAAACATTTGAGTAGTTAGAATTTCAATACGATGTGGCATTATTTTTTAAAGTAGTGGTGGTATATGTATAAATACTGATACTTTAAAATTATTAAATTCATTGTATTAAAATGGTGCTATCGCCAATGTCACGTAGAATCGAGAAGGCACGAAGGAGATTGTTCAGCATCGAGACTACAACCTCAATTAAATTTTGAAGGACAATTAATAAGTATTTTTAGACTTAACTTTGAAACAAAAACATTTAAAATACGATGTTAGTAAACGATTAAGTTAGCAATTTAAATAAACATAAATAAATAATAAACGCTTCACACTCAACGGCCCCCAGTAGGATTTTCTCCTGTGTCGGGAGTCCGGAAACACACACAATACACAAGCACAAACGCCCAGACCACGACAAACATCTACATGGCCAATACAAATTTTCGTCATGAGCGTCATCTAAATTTATCTTAAATGCAAGTTTATATACTTTTAATGATGAAACAACTTTTTCGGATTCTATAGTGGTTAATAAGTTTTTAAATGCCCAACATTTTGGATACTTTACAGCAACCATGGTCACGGGAGGACTATATACTTTTGTCAAACATTTAATCTCATTCTTTATTCAGTCAGTCAGTTCAGCCCATTGCAGTCCACTGCTGGACATAGGCATCCCCAAGTTCGCGCCAGACATCCCGATTTTCCGCAATCCTCATCCAGCCTACACCGGCAATCTTACGTAGATCGTCTCAGTCTTTATTAATTAGAGCAAATAATAACAAAGTAAAGCGTGCATTAATTCGTAGACAAAACAAAATTTAACCCATTTCATAAAAGAAATGTAACACTTGTGTATAAATGTAATGTATATTTAATTGCATGCAATTCAGAGCATGTAACTGAAGACGTATGGCGCAACATTTCACGGTTAA
The DNA here is from genome assembly GCA_905220545.2 of Melitaea athalia. NCBI lineage: Eukaryota > Metazoa > Arthropoda > Insecta > Lepidoptera > Nymphalidae > Melitaea > Melitaea athalia. The sequence goes on from HG992178.1 coordinate 23,283,429, forward strand.
CAGCTCACTGGCGTAGCCTTACCAAACGACTTAAAGCTTATATAACACGCTTTTGTCTATATGTATATCCGTATGTTAATATGCAACAGCATCAAAATACACTAAAATATAATTGACTCCTGATTGTAAGTGACTACAGTAGCCTATAGACGCCTGCAACACTCACAGGAGCTCTGGTCACCTTACTTACCAACAGGAACACAATACTGCTAGAAAACAGTATTATTTAGCTGTGTACCTAGTAGGTAATAGTAGGGCAAATGTACTACTAGTCAATTTTGGCAAATGTTTATCTAAATATGTCATGTCATACTGATTGATTTATTCACGGTTTTACCCTCAGATGTGTCGTATTACCTTAGTACCTAAAAACCCTACCAAAGAAGTTGTACGGGATCGCTGGTGGTCAGTGATGGTCAAATAATGGTGATTAATATTTAATGTCAGATGACCACCACTGACGTAGGGAGTTTAACTCGCGCCCGGGGCACAATACCTTGCCCCCTTCTCCCTTGCCCCTCGACAGTTCATACTTTGACTCACACCATTAAAAATCATTCTTTTAATGGATCTTGATTTTGATTCACAAAAAATATAAAGTAAACAATTTCATCAGTAATTAATTACCGTGACTCAAGTATAAAATACGGGAAGTTCAAGTTCAAGTTATCTTGGCGTGGGTATGTCTGCGTATTGTTGAACGTATAATATGTGGGGAAGTGACGTAGCATTCGTATTTTCTTTTACTCAACTTTGAGATATAATATAAATTAGAATGGTACAATTTATTGGCTAACAAGCGTACGGTACACCTGGTAGTAAGTAAGCCTTTATCATAACCTATTAAAAGCTGCAACACGCAGAGAATCGAAAAGTGAGGGTGGCAGTGGGGGGGGGGCATCATACCACGGGCACAACTCACAAAGGGGCGCCTAATGGTCCGCAAAAATTGCTAGACATATACATATATGGTTTTCGAAAGAGGGGGGCGCTAAAAAGGTATTGTGCCCCAGGCGCGAGGAATGAGGGCGTGCTAAAAAGGTATTGTGCCCCGGACGCGAGGAATGAGGGGGTGATAAAAAGGTATTGTGCCCCGGACGCGAGGAATGAGGGGGTGCTAAAAAGGTATTTTGCCCCAGGCGCGAGGAATGAGGGGGTGCTAAAAAGGTATTGTGCCACGGACGCGAGGAATCAGGGGGTGCTAAAAAGGTATTGTGCCCCAGGCGCGAGGAATGAGGGGGTGCTAAAAAGGTATTGTGCGCCGCGCCGGACGCGAGGCTGTCAACACAGTGCATCCCCAAACGCTCTGGCTACCTTACTTAGGTACCACAGGAACACAAAACACTACTTGAGACTACAGGGTTTACAGCAAATCGTTTATTACCGTGCCTTAGAAAATAATAACAGATAACTGAGTACAGGCGAGGCAGAAGATAAAAAATAAAATGACATTAGCATTTCGCCTCTTGACGTCGACACTCGCTAATAATTTCACAATACGATCACAAATATTTGATTTCAATGATCACGAGATATTTAGTACTATCAATATGTTATATCATCAGTCTTCCATCCAAACCGGTAACAATTTTGTATGATGAAATACAATTTTATGAAATACTTATTATAACTCATATTAAAATAATACATTCTATTATATGATGAATAATAGATAGATGTCCATTTGCCATTATCATTATTTTTTGTAGTTTTATATACGAAAATTATACCCATTTACATAATGTTACATTTTTATTACATTACAAAGAACATCCAACTACAATACCTAAATAATTATGCATATTTATGAGACCGATTACAAAGGTTTTAAATTAATATAATATACTACATTCAGACCATTAAAACATTATTTAAAAAAATTAGAAAAAAAATCGCATTTTCACGAAACAATTTATTATAATACCATCCCTAGACACGCACACAAACATGACACAAGTGTATACCACTACAAACTGAGCCAACGGGATAATCAAATAGAAACATTATGGTCTAAGATCCGATAAGCTAAATCTTCCCTCAACTGTTAATTAGATGAAACAATTTTTTATAGGCTTAATTCAATATTGTGAATGTATAAAAACAACCTCTGCCACCATAAGCCTGCTGCAATTATTTTTTTTTTATCTTTTCCCTCTCATGTTAATTACATGTAGTAAGCTAAAACCGTTAATATTTTACATTATATACCTGACTGTAGTAGGCAGCCATCTCTATGATTGCTACACTTACCTGCAGCCAGGTCAGTAACCTCAGTCAGCAGTAACCTGGCTGCAGGTAAGTATAGCAATCATAGAGATGGGTGCCTACTACAGTCAGGTATATAATGTAAAATATTGACGGTTTTAGCTTACTACATGTAATTAGCATGAGAGGGAAAAGATTTTTTAGAAGAAAAAAAAAATTTTTAAGTATTATTATTTGCAGGAATTGCAGCAGGCTTATGGTGGCAGAGGTTGTTTTTATAAATTCACAATATTGAAAACAGCCCATAAAAAATTGTTTCATCTAATTAACAGATGAGGGAAGATTTTGTTATATTCCGGATCTTAGACCACTAGGAAACATTTACACGAGGAAATCTTCATTATCTTTATCTTTTTTAATCTTTAACCTTAGTAGTTTTATAGCTGCCGCTAATTAACTGCGTACATAGGTATGTTGTTCATTAATGCTACTTCAGTAAATACCAAAACGCAATCGAGGCGTTAATGATTCTTTATGTAAAAAACTGCAAAGAAAATGATTCTTTTTTAAACAAATTATAATTGTATTTTATTTTTGCCAGATAAACCACCTATATGTATAAGTATACCTACATATATGGTAATCGCAACGTATATTTAAAAAAATCGGCCAAGTGCGAGTCGGACTCGCGCACGAAGGGTTCCGTACCATTGACTAGGTACATTGATTGTAATAACGGGCAAAAAGCGGCTAAAAATCACTTTTATTGTATGAGAGCAAAAATAGGCAAAAATGATGTTTTTTTGTATGGGAGCCCCCCTTAACTATTAATTTTATTTTAATTTTATTATTTATTATTAAAGTAAAAATACAACTGAGTATTTTGTGAATATTTCAAGTGCCTACCTGTTGCCATTATTGATATCGAGCAAAAAAGGGCAAGAAAATCGCGTTTGTTGTATGGGAGCCCCCCTTAAATATTTATTTTATATTGTTTTTAGTATTTGTTGTTATAGCGGCAACAGAAATACATAATTTGTGAAAATTTCAACTCTCTAGCTATAGCCGTTCTTGAGATACAGCCTGGTGACAGACGGACGGACGGACAGCGAAGTCTTAGTAATAGGGTCCCGTTTTTACCCTTTGGGTACGGAACCCTAAAAATTGATGAGAATTTAGAGCCAGTGGATATCATTATTTAGTTAATTAAAATAAAATAAATATTTTAATTACGTTGGATCAATAACCGCCCTGGTGTAGTGGTGCGAGTAGTCGCCTAAAACACCGACGGTTTGCGAGTTCGAATCTCACTCAGGATGGATATTTGTATACATAGATCGTTGGTCCAACGGGCCGGAGGACGTCCCACACTGCGTTTTCCAAGACGCGGTCTCCACTCCAGGACACGTCTGCTCCATCCAACGGCCATCGGTCCTATGCCCAGCAGTGGGACGATACAGGCTGAATGCAATTACGTTGGATCCTGACATTGGCGAAATTATCATGCTATTGGAAGTCATTATTCAATAAATAGTAATAAATAAATTAAGGAACGAAGAAATTCACAAAAATATAAAAAAGTAATATATTTCTTCTCATAATCATCAGTACATATTATAAAACAAAGTCGCTTCCCGCTGTCTGTCTGTCTGTATGTATGCTTAGATCTTAAAAACTACGCAACGGATTTTGATGCAGTTTTTTTTAATAGATAGAGTGATAGTGAAGGGGAAGGTTTTATTTATATGTATAATACATGCATAATATAGTAGAGAAATACTGATCATTTTTGCAACCGTGCGAAGCCGGGGCGGGTCGCTACTCGCTAGTATAAAAGAAATCAAACAAAAAAAAATAATTTACGCAACTTCATGAATGAACGAGATTCCGTCTAAAAGGTTACCAGGAAAAGATTGCGGAACACGATAAAAACTTTTTTTCATACTTTTAAGATATCTTTTGTTTGGTATCTTTGTTTCTTCCTTTTTTATTTGTACGAACAGGTTTAAACAGTAGGTACAAAATATTGTACAGAAAAAAGGGCTTGCTTAATTCGTCACGCATTAGCTTTTCTTTTCTTTACAGGAAAACTTTAACTGTGCCTCTTTTATGGCGTCGTGCTATGTATGTCCCTCAAATTTACTTGTATTACAAGTTTATAATAGGTTTTTAGGCTATTTTATTACAGTATTCACATAATAAAAGCGTTTACTTTTTCAAGTAAAATCACATTCCTATTATTGCCTCGGTTAACGTATGGCGTATGGCAGGCTTTTGCTAAAACCGGTCGTAACGGAAAACAAGACAGTTAGATATATTTAAAATTTAAAATTGAAATATACTTCTTTTTTGATAATATTAATATTAACAGACAAACAAATAAACTTTAACAGCTTAAAAAAAAGCGGCTAAAACAATCACTTTTGTTGTATGAGAGCAAAAATAGACAAAATGATGTTTAATGTATGGGAGCCCCCCTTAAATATTAATTTTATTTGAACTTTATTATTTGTTATTAAAGTAAAAATACAGCTGAATATTTTGTGAATATTTCAAGTGCCTACCTGTTGCCATTATTGATATCGAGCAAAAAAGGGCAAGAAAATCGCGTTTGTTGTATGGGAGCCCCCCTTAAATATTTATTTTATTATGTTTTTAGTATTTGTTGTTATAGCGGCAACAGAAATACATAATTTGTGAAAATTTCGGTTAAAATTTAGACTGTGGACCGTCGATTTTTGGAGGTTTGAGGGATGCGGGGGGAGGGGGAGGGGGGGGCTACCCACCAGTACCACTCCCACATACCAGAAACCCCTAGTTATGGAGATATCCATGGTTAAAGTTTTAAGATTAGAAGAAGAATTTAGATCGTTTGGCACGAATTTAAGGGCGAGAGTGGGAGGAGGGAGGTAGCGGCGGTCCCCCTAAACCCCCCCATACCACTCACGATACAAGGTAATGCGCCGTTCTTGAAAAACATAGAAAAAATGAATCTCATAGACCTAACCTCGAAATTTGACAGTTGATCGGTATAAATTCATTCCGTGACGGCTCCGGCGCTTCGGAAGGGCAGCCCTTTCGCCCTTGCGTAACAAAACGCAGACACCCACGCTCGCCTCCGCAGCCTCGGCTTGCTGGTCGCCTTCGGCGACCAGCCTCGGCCTCTCCGGCTCGCCCGGGTGTCTGTGTTTCGTTACAGCGGGCGAGGTCTGCCCTCCCTCCGCGCCTCCGGCTTTTACAAAACACTCTAGGGGTATGACAGACCAAGACCACGTGGATAGTGGGGTGCTCCGATTCGGTTTTGGGTATTTTTCGGACTTAAAAAAAAAATAACCCTAACCTATCTAACTTCAAAATTCGACTGTTTATCCGCATAATTTCGTTACAAAAAAAATACTCTAACCTATTTAACTTCAAAATTTATAATGTGACCGTAAATAAGCAGAAAAAATATGAAGATCTAAATCGACGGTCCATAATCTAAATTTTAGCCAAAATTTCAATTGTCTAGCTATCGCCGTTCTTGAGATACAGCCTGGAGACAGACGGACGGACGGACGGACGGACGACGGACAGCGAAGTCTTAGTAATAGGGTCCCGTTTTTACCCTTTGGGTACGGAACCCTAAAAAATTAAGATAATCTATTACTTAATAATATTTGCACGATATAGAAAACAAATAAGATATAATTATTGAATAGTAATCAATTTAAACACCTGTGTTTTGTTATATCGCTCGATAGGACAGCTGACTCAACACTGCATCCCTATAAAGCGAACAAAAAACAAAAACCACTTTTATCACAAGCAACCACTTAAAGATAACACTTCTTCATTTACAAGTGTTAACATGTAATCACATTTAAACACATAACACAAATTGCATAAGAGCGGGAAAAGTAAAAGTGAATTTTATGCGACGTGATAAAACTTCGTAATTTGTTTTACGCGCCAAACGTGCACCGTTTCACCTGTCGCGAGGCTGACTGGGCAGCGCGCGCGCCGCTAGTGACGTTAACGTCGATGTAATGTAAACTTTATCGATGTACGTTATATTCGCTACCTTATTTAAAAGGTAAAAAAAAATGGTATATTCATATGGGGTCGTCCATATATCACGTGGGGTTCACAAGGTGGGAGGGGTAAGGAAAATATTACGAAATATCTAAAGGAAGGGCCGGAGGGCGATGAGATATCACTTGTATTTATTTTTCGTTTAACGCACAATTTCCAAATAAAAAAAACAACAAACGCCCTGTCTGATGTCTATCTAGTATTACGATGCTTAATTTTTTTTAATTTATTTAGATTATACTTGTATTTAAAGATAATACTCAAATTTCAATATACTTTGCACAAAAAACAGTATACGTGCTTTTTGTGTATCGACAGGTGGAGTCTAAAACCTCACCACTTATCACCAAGAGGGGTAAAGGGTTAAAAAGGGGGGGTAGAGGTAAAGAGGGTTGCTAAAAAATATCACGTGACCAAAGGACGACCCGTATATTATATTAATTTACATTGTGCAATTATTGTGGTATTATTTTAATATAGGTAATTCTTAGGGCTGACAATCAATACAACGAACTGTAAAGGTGGAGATTGACTTGTAACATTTTGGTATAATGTATCGCGTTCGTTAACAGAAACCAAAGACTGACTTGTAACGTTAGTTTGTAATGTATCATTCGCGGCGAGCGCCGCGTGCTCCACTCGGCTGTCGGTTTTTTCGCGAATCCCTTTAAGTGTTACATTACAAGTCAGTGCACAACGCACGTCGCGTCGTCGTGAACACACACAATTTCTACGTCTGACATTATGAAACAAAATGGATGGAGCACTCCTGAGCCAAGAGTTCGAATGATACATTACAAACACATGTTACAAGTCAGTCTGTGTCGCCGTATTGTAACAAGATCGCCTCGAATGATACATTACAAACAAACGGTACAAGTCAATCTCCACATTTAGAATTGCGATTAAAACTCAATTCCTCAGTAGTTGACACGAATAGATTATAACTAGCTGCTGCCCGCGACGTCGTCTGCGTGCGTTCACTGCTCGTTCCCCGTAGGTGATAGCGTGATAATATGTAGCCTATGTTCTGACCCGACTTCTTAATAATATTCGTGCCAAATTTGAAGTAAATCCATGCAGTACTTTTTGAGTTTATCCCGGACATACATTGACTTTCCTATCATTTTATTATATGTATAGATATTTTCATATAGATTCCATGTATTAGATTAGATTATTAGATGTAAATAGAAAAGTAATTGTAGTAAATAAATGACACTAAATACTTGCAACATGGGAATAAATTGTTCTATTACCATACTATCATATTGTCAAACATATTAAAAATACTGTATTAAATTTTTCCCTAACATAAATTAGTAAATGAATTTGTGGACATTTATACAGATGTTTGCCATAGCTTAGGCGTGTATGCTTGTACAAAAGTTACAATGTATATCACGATTCAGCCTCTAATATCCCACTGTTAGGCATAGGCCTTTTCTCCATATAGGAGAAGGATCGGAGCTTAATCCACCACGCTGCTCCAATGCGGGTTGGCGGATATATTCCCTACTATGAGTAACGATCGCTATCAGGTGTACATGATAACAACTGGGACCGACGGCTTAACGTGCTCTCCGAGGCACGGTGGGGTAACCCTCAAGGACTGCACAAACACCCAGACCACGGCAAACATATGTATGGCCAATACAAATGTTGTCGTGTGCGGGAATCGAACCCGCAACCGCCCGCGCAACAGCCAATCGCAATCCAGTGCTCTAACCGCTGCGCCAACGCGGTGTCTGTAACAATGTATATGTATATTTCTAAATCCCCGACACGGGAGCAAATCATAGAGATGTTTTTAAATATCACCAAAGGTCCGCCAAGATCAAAAATATATTTAACTATATATAAAACTGCATTCCTTGATTTTATAAGTGCACGACAATGTGACATTTAATACCAATGTCAAACCAGCCATTAATTGTACACTTTAAGAAATAGATTAGAAACGTCACGACTTGATAGATGGTATTCATTTACCGCATCCTGAAGACACTGATAAGACGCACATAATGACAATTTAATATCAGTTTAACAGAATAAGATTATATTTGTATTTATTTTTATTTGTTAAAATAAATGCTTACATTTTTTATAACAGAGATGTTGTTTTTTTGTATCATTAAATACCCAAAAGTGTGTCACATTAATTATCATAATAGGTTCAATACAAATATTTCAACAAAAATTGAATATAAACTTCTATCGACTATCGATAAAAATATCGAAACACGTACATTCTCCTACCTGGTCAAGGACCGCGTGGCAGCCTGTTTGACCGGAAATGTAGGGTGTCTAAATATGTATGGATATTATGGATTTTTTCCGCTCCAGTGCTTTATGAACTTTATTCCATGTAATTATGTACCTACCTATTAATAAATTATAATATATCTTATGAGATATTTCATTATTTATTTTTAAAACCGGGCACTAAACCTAATTAAAGTTTCTTTTTTTTTAAATATTAGTGTGGTCCCATGATCATTTTAAATTTAGAGTACCTACTTAAATTTTTTTTTTAATTATTATGATTGCAAGAGCAGTTACTCATTGTGCCAGTTAAATAATTAAATATATAATTTACTTCAAACAATTTAATAAATAATTTATAATTACGAATGTGTAAATAAATAATTAAAAACAAAAAAGACCTTGAATATTTTCATTACTACGATAAAAGTGTAACACTTTTTACTTCATTTGCATTTCATTATATAAACATTCATAAAGTGTATCAACGATGCCGTGTCCTTTCACTACTGAGCCGATTTTAATAAAACTTTCACCAATAAATAAATAATTAATCTGTACTTGATTATCTATAACTGTTTGGTAATAGCATTTGTTCTAGGACTATTTGAACTAAAATAGCCTGTAATATCCCAGGGACGGGGAACATGTATACAAAAATAAATATTCATGGGATTATTTTAGTATTTTTAAGTACAATAGTTAAAATAAAATAATAACGAACTTTTAAATATTTCGTTGTATAGGTACTTGCAAAACAATATTTAAGTAATTATAAAAACTTAGCTTCAGCCTATAATATCCCACTGCTAGGCATAGGCATCTTCCCCGTGTAAAAGAAGGATCAGAGCTTAATCCACCACGCTGCTCTAATGCGGGTTGGCGGATATATTCCCTACTATGAGTAACGATCGCTATTAGGTGTACATGATAACAACCGGGACTGACGGCTTAACGTGCTCTCCGAGACACGGTGGGGAGTCATGTCATGTGACATGTCAGTCATGACCCCCATGACCCCCCCCCCCCCCCTGGATCCGCCCTTGTATCTATATTCTAAGGTAATCGCTTATCATCAGATGAGCCGTACGCTTGTTTGACGACCAAGTTGTGTAATAAAAAATATCCTAATTCAAAACAAAGGTTCAAATGAAACCCTATCGGAAACAAAAACATTTGACAAACAATCAATTTGAACCTAAGGAGCTTTTAAGTCGGGCTTCGTATTAACTTTAAGTCTTCGTCGCTTTAATTTAATCTAGAAATAGATACATTAGCCTGCTTATATATTAAAATATATAAATGTATACATGATACGTTTAGTAGTTTTGTGAAGTTTTAATTTTTGTTATCAGCAATGCATTTCTTTTCTATTTTAAAAAAAAAAAACGATATATTTAAATATCTATACAAATAAATAAAATTGTAATATTAAAATAACCGCCTTTTACTAAATACATATGGATATACATATACACGGTACATATACCTAGGTACTAAAGTATTTTTTATTTTATTTTTGCCTGTCTGTCTGTTTGTTGCTAATCTCTGAAAAGGCTGGATTTTGACGGGACTTTCACTGGCAGATAGTTGATGTATTATTACATTACTCCTTATGGAGTAACTTAGGCTACTTTTATTTTAGAATTTTTTTTATTTTGTAACTCTGCGAACTGAACAATTTTTTTTATATTCCACGCGGACGAAGTCGCGGTCTCAGATAGCATATTTATATATCTGTAAGGCGTATATGTAAAATGCTTCGGCAATACTGATAAAAGTCATGTATCCTAAGAGTAAGGATTCTTTAGAAATTACGTATAACTTAACAAGTAACAACTGTTTGTACCTATGCGGAATTGGATCAATATTTTAGACTTTTTAAAATACAATTTAAAAAATATTTTGTTCAATTTCCCGTGATGTTCCAGGTCTCACAGGCTACAGTGACCGCTTATATCAGGCGCACCACACGCTCGTCAGCTAACCTAAACAAAAACAGGTACGTACTTTTAAATTATTTTTATACTAGCCGACCCGTGCCCACTTCGTTGGGCGTTATAATCCATTTCACATAAGAAGGGTACGGTGAAATTTGATATGTTCCAATACACTCTCACTATTTTCAGCAAATCAGATAAATATAAATGTTTTAAAATCACCAATTAATTTCTAAGGCAAATAATAATGCTTGATTAGATTGAATTGTTGACACGGCACGTCAGAGGGCGCAGGTTCAAATCCTGCTGATTTAAAATCGTTATATATTTTTATCTTTTTCCTTTTATCTTGTCACTCCTGAATAGTGTAGCTTTCTGTTAGCGAAAGAATTTTCATGATCGGATCAGTATTTGCGAAGATTACCCCGTATATACAAACAAAGTTATAAACTTTACCTCTTTATAATATTAGTATAGATTAGTATAGATGTCACTAGGTGACCCCGCAAACGTTATTTTGCCATATATGTTATTAATCCCCTTGTAACTTAGGGGTATGAAAAATAGATGTTGACCGATTCTCAGACCTACCCGATATTTACACAAAATTTCATAAAAATCGGTCCAGCCGTTACGGAGGAGTATTGTAACTAACATTGTGACACGAGAATTTTATGTATACTTAAGATTAAATCAACGTAAAGAGTATTTCTTTTGCTATTTGAAAAATTTTAAATATTAAAATTTAAACAAATATATCTAACTAACTTCTGCGCGCGACTTCGTCCGCGTGGAATAGGACCAATTCTGTCATACATGATTTGTGCGAAACTTTAACCGTTTACGCAGCGGAAGCTCTCAAAAGGAAAAAAAACCCCATTTTGAAACATTCTTCATTGGTGCTACGCTCCTATTGGTCTTAGCGTGATGATATATAGCCAATAGCCTTCCTCGATAAATGGACTATCTAACACTGAAAGAATTTTTCAAATCGGACCAGTAGATCCTGAGATTAGCGCGGTCAAACAAACAAACTCTTCAGCTTTATGATATTAGTATAGATTTCCATCTATGTCATATCTCATCTATGCCGCACCATTCCATCATTTCACCGCTAAGTATACGTCGCGGGTTACAAGAACTGGGACAACCCATTGTTTCTAGACAGTCTTGAAACACTAGCCTCCATAGAGACAGGTTCAGGGTAGAGTATAGACATTTGCATTGTTATTTCCTCACACAAGATATGTTCTTTCGTTGAGTTACCGTTTGTTGAGTTATAAATCATTTTATCATTTGATTGTCTAAGGTAAGGTATAGTGTACTGATGGCACAGCCATGGACGTACCCACAGTGGGACAAGATAGGACATTTGCCCCACCCTCGAAGCTAATAACAGAATTTTTTGTTTTATAATTTAAAGTTTAGATTAGCCACAATATAAGCTATTATTGAAAGTGGAATAGTGTTCTTACAGGTAAAAAAAAAGAATTTTTAATTTTCTATTACGTACCTAGGTATTTATTGAATTTTAATATTCTGCTCCATCCTTTACAAAATTCTGGATACACCCATATATACCCAGTGAAAACTCGTCTATACCACTTAAATCTTTTATATATATTGTTATTATTAGATATATTTTAATGTTAACAATTAATAATATTTTGGGAATATAAAATTAATACCTAATTATCTTATCAAATATTTAAGTAATCATCATATTGGCTTATATTTATCAAAAAATATCAACCAACTTGTCATATAATGCTAAAAGACGAAGCCTTAAAACCTTAAAAAAACTCCTTCAAGCCTTCTCCTTCATAACCTTCGTTGTCATGACAACCGCACTATTGACAAAATGTGTCATCTTCTAAGACACATTGAAAAACAAAAATGTCTTCATAAATAAAAAATATAAAATAAAGAAAATAAAAATGAAGTTGCTGAAATTTCATCTTAGATATTATCCCCCAGGAATAATTCTGGAGTACTTGCAAAAGGGGATTGTTAAAAACAAAGATATTGACCTCTTAGATCTCAACTCCAAGTAAGTATGTTTGCTAGTACATGTTAATAATGTTTCCAATTAATTAATTATTCCTTTTTTTGTTACTTGGAACTTTTAAAGTAAATATAAATAAATACTTGTAGCAAAAATACTTATAAGTGAGTTTACTCCTTAAGAATCGATATTCATATAAGGCCCCCGGTATCAAAAAGATATGAGAAGTAAAATCTACTGAACCAATGACCTCGTTACATTTTTGTGAGCCTATTGGTTTCTGATAGATGGCGTTATTTGATTCGTTTATTTACTATTTGATATGGTATTAATGTTATTCCTAGAGTAGTTAGCCTTTTTAGTGCCTATTTACTATTTAGACTGAAGATTTATCTGAAGGAGTAAACTCCAGTCGTAAATCGGAGCTGACACATACACTTTCTTTTGTTTATATTTTTTATTTCATTTTAAATAGGTTAAGTTTGGAAATAGGTTTAAATAAGTGAATAAGTAGGTAAGATAAGATAAGAAATTAATTAATTAATTACGTACGTACGTAACAAAGTTAAAGGTAGTAAAATTATTTCAGTAGATAGGATCGAGATATTGGGAATAAAATAATACCCTTTACTAACTTCTATATAATTGTTTCCAATTTACGTTATTTCAGAAATCAAAATTCTTATTGTAACTTATTAAAACGGGTTATTGAACCCAATTCGTTACATTGTTTATCATAAATTCTTGTAATGTTTCATTTCCAAACTAAGCCGATCAGTTGAAAACTTAGGTTTAAATAAAAGATTGATTCCTCAGTACACTTTATTACTTCTTTCTACTATTTATTTTCTAATGTTTACGCGAATTTCACTCATTTTAATGAAACAACTTTTTCGGATTATATCGCGGTTTATTATGCTCGACGTTTCGGATACTTTACACAAACCGTGGTGACGGCAGGAGAGGGTTGGCGATTCTTTCCAAAAAAGATCGATTTTTGAATCGATTCGAATCGTTACCTGATAAATCGATTCATATAAAAATCGAGGTCCAAAAGATCGATTTCCAAAAAATCGATTTTCGATTTTTTTTAAAGTGAAACTTTTATTACATCGTCTCAAACTTTGTCGTGTGTGTGTTGCATGTCGCGTGACGGTTGGCCGCGTGGTAATATAAGATTGAAAAAGCGATATTTAATAGAATATTATTTCAAAATTTTTTTGTCAAATGTCTATATAATGTGAAAAAGTTTCACTTTTACCGTGGTTTCATAAAACCACACAGGTTTTTAAATTTTGTATTTACAATGTAAATATAAATCCATTTTATGAGAAACAAGAAAGATACCATAATAAATAATTTCTGGGATCTCACCAGTAAAATCAGGGATTTTTTAGTTCAGGGAATTCGATATTAAAATTATTTTTATTACCATATCAAAGTACGTGGGGAATACTGAAAGTTTCTGGATCTAGCCACTTACAATAAAATAATTAAAAATACAATTAAGGAATTCGAAAATGGAACTCATTCGGAGCATGTTGCTCTTTGATTTGCGAGATTGTCTTTTGTTTTTTTATTGTGGTGCCCTTTCGACAATTGAGTGTCGCTGTCAAAATGAATTTAACTCGTGAACATTTTCGTTCACGATGATTTTTTCATCGCTGATGATTTTTTATGACTTTCGTTGTTGCTTAAGTCAGCAAGAGTGTTTCCAGAGACTGCAATTGGCATTTGGGGACGAAGCACCATGTCGCAGCTCTGTGTATTCGTAGTTTGGAGAATTAAGACGTGGTCGTGATCATCTCCATGACGAGATACGTGAAGGTCGTTCGGTAACTGCGGTTACTGAATCAAATATTGATACCGTAAGACAACTAATCGATAGTGACAAAAAAATTACTTGTCAGCGAATTCGTACCTTATTAGGCATTGGAATGAGCCAAGTGCAAAATATTTTACATGTGCATCTGAAGGTTCGGAAGCTTTGCACTCGATGGATACCACATGATTTAACGGAAGACCAGAAACGGCTGCGTGTCCAATGGTGCCGTAAAATGATAAAAAAGTTTAACGGAGGACAGTCATTGGCTGTCTATAATATCGTGACAGGTGACGAAACCTGGGTGTACTGCTTTGAACCCGAAAGAAAAAGCCAGTCGGCAGAGTGGGTTTTCCCTTTTGAAGATTTACCTACGAAAGTTAAGAAGAGTCGAAGTATTAGTAAACAAATGGTTGCTTCCTTTTTCGGAAAATCAGGACATTAGACGACAGTATCGCTTGAAAATGAACAGTGACTGCAGATTGGTACGCACTTGCTTGCCTAGAGTCTTGGAAAAAGTTAGAGAAAAGCGTCCTCAAAGCAATGTCGTCCTTCACCACGATAACGCATCCTTACACTCCGCGAAGGTAACGGAGGCTGGAGGCCTATTTGAAGGCTTCAAATGTGGAATTGATGACGCATCCGCCTTAGAGCCCGGACCTCGCACCCTGCGACTTCTTTTTATTTCCAAAAATTAAAGATAAACTGAGAGGTATACGTTTTACGAGCCCTGAATCAGCAGTGAATGCGTTCAAAGAAGCCATCGAAGAGGTCCCTAAGGAAGACTGGTCCAACTGCTTTGTATAATCAGTCATCATCATCAGTTCAGCCTATTGCAGTCCACTGCTGGACATAGGCCTCCCCAAGTACAATGGTTAATGGTCTTTGTACAATGTTTTCAGCTAATGCAAAAATGCATTAATTGTGGGGAATATACTTCGAAAAACAATAAATAGAATATTAAGTCGATATCTTGTTTATTTATTAGAATCCAGCAACTTTCACTATGCCCTAACCGTTAGGGCCTAACGTATAAGATCAGGTATAAAAGAAGACATTTATTTTCTAAATGTAGGTATTTGTTATGTTTATTTTCTAAATTAATGTATACGGAATTAACCCTTTAACCGGCAACACCGTAATATTATGAGTACGTGCAGCTAATTGTAAATAATTTTATGGTTTTTACCAAAACAGAAAAAATCGAAGTCGATTTTCAAGGGTGAAATATCGATTCACTGAATCGATCCAGTACAATATATCGATTTAAATAATCGATTTATTTGGTCTGAAAAATCGATTCTTCGATTAATCGATCTCAGATCGCCATCCCTAGGCAGGACTTTCAATTCTTCTAATATTCTATTAAGTTCAAATAACTTATCTTATGGCTAACCAAATTAGCTATGAAGTTTAAGCTAAAATAAACCATTTCATATATTCCAGTTCTGATACAAAAGAAATAGCGCAAAAACTATACCAACGTGAGCTGCTAATCACGGAAGACGTTCGTGAGCAGCTGGAACATTGTCTGGACACGCTGAAGAAGAGGATAGAGCACGAGGGACCGACGGGGAAGCGCTTCTACATCTACAAAACCCTGCAGACGCATGTGCTGCCCTTGACAAATGTTTGCTTCGACAAAAATGGCACCAGGTCGAACTATACTATGTATATAAATTACATTAAGGCATCTGGTGTGATATTTTTGAACTAAACTAACCTTGAAGATAAATAATTTTCAATTGAAATGAACCTTTGAAAAAAATACGAGTGTGCTTTGGACTACACGACTGAAGTAAAACTTCTGCACAATAGGAGCCTGCAGTGTGTCTTAGATACACGAAACATAACTGGCTAAAAGTGAAAAAGAGAAAAAGAAAATGTGTGCTCGCATCTCTTTCTCTCTCTTGCTCTGTTCGCCTCGCCAGATCACACTTTTCGTAAAACTCTCGTCACGCATTCACCAGCTTACTCCCCAATCCAAGCGTGCGTAGAGAACTTATAGGTACTTCATAAATCTTTTTTACCCTGTTAAGAAGCTCCGAAAATTTCTTCTGTACCGTAACTAGCATAAAAGTCGCATTGGCTTATTATAATACCTTATAATACCTACTTATCTTAAATATACTAACGTATGCACTTATTGTCATGTCTGTTACATCAACGCAGATGTCTCTCGGGCAGTTACGACAGAACTTGCAAGGTGTGGGACGTGGAGTCGGGCAAGGAGCTGAAATCTCTGACGGGCCACCAGAATGTAGTGTACTCGGTGGGCTTTAATTTTCCAGCTTGGTATGTTCTGGTCCTTATTCTTTATGATAAAACTAGCTTCTGCGCGCGACTTCGTCGGCGTTTACTCCGCTCCTATTGGTCTTAGCATGATGATACATAGCCTATAGCCTTCCTCGATAAATGGGCTATCTAACACTAAAAGAATTTTTCAAATCGGCCCAGTAGTTCCAGAGATTACCGCGTTCAAACAAACAAACAAACTCTTCAGCTTTATATATTAAATAGTATAGATTTAATTTTTCACTATCCTTCCCCCAAAAGTCCGGTAAGCCATTACCGTAGCCAGCAATACCAGAAGAATTGCAAGGGTGTTGCCCAGTGGCGAATTTAAAAGATTCAGTGCCCCGGGGTCATTTTAAAACAGTGTATGTGCTACGGATGTGATTTCGGTCTTTCAGCCCGACTGGGGTAGTACCTCGACCTTACAGAAGATCACAGCTAAATAATACAGTTTTCAAGCAGTAATGTGTTCCTGTTGGTGAGTAAGGTGACCAGAGCTCCTGGGGGGGATTGGGGATAGGGTCGGCAACGCGCTTGCGATGGTTCTGGTGTTGCAGGCGCCTATAGGCTACGGTCTTACCATCAGGTGAGCCGTACGCTTGTTTGCCAACCTAGTTACATAAAAAAAAAAATATTTTATTTGTATTGGACATACAGATGTTTAGTTGTTACGGCAAACATCTGTATGGCTAGTAAAAATGTTTGTCATGTGTGGGGATCGAACCCGCAACCGCCAACGCAACAGCCATAAACCAGTGCTGTGACCGTTGCGCCAAAGCGGCGTCAAATGTTTCTATACATTTCCCCAAATAAATAAATAAATAAAACATATTTATTATTAATTCATTCGCTAACTCATAATGAATTGTCAGTGATCGTGTTATAACGGGTTCGTTCGACAAGACGGCGAAGGTGTGGGAGCCGGGGACGGGGGAGTGTCTCGCGACCTTGTGGGGACACGGGGGAGAGGTGGTCGCGGCTCAGTTCAGCCCCAAGGGCGACCATGTGGCCACGGGCTCCATGGACCATCTTGCTAAGCTATATGATGCTGCCACTGGTAAGAATATATGGATACTAGCTGACTCCGCAAACGTTGTTTTGCCATATATGTTATTAACCCTGCAACCCCCTCTTGTGGGTGGAATTTCGTAAAATCCGTTCTTAGCTGACCTCTACTCGGCGAAAGGAATATTCCTTCGAAATTTCAAGTCTCTACGCCTTATGGTTCCAGAGATATCGTGATGAGTCAATGGGTGGAAATCTCTTTTATATTGATATGAGAATTTGCCGATGAGTTCGGTCAGCGTTAAGAGCTATATGTATATTTCTCTCCTATCTGTATATATCTCTTTCTCTTTCTTTGGATGTTTCTCGTGTTCTAGATGTTTGTGTTTGTGTTGTGTTTTTCTGGAATACACGCAAAGAAGTAGGTACATTCTATTAAACCTGTGTGCATTGTATATATTTATTTTTTTTATATATAGATATGCATGTAGTATGATAATATTTGGTCAAAGAAAGTAAGGAATGTTTATTTCATTTAATTTCAAACTTGTTTTAGGTAAAATATTGTAGGTTACAATTTTATATCTCTTATCCTATATTACTACAGTATGTTTAAAATAATAATAACATTTGTATTTATAAAATAACTAGCTGACCCAGCAAACGTTGTTTTGCGATGTATATTATTAACCACCTTAATCCCCTCCTCTTGTAACTTAGGGGTATGAAAAATATATTTTGGCCGATTCTCAGACCTACCCAATATGCACACAAAATTTCATAAAAATCGGTCCAGCCGTTTCGGAGGAGTGACACGAGAATTTTATATAGGTACTAGCTTCTGCGCGCGAGTCGCGACTTCGTCGGCGTGGACTCCGCTCCTATTGGTCTTAGCGTGATTATACATAGCCTATAGCCTTCCTCGGTAAACGGGCTATCTAACACTGAAAGAATCTTTCAAATCGGCCTAGTAGTTCCAGAGATTACCACGTTCAAACAAACAAACAAACAAACAAGCAAACAAGCAAACAAACAAACAAACAAACAAACAAACAAACAAACTCTTCAGCTTTATATATTAGTATATATAAGATGTGTCCCAAGTAGGTATTGCTGTAGGTACTACATAAACAAGACTATTAACAGGTTAAATGTATTTTACACTGCACTCTGTGATTTCTTGTTCTGTTGTACTTTTATCGTGTAAAATTCTAGATGAAGGGCGTAGTACGCTAGTACCTAACACTTATCACATATTGATAAGGGCCCTTTTCAATAAATCGTTATGATAAGATATAGCCTATGACAGGCAATAACTCAACGGAATTAATGGATGATACAGCCTATAATACCCTTTATCTATGAGTGGGCTTTCTAACATATGATTTTTTTTATTCGTATTATTTTTATTTTTGTGTTTTCCACACATAAGGAAATTCGAAAATGTTATTTATTATCATACTAAAATTTTTCGATCCAGCGGGATTCGAACCCGCACCTCCCGACATACCATGTCCGGTGCTCTAGCCGTTGAGCTATGGATCTATGTCCAGCCGCATCGAAATTCCTGATATGATTTTTATTCGGTTTTTAAGCATGCTTTTATGAATCCCGCTGGATCGAAAAATTTTGATATGATAATAAATAACATTTTTTTTAATTCGTTCCAATATCACCAATACCAAGGAACAAAATATGTGGCCCCCTAAAAAAACGAGTGTGCTTTGGACCACACGACTGAAGTAAAACTTCTGCACAATAGGCCTGCACTGTGTCTTAGATATACGAAACGTAACTGGCTATGAGAGAAAGAACTTGCTCCATTCGCCTCGCCCGATCACACTTCTCGTAACGCTCTCGTCACGCATTCACCAGCTGTTACTCCCCAAGTCAAACGTGCGTAAAGAAGTTTTACTTCAATAAATACACAAGTTTAATTAAAGAATATCTTAAAAAGATCCTTGTGACCAGGTGCTGAGATCAAGACGTATTCCGGTCATACGGCTGAGGTGGTGGCGCTTCAGTTTGATCCCAACGAAGGCCACAGACTCATAACTGGATCGTTCGATGGAACGATATCGCTGTGGGATACGAGAGTTCAGGAGTAAGTTATAAAAAGAAAACTATGTATTAACAAAAAATGAATTTAAACGCAAATGTATTTTAAGGCGTAATTGCTATATTTTTAATCCAGGTGCTACTTGATTTAGAAATAAACATGATTTCTACATCGTACTCGTAGTCGTAGGTTGTTATTTTTATTATAGTATAGTATGTAGAAAAGCAAAAAGTAACTGCGTAATCACGAAATTTAGATGGTGCCGAAATTTAAGCTTAGAAAGGATTTTAGAAAATTTTCTCCGAAAAATGGACGAAGTTTGTACGGAACTTAGTTTTTCTATAATAGGTAATTGTTAGAAGTATAAAAATTTGTACCGATTCTGATGTTTTTTTCGAAAGCACTAGTGCTTGTCATGTGGTCTAACTTGAGGACGTTTTGACTAATAATAATTTTTAATTAGTTCCGAATAATGTGTTCTCCTAAAGAACGGTATATCGTATATAGGCGTGTTTTAAAGGTAAGTATCGTTTGCTTGTAAAAGGCGTGTGTCGGTGCTGCGAGGCCACGAGGGCGAGATCTCGAACGTTCAGTTCAACTGGGACAGCTCGCTGGTGGGCTCCGCGTCGCTGGACGGCAGCGCGCGCCTGTGGGACGCGAGGAGCAGCGCCTGCCTCGCCACCGTGGCCTCGCATACTGACGAGGTACGAACATATATACAAATATACCTGTGTGGTTACGGCAGTTTTTTTATGTAACTAGGTCGGCAAACAAGCGTACGGCTCACCTGATGGTAAGACCGTAGCCTATAGACGCCTGCAACACAAGAAGCATCTTAAGCGCGTTGCCGATCCTATCCCCATTCCCCCCTCCCCCCCAGGAGCTCTGGTCACCTTACTCACCAACAGGAACACAATACTACTTGAAAACAGTATTATTTAGCTGTGGTCTTCTGTAAGGTCGAGGTACTTCCCCAGTCGGGCTGCTCCATATTTTGAGCTGGAAATTTTCTGCTGTGCCCTACCTCAGTTGAGAATTGACAGTAAAGAATATAGCCACCCCTCTCTTCCCGTGGGTGTCGACTAAGAGATAACACAATTCCACTACCACCTTGGAACTTATTAAACCGACCGATGGCGGGATAACTATCCAACTGCTGGCTTTGAAATACACAGGCTGAAGATGGGCAGCAGCGACTTCGGTGCGACAAAGCCAGCTCTGCGGTCACCAACCCGCCTGCCCAGTGTGGTGACTATGGGCAAAACACATGAGTTCGCGCCATAATGTCTGGCGTGAACTTGGGGAGACCTGTGTCCAGCAGTGGACTGCGATAGGCTGAAGTGTGAAATGTGACGTTTTGTATATTTTACGACGGGAAAGGACTGAGGTGTCAGACGTCCTAACGTTAAAAGTTATTCGAAACTACCCTGGTGTTACATCAATATGTGAAGAAAAAATAAGTGATAATGATGATGATGAGTGATGATACTATCAAATTTTTTTAAAAAACGAGGGTGCTTAAGACCACACGACTTGCCCCTACAGTAATATACGAAACGTAACTCTCTCTTTCTATCTTCACTAACTTATATCTCCCTCTCAACTTCAGTTTACCTCGCCCAGCACACTTTTCGTAACTTTCTCGTCACGCATTCACCAGCTAACTCCCCAAGTCAAGCGTGCGTAAAGAAGTTTTACTTCGAAAAGTATTAAAACTACTACAGTCTACAGGTATTGGACATATGCTTCGACTGGGCGGGTCAGCGCATGGCGACATCCTCGAGTGACTGTTCCGCGCGAGTGTACGACGTGCGATCAGATTTCAAGGAGCTGGCCGTCATGAAGGGTCACAGGGAAGAAGTGTCTAAGGTCCTTTCTTACTTTGTAATATAATTTTTGCTTTAGGGAAGTGACATCCTGCAATAGCTTATAGCTGGGTATTACTTGAACATTCTGTTGTCCCTACATTACACAATTTCGTATCATAAAGATTTGTTTTTCTTTAGGGAAATAATATCCCGCTAAAAGCTTATGGCTGTGTGTTATTTGGTTGTTCTATCTATACTTAATATTATAAAACGGAAGAGTTTGTTTTGTTTAAGCGCGCTAATCTCAGGAACTTTGAATTGAAAGATTATTTTTGTGTTGGATACTCCATTTACCAACGAAGGCTATAGGCTATATAGCATCACGCTATGACTAATAGGAGCTGAACATTCATAAGAAATGTTTCGAAAACGGGGAAAACATATTATTCTTTTTTTAAAGCTTCTGTTGCGACGTATGCTGTGAAAACGGTTAAACTTACCCAAAAGCTATGTATGAGTGTATGACGAAAGTAATCGCCATTAATATTCTAAAAAAAACTCCTCGACAGTATATATCTATCTCTTGAGGTTAACTCAATATATTGAACAGCTTCAATAAATTGAAGATTATATACCTATAACCTTTTTTATGGTTATCAAGTTTGTTCTAAAATAATGCGCTATTAGACGAAAAAACGAAGGATCTTCACATAAACTGGTAGCAGACACCAATATAACTAAACAAATAATTTTTAAAATATATTTCATTTCTTTGGTTTCTTCTATATTGATAAGAAATCTTCCAATATTGCGTTTTTAATGAACAGGTGTGCTTCAGTCCAGCGGGAGGTTGTCTGCTGACCGCCTCCGCTGACCGCAGTGCGCGGGTCTGGAACACAACGACTGGAAACTGTGTTCAGGTAGCCTTCGACATTATAATAATCTTTAATAACAATAATAATAGTCTTTAAGAATAATAGCTTAAAATGTGCTCTTTGTCATTTTTTAAGAAGAAGGATAGGAACGAATTTCCCTCGATTTTTTTTTTCGCTTCAACCTGTAATGTCCCACTACTGGGCATAGGTCTCTTTCCCCATGAAGGAGAAGGATCAGAGCTCAATCCACCACGCTGCTCCAATGCGGAGTGGCGGTTATTTTTTATTTGTGTTAAATTAAAAAAAAAATTATGATAAACATTACAGTCATTTTATTTGGGAATATCTAGTGTTAAACTTAAAGGTTTTTGGATTTTTTTTTTTTTACTTGCAAGAATTTATAATACAACTTCTTACTGTAATGCGTTTCGCCTTATCAAAGCAATCGACGTCTACAGTATCATAAAAATCATTTCAGAAGATTCTAGATCATTTTACTCAGTACGTTGTATCTGCTCAATGTTTGATCGCCAGGTTTTGTCTGGACACCAAGGTGAGATATTCTCTTGCGCGTACTCGTACGCCGGAGACGCCATCATCACCGCCTCCAAGGACAACACCTGCAGGATCTGGAGATGACTTGACTGGTGGTTCTAAATTAACTATACCAAAAAAAATTGCTAACTTTTAAAATATCCTTAAAATAATGACTAACTTTTTATAGCTAGATCTACAGTTAGATTATATGAAATCTTGTGTTTTATCTAGATGTAGACTTTCTGTCGACTACTTACTTAGTTAAATTTGGTGACTATAAGATCAATAAATTTGTTCTAAAATTCATATCAAAATCAATTCGTTACATTTGTATGTTACATAAAAAAGATGGTCTATAATTCGCCTAGCAAGATGCCTTTTTATTAGTTGAAATCCAACGCATGGTTTACTAGGCTTTTGGACAAATAATAATTATCACTTTCATATTATTAGTTAATATATCATTGCCCAAAAACTTTTATTATAAAGGCTATAATGATTCATTGTTATATTTATTTTAATATATCGGCTATAATTTTGTTTACTTAATAAATTTTACGATATTTGCCTTAGTTTTTCATTTCCATAATTAACTTTAAGCGTCGAGTGTACACTTTACCTACTAAAGACTAGCCATGCACCCGAAACCCTTCTAATTTACCAAATGTTCGCAAGAAAATAACCACTAGTAACACAACTGAACATCAGATTGCGTTGTCTGTTCTTTAAATCCTACCTACTTTACTGCCTTTTACCTAAACACGGCAGAGTAATTGCTTAGCTATCGAGTAAAGTAACATCTTCGAGCTAAAGTGAGATGCTTAGCTATCTTCAAGCTAAAATTTCCCCGTTATTTTGTGAGAGTTATCACAATAGATCATAAAACAATATTTGTTATTATTTTTAAAATATGATGTTCAAGAGTGCGACAGGGAGCGGAGGTCAATTGAAGATAACTCGTGTACAGTCATGAGAAACTGATATGTACTTTATTTAAACCATCGGCAAGGAATTGACAATTATACTTCTCTTTTAGACAATATTTGATGATTACGTTACTTTTATCATACCGTTTTTATTTTTAAGTTTCGCTTCAATAAAATAATAATACATAAATAAAATCTTTCTTTTCTAACATATCATTTTTTCGCTATGAAAGACAATGTTTGTAAAAAAAAAGCATAAATCATAAAGCAATAAGCATAAGCATAGCAAAAAAAACATTAATTATTACATTCATAGACAATGCGATAATATATCTACTTTTAATAGTAAGTAAATGTCTATTTAAATAAAAGGAATCGCTGAAATAACTGAGGTAGGGCACAGCAGGAAATTTCCTGCTCAAAATATGGAGCAGCCCGACTGGGGTAGTACCTCGACCTTACAGAAGACCACAGCTAAATAATACTGTTTTCAAGCAGTATTGTGTTCCTGTTGGTGAGTAAGGTGACCAGAGCTCCTGGGGGGATTGGGGATAGGGTCGGCAACGCGCTTTTTTTTTTAAATTTATTTATTTAATTAAACATCCATGGGCTCAAAGTGATGCCTTTTGTTAAACATGCATGCTTTAATTATCACTACCGGAGGCGATTTTACATTGAAACTACAGATCGACAGTCCTGTGACTGCGTAATAAGACTAGGACGTGGTCCGACGCTGACGGTTTTTTTTTTCCAATATATAAACCGTCAGTTGGTTCAGTGAAACTTACTGATATACTTCAGTGAAACAGTAAGATGAGATTTTATACAAATCTACAATTAATTAATTACTACAACATTAGTTTGTACCAAAATATGTGGAGCTCTGAATGACCAACAACAAATATGTTATCCTGTTCTACGTTTAACAATAGTCAGTGACATTGGAAGTTAAAAAAATTATTATACTAAAATATTTACGAGTTTACCTATACAAAATCCACAATAAATCATATCTGTTTAAAATAATTTACATGATTTGAGGATGCGTAACAATGGATGTTTGTAATCATTTTTATTTCACACTTGACAATTTTTTTTATCTGCAGCTGTCGATTTACCTATTTCCGTGATTTGTGCAAAACATATTTATAATAATAATTATAGTATATAAAAAGCAAAACGATGTGAGAAAAATACTGATAGTGTAGAATGTAGATCATCACATCATGACTTAAGCCTATCGCAGTCCACTACTGGACATAGGCCTCCCCAAGTTCGCGCCAAAATGGCGTGAACTCATGGTTTTGCCCATAGTCACCACACTGCGCAGGCGGGTTGGTTAACCCGCCATTGGTCAGCTTTTTCAGTCCCAAGGTGGTCGCAAATTTTCCTCTCTTTTCGAATCCGGTATAAAAAATAGGGAGTTTCCATTAAAAAAAACTAGCTGACCTTGAAATAACGTTGAAAATTAGGTTCAAGGTCAAATCAGAGGTCACCGTTGGATTTCTCGCTGAAAGTTACCTAGGGTATGACCTTTGTTTCATGACTAACCTCTTGCGGTTTCCGAATTTTCCGGGGTTTCCATACTTTTTCCTCACCCGGTATATACAAAGTAGGTACTCTGTGGTTATAATCAAACTGTGTAATAAATCATCAGCTCATGTCATGTTTACTTACTAAATTAACATCAATAATATCAATAAACGTAAACGTAAACGTTTTTCTCACATCCGCTGAGAAATTCTCTATTCTAAGTAATGCTTACCTTCAAATTGTTTACATTTTAATACCGTCACTACAATAATTAAACTTGACAAACAATAAAAAAAGTGCTCGTAATCTGTGAAATATTGTATGATATTCATACAATGCTACTAAACTGAAATGCTTGTTTGAATGCGCACATTTCAGTGTTTTATACGTCTTAAAAAAATATTTTCACTTGTTTTATTAGATAGATTAAAACTATTTTATACATTTTACTTAGAATAACATTTTAGTATTAACTTTTTCTTTTTTCGAGTCGAAACTAAAACCGTATTCTAAAATATTCGATTGAAAAAAAAATCTAATCAATTGAGATACTAAAATATATGAGAAGTATTATTGCACATTATTTAAATATTTAACTATTAAGACAAACAATGTATGTTCTTTGTAGACATAACTCTGGTGCTTGCAATAACCCTGACAGATACTAAGTACCTATCTTCGGCGCGTAGAAAGGGATTGTTTTCGGGTGACAATACCTGAGGTTAGAGCACAGCGGGAAATATCCTGGTCAAAATCTGGAGCAGACCGACTGAGGTTGTACATCGATCTTACAGAACATTACAGCTAAATAATACTGCTTTCAAGCAGTGTTTTGTGGTGAGTAAGGGGGACCAGAGCTCCTGGAGGATTGGGAGTAAGATCGGCAATACGCTTGCGATGCTTCTGGTGTTGCACGCGTCTATAAGCTACGTTAATCGCTTACCATTAGGTGAGCTGTGCGCTTGTTTACCGACCTAGTTGTATAGAAAAAATAGATAAATTTTGTCCTTGTTATATATCTATACTAATATTATAAAGAGGTAAAGTTTATAACTTTGTTTGTATATACGGGGTAATCTTCGCAAATACTGATCCGATCATGAAAATTCTTTCGCTAACAGAAAGCTACACTATTCAGGAGTGACAAGATAAAAGGAAAAAGATAAAAATATATAAAAGATTTTAAATCAGCAGGATTTGAACCTGCGCCCTCTGACGTGCCGTGTCAACAATTCAATCTAATCAAGCATTATTATTTGCCTTAGAAATTAATTGGTGATTTTAAAACATTTGTATTTATCTGATTTGCTGAAAATAGTGAGAGTGTATTGGAACATATCGAATTTCACCGTACCCTTCTTATGTGAAATGGATTATAACGCCCAACGAAGTGGGCACGGGTCGATCAAATAAAACTTAACGCCGCGTCGGCGCAGCGGTCACATCACTGGATTGCGATTGGCTGTTGCGCGGGCGGTTGCGTGTTCGATCCCCGCACACGTTAACATTAATAATACAAATTTTGTATTGGCCATAAAGATGTTGCCGTGGTCTGGGTGTTTGTGTAGTTCTTGTGGTTCTCCCCACTCTGCCTCGGAGAGCACGTTAAGCCGTCGGTCCCGGTTGTTATCATGTACACCTGATAGCGATCGTTACTCATAGTAGGGAATATATCCGCCAACCCGCATTGGAGCAGCGTGGTGGATTAAGCTCCGATCCTTCTCCTACATGGGGAAAAGGTCTATGCCCAACAGTGGGATATTACAGGCTGAATCGTGAAATAAAACGATTACTGTTTTGTGTTCTTCTGTAATTGGTAGGACAGAGTCAGCTCTATATTAAATATCCTACAATTTCCTAGTTACTTGATACGACACTTGAGTCGACCACTGTACTTGTGACGTCACAGTCATCAGTCAGAGAACCGCTTATTATCGTCCCGACCACAGAGACGGACGGTACGACGCATAATGTCGAAACTATTATTTATATTACTAGTAACAATAGGTATAGTTAGTGGTAAATACAAGTACGAGACAAAATGGTTTACTGTACCGCTGGATCACTTTAGTTTTCATAGAAATGAGACGTTTCAAATACGATATCTAGTGAACAGTGACTATTGGGACGATGGACACGGTCCGATATTCTTCTACACGGGAAATGAGGTAAACATACACATATATAATATATTATACACTAGCAGCACGCCCCGGCTTCGCACGGGTAAAATAATTATTTTGTAAACCTTTTTGTAGATCTTTTTAGTCCTACCTACATCATTTTGTTAACCATTTAAGTAGCGCACGCGAAGGAAAGAAATATTTGAGACGATTTTTTACACCTTGGTGAACATAATTAACCCGTTTTTTTTTTGCACAATGCCTAAGTTTTTATTTAAATGTTTCTTACCGTTTAAACCTTCCCTGAACTTCCACAAATATTTCAAGATCAAAATCAAGCCAAATCGGTCCAGACATTCTCGAGTTTTAGCGAGACCAACGAACAGCAATGGATTTTTACATACATATTATATAGATAATTAGATATACATAGATAAAATTACCTTACTGTACGATTAAAAGGCTAACAATAATAATAACGTCAGAAGATGTCCCTTAGAATTTATATTGACTGTATCGACTGGTTTAATTTATTGTACACTAGCTGCTGCCCGCGACGTCGTCTGCGTGCGTTCACTGCTCGTTCCCCGTAGGTGATAGCGTGATAATATGTAGCCTATGTTCTGACCCGACTTCTTAATAATATTCGTGCCAAATTTGAAGTAAATCCATGCAGTACTTTTTGAGTTTATCCCGGACATACATTGACTTTCCTATCATTTTATTATATGTATAGATGATATAGATTTATTATTATTTATCTTATACTATTAAACGAGCAATTCTTGTATATCTATATATATAAAAGAGATTTCCACCCATTGACTCATCACGATATCTCTGGAACCATAAGGCGTAGAGACTTGAAATTTGATAGGAATATTCCTTTCGCCGAGTAGAGGTCAGCTAAGAACGGATTTTACGAAATTCCACCCACAAGAGGGGGTTGCGGGGGTTAATAACATATATGGCAAAACAACGTTTGCGGGGTCAGCTAGTATATATATATATAGAATCTGAATCTCGGAATCGGCTCCAACGATTTTCGTGAAATTTAGTATGCAGGAGATTTCGGGGGCGAAAAATTGATCTAGCTAGGATTCATTTAAAAAAGATGTCGTTTTATCCCTGTTTTTAGGCAATGAAAAAATATCATTAGAATACGAAGCTTAATTTCACCAACTGTCAATCTATACATATAATAAAATGGTAGAAAAGTCAAAACTGTACATTGAATATTTTTTTAAAAGAATACTTGGGGTGTGATCTACAATCGATACCGAAGCCAAAAATATAGTTTTTAGAATTTTTGTCTGTTTGTCTGTTTGTCTGTATGTATGTCCGGGATAAACTCAAAAAGTACTGCATGGATTTACTTCAAATTTGGCACGAATATTGTTAAGAAGTCGGGTCAGAACATAGGCTATATATTATCACGCTATCACCTACGGGGAACGAGCAGTGAACCTTTATTTCTTCAAATGTATGTCCGGGATAAACTCAAAAAGTACTGCATGGATTCACTTCAAATTTGGCACGAATATTATTAAGAAGTAGCGCCAACATATAGGCTACATATTATCACGCTATCACCTACGGGGAACGAGCAGTGAACGCACGCAGACGACGTCGCGGGCAGCACCTAGTATACTATAATAGCGTAATTAGGAAATCGGCGGGTGTCAAATCGTGTTGACCCGGGTTCGAATCTCAGTCTCCAGATTAATTTTTTTCTTTTTTTTTTAAATTTCACTCGTGGTTTATTATTTAAATAAAATTAAAAAAAAAACAAAAAAAAAATGAAAATACCGAGCTAGGCTCGGTCACCCAGGTACTTGTTTATTAAATAATATAATTTAATTTTATTAAGTTTTAAGCAACTACATCAGTCTTTTCAGATTCTGAGCGTTGCAAGCCAAAAATTAATTAAATACGCTTGTTTGCCGTAATTATAACTTGTAAAATATAAATTGATCTTTACATATTTACTGTAGAGCGAAACGTTAGCGCGTTTTAAAATATAACCAACGCCACCTATTGATGAAGTCAAAAACTACCGTGACATTAGTTCTAGGTAGGCCGGTACTTAGGTCACAACACAATATGATTATGTGTAATATTTCATAATTTTATTTTTATAATATTATAGACATTGAGTATATATTAAAAATAATTTCACTTCAGCCTATCGCAGTGCACTGCTGGACATAGGCCTCCCCAAGTTCAACATGCACTCATATTGTGTGTACTCATAAACACATGAGATTTGCATGTCTAGATAAACCTTAGAGTATAAAGTATAAATTAAGATAAACTTGGGTTGTCTGGAAGAAATGGCTAAATAGCCTTATGTCCGCCCATTGTACTTCACAGTCTGTAAATGATATTTGCAGTTGTGATGTACAATAAAGTATAAATAAATAAATAAACAATTGATTTTTTTTCTGATTTTTTTTTCTTTTAGTTCGTTAATATCTATATAATTTATTAGTAATATTGTCCTACAAATTGCGTGGTACGTTATCCCGGTCCTACGCTCACTGTTGCTCTACCTCCTGCTAACTCTATTATCCGCCTATATATATATTAACTCTATGACGCGGGACGCCGCGTTGGCGCAGCGGTCACAGCACTGGATTGCGATCGGCTGTTGCACGGGCGGTTGCGGGTTCGATTCCCGCACACGACAACATTTGTATTGGCCATACAGATGTTTGCCGTGGTCTGGGTGTTTGTGCAGTCCTTGTGGGTCTCCCCACCGTGCCTCGGAGAGCACGTTAAGCCGTCGGTCCCGGTTGTTATCATATACACCTGATAGCGATCGTTACTCATAGTAGGGAATATATCCGCCAACCCGCATTGGAGCAGCGTGGTGGATTCAGCTCCGATCCTTCCCCTACATGGGGAAGAGGCCTATGCCCAACAGTGGGATATTACAGGCTGAATCGTGATCGTGAACTCTATTATCTAGCACAATCGAGAGTTTTCGTAGAGGAATTTTTTGTTCGTCTCGTCAAAATAAAGCTACTCCCGGAAAATTAGCTTGTTACTATTCAGGTGAAAAAAATGTACTAGGGATCCCTACCTATATCAGATTTAAATTAAAAAAAAAAACACAATTATACTTTCTTTTTTTATTTCATCAAAAAAGTTTGTGTATATATTTCATTTCATTTTATAATATTTTATCTTTGCTTCAAATACGAGTATATAGGTTGTAAGAGGCGTTTGTTTAAATATTTTTATGTTTTGATGATAACTTTTTTATCACGATTGTTTCAATAAATAATTATAACAATGTTAACCTACTCTAACGCATGAAATATCGTTTTGAACTCATTAATATCCACAGCTTCGTCCTAATTCACAATTTTATAGATTTAAATACTTTTTATGCGGTAACTCCGAATAGAATTTTCAAGTAAAATGTGCAATTAATATTGTATAAAATTAATGTCATACGTTATAGACGCTGCGTTGGCGCAGCGGTCACAGTACTGGTTGTGGTTGTGGCTGTTGCGCGGGCGGTTGCGGGTTCGATCCCCGCACACGAGTTGTTGTGTGCAAATGTTGATTTGTATTGGCCATACAGATGTTTGCCGTGGTCTGGGTGTTTGTGTAGTCCTTGTGGGTCTCCCCACCGTGCCTCGGAGAGCACGTTAAGCCGTCGGTCCCAGTTGTTATCATGTAGCCTAGGTACACCTGATGGCGATCGTTATACCTCGCGCCATGTAAAAAGAACGCTGAAAGAAACTGTTTGCGTATATCTAATCTCGCACACTGAAGTACTAGGCCTATTGTTTTATTTTTGAATTAACCTTTCGCTCGCGGCTTCGTATAATGGTTATTGGTAGGTACATTAAAATATAGATAGACCTCATACCACCTTAAAGACCGATAAATCGCCTTTGCGCAGCTTGAAGGCCAGCGTTCTTTTTACGTGGCGCGAACTATACCTACTCATAGTAGGGAATAATATATCCGTCTACCCGCATTGGAGCAGCGTGGTGGATTAAGCTCTGATCCTTCTCCTACATGGGGAAAGAGGCCTATGCCCAACAGTGAGATATTACAGGCTGAAGCGTTATAGATGCAGATTAATTATATTCTTAGAAAAGATAAAGTATATAGTGATAAGTACATAGTGGTTACATACAATGTTTCCATTGTTGAAGCGAGTATCATCATCATCGTATCAACAAACGCTACATTGGTAACTGACCCCGGTCGATATCAAGGATGACACATTGCACGATAATAACACACAGGCTCACACACAAATACACTGCACACACACACACGCATACTTATTGCATAAAAAATAAAATAATGAAAAAGTTAAAATTCCTATTCAGTATTCTACAGTGTTCGGGATGACAAAACTATGTAAATACAAAAATCTGTCAAAATTTCGGAAAAAGAAAAAAGAAAAATACACAATAATTTTAAAAATACATAGGTACCTATATTATATACTTAATACTCTTTTCAAAAAGACCTCGTTTTTATGTCGATTAAAAAGTAGCTCATTGGTGTTATTTTGTTTTTAAGTATATCAATTACCTATCAATTAACATAGTAAGTTGATAGAAAACTATAAAAAATATATTAATTACTAGCCAACCCGTGCCCACTTCGTTGGGCGTTATAATCCATTTCACATAAGAAAAATTGATATGTTCCAATACACTCTCACTATTTTCAGCAAATCAGATAAATATAAATGTTTTAAAATCACCAATTAATTTCTAAGGCAAATAATAATGATTGATTAGATTGAATTGTTGACACGGCACGTCAGAGGGCGCAGGTTCAAATCCTGCTGATTTAAAATCTTTATATATTTTTATCTTTTTCCTTTTATCTTGTCACTCCTGAATAGTGTAGCTTTCTGTTAGCGAAAGAATTTTCATGATCGGATCAGTATTTGCGAAGATTACCCCGTATAAACAAACAAAGTTATAAACTTTACCTCTTTATAATATTAGTATAGATAATACTTAGTTAAAAAAAAACTAAAAAAACACGCTTTTATAAATAAACCAAATTAAAAAGTAGAGAATCTGAACGTTAGAAAAGTCCAAAGGATAGCGAGAAAAGCCTTGATTATTGTGCCAAGCCGTTGGGATAATTAATAATTTTATCAAATTAGTGTGTTGTCACATCGGTCCTCGATAAGTCTAAATTCTAAAAAGTTTAAATGAAATCTGAACGTTAGAAGTGGGTCAAAATGAAGTCCAAAGGAGTTGGTTACAAACTTACAAACATACCTATTAACAAACATACAGGTGAAGCTAATAAAAAGCGTGTAAAAATGTAATGGATCGCTCTCTACCTACATGGAAAATACATATGAGAAAATATTATTGGGACCTTTATCAACGCAAATAGCACCCAAAAGAATGACTGTTAGAATTTTTGTCTGTTTGTCTGTGCGTTTGTGCGCTAATCTCAGAAAAGTCTTATCCGATTTAGATTGGTTTTTACTAATATACATATTATGGTAAACTTCACTTAACTATTTAATTTTTGACGTGACAACGTCTAATAAATCGATGAACGCCGGCTGGTTGCACGAAAAAGGATGACTCATTGTTGCGTTACGCTCAGTGTCCCGTTACGCTCATTGTACGCTTGCGCCGCATCTATCTCTCTTCCACTCGATTAGCCTATGCGTCCAATGATATGTTCTGTTATGACGTTGTCACGTTGAAAACTATCGTCCGAAAACCAACTTTACAGACAATCAATTTTTTTTTTAAATAGGAACAATAATCTATACATATAATAAAATGGTAGAAAAGTCAAAACTGTACATTGAATATTTTTTTAAAAGAATACTTGGGGTGTGATCTACAATCGATACCGAAGCCAAAAATATAGTTTTTAGAATTTTTGTCTGTTTGTCTGTTTATCTGTTTGTCTGTTTGTCTGTATGTATGTCCGGGATAAACTCAGAAAGTACTGCATGGATTTACTTCAAATTTGGCACGAATATTGTTAAGAAGTCGGGTCAGAACATAGGCTATATATTATCACGCTATCACCTACGGGAAATGAGCAGTGAACCTTTATTTCTTCAAATGTATATCCGGGATAAACTCAAAAAGTACTACATGGATTTACTTCAAATTTGGCACGAATATTATTAAGAAGTCGGGTCAGAATATAGGCTACATATTATCACGCTATCACCTACGGGGAACGAGCAGTGAACGCACGCAGACGACGTCGCGGGCAGCAGCTAGTTAACAATATACATTTATAAGTTTTAAAATATTTTTTAACCATTATATTTTCCCGACTTTTGGTTTTTTTGAACATTGTACAAAACTATTGGGCCTATTGTTATGTACTGGTATGTACATATACATATGTTTATAATTTATCTTTTAGCTTTGCTATTGTTAACAAGTCTATTGTTTTTACTCAATTGTAACTCGCCCATAACTCAGCCTCCATTGTCACATTAAAGTAAAGAACCCATTGAACTAGCTACTAAATAACTTTACGCACATGTTAATCTATTCAACTTATTGTCTTATTAGTTTGTTATTGTGATCAATGTAACCATTGTACTTGCATATCACAGCTTGAAGTGTCGACTCGTTATTGTCTTTTCAATTTGTCACACACGCTTAAATTTATAGATCTTAAACAATACTCCAACGAACGTTCCCATGGTCAATTGTTTTGTCATTACCTCATAAATCGTAACCGTTCTGCGAACGGACCGAATGCAAGCGAACCGAGAAAGTGGGAGTCGTGTAACTCAATAATAAATACCGAACACCCATCGGTAAGCGTCAGACTAGATTCAGTATCCATCCGATACAGACTGAACATATCAGTCTTTAATATCAAAACGCCTCTGTAACCTATAGTGTAACGCTCTCTTCAATGTTAATTGTAACGTGAACATATTTGAATAAACAGTAAATTCAAACAACGTTACTTTCATTATCCTGACAAGAAGTCCATCAAGAGAAATCAATATACCAAGCATACGCCGGTATATAACAAAATTTTGGTGTCAGAAGTGGGATTCCACTCGACACTTCTCAAGAAAGAAACAGAAGGTAGTCTCCAGGCTTTTAGTCAAGGAAGAATCCCAAGCTCTGGTGGCACATCCCTTGCGACGGTTTTGGCCTAAGAAAAGCGACAACGCAAGACAGGCGACGACGGCAAAGGAAGCTCTATTCGCGACGGTTTTGGCCTAAAGAAAAGCGATAACGCAAGACAGGCGACGACGGCGACGAGCATCAGGTTCAACACGACGGTTTTGGTCTGATCGACGTACGACGGTGTTTTTCCTGAAAAGAAGAGGAGCAGCTACAGGCGACACTACACAAAGGCTACAGAGAGCAACTCAACCATCCCTCAGCAGAGCAGCTTCAGGCGTGGCCCCGATGAAACTATCGACTACGACCATGATACTACTGTAAGTTCTATAAATTCACTGTTTCACTATTTCATCTGCCAATCTGCTAGTCTCATTATCATTATTATTATATATTATTATTTTTTTCTCGATAAATACCTAACGAACGAAAGCTTAAATTAAAATGGCGCTATCTAGTTCATCAAATAATGATCCGATAGTAAATGAATGCGCTAATCCTTCGCATAGCGTAGCGGGAAATTATCAACCACAAGTACGAGTTTCAATCGATACCTTATTAAGATTTATAGATTCTTATGACGGAAATAGAGACGATTTAAGTGCATGGCTCACAAATTGCGATCGTGCTTTTCAAATAGCTTCACAAGACCAAGAACAAATTTTATTCGCGTTTATACAAAACAAATTAACAGATAGAGCTCAATCCGTGTGCTCTAATACAACTTTTGACAACTGGGAAGACCTAAAGGAGTTCCTTAAAAGTAGGTTCGGTAATAGAAAACACGAAACCCATCTTTTATTTGAGTTACAAAATTGCAAACAATTATATAGTGAAACAATCTCACAATACATCTCCAGAATAGAATCATGTTTAAAGAGGTTATTAATGTCAATAAAACAATCTTGTAACGATCCCAAACTGTTACCGGGAGAAATAGAAAACACTAATAGATTAGCACTACATACATTTTTAATCGGTGTTAACCCACAAATTTCATTAATGCTCCGCTCTAGAGGTCCTAACAATCTTAATGAAGCATTCAATATAGCATTAGAGGAAGAGAAATTCCATTTATTACAAAATTCAAAAAATAAAATATGCATGAAATGTCATAAACCAGGACATATAGCAGCGCACTGCCGTACTTATAATCCTAATAACAATAATTACCATAGAAACAACTATAATCGAAATAATTTTAATAGAAATCATAATTACAATTTTAACAGAGAATCGCGTAATAAACCCTTATTTCATTTTAAAGAAACTAGCTTTTGTAAATGTTGTAAAGGAGAAGAAAACAGGTACAGTTTCGGTCCTCATAGTCAACTTAATTATCCGCATTATAATAACAGAATTAATTATAATAACCATGATCGAGTTCGCAATCATTTTAAAGAATTTCCGAGTCCAGTAAGGCGTCCTAACATAGAACAGCAACGTACCGTTCAACGAAATCCATATCGAGATCGCAGAGCACCCTATCATACGCGTGACTTTACTCGAAATATAAGAAATACAAATAATACAAGTAATATTAATTCTTTAAACTCGAACCAGCTCGTGGATGGTGCCGATCCCATGAGCATGGAAAGTCTTATCCAGGCACTACCCCAGTAGAACATAAAACAATTATATTTACCACCGCAAACATAAATATGATAAATATAAATTTACCAATAGTAGAAACGCAGCAAAAACAATCGTTAAATTTTCTTATTGACACAGGAGCCAGTATATCCATTATAAAAATTGAAAACCTCTATCGTAAATTATTAATACAAAGAGACAAAAAATTAACCATTTACGGAATTACGGAATCAAAGGTCCCATGTACGACCTTAGGATATGCGACCTTACATTTAAATTTAAATAAAATAAAAATTCAGCATAACTTTCACGTAGTTAAAGGAGATCAAATACCTACTTTAAAGTTTGATGGTATATTAGGAAACGATATATTAACTAAATTAAATGCTAAAATAGATTACGAAAATAAAACTCTTTCTTTCCTAGAATTTCAAATTCCTTTAAATTTATATAAAGATACCGATATGAATAATACTCTATATACATTGAACGCGCGAACGGAAACGTTGATAAAGGCTAATGTTTTAAACCCCGGAATAAAAGAGGGTTATGTGGAAAATAAAAGAATCATAGACGGAGTATATTTATCTAGTTGCGTCACTAAAGTTGATGAAAATAACCAGGCTTTCGTATCGATTTTAAATTGTTTAGATAAAAAGGTTGATATTAAAGAAATAAAAATAAAATTAGAATCGTTAAGTTATATAGGCGATGAAAGTTCCGCCAAGTGTTTTAATTATATAAGCGATGAAAATACCGCGAATTGTTTTAATTATATAGGCGACGATAATTCCGCCAGTAGTTCTAAGTATATAGGCGATGAAAGTTCCGCCAAGTGTTTTAAGTATATAAGCAATGAAAATACCGCGAAATGTTTTAATTATATACGCGATGAAAATACCGCGAATTGTTTTAATTGTACAGGCGATGTTAATGCCGCCAATTGCTTAAGTATTATGGGAGATAATAATAATCTCGCCACTTTGTTTAATGATAATTATTCTAAGCTAACATGTAATAATAATTATAATATTAATGAAAACAATAAACTCTCACGATATCAAAGGATATGTAATGAACTTAGAACTGATCATTTAAATTATGAAGGAAAACAATCGTTATATAAAATTTGCAATAAATATAGTGAAATTTTCTATTTAGAAGGTGACGAACTGACATGTACCAATTCAATTGTTCACGAGATAAATACTGGACAACAACAGAACCCAATTAACTCAAAAAGTTATCGATATCCGGAAGTTCATAAAGAGGAAGTAAAAACTCAAATAAATAAAATGTTAAAACAAGGTATTATACGTCCCTCCACTAGCCCGTGGTCATCACCATTATGGGTAGTACCTAAAAAGAAAGACGCTTCAGGAAAAATTAAATGGCGCGTAGTAATCGATTATAGAAAATTAAATAATGTAACCATAGGTGATGCTTATCCATTACCTAATATCAGCGAAATATTAGATCAATTAGGAAACTCAACTTATTTTACCACATTAGACTTAGC
Source organism: Melitaea athalia (assembly GCA_905220545.2). NCBI lineage: Eukaryota > Metazoa > Arthropoda > Insecta > Lepidoptera > Nymphalidae > Melitaea > Melitaea athalia. The sequence goes on from HG992178.1 coordinate 23,321,134, forward strand.
TAGCGGATTTCACCAAATAAAAATGCATCCTAAAGATATACATAAGACAGCTTTTTCTACACCTACCGGTTTATATGAATATACTCGAATGCCATTCGGTTTAAAGAATGCACCAGCAACATTTCAGAGATTAATGAATAATGTGCTTAGTGGATTACAAGGATTATATTGTTTTGTCTATTTAGATGACATAGTTATATATGCAAATTCAATAAGAGACCATGAAATAAAATTAGAATCAATATTTAAAAAATTACAACAGCATAAGCTTAAACTCCAACCCGATAAATGCGAATTTATGCGACATGAAGTAGCTTATCTTGGACATGTAATATCTAATAAAGGTGTCTTACCAGACCCAGAGAAAACTAAAGTAATAACCAACTTTCCAGCCCCTAAAAACCCGAAAGAAATAAAATCATTTTTAGGATTAATAGGATATTATAGGAAATTTATAGAAAACTTTTCAAAGCTTACAAAACCTTTAACTAAATTATTAAAGAAAGATACACCATTTACTTGGACCGAGGAACAACAAGAGTCATTCGATACGATGCGTAACATATTAATATCACCGAAAATATTACAATACCCAGATTTCACTAAAGAGTTTATACTCACCACTGATGCTAGTAACTTTGCTATTGGAGCAGTATTAAGTCAAGGAAACATAGGGAAAGACTTACCGATAGCATACGCCTCTAGAACATTAAATCACGCTGAAAGTAACTATAATACAACTGAAAAAGAACTTCTAGCCATTAAATGGGCAATTCAACATTTTAGACCATATTTATACGGTAGACATTTCAAAATTGTAACTGATCATAGACCTTTAACTTGGCTTTTTAACGTAAAAGACCCAGGTAGTAAACTTGTTAGATGGCGTCTACAATTAGAAGAGTTTGATTATGAAATTATCCATAAACCCGGAAGAGTAAACTCAAACGCAGATTGTTTATCGCGTATTCAAATAAATACCGTTAATAGTACTTTACAAAATTTAGAAACATATACAGACTTCCAGAATTTTTTCTTACAGAATAATGAATTTACAATAAAAGACTTTCTTGAAATAAATGAACGACTTCTCGATAATAAACATAGACATATTGCCTACTTTACAAACATAAACCTTGATGAGGAAGACCCTTATGTAATTGAAACTTTTTCCCGAGGAAATGATATTGATATTTTACTTTCAGAACCTAGAGAAATATATAAAATTTATAAAACCTCATCCGACAAACAAGTCATATATCATTGTATTGCTAAATATAATCATTACGATACTTTAACCCCGAAAGACTTATTCTATACTTTACGAAATCTACGCGAAGAACTCATTAAAGATCAAATTAAACTCATATACTTACCGAACTTCAAAGGTTCTTATAGTTCTCTTCACCCAGATAAAGTAAAACAAATTATCTTTTATATATTTAGAAATTTAGACATTTCCATTAGAATGTGTCATAATAAAATAATAAACCCGAATGCCGACGAAATACCTATCATATTGAAGGAAAATCATAATAGTACATCATCCGGTCATAACGGAATAATTAAAATGTATTCACGAATAAAAACCCAATACAATTGGCCTAATATGAAATCAGATATAATTAATTATGTAAGAAATTGTAAGCAATGTCAAATAAATAAAACTGTGAGGAAAAAGATTAAAGCACCGATGATTATAACAACGACTTCGACATACGCGTTCGAACGAGTAGCTTTGGATATTGTAGGTCCATTACCTGAAACCTCTAAAGGAAATAAATATATATTAACATTACAAGACGATTTAACAAAGTTCTCGCAATCTTTTAGTATGCCTTCACACGATGCAGAAACAGTAGCCGGAAAACTAATATTGTTTATGACTTATTTCGGTATACCTAAGACAATATTGACTGATCAAGGTACAGAATTTATGTCGAATTTATTAAAAGATATTGCAAATATATTTAAGATCAAAAAATTAACTTCAACAGCCTATCACCCCCAAACGAATGGAGCCTTAGAAAGAAGCCACTCCACATTGAAAGATTATTTAAAACAATACGTTTCAAGCGATAAAAACGATTGGGATGACTATGTTCCCCTAGCAATGTTTGCTTATAATACAAGTATACACAGTAGCAGTAAATTTACCCCACATGAATTAGTTTTTGGACAAAAACCTAACTTACCTAGCTCAATAGAAAATGTTAATGAACCTAATTATAATGATTACATACAGAATCTTAAGTACAATTTGAATAAAACTTTGAAAATAGCGAGAGATAATTTAATAGTTAGTAAGGAAAAATCTAAGGTTAGATATGACGAAAAACATAACGTTCATAAATATAAAATTAATGACGAAGTATATTTAAATTATAAAAGCCCTAATAAGCTCATACCAAATTGGAAAGGCCCTTACACTATAACTGCAATTAAACCTAACGCGAATGTTATAATAAAAACCGAAAAAGGAAAACATGTCAGAGTTCACGTGAATCGTATTAAATTAGCTAATAAGAATAACACCGAAAAAGTAAAACGGTAATAAAAAGAAAACCCACAATTAAAAGGATTATTAAACCTCCTGTAGGTTATTCATTGCGATCGCGACGACATTGAAGAATACACAACGTTAATAATGCTATGTTTTATAACGATGCAATCGATAAATAATAATAATGGAATAAATAAAATAAAATAAAGTTTTAACAGACGATAAAGAGATATATAGTTAATGAAAAACCAGATTCGACTCACACAATCAGCAATACAAAACTTTAATTCTACGATTCAGAAATTAAATGAAAATGAAAAATTAATATTAAAAAACTTTAAGATCATTGATACATTTATAAATAATACTGATGCAAGTTTAACACTTATAAATTTAAAATCAACGGTTAGTACTCATTTCATTACATTAAGTTCATTAAGTGAAGAAATTTATGAAAACATCGAAATGTTATTAAATTCAATTTTATTTGCCAAACAAAATGTTTTACACCCATATATAATAACTCCAAGACAAGTATATACTGAATAATGAATAATCAGCATTACCTGAAACAAAACATTGGAATCATTAAATGATAAGTTAACAAATAATCTTAATAAAACCTTTGAGTTTCTACCTCAAAGCCATATATCATGGATAGTCTATTGTTTATGTATAAGTATATTACTATATTTAATATTTAAGTTTTGTAAAATAACGCAATTATATAAAACACTTACTTGTAATAACCACGACCCCGATAATTGTAGATGTTGCGTACAAATATTTAACCAGTGTAATCGAAGAAATAATAAGGCAGAAGCCTCAGTTAGAATGGCAGTAAGTAGTACTCTGGATGAAATAACTGAAACAGATGATGAGGATAGCATAGTAAGACAACCACTTAGAATAACTAGATCCCCAAGCGTAGAGTCTCATTCTAGATTTAAGTATACTTATAATTTAAATAATTAAGCACTTGTGTTAAATTTAAGGTAGACATGTATTTTATTTTAAAGGAAAATATTAAATAAAATGTCGTATTAAACAAAAGAAGAAAAGATTTTTATGTTAACCAATAAATAAATAAAAAAAAAATCATGAAATTGTTGTTAAAACATTGTAATGAAACAAAATAAAGAAAATTGTTATGTTAACTAATAAATAACGAATTATGAAATTTATTGTTACTAATGTGTTTAAGAATAAGAAATAATTGTAAGCCAACATTTAATCGAATTTGTGTAATCTTGTTAGAAATTAGAATAAGGAATACTTACTGTAAGACACACTGTTTATGAGAACATTAAGTTCAGAGACAAGAACTATGTCATAACAAATTGTGTAAGTTTAATTAGTTGTTATTTTATATTAATGAGAGCGTAACTTTCAATATTTCAGTTTATGTAAACAAACTTTTGTAAACAACTTGTAAACCCCGTTGTTCACTTTAAGTGGGGAGGTGTTATGTACTGGTATGTACATATACATATGTTTATAATTTATCTTTTAGCTTTGCTATTGTTAACAAGTCTATTGTTTTTACTCAATTGTAACTCGCCCATAACTCAGCCTCCATTGTCACATTAAAGTAAAGAACCCATTGAACTAGCTACTAAATAACTTTACGCACATGTTAATCTATTCAACTTATTGTCTTATTAGTTTGTTATTGTGATCAATGTAACCATTGTACTTGCATATCACAGCTTGAAGTGTCGACTCGTTATTGTCTTTTCAATTTGTCACACACGCTTAAATTTATAGATCTTAAACAATACTCCAACGAACGTTCCCATGGTCAATTGTTTTGTCATTACCTCATAAATCGTAACCGTTCTGCGAACGGACCGAATGCAAGCGAACCGAGAAAGTGGGAGTCGTGTAACTCAATAATAAATACCGAACACCCATCGGTAAGCGTCAGACTAGATTCAGTATCCATCCGATACAGACTGAACATATCAGTCTTTAATATCAAAACGCCTCTGTAACCTATAGTGTAACGCTCTCTTCAATGTTAATTGTAACGTGAACATATTTGAATAAACAGTAAATTCAAACAACGTTACTTTCATTATCCTGACAAGAAGTCCATCAAGAGAAATCAATATACCAAGCATACGCCGGTATATAACACTATAGACGCCGTTTTGTGCTTAAATTAAAGGTAATGAAATTTACTACAACCTCTTTTGATTCGACGTTCGTCGTAGGATGAGTATTTCCCACCGAAATTTGGGTCCAAAGTTGGTCAAAACTGTAAACTTCACTTTTTTGGAAAAAACGATCAACTTTTGAAGAGCTGTATCTCGGCTTCTATTTGACCTACAGAGCTGGTTTGGGGCTCAAATTGTAGCTAATTTAAACTACTTTAAAAATGTATCCTACATGTATTCTCTAAAAATGCATACTTTGGAAGATATGGTGAAAAAACCGAAACAAGTGCCAAAATTTCGTGGTTTTTCGAGTGCCCCAAAGTTAGCACAGGTCTTTCGAAGTTGCAAATTAAACTGGATTTACACTACTGGTACTGATCCTAACAACATATGAAAAAAGCAGAACTAGCAGACCATTTGCGATTTTAATGTACAATTTGACTGGCCGTAAAGGTCGTTTCTAGTTCATAATATCTTCTGCTATTATAATAATTATATGATATACTAGATTTGTTTATATGTATGATTAGAATGAGGTAATAAAGTTCGTTATACGAGTATATAATGTCTATACACTACACTATGATTTAAATAAGTCCACATGAGAAAACAACAGTTTATTTTACACCACACAGAACTACAGAAGTATGATTAAATAGACAGAATAAGCAACATCGATAGTGAAGAAAGAAACGTATTAATAAATTAGCTAAAAAAATGAAATAGTAACGCGGATACAAATATAATGAGCACAGTAATATGATAAACTTTAGCGTTCGCGAATTATAAATAGGTTAAAGAAAGCAAATGATTGTGAATGTGAATGATTCCCACATACCTAATATGTAGGTACCTACATAATATATTTAGCTTAATGTTAAACATTCCTGACTGTGGTCAGGTCAGTATCATGAATATAAAATAGTGAAATAATAGCTGTTGTAATATCGACATAAAATATTTATTTATTTATACTTTATTGTACACCAGAAAAATATTAAAAACAAATAATAAGGATAATTACAGACAGTGAAGTACAATGGGCGGACTTATGGCTACTTAGCCATTTCTTTCAGACAACCCAAACATAAGATTAATAAGAAGGAAAATGAACTCCCATCTGTAGATTTTAACTAAATATTTTTTCTCCATTAGAAATAAAAAGTAAATAATTGTGTTTGCTAGCAAACGAAAAAAACCGACTTCAATTACATCGACAAGTAATACAACGTAGGTAGACGAAAAAGTATAGTCAACAAAAAAATGCATGATTAGATATAACTCTAAAAGTACTTGTCAGATCTCAATTAAATTTAAATGGGAACACAGGACACGCAACACCTTTCAATTAAAACAAAATTGATCGAAATCGGTCCACCCAGTCAAAAGTTCTGAGCTGACATACATTTAAAAAAATCGAATTGAGAACCTTCTCCTTTTTTGGAAGTCGGTTAAAAATACAGTCTAATTAAGTAATTCCTTCTTTTTTGATATCGGCCAAAAAAGGGGTGCTTTAAGTTTTTCTTTTGTTTAGAAAGGGCTTAAAGTAATGGATTCATTTTTACGATTTTCAGGGTCAGATTGAAGCATTTGCGGAGCACACAGGTTTCATGTGGGAAATAGCGCCAGAGTTCAAAGCTAAGCTAGTCTTTGCGGAACATAGGTGAGTGAAACAATCACTTATTTTAATTACGTGTCTACCTAACCTAATTGCTGGCCGCCCTAGGACCGGGCCTACCTGGCCTCAAGGTAAATCCGCCACTGATTACAGCTCAATAATTTTCCACTCAATTGGTGTTGTGTACCTGTGGTGTGGTGAGTAAACCGGCCAGAGCTGCTGGGGAGGGTGGAGGGTTGGGCCAGCAACGTGGTTGCGATGGCTATGTTGTTGCACGCATCTATAGGCTACGGTAACCATGTTAAGATGAGCTGTAAGCTTATTCGCCGACTTAGTCGTATAAAAAAAACAGACAAATATTTTCCAACTGAAGTTTAATATCAGTATGTATATTTCCACCAGATACTACGGCCAGTCGATGCCCTTCGGGAACAAATCCCTAGAGAATGACAACATAGGCTACTTGACGGCTGCCCAGGCGCTGGCCGACTACGCAGAGCTCATCGACTACCTGCAGGGCAACAAGATAGAGCCAAGATACCCCGTTATAGCTTTCGGAGGTATGCTCAAGAAATACCTCTTTTTTTAGGGTTCCGTACCCAAAGGGTAAAAACGGGACCCTATTACTAAGACTTCGCTGTCCGTCCGTCTGTCACCAGGTTGTATATCAAGAACGGCTATAGCTAGAGAGTTGAAATTTTCACAAATTATGTATTTCTGTTGCCGCTATAACAACAAATACTAAAAACAAAATAAAATAAATATTTAAGGGGGGCTCCCATACAACAAACGTGATTTTCTTGCCTTTTTTTGCTCGATATTAATAATGGCAACAGTTAAGCACTTGAAATATTCACAAAATACTCAGTTGTATTTTTACTTTAATAATAAATAATAAAATTAAAATAAAATTAATATTTAAGGGGGGCTCCCATACAAACAACGTCATGTTTGCCTATTTTTGCTCTCATATAATAAAAGTGATTTTTAGCCGCTTTTTGCTCGTTATTACAATCAATGTACCTAGTCAATGGTACGGAACCCTTCGTGCGCGAGTCCAACTCGCACTTGGCCGATTTTTCATGTTTATATCTGCTTTTATTCTATTCCCTTATTTGCTGTTTGATTTTTATTACGACATATTTTACTTTTCTACGTGGAAAATGAGGACTATAGCCAGCAGTCGGATGTTAGGTACAGACCGAATCTAATAAAATTACAGGATGAATACATATTTTATATATTATATACTAGCTGTGCCCGCGACATCATCCGCGTGGAATTTAACAAAAAATGTATGGTTCAGTTTGCAGAGTTAAATACATTTCTAAAATGAAAGTAGCCAAAGTTACTCCTTATTACATCAGCTATCTGCCAGTGAAAGTCCCGTCAAAATCGGTCCAGCTGTTTCAATGATTAACTGGAACAAACAGACAGACAGATAGACAAAAATTGTAAAAAAATGTTATATTTGTGTATTCACCGTGTATACACCCATATGCATTTAGTAAAAAGTGGTTATTTTAATATTACAAACAGACACTCCAATTTTATTTATTAGTATAGATAAATCACAAATCAGTCAGCATCTAAGTTATAAGTCCTTCCAGGTTCCTACGGAGGGATGTTAGCAGCGTACATAAGGATAAAGTACCCGCATTTAGTGAACGGAGCCATCGCGGCGTCCGCGCCCATTCACATGTACCCCGGCATGGTGCCTTGCGAGGTGTTCGACAGAATTGTCACCTCCAGTTTTAACATCGCAAATAAGAAATGTGTCACCAACATCAGAAATTCGTGGAGCACTTTGAGGTACATTCTTTACTTCGTTTATAGTCGGACATTACTACATACATACAGACATACATACACTGTCAAACTGTACATTGTTTTTGTTACATCTCTACATCTCTACATAATCTCTATATTTATATTATAAAAATGAATCGCTGAATCTGTTGCTAAGCGCAAATCTCGAGAGCAACTGAACCGATTTCGCTATTTCTTTTTTAATAATATTCCTTGAAGTACAAGGATGGTTCTTACGCAGAGAAAAATTTAAGAATTTGCCTGAAAAAGTCTAAAAACAACACTTTTCTATATTCCCATACAAAAGATTCCTAATAATACTTAAAAGTCAATTTGAACTTTAATACCATACCATAAAGTTTAAGTGTTAGTGGAGGGGTTCCGGGAAGGATAAGTATTTGAAAAAAAATTAAAGAATCAACTGTTAGGCGGTACGGAGTTCGCCGGGTCAGCTAGTATTTAACATAAATTGTACTTTTTTCTGTAAATAAATAGTTTAATTAAAATAAATTAATTATAATTCACGCTCATACGAAAGCATTACACTTGATAAAGACGTGAACTAAATTATTTATAGAACATTCGTGAAAGCACAAAACAACAGCGATTGGTTACATAGCAACTGGAATCTTTGCCAGCCTCTCAAGAACTCCTCAGACGTCCAGGATCTCGTAGACTACCTTCAGGAGATGTACGAAAACCTGGCGATGGTCAACTATCCGTTCGAAAGCAACTTCCTTATGCCACTACCAGCTCAACCCGTCAGGGTCGTCTGCCAATATTTGAATGAGACGCTAAAAGATCAGAAGTTATTGGAGGTGAGACTGACAAAAAATATAACTGTTGAGTTTTGAGATGTTGTTGGAAACTGAATCATTTTTAACAGACTTTTACCTCATAACTTTTTACAGGTGTACCGATTTAGATGATTTTAATCGAAAGCTGATGCTTGTCTAAGACCCCATTTAAATTTGATTGAGATTTGATGACTACTTTTTGAGTAATATTTGATAACGTGTATTTACTTTTTATTCGTCTACCTACGTTGTCAATGTAGTTGAAATCGTTTTTTTTTTTGTTTTCGTTTGCGAGCAAAAACTTTATTTTTTATTTTTTATAACAAACATCTATTCTTTGTTTCAGGGTATAGGAAAAGTTTTAAAGATATACGCTAATTATACCGGTAAAGTAAGTTGTGTGGATTACAAGGGTGGAAACAATTATGCTAATCTCGATGCTAGCGGCTGGGAATATCAGGTGAAATAACTAATCTACTAATTATATTACTAATTATAATTATATGATCACGATCGCGATCACGATTCAGCCTGTAATATCCCACTGTTGGGCATAGGCCTCTTCCCCATATAGGAGAAGGATCGGAGCTCAATCCACCACGCTGCTCCAATGCGGGTTGGCGGATATATTCCCTACTATGAGTAACGATCGCTATCAGGTGTATATGATAACAACCGGGACCGACGACTTAACGTGCTCTCCGAAGTACGGTGGGGAGACCCACAAGGACTGCACAAACACCCAGACCACGGCAAACATCTGTATGGCCAATACAAATGTTGTCGTGTGCGGGGATCGAACCCGCAACCGCCCGCGCAACAGCCAATCGCAATCCAGTGCTGTGACCGCTGCGCCAACGCGGCGTCTGTAATATATATAATTATATGAAAATGTATAAATTATTAGGCATCGCACGTAAATAATACTGCCCTCCAGTTGATGTATTCCTGTGGTGTGTAAGGTGGCCAGAGCTCCTGGGGTCCTGGGGAGTGTAATGGCGTCCACAGGTTACGCTATCCGCTTACCATCGGTGGCAGGGCACAGCAGGAAATATCCTGCTCAAACACTATAACAGCAGCCCGACTGGGGAAGTATCTCGACCTTAAAGAAGATCACAGCGAAATAATGCTGCTTTCAAGCAGTGTTATATTCCTGTGGTGAGTAGATAAGGTGACCAGAGCTCCTAGGGGGGATTAGGGGTAAGGTCAGTGACGCGCTTGCGATGTTTGTAGTGTTGCAGACGTCTATAGGCTACGGTAATTGCTTACCAACATACCTAGTTGTATATTTAAAAAAAAATACAATAAAATGGATCGTACGCTTTTTGCCACCAGTAGTTTAAAAAATAAAAACCTTTTTTTTAAAGGCTTGCACAGAAATGGTGTTACCAATATGTTCCACCGGTGTTAACGACATGTTCGAGCCGAATCCGTGGAACTTCACCAAGTTCGCTGAGGGCTGCTATAAGAAGTACAACGTGTACCCGCGGTCGCAAGGTGCTAGGGTGGAGTACGGCGGGGCCCGGCTCCAGGCCGCATCCAATATTGTCTTCAGTAATGGACTGTTGGACCCTTGGGCTGGAGGTACTACTTCTAATAAAAATCTTTTAAATCTTTCTTATTATTTTTTTATTTACAGACTAGCTGACCCCGCAAACATTGTTTTGCCATATATAATATTAACTCCCGCAACCCCCTCTTGTGGGTGTCTTGTGGTTCTTAGCTGACCCCTACTCGGCGAAAGGAATATTCCTACCAAATTGCAAGTCTTTACGCCTTATGGTTCTAGAGATATCGTGATGATGGGTGAAAATCTCTTTTATAAATAGATAAAAAAAATTAAAAAAAACCAATGACCAATATTAATACAATTTGTAACCTTTTTTATAATATGCATTGTCTATTGTCTATATTTTTGTCTCTCACACTTTTGTCTGTCACTCAGGTGGAATCCTCAACAGCATCAGCGACACAGTGCCCGCAGTCGTCATCATCGATGCCGCTCATCATCTCGACCTCATGCCGTCCAGCTCCTACGACCCCGCCACCGTGAAGATGGCGAGGACCATACACAAGCAAAATATCGAGAAGTGGATCAGACAGCACCGCGAAGAACGTTCTAAACACTAATTTTTGAGGCTTATATTACAAAGAGTAATCCAATTTTATACTGTTAATTGTAACTTTTTTATTATGTAAGAAAAAATATATTTTTTAAAATTATTTTGTGTATATTGATTCATAGTGTAAAAATTTTCATCATCATTACCATGAGAATTCAGTTCATTCTTTCGTTATTTAAAGTGTAAATTTTTTAAAACGCTGAAATGTGCATGTTTTTGTTTCTTAACAATAACTTTCTTAATAAGCTCTAAATTAAATACAAAATCCTATGGTTATAGTAATCATACGGCATTTTTTGCCTGAGGAAGAAAAATTTAAGCAATTTAAAAAATTAAAGAACGAAACATTTATTTGGGACATTACACAAATCACAGACATTTTTACATATCTTATTATTATACTATTAAACGAGCAATTCTTGTATATATATATATATATTCTGAATCTCGGAATCGGCTCCAACGATTTTCGTGAAATTTAGTATGCAGGGGATTTCGGGGGTGAAAAATTGATCTAGCTAGGATTCATTTAAAAAAAATGTCGTTTTATCCCTGTTTTTAGGCAATGAAAAAATATCATTAGAATACGAAGCTTAATTTCACCATTATTAATATAGCTGTAACAGCGTAATTAGGAAAGCGACGGATTTCAAATCGTTTTGACCCGGGTTCGAATCTCAGTCTCCAGATTACTTTTTTTCTTTTTTTTTTAATTTCACTCGTGATTTATTATTTAAATAAAATTAAAATATAAAAATACCGAAAAAAAAAAAAAAAATTAAAAATACCGAGCTGGGCTCGGTCACCCAGGTACTAATGATTAACGAAATAAAAAGTAGGTAGGTACTTAATAGGTTGTCTCCCGTGACCTATTAATAAACAATTAAATTTTGAAAAAGTACCAAGACAAAAAAATATATACATTGAAATAAAAATCGATTGTTTCATTTATTTCATTTTTATTAAATTAATTTAAATCATTACAGAACTTCACAAATATAATATTACAAAGTGCACGTATTTAGTCGTAGCTTTAACAATCACATCCTGGTTTATAAACTTCTAAGTGCTTTGTCTTTAAAAAAAATTATTTGCACCCAAACCCAAAGCCGTAAAACATCCTTTAAAAAAATAGTCAAATTAAAGTTATATAGCTATCAAGGCTTCAGACTTGGCTCCGGCCTTTTGTTACACCTAAATGAAACTTACTTCAAATAGGGTACTTTCCGTAATGAAAAATAAATTATAAAATTTGATAAAAATTAAAATTTATATAGAAATACGCCTAAATATTTTGATTTGGAATCATAAAAGCACATTATTGATTTATTATATTGAAATTAAAAGTCGTATATTTTAATCTGTATATCACGTGACCTAAAACACGAGCCGCCATGGTGTGACGTCATACGGGCAATAACAAAGTTCTGTCAGTGCTGTCAACAGCTATCTATATCAATAATACCTATCAATTTTAACTTCAAGGAGTAATAGTTCTTTCGTATACATAATAACTCTTCATATCTCAGGCCCGGATCTAGGGGGGGGCAAGCCGGGGCCCATGCCCCGGGCGGCAAGTTCAGGGGGCGGCCAAATTCACATTTTACAGACGAATGGACAACTCATCATTTACTTAACTTTGACCACGGAATAAATAGTAGTACCTACAAGTACAGAAATTTCATGGCCATATCAACTCTACCGATACCCAGAGCGTCTATTTAGACTATTTGTAATTGAACTGTTAGTTTTGGAGCGGTCCCGCAACGCGATTTTTTTTTTTTGAATTATTAATACTCGTACATACTTAGGTACTTTAAGATTGAGTTTCTTTCATTATTTTTTACTTTTAAAGGGAACTCAGGTTACTGTGTCGGGTTTTTTTTTTGTTTTTAAATTAATTTTTATTTTATACTTTCATTCATTTATTTTTATTATTAATTTTGTAAAGTGCATGCGATGCTATTTCATTTGCAACCCTACTTGGATAAATTTGCTGACATTTGGATTTCCATCCTCATTTTCTCCCCACCACATGTATTTGCAGATATTGGGTATTTTCCTAGGTTTTACCCCCAGATTTTTTTCAGGACTCAACCGATTTTCATCCAACATGCGTCTAAGAACACTCGACCGTAACTTACCTTTCATACAAAAAAAAAACTAAATTGAAATCGCGTCCTCCGTTCGCGAGCTACGGTGCCACAGACAGACAGACAGACAGACACAGACAAACAGACACGTCAAACGTATAACATCCCTCTTTTTGCGTCGGGGGTTAAAAATACGCGCCCGCTCGCCCGCAGAAATCGCAGATCGCGGCAGCACGCGTCTGGTTACCGTGCGTGCGAAAGAGAGAGTACAAAGAGTGCAAAAGAGTAAAATTGTAATTTCAATTCACAAATGCAATACAATATTTGATTTTTATTTTTATTATACATATTTTTATTTTAAATCCTATCCTATGCTGTTTATAAAATATATATCCTACACGTTTATGTCTATATACCTATGTATGTGTAAATAAATAGGCTTAACACAGAAAGAACAGCGATGGATGCATTATTTCCGAAAGGCCTATGTAGGCTATGTCCAAATTTCAATCAAATAGTGGACATCTGATACCTGAAATTATAAGCATGATAAAGGTAAAAATAAAATGAATATAAGTGGGCGGGGGCGGCATTTTTCAGTTTTTGCCCCGCCTAAAAAAAAGTGAAGATCCGGGGCTGTCATATCTTGTTCCAACTGAAATAATATGCATTCATTACTAATTTGTTGATGGTTGTCATAGTAATTGTAGGTTATGTTACTCTCTTACATACGTCATACACTTTTGTTATTGCACATATTACGTCACCAAAATGGCTGTAGCGTTTTCGCGGTAATAAAAAAGGTTTAAAATTTAATTTAATTTTATGGCATGAAAGAGTGTTTATTTTGCCGAAATATATTTTTTTGTGGCTTTTTATTAGAAAATCAACATTTTGAAGTACTTTTTCAAACATAGTGGAATTCCCTATTCATACTAGGCTGTATGGATTATAGTCCTTTGCCTTTCCCTATTGGGGATAAACTTTAAACAACAACAACTTCTAGCCGTCAATGTCAAATTGTAAACAGTAAAGCACAGCAGTAAAGTTATCAATAATTGTCAATTTAAAATTAAAATCAAAACAAAAGTATTTTAAGCTTAATTTTTATAAAACAAAAGACAGAATGAGTACGACATGCAAGTACTGCAATGAGCCTGAAAACAAGCAAGATCTTCCGGGACTTATTTGTGACACATGTATATGTTTTGTGCATTTAACTTGTCTGCGGAGACAGGGCACTCCTGGTGACTTCGTAGGCGATGTTTTCTTTGATTTTACTTGTGCGGATTGTTCTCCGGACTCCGAAGAACAGTTTAGACGTAATAGATTCACTTGGTAAGTTTGACGTAATGATTTTAAAATAGTATTAAGAGAAGCATATTTTGCCGGTCGTGTTTTTAATTTGAGTTTTGACTGAAATTAAGTTTGTTTGGTGAAAGATATTACTGTCTATTACTTCTTAATAGCTGTGTGGCTACAGCAAATAACCACACCCCCTCTCTTCCCGTGGGTGTTATAAGAGGCCACTAAGGGATGACACAGTTCCTTTACCACCTTGGAACTTATAAAGCCGACCGATGGCGGGATAAGCATCAAACTGCTGGCTTTGAATTACACAGGCCGAAGTTGTTCTGCAGCATCTTCGGTGCGACGAAGCCAGCCCTGCGGTCACCAACCCGCCTGCCCAGCGTGGACTATGGGCAACACACATGAGTTCACGCCATTTTTGGGGCGAACTTGTGGAGGCCTATGTCCAGTAGTGGACTGTGATAGGCTGAAGTGAGTGAGTGAGTGACTTCTAAATAAGTCTACTACTCCTCTCGATACACTACTCAAAAAAGATGTTAACTATGAGCTATTTGAGAGTGATGTATCGGTAATTTAAATAAACATATTATAAGCATACATCATTGCTATGCATATATAAAAAAATATGAATAGGTTCTAATCAATAGAAATAAATTGTTAATTTCAAAAGACATTGTCTACTATTAAGAAGAATTAAATCTGTTGTGATCTGAAATAAAGTGTCAGTGAAACATAAAAAAATAAAAATACAGTAAAGTACATAGCTCTCTTAAGGGCCCCGTAAACGATCAAACTTGTTTGTCAAACATGTTTGATCAAACTTCATGTTTCATATAACAAACATATTAAAAAAACCCGCAGCCCTGCACACGATCAAATAATTTGACAAACACGTTTGTCAAACAGAAATTTAATATGAAGTTTGATCAAATATTTGATTGTCTACGGGGCCCTTTAGATGTTACAGTTTCTGTCTATTTATTATTATAGTATAGTACTAGCGACCCGCCCCGGCTTCGCACGGTTGCAAAAACTATTAGAGTTCCTCTACTATATTATGCATGTATTATACATAAAAACCTTCCTCTTGAATCACTCTATCTACTAAAGAAAATCGCATCAAAAGCCGTTGCGTAGTTTTAAAAATTTAAGCAAACATACAGACAGACAGACAGCGGGAAGCGACTTTGTTTTATAATATGTAGTGACAATACAATACGAATAGAACAACACAATACAATACAGTAGAGTACAATACATACACTATAGTACTATAAGTATCATGTTTCAATATTTCAGGGTGAATGCTCTTCTGCTGACTCTCAACCACCTCAGTATACAGATGCAGGGTATAAGCAACCACGGCTTCTTTCACTACAAGACCCATATCTGCTCCTTTGTCGATAGATATTGGGTTCAACTGTTTGGAGAGCAATTGTAAGTTCTTAATAATTATATATATGACTTTGAAATTATATTAGCCCGTTGACGAAGTTTGCAGTAACCCTGCCTTCTGCTCCTGGGATTGTGGTTTCTATTCCTGCCTTGAGTTTGGGTGTGATATGTGTATTTGCTTATATAGTATAAATTTTGTTTACAATATCTATTGGAAAAAAAATAGCTATATCAGCTGGCTGTACTGTAGGAACGGACGACTGTGTGTGTGTGTATTATAAGATATTTATTTATTTAATAACTAGCTGCTGTGCCCGCGACTTCGTCCGCGTGACAAAAAAGTTATTGTTCAGATCGCAGTTATAAAAAAAAATCGAAATTAAAAGTAGCCTAAGTTACTCCTTATTATATCAGCTATCTGCCAGTGAAAGTCCCATCAAAATCTGTCCAGCCGTTTCAGAAATTAGCCGGAACAAACAGACAGACAGACAAAAATTTTAAAAAATGTTATTTTGGTAAATGTTCCGTGTATAGATCCATATGCATTTAGTAAAAAGTGGTTATTTTAATATTAAAAGCAGACACTCCAATTTTATTTATTAGTATAGAGTATAGATTATCTTTTTCAGAACGTTTAATATGGCTTATTACCTGTGTTAAAAATTAATAAAGTTTTAACAAAAAAAAGTTTAGAATTTAAGGTTCTGTTTTTGTAGTTTTACACTGTAAAATATAAATTAAATCATTTACGTAATTTCAGCAACTTTTTTTTTTAATTTTAAGGTTCCACAAGTCGCTCACGTTTCCATACAAACGTATAACAGTTATTACTACAATGTTTGACGTTCACCATTCAAAATTAAGGATAATATCAATTGACCTCGTCATTATCTACATAGCTAAGTACCCAGAATGGTAAAAAAAGTATATATTTTAAAAATACAAGCTTCTAAACTTTCATATTTTAACACTGATTTTAGCCTAACTTTAGGCGAAAATAAATAGTATATGGAGAGAGAAAGCTCTAAAATAAAGCACTTACGCATATAGTTTAGTTATTCAAAAGTGGAAATAAATTTGTTTTGAAAAGATACGTTTAATAGTTTTTCTATAATAACTAGATTGCTAAAAGTCTATTCACATTTTTTTACGCGGCCGTTTTACGAATTTTAATTGTGCGTCTCATCGTAGATTCCTCCTAGCGCGCGGGGTGTGGGAGGGAAGGCAAGCCGCAAGCGCCGCCGGCCGCGCGTCATTGGTCATTCGCGAATGCGACGTTGCATTGTGTTCTGCTGCTTGTAAATCCTGTAATCTGTAATTCTGTATTACTTTGAAATTTGAATTCCGTTTTTGAGTGATAAATTACTTAAAGTACGTTGCGTTTGAATTTTGACTGTCTCGCTATTATTAGTATTCGCTATTATTAATAGTTATTTCCTTACATTGTTGTTTTAATTTTTCTATTCTATTATTTTTCTATTTTATTACACAACTAGCTGCTGCCCGCGACGTCGTCTGCGTGCGTTCACTGCTCGTTCCCCGTAGGTGATAGCGTGATAATATATAGCCTATGTTCTGACCCGACTTCTTAATAATATTCGTGCCAAATTTGAAGTTAATCCATGCAGTACTTTTTGAGTTTATCCCGGACATACATTTGAAGAAATAAAGGTTCACTGCTCGTTCCCCGTAGGTGATAGCGTGATAATATATAGCCTATGTTCTGACCCGACTTCTTAACAATATTCGTGCCAAATTTGAAGTAAATCCATGCAGTACTTTTTGAGTTTATCCCGGACATACATACAGACAAACAGACAAACAGACAAACAGACAAACAGACAAAAATTCTAAAAACTATATTTTTGGCGTCGGTATCGATTGTAGATCACACCCCAAGTATTCTTTTAAAAAAATATTCAATGTACAGTTTTGACTTTTCTACCATTTTATTATATGTATAGATCTGCATTTGAAAATATATCTATACTAATATAATAAAGCTGAAGAGTTTGTTTGTTTGTTTGATTGTTTGTTTGTTTGTTTGTTTGTTTGTTTGTTTGTTTGAACGCGCTAATCACAGGATCTACAGGTCCGATTTAAAAAATTCTTTCAGTGTTAGATAGCCCATTTATCGAGGAAGGCTATAGGCTATATATCATCACGCTAAGACCAACAGGAGCGGAGTCCACGCCGACGAAGTCGCGCGCAGAAGCTAGTATTAAATAAAATCCTATGCTCTTTTACAAAATCTATATGTTGAAAACTACATTGAAATGGATCGTGTGTTATATTTTTTATTTGTTCAAAGAGTTATGCTATATTTACGATCCTATTTCCTTCTTACATTACATTGTTGTTTTAATTTTTGAGACTTTTATGACGAAATTTTTATATATTGTTAATCTATAAGAGATTTCCACCTATAGGTATATTGACTCATCACGATATCTCTGGAACTTGAAAGAGAGAGTAGTTGTAGAGACTTGAAATTTAGTAGGAATTTTATGAAATTCCACCCACAAGAGGGGGATTCGGGGGTTAATAACATATATACAGGGTTACAGGAAAAGTCGACCTAGATCCGTTAAGGGCGTGTAGTACACATCATTTCTGAATGATTTCACTATGGAACCCCCCATCCTAAACTTAACCGTTTTTGAGATATTCGAGTTTTAAATTTTTTTATGAAAATGCCCAATTTTTCGGGTATTGAATTGAATATTTTGAATGTTTTTGACTCTTATGATTATTTTTTTGGTTTTTTACATGAAGAATGAGATGCTTAATGACGTCAATGACTAAAATTGCACGTAAGTTAACTAAATAGGTCATTGTAGACGATCGAAACTTAAGAAAATAAGTACAAATTATAAAAAAAAAATTTCTTTTCTGGATATCTCAAAAAATTATTATGACACTTGCTCTGCAGATGTGCTTAAAAACATCTACATTTTATCAGCTATCCAACGAGGAGCTAACCAACACTCTAGGGTATTTATTAACCTCAAAGATAAAACTTAGTTTCTAAGGCTACATGGCAGTCAGAATAAATAGCGCTTATTTAATCTAATTAATTTGACTTAAGTTCAGCATCATCATTTCAGCCTACTGGCTTCCACTACTGAACATAGGCCTCCCTCGGTTAGGTACAACCTTCGTGCATCCATCGATGTCCCGCTATCCTGACCTAGGAGATCATTCAGTTTTTATAGCATTTTTTTTCGTTCAGATCGTCGATCGTACAAATAATGCCCGTACGCCAACTATTAGTTGAGCGTAAGTGACTAGTTACTGGCTTTTGTTTGGAAAATAACGTAATCGGTGCGTTGTTAACGCTAGTTCGCATACAAAGTCACTCACGCTCAACTCATAGTTGGCATACAGATCGTCGGTAATTGTAGTAAGCTAAATGAAACAATAAATCAGTTCAAAATAACATTTATTCACCTAATGTTTATGAAGTTCATGTTCTACGTGTCCACCTCTATTTCGCACACATTTTCTCATTCTTTCACGTAGTCCACTTTTTCCTCGTCGTCATCAATGACACGTGGTCTTCCTAAGTCCGTACGTCGTTGCGAAACGGACCTAGTTTCACGAAGTCGTCGGTAAACTCCGTCGAAAACGCTCACATCAGGTACTCGACGGTCGGGATAGCGTCGTATGTACTCAGTCCGAGCTTGTGCGGACACGCAATTGCAGTATCCGTAGCAGATAAGCATATCCGCATATTCTT
This sequence comes from Melitaea athalia, assembly GCA_905220545.2. Lineage (NCBI taxonomy): Eukaryota > Metazoa > Arthropoda > Insecta > Lepidoptera > Nymphalidae > Melitaea > Melitaea athalia. Next base: position 23,340,681 of record HG992178.1, read on the forward strand.
CGTTCGAGTATGTTGCCATTTTCAACAGTCCAGTATCACAAGCACAAATCAGAGTCCAGTAAACAAGCACAGTAGTCACAGTTAGAAAAATCAGTCCAGAAACAAAGCCAAGTCGTGTGGGAATCCGAAAGCACAATAATTCGCATCTACCATGGACGAATCGCATGAGCAGACTAAAATGGATGGTAAGCAAACAAACGACCAAATACAAAACAATGGGCATGTTGTATCCCCAAACTTGTTTTTGCACATTATTTTTCTCACTCTCACCTGCATAAATCTTAAGTTGTCTCGCTCACACGCACCGGATTAACTTGAAGGACAATAGCCGAGGGACCCGTTAGACCTACTACCTGAACCTTTCCAACTATGTTTTTTTCTATGAGTTTAATTACAACCCTAGGTTGTTATACCTCGTTGGATAGCTGATAAAATGTAGATGTTTTTAAGCACATCTGCAGAGCAAGTGCCATAATAATTTTTTGAGATATCTAGAAAAGAAAAATATTTTTTCATAATTTGTACTTATTTTCTTAAGTTTCGATCGTCTACAATGACCTATTTAGTTAACTTACGTGCAATTTTAGTCATTGAGGTCATTAAGCATCTCATTCTTAATCTAAAAAAACAAAAAAATAATCATAAGAGTCAAAAAAATTCAAAATATTCAATTCAAGAGCCGAAAAATTGGGCATTTTCATAAAAAAAATTAAAACTCGAATATCTCGAAAACGGTTAAGTTTAGGATGGGGGGTTCCATAGTGAAATCATTCAGAAATGATGTGTACTACACGCCCTTAACGGATCTAGGTCGACTTTTCCTGTAACCCTGTATATGGCAAAACAACGTTTATGGGGTCAGCTAGTAATTTATATATAAATATCAATTGCACTCCTGGCTCGAGTGGGTTCGAACCCGCAACTTTTCCCTTACCGGGCGACTGCACAAAAAAAAAACCTTTATGTACATATATGTTTGAAAATAAAAAGAAAATTACGATATTCAAATTCTAACTTAATTAACTAATATTAATAATTAACTAACACTACTTCCAATACTTTTGAAACTCTTTGAGACTAAATGAAGCATAGGAATATCTTCATAATATTATGCTATCCTTGGTACAAGTAGGTACCTAGGTACGTACTCGACCTACATGTACCTAATATTATATTGGCATCCACTATGATCATATAACTATTGTAAAATTCACGGGACTGGGAAGACCTAGGAATTGTATGCCCTAATGTATTTGTTTAGTGTGTACCTACCTAGAGCGCGAGTTACTAGTAATACTTTTTTTTCTGTGATTAGCTCCGTATTTCCTTAGTTTTTAATATATATTTTATAGATTATTATTTATACATTACATACATAACAAAGATATTCTTATAATAAAAGCAATTAAAAACATAAACGTGTTTTAGTTTGACTTTTAGTAGTAATTATTAGTACTATTTTATACATTACCTACTAGCGACCCGCCCCGGCTTCGCACGGGTGCAACGCTGATACTACAGAATCTCTTTATAAATACAACGTTGACAGCTTTTTAACCGACTTCCAAAAAAGGAGGAGGTTCTCATTTCGATTGTTTTTTTTTAAATGTTACTTCATAACTTTACTGTTCGGACCAATTTGTTTCGATGATTTTTTTTAAATTGAAAGGTGTTGCGTATCATGTGGTTTCATTAAAATTTAATTGAAATCTGACTTCCTAAGGGTGTCTCCTAGCGAGATCGCACCTCGGCTTAGATCAAAGCGCGTCGAAGGCCGCGCTTCGACTTTTCGACGCACGCCGCGCCGGCCGGTACCGCCGCGCCGCACGGCTATGTCCCTGCATTTTAAAAATGTAATATCTTCGAAAATATTCATTTAAATTACATGATTTAGAGGGCCATATTGATTTATATTAAATACACAATACATTTATGGTACTTAATTGCGTTATGGTATATAATATTGCGATAAATGTTGAAGAGGTTCCAAAAAATCTCGCCAACGGGAAGCTTTCAGAAATATAGTTGTGTAATGTACTAGCGAATTCAAAATCTATAAAATTGCTACAAAAAAGTCCGCGATAGCATACCTATATCTATCTCTTACGGTTGACTTACAATAACCACTTTTATGTTAAAATTTTTAATTAAAAACATTACGTTACTTTCAAAGCTATTTTCTTTAGTTCAGTGTTAATCCTTATCCAAATGAATATGTTAGTTAGCTTAGGCATTTAATGCAAATTAAAATTTCCCTTCACACTATATCAATCAGATGAATAGTTTTTGAGATATCGTCACTAGAAGTAATTAGAAGCAAAACATTTAAAGCTCGGCAAGCCAGCGTTCTTTTCTTGAGATGCTCGCGAACTGAACAATAAATGTTTTGTTAAATTCGACACGAACGAAGTCGCGGGCACAGCTAGTTACCTAATAAAAATGCCTTAATCTTTATCCATACATAATTATAAAAATACATACATAAATACATATAAATAACGAACCTGCAACCCGCGGGACAGAAAGCAGGACCACTACAAACTGCGCCAACGGGCTATAGTCCAATTCCAAATAATAAAAATATTGCACGCATAATTATTATTTCCTAGCTTGTCGTCACATGTGTGTGTATGTGTAGTAACTACTACATGCACGCGCGCGATATTTTCGCACTGCTCTTCTCTGAGGCTGAACCGTTCGCACACTATGTCAGGTGAAATAGCAATAAATTAGAACTCGACAACCAACGAGATCGGGCCGGCGACTTGTTGAACCTTAATAAGTATGCTCCTAAAAGTTATTTGATAAAATATAAAATATAAAATTCTTGACACACTTCATCAACTGTAATTTATAAATTACAACATTTACTAAAATACTACTTAGTATACATATAACTTACAAAACAGAAAAAAAAAACCGGTCAAGTGCGAGTCGGACTCGCGCACCGAGGGTTCCGTACAAACCTGCAGGTATATAAGTAAAAGTTATGGTATTTTGCTGCTAAATGAAATCCGTAACATTACAATATGGAAAGTTGGAGGAGCATAAATTTAAGACAAAGGTATCTTTATCTTTTCATTAATACTTTAATTTATATAAAATAAAATAAATAAATAAAATAAAAATCGCCTCTATTTCTATTACTATAAAAATTTCAATTAATACTAGCGTAAGTATTCTTAGTTTAAACATAATTATGTATGTATATGTATGTATATGTATGTATACACCTATGTATATATTTATTCTATACTCGTATAATTAACTCGTCTACATGTTTATAACATCACTTAATTAATATTGGTAATAGTAATAGTCGCCTCTGCGGCGTAGGCCTCTCCTAAACATTTCCATGTATCCCTTTCCCGTGCTTTCTGTATACACAGCGGTCCACATAATTATCTGGTTGAAGATATCTCTCCACCTTTTAATTGGTCTCCCTTTTTTCCTTGACCTGTCTCTTGGTAGGAAAGTTCTTTTATCGAAGTTATTTATTTACAAATTTTTTAGTCACTATTTAGAAATCTGGTTCAAAAATACTTTATTACTATTAAGTATTAAATTTGAACCATATTATATATAGTAGGTATTTATTTATTTATTTAAATAGTCCCACAGATGATGTAACATTTATTTTGTAATTTAATTCGAGCCTTTTTGACCTTTGTACCTGTTTTCAAGTTTGTATAAAACATGTTTTCCTAAATTTATTTTTATTATTGTCTGCTATTGTTTAAACATAATTATATATATTTTTAATGTCTAGAATTCTCATTACAGTGTTAATATTACTTGATTTCATTAATCATTTCAATACTGTTGATTTTGACTTACTACTAGCTATACTTGGTTCTCTTAACATATCTCCTAAGGTGTCTGACTGGTTTCATAGTTACTTGCATGGTCGCCGGCTACGAATACATATTGAAGAACTTTCTTCATTCTGGTCTAGAATCAACGCTGGCGTTAAAGATAAATATATAATATGTACCTCTTCGCTTAAATGATAGCCTAACTTTGAAGATACCTTCACATTCGTCTTCCTTTTATTCTAAATCTTTCACTATTGAAGCTTATCGTCTTTGGAACTTATTGCCACTGTCTAACGCGCTCAATCTTTAATGACATTTGAAAAACTTGTTAAGAAAATGTACTTATCATATTAAATTATGTTAAGCAACTTTATTTTATTATTTATTAGATATTTTTCATGAAGTTACGTTATGTTGTTATGTCATTCGTCTTAATCTATCAATTTGCTTATAGTGTATATACGTATGTATGTATGTATTTATATATTTGTGTATACATATGAGTAAACTTATATGTACATATGTGTCATTAAATATAGCATCGATTTTTATTTTATATTGTTCCTTTTTTTACAAAATTTTGCGCCCTTCCCCTAGTTTATATGCAAGTCCTCTGCCCAAAGGTTGCCTGGAAGAGATCGCTGTGTTAGCGATAAGGCCGCCTGTTGCAATTGATGCAAGTTTATTGTTATAAATTCTATGTATTGTTCTTTTGTATATTGGTGTGCAAAAAGAGTTAGTAAATAAATATTACTTTGCAAAGCTTTATAATTGAAAAACAAAGCAGAAATAAACAACATTACACAATTACACATACTATTTCTGTGGTTGCGATGTAACTATACATTCAAGGTTTTCGTAATTTTTCCTGTATCTTTGCTATAAGACGTTGCTTCATACCTGAAGATTTTAGGTCGACGGGAAGTATTCTTTAGATTTTATTCCCTTGTCAGTTGTTGGCTAGTTTCAATATATGCGGTTTAAATTGCTGTTTCTTTTGATATCGTGGACATGGAAGTTTGATTTTGTTACAGCTTAAAGTTATTATAGACGTGAGTATTTGATATGAATTTCAATTTAATACTTTTACGCGTTTAAGAGAAAAGTGGTATTAAGTGTAAAATTATTAAAAAAAAAATTTTATATATAGTAACTAAAAATTTACACTTTTCGCAATTTTTCCTGTATCTGTGCTATAAAACGTTGCTTTGTACCAAATTTCAAGATTCTGACTTCACGGGAAGTACCCTTTAGGTTTTGATTCCTTTGCGACTATTTTCGATGAAAATATGCGGCTTAAATTAGTTTTTCTTTTGATATCGTTGACATAGAAGTTTGATTTTGTTACAGCTTAAAGGTATTATAGACCTGAGTATTTGATATGAATTTTAATTTAATACTTTTACGCGTTCATGAGAAAAGTGGTATTAAGTGTAAAATTATTAAAATATATTTTTTAATATGTAGTAACTAAAAATTTACACTTTTCGCAATTTTTCCTGTATTTGTGCTATAAGACGTTGCTTCGTACCAAATTTCAAGATTCTGACTTCACGGGAAGTACCCTGTAGGTTTTGATTCCTTTGGGACTATTTTCGATGAAAATATGCGGCTTAACTTGGTTTTTCTTTTGATACCGTTGACATAGAAGTTTGATTTTGTTACAGCTTAAAGGTATTATAGACCTGAGTATTTGATATGAATTTTAATTTAATACTTTTACGCGTTCGTGAGAAAAGTGGTATTAAGTGTAAAATTATTAAAATATTTTTTTTTTATATGTAGTAACTAAAAATTTACACTTTTCGCAATTTTTCCTGTATCTGTGCTATAAGACGTTGCTTCGTACCAAATTTCAAGATTCTGACTTTACGGGAAGTACCCTGTAGGTTTTGATTCCTTTGGGACTATTTTCGATGAAAATATGCGGCTTAACTTGGTTTTTCTTTTGATATCGTGGACATAGAAGTTTGATTTTGTTACAGCTTAAAGTTATTATAGACGTGAGTATTTGATATGAATTTCAATTTAATACTTTTACGCGTTCAAGAGAAAAGTGGTATTAAGTGTAAAATTATTAAAATATTTTTTTTTTATATGTAGTAACTAAAAATTTACACTTTTCCCAATTTTTCCTGTATCTGTGCTATAAAACGTTGCTTTGTACCAAATTTCAAGATTCTGACTTCACGGGAAGTACCCTGTAGGTTTTGATTCCTTTGCGACTATTTTCGATGAAAATATGCGGCTTAAATTGGTTTTTCTTTTGATATCGTTGACATAGAAGTTTGATTTTGTTACAGCTTAAAGGTATTATAGACCTGAGTATTTGATATGAATTTTAATTTAATACTTTTACGCGTTCGTGAGAAAAGTGGTATTAAGTGTAAAATTATTAAAATATATTTTTTATATGTAGTAACTAAAAATTTACACTTTTCGCAATTTTTCCTGTATCTGTGCTATAAGACGTTGCTTCGTACCAAATTTCAAGATTCTGACTTCACGGGAAGTACCCTGTAGGTTTTGATTCCTTTGGGACTATTTTCGATGAAAATATGCGGCTTAACTTGGTTTTTCTTTTGATACCGTTGACATAGAAGTTTGATTTTGTTACAGCTTAAAGGTATTATAGACTTGAGTATTTGATATAAATTTCAATTTAATACTTTTACGCGTTTATGAGAAAAGTGGTATTAAGTGTAAAATTATTAAAATATTTTTTTTTATATGTAGTAACTAAAAATTTACACTTTTCTCAATTTTTCCTGTATCTGTGCTATAAGACGTTGCTTCGTACCAAATTTCAAGATTCTTAGTTCACGGGAAGTACCCTGTAGGTTTTGATTCCCTTGAGAGTGTCGAAAATTTGCAGCATAAACGGCTGTATCTTTTGATTGCCTTGGCTTAGAAGTTTCATTTTTTCACAGCTTTAAGAGGCAGCAGATCTGAGTATTTAATATAAATTTCAGCTTGATGCCTCCACGCGTTTCTGAGAAAAAGGGTCTTGACAGACAGACGGACAACAAAGTGATCCTATAAGGGTTCCGTTTTTACCTTTTGAGGTACGGAACCCTAAAAATTATAATTTTTTGGATTAACATGGTTACTTCTATTACGAAAATTATTCGAACACGGAGTATTTACCATATTTATTATTTTGGCTTTGCGGAGCTCGATATTTCGACATTGACTGCGAATGTCTCTGATCGAATCTGAGAATCTGAAAGAGTCTCGTGAGGGGCCATCCATAAATTACGTCACACGTTAAGAGGGGGGTAGGGGGTCGACGAAGTGTGACAATGTGTGACAAGGGGGAGGGATGGGTCAAAATTTTGTGACGTCACATTTACAAATATAATAATATCAAAATGTAAGTACAAAAGCATGATATTTCAACTAGCTTTCAATAACTAACTTCAAAAATTAAAGTTTTATTTGTTTTATAGGCGAATTGACTTTGATTAAAATGAAAATAAAAATAATGTCGAAACTGTCGTCAGTTTGCTCATGCAAAATTGCAAATTATGTGGCGTCACACTAGGTGGGGGGGGGTTCTCATAAATGTGACCATCTGTGACAAGGACGGGGGAGGGGTCGAAAAATCGAGAAATTCGTGTGACGTAATTTATGGATGGCCCCTGATAGAAAAAAAAAATGTAAAAAATGTAAATATTTATAAAAATTAATGTTTAAATATTGTTTTAAACTATGGCTATTTTAATTACAGTAAAAAAAAGAAGAACTGGATTGGAACAATAGCGGGGACACTTTCAGTGCACAGTAATCTATTTTTTCGTTCCGGATCCATCGCACTCGGGGAATCGGGATGGTGGCAGCTACAGCACCACTTCTCACCTGCTGTTGCCGCACATATATGTACTTATATAATTTTATTATTAATGAGTCATATTCACTTTCGCTTCAGCCTGTAATATTCCACTGTTGGGCATAGGCCTCTTTCCCCATGTAGGAGAAAGATCAGAGCTTAATCCACCACGCTGCTTCAATGCGGGTTAGCGGATATATTCCCTACTATGAGTAACGATAGCTATCAGGTGTACATGATAACAACCGGGACCGACGGCTTAACGTGCTCTCCGAGGCACGGTGGGAAGACCCACAAGGACTGCACAAACACCCAGACCACGGCAAACATCTGTATGGCCCATACAAATGTTTGTCGTGTGCAGGGATCGAATACGCAACCGCCCGCGCACAAGCCACAAACCAGTGCTGTGACTGCTGCGCCAATGCGGCGTCGAGTCATATAATAATATGTATATTAATTTAATTTGAGTATTGATCCTACTATGAATTAAGCTCTGATTCATCTACTACATGGAGAAAAAGGACTTTGCCCAGCATTGTTTATATTCTCAAACATTTTTGAAGTAAAACTTCTTTACGCATGCTTGACTTGAGAGTAAACTGATGAATGCGTGACGAGAGCGTTACGAAAAGTGTGATCTGGCGAGGCGAACAGAAGTTGTAATTGAGATATAAGTTAGATGGCGCTAAAGAAGTTTTACGTATGGTCTAAAGCACACTAATTTTTTTTTTTACTATTATAATTTACTAGCCGACCCCCGTTTTTTTTTTACTATTATAATTTACTAGCCGACCACTTCGTTGGGCGTTATAATCCATTTCACATAAGAAGGGTACGGTGAAATTTGATATGTTCCAATACACTCTCACTATTTTCAGCAAATCAGATAAATATAAATGTTTTAAAATCACCAATTAATTTCTAAGGCAAATAATAATGCTTGATTAGATTGAATTGTTGACACGGCACGTCAGAGGGCGCAGGTTCAAATCCTGCTGATTTAAAATCTTTATATATTTTTATCTTTTTCCTTTTATCTTGTCACTCCTGAATAGTGTAGCTTTCTGTTAGCGAAAGAATTTTCATGATCGGATCAGTATTTGCGAAGATTACCCCGTATATACAAACAAAGTTATAAACTTTACCTCTTTATAATATTAGTATAGATTTTTTTTTTTTTTATGTTACGAGTCCGGCAAACAAGCATACGGCTCACCTGATGGTAAGACCGTAGCCTATAGACGCCTGCAACACCAGAAGCATCGCTAGCGCGTTGCCGACCCTACCCCCAATCCCCCCCAGGAGCTCTGGGGGGATTGGGGATTATGTTAAATATGTAAATATTTTAAAGTTGCTTTGAGAAATTGGGGTTTTGAACTCATGTGGTTATGTTTTAGTTAATTTCTTAACAGAATATGCATTTTGAAATTGGTGATAGCTTTCTAAATCTATAAAGTGTCTAATAAATCTATAATATACTTTTTTAAATAACAATTTATTAGTTTTTTTAGCTAAAAAATCCTACATAATTTCATTTCATTTCATTGTTTCTAAACAGTTTTCGTTTTCTTATATTTTAGTACAAGAGCTAGCCCGGGACCGGCCGAAAGGTGGACGTGCCCGCAATCAATTGGCTCTGGATAGAACTATCTTCATTGATAAAGTCACTGAAATGGGTATGTATTTGTGCTTTACAAGTCTGTATACAATCATTTTTTTATATAAATATCACTTACATAGTTATAGTTATACATAAAAGCTATTAAAAATTTTACGATTTTAACTATGTATTTAGAAAAAACAGAGTCAACAATATAATTATTATAAAAAATAATGTTGTAATTGCATCATTATTAAAGTGTAAAGTTATTGTTAATATGTATTTAAATATTAAATTGTATGTAAATTGTAAATTGTATGTAATTATTTAACAACACATTATATGGATATTTATATGTATAGGTATTCAATCATTCATCCCCGCTTAATCGCTAAAATACCTGACTACATTATCCAATATAGAAGTTCAAAACACATTATACCTTCCAGGCTACCAAGATTATTTAAATCACAATCCCGACCGTCCATTACTGAGCGTAGACGAGGGTCCGCCTAAGAAAAGACGTTTAGACACCGATGAACACAGCTCTGTGTCCACAACCTCTGTCAGTGAACCATTTGATTTTGATATGAGGTGAGTTTAGAGACCAATTTTAATAGGTTACTCATTATGATCACATAACAACATGACCACGTAACAACATGACCACGTAACAACATGACCACGTAACAACATGACCACGTAACAACATGACCACGTAACAACATGACCACATAACAACATGACCACGTAGCAACATGACCTCATAACAGGGCTGGTTGAGTTGCTGTTTCACACGATTCCACTCCCTTATTTTTTTTTTTTATACAACAGGCCTTATATCGTTTCTTTAAGAGAGAACTCGAAATAATATATAATTTTTGTCGTTTTCACTTGATAATAGCGACAATTTATATTCTTTTAACACAGGAAAGATTACGTAGATGACCCATTGGAGAGTGAAATTCAGAACATGACCTACGTCACCGCTAAGGACAACTTTACGGATGTGGAAAGTATTTTTCGAGGGTTTCAGAACGATCCGTCCGGTCAACCGGCTCGTGTGAGTTAATTTATCCTTAATAATCATATTTACAAGATGTCGTATCCTGTATATTATGCCACATAACCAGTGACGTAGCGAGCTTAACTCGCACCTGGGGCACAATAACTTTTTAGCCCCTCCCCCATTCGAAAACCATATAATATGTCCAGCAATTTTTGTTTTGCGCCCGGGGCATAGTGCATCCCCTTGCCCTTAATAGACAATTTTTAGAGCCTGAAAAAGTATAAAAAAAACGGTGAATAACACATTTTCTTAGACCCTTCTTCTTGACATACCCCGTCAAGAACAAGGGTAGTAGCTTCCGTATTAGGGAAAGTATTTCTATGGACGACCCTTCTAGTTCTATAGATTTCTATGCTAATTTAAGATTGGATGAGTTTATTGCCTGGTTTTATGAATGAAATTATCATATTATGACCTTGGTTTGTTGGAATTTTATCTTCAGAGAGTTTTAGATTATACGTCTATTTAGCAACTACTGAGTTTTTACAAAGAAATTTTTTCAAGAAACAACTAACATAATTTAAAATCACTACATATTATAAAACAAAGTCGCTTCCCGCTGTCTGTCTGTCTGTATGTATGCTTAAATTTTTTGCGGATTTTAATGCGGTTTTCTTTAGTAGATAGAGTGATTCAAGAGGAAGGTTTTTATGTATAATACATGCATATTATAGTAGAGGAACACTGGTAATTTTAGAGGTTTCTAACGTATCTTTTATTGTAGATAGTATTTAGTTTCAGCATTGCAACCGTGCGAAGCCGGGGCGGGTCGCTAGTATATTATAACTTTGACGTCTCCCAATATCATATAATGTACTTCTCTATAAACGTTCCATTTCTTTCCAGAGCGACACATCAAGTTTACACTCAAACAAACTCTCGCTAAACTACGATTCAGACTCTCGCAGTTCACACAATCACACCGAATTCCAATCAGATGATGAAAAATCACGCGAACCGAAGAAAAGCGAGACAAAAACCAAAAAAGTCGAGGAAAAACCAGTCGTAAGAGCTCTATCTCTTTTCTCATCCCAACCAAATTCATATGAGATGCCTTGGGTGGAAAAAGATGTCCAGGAAAAAAAGGATTTGGTCAGAATGACTGAATACGAAGAAATACAGCTGTTGAAAACAGTTGAAAATCGAATATCCAAAATTAAGGACCCGAATAAAAAAGCGGACTTACAGAGATTAAAGGCTAAATTGGCTTTGAGGAGACTGAAGAGGCATCACCATTTGCCGGTTTTTGACTTAGATAAGTAAGTATTATTGTTACTGTATTCTAAACGCGTATATGGGTGGATTAATTATAATCAATGGGTGGATATGGATGAATGGGATGGATTAATCTCTGACCCTTGTATGGAGAAAGTAGCGGGATCTTAGAGGTTGCATCAATCAGACATTTGGTAAAATAATGGAAATTTTTATTTTATGTCAAAGTTAAATTAGAAGGAGAATTATCTGTAGTTTACACTAAAATATTAAGTGTCGTAAATATTTTCATATAAATTGATGTTTTGAATCTTAATTTATAATCTTACTGATAAATTTTATAGTTTGGATGGATGTTTGTTACATCAATAAATTCAGAATAATTTGTATGTTTTTAGCTGAATATTGCTTAAGGTCTAGAATAAACATAGGGATGGCAAGAAAAACGGGAAGCCGAAAGACGCATTTCTTCAGCATACATTTATTTTCCAGGACTGTAAAACTGTTGGGCGGTTATGTAACGGAAGATCCGAGGGTAGTTATGAACGCCGAACGCGTTCTAGACAGGTTCCAGAGATCGGTGAGAAAATTGTCTGTTTATTTATATTATTTAATACAATGATAAAAAAATAAAAATATTTACAATATGTCTTTCTTTCAGTACCTCATAGATAACCTCTGCGGGACAATATCAAGTACAAATTACGGTACTTTGCTCCTATCGCACATCGAACCGACGGTCTTCCGGTCGTCATATTCGGGAACCATCCTGAAGCCCTACATCCGAAGAGACGCTACCACTACACCGACGTGGCTGAAGCTTATGGATGAACTTTTAAGGAAAACCAATAGGTATAAAGAAATATTCAAACTTTTCAGGAATTTTTTCTTGGCATTTTGACCATATTTTTTTTAATAATATTGGTACTTATGGGGCCATCCACAAATTACGTCACACGTTAAGAGGGGGGTAGGGGGTCGACGAAGTGTGACAGTGTTACAAGGGGGAGGGAGGGGTCAAAATTTTGTGACGTCACATTTTCAAATATATTAATATCAATACGTAAGTTAAAAAACATGATATTTCAACTACCTATCAATAGCTAACTTCAAAAATTAAAGTTTTATTTGTTTTATAGGCGAATTGACTTTTATTAAAATGAAAATAAAAATAATGTCGAAACTGTCATCAGTTTTCTCATGCAAAATTGCAAAATATGTGACGTCACACTAGGTAGGGGGGGGGGTCTCATAAATGTGACCATCTGTGACAAGGACGGGGGAGGGGTCGAAAAATCGAGAAATTCGTGTGACGTAATTTATGGATATGGGGCCGTTCAAGTATTACGTAACGCTATTAGGGGGGGAGGGGGGGTCTTGTAAAACGTTACGATGCGTTACAAGGGGGTAGGGGGGGTCTCGAACAACGCGTTACGTAACGTTGTTTTTTATTTAAATAAAAAAAACTAGTGTACTAAAATCTCCCAAATTGGCAACCCTTTTCGTTTATATCCCTTTTTAGGGTTCCGTACCTCAAAAGGTAAAAACGGAACCCTTATAGGATCACTTTGTTGTCCGTCTGTCTGTCAAGACCCTTTTTCTCAGAAACGCGTGGAGGCATCAAGCTGAAATTTATATTAAATACTCAGATCTGCTGCCTCTTAAAGCTGTGAAAAAATGAAACTTCTAAGCCAAGGCAATCAAAAGATACAGCCGTTTATGCTGCAAATTTTCGACACTCTCAAGGGAATCAAAACCTACAGGGTACTTCCCGTGAACTAAGAATCTTGAAATTTGGTACGAAGCAACGTCTTATAGCACAGATACAGGAAAAATTGAGAAAAGTGTAAATTTTTAGTTACTACATATAAAAAAAAATATTTTAATAATTTTACACTTAATACCACTTTTCTCATAAACGCGTAAAAGTATTAAATTGAAATTTATATCAAATACTCAAGTCTATAATACCTTTAAGCTGTAACAAAATCAAACTTCTATGTCAACGGTATCAAAAGAAAAACCAAGTTAAGCCGCATATTTTCATCGAAAATAGTCCCAAAGGAATCAAAACCTACAGGGTACTTCCCGTGAAGTCAGAATCTTGAAATTTGGTACGAAGCAACGTCTTATAGCACAGATACAGGAAAAATTGCGAAAAGTGTAAATTTTTAGTTACTACATATAAAAAATATATTTTAATAATTTTACACTTAATACCACTTTTCTCACGAACGCGTAAAAGTATTAAATTAAAATTCATATCAAATACTCAGGTCTATAATACCTTTAAGCTGTAACAAAATCAAACTTCTATGTCAACGATATCAAAAGAAAAACCAATTTAAGCCGCATATTTTCATCGAAAATAGTCGCAAAGGAATCAAAACCTACAGGGTACTTCCCGTGAAGTCAGAATCTTGAAATTTGGTACAAAGCAACGTTTTATAGCACAGATACAGGAAAAATTGGGAAAAGTGTAAATTTTTAGTTACTACATATAAAAAAAAAATATTTTAATAATTTTACACTTAATACCACTTTTCTCTTGAACGCGTAAAAGTATTAAATTGAAATTCATATCAAATACTCACGTCTATAATAACTTTAAGCTGTAACAAAATCAAACTTCTATGTCCACGATATCAAAAGAAAAACCAAGTTAAGCCGCATATTTTCATCGAAAATAGTCCCAAAGGAATCAAAACCTACAGGGTACTTCCCGTAAAGTCAGAATCTTGAAATTTGGTACGAAGCAACGTCTTATAGCACAGATACAGGAAAAATTGCGAAAAGTGTAAATTTTTAGTTACTACATATAAAAAAAAAATATTTTAATAATTTTACACTTAATACCACTTTTCTCACGAACGCGTAAAAGTATTAAATTAAAATTCATATCAAATACTCAGGTCTATAATACCTTTAAGCTGTAACAAAATCAAACTTCTATGTCAACGGTATCAAAAGAAAAACCAAGTTAAGCCGCATATTTTCATCGAAAATAGTCCCAAAGGAATCAAAACCTACAGGGTACTTCCCGTGAAGTCAGAATCTTGAAATTTGGTACGAAGCAACGTCTTATAGCACAAATACAGGAAAAATTGCGAAAAGTGTAAATTTTTAGTTACTACATATTAAAAAATATATTTTAATAATTTTACACTTAATACCACTTTTCTCATGAACGCGTAAAAGTATTAAATTAAAATTCATATCAAATACTCAGGTCTATAATACCTTTAAGCTGTAACAAAATCAAACTTCTATGTCAACGATATCAAAAGAAAAACTAATTTAAGCCGCATATTTTCATCGAAAATAGTCGCAAAGGAATCAAAACCTAAAGGGTACTTCCCGTGAAGTCAGAATCTTGAAATTTGGTACAAAGCAACGTTTTATAGCACAGATACAGGAAAAATTGCGAAAAGTGTAAATTTTTAGTTACTATATATAAAATTTTTTTTTTAATAATTTTACACTTAATACCACTTTTCTCTTAAACGCGTAAAAGTATTAAATTGAAATTCATATCAAATACTCACGTCTATAATAACTTTAAGCTGTAACAAAATCAAACTTCCATGTCCACGATATCAAAAGAAACAGCAATTTAAACCGCATATATTGAAACTAGCCAACAACTGACAAGGGAATAAAATCTAAAGAATACTTCCCGTCGACCTAAAATCTTCAGGTATGAAGCAACGTCTTATAGCAAAGATACAGGAAAAATTACGAAAACCTTGAATGTATAGTTACATCGCAACCACAGAAATAGTATGTGTAATTGTGTAATGTTGTTTATTTCTGCTTTGTTTTTCAATTATAAAGCTTTGCAAAGTAATATTTATTTACTAACTCTTTTTGCACACCAATATACAAAAGAACAATACATAGAATTTATAACAATAAACTTGCATCAATTGCAACAGGCGGCCTTATCGCTAACACAGCGATCTCTTCCAGGCAACCTTTGGGCAGAGGACTTGCATATAAACTAGGGGAAGGGCGCAAAATTTTGTAAAAAAAGGAACAATATAAAATAAAAATCGATGCTATATTTAATGACACATATGTACATATAAGTTTACTCATATGTATACACAAATATATAAATACATACATACATACGTATATACACTATAAGCAAATTGATAGATTAAGACGAATGACATAACAACATAACGTAACTTCATGAAAAATATCTAATAAATAATAAAATAAAGTTGCTTAACATAATTTAATATGATAAGTACATTTTCTTAACAAGTTTTTCAAATGTCATTAAAGATTGAGCGCGTTAGACAGTGGCAATAAGTTCCAAAGACGATAAGCTTCAATAGTGAAAGATTTAGAATAAAAGGAAGACGAATGTGAAGGTATCTTCAAAGTTAGGCTATCATTTAAGCGAAGAGGTACATATTATATATTTATCTTTAACGCCAGCGTTGATTCTAGACCAGAATGAAGAAAGTTCTTCAATATGTATTCGTAGCCGGCGACCATGCAAGTAACTATGAAACCAGTCAGACACCTTAGGAGATATGTTAAGAGAACCAAGTATAGCTAGTAGTAAGTCAAAATCAACAGTATTGAAATGATTAATGAAATCAAGTAATATTAACACTGTAATGAGAATTCTAGACATTAAAAATATATATAATTATGTTTAAACAATAGCAGACAATAATAAAAATAAATTTAGGAAAACATGTTTTATACAAACTTGAAAACAGGTACAAAGGTCAAAAAGGCTCGAATTAAATTACAAAATAAATGTTACATCATCTGTGGGACTATTTAAATAAATAAATAAATACCTACTATATATAATATGGTTCAAATTTAATACTTAATAGTAATAAAGTATTTTTGAACCAGATTTCTAAATAGTGACTAAAAAATTTGTAAATAAATAACTTCGATAAAAGAACTTTCCTACCAAGAGACAGGTCAAGGAAAAAAGGGAGACCAATTAAAAGGTGGAGAGATATCTTCAACCAGATAATTATGTGGACCGCTGTGTATACAGAAAGCACGGGAAAGGGATACATGGAAATGTTTAGGAGAGGCCTACGCCGCAGAGGCGACTATTACTATTACCAATATTAATTAAGTGATGTTATAAACATGTAGACGAGTTAATTATACGAGTATAGAATAAATATATACATAGGTGTATACATACATATACATACATATACATACATAATTATGTTTAAACTAAGAATACTTACGCTAGTATTAATTGAAATTTTAATAGTAATAGAAATAGAGGCGATTTTTATTTTATTTATTTATTTTATTTTATATAAATTAAAGTATTAATGAAAAGATAAAGATACCTTTGTCTTAAATTTATGCTCCTCCAACTTTCCATATTGTAATGTTACGGATTTCATTTAGCAGCAAAATACCATAACTTTTACTTATATACCTGCAGGTTTGTACGGAACCCTCGGTGCGCGAGTCCGACTCGCACTTGACCGGTTTTTTTTGTATATATATATATATATTTATACTTACCGCAAACGCGATTTTTTTAAGCGACTTTTCGGTAGTTTTCGCAACAAAGTTGTGACATTTGGGTAAAAATGGTCAGTTGGGGTGTTACGTAACGTTTATTGGGCGGGGGGGGGGGTACAGGTAAACGTTACGGTGCGTTACATGGGGGGGAGGGGGGGTCAAAAATCTTCAAAATTTGCGTTACGTAATACTTGAACGATCCCTATTTCACCCACCCCTATTTCACCGGATCTCCCGGATCAGGATTTTATTTGTCTCAAAAATATTGCCGTATTTTTATGTTTTGGAGTAAAAGAAAAGCAACCCTATGTAAAGGTTAGCAAATTGAAGAAACCTAAAAAACCATTTTAGTCATTTTAATTTAATAGAACTTATTTTAACAATACTAATAGACTAGATTCTAGTCTATTGTTAAAATAAGTTACTAGAAGGTTGTCCATAATATAGATAAATACGGCGCGCAAATTATAATCCTTAGATCCACATCCTCTTCCCTTCTCCACTGTCACATTTCGTCACGCTAAGGACCCCCCCCCCTTTCCTTACATTAAATTTATAAAAGTTGTCTTATCAGTAAAATATTTAAGAAGACGACAATCGATTTCTCGTACGTGCTTCCCCACCACATCTCTGCCATCAACACCGTTTGAACAATTCTAAAAAATTCATTTATTAACCGTTTTCAAAAAAGGAGATTCTCAGTTCAATTATATTTGTTTGTATAATGATAAAAAAACGAGTGTGCTTCAAACCACACGACTGAAGTAAAACTTCTTTAGCAATACGCTTGCACAATAGGCCTGCACTGTGTCTTAGATATACGAAACGTAACTGGCCATGAGAGAAAGAGAGAAAGAAAATTTATGTTGCACCTCTCTTGCTCCCTTCGAATCGCCCGATCACACTTTTCGTAACGCTCTCGTCACAAAAGCTTACTCCTCAAGTCAAGCGTGCGTAAAGAAGTTATACTTCAATAATAAGTAATGTTCTAAATCATTGTGTAGTCATATAAAAGACTACGAGCCCCCCCCTCGCGCCACTATCGACTACTCGTACGTGAGGCCGCAGCACATCGCAGTTGTCAACAATCTGTGCGCACAGTTCTTCTGGCCTGGGATTGACTGTGAGTATTACTGAATTAAAAAAATGGTCTATAGCCTTCCTCAATAAATGGGCTATCTAACACTAAAATATTTTTTTCAAATTGGACCATTAGTTCCTGAGATAAGCGCGATCAAGCAAACACAAACAAACTCTTCAGCTTTATAATATTTATATAGGTAATTGCTTTTAGTACTTAAGGTATAGCCTAGGATGATAATTAAGTTTAGGGCTAAATTTAGTCCATAGCTAAAGACATAATTGTAATTTAAAGTTAGTTCATTCAATTTAGATTATTCGTCAATAGAATCAGGGGGGTATTTGTTTTGTTTATTAGTAAACACTAGCTTCTGCGCGCGACTTCGTCGGCGTGGACTCCGCTCCTATTGGTCTTAGCGTGATGATACATAGCCTATAGCCTTCCTCGATAAATGGGCTATCTAACACCGAAAGAATTTTTCAAATCGGCCCAGTAGTTCCAGAGATTACCGCGTTCAAACAAACAAACAAACAAACAAACAAACTCTTCAGCTTTATGTATTAGTATAGATTACTAAAAGAAATACTTTCTCTCAAGATATTCGCATACTTTAATGAGGTAATAACAATTTGTTAAACTATTATAAAATAATGTTTCTTAAAACTGCTCGGACACGAAAACTTGTTTAAATATTAAAAATTAATAAATTATTTTTATATGAGGCAATAATTACTTAATTAGTATTATACAAAGGTACCCCTCTTAGCAATGGTAGTTTAAGGAACTAAGGTTTAGCTTCAATTTCACTCACTATATCTCAACTAGTTACTTATAACACCCAGCATACTGGATCCCAACCAATCATTAATTATACCCAGTAAACCGGATCCCAACAAGATGCTGGGGACTCCAGTTCCCAATCAGTTAGTTATCATGTAGTAAACCCCCCACCCTAGGTTCACATTACATGTAAACTTAGGTTATGTAGTTCTGGCCCCCAAATCTACCTCACTCACTATATCCATTATATCCCAACCAGTCACTAATAACACCTACCGGTTCTCCAGGGCTGGATTTAGAGATCTGCAGGCCTCGGGGAAACAAAGGAGTGAAGGCCCCTTGGCCTCAAATTATTTTCCAAATACGCGATAAAAAAAATATAAAAGGAAAACATATTTACTAGTGTGATTTTTAATTTTTTTTTCCGAAGTCTATTGTGGCCCCGGGGCTGTAGCCGCAGTTGTCCTTTCCTAAATTCAGCCCTGTGGTTCTTAACCAGTCAATAATAACATATACCGGTTCTCGACCAGTCACTGATGACACCTACAAGTCCCCAACCAGTCAGTCACGTAGTAACCATACATCCGTTGTTCAGTGACGGAGGCCCTCCAGTACCCCGAGTTCAGCTGCGTGGTCTCGTACAAGCGGCTGGTGGTGGGCTGCGCGTTCCTGGTGCCGGACGCGGGCGGACAGGCCTATGTGTCCTTCGTGCTGGTGCGGCCGGAGTGGCGCCGGGCCAGCATCGCCGCCTTCATGCTGTACCATCTGCTGCAGGTAGACTTCACCCAGCAGACAGCAACGGGTTTTGATGTCAAACTTCTTAACGCATGCTTGACTCGGGGAGTGAGCTGGTGAATGCGTGACGGGAGCGATATGGAAAGTGTAATGGAGGCGAACGGAAGTTGAGAGGGAGATATGTTAGATGGAGCTGAAGAAGTTTTACTTCAGTCGTGTGGTCTACGCAATAGTATCAAATAGTGTCGCGTATTACTGTTGTGAGTTAACTAGACAGAACTCCTAGAGTTTTGGCAAGACCCTTGCAAGGCCTCTAATATTGATGGCGTACATAGGCTTACCATCAGGTGGGCCGTGTGCTTGTTTCCTAACTGTACAAAGAAATATAAAAAAAAAACTTCTTTGGCAAACTAATTTAAAATTAGCGGCGTGCAGCGCGGCCCTTCCCTGTCGTTTTTCCGTTGCATCCGGTTTGAAATCACAACGATTCTAAAGAAGTATCACTTAAAAAACGAATGTGATTTAGACCACACGACTGAAGTAAAACTTCTTTAGCTCCTACTAGTTATATACAAAACGTAACTGTTTCTCTTTCTATCTACACTCTTTCTCTCAACTTCCGACCGCCTCGCTCGATTACACTTTTTCGTAACGCTCTCGTCACGCATTCATCAGCTTACTCTCCAAGTCAAGCGTGCGTCTAGAAGTTTTACTTCAAAAATGTAAATGAAAATAAATAAAATATTTGACAAGTACAAATTGCCTTTTCAGACCTGCACAGATAAAGATGTTACTCTGCACGTGTCACCAACGAATCCGGCCATATTTTTGTATCAAAAATTTGGCTTCAAAGTAAGTATTGCCCTCAGTAAGAATTAAATTGTGAAAGAATTCACCATAGGTATATGTTATTATATAGTTATTTGTATATGAATGTATATTTAAAAAAGAATGTACAAAAATTGTAAGTAGTTCTTTTAATTTTTTAAAGTTATGTAAGTATATCAAATTTTGATTTGTACAAAAATGTTAGGTAACTAATTTCAGTTTGACAGTCATTTGATACTCTAGTCATAGGAACTGGCTATTGCCTTTTAGTCATGGGTTTGATACCTGCTCGTAACAAATATTTGTGTATATCATACAGAATGTGTCTTTATGTGCATGTTTGTGTTTGTAATATCATAATATGTATGTCCAGATGCTTAAGACTTTTATTATTTACCTATTTATATTAGTAAAAAATATTAAATACCCATAATGTATGAAAAAATTACATAAAAATAACAAAAAGTGTATAAAAAATTTATTATGCGTTAATTTGGTTTAGAGATGAATCCTTCAGCCAAAAGGTAATCATAAATCTTCCTAGTTTTATTCACATCGATCTTAACAATCTTCCGTGCGTCCAACAAACGTAGAAAGCCTAGTTTGTTGTTTTCACTTATCAGTATCTTTTTAATCTCCAAATAGTTCCTAGGTATTAATCTTATATTCGAACATAAAGTTTTCTCACTTTCCGACAAAAGGTGGAACCCTGGTAAATCAACTATGTCTAAAGGCAAGGACGCTTTTCTATACCTCTTGCCCATTGCATTTCCAAAACATAACCTATGTTTGACGGGCGACTGACTGTCAAACTTTCTCATCATAATATATGTGGCATATTTTTGTTCCTTAGAAGCCATATCATTATCTTTCTTTAACTGCATGTAAAGTCTCGCTGAATGCATAGTTCTCATGCCATTTCTGCGGTATTCACATAGTCTTACTATCTTATTCAGTAGTTCCTCCTCTAAGTTTAAAGATTCCATAAATGCGTCAAACTGCATACCGGTCATAAATTGCATAAATGGAAGCAATTTTTCCGACTTTGCTCTGGATAATGTTGCATCAAATCTTTTTAACCATGATAATAGTCTGTTAGGCATGATGAGGCCATGATTCTGGATTATTTTATACCGACGCTGCCTTTCTCTTAATCTAGTGTTAAGTGCACAAACTAAACTAACTTTTAATGCTTCCATACATTCATCATCATCATCGGAATAAGTGTCCTCAATGTTGAATATGCTTTCCGCATTTTGATCATAGCTCATTTCAAATTCGGATCTGTAAGCGTTATACCCAGCTAGCAATTGATCTGACTCATTATTTCTCGGTGGATTAGTACTTAATTCTGTGTTATATAAATACGGTGTGAGAGGTTTTACGAATAATGAGTGTTCTGTTTCCGGTATTAATTTCAATTCATTATATTGAACCTTTTCGATGTAATACTTCTTGTAGTGTTCCTGACACTCTAATTTCGACCGCGTATGGACACTCTTAGATATTTCTTCCCAGTTACCGTACCCATAGGTCGAGAGGGCAGACAGCAACTTGCACTCCTCCTTTGCAGACCAATTACAGTTTTCAAAAAGAGGAAAGTCGTTTCTCCTTACAGCGTATTTGTGATCGTTTTTATGCCCGTCCTTTTCCTTCCCTGATGCGAAACACTGACAACACAGGTTTGTATCGCATTCACAACACTCTATGAAAGGTTCATGAGCGACCTCCGCACATATATCACACTTCACTTCCAATATATTAGCCATGTCTGCTTACAGGTCGAGGAGTTAATACAAGACTTCTACGAGAAATACTACGATATTGATTACAAAGGATGTCGGCATGCGCTTTTCTTGAGATTAGTTCGATGAATGAATAAAGAGTTCTATTTTCGACATGTTGTTTTATTTTAACCTCGATTTTTATAAAACTTAATTATCAATATATTACAGGTTTCATACACAATTAAATTATACAAAATTACAAATACGTTGTGATGTAAATCGTTAATTCGTTATTGTTGTATACTATTATTTGTTATTGTATTGACAATGACAAATGACAATTGACAAAGATGATGACATTCTTGGCTGTCAATGTCAACGTGTTTTTTTTTTTTTTTTTTTTGGGATTTTTTGACCTGGTAATTACAACCTTTAGGTCAACTCTTATTATTCGTATGACGTAATAATATGCCTATGATCATATTCCATTAAATTGTTTTGATTGTATTCTTTATGTATTTGTAGATGTACTTGTAAGTATGTTCGTCTTGTAACAATTGTTTTAATGACGGCGGGCGGGACAATAAATCACACTTATTTTCAACATCACTAAGTTCACTGGCCAACACTAGCCTGTCAATCAAAAATTTTTGACAATCAAAGATAACGTGCTCCACAGTTCCATTACATCGGCCATTCTCCGAGTAGCAAATTTTAGGTGTCCGGGCTTGTATAATCCGTCATATTATCATATTCAATCATATTTTTTTTTATATATATTAGAAAGCATCCGTATCTAGCTGTAAAAAAAATATTGGCTTCTGTTTTAAGTAATTAAGGCTAAATTAATTTAACTTATGTTCAAAGAACCTCTGTTCTCTAATTACCGTGGCGTGTCCGCACACCAACTTAATCTTAAAAATTGCTTGTAATTTTTATAACGTAAAGATTTACTTTGATTCATTCAACGTTTTAAATGATATTAAGTAACGTGTATCGCACAAAAAAATGTCGACTCAATAGAACCAGTCTACAAATAATTATCATTAAGTAATCGCATGTCCATTGGAAAGTTATAATTCCCGTAACATTTGCTGTTCTCGGGTGTACATCCCTAAATAAAAGTATTTAGACCATCACTACCGTACGCGTCGCGTCTCCCCAGTGTGGGTCAAGGCCCATCAGCATCTGAATGTCTATAAGGTTAGTGTACCTCCAATGAAGCACGTGAGTATATAATTACCGTAGCCTTGGTTAAAAACTTTTCTAATTACCGTTGTTCTTAGTTTAATACTTGATTTTTAAGATAGACCCAAGTTGATAATGTAAATGAAGACAGTACTTTGGCCTCCGTACGTTGTAATAAGCTAGTATTTGCATACTGTGTCGGTTTTCGACATTTTTAAGAAAATCTATCGTTTTCTAATTACCGTATACTAATTACCATATGTTTATAATTACCGTTGTATGAAAAAATAATACTTGTTTACTAACTGGAACCGCAACCAACGCCGACAACGAATTAAAAATGACCCTTTTTGTATCAGCAATCAAAATAAAAGGAGAAAGAAAGGTACAATAAAAGAAAATCCGCAATGCTTGAAGACAAAAGTCTTCGAGCAATGCGTCCTGCCTGTGTTGACATACGGAGCAGAGACATGGACACTGACGAAGGGACTGGTCCACAAGCTTAAAGTCGCTCAACGTGCAATGGGAACGGGCTATGCTTGAGGTTTCTCTCGAAAGTTAGAATTAGAAATGAGACTATCCGTGAGAGACAAAAGTAACCGACATAGGCCACAGAATAAGCAAGTTGAAGTGGTAGTGGGCTGGTCATCTGTATCGCAGGACCGATGGCCGTTGGAGCAGACGGGTCCTGGAGGGAAGACCGCGTCTTGGCAAACGCAGTGTGGGACGTCCTCCGGCACGTTGGACCGACGATCTACGTAAGATTGCCGGTGTAGGCTGGAGATGAGGATTGCGGAAATTCAGGATGTCTGGCGCGAACATGGGGAGGCCTATGACCAATCAGTGGACTGCAATAGGCTGAACTGTCTGACTGACTGCATAAAAGTAAAAGAGATAAAAAAATACTACCTGTCTGCGAAATGTCACCAAACAACCGGAAGAAAACTCACACATACTTATAAAATTACTCACACACACGTCACACACTGATAAACTTACTCACTCTTATAAAATCAGCAACTGGTTATTTTCCAAGATGCAACCATTTTGGGTCGTGATTCCAGAGTCTTGCACTTTGAGTCCTTCACTCATAGACATGACGCAGTTGCAGTATGGAGTCATCTCATACGTGCAATGACCTTATAGAAGGTCATTGCATACCTGTCTTAAATTTCATTGAAAATGAAGCTCCTCATGTAAATGTCATCCATTTTATATCAGATTCTCCGACTGGCCAATATCGAAATAAAAAAATGTTTTATATCTATCATCTCATAACTTCAGTGGCACTTTCCTAATCTAAGAGTGGTTGAATGGAACTATACAGAGAGTGGTCATGGCAAAAGCTCAGCAGATGGCGTAGGAGCAACGATAAAAAGAACTGCAAATGGTATCGTTGGTCAGTAGGCCTAGCATGCGCGCCAAAACAAAATTTTGTCTACCCCTTTACTCGTATTATCTCTCTATGTCTACAGTAGCTAACATGCGTGCACGTGATACCCTTCTCGTTATGTCAATAGAAGAGATAACAAGAAATTCATCAAAACTGTTCTAATTTTTTTTTATTATAGCAATGATAAAATGTCTTTTTTCACTATTGGTAGGTTATGGTTATGAGGGACATCGTTAATTCTTTCGCTTTAATTATAATTATATGTGAACGAATTATTAATATGTGTTATTATCATTTATCATATTTTACATAGACTTTATGTTATTTTCTAATTACCGTTACATTAAATATAAAAAAATTCTAATTACCGTACTCATAAATTTTTTAAGTCTCATTATCTAGAAAACTACAATTAATTGTTACATGCCTAATTAATTATTGAATTCGTATCTTTGATTTGTTTCATATTTTAATGTGTTTAAGTCAAATCAGTGAAAAATAAAAAACGTCACGGTAATTAGGCAAATAACGCCGAATTGGAGAATGGCCGACATGAATTACAATGAGAACAGGTTCCATTCGCAATAATGCCAAGTCGAGCAAGGTGTGACGGTGCAGTATTATGACCGAAACGTAGTCTATTTATGATAGTAATAAAGTCTCGAGTAGCATCTTGCATATGATGATACCAAGGTCTTGCAGGTAATCTTTCTTGTATGCTTCCATACCATTTTCCTTTCGTATCTTGATCTTTCTTCCACATTTCTAACCACAACTTTTGAATATTTTGGTCAATACATTGCAAGTAATCGGACATAGGAACATTCATTGTATTTCTAACGTCAACAGCATTAACTCCTTCATATGCAGTTTTATCAGCCATTTCATTGCCAGAGATACCTTTGTGGGAAGGCACCCATAGAAAGAAAATTTGGATATTTTTATTGTGGTATTGGTGAATTATTGGCTAAAATTTAGATTATGGACCGTCGATTTAGATCTTCATATTTTTTCTGCTTATTTACGGTCACATTATAAATTCTGAAGTTAAATAGGTTAGGGTATTTTTTTTGTAACGAAATTATGCGGATAAACAGTCTAATTTTGAAGTTAGATAGGTTAGGGTTATTTTTTTTTTAAGTCCGAAAAATACCCAAAACCGAATCGGAGCACCCCACTATCCACGTGGTCTTGGTCTGTCATACCCCTAGAGTGTTTTGTAAAAGCCGGAGGCGCGGAGGGAGGGCAGACCTCGCCCGCTGTAACGAAACACAGACACCCGGGCGAGCCGGAGAGGCCGAGGCTGGTCGCCGAAGGCGACCAGCAAGCCGAGGCTGCGGAGGCGAGCGTGGGTGTCTGCGTTTTGTTACGCAAGGGCGAAAGGGCTGCCCTTCCGAAGCGCCGGAGCCGTCACGGAATGAATTTATACCGATCAACTGTCAAATTTCGAGGTTAGGTCTATGAGATTCATTTTTTCTATGTTTTTCAAGAACGGCGCATTACCTTGTATCGTGAGTGGTATGGGGGGGGTTAGGGGGACCGCCGCTACCTCCCTCTTCCCACTCTCGCCCTTAAATTCGTGCCAAACGATCTAAATTCTTCTTCTAATCTTAAAACTTTAACCATGGATATCTCCATAACTATGGGTTTCTGGTATGTGGGAGTGGTACTGGTGGGTAGCCCCCCCCCTCCCCCTCCCCCCCGCATCCCTCAAACCTCCAAAAATCGACGGTCCACAGTCTAAATTTTAACCGAATTATTTGTTTAATGAAGTAAAGGATATAATTAGACTTGAATTTAACTGTGAGGGTAGTTAAAGCTGTTATCAAACTTAAGGAATCAGAAATTATTAAAAAACGTTTATTGTTATTGATTTCGCGAATACGCAGTAATGCCTGATACACTGCATATGCCTCTGCCGTAAATATAGAGCAGGGTTCGTGCAGAATAAAACTTAAAGAGAATTTTGCTTGTGGATCATATAGAGCAGCATGTACATAATCACTTGTTTTGCTCCCATCAGTGTAGATAACATAGTACATTGCATTTTCCTCCAAAAATTGAAGCATTTCCGAATTATTGTTTATTGT
Source organism: Melitaea athalia (assembly GCA_905220545.2). Lineage (NCBI taxonomy): Eukaryota > Metazoa > Arthropoda > Insecta > Lepidoptera > Nymphalidae > Melitaea > Melitaea athalia. The sequence goes on from HG992178.1 coordinate 23,367,563, forward strand.
TTGTTGAACTACATTAATTGGATGTGAAATACACTGATAAGAGAAAGAGTAGCATGGCCATGGAAACTGTTTTCTGATTTTAGAAAAATTGTTGTCTATTTCCAGAAATATATCGGACAGTGTTGGAGAATTACCGCATAGTAGACCTTGTGCTGTTGTTAATGGTCTTCTTGGGGATCTATCTATATAAGGTACAATTTTATTTATTACTTGAATATTGTTTGATGCTATTAGTTTAAGACAGAATCTTTCAGCAAGTAAGATTCGTCTCAAAATCAAAGGCATCACTTTTGTCTCAACTTCCATGGCCCTTATGGGAGTTGAGCACATAGCACCAGATATTATTCTTAAAGCTTTATTCTGCAATAAGTCTAATTTATTTACATGAGAACTATTCATATAAGCAACTGAACTATAATCTAAGTGACTTCTTACAATACTTTTATACAATATTGACAATATTTTAGGGTCTGCACCCCATGTTACGCCACAAAGTGATCTGATAACATTTAGTCCTGTGTGAGCTTTTTTGGATATATATTTAATATGTTCTTCAAAAGTTAGTTTTGGATCTAGTATAATTCCTAAAAATTTCTTTGAAGTGACTCTATTTATAATTTCATTATTGTAAATAACATTTGAGTTTGGGGTTTCATTGCCAAAAAACATAACACTACTTTTAGACGGGTTAATTTTTAAATGTAAATGATCATTATAATATTGTAATAGTTGAAATAAAGATTTGTTCATATTATCTATTGCAATCTCTAAGTTGTAATTACTGCTGTATAATACAATGTCATCAGCAAATTGTAAAATATTTACATTCCTATTATTTACATATTTACAAATTTCACTTGTGTATATATTGTATAATAATGGAGATAGTGTGGCACCCTGCATTGTGCCTCTTGATGCATATTTGGGTCCATATAAAATATTGTTATGTCTAGCATATATTATTCTATTGTTCAAAAAATTAAAAATCCACTTACATAAGTGCCCGGGCACATTCAGCCTAGACATGATTTGAACTAGTATACCAGGGTCAACGCTGTCAAAAGCACTTTGGACATCTAGGAATACGCAAACAGTGTTTAATTTTCTATGTTTTGCATTTTTTAGGTCAGAGATTAAAGAGGTGAAACTGTCTGCACTACTACGCCCTCTACGGAAGCCATATTGTATATGTGGAATGAAACACTTGGATTCAACATACCAGTCAAGACGGACTTTTACCATATTTTCGAATATTTTACCAAGACATGATGACAAGGAAATTGGTCTATAAGAACTAGCAAACTCAGGAGATTTGTCGGGCTTAAGTATTGGGACAACACACTGTGTTTTCCATGACTGTGGAATAGATTTATTACGCCAAAGCAAATTGAGAATGTTAAGAAACAACTTTTGGGCTGATACATCTAAGTTTTTAATTACAATGTAAGGATAATCATCTAAGCCAGGAGTTGTATTTCGTCTAGAGTGCAAGCTTGTTAAAAATTCAGACCATGAAAAAGGATCCAGTAAAAATTTAGAATTTGGGTTATCATTGTTGATTTCAAAAAGAATGTTCAGTTGATCTACTTCAATTAGGTTGCTGTTATCTGATAATTTATTCAAGAGTGGAGATATAAACTCATTTGTATATGATTTATTCTTAGGTCTTATGCCTTTGAACATTTTTAATAAATTCCAAATTTTACTTATGGGAGTATTTCTATTAAAAGCGTTACACAATTTATTCCATCCAATTTTTTTCTGTTCTGAAATTGTTCTCTTTTTCTGGGCATCTTTTCTTTTGTAATTAATATAATTTTCAATAGTAGACTCTTTTCTATATAGTTTTAATGCATTATATGAAGCAATAACACTTTGTTCACATATACTATTCCACCAGGGAGCTGGTGATCTGCTTATGAAAGTGTTTGTTTTAGTGAGCTTTGGAATTGACATTTCTTTAAGAGTATCTAAATGAAAACAGAAATTATTATAGGTTGAAATAGGATCATGTGGTTGAAGTATCAAATCATTAAATATTGTTTTTGAAAGAGCTGTGTATGTTTCCCAGTCAGCTTTTTTATATATGAACTTATCTACAGGGGAATTGAGATGATATTTATCTATATGTAATGAAATCTCTGTTATTGTTGGATAATGGTAACTTCCCATTGTATCATCATGTACAGACCATTCACATAGTGGTGCGAGGCTACCACTTATGAAGCTTACATCTATGGCAGAAGCAGTTTGTCTAGGGCGATTTATAGTTGTAGGTCTACCATCATTTAAAATACACAAATCTAAGTCATCAATTAAATTAAATAACTCCTGACCTCTACTTTTCGTTGACTGACAACCAAATGCAATATGATGAGCATTAAAGTCACCACTCATAAATATGGGCTTTGGTAGATCATTAATAATGTAACGGAGTCTATTAATTCGTATCCGTCCACTTGAAGGTGGACAGTATATACAGAGAATTGTTAAACTACTATATCCTGTTGATACAGATACAGCAACTGTTTGAATGTCTTCATAAAATCTAGTATTTAATATATTATATTTAAGGTATGGTTTTATCAGTATTGCAACTCCATTATGTGTATTGTTGGAATTTTTATTATAAATATTATATCCTGGTATTTTAAAATTATTATCTTTGAACCATGTCTCATTAAGAAGGCAAACATCAATATTTTGTTGTTTTAAAAATTGGATTAATAAAGGTTTTTTACTATTTGCACTTTGAATGTTATACTGCGCAATACGTAACTTGGATTGTGTAGTCCTAGGCCCTACACAATCCATTATGTTAAGTTTTTTACTAATGTATCTTTAATAGTTTTAATATTAGTGGGTGTACTATCATCTTTATTGCCTAATTCCACCAACGTCTGTACTAGGGCCATAAGTACATCGTTGTTGGAAATTATTTGAGTTTTAAGGTCTGTAGAATGAACTATTTTAGCTTTATTTACATTTTGTACAGACTTATTTACAGGAATATTTATAGATTTCTTTACAGTAATATTACTATTTACAGCTTGTGATTTCGGTGATGGGAGTGGAGGGAAATCTGTTTCATTGGTAATGACTTGTTTTGTAGAGGTGACACCTGCATAAGATATGTTGTTTTTCTTTTCAATGATCTTCTTTGCTTTAATAGGACATAATCTAGATATCGCAAGATGAGGCCCACTGCAATTTATGCAGCTGATTTCTGTTGGTTTATCACATTCCTTATACAAGTGTTCACCTCCGCAAATACTACATCTTTGTTTACCGTTACAAACCCTTGCTGAATGATTAAATTTAAAACACCTATAGCACTGTAATAATGGTGGAATGTATTCAAAAACTCTATACGAGAATAGATCATATTGTACATTATTAGGTAGTACATTAGATAGAAAAGTGACGCTTACAGTCTGTAATGGAATGCGCTCTTGTCCTATTTTCTTTGAAAACCTTCTTATTGCCACTATTTCATAAATTGAAGAAAGTCTTGTATAAAGTTCTCTGTTAGATATATTCGCTGGAACAAATCTAATGATGCCGGTTTTTTCAATTTGCGCTGCCGGTATGAATGCCTTTATGTTATATTTTGTGAGGAAAGTAGTGTTATTAATAAAGTTATTGGCCGTATTATATTGTTTGAAAATAACTGCTATTTTATTGGCATTCACTCTCTGAATAGCCGTCACACCTTTTATTTCCAAAGAGAAAATATGATTCAAGTATATAGGGCTCTTGTTACCCAATCTATCATCATTTGTAGATTCTACATAGACTTTAAAATCTGTGTTGGTTGAGTTTTCCGGATATAGTCTTTTATAATTCGGTTTGTAATAGGGCAGATACGCATCTCGCTCACCGCCGGAGTCCGATTGTCCAGAGCCTGCGCCTCCTCCTTCAGCCATATGCTGTGTGAATTTTTTCTTTTTTGAGGTGGGCGGGTCAGACCCGCCCCCCTCGTTTATCTCCATTACTATTATGCTTTTCAGCAGCTAATAGTAATATTTAATATCACTTTAACTTTTAAAAAAAATTACTTTATAGGAAAAATTTAAAATTAATTTTTAAAAGTCAAACGCGCTTTTTCAAGGTTCCCGCCAGAATCGCCATGTCAACGTGTCAAACAGCCTCATAGATAAAAAAACAGCCTGCTTCTGGAAACGGAAAAATAATAGGGTACTTTCCGTAGTGAAAAATAAATTATAAATTTTGATAAAAATTAAAATTTATATAGAAATACACCTAAATATTCTGATTTAGAATCATAAAAGCACATTATTGATTTATTATATTGAAATTAAAAGTCGTATATTTTAATCTGTATATCACGTGACCTAAAACACGAGCCGCCATGATGTGACGTCTTACGGGCAATAACAAAGCTCTGTCAGTGCTGTCAACAGCTAGTGTACGATACTAATATCTATCAATTTTAACTTCAAGGAGTAATAGTTGTGTTCTTTCGTATAATAACTCTTCATATCTTGTTCCAACTCATTCATTACTAATTTGTTGATGGCTGTCATAGTAATTGTAGGTTATGTTACTCTCTTACATACGTCATACACTTTTGTTATTGCCCATATTACGTCACCAAAATGGCTGTAGCGTTTTCGCGGTAATAAAAAAGGTTTAAAATTTAATTTAATTTTATGGCATGAAAACGTGTTTATTTTGCCGAAATATATTTTTTTTGTGGCTTTTTATTAGAAAATCAACATTTTGAAGTACTTTTTCAAACATAGTGGAATACCCTATTATATTTTTTATATCGATTTTTATGGAAAATGTTGATTATGTATTCTAGGTAGACGATAACGTAAACGGGTATTTTTTAGTTTACTCCTTAAGAATTGATTTTCATATAAGGCCCCCGGTATAAAAAAAATATGACTAAAATAAAACTTACTAAACTATGTACCTAATGACCTCATTATATTTCTCACAACGCCATCTATCGCGTAAAGTCTAAAGGCGTAACGAGGTTTTCTATTTTCTAATAACGCCATCTCGTCGTAACGAGATACTTTATAATATAATAGAAATAACAAGATACAAATAATAGATCGGGAGCCAGGTTAAAATTCGGTCAATCATTTCCTCCCAATCGAAACATCGTAACATGAATAAGGGATTTTTTTTATGAATTTTAGTCTTTGTCAGCTGCCACTCCGTGGGGGGGAGGGTTGGGCAGTGGCAGCCTCCCAAACATCGAGAAAAAAAATTTTTTTTCGTCTATTCCTCTCACTTCAAAATTTGTCGGATTATAGTCTACCTAATATCTTGAAGGAAACATAACGTCAGCTGGCCATAACATGGTGGATTATACGTCAACTGGCTGCTTGAACATGTAAAAAAATTTTTTTTTCAGTGATTTCCTCTTAACTAAAAATTTGCATGGTGATAGTTTACATGCTACTATGAATGAAAATTAACGTCAGCTGGCTGTATCTCGGTGGAAAGTTTGTCAGCTGGTACCTTGAAAATGAAAAAAAAATTTTTTAGTCATTTCCTCTCACTTCAAAATTTGTCCGATTGTAGTTTACCTAATATCTTGAAGGAAAAATAACGTCAGCTGACTATAACACGGTGGATTATACGTCAGCTGGCTGCTTGAACATGTAAAAAATTTTTTTTCAGTGATTTCCTCTCAACTAAAAATTTACCTGGTGATAGTTTACATGCTACTATGAACGAAAATTAACGTCAGCTGGCTGTATCTCGGTGGAAAGTTTGTCAGCTGGTACCTTGAAGGTGTAACGCAGTAGCTGACGTAAACTATACTAAATACTGTTTTATAATTTGATTGATGTTGTTGAATACTGTTTTCAAGCAGTGTTGTGTTCCTGTTGGTGAGTAAGGTGACCAGAGCTCCTGGGGGGGATTGGGGATGCCAGCTGACGTATAATCCACCATGTTACGGTCAGCTGACATTATTTTTCCTTCAAGATATTAGGTAAACTATAATCTGACAAATTTTGAAGTGACAGGAAATGACTAATTTTTTTTTACGTCTTTCCAGGCACCAGCTGACAAACTTTCCACCGAGATACAGCCAGCTGACGCTAATTTTTATTCATAGTAGCATGTAAACTATCACCAGCTAAATTTTTAGTTGAGAGGAAATCACTGAAAAAAAATTTTTTTTATATGTTCAAGCAGCCAGCTGACGTATAATCCACCATTTTATAGTCAGCTGGCGTTACTTTTCCTTCAAGATATTAGGTAAACTATAATCTGACAAATTTTGAAGTGAGAGGAAATGACTAAATTTTTTTTTACATCTTTCAAGGTACCAGCTGACAAACTTTCCACCGAGATACAGCCAGCTGACGTTAATTTTCGTTCATAGTAGCATGTAAACTATCACCAGCCAAATTTTTTGTTGAGAGGAAATCACTGAAAAAAAATTTTTTTACATGTTCAAGCAGCCAGTTGACGTATAATCCACCATGCTTTGGCCAGCTGACGTTATGTTTCCTTCAAGATATTAGGTATATATACGAAACGGAGAGAGAAACATTGATGGAACGGTTTGGTATAAATAAATTTGATATGGGCATATTTTTATCTGTGTTAACAGAACCTTTGTCTGATGCGGCTGTTAGTTAATATAGTCATCAATCATCAATGATTCTTTCTCCATTACTTAGGCATAGTGAGAATTAGGGTATGATGGGGCTGACATGTCTGTGTAGACAAAAGTCCCTAAAAAAGAAAAGAAAAAAAAAAAGATATTAGGTAAACTATAATCTGACAAATTTTGAAGTGAGAGGAAATGACTAAAAAAAATTTTTTTCTCGATGTTTGTGAGGCTGCCACTGTCCAACCCACCCACGGAGTGGCAGCTGACAAAGACGAAAATTCATAAAAAAAATCCCTTATTCATGTTACGAAGTTTCGTTTGAGAGGGTATTGGTCATGTCAAGCTGTCACGGGCTCCCGGTCTATAATAGAATAATTACAACAAGATACAAAGATAATAACAGAAATACATAATTTGTGAAAATTTCAACCGTCTAGCTATAACCGTTCTTGAGATACAGCCTGGTGATAGACGGACGGACGGACGGACAGCGAAGTCTTAGTAATAGGGTCCCGTTTTTACCCTTTGGGTACGGAACCCTAAAAAAGATTCTGAGAACCCATTAAGTACTAAATTATTAATTAATAAATATGTAATTATGTTATGCGATATTACGACAATTCGTAGAAAATAATTTAATAAGTATTATGTAAAAATCTTTTTGAAAAATACTACTAATGCTTATCGCTAAGCGTTTCAAAGTTCAGTGTCAATGCAACTTAGAAATCCGTAATTCCGTAGAAAATTCCAGATTATTCTCGACGCTCGCGCTCGTACTTTCTTTTAAGTTAGCCTTAGATATTAGCCTATAGAGGGGTTAAGACTTTAGACGTCGATTTAGAATAGTTACTTAAATAAAAATATCCAGGATCATTAACGATTAATAACAGCATAGATATATTATAGGCATAAAGTAAATTAAAAGCGCGTACACTACACGTGATCTGTCGACATCCATTACTTGACCCACATTCCATTTTATTTCGCTCACGTGTTTGATGCATATAAAATATACTATCTGCTCATTTGCATTTTACAGTCTAAAATTTGATAATGTCGATAATATTCAAAAATCAATGAAAAAATATAAACAATGAGATTACATATATTTATTATTTTGTTCCTTCTAAAAAATTGTCACAAAATAAAATGTTCAATGTATTTGCCATGCGATCATGGTCGTAAACAATATTGAAGAGAGTATACTGTACCATAATGACATGGACATAGAAACTAAATTAAAAAACAGTTTTTGTAGGGGGCGCGGTCATTAATATTTCCTATCTATCCCTTTCTGCGTATATACAAGTGACGTCACAGAAAGTAAGACAGTTTTCAATTCCAATTTTCCTATTTTACTTAATTTTCTTGCTGTTTTTTCACACTCTCTAAACTTGGTTAGCTTCGTTCCGATTGGCTAAATTATTAGGATCCGTCCGACATTGGTCAAAAATAACACAAACAAAGCGTCACAGTCATGAGCGTGTAATATAAAACAGACTGAATACTACAGCGACGTCAAGTCCATATTTCAATTTGAATTCATAAAATTATATTTATCTCTTTCTTTCTCGTGTTTTCTCCTAGCTATTTTTATGTTTTATCTCTTTTACACATCCAGTGAAGGCCCCAGAATGTTCTAGACGTTTTAATGTATATATTTTGCCGCGACGACAGCGCTATGTTTCATTCATTTGTGAAGTAGATAGTGTGAACTTGTGAGTTGTGTTGTGAGTGGATATTTTTAGACTTTCGTCTAGTTAATAGTGGATTTCTAATTAAAACAGCAATTGTAAGTATATCCTATAAAATATATTTCGTTTTTGATTAGATATTTAAGTCATTAATTGAAGTAAATAATGAAAATTGCCAGAAACGTGTAGGTTTACGCGGAACCTAAGTTAACGTCTCCTAAAATGGTGTCAGCAAAGTCTAAAAGAAATCTTTTCTTTGTTTCAGGTTAAATCATTAAAATGGGTAAGGATTACTACAAAATCTTAGGAATTTCCAAAGGCGCGACAGACGACGAAATCAAAAAGGCATATCGGAAATTAGCATTGAAATACCATCCAGATAAAAATAAAGCAGCCGGGGCCGAGGAGAGGTTCAAGGAAGTGGCAGAAGCATACGAAGTGCTATCGGATAAGAAGAAGCGAGAGATCTACGATGCTCACGGGGAGGAAGGTCTCAAGGGTGGAATGGGTGGACATAACGGTCCGGGAGGTGGCCAGTCATACTCTTACACTTTCCACGGAGACCCGAGAGCGACTTTCGCACAGTTCTTCGGTTCAGCTAGTCCATTCCAGACGTTCTTTGATCTAAATGGATCCGGTGGAGGCACCACAATGTTCTTCGACAGAGACATGGATGTTGATATGGACCCGTTCGCAAACATGGGTATGGGCCAAGCGAGACCCGGCGGCCCCGGCGGAGCATTTAGAAGTCAAAGCTTTAATTTCCACGGATCACCGAACAGGAAGGAAAAGACACAAGATCCGCCAATTGAACACGATCTATACGTGTCTCTTGAGGACATCGCCCGCGGTTGCGTCAAGAAAATGAAGATTTCCCGTCGCGTCATTCAACCAGATGGTACATCGAAGAAGGAAGACAAGGTGTTGACTATCCATGTGAAGCCCGGCTGGAAGGCGGGTACGAAGATCACGTTCCAGAAAGAGGGCGACCAAGGCAGGAATAAGATCCCCGCTGACATTGTCTTTATCATCAGAGACAAGCCTAATCCAATGTTCAAGCGAGAAGGCAGTGACATCAGATACACGGCCAAGATATCACTGAAACAGGTAAGAATCTGATGTAGTTTAATTTTATTCACCATCTATTATTGTTTATATAGTATCTATAGTTTATGTTTAAGGGAATCCCATTAATTGAAGTGTGTTGATTCATAAATTATCGAGTTTAACATATTCTGAAGTTGATGAGTCACTCGGTTTTTATACAGGATAATTGTTCTAGACCATTTTACTTGTAAATTGTTATCATCAATGATTGTATTAAATGTAATTTTTCTTTTACAGGCTCTCTGCGGAACGATACTTGAAGTGCCAACGATGTCTGGAGAGAAACTGACTGTCAACCTTCAGGGTGAAGTGGTTAAGCCGTACACAGTGAAACGGTTCCCAGGATATGGACTACCGTTCCCTAAAGAACCTACGAGGAAAGGTGACCTGCTTGTTGCTTTTGACATCAAATTCCCCGACCGCTTAACCACTGGAGTAAAGGAAATCCTCATGGACACACTTCCGAACTAGACAATTGAAGACTTGGAAATCTCATTACGACCTTGGAGTATGTGGCCCCTTAGATAATCAGGACTACACTTGAATGCTCAAATGTTACAATGAGACATTCCATCTAGGTTTTCAATATAGGAGCTTATTTGTTTAAAACAGGAGGAAGTTTGAGACTTCAATGAACTACATTCGGGTTATGAGCATACTCACTAAATGCTCATTGTTGTGTTAAATTACTCGACTATTAATATATACGAAAATAAATGACACGAGTTGTATCGTCCGTGAGATGAGATAGAATTAATTTATTGACATAATATTCTTGTCCGATAATGATAGTTGATAGATGTTAGCTAATCTTGTGTGTTTGGATTTTTTTCATGCGTTTTAGTATGAAAAAATAGAATGTTTGTGAAAGTTTCTGCTTGTATTATTATTATTTAATTTTTGTAAGGTGTAAATAATTGAATTGTAAATATTTTGATTAGAGCAGTGATTGTAAGTTTTAGGTTACGAAGCTTTCACTCAAGTAACTGGTTATTAAAATTTAAATTTCAACTTTCAAATGTATCATGTAGCTTATTAATAAATGTCAGTCATTTGTAATCATGTAATAGTTTAATTGAAAAAAAAAAACAACTTATTACTTATAATTACTGTTGAAAAATGGTAATAAAATAATTGAATTACACTAGTTGGTTTTACTTACAAAACTCCTTTATTTTTTTAGTAATATTTTTCAAATATTAGTGACTTAGTGAGGCAGAATAATTCTGCTAGTAGAGGTAGACTGTTAAACAGCTGTAGAGGAACTTTTGACGTCATCGCCAGTTGGCATCGGAGAGCCTTGGCGAGAGCTGGAAGAGTGCGGCCACTGAGCGGGCGATTAAATATAATAAAAATTTCATAGCAAGGCAATCTTATTCTTGATCATCATTACATAGCTTTTTTATAATGTTACGTTTTATAATCTCTAGCAATTTTGGCTAAAGGAATAATATAGTTGTTTCGGAATTAATTTGAAAATTTCTAAGTACAAAATCAATTTTGATGATATACCTGGTCAGTGGTCACTACAAAAAAAAAATTAAAAAAAGTGCATTTTTAAAATAAAAAAGCCGTACCATATCAAGTAGGTACTTGATTTGACCTACAATGAGGAAGCAAATTGTGAAAAATAAATATAGTAATAATTACAAAATAAAATAAAGATATATTTTTTTTTACTTGCAAATAAGTAATTTAGCGAATAGGTCATTTTATAGGTTGTTTAGCAAATTTTAGGGTTAATACCTATAATTAAATTCACATATAGTTATAGTGAATGTTTAGTGATGGCTAGCTTACTTGTATCTGAATAATCGTTTTTCGTGGCTTCACGCCACATTCAGACATGCGCGAGCATACGCGTCACTAGTAAAAATATCCGCGGCGGCGCCCGCCTCCACGAACTTCTGAATTAATTTTGATTTTTAGTAACTGATTACTCTGTTATCTAATCGCAAATCAAATTCTAAAATATTTATCAATACATTGTACCTATGTTTAGCGGTGTATTTATATGAATATGAATGAATCGCGGAAATATATTTACTACGCGCGAATTTCCGAACGATAGCACCTAGTTGGAAAATTCTTTTTTTGTTTTAGTTTTCATTTTCAGGACAAGGTTTGTACAAGAATAATAAAAAAACGACAACGAATCTCTGACTATGAGAGAAAGAAAGAAAATGTGTGCTCGCACCTCTTGCTCCGTTCGCCTGGATCGATCACACTTTTCGTAACGCTCTCGTCACGCATCACCAGCTTCCCGAGTCAAACGTGCGTAAAGAAGTTTTACTTCAAAAATTACGTATATATTTGTTATACATTTGAGTAACAATAATAATAACATAAAAATTTTATTAATGTATGGCATTGTTTCCTTGATTGTAATAAAATTGAAATAATCTGCTACTAAATGTCATTCACCTCGGATCCTTACCTCATTTACTTAATGGTACTTACGTAATGGAATTGAATTTTGTATCAATTTTTTTACCATTTGAAACGCTCGCTCTTACATACGCTTCAGCCTGTAATATAATATCCCACTGCTGGGCATAGGCTTCTTTCCCCATGTAGGATAAGGATCAGAGCTTTAATCGACCACGCTGCTCCAATGCGGGTTGGCGGATATATTCCCTACTATGAGTAACGATCGCTATCAGGTGTACATGATAACAACCGGGACCGACGGCTTAACGTGCTCTCCGAGGCACGGTGGGGAGACCCACAAGGACTGCACAAACACCCAGACCACGGCAAACATCTGTATGGCCAATACAAATGTTTGTCGTGTGCGGAGATCGAACCCGCAACCGCCCGCGCAACAGCCAATCGCAATCCAGTGCTAATGCACGTGTGCTAGTGCAATTTACACACAGACATTTAAAGAAACTTACGCTTAGAGTAAAACGAATTATACATATATTATGTGCATAATGTATGTAGTGTACCTATATGCATTTTATAATAACGTGCATTATCGGTGTGCTTGTGTTCCGTTTTATGGTGATTTCATGTTTTTAAACTTAGGAAAAAGTCAGTCTGTTTTTAACTCTGATTTAAAAATAAATACTTATGTTATTTAGTATTCTTGGTAATTCCGTCAAAAGAAGATGAGTTTTCATCCACCGTTGAGGAAAATTTGTCCTGGATTTCCTAAATACTATACAAAACCTAATTTTGGTCGTTTGATAAAACGTAAATGTGTATATATAATATGAGTTTCAGCATCAAGGCCAGGGGTCACCAACTAATTTTTATTAAATTATGTAGGTACTCTGTAGTCATGTAGTGTAAGTTTCTGTGTTCTCGCGGTCCGTATAAAATGTCGGTCGTAAATTCGTAATGGTTGGCGCGGGCGCGGGCGCGGCGGTCCGGACGCGGACCGCGGTCCGCCAGTTGACGACCCCTGATCTTGGCAATGGTTTAATAGTGTGAAAAATTACTTATTTCTGTCATTTTCGAAGCCAAAAGAATGAAAGATTTCTTTTAAAATTCTTCTTCTTCGAAATCGCATCTACTTACGTTTCAGACTTAATTATATTAGACGAATTTTTAACCGATTTCAAAAAAGGAAGAGGTTACTCGATTCGACCGTATATTCGACCGTATATAATTTATTTTTTTAGTGTATGTTCGGGGATAACTTCGTCATTTATGAACCGATTTTGATAATTCATTTTTTGTTGGAAAGGAGATATCTCAAGTTTGGTACAATGATAAGGAAAACAGGATCGGATCCCAGAGAAATCGAGGGGAACCCTCGAAAATCGCAGTGTCGACTAGTGCTTTTGTTGATTTTTTTTCGTCTAAGTACCTACTTACGTTGTATTACTTGTCGATGTAATTGAAGTCAGTTTTTTTTCGTTTGCTAGCAAACACAATTATTAACTCTCAAATAGAGAATAACAGAACAATAAGATGGTTAAGTTTTGAAGCCAAAATAAAAAAGTTAAAGTGTAAGTAATAAAATGAAGTATTTTTCAATTCAACTCACAGAGGTCTCAGAGATCTGAAACAGAGGACATACTTGTGGACTGTGGTACTAAAGGAGTAAACCAGTGAGAGCATACTGTAATATAAACTAGAATAAGGTATTGACCCCGACATTGCGTATAATCATACATTTACAAATGCGCACGTAAGCAGCGTGGCGCGTGGCGGAATACGCTAAACGCTACATTCCTTCTAAGGATTGTTTCACACATTCGGTCAGACTAGTCTCGGACTCTCGGTCCGATATCGACATTCGACAAGCTATATAAAATTTAAAATGCATAATATGCAGCGAAAAAGGTTAGGTTGTGATGTGACCTAAATATGCTGTCGGTGCCTAAATAAGTATAACAATGACCTAAGACCTAAACGTACCTAAAAATATACATAGTTACATTGTATAGAGTAAAAAGTAAATAATAAACGTTATGAATCCTATTAGATTTTGTAAAATGGAAATACAGAATTGAGGAGAAATAATCTATATAATTATGTATGTATAATATAATGTACCGTTAGTACAATAGTAATCAGACAAAAATTTTATCTATAGGTATGGTAATAATTACATATAGAATATATTTTTATAAATTCTCTGAAAAATAATACGCACAAATCGTCCTTGTTCTTGGAACTGATTTATGGTATAATTTCCTCGGAAGTAAGCGTAGGCGATGACATTGAAGAGAATGTACCACACTGTACTACTTTCACACGCATTGTCGGATAGTAGGCGACACTAGGCGACCTTTTACGGCGTTATTTATTGTTTTAAATGTATGACGTCTTTGTATGGAATGACGAAGATCAATGATTTAAGATCAATTAAGTAATTTGGCGCAAAAATTACAACAATAAAAAATCGTTTATTTTACTGTTTATATTTTTTTAATGGCAGCGCGGTGGTTCAGTGCATGAGCGTATTTACAGTGGGGTAAGATGGGGCATTTGCCACACCTTGATTCGAAGCTAAGAACTGAATTTTTAAATTTACAATTTAAATTTTATTTTAGCCAAAACCTCCGCAAGATATTATTGAAATAACTTACAGTGAAGGTAAATAAAAAGCATTTTCAATTTTCTACTACTATTTGCTTGTGCGCCATTTTTATAAAATTCTGGATAGGTACGCCCATGTCTCTGTGATCAAAGCAACTGGCTGCTGAAAATGAAGGAGAATCCGCTTTATCATTTTTTTTAACCGTCTCCAAAAAGGAGGAGGTTCTCATTTCGACTAAGTATAGGTTTTTTCAAGTACTTACTTGTATATAATGATAATTTGAATATCATAATCAATATAATATTGCACTGGAAATAATTTATCCTTTTTAAGAGTTACATATTATTTATTTATTCACAACAATACAAAATTAAACCCAAGTAGGTACAAAAATTGATTTTAAAAGGTTGCTACAACTACAAAGTACGTAACATGAAGTTGCAAGTTGCAACAGACGACATTTATCGCAAAAACAGCTATATGTACCTACCTACATGCAAACATACACATACGCATAAATATCCGTTTATAAATTAATACATAACACACTTGATAAACTTATATTTATATAGACCATATGGACTGATAATAATCAAAAATTGTTAGCTTAATTTATGAACATAAATTAGGTACTTTTTAGGGTTCCGTACCCAAAGGGTAAAAACGGGACCCTATTACTAAGACTTCGCTGTCCGTCCGTCCGTCCGTCCGTCCGTGTGTCTGTCACCAGGCTGTATCTCAAGAACGGCTATAGCTAGAGAGTTGAAATTTTCACAAATTATGTATTTCTGTTGCCGCTATAACAACAAATACTAAAAACAAAATAAAATAAATATTTAAGGGGGGCTCCCATACAACAAACGCGATTTTCTTGCCTTCTTTTGCTCGATATCAATAATGGCAACAGGTAGGCACTTACAAAATACTCAGTTCTATTTTTACTTTAATAATAAATAATAAAATTAAAATAAAATTAATATTTAAGGGGGGCTCCCATACAAAAAACGTCATTTTTGCCTATTTTTGCTCTCATACAACAAAAGTGATTTTTTTAGCCGCTTTTTGCCCGATATTCAAATCAATGTACCTAGTCAATGGTACGGAACCCTTCGTGCGCGAGTCCGACTCGTACTTGGCCGATTTTTATTTTGATATTATTTACTACCTATTGATGGTTCTAGAAGTCTCATGTTAGAAGTCAATAGAAAGTGAATGATTAAATTTACACGACGATCACGATCACGATTCAGCCTGTAATATCCCACTGTTGGGCATCGGCCTCTTCCCCATGTAGGAGAAGGATCGGAGCTTAATCCACCACGCTGCTCCAATGCGGGTTGGCGGATATATACCCTACTAGAGATGGGCGTAACGGCTACATTTTGATATTACGTTATAACGTTACGCTACTTTTAAATCACTTATTATTTTTTACGTGATAATATTTTTTTTTTTTTTACCAACTGTGAAACCCTTGGAGATCAAATTTTTTTTTTGGGATTTTTTGACCTGGTAATTACAACCTTTAGGTCAACTCTTATTATTTGTGAGATCAAATGCATATTACATATAGGATACTTAAAATGAAAGACTATCTGTATACTAAATTTCATCAAAACGGTTACAGCCGTTTCTGAGATATCCAAAGTATAACAAAAAAAAGGTGTGTGTGTGCGATTCACACACGATAGAAGTGAAACTTCTATGGCAAAGTAATCAAAAAAACTAATTTAAAATTAGCGGCTTGCAGCGCGGCTCGTCCTTCCCTGTCTTTTTGCCGTTGCATCCGGTTTGAAATCACAACGATTCTAAAGAAGTTTCACTTCAATAAATACAAGAATTACTCGTTTACAGATACAAGATAAAATAAACTTATCGCTATTTTCATTCCTGTTATTTTCTCTACTTATTTCTTCATATATAATTAAATGCTTTTGTTTCATATGTTTTTTTAAATTCGTTATAGTAGTTTTTAATGAAAGTATATTTTTACAATATTTACATTCCGCTTTTTTTGCAATTTCATCCACCACAGTAAAATAATTCCACATTTGTCCTTTTCGTGGCATTTTACTCTACTCACTAAACAACTATACTTAATTATATATAAACAACTATACTTAATTATATAAACAACTTAATTGTAATTATTAATTATATTTACAGTTTCTCAAAACGCAACACCGCAATCGTAAAATTCGTAAATAAACTCACGAAAATGAACATCATACGAGAACAAACGCGTTGTCCATACTGACAATTTAACCGTTAAACAAAACGAAATAATATGAAAAAAATAAGTCTAACGTGTAGTATAGTATAATAAAAATAATAATACGAACTAAAATATTTTTAAAATTTATTTCAAAAGGCAATGAAAGGAAAATAGTTCTTATTCAGTTACAATAGAATACAATTTGACATGGGACTAAGCTAAGATATTATTATACGCAACGTGAATGTTCTGGACATTCAAAGGAATTTTGTGACCATAGAGTACAATTTGGCTCTGTGTACATTTGAGGTAAAGTAGTAAAAATAAAAATATTCTTTCAAACCTTACCTGGGAAGCGTGATATTATATCACGCTTCCCAGGTAAAAAAAATAATAGGTGATAAAATGATTTAAAAATAATAGGTGATTTTATCCGCTACCTAATATAACGAACACCTCTATACCCTACTATGAGTAACGATCGCTATCAGGTGTACATGATAACAACCGGGACCGACGACGGCTTAACGTGCTCTCCGAGGCACGGTGGGGAGACCCACAAGGACTGCACAAACACCCAGACCACGGCAAACATCTGTATGGCCAATACAAATGTTTGTCGTGTGCGGAGATCGAACCCGCAACCGCCCGCGCAACAGCCAATCGCAATCCAGTGCTAATGCACGTGTGCTAGTGCAATTTACACATAGACATTTAAAGAAACTTACGCTTAGAGTAAAACGAATTATACATATATGTGCATTATGTATGTAGTGTACGTCTGTGTACCTATATGCATTTTATAATAACAAATATCCTCTCGAGTTTTACCCGTCACGTCACCACACTAGACTATTCCTTGAATTTAACCACAATTTAACAGTTCAAACTAATCTTGTAGGTACTTATTATTATTTTTTTGTAGTAATTATATTTTATAACAAAACAGTAGCACGTCGCAAAAACATAATAATTCTATTCGTTTCCAAAATGTTCTGTTTGCTATGTGTTTATTTCTACATTTTTTTTACATAGCGTATTACAATATTTACAATATTTCGTTGTCGTTATCAAAATATATAAAACTAACAGTTAAAATAAATGACCTTGGCATAGCGATTAATTATCATCATTGTGTTTTAAACGAAAGAAAAAAATATAAACAATGCTGCATATTACCTATATTATAATATTATGTTCCAAAATATCTACGTTAAAGCATAAAAAATACTGACAATAACTTTAACAACTTATTAGTATTATTACAATGTAATTAATAGTTAATAAACAAGTTAAATTCTGATTTAAAAACAATTAATCCGTTATGTGCAGCAGGCATAACAAATTAACAATGCACTCAATGCAGTATGTAAGTAGTAAGTAGTAACAGCCAATTTGGCGCCGAATGGCGCCGAAGCTTCTTGAAATACGCCGAACATACTCGAACAAAAACCGGTGTTCATTCGAGAAGGAACTCCGTTCGAGTTGAACCGGTATCTATCACAGAGTACATCGTAGACAGAGTAATTGAGTAATATTAGTTTACTCTGTCTACGGAGTACATCATCTATCTACCATGCCACAGATTAACTGTGTATATTATATATAAATATTTTATTACTTTGTCTTGCCATATATTTAATCATAATTCGACATTTTTTATGATTTGTATTTTTTTGATGATTAACTACTATTGTTTTATTAATATAAATACAAATATTTGTATGTATGGATGCATGGGTTGTGTTGTGTACAAATATAATTTTAGATTATATGCAGTCAGCCTGTATCATCCGATTGCTGGGCATAGGCCTCTTTCTCCACGTAAGAGAAGGATTGGAGCTTAATCCACCACGCTGCTCCACTGGTCAGGTTATAAATAATGGTGTTATTTACTGTTTAGTATGTATTATTTGACGATTAATTAATATTAATATTTATTTATGTAAGGGTCACAAGTTGACAATGATTTAAAGTTCAACAAATTAAAAAAAAATTCAACCAAAATATTTATTAAAAGTTTAGTAGGTACCTAGACCTAGAATGTAGACCTTGGATTGGGGGGAACGAGGCATCAACGTCAACGGAGAATACATCTCTCACCTTCGTTTTGCCGACGATATCGTCATCTTTGCGGAGACGTTGGATGAGCTAGGCCAAATGATGACCGGCCTAAACGAGTCCTCCCGACGAGTCGGTCTCGGTATGAACTTAGACAAGACGAAAGTTATGTTTAACAACCAAGTCATACCGAGACCGGTATCGGTTGACGGTATCCTTCTCGAGGTTGTTCAGGATTATGTCTACCTTGGCCACACCATTCAACTGGGCCGAAACAACTTCGAGAAGGAAGCCGATAGGAGGATTCGGTTGGGCTGGGCGGCGTTTGGCAGGCTTCGTCGAGTCTTCACTTCGAAGATTCCGCAATCCTTAAAGACAAAAGTTTTCGAGCAATGCGTCCTGCCTGTGTTGACATACGGAGCCGAGACGTGGACACTGACGAAGGGACTGGTCCACAAGTTCAAAGTCGCTCAACGCGCAATGGAACGGGCTATGCTTGGGGTTTCTCTCAAAGATAGAGTCAGAAACGAGACTATCCGCGAGAGAACGAAAGTAACCGACATAGCCCACAGAATTAGCAAGTTGAAGTGGCAGTGGGCTGGTCATCTGTGTCGCAGGACCGATGGCCGTTGGAGCAGACGTGTCCTGGAGTGGAGACCGCGTCTTGGCAAACGCAGTGTGGGACGTCCTCCGGCCCGTTGGACCGACGATCTTCGTAAGATTGCCGGTGTAGGCTGGATGAGGATAGCGGAAAACCGGGATGTCTGGCGCGAACTTGGGGAGGCCTATGTCCAGCAGTGGACTGCAATAGGCTGAACTGATACTGATACTGATTAGTAGGTACCTACTTAAGCAATTTTAATACTTAGATTTTAAATTATAAGTATGACCATATAAATCTTGTAGTGCAAAAATTTTTTACAAATAAAAACTACTTTAACACTAAGAAAAAAATTACCCTTAAATAGGGGAAAATTCATAATTCGCTTATTAGCACTGCGATAAAAAATATGTACAAACACACCGCCCCTACCCCAGCCTATAAAAGTATATTTTTTGTAATAATAAAAATACTGACCGATGTATTTTAATTAGCTCTATCCAAAAACATCGCCAGCTTAAACTGCTCCACCTTATATTTCTAATGAAAAATCAATAAAGATTTGGGAAAAAAAAAATTATCTTAATTTTGATACAGCCATATCTTTTTAAATAAACAATATTTCAAACTGCTCCAAACTGCTCCAAACTGCTCTACATCCATATAATACTGCTCCATAGTAATTTTTATCGGCTCCGCTATAGTTAACTGTAAAATAAGTAAAATTCATTTTGTCATAAATGAGCTGACTGAAGCGGGTAGCGCGCAGGCGCGGATCTCATTCATTGCCGTATTGCCGGGATAAAGTTTAAATTAAGGTCAAGAATTCATGCGTTCGTGTCATCATAGTTTTGTTTTAAAAACATGATGTGTGGTTTCAAAAAATTTTATTTCATTAATAATTTGAAAAATTAAATAATTGCACTCGCATTTTATTCGAATATGAACTTGACTGAACTAAGTATTTGCAATTAATATTAGAAAAAAAATTTATCAAGTTACTACTGAGATCTATTAAATAAATTTAATAATCCTTACATCGCATAAAAAATAATAAAATTGTAATTGTATACTTTTATACAAATGTGCCGCAACCGCTCGCCGCTCGCCGCTGCCGCTGCCGCTCGCCGCGCGTAGTCGTGGATAAGCGGTAAGTATAGCGGAGCCGATAAAAATTACTATGGAGCAGTATTATATGGATGTAGAGCAGTTTGGAGCAGTTTGGAGCAGTTTGAAATATTGTTTATTTAAAAAGATATGGCTGTATCAAAATTAAGATAATTTTTTTTTTCCCAAATCTTTATTGATTTTTCATCAGAAATATAAGGTGGAGCAGTTTAAGCTGGCGATGTTTTTGGATAGAGCTAATTAAAATACATCGGTCAGTATTTTTATTATTACAAAAAATATACTTTTATAGGCTGGGGTAGGGGGGTTTACAAACACGTGTTCTTTTTGAGGTCACGTGTTGTATAAACGTGACTTGCAGCGATAAGTGAACGCTATATAATGAACTATTACTTTACTACATTAAGAAGTCACTCCAGCAGCGGTACGTTTATGAGCTGCAGTGCTTTAGAAATGTATCGAGCTCATGAGCTATACAACTAATGAGCGAAGTTACAAACTAATTATTTATTTATTACATGACTAGTTTAAAAAGTCACTTCAGCGTTTATTTACTATCTGTTTATAGTGTTTTATTTTGTTCGTTTAATAATTGTGCGAGATTGTTCGAAACGCGTGTAGAATATTAATAATATAGATAGTGCAAAACGTGAATAAAATTAATGTATTGTATGTAAACAAAATTAAGTTTAGGTACCTATGTGTTTATTTTCACGAGTTTATTTTATACAAAGAATATATTTTTACATTAAAAGATAACATAAGTATTTTAGTAAAAGGGGCCATCCGTAAATTAGGTACGTGGTAGTTGGTACGTCACCATTAGATCTATGAACGTCCAGGGCCGGACCGTGAGGTCAGGGTGCCCTGGGCTAGTACTAATTGGGGGCCCTGGGCTAATACTAATTAGGGACCCTGGGCTAATACTAATTAGGGGCCCACCAAAATTGACCACGATTGAGATGAATGTGTAATGGCAGGCGAACATTTTAACTGTCAGTTCGAAGTAATATAAAGAATAAGGAATTTAATAAAATTGTTGATTCTTTCGCATTGTTGTCTATTTTTGACTTTAAATTGACTTAGCTGGAGGGCCCTTGAATCCAGGGGGCCCTGGACTGAAGCCCAAAAAGCCGTATGGTAGATCCGGCCCTGTGTACGTCACACGTTATGGGGGAGGATGGTACTAGTAGGTAGGGGGTCGAGGAAGTGTGATATTCTGTGACAAGGGAATGGTGGGGTCCAAATTATTGTGACATCACATTTTAAAATACATATAAATAGGTATCTAATTTTTAGTATTAAAACATGATATTTGAACTACATATATGCCTATTAAGGATTAACTTAATTTTATGGATTAACATAATTATGGATGGTCCCTTTTAGCCTCTCCACATTTGATTTAGATATATTACCCAATTTAATATACAATTGAACATGAAATTCAGAAGTGACGAAAGACTAAACAGAAAAGTTTAAAACAAGATTATTTTATCTCTATATATAGGTATATAAAAACGAATCGCTGAATGTGTTGCTAAGCGCAAATCTCGAGAGCTGCTGAACCGATTTCGCTAATTCTTTTTTTTTTATAATATTCCTTGAAGTACGAGGATGGTTGTTACGGAGAGAAAAAATTAAAAAATTCCCTGAAAAAGTCTAAAAACAACACTAGAGATTCGTAATAATACTTAAAAGTCAATTTGAACTTTAATAACATACCAAAATCGAAGATTAAAGAATCGACTGTTAGGCGGTGCGAAGTTCGCCGGGTCAGCTAGTAAATAAATAAAAATTATAATATCACATTGACCAATGAGCCACTTTTTTATCTCAGATTGATGTTCCAGAAAATATTTCTATACAATTGTGTTTGCTCGCATAACGAAAACAAAGAGTTCAATTACATCGACAAGTAATACAACGTAAGTAGACGAAAATATATTACTCAAAACAAGCCAGCATCCACAAGACAAGTATCAGCTGTCGATTAAAACAAGAATCATCACAATCGCTACACCCAGTAAAAAGTAATGAGGTAGATAATTATAAAATACGTAGGTCGACAAAAAATAATTAAGTAAAAACGCACTATTAGGGCCTTTGCAAACCGCGTTTTTTAAACGCGCCGTCGACGCGCGTTTTAGAAAAGTTTTTTTAAGATTTTGTATCGATTCAAACGCCAACAAACTGCTCTGTAGGATAAAAACGCGCCGTCGACGCGCGTGTCACGCGATACAGACGCGATGCAAACGCGCGTACGTATGTCGCGATACAAATGCGCTGTCGACGCGCATTATAGAAACGCGCGTCGACGGCGCGTTTAAAAAACGCGGTTTGCATAGGCCCTTAGATATACGAGTATAACTCGAAAAATACTTGTCAGATCACGATTAAATTTAATTAACCACATGACAAGCACTGAAGCACATAATCGAAATCGTTCTACTCAATAAAAAGTTCTTAGGTAACACATTCGAATTGAGAGGTTCTCTCCTTTTTTGAAACTCGGTTAAAAAGTAATACAAACTGACGATACATTTCAATATGAAACGCGTACAAAAATAAACTCTAAAACGTGAGCTCTTAAGGTTGTAAATTGCGAATAAGTACATCAAGTGACCGAGCACTAGAAGGTTCAAAATGGAAAGAATCACTAATACCACATGCCACATAATGTGAAAAATAGTCTTTGTTCCGGAAAAAATAACGCTATTTTGTGCTGAAATTATTCTAAGGGGATCGTACATTTTTGAAGTGAAACTTTTGTAACTTCTTTAGGCACATTCATGAGTGGTAAAATTTGAGCGACGTCAGGGACGGTCAGTACTTGGATGGGTGACCGCCTGGGAACACCGCGTGACGTTGGTTATTTGTTTTTTTTTTACAATGAGTTTTTTTTTGTATTGCGACGCCGCGTCGGCGCAGCGGTCACAGCACTGGATTGCGATTGGCTGTTGCGCGAGCGGTTGCGGGTTCGATCCCTGCTCACGACAACATTTGTATTGGCCATACAGATATTTGCCGTGGTCTGGGTGTTTGTGCAGTCCTGTTTGGGTCTCCCCACCGTGCCTCGGAGAGCACGTTATGCCGTCGGTCCCGGTTGTTATCATATACATACGCCTGATAGCGATCGTTACTCATAGTACAATATATCCGCCAATCCGCATTGGAGCAGCGTGGTGGATTAAGCTCCGATCCTTCTCCTACATGGGGGAAGAGGCCTATGCCCAACAGTGGGATATTACAGGCTGAATCGTTTTTTGTGTTTTAAATTCGGTTTGTTTAATAAGTTTTTTTTTTAAATTAGTTTGCCAAAGAACTAAAGAAGTTTCACTTCTGACATTAGTGTACTTTGTACGCACGCAATTATCTGACTCTAAATAAGGTAAACGGTTTCAGTAGCTTATACGTCTGCAGTACCAGAAGCGTCGTAAGTGCGTTGTGACCCCACTCTCACCACAGGATACAGGAACATAATATCACGTACTTGAGAGTAGTATTTTTAGTTGTTATCTTCTATATCTATAAGATTGGTGTACTTTTCCAGTATGGCCGCTTAAAACTTTGAGCAAGGTATTTCCTGCTATGATCTACCATTATTGGTACTTATTTTTAATGTAAGATTTACGACACATAAATTTAACCGTTGTAAATATTAATAAACCATCGATATCAAAGCGACCATCGATATCAAAGCCTATCATTTTTATCAAACACTGTGAAAGATAAGACCTCACGTGTAACAACGAACAAGCCGATGCTTCTGGAATAATTGTTCTATCTGTCTATCAGTGCACGTAGGAGCACAGATTAGTAAATAGTAGGTACTACGTAGGAAGTGTGTAAACGTACTCGTTACGTGAAATTTTACTATACGTCATTTAGTTATCTATTTTTATATAATATATCTGGATGTTTCCCGCAGTTTTGTTTGCTTGGAAATTTTTATTTATCTGTGACAAGTGACATTTGTTAAAAAAATCGGCCAAGTGCAGGGCCGGACCGTGAGGTCGGGGGGCCCTGGGCTAATACTAATTCGGGGCCCTGGGCTTATACTAATTAGGGGCCCACCGACCACAATTGAGATGAATGTGTAATGGCAGCCGAACCTTTTAACTGTCAGTTCAAAGTAATATAATTAAGAATAAAGAATTTAATAAAATTATTGATTCTTTCGAACTGTCGTCTATTTTTGACTTTGACTTGACTTAGCTGGGGCCCTTGAATCCACGGGGCCCTGGGGTGAAGCCCAAAAAGCCATATGGTAGATGCAGCCCTGGCCAAGTGCGAGTCGGACTCGCGCACGAAGGATTCTGTACCATTGACTAGGTAAACAACAGTAGGTACATTGATTTTAATATCGAGCAAAAAGCGGCAAAAAGTCACATTTGTTGTACGAGCCCCCTAAATATTTATTTTTTATTTTAATTTTATTATTTATTATGAAAGTAAATATACAATTAAGTATCTTGTGAATATTTCAAGTGCCTACCTGTTACCATTTATTAATATCGAGCAAAAATAGGCAAAAAATGGCGTTTGTTGTATGGGAGCCCCCCTTAAATATTTATTTTTTTTTGTTTTTAGTATTTGTTGTTATAGCGGCAACAGAAATACATACATATATAATTTGTGAAAATTTCAACTGTCTAGCTTTCGCCGTTCTTGAGATACAGCCTGGTGACAGACGGACGGACGGACGGACGGACAGCGAAGTCTTAGTAATAGGAATCCGTTTTTAACCTCTGGGTACGGAACCCTAAAAACGAAACAAGTTTTTTTATTGATGTTACCATTTTAATTTTTTTATTGTATTTTAACCTCTGGTATACCGGACTCGCCCAGCGCGAACTCCCGTTGTCTCCCGCAAGGTTAGATCTAACCTCACGGGAGACAACCTATTAAACTAGCGACCCGCTTCGTCTTCGCACGGTTTCAAAAATGATCAGTGTTTCTCTACCATAATTATTATGCATGTATTAGATATACATATAAACCTTCCTATGAAATCACTCTATTTACTAAAGAAAACCGCATCATAATCCGTTGCGAAGTTTTTAAGATCTAAGCATACATCCAGACAGACAGACAGCGGGAAGCGACTTTGTTTTATAATATGTAGTGAATTAGTGATGTAAGATTTACGACACAAAAATTTAACCGTTGTAAATATTTATAAACCATCGATATCAAAGCGTTTTTATCAAACATTGTCAAAGATAAGACCGTAACAAACCGATGCTTCTGGAATGATTGTTCTATCAGTGCACGTAGAAGTGTGTGAACGTACACTAGTTACGTGAAATTTTACTATACGTCATTTACATAGTTAGTTAGTCTATTTTTATATATGTATATCTTGATGTTTCCCCTTCCCGCGGTTTTGTTTGTTTGAAATTTTTATTTATCTGTGATAAGTGACATTTGTTAAAAAAACAAAACAAGCAAAACAACTGTTTTTTTTAAATTGATGTTATTTTTTTTTTTAAATTAATCGTAATAAAATCGGTACGTTTGTAAAAATAATAATACGTTGTAGGATACAATTGTTATGCTGTCCCAAAGGCATCTTGCATTTTTGTGGATTAATAAAATTACTTAAGTCTTATGACCCCTAAAAACGTTACGAGAAAAAATCATGTCGACCCTGTCCTCTATGAAAAACCTAGACAAATCTACCCCAGAGATATTTTACATTTTTAATGATAAAATGTAGTACCTATTTTAAGTACTATGTGACCGCCTACGACATTACGAATGTATATTCGCCGTGCCAAACGCCAAACGCCAATAGAGGCAATAGATGCCAATCTCATTCTTTTAATGCCAATTCAGTTTTATTTGCATCTCAATGCCAAGGCGCTTAATGAAATGGCTCATTAAAATACTGTTAACATATTTTTGGTCTCGAAATAAATGATGTTAATTATAACATGTGTTTTTTATTACTGCAATTTACATAATAATAAATGAGAAATATGTAGGTTAAGTAGCGTTGGATGTCATGCAGGATGTGACTAAACTTATAAATCTATGAGTTATGTATTGTCAGTTATTTAACGGCCGATTTTAATATTCCATCTACATATCTCTGAATTTGCTTACTAAAGATAGAATTTGGGCGTAAGCTCACTATAAATTGTGCCAAAAATGTATACCTAGTAGACAAAACCATAGATATAGAGATAGATAAATTGTTATTGAAAACGGCCGTAAGAGTTGCTGTTGAGATTTCTCTTTTTTTAGCCGAGTCTACATTTAAACTAATTTTTCGCTTTCAAGATATGTACATAATTCTCTATAAATAAGTAATACGCCGCGTTGGCGCAGCGGTCACTGCACTGGATTGCGATTGGCTGTTGCGCGGGCCGTTGCGGGTTCGATTCCCGCACACGACAATATTTGTATTGGCCATACAGATGTTTGCCGTGGTCTGGGTGTTTGTGTAGTCCTTGTGGGTCTCCCCACCGTGCCTCGAAGAGCACGTTAAGCCGTCGGTCATGTCGTCTGTACATGGGGAGGAGGCCTATACCCAACAGTGGGATATTACAGGCTGAATCGTGTGCTCTGTTAGTAACTTTTATTTAAGTAAATAAATAATAAGTAAATAATTGAATAGATACTAATAGGTACGTAGGTACCTAATATGCAAACTGATGACTCAAAATGACTCAATGATGAAATGATTTTGAAAAATTCTTCAATAAAAATGAATTTTTGTTTTATCAGGTGATAGTTTACATTACATTAAGTACATATATTTTCTTTATTTAATTTATTATAATACATCTTTATAAAGTGAAGATTTAAAAGTGCTCAAAATCACTTAAACACGACTACACGCAAACACGTACTTGATTTTGCGTCTTTTATTATAGTTTTTAAGAACAATGACGTATTTGTGTATGTCTTCAGTTTATCCGTAACGCTTCAGCCTGTAACATCCCACTGTTGGGCATAGGCCTCTTTCCCCATGTAGGAGAAGGATCAGAGCTTAATCCACCACGCTGCTCCAATGCGGGGTGGCGGATATATTCCCTACTATGAGTAACGATCGCTATCAGGTGTACCTACTACCTACATGATAGCCTGATAGGTAACAACCGGGAACCACGCGGACGGCTTAACCTCTCCGAGGCACGGTGAGAAGAGTAGAAGACCCACAAGGATTGCACAAACACCCAGACTACGGCAAACATCTGTATGGCCAATACAAATGTTTGTCATGTGCGGGGATAGAGCCCGCAACCGCCATCGCAACAGCCAAAAACCAGTGCTGTGATCGATGCGCCAACGCGGCGTCATCGTTTATTCCTTTAATAAAACACTATTGAATTACTACATAGGGTGAAGCAGTCCCGGGGGGGGGGGGGGAGTACAAACTGATATAAAATAATTTTATATATGGTCAGCTACGCCCTTCAGTAGGTAGGTATTTACGAATAATTGCAGTATATTAAATATTAAATTAATGTCTTTCGCAAATAGTAATTTGTTAATTGAACTATTTGTATAATTTTCATAAAAAAGCAATTTATGCGAATAATGTCTAGGAATAACCAACAATTTTTCCACGATATAAAGTTAGTAGTCTTATTTTATTTCAGACTATGTGATGTTATAATCTATACTAATATAATAAAGCTGAAGAGTTTGTTTGATTGTTTGTTTGTTTGTTTGTTTGTTTGTTTGTTTGTTTGAACGCGCTAATCTCAGGATCTACTGGTCCGATTTGAAAAATTCTTTCAGTGTTAGATAGCCCATTTATCGAGGAAGGCTATAGGCTATATATCATCACGCTAAGACCAACAGGAGCGGAGTCCACGCCGACGAAGTCGCGCGCAAAAGCTAGTATCATATAATTGTCAGAATTACTCAGCCGTTCTGTCAGAGGCGTGAACAGAAATTTTCAGGTTTTAGACGAACGAAAACCAAGACTAGGAAAAAACATTTAGTCATAAAATAAACAATTTCCGAATCTAAAATCCAGAAATGTAAAAATTGAGAAGAGCTTATTACAGTATTACCTACTCGTCACTTATGCTGCTGCTGCTTCAGTTTGTAACATCCCACTGCTGATAGGCTTTTATCTCCATGTAAAAGAAGGATCAGAGCTCAATCCACCACGCTGCTCCAATGCGGGTTGGCGGATATCAGTGCTGGCTTTATTTAGGGTAGGGCGAGTGGGGCGACCGCCCAGGGCGCTGAGTATAAAAGGGCGCCACAGTCTATCTGATGTTTTGACCCAATCAATTTTTTTTTTATATTAATGATTGAAACTTACTAGTAGAACAGCTGTATCCTTCTTCTTCTAGAAAAAACCTATTTGCAATCGACAATATCGGAAATCTGATTGACAAATTTTATCAATCTAGATTGAGATATTGTACCGAACAGTTATGTAATTACATCCATTGCTTTTTTAATATGGAATTATTGCAATCAGGGGGCGCCGTTGTAATCTCGCTCAGGACGCTGATAGGAAGTACTAAAGCCGGCACTGGCGGATATATTCCCTACCATGAGCCTGTACAATAAAATCTAAGGATATAGAAGAAAAAAAAAAACAAAATGAAAAAGTTCTTGACCTTGCAACGCCGTAGCGGTTATGTCATACATTATATAGGTACTAGCCTAGGATACACAATTTTTAATTTTTATAATGGTACCTGTTTGTTCCTTATCACCAGGGCATAAAGCCTAAAATTCTTTGCGTATGTGTTTATATTGCGGTAGCAAGGCTAACGCCTTCCTACGGTGCGCCAAATAACAATGCTAAGGATATCTGAGTCATGAGGACTTTACCACTTTTAAATAGACGTCTATTTAAAAGTTTTTTTTATGTGAGTTTAATGGAAATAAAGATCTTTTAAGCCAACTTTAAAAATGAGAGAGAAAAGAGGAGGCGGTTCTTAATTCCATTGTTTTTTTTTATGTAAGTAGGTAAGTATATCTTAGAAATTATGACTGGGTGGACCGATTTCGATGATTTTTCTTTTGAAGACTATTAAAAAGAAGCCATACATTTAATTTGTGTCAAAATGTGTGAAATAAAACAAACAATTAAAATCACAAACATTTATTTCAATACAATTCACAAGTATTCAGTAACAATTGTTAAAATAAATTAAGTTATCATTAAATTCGTCGTATCGTAATTTTTTCGATCATTTCATTAATTGTTATTATAACTATGTTTATAACATTTAGGTAGGGCTAGGGATCCCTAGTACATTTTTTTTCACCTGATTAGTATCAAGCTAATAATTTTCCGGGAGTAGCTTCATTTTGATGAGACGAACAAAAAAAATCCTCTACGAAACCTCTCGATTGTGGTAGATAATAGAGTTAGCAGGAGATAGAGCAGCAGTGAGCGTAGGACCGGGATAACTTACTACGCAATTTGTAGGACAATATTACTATTAAATTATATAAATACTAACTAGGTAACTAAAAGAAATAAAATCAGCTGGTTAGGAATAATTTTTGATGACCTTTGAATTTGAAAATTGATTTTTTTCTGATTTTTTTCTATAGGTATTAGTTAGTTAATATGTATATAATGTAATAGTAATATTGTCCTACAAATTGCGTGGTACGTTATCCCGGTCCTACGCTCACTGCTGCTCTACCCCCTGCTATCTCTGTTAGCTACCACAATCGAGAGTTTTCGTAGAGGTATTTTTTGTTCGTCTCATCAAAATGAAGCTACTCCCGGAAAATTAACTTGATACTAATCAGGTGAAAAAAATGTACTAGGGATCCCTACCTAATTTTTTCGTCATTAATTTCGAACTCTACGTTATGTCAAAAATTACTAACTAATCAGAAGAAATATATAAATCATTGCTTCGTTCTTTATTTATAAGTTTCAGGAACGCCGCGCCGTATTATCTATGCCGCGCCGCTTGTTTGTGATTAGTTAGAACGACGCGATTTTCTTAAATGTCAAAATCATTAAAAATTACCGTTGAAAAAATGGCGTTAGAACTTCAACGACGTTGTTGTATACCATTACATACATCTATTGACTAAAAGATTTGCTCAAATAAGGAAAAAATATTAATTACATTCCTATGCCTATCATACATCCCAAATTCCTTAACTGTCCGTCATAGTCTACTCCTCTTTTAATCCTTTATTCCTGTATACCTCGCGTCATGTAAAAAGAACTCTGAAAGCAGTGTTGCCAACCCCAAGAAACTAAAAAACAGCAGATAACCAATAAAAAACAGGAGAAAACAGTAGGTAAAGTAAAAAAGGCAGATTTCATACTTTCCTCGTATAATTAAAACAATCACCTACTTTTATTAGTTATCAGGACTCACATACATAGTTATATTTTAATATTTATCACAACTTAATAAAAAAATAAAATCAAAGTAAATTTATTTTTCACTTTCATTATCAATTGCCTCATCTTCAGTATTTTTAAACTCATTTTCCTGTTTAAAATCATACATATTATTGTTTTTCTTTATGTGCCTTTTTGACTGCAAATGAATAGAAATCGGTTATTTCGGATTTAGTGTGTTAAGTGTGTAAGGCTCCTTTAATAGTTTTAATCGATATTTTGTTGCGTAATTTAGTTTTCAAAATATTTATAGCTGAAAATAATCTTTCCGCGGTGGCGCTGCTGTGTGGTAAGCACAAGTTTCTTCACCAATTCACAAAATTCACACAATGGTTATATTTGTGAATGTTTGAAAAATTGAAATGTTTTGAAACATCCGAAAAATACGTTTCGGAGAATTTTGTACATGATTTTCCAGTGCATAAAAATATGAGTGTCAATCACGACTCAGGTCGGGGAATTCCTTATTCGAATCCCGACAAGAGTACATAGTTACATACTGCCATCTAGTATCATTGTGTATTATTATATTATAGTGGTTATCAAAACATATTACATAGTGTAATAGGTGACGCTAAACGCTAATTGAAAAACAGTAAAAATTACAAATGAAACAGAAAACAGGGACATCGACGTAAAAACAGCAAATCTACTGTTAAAACAGTAGGGTTGGCAACACTGTCTGAAAGAAACTGTTTGCGCATAATAATTATGTAGTAATCTCGCACACTAAGTGCGTTTTCCAATTACAGAGCATAATGCGACTCAGTGGCGCACAATACTAAACCACTGAGCCACCACTGAGTTGGTATCCATTGCAAGCACGCACACGGAAGCCCTACTTTTGAGAGTGCTCGTTGTGTGAAGCGTAGCTGTAGCTTTGGAACTTTCAACGTTGAGCGTTGAGCATTATACGGCATAATGCGCTTTAGTGCTGATATTGGAAAACGCACTAAAGTACTAGACCTATTGTTTTATAGGCGCGGCTTCGTATAATGGTTATTGGTAGGTACATGAAAAATATAGATAGACCTCATACCACCATATAGACCGATAAATCGCCTTTCCGCAGCTTGACGGCCAGCGTTCTTTTTACGTGACGCGAACTATACCTAGTCATTATAAAGTGCATAAAGTTAGAAGCTATGGACGGTATTATTCTATGACAAGGACTGATATTTATATATTAGGTACTTCTTTTTTTAGTAAAAAATGTATTTTTCTATTTAAAAGTAGTCACACACAGGAATATCTTACTATTTTTACATAAATTTGGCACAGTTAATTCACAATCCAAGGGAATTATATGTACAAATATACTTCTATAAATGGTTAATGTTCTGTTTCATTCGTCACTAGAATTACTGCTTAGGTAATATTAATATATTTCAAATTATAACTTATATCATAAAGTATAATATATATCGTCAAAAAAAAAACTACATAAAATAGTCAAAGGTGCGAAAGTCGAGTCTAAATCTAAAAGTATAAGGCAAAAAAATCATCGTAGTGCTATAATAATATTATTACAAATATCGTTTTATTTGTTAAAAAATTACACATTTATACTAGTATAATTTTAGCAACATGTCAATTAACAAAAATTTAGGAATGGTAGCATTAACATCATTAAAGATAATTAACATTACACATTGGACTAACAAGAATATCAGAAGTAGAATTAAAAAAAAGTTTAATTTAATACCGTACGAAAATCACTTAATTTATTTATATGGCAACTCAAATCTTCAAAATAATGTTCGTAATATACATTTTAAAAGAGGAAATACGTATAAGATTTATCATGCAAGAAGCAAAAAAAAAACTATAAATCATTTAAAATAATAACAACGATATAATATCACAAGATATATTGTAACTAGCTATAATTCTAAAACAATCATTCTCGAGCATTTATTTGTAACAAAAGGTCGAAATATTTTAATGTAAAATAAGGAGAGCCATTGAATCGAATAATTTAAGCCCTTGGTTTCAAATAAAATTCACAAAAAAATAGAGTTTTACAAGATATTGAGATAGTGAGAATCAAGAGAAAGTGAAATGGGCGGGAATAATTTACCACCATCTTTTTCGTTCTTTTTTTTTTGGAAATTATTATATTTTTTAAATAAAAAATTATAATGACCAACAATGTACAAGTAAATTATGTATATATATTATATAAAAAGGTATTGTGCCTGGGCGTGAGTTAAGCTCGCTACATCATTGAACTAAACATGGGTAATTTTGTTAAAAAAAAGAAATTATTTCAAAAAAAAAAATACCTTCAATTTTATAATTTGCAGACACTACTTGTACCTTTAATTGTTATTATTCTCTCATTCACGTATTTAAAACGAATCTAGCGGTAGCTTCTCTTCTCTAAGACATTCATATAGTTAACATATTGTTTGGCTTCAAGGTTTCTTACCAGGACTCTTTTTCGATTTTGTAGGATTTTTTGACTTTTTGGGAGGCTTCTTGATTGGTTTTGCATTTTCAGGAGGAATTTCTTGCCAGGCTTCAAAGGTTGGTTGCGGTAGTTCCATGCAGTCTACTAGAGGATTTGTGGCGCTGAGTGCTTCCATCACTCTAGGTTGAGCTTGGTCAAGTAAGTCTTCGTTGGCGCAAATCACGCCAGCCAGTGTTGTTTTGCGTATTTCCACTAATTGTTCTGAAATCGAACATTTTCTAATGAATACATTTTTTATTGCATTAAATTTATTTATTTATATTAAAAAGGGGGAGAAGTGTTACTTTGTGTGATAAAATATGACGAGGTTATCCGAGGAACACCAAATGCAAATTCACAGTGGGTATATGACAACATATTTTATTTACGAATGGTAGAAGGTCTTTGATCATTTCTGACAGAATGCTAACTGGTTAAAGAAATTGTGACGCAAAGTGATAAAAGAGATGCAAATGAAAAAAAAAAGATAATTTCACTTAAAAATTCCAGTATGGTAACATTTTTATAATAATAGTGTTTGCTAGCAAACGAAAAAAAAACGACTTCAATTGAATCGGCAAGTAATAAATAATAAATAAATTAACAAACGCACTAGTCGTCAATACGATTTTCGAGGGTTCCCCTCGATTTCACTGGGATTCAATAATCAGATCCTGGTTTCCTTATCATAGTACCTAAGTTGGGATATCTCCTTTCCAATAAAAAGAGGATTATCAAAATCGGTTCATAAACGACAAAGTTATCCCCAAACATACATAAAAAAATTTGAGTAACCTCCTCCTTTTTTGAAGTCGGTTAAAATGTCATTAATTATCTTACCTATAGTAAATGCGACAGTTGCATCAGAGGTTTCATACCAAAATCTGTCTCCGATCTTTATCCTCAGGAACTGATCAGCGATTAGGCAAGTTAGGGTGGGCCCTAGGAGTCGTCCCTTGGGATCCTCCGCGAGGGCTCCAGTGTAAAGATCTATGTCATCTACATGTCTGAAAAAAAAGGTATAAATACGTTAAAACTTCTAAAAAAGAGTTTGTTTGTTTGTTTGTTCGAACGCGATAATCTCAGAAACTACTGGTCCGATTTGAAAAATTCTTTCAGCGTTAGATAGCCCATTTATCGAGGAAGGCTACAGCCTATTTTTTTTCAAATTAACGCGTGTGACTAAATATAGTTATCATATATTTAAGTTCTCAAAACTGTTACAGTATGCTCAGGGCCTGTTGCACCGGTTGATGTTAAAGCTAACTGCCGTATGACAGTATCCAACAGAGAGAATTGTGAATTTTTCTTTTTACCATCGAATTTTAATATATTTTTGGGAGATTTCCATTTAAAATCGTGAATTTAAAATTTGTAGGTTATGTATTTAATCTCCATGTGCACTATCAACTTTTACAACCACCATTGAATCAGTCAAACTGGCATGTATATCGTAGATAGCCTACTCCAAAGCATATCAAAGACGACCTTCAGCTTCAAAAACCAGAAATTAATAAACATAGAGGGCGTCAAACTCACTTTTTTTATTTTTTAATGATAAATTGGCACTGCCTCTAATTTATATTACGACAATATATGTGCATTCATCATATTAATTTGATTATGTATGTCACCTTTAATTTTATTTTATTACTAGCTGACCCGACGAACTTCGTACCGCCTAACAGTCGATTCTTTCATTTTTTTTTAATTTTTTTAATACTTATCCTTCCTTCCCGGAATCCCTCCACTAACACTTAAACTTTATGGTATGGTATTAAAGTTCAAATTGACTTTTAAGTATTACATATTACGAATCTTTTGTATGGGAATATATATATTGTTGTTTTTAGACTTTTTCAGGGAATTTTTTAAATTTTTCTCTCCGTAATAACCATCCTCGTACTTCAAGGAATATTATAAAAAAAGAATTAGCAAAATCTGTTCAGCCACTCTCGAGATTTGCACTTAGCAACACATTCAGCGATTCATTTTTATATATATAGAGAAGAGATAGAGAGATAGAGACTAGCTGCCCGGACAGATTTCGTTCTGTCTGTTAAATGTTTTTTTCTTTTTTACAAGCTTTTATTTAACTTGCAATGTATGTATGTATGTATGTATGTATGTAACTTTAATGAATGTTTGTTCGGGTGAAACCTTGCAACTCAATTTTGAAGCAACCAATTGAGCTGAAATTTTGTATACAGGTTCAATTTGGATGACAATGCATGGTTAACTTTGTGACGTCATTCTAAATCCAATATGGCAGCATATCCAAGAGTGCGGACTAGTTATTTTTAGTGCACTTCTACAATATGGGTATCAAATGAAAGGGCTTGCTAAGAATAATTCTAATAAAGTGACGCGATAATCGACTAAAAACTCAAAAATAAATTAAAAGTAAAAAACCTTTTTAAAAAACAAGCTTTTATTTGAATGCGCTAAAACGAAAAAAATAAATTTTTACTTTAAAACTTTTACTATCTACTTATAGTCATTACACATAATCTATATGATATAAAAGCTTGTCGCGAGATTTGCTTGTAAACAAGTAAATTAAATAAATTGATGTGATTGATTTTAACTATTAAAATTTTCAAACTAAGGAAATACGAGTACTCATATCTCGCGACAAGCTTTTCTATCATATAGATTATGTGTAATGACTTTATAAGTAGATAGTAAAAGTTTTAAATTAAAAATTTATTTTTTTCGTTTTAGCGCATTCAAATAAAAGCTTGTTTTTTAAAAAGGTTTTTTACTTTTAATTAATTTATTTTTTTAGTATAAAAACCTTCCGTGGAATTTAAGGATCATACAAAAAAATTAGCCGAATCGGTCGAGCCATTCTCCAGTTATACGCTTAGCAAAATTCATTTTTATTATATAGTCTAATAATAATTTAAAAAAAATTCGTCAAACTCACTTGTATATCTTGGTAAT
This sequence comes from Melitaea athalia, assembly GCA_905220545.2. Lineage (NCBI taxonomy): Eukaryota > Metazoa > Arthropoda > Insecta > Lepidoptera > Nymphalidae > Melitaea > Melitaea athalia. Next base: position 23,403,730 of record HG992178.1, read on the forward strand.
CCTGCTCAAAGATAACTCATCGAAGATCGCGGTGAGATTGTCGAAGGTCGTGGGTCGTTCGAAGCCGCAGTGGTGCCGCCAGGCGGGGTAGGGCGGCAGGCCGTGGTCGCGGCCGCGCTGGATGTTCAGCGACACGAGGTCCAGCCCGCACGGCATGGCGGGCCCCAGCGCGGACCCGTTCACTGGGGGGGACGGCCGCTCGAACAGGTGCTCTGTGAGCTGGGAGATTTACCCAGAGGTGGAAATTTAGTATGGAGAGGAAGCTGCTGTATTTTGGTCACATAATGAGATGACACAGATATCGGATTCTTCAGCTTGTGATTCAAGGAAAAATCGAGGGCAAACGCCGACCTGGCAGAAGGAAAACATCCTGGCTGAAGAACCTCCGTGAATGGTTTAACTTAAGTACTAGCTCTCTCTTCCGTGCTGCAGCTTCGAAGATTAAGATAGCCATGATTGTCGCCAACCTTCGCAGAGAAGAGGCACCGTGAGAAGAAGAAGTAAATTTAGTGTAATTTATTTTGAAGTGGTGGCCATTGAGGTAGGGGACAGAAAGAATTACGATATGCTTCAGCCTGTAATATCCCACTGCCGAGCATAGGCCTCTTTCCCCATGTAGAAGAAAGATCAGAGCTTAATCCACCACGCTGCTCCGATGCGGGTTGGCGGATATATCCCTACTATGAGTAACGATATCTATCAGGTGTATATGATAACAACCGGGAGCGACGGCTTAACGTGCTCTCCGAGGCACGGTGGGGAGAGACCCACGAGGACTAACAAAAAGACCGGAAATAAATATTTATGTAAACACAAATATGCACTCCGAGTGGGAATCGAACCCGCGAGCGTCGGTGTTTATGCGCCGCCGACACTGCACACGCACCATTACACCAGAGCGGTCGGCAAGAAATGTCCTGCCCAAAATCTGGTACGGCTCGTCTTTGGAAGCATCTCAACCTTACAGAAGATCACAACTGAATACTGCTCTTAAGTAGAATTATGTTCCTGTGATGAGTAAGGTGGCCAGAGCTCCTGGGGAGGATTGGGAGTAGGGTCGGCAACGCGCTTGCGATGCTTTTAGACGCGTGCAGAACCAGGAGTATTGTTTATGTGTTAACTTCTTGTAAGGTTAAGGTTACTTCCGCAGTCGGTCTGCTCCAAATTTTGAGTAATACAGGTATGTCATACTGGCCCTTATCTCAATTAAATATAGTTCAGTTCAGTTTAGCCGAATGCAGTCTACTGCTGGACATATGCCTCCCCAAATTTGCGCCAGATATCCCAGTTTTCCGCAATCGTCATCCAGCCTATACCAGCAATCTTACGTAGAGTGTCGGTCTAACGGTCAGGAGGACGTCCCACACTGCGTTTGCGAAATCTCCATTAAATATAGAGTATGCAGTAACAAAGAACTCACCTCAGACGTGATATGAGGATCGACGGTGTGGACTGGTGTATTCATTGCCGACTTCATAGCGAACTTGGGCCCTTTATCTACACTGTACAGCGCGAAAGGGTTGAAGAGCATTTCGTGCAAGTGGGTGTAGCTCACTGTTCCGTTGTTGGAGTCTACATTGTGGATCAGACCCTGGACAAAGATTAATACTCATAATCTATATACATAAAAGAGATTTCCACGCATATATTGACTCATCACGATATCTCTGGAACCATAGGGCGTAGAGACTTGGATAGGAATATTCCTTTCTCTGAGTAGAGGTTAGCTAAGAACGGATTTTATGAAATTCCACCCACAACAGGGGGTAGCGGGGGTTAATATCACATATGGCAAAACAACGTTTGCGGGGTCAGCTAGTACTTAATATTTGAAATACTAAAATAGAAAATATGGTAACATTGCACAAAATCTCCTGGATTAATAACTGTTACTGAAATAAGTTTTGACTTTTGTGCCAATTTTATTTTCAAATAATACCCAAGCAACACAAACTAGCTGATTAACCTTTATATAATAGCAATTCTGATGACTAAACGCTGTGAAAGGTGTAGAGATAAGGTTTGTATAAGCGCTTACACAGGCGACATTCAAGCAATTTGGGCACATAATAAATCGCTTTAATCTGAATAACATTTTGTTAATAGCTGCATACCAGCTGGATATATGTACAGAAAGGTTGGATAACTTCTGCATAAAAGCTGATCGACCCTTTGTTCAGAATTTAAAACTCTATTAAGCAGATGAAAATATCAAACTCTGATATTCATACAATATTCATAATTCAGATCTTTCTCGTTGTTTTATAAAGAAGTTATGTAATTAAATGTACAAAATTGGCATTTTGTTTGTTATAAATAATTATATAATTTTGATCACATTTCGCGTTAAATTTCCAAGTGATGGTGATAATAATGGCTCGCTCTGCAAGAAATCATAAACATTGGTAAGTAATTTTTGTTATAATGTTTTGTTGACAATACAATTATTAAAACGCATGCTACTTTACTGTGAGAATATATATAAGTTTATCGTAAAATTTTCGAGCGCCACAAATTAAAACCAGTTTAAAAAAATAAACAATTGAGTTATATTCCCTTTCTCGACTAATGAAATATTTTATCCAATTGTTACCAATCAAAGTGGTATCGAAAACAATCAGATAGGTATTTGAATATTACCCAGATGTTTTTTAAATAAAAACATCTATTTATTATTTGTAATAACATCATTTTAGTTTTAGAAAAGAGAGGTTATGTTAGGATAAATGGCGACGATGTTGATTTTGAATATAAGATGTTACGCAGACGATTTGTTTTACATTTCTGCATAACAGGTCACTTGTAACTGTCTTATCCAGATATTTTTTGGTTAACAGTACGTTTTATGTCGCAGTTCTGTTAAACGGTTCTAAAGCTGCCCGTCTCAGTACTCTTATTCAGATTATTAGGGTTCTGTAATCATCGGTTCTATTGAAGAAAAATGCATCCATTGTGTTTCTTGAAATAATTTAGTTACAATGTTGTTTCTTATAAAACATCTTTTTTTTGGTAGGTACTTATAATATTTCATGATTTTGTAATATTTTTTACAGATAGATGCTGGAAATACAAGTACAGTTACAGAACATCAAGTAATTGAAGCTCATGGTATTGACGGCGAAGTTTATCAGCTTATAACTCAAGATCCTCAACACGAAACAGTACAACAAGCATCCACAGTGGAAGTATATGACAATAATGATCAAATCAAGGTTTGAAACGAATTATTAATTGTTATTACGCAAAATCAGGAAAAAATGAAGAAAACACTGGCAGAAATTTCAGTTCAGCTAGAAGAATTAAATGAAAATAGGAGTCCGTTTGTATGCACACTTGCTCAAGTTGGTGGAACCCAAAATGAAAAATTTGCCATGGAACCCATTAACAATGTCGCAAATCTATGATTAATCACACCCAATAAATCTTTTACAGCCGCTTGGGATATATTTTTATTCATTGCCCAATCTCTGAGGTTATTTCTAAAATCTATATTTTTATTAAATTCTGACACGTTTTCTGCTAAACTACTCGAACTTGAATCGGTGCCCTCAACATATGAATCGTCATTTTTATCTAATATCTGTGATGTAGATGTAAAATTACGAGATACGGATATGGAACCCTCTTGAACTGGTCGACTTGTGCTTGGATCCGTACTGTAATTTGCATTAGCTGCCAAACTCGTTTCTGCTTCTGTACAGATATTGTTTTTTATTTTTAGATACTCCCTTAAACACTTTCTTCTTATTCCTCCTGTCCTTTTTCTTTTTCTCCATGAATTTGAGTCATTTTTACACGTTTCACTGTTAGACGACATCTTGTCATTGCAGCGAAAATTATAAATATATAAATGACATTCTTGCATAAAAACATTGTATTTCTTCAATAACCAGTTATTAGATACATATACATCTATTATTCATAATATTTACTACTTTGAGCTGCACATAAAAGTATTAGTGCGCTTCTCTCGCTATAAGATTGTCATAAGATCGTATTCATCTTCATTTATGCAGTAGTTAGCTGCTTAAACACTAAAATAGTAGTCAATATCCACATTCTGAATAAATGAGTACGATTTGACGGGTTGTGCAGCTTAAAGAAACCAAACAATAAACTATTCAGAATCAAGCTGTATAATTGAAATATTTATCAAAGTTGTACAGCACAATGCTAAATTTTCAGCTGTTATGTAGCTACTGGCTGTCTCAGTCACTTTAATTTGAATATCGTTAACATAACAGTAGCAAATATCATTAGTATTAAGATTTTAAAAAGTAATACCAATTTTATGCAGAACTTATCAAGCTTTCAGTGTAATTAAAGTTTAAATACTGTATTATTCAAGATAAAGCTATCACGTCAGCTTTTTTAAAGATGTTATTAAACTATAAACTGCCGATTGGTGCTTAATTTTGCTATTATCTGGCTTACGTGTTGCTTGGGTAGTCTGATAACACACACTACAGTCTAACATAATAAATTTTAATAAAGTAAAAAATTTTGAGTTATTAAAAATCATAACCCAAAATAGCTATTGAATTAAATATTGTTTTCTAATGTTTACGCGAATTTTACTCATTTAATGAAACACCTCGAATGGACGTCTAACACCTCAGTCCTCCCGTGACCACAGTTGCTGTAATGCATCCGAAACGTCGGGCATCTAAAAAACTTAATAAATCGCGATAAAATAAAAAAAAGTTGTTTAACATTGCAATTAAACGCGCTTTGATTTAAAGACATCACACCGAAATTTGTCCATTCGTTCGACAGTTACGATACTACAGAGTACAGATAGACACATAAATAGATATAGCGTTAAACTTATATGAGCCCAAATTTTTCATCAGTGGTTAATAAAAAATGGCGTACCGGCAGCAGTGTGTGTGCGAATCTGAAAGCTGCAGCGGAGAAGTGGTTCGCGATTGAAGGGTCCACTTTAGGATCGTATGCATTGGAATAACCGTCCGCCTGCAGGGTCAGGTTCAAGGCGAACATCACGTCTTGACCTGAGACAAATTTAGAAATATAAAATAAATATCTACAACATACACACACGGTCATCTGTTCCTAAGAAAAGCTACTTAATGCTAGTTATTGGTAGCAACTAGCAGCCGACTGTTATAGCTACCTACTTATTTTTTTTGATAAACTTACATATAATACATATATATATATAAATATATACATCACACCCAGACTCGGGGTGGGAATCGAACCCTTGTGGGTTTGCTTGGTGGTGCTTTCCTCAGAGCAGAAAGCAGGCTCATCAAGGTACTCCAACTGCGCCAAAGGGGTAGTCAAAAGAAAAGCTCAGAAAACGTCACGTTAATAATTAATAATCAAAATCGACTTTATTTATGTGCATAGCACTTTTGAATCGTTAATTTACTTACTTCTTACTTCCAGTGGCGCTACAACCCTTTGTGGGTCTTGGCCTCCTCCACGATTTTTCTCCACATGTCACGATCTCGAATCGTTAATTAATTATTTTAAATACTTCCTTGTTGGTAATATAAAAACTAAGAGCAGAATATGAAAGCCTGTAATATCCCACTGTTGGGCATAGGCCTTTTTCCCTATGTAGGAGAAGGATCAGAGCTTAATCCACCACGCTGCTCCAACGCGTGTTGGCGGATATATTCCCTACTATGAGTAACGATCGCTATCAGGTGTAGGTACATGATAACAATCGGGACCGACGGCTTAACGTGCTCTCCGAGGCACGGTGGGGTGACCCACAAGGACTGCACAAACACCCTTAAATTACAAGAAATTAAATAACTAACATAGATAAGTTGTTTACCGAGGATCAGAGGCAGGAACTCAGAGTAAGTGATGTGTTGCATCTGAGCTCCCAGTATCCGCCTGGACTCCTGGAACACCTTCTCGTCGTCCCAGTGCGGGTTCAATTCCTGCAAGATGACCGCTAGCCGGTTGTGTTGACGCGCCCAGATCAGATGCATTGTGGTCAAATGGAGATTTTCATTTGCTCGGTCGTCACCTGAATATAGAAATTAAAAATAATGGGTGAAATTCAAGTTAGGCTCCAAAAAAATCAATCAAAAGCATTATGAATTATCATTTTATATTTTAAAATTATATTTGTTTCCATTGATTAACTACGGTTAAAAGCGACGACCGATTCGGAACGTAGCATCTGCAGAGAAGAATAGGCAAGAAACTCCTCAGTATAATATTATAGTAGAGGAACACTGATAGTTTTTGCAACCGTGTGAAGCCGGGGCGGGTCGCTAGTTAGGGACAAATCAAAAAGTACTCATTGTATGTCGATCAAATTTAAATGGGACCTTACGACAAACACCGGCTTAAAAATGATGCTTGATGATTCTTCATCAAAATCAATATACCCAGTCAAAAGTTGTGAAGTAAAACAGATAAAAAATATAGTTGCATTGGGAACCTCCTACTATTTTTAAGCCGCTTAATGATATATTTAAAATTCTGAAACTTAAAGTCTTACCTGATTCAAAACAATAGCGTCCCTTGGCATTCATCTCAATGGTGTTACAACCGTCATCAGGGTCCATGGATGGAGGTAAAAGTTCCCAAGGCCCGACCTTCAACATCCGCAGCTGACCCTCGATACCAGCTCGCAGTTGCTTCATCTTGGTATCCGCGGGACTGTACACTGTAGAACCGTCCAGGAAAGCTGTAGCTTGATTTAGCTGTTCCCGTGGTCCTGGAATATTCATTGTTGTTAATTAGAGTCCATAATCATTAACTTCGGACTTATTAACATTTCGACGACACGATGGCACAGCGGGCACACTGGCTGGCGGTTGCGGGTTCGATCCCCGCTCATGTAAACTTTTGTATAGCTTATGCAAATGTTTTCCGTGGTCTAGTGGCCTTTGTGCATGTGTATTGTGTGTTTTCCTTAACTTAGACATTGAATGCCAGGCGTTTCTTTATACACATACGAACTGACGATTCTAGATCACGCTATCGAAGTTTTCAAAGCGAATGAACTATATATACAAGAACCCGACCACAACCGTCGGGGCAGTAGCCCTACCAGACACAACACCCGTCTGGTTGGAGGATCCTCCCTTTTCAAATGTGGACGAACATCTCTACAAAAGTATCACTAAAATTAAATTATTTGGAAATAAGTCACTAAGGTGGAGCCAATTCGTATGTTTCGGATAAACGTTCCTCATATTTTGATCTTAGATTAAAGTGTTTTGATCATATTATTAGATATTTAATTCTTACTTAAAAATTGACCGTGTTGATGATATTATACGGTTTTATTTAGCTTGACCAGTTTGGTATTTATTTATTTTTTTATTGACGTTTTTTTAATATAATATCAAAAATCGCGATTCCAGCGAAGATCGAACCTGCATCTCCGACTGACCGTGTCGGTGCTCTAGCCAATTAAGAGGGCGCATAAAGCAAAATTATCAATCTGCTATTTGATTTTACATGAAAAATTCCGGACCAAATCTTAAAATAAAAATATATGACAAACTACGTGATATTTTCAAGACTACGGCCTAATCAAAAACATAAAATAATGAAATTTCCTCGATAAAATATAATCACGAAGTAACCTCTAATTTTTATATTTTTTCTTTTTATACTCGATATGGTTATGACCATCAAGACAAAAATTTGATAATTATAATTACATTTAAATATGAGTAAAGGCTATGCCTAGCCATTTTATGTAATTACTTTTAGTTTCGGAATTATATATAAAATAAGATATTTGTCGTTTTTTACATTCGTAATGCGCTCAAAACTATATCGTCTATCGCACTCTGACACGAGGCTTTGTGTATATTTTGTTTCATCAATTACTCACGGGCGCGCGGGTGAAATCTGATTTTTTGCTCGCGTTATGCGCCCTCTTAAGCTATGGAACGATGTATCCGTTAGATCGAAATTTTTGATATGATGATCTTATATTCGGTTCTAAGTGACCGCGGCGCCATCTATTGTGAGTAAGACAAAAATAAATAATACGATATTTTATCGAGTTTTGGACTAATGACACTGACCAAAATGGCAAGTGGGTGCGGAGGCTGATCTCACGAACTCCATGCAAGTCACGTTGTAGTCCTGATAGAACGGGTCCTCGACGTCCAACATGACGGGGAAGCACTCCGGGTGCACCGCGCCCTCCGCGCTGCAGCACGATATCGAACTGCTGTTTGCACCTGGGGACATGCATGCACATACAGATAAGAATAAAATTAGAAATGACTCGTGAAAATACATATGTTAGGGTTGGATTTTTCTGATATATATGTAGGTATGTAGTTTCATCTTCTTCTATACAATGATTATCTGTGTATTAATACGTGAAGCAAAAACTTTGTAGGTACCCCCTTTTACGGAAATTGCGCGGACGGAGGAGTATGAAATTTCGCACACTTATATAAAGGGAAGGAGTGCAGAATGCTAATATTTTTTAAAATAATGCATAAAATACATTAAATCGATTAAAAAAAAAACATTACACACACTACCATGTATTTGATACACACACGCATACGTACTCTATTATATTTTTTATTATTATTGTCTTTGAACCTTAATAATATAACGCCTGCCTATTATAAATATCAAAACCACGTAATGGTAACAACTGGTAAAATGCCTGTGATCTCTTTTAAGGGGTCCTTTGTTCTGCTATGCTTCAATCTTTTTCTTTAGTCCTTTAAAGATAACTAAGAATAGATAAGATAATAATAGATAAGAATTAAAATGTAGACATATCAACCTTTGCTCAGAGCCGTAGCGGTGATGTCATGGTCTATGAACTGTCCCCACACGGCCAGCATCACGGTGAAGGAGGAGTCGTGGTCGTAGCTCGGCCGGTGGACCGTGACGCTGACGTCTCTAGCGCTTGGCAGGTCTGTTCCATCGACAGATCGACGTGGTGAGCTGATTCCTAAACAAATCGGAAGAAATGTTATCGTAATTTTTTTATATGTACCTACCTAAGTTGGGTTGAGCACAGCAGGCAATATCCTGTTCAAAATCTGGAGCAGTAATTACAACCTTACATAGTAATTCTTTTTTGTAATGCTGTGTGGCTACGGCAAAGAATTTAGCCCCCCCTCTCTTCCCGTGGGTGTCGTAAGAGGCGACTAAGGGATAACACAGTTCCACTACCATCTTGGAACTTAAAAAGCCGACCGATGGCGGGATATCCATCCAACTGCTGGCTTTGAAATACACAGGCTGAAAACGGGCAGCAGCGTCTTCGGTGCGACAAAGCCAGTCCTGCGGTCACCAACCCGCCTGCCCAGCGTGGTGACTATGGGCAAAACACATGAGTTCACGTCATTTTGGCGCGAACTTGTGTAGGCCTATGTCCAGTAGTGGACTGCGATAGGCTGAAATGATGAATGATAAATGATAGTAATTCTGTAGTGGGTAGGGTAGCAATATCCTACATTTTTAGTTTAGCAGACGTATTTTTTACAGTACAATTTATTTACTTAATAGCTATTTTGTAAGCTGAAATTATTGCTATGAATTTTTTAACAGGCATTCTTAAAAAACAAAAAAACTTACCATCGCCATAAACTGCTGGTAATACTCTCCTGAAGGGTGTATTGGACACTCCCCACGTGAGGGGGTTATCCAGGTTATTGCAGGTCCCATCTTGGGTTCTATACTTCGAGATCACACAAGGAGTTGTGGGCGGGCGGCAATACGCTGGCTCGTCAAAGGAACTGTTAGTATGTGGACCCAATCCTACGCCAGTTGCCACCAAGGTCTTGTCTGTTCTGTAAATTGAATTAAAATTGTTATTCTACCATAATTAACCAAAAAATAAATAAATAACAAAATCAATAATTCGGCTTTTTAGATGTGTCCAAATGAAACCAGTCGTTAAGATTTTTTCAAAGTAACAATACCATTTTTGATGTATTTCGCTGTCGTCTTTAGTATTTTCATTATTGTATGATTATGTTTATTGAATTTATTTATTGCGTTATAGCATGTGACAAGGAAAACCTTAAAAACTACTGTAGAAAAGTAAAAAATAAAAATACTTATAGCTAGGATATTGTTTACATTTCATTCCGAAATTCAGTAAGTTTCCTTTAAGAGAGAAGACGTGTCTTGTAAAGTTGTAAATAAGAAGTTAAATGTTTCAAGGTTTCCTTTAGGTTAGTTTAGAAATTACAAACATTATAATACTTAGTATATAAGGTTCAAGTAACCCGGAATATAAAGTCTACTGTAGCCTAATATAATACTATCATGCCTAATAATATGAATGGCAAACGCGAACAAAGTTGCTGGTACCACACAGCTATTAAAGAATAACAAAAGTTTTAACAATGATTACCTAATGCCAGGTATATTTTCGTCTAGTATTAAATATCGTAAAGCCAGTATTAGGATCTTGTGTCAGGTCGGTGAAGTGTGAAGCCAAACTAGGTCGTATTAAGTTACGCGGTTAAGCCATTGCCACTAAGATAAAATAAAACGCAATTGTTAAATACTTAACGTTTGATATTGTTATGTGTTAATATTAATGCTGTCGAGGTCAATACAGTATTTGGGATTAGGAGTTCAGAAGTTTAGGCTATAAAATATCACACTATGACATTTAAAAGTAGTGTGGTAAGTTCAAAAGCGAGAAAAGTTGTTTATTTAAAATGTTACCTTTATCTGTGAATATTATTATTTTATAATTTCGATCTCATTTGATAATCATTTTCAATGAATATTATTTTTGTGTACAATTATTCTGACAGTCTACAAAATAGTGAAACTTTTAGGCAAAAGCATATTTCCTAAAAAAAGGATAAGATTAGAATTAGCGCCATGAGCGTATTGAAGATTTTTATACATATATGTATGTTCAGTCAGATTTTCTGCAATTATCGGGTTCCCTCGCGCAGATTTTTTCTGGTATGCAAAGAAATATAGAGCAAAGCTTAAAAAATACACAGAACTGAAAAAAATTGATGTCTCTCTCTCTTAGGAACAGGTCTCCTCACCGCTTCACCAAGAAATCGAAACGGTGCAAATTGTTTTTGTTATATTCACTTCTTATTATTGTTAGGTTAAAAAAATAAAAATAATGCCTAAATCGTACGATGACTGTTACAGTGAAATATCATAAATTGTTTGTTGATTGTATATATAGTATGCTCTATACCTACGTTTTGTTATATTACGTAGGTATTATTATTTGTCTTACTAATATACACACACATATATACATATCTATATTTTAAGGTTTTTAGTTTTAGTTTCATTTTTTTAAGTATAATATTTTTATAATTAGTTGTAATTTAATAAGCATTTAATCGATATTGTACAACCGTAATATGTTTATATTTGTTAAATATTTTCTATATGACTATATGATGAAATCGATGAAACCGAACAACACAATAAAATCTGTTTGAAATCGTGACGACATTTTTTAAACCCCATAAATCGATGCCCCATGTCCTAAAGGCTATCCATAGATTTTTTATTTTTGAATGAGGCGGGGAGGGCTTGAAGAAAATATTTTGTTCTTCTTCCCCTACAGGCATAAGTTTAATTTGAAACCAGTCAAATATTAAAGAATATTAAAATCATTCGAATTAAAATCTCTAATGCTAGCACGGATTTTTGAACAATTTTTCTCTGTGTAATAATCTTCTGTTGGTTGTACATAATAAATAAATGAACATGTTGAACAGAACCTACAGTTACGTCATGTGACGTATGCTAATGCTATACCTATTGACGTAATTAAAAATTAAAATAGGTCTACATCTATTTATTTGAATTTTTATTACACTATTTTTGAATAATAGTTCAAGATACAAGAAATAGCAGTCCTAATTGGCTTTTATTTAAACACTAGCTTCCGCGCGCGACTTCGTCGGCGTGGACTCCGCTCCTATTAGTCTTAGCGTAATGATATATAGCCTATAGCCTTCCTCGATAAATGGGCTATCTAACACTGAAAGAATTTTTCAAATCGGTCCTGTAGATCCTGAGATTAGCGCGTTCAAACAAACAAACAAACAAACTCTTCAGCTTTATTATATTAGTATAGATTCAAGGCCCTATTTTTTCATTGTAATATATTAATAAATTATTTATACTTTTATTATAGGTATATCATTTATTATTATTTAGGTACTCGTCGGCCGACTGTTTTTCCTTGTGTTTTAATATAAACAACAAACAATTTTTGTTCTGTCATCGTTTTGGTTTAACTATCCACATCTATACATATAATAAAATGGTAGAAAAGTCAAAACTGTACATTGAATATTTTTTTAAAAGAATACTTGGGGTGTGATCTACAATCGATACCGAAGCCAAAAATATAGTTTTTAGAATTTTTGTCTGTTTGTCTGTTTGTCTGTTTGTCTGTTTGTCTGTATGTACCCGACTAGAAATTTTTTCGTGTTCCTTAGAAGGACCGGACCGGGCATGCCCGATCTGGAGCGGATAAGGTATGTAACGCAGAAGATTTGTCTGGACCTGATCAGGAAAACCTTATCGGGTCCGGATCGAGTATGCCCGGTCCGGTCCTTTTAAAAAACATGAGTACAGTCTTGAAAAAATTGTTTGATAAAAAAAAATGAGTTGATATTATCTTAAAGTATTGTTGTATTTCTTTCCGTTTTTTTTTCATATGTATTATTTATTTTTGTTTTTACTTTAAATATCAATTATTTTTATGTTATTTATTAATTATTATTATAACTATTTAAATATTATTAATTAACTACTTCCTACTACTTACGACTGCTCCACTGTGTAGAAACTGACTCTTTGCTATATTGTCCTGATAACTGTATATATACTAAGTGCGCTTGAAAACATCGATAGCGCGATTCAGGCTTATCACATCAGGCTATCCTTATCTGGACCAGACCTGGTCCTGATCCAGTATGCCTTACCATACTTGATTACATTTTACATCAGGCTATCCTTATCTGGACCAGACCTGGTCCTGATCCAGTATGCCTTACCATACTTGATTACATTTTACATCAGGCTATCCTTATCTGGACCAGACCTGGTCCTGATAAGGCTTGCCGGATCTGGCATGCCTCATCCAATCCTGATCCGGTCCAGATATATGATCTGGTTGAACCTGACTTTATTTCTAGTCGGGTATGTCCGGGATAAACTCAAAAAGTACTGCATGGATTTACTTCAAATTTGGCACGAATATTGTTAAGAAGTCGGGTCAGAACATGGGCTATATATTATCACGCTATCACCTACGGGGAACGAGCAGTGAACCTTTATTCTTCAAACGTATGTCCGGGATAAACTCAAAAAGTACTGCATGGATTTACTTCAAATTTGGCACGAATATTATTAAGAAGTCGGGTCAGAACATAGGCTACATATTATCACGCTATCACCTACGGGGAACGAACAGTGAACGCACGCAGACGACGTCGCGGGCAGCAGCTAGTAAATGAATAAAAATAAGCTTGAGATCGGCTGAACGAATTCGACAATTTTTTTTACCGCCATTTTTTTTTCGTGAATATATCGATGTTTTTTATATTATACGGTTTCATACAAACCTTATAACTCTGAAGTTATGCGCGTACCTACATACATTTCAACGATTCTTTTTTATATTTATATTCAAATGGCTTTATAGATATACATAGATGTTTTGTATGGAAAATTACCTTGTGTCTATTTCTAGCGTCAACTGATGTTTTTGTCATACATTTATAACTACGTATAAGTATAAGTATAATGCACGCAGAGATACCAACAATTTGGAACGCCTTATGGTGACCGGTAAAATCGAGGGAAAAAGGCCTAGGGGTAGAAGTCCCAAACGATGGTCGGACCAAATAACGGAGGAACTGAAGATGCCTGTCAGCGACGCACTCCACCAAGCTACAGAACGGGATCGATGGAGACAGCTGGTTGACGGAATCAAACGGAGTCACGATCCTCAGCAGTGAGGGACCGATTTAAGAGAGAGATAAGTATAATACCTATAATCTATACTTATAAACAAAATTGAATCGCAAAATGCGTTAGCAAAGCTCGATCAGAACCGATTTGGCTACTTTTTAAAAGTTTTTAAAAGTAATAACTGAGGTAGGGCACAGCAGGGAATTTCCTGCTCAAAATATGGAGCAGCCCGACTGGGGTAGTACCTCGACCTTACAGAAGACCACAGCTAAATAATAGGTACTGTTTTCAACAGTATTATTTAGCTGTGGTGGTGTGGCAGTGTTGTGTTCCTGTTGGTGAGTAAGGTGACCAGAGCTCCTGGGGGGGGGGGATTAGGGATAGGGTCGGCAACGCGCTTGCGATGCTTCTGGTGTTGCAGGCGTCTATAGGCTACGGTCTTACCATCAGGTGAGCCGTGCGCTTGTTTGCCGACCTAGTAACATAAAAAAAAAAGTTTATTTATTTTATTTACTTTGTAGAAAGTTCTTAAGGAATGATAAATTGGGAAAATTGAAAACTCTGGATACCTTAGTCAGAATAAAGAGATGAAGCACAAAATATGTATAATGTATGTATAGTTAACTACTTTGTCATAGCAATTGATTAACACCTATTCCGATTTTATTTCTTCTTTTATGTAAGAGAGATGTTTTAAAAAATTTCCCCGTAGGTATTTTTTTTTTTTGTGACCAAAATGTTATGCATAATTATAATATGTATGTAAGCGCTCTGGTCTAGAGGTGCGCGTGCTGTGTTGGCGCCGCCTATACAGTGGCGGTCGCGGGTTCGATCCCGCTCGTAGTGAATATTTGTATTTGTATTTATGTTTATTTCCAGTCTGGGTGTCTGTCTTTGTCGGTCACTGTGGGCAGTGGCTCGATCAAGACACTTGATAGCGATCTTTACTCATAGTAGCGAATATATCCACCAATCTGCAGTGGAGCAACGTGGTGGATTAAGCTCCAATACTTCTCCTACATGGAGAAAGAGGCCTATGCCCAGAAGCAGGAATATTACAGCTTCAATTGTATTTTTGTTTCATCCTTTGTTATGTCTCTACCTCATGTAGAATCTCTCAATGAATCTTTCAATTACACGCAATTTAAAAAAAAAAATATCCCTGCATGTCATTTTCGAAGGCCTAAGCAAAAAAAAAACTAACTTTTATTACACACTCTTTCAAATTAATAATATTATTACAATAACAAGAAAAAAACAATAGCTCAACATGTCCCCTCCTCGTTTGAAATATTGGTCTTAAAGTCGCATTAAGTAGTTAATCGTTAATAAAACACAATTGAACCAATATTCACCGGCCTAGACAACGTTCAATATCAATTGACGAATTCCTCGACACAGTTCGTATGGAAATAACCGGACATTATCACGTGGCTGATCATTACATTAAATTTATGTTTGCTGATAAACAAAAAAAAAAAACAGACTCAATTTACATAACCCTGTGACCATGGTTGCTGTAAAGTATCCGAAACGTCGGACATTTAAAAATTGCGTGCGTACAAAGTACACATGTCAGAAGTGAAACTTCTTTGGCAACTACCTATTTAAAAAAGAAAACTAATAAAAAACTAATTAAAAAAAGAATTTAAAATGGTTCCCAGGCGGTCACCCATTCAATGCTGACCGTCCCTGACGTTGCCACGTTACCGGTTGCGCAAATTTTACCCCTCACGCGTCTAAAGAAGTTTCACTTCAAAAACTTAATAAAACGCGATAAAATTTGAAAAAGTTGTTTCATTATAATCGACAAGTAACACAGTGTAGAAAGTCAAAAAATAATAATCAATTAAATACGCAATATTAGGGATAACTCAACAAGCGCTTGTCAGATCTCGATCAAATTTAAATGGAACCACATGACAATTGACAAGAACCGGCTTTCGATTTAAAAAAAAACATCAAAATCGGTCCACCCAGTAAAAAGTTATGAGGTAACACACACATAAAAAAATACAGGCGAATTGAGACGACCGAGCCGATCTGAGCCGATCGATTGAACCGACTTCAAAAAAAGAAGGCTGGTTAAAAATAACAATCGCTATACTCTGGTTTCATGCGATTCTATGTATTTAATTAACTGAGGTTATATTAAGTTATTATTTAACCGAGGTAGGGCACAACAGGAATTTTCCTGCTCAAAATATGGAGCAGCCCGACTGGGGTAGTACCTCGACCTTACAGGAGACTACAGCTAAATAGTACTGTTTTCAAGCAGTATTGTGTTCCTGTTGGTGAGTAAGGTGACCAGAGCTCCTGGGGGGATTGGGGATAGGGTCGGCAACGCGCTTGCGACGCTTCTGGTGTTGCAGGCGTCTATAAGCTACGGTAGTCACTTACCATCAGGTGAGCCGTACGCTTGTTTGTCGACTTACTAACATTAAAAAAAAAAAAAAAATTAAAATTTTACACCGTTTGATGATTCAATCAATTTTGTGTTAAAACAAGTAGAAAAGTTTTTCAAAGTTGGTTGGTTATTGAAGTCTGTTCGTTACCTATTGAAAGTTTGAAAAAAGAAAGAGGGTGGGACACGTTTGCCATTTATTACTGCTGCAGTTGCAAGGCTCTATACTATAGGCTACGTCTAGGTAACCGTCTACCATCAGATGAGCCTGTCCTTTATTACCACCCTAGTCGTATAAAAAATACTCAATAGAAACCATAAAATTGCTGCATAAAGCAGGTTTGTGGGTTCTACGCTGGGGCCGTAGGTACTTTTATTTGCCGACATAGTGGAATAAAAAAAAAAGAGATTTATTAAGACGTGTTGACATTAATATTATGTATTACTATTAAGCTTATGTATTTTAGTTTCACTAATTGATATAGCCTTGACATCTGGCTAATCCTATGTTAATTATTCTAGATTAGACTCCGAATATCATTTTAAGAATATTAAAAAGTAATTTAAAACAGATTATTTACATAATAATATAGAATTGATCTATATCTATATATTTTAAATGCAAGAATAGCGATAACTATTAAAAATACGAAGTAGGTATTTGTTTCTGACTAAAAATAAAAATTAATAAAGGATAAAACAATAATATTTAAAATAACTAGATGGCCCGGTGAACTTCGTATCACGTACACAAAACACTTTCTGAACGCACCTATAAATATTTAACAACCACTTGAGACAAAGTTTTTGACAAAACAAAAGACATTAAATTTCCCCGCTAGGAACATTTTGTATTGGAAAATTAAATCGTCGTTTTTACACCGTTTAAACCTTCCCTGAACTTCCACAAACATTTCAAGATCAAAATTAGCTAAATCGGTCAAGCCATTCTCGAGTTTTAGCGAGACTAACGAACAGCAATTGATTTATATATATATATATATATATATATATATATATATATATATATATATATATATAGATTAAAAAACTGTAAATAGATTATTAACACAAAAATATACTAACAAATTCGTTTGTGATCGATATATTCACGGAACAAAAGAGTAACTGCGAATTTTCTTGTCGATACTTTTATGCAGGATCTACATTCCGAATCGGTGGTAGCTACCACGTTAAAAGAGAAGCTTCTCTTTTAACGTAATAATTAAAATTTTAATCTGTAAAATGACAATTCGAATTTTTTTTAAAAATACGAGTATAGCTATATAACTAGGTCGGCAAACAAGCGTAGGTACGGCCTGCAACACCAGAAGCATCGCAAGCGCATTGCCGACCCTACCTCAATCCCCCCCAGGAGATCTGTTCACCTGCCCTATTAAATATATCGGTCATATCCAAACAGTTGATAGCAATTTTTTCGTAAAGTTTGTATTAGTCAATTAGAAGGATTAACCTCGTAAGGTGAAACTTATTAAGGTCTCTATGAATTTGTTGTCCTATAATTCCGAAAAAAGCAGTACTACGCTGTTTTATGATACTAACTCATCACTTACCATAACTGCGTAAGTATACAATACAACAAACATTATAGTTTTAGTAGGTCTGAAAAAAGTCAATTTAAAAATTATAGCCTTTCTCATTCAAAAGTCCTCGTTTTATATTGCACCTTTTTTTACCAAATTTTAGGTAAAAAAGATAACTGACCACTGAGATTTCAATCTAGTATACTTGTACATATGCCTGTTAGTATGTCTATAACACTTGACGTCTTCAACACCAAATGGCTAATTTTTAAATGTTCTGACGCTTTTCGTCCCAAAAATTAAGTTACTAATCTTCCCCTACATGAAGAAAGAGCCCAATGCAGCAGTGGGGTAGTAAGAATTGAATCAATCAATAAGCACTCACCCATTCACCAATACCCTTGTAGCTTCTTCAGCAGCAAACGCCGCTTCAGCCATTGGTTTCACAGTAGATGCAGTGGCTGAAGCTCTCTGTGCCCTGGATGCGGGAGAGTTACTGTCTAAAGGCTTCAAGGTACTCTCCAAGAGCTTCCGTTTCTTAAGGGCTTCTTTCCCTTTCGAAACTGCGTCTGTTATGTTGTCGCTTGTTGGTGGACCTCCAATCCACGTTTTTTGAGGTGGACCTGGTAGAAAAATTGGTCTTAATTAATTTTGATTCTTGTAAACTGAATTCTGTTCAAGTTCTATACTAAATTTGTTGTTAAGTGTATCATCAATGTATATTTTGTTACAAGATAAGGCCACTGCTGGGCAGCGGAATATAGGTACAGAGTTTTTGAGTTTAGTTAGTGCAGTAATTTCAAAAGATATTGCATCATCGGCGTAGGGTGGCTGGCCTGTCGGTTTTTTATCGGATACACTTCGGAGAGTGTGCGCAGGAACTCCACGACCTGATTCCCCCCTGTCCCTTCCATCTCCGTACAACCAGACGCACGGCGTTACGCCACCCATATATGATTGACATTCCCACTAACTACTACTGACTAAGCTATTCGCTAGTACATTCTTGATGCGTGCAGCCAAGGAATGGAACTTTGTGCCGGCGTCTGTATTTCCGGAAAGCTACAATCTGGGGATCTTCAAGTCGCGAGTGAATAGGCTATTTCTAAGCAAACGTGCTTCATCCTAGACCGCATTCTCACTTAATATCTGGTGAAATAGTGGTCAAACGCAAGAATATCAAATTATAAAAAAAAAAGGTATAAACTGACATATCCGTGACAGTGAATCACAGTAAATTGTTCATAATTTATTCTTGTTTGCACGATAGAAAAGTCATATCATCAGTTGTTATTAAGTACTTACCATCCAGAGGCCAATTCTTATTCAGTATTGGTTGTAGGTCTTCGGTCATGGTGAGGATCGTCGTGAGATTGCTTGAGTCCGGGGTAACAGGCTGGCTTGTTGGCTCAGGGTCGGAGGCCAAATTGTACGAGATGGTCACCAGCAGTGAAATTGAAAGGAAGACACTGCTGTAACATTTTTTGTAATGAAAAATTTGAATAACGCTAAGCTTAGAGCCTGCTGTGTGGCTACGGCAGTAAAGAATATAGCCACCCCCTCTCTTCCCGTGGGTGTCGTAAGAGGCGACTAAAGGATAACACTGTGTACTCTAAGGATAACACAGTTCCACTACCATCTTGGAACTTAAAAAGCCGACCGATGGCGGGATAACCATCCAACTGCTGGCTTTGAAATACACAGGCCGAAGACGGGCAGCAGTGTCTTCAGTGCGACAAAACCAGCCCTGCGGTCACCAACCCGCCTGCCCAGCGTGGTGACTATGGGCAAAACACATGAGTTCGCGCCATTCTTGGCGCGAACTTGTGGAGGGCTATGTTCAGTAGTGGACTGCGATAGGCTGAAGTGAGGAAGCTTAGAGCTAAAGCTGATTCGGATTCTATGCCAAATCTTGGTGCGGTTTTGGCACTTTAATCATGTTTTAGTAAACAATGTGATATTTACCAAACAAGTTTTTTATAATTTATTTCATTAAAAGTTTATTAGACTCGAAGCTGTTTAATGTATTCAAGAGATCAAGAGGCACGCGCGAATTGTAAGCACGCGTCTGTGATCAAGTTATTTAGAACAATAATTTATTTGCTACTTCGCTCGCTTACATAAAAAACTACTTATTAGTCAAGTTTAAGTTTATTTCTTGACTACTATGACAAATAACTAAGTATTATTTTGAACGTAACTTGGAGAAAAAGCCGTAGATAAAAAACGATTTAAAAACCAAAATCTCAAATAACTTTATTCGAGTTAGGCTTGAAAAGCCTTTTTCCCAATCCTCGCCACTTCACCAATTTAAGTATTACATATATATTCGTTATTGAATTAATTAATTGTAGTTCAAAATTAGCTAAATATTTGGGCTTCTGACTACTTTCGTAATGTTTTTAAGACAGAAAGTGTGTAATAAATGTACCTACAAAATAATAATAATGCAACGGGAATTCTGTTTCTATGTGATATACGTACAAAGACACAGCGGAAAGTTAAATCTTTTACGGTTTGTGCTCTACATTCATAATAAAAATAACTCCAATGGATATGAAAAATAATGTATATACATAATTATGTATTGTTTGTTGGTACCAGATAAAAGCGAACTTATATAATCGCTTTTCCTTATTATGAAAAAATTTAGTGTCCGACCGAAAGTCGGTTTCCGGCCGAAACCGAAACCGAAACCGAATGTTCGGCCGTCGCTACAGTTTCGGCCGAAACCGAAACCGAAACCGAAACTCACGTGGTCAAGTATAAAATACTGATATTTGGTGCATGTTACCCATTTACATACATTTTTTTATTGACATGAAATGGAAACACAGTATATTAATTTTGTTGTAATCATTTATTTAATACTAGCTGTGCCCCGCGGTTTCATACGCGTTAATTGAAGGAAAAAATAGCCTTTCTCGTTAAATTGGCTATCCAAAACAAAAAGATTTTTTTAATTCCAACCAGTAGTTTCTGAAATTAGCGTGTTTAAACAAACAAACTTTTCAGCTTTATAATATTTTTGCTGCGATGTTTTTTTAAAAACTGCGATATCTCATCTATACTAATATATAAAGCTGAAGAGTTTGTTTGTTTGGTTGTTTGAACGCGGTAATCTCTGGAAATACTGGGCCGATTTGAAAAATTCTTTCAGTGTTAGATAGCCCATTTATCGAGGAAGGCTATAGGCTATGTATCATCACGCTAAGACCAATAGGAGCGGAGTCCACGCCGACGAAGTCGCGCGCAGAAGCTAGTCCTAAGATATTTATTGAAATCGAATGGTATTAAGGGTAATTTTGTTCTAAATTAAATACTTGTGATGAAAAAGGTATTTATTTGCATAAGGATTTATGTCATGTTTATAAAAACACCTTCGCCAATATTGCACTATTTTAGAACAAATTTGTTTAGAATAAAAAAGGTTATAGTGAGCCAACCTTAAAAGATAAACAATTCTGTCATACATGATTTTTATGAAACTTTAACTGTTTACGCAGTGCTCGCAGCGGAAGCTCTCAAAATGAAGAAAAAGACCTCCCGATTTTGAAATATTTTTCTTTGGTGCGCCGCTCCTATTGATCTTAACCTTACGATGTATAGCCTATAGCCTTTCTCGATAAATGGGCTATTCAACGCTAAAAGAATTTTTCAAATCGGACCAGTACTTCCTGAGATTAGCGCGTTCAAACAAACAAACGAAAAAACAAACAAACTCTTCAGCTTTATAATATTAGTATAGAAAATATAAGAAAAAAATTGCGTGCGTACAAAGTACACATGTCAGAAGTGAAACTTCTTTGGCAAACTAATTTAAAAAAACTAATCGTTAACGCTGCAACTTACAATTATTTAAGTTTTTTTTTTGTATAAGTTTAACACGTCTACGACTAGATGGTGCCAGTAGTAGATTAAATCGCTGGCAAAATTATTTCTTGTTAGTACATATATGGCCACCATACATTTGTGTAATAATTGAACAATCCAATATATCAAGTTGAAGCATCTCTAGTAATGGTTTAATTTATGCTCCTGGTTGTGTTGGACAAGGTTTTGCAATTAACACTAATTAAAACAACGAATTAAAATACACCCTCTGCCTCTGTTCAAAAAGTATCGCGAATTTTATATTTTTTCAAAAAGTATTTATTTATTCATAAATATCTATTTTGTCTCCTTCAAAGTAATCCCCCTCGGATATAATGCACTTGTGCCAACGTTTTTTCTAATCATCGAAGCACTTAAAAAATAATTTTTCGTAGTCTTGTATAGCTCCTCCTTTGATGCCGTCTTTATCTCCTCAATCGTGGCGTAGTGTCGTCCTTTCATGGGCTTCTTCAGTTTTGGGAACAGGAAAAAGTCACAGGGGGCCAGTTCTGGGGAATACGGTGGCTGTGGGACCATGACTGTATGGTTTTTCGACAAATATTCGCGCACAAGCAACGATGTGTGAGCAGGGGCGTTATCATGGTGCAAAAGCCAGTTTTTGTTCTTCCACAAATCCGGGCGTTTCAGGCGGATTGCTTCGCGCAAATTGCGCATAACTTGCAGGTAATATTCCTTATTAACCGTACTACCTTGTGGCAAGAACTCATGATGAACAAAGTCGAAGAAAACTGTGAGCAAAACCTTAGCGTTCGACCGAATTTGTCGCGCTTTTTTCGGTCTTGGTTCATGCGGTAGCTTCCATTGGGATGATTGAGCTTTGGTTTCCACGTCATAACCATAAACCCAAGATTCGTCACCTGTTATGACCCTCTGGAGCAAATTTGGGTCGTCACGGATCGAGTCCAACATCTCCTGAGCAATGTTAACGCGATGCTGTTTTTTGGTCGAAATTGAGCAATTTTGGCACGAATTTCGCGGCGACCCGTCTCATGCCCAAATCATTAATTATAATCGAATGGCTCGAGCCAATCGATATGTTTAGGTCCTCAGCACCTTCTCTAACGGTGATTCGACGATTGGCCAATACTATTTTCTTCACTTTATCAATGTTTTCGTCTGTTGTTGACGTGCTCGGGCGTCCGGCACGCTGTTCATCTTTCACATCTTCTCGGCCCTCTGAGAACATTTTGTACCACCGATAAACGTTGCTTTGGTCCAAGGTAGCTTCACCATATGCCACAGTCAACATTCGGAATGCGTCGGCGCACTTTATTTTGTTTTTCACACAAAATTTAGTACAGATTCTTTGATTCATTTTTTCAAATAGACAAAAATCGAAGACAAGCCAAAACACATCCAAGCAAAACAGCTGTCAAAAATTAACTAAACATTCAAAATGGCCGAAATTGTCAGCATAAGTGAGGGACTTGAGTACCAACATAACGTTACAAAAAAAATCAAAAATCGAATATACGTAGCCCGTGGAAATTCGAAATTCACGACACTTTTTGAACAGACCTTGTACACAAAAAAAAAAAACTAGTTGAAAAAAAAGACAACGTTTCGCGGTGTTCCCAGGCGGTCACCCATCCAAGTACTGAACGTCATGACGCTGCCGCGTTACCGGTCGCTCAAATTTTACCCCTCATGCGCCTAAAGAAGTTTCACTTCAAAAATATTAATAATATTTTAATTATTTTTTCAAATTAAGTTCTCATAGCAAAATGCTTATCAGTTATCAATAATCAAATCACTAATTGTTACTGTTTCATTAAATACTAAGTATGGGTATTTTGGAATCTTATTAATTAATACTTTGGTTTGTATTTGTACTTAGAAGAATCATCAATCTCTTTTAGGTACATCTTATATAAAAATAATAATTACTAAAATTACTATTACACTCTTAGTTCCAGTCTCGACAAAGATAATCAAATCACACATTTAGAATTAATAAAGATAGGTACCTACTCGTAGATCACAATTAGTTGGACAGTCATACTTTCATTTAGAATTAAGTAACCCACTACTAAGCAACAGTAAACATTTGAATTGAAAACAGTTAGGCGAGCATGCACGACAACTTCCGAAATCAGTTTCGGTTTCGGCAAAAGTTTCGGCCAATTTTGGCCGAAACCGAAACTGCCGCCGAAACTTGATTTTTGGCCGAAACTCGGCCGAAACCGAAACCGAAACCGAAACTTCGGTCGGACACTATGAAAAATATTTATAAAGAGATCCCGTACTGAGACATATGAGCGAACATGGGTCGGTTACAATTTTATCATATGTGTATATTTTATATTGTTGTATTATGTTAACTACGAGACAAATGAGGTTGTTTACGATCTTGCCACCAATTCTGTCCACGCGTTTCCGCCTCGCGGAATTTTAATACTTTCTTATTTTTAACATGTTGAAATAAACAAATTAAGTTGTTCATCTACTTATCTATACTAATATTATAAAGAGGTAAAGTTTATAACTTTGTTTGTATATACGGGGTAATCTTCGCAAATACTGATCCGATCATGAAAATTCTTTCGCTAACAGAAAGCTACACTATTCAGGAGTGACAAGATAAAAGGAAAAAGATAAAAATATATAAAGATTTTAAATCAGCAGGATTTGAACCTGCGCCCTCTGACGTGCCGTGTCAACAATTCAATCTAATCAAGCATTATTATTTGCCTTAGAAATTAATTGGTGATTTTAAAACATTTATATTTATCTGATTTGCTGAAAATAGTGAGAGTGTATTGGAACATATCAAATTTCACCGTACCCTTCTTATGTGAAATGGATTATAACGCCCAACGAAGTGGGCACGGGTCGGCTAGTATTGTATAATATTGTTATATGAGTTAGATGATATTGTGTTTTTTTTTGTATTGATATTGTTTTATACGTTACTGTTAATAGATTTAATAACTTAACTTATATTAATAACACAAACGCAAAAGATAGTAAGGATAGATGGATATTTTTTTAAGATGTAGGTTTATTTATAAATTTTTTCCGAACGACAGTTTAAAAACGTTTTACCTAGTAACTAAAAAAACTGAAGCAATTGGATTCTTCAAAATTCATTTTGTAAAAAAGGTCAAACGGACCTCATTTTAATTAATTATACTTGTTTATATTTTATAATAAAGCATAATATGCCCATAAAATATTTCCATAAGAATTTTATAGTGTCAATATGTCCACTAATTCGTATTAAAAAGCGCTCGAAAGAGAAGGCTAGAAATGATTAATTATCAATTCAAATATAATTTCATACAAACATATTTGTTCATTTAGCGTTTATGTAATTAGATGTTTAAGAAGAACATGTTCTCCTCTTTAATCTGTTCTCAATTCGACTGTATTTTTTTTAAAATGTAAGTAAGTCGGCAAACAAGCGTATGGCTCACCTGATGGTAAGCAAATACCGTAGCCTAATAGACGCCCGCAACACCAGAAGCATCGCAAGCGCGTTGCCGAGCCTATCCCCAATTCCCCCCCAGGACCTCTGGTCACCTTACTCACCAACAGGAACACAATACTGCTTGAAAACAGTATTATTTAGCTGTGATCTTCTGTAAGGTCGAGGAACTACCCTGTACTTTTATGTGTGTTAGCTCATAACTTTTTACTGTGCGGACCGATTTCGATGATTGTTTTTTTGATCAAAAAGTTGTTGCTTGTCATGTGGTCTCATTTAAATTCAATCGACATCTGACTCTATACTTTTCGAGTTATCTGTATGTGTATTTACTTGACTATTTTTTCATCGATCAACTTTGTATAGGTACCTCATATCTTTTTACGGAGTGTATCGATTTCGATAACGTTAAAGCTAAGACGAATGCCGAGAATACGTTTAATTTTTGTTAATTTATAGTTTTCTTACCTCTTTTATTATCATTTTTATTATCATTTTATTAACTGAGGTAGGGCACAGCAGGAAATTTCCTGCTCAAAATATGGAACAGCCCGACTGGGGTAGTACCTCGACCTTACAGAAGACCACAGCTAAATAATACTCTTTTCAACTTATTTTATTTATTTTATTTACTTAAATATTTTTCCATCTACCTGCGTTCTATTATTTGTAGATGATTGAAGTTATTTTTTTAAGCGAGGAAACACCATTATTGAACTAGCGATACGTACATTAATAAAACACAGATAGCACATTGAAAGTTTCTGAGCCTCTTCTGATAGCTTCTGGATAGGCTGGATTCAAATGCGTAAGTAGGAGGGGGGACGAGTGGAGTCCTCTCCGAGCTGCCCTGAGGTCTCTGCATCTTGACCTGGAAAGAAAGAATAGAATAAAAAAAATGTATCGTATTGTAGATTTGGTAAAATTCAATTTTTTTAAAATACTAGTTTTTTATTACAAATTAAATTAAAATACGAAATCTAAAAGTTCTTTATTTAAGTAGGCTTCAAAAGCACTTAATAAATTAAAATTATATTCGTTTTTTATTAAATAATTATAGCTAAAAGTGAAGCTTCCACTGATTTGGAATGTAAATTCTGCAGAGGAGAATCGGCAAAAAAATCATAGTTAGTTGTCTTAAAAAGAAAAAAAACAGAACAAATAAGCAATTTTATCGTACAAGAATATTTGTACCTATAACGAACATTACAAGTAATAATTAATTTATTGCTTTTCTGAATAAAATCTTATAATGGAAAAAATGAAATCAATTAGTATAATTAAAACACGTTGTAAGGAATTTTGGTAAGCTCAAATCGACTATGTCGACTTTCAACGAAGTTCTATGACGTACTCGACAGGTTATTTTTTTAAATTTTAATTCAGAAACGGGTTCCTACTTGTTTGTTTTACAATAACTATTCCTAATTGAGATTGTCTATGGTGACATATTTATAATTGTATTTATGTTTGCTTAGATCGTCCATTTTCTTAATTAAAGTTAAATTATCTTTTTTCCGCGCAAACAAGCCTATACGGCTCACCTGATAGTAAGCGATGACGGTTGCTTATATAGATGCCTGCAACACCAAAAGCATCAAAAGCGTTGCCGACCCTACCCCCAATCGCCCACAGGAGCTCTGTTCACCTTACCACCACAGGAAATCTAAAAGCAGTATTGTTTAGGTCGAGGTACGGAGGTACTAAGGATATTTCCTGGTGTGCTCTACCTCAGTTGAATTTTTCAGAGTTCGCACGTGTTTCAATTGTTTTAATTTTGAAATTATTTTATATTAGATATCAACTTAAACTTACGTCATAAATTTTAGTTATTTTTTTAAATTTATTTTTATAACATAGGTACTAATATTATTGAGCTGAAGAGTTTTTCTTTGACGCGGGTTAAACCGACGGGCACAGCTAATATAAGATAAAATAATTATCGATATGCTATGTAAATTTGCAGTTTCTATAATATGTTACTTATCGTAATAAATAATGTGGTGTCTCATTTACATACAGGAGGGAAGGTCAGAGAATAAACAACGTCTGTCCATATATAAGATACTTATCTTATAATAATTAATTGTGCGTATTACATAAAACAAAGAATAACGTCATATTGTACAATTTAAGAAAAAATACTTCTTTATGAGCAATGACATTTAAATTATTTAGGTAATAATTGTGTTTGTTCTTAAACAAAAAATAAAATTGACGTCGATTTACATCGAAAAGTAATAAAATGAGAACATTAACGTACTCAAAAAGAACTCATCGGACCTCGAACAAATTTAAATAGGACTACAGCACCAGATTACAAATATATAAAGAATCCTCAAAATCAGTACCTACACCCAGCAAAAAGTTATGACACACACACACACATAAAAAAGAGTTGAGACCACACGACTGAAATAAAACTCCATCTTCACTAACTTATATCTCCCTCTCAGTTTCCATTCGCCTCGCCCTATCACACTTTTTAACCGACTTCCAAAAAAGGAGGAGGTTCTCAATTCCCCGTGTCGGGCCGGGATGGGAACCCGGTCCTGCTAGACACGGCGTCGTCGGGACTGTTCAGAGGTGAGCCGGACAGTCCCCATGGAGGAGAAGTCTGGCCTTTTCGCCGAGGCCAGCCTGTCGCTGGAGGGATCCTGTTGCCTGCAGATCCGGGACCCTCCAATTAAAGCGGCTGAAGGCTCCCGCAGGGGGTTTAGTGCGGTAGTGGCACCCCCAAGTGCTGAGTCCGACATACGGTCTAGGACTGCCTACCCGGGCGTCCTTGATATCACCCGTAAATGGGTTACCCTGCGATATCAAAAAAAAAAAGGAGGTTCTCAATTCGACAGGTATGTTTTTTTTTATGTATGTTAGCTCAGAACTTTTGAATGGGTGGACCGATTTCAATCAATTTTGTTTTAATTGAAAGGTGTTGCGTGTCATGTGGTCCCATTTTAATTTAATTGAGATCTGACAAGTACCTACGTTGTATTATACGGCATAACTTTTTACTCGGTGTACCGATTTTGATGATTATTACTTTAATCGAAAGCTAATACTTGTCCTGTAGTCTTGTTTAAATTAGATCCAAAACTGATTACAACTTTTTGAGTAATCTTTAATAGTGCGTATTTACTTGACTATTTTTTCGTCTTATTACGTTGTATTACTTGTCGATGTAATTGAAGTCGGTTTTTTTTCGTTTGCGAGCAAACACAATTATTGTTACACTCTGGTCACGCATTCACCAGCTTACTATCCAAGTCAAGCATAAAGAAGTTTTACTTCAAAAATGTAGTGGAATTGAGAAACTGCTTCTTTTTATTTAGCGGGTTAAAAATAGATGCGCATATTTTGTTGAGTTGATTGATGCATCAATTTCTTACAGGCTTCATGTTAATGAGTCAGGTAATAAAAGAACTTTAGAAAAGTAAGATATTCTTGAGGTGACAAGTGTCACAATAAACTTATCTAAATAAACAAATGTAGAGTTAACTCACCATTGCGTACAGAATGCAACCAAATAGAGGATAGGATATTTACTCATCACGTTTTGGTTGAATGTGTGCGAATCGAAGCTGAAAGAGCTTTTTGTTATGAAATATCTGGAGTGCAATTTGAATAATGTGGTGGTATTGAACATTATCCTGGCTTCTCGAAATTCTAATAAGGACAGAAACATTTATAAAATAAATGTCACGTATTTGAAGAGATGTTAATAATTTGTGGATAAAAGAATATAAATAAATAATTAATCACCGAAATGTATGTAGGCGCATAATTTCCTAACGACTGCACCGAATTGATTTTTTTTCTTGACATCGTTATTATCAGGACAAAGTTTGTATGATAGAAAATGAGAAAAAAACATTGAAAATTCACGAAAAAAAAATAAGGCGGTACGAAATTCCATGTCAGGTAAAGATTTGTATATAAAGAAAATGAGAAAAATAAATCAAGTAGGTACCTATTCACAAAAAAAAGAGTGATGAGCCAGTTAGTAATTTTTTAAAAATGGGTTTATAATGTTAAGATGAATTTTTTAAATTTCTTTATTATCATTTTAAAAGTGTGTTCAGTCTAATCTATGTAAATAAACTGATAGAGGTCAGCGGCTATGTGCGCAGTACCAAACACCTCAGAAATGGATTGATCGATTTTTTGAGATATTTTTCATCTACATATTTGGTAGGTCTTTGAATAGGTCGTAGGCTACTTTTATACCCCTAGGTGATAATGGTGTTCCTATCTGTACGGCAGAACCACTTTTGCAGGGTCAGCTAGTAATCTATCTATCTATCTATACTTATTATAAAAATAAGTCCCCCGGCCGCGTCTTTCTGTCCTCCTGTCTGTCTGTCTGAACGCGATAAACTCGAAAACTACGCAACGGATTTTTATACGGTTTTCAACAATAGAAAGAGTAATTCTTGAGGAAGGTTTAGGTATATAATTTATTATGTTTTAATGTAAATTAGCAGAAATACGGCGATAAATGTTGAAGAGGTCGCAAAAAATCTCGCCAACGGGGAGCTTTCCACGCGAACGCTGCGTAAACTAGCAAAGATATCGTTTTATAACTTTTATAATGTACTAGCGAATTCAAAATCTATAAAAATTCTACAAAAAAGTCCGCGATAGCATATCTCTATCTCTTAGGGTTGACTTACAATAACCACTTTTATGTTCAAATTTTTAATTAAAAACATTACGTTATTTTTAAAGATATTTTCTTTAGTTCAGTATTAATCGTTATCCAAATGAATATGTTATTTAGCTTAGGCATTTAATGCAGATTAAAATTGCTCTTTACACTATATTAATCAGATAAATAGTTTTTGAAATATCGTCGTTAGAAGTAGCAGCGAAACATTTAATGCTCGGCGAGCCAGCGTTGAGCGTTCTTTCCTTGAGATGCCTATAACGGCGCGGGCGAGTCCATCCCCTCTGCCCCGCATCGCTCGACCGCCTGCTCATGCTATTAAAGGAAATCAAAGAATATCAAAGATCATTTTATCGAACTTTTTTCTTAACTTTTTTGTTAAATTCCACGCGGACGAAGTCGCGGGTACAGCTAGTTTATAGATAAAAAAAATGACGACTCATTTAGTGAATGTTGCTAAGCGCCAAACTCGAGAACGACTGGACGACGGAATACGAAGTTTTTTCAATTTCATTTCGTTTTCGTTTAGTTTTAATTTTTCTTTAATAGGTAGTTTGTAGAAATTTACGGAATATTTTTTTTTTACAGAAACGGTTCAGCCTTTTAATGGAAGGTAACAAATACACGTAGGTTCAGAAGATTTTTATGTTTTGATTTTGTAATTCATTATGTAGAAATAATTTACAGTTTTATTTTTGTATACAATCTTTTTGATTTTTAGGGTTCCGTAACCAAAGGGTAAAAACGGGACCCTATTACTAAGACTTCGTCATTCGTCGTTCTGTCCGTCCGTCCGTCCGTCCGTCTGTCACCAGGCTGTATCTCAAGAACGGCGATAGCTAGACAGTTGAAACTTTCACAAATTATGTATTTCTGTTGCCGCTATAACAACAAATACTAAAAACAAAATAAAATAAACATTTAAGGGGTACGATAATTTTTTATTAGTCTAAAACGCCATCTATCAGTAGTTAGGAAAACTTCGTCAATAGACTAATAATAGTTTTATAGTCGTTAGTAGTTAGTTTTAT
This sequence comes from Melitaea athalia, assembly GCA_905220545.2. Taxonomy (NCBI): domain Eukaryota; kingdom Metazoa; phylum Arthropoda; class Insecta; order Lepidoptera; family Nymphalidae; genus Melitaea; species Melitaea athalia. The sequence continues at coordinate 23,434,601 of HG992178.1, forward strand.
AATAGCACCATAGATGGCGTGATAATTAAATAAATATTTTACAGAATAAATATCTTACAGTGACTTATATTTAGTTTAGTCAATGGTACGGAACCCTTCGTGCGCGAGTCCGACTCGCACTTGGCCCATTTTTTTCCTTTACACAAAATTCGTTATCAATTTAACTAGCAAAGCACACGAAATTACGTGTACCTACCAGTAATTTAAATTATCAATATAATATATTTTTTCCACCATTTGCGAAAGATAAAATTTACCAACCGACTTCCAAAAAAAGAAGGAATCTTTCATTTCGACTGTATTTAATGTTATCAGTGTTACGTCATAGCTTCTTACTGGGTGTAGGTACTGCTTTTGATTATTCTTTTTTAATCGAAAGCTGTTGCTTGTTAAGACGTGGTCCCAATTTGATCGAGGACTTTTCGAGTTATCGCTAATAATGCGTATTCAATTAACTGTTTTACCGATTGATGATTACCGATTGATTCTTACTTTAATCGAAATATAATGCTTGTCATGTGGTCTCATTTAAATTTGATCGAAATCTGATTAGTACTTTTAGAGTAATCTTTTATGACTTTCATGCCGCCGCGTTGACGCAGCGGTCACAGCACTGGATTGTGGCTGTTGCGCGGGCGGTTGCGGGTTCGATCCCCGCACACGACAACATTTGTATTGGCCATACAGATGTTTGCCGTAGTCTGGGTGTTTGTGCTTGTGTATTGTGTGTGTTTCCGGACCCCCGACACAGGAGAAAATCCTACTGGGGGCCGTTGAGTGTGAAGCGTTTATTTATTTATCTTTTATAAGGTTAAGGTACTTCTCCAGTCGGGCTGTTCCAAATAAAAGTAGGACAGCAACACAGTTTATCAGTCCTAAAAGCCTCAATTGGCCAGGCCATTGGCTATACAAACACCAATAATAGTAACCTAGATTTCTAAATAAAATGATTGACATGTTGAGTGTTGAACAAAACAAAGTACGGCCTCCATGATGGTAAACGGTCACTGCAGCCTATACACTCCTGCAATTCCAGGAGCATCGCAAGCGTGCTGCCGACCCTAACCCCGACTATGTCTAGGAGCTCTGGTTACCACACTGACCACAGGGACATAGCACTACTTGTGAGCAGTATTATTTAGATGTGATCTCAGTCCTCCTGTAACCATGGTTACTGTAAGGTGTCCGAAACGTCGGGCATGTAAAACAACTTAGTAGACCGATAAAATTCGAAAAAGTTGTTTCATTATAATGTGATCTTCTGTAAGATTGAAGAAGGATCCTTCTTCTACATGGGGAAGAGGCCTATGCCCAACAGTGGGATATTACAGGCTGAATCGTGATCGTTCTGTAGGATTGAGGTACTTCCCCGGTTGGGCTGCATTTTAATTTTGAGCAACATATTTCCCACTACGCTCTATCTCAATAGAACCTGTACGGAAAATTATCATTATTCAAAAATGAATGTGTTTAACAGTTCGTTAACACCGGTTTAAGGTTTCCCAATGAGACGTTCAGGTTTACTTGACATATAGGTCTATCCGCTGCGGTAACGATCACTGAATCCTTACGATCTCATTAGAAGTTTCCTTTGCTCTTTTCATTTCTACATTATTTTAACGAGTCTTGTTTAAATGAAATGTGGCAAAGGCATTAGATTTTAAATTAAATTTAGAACATTTTGTTTAATAAAGGCCTAAGCTGTTTCATCGTTTGCCATTAATGGTATTTGGTAGATGACAATATCCTATTACTGTATAATTGACAGTAGCAGTCATGCGACAACAAGAGGGCTGAGGGCTGTTAACTGAATCAATATTACTAGTGGTCGCCCAGAGGGCGAAGATCGACCATAATTACAATTTTAAATTAAAGAAAACCAAATAATTATGAAAATAAAGAATCTTTTTTAAAATTTTTCAATTTGACTACAGACTTTGACAATCAACAAATAGTACCTTTAATATGCGTGTGTGAGTGCGGTAGTGTGTGTAACGCTTTTTTTTATTAATTTAATGTACCTATATTTTATGTATAATTTTGAAAAAATATTAGCATTCCGCACTCCTTTCTATATAAACTATAAGTATACGTGCAATTTCCGTAAAAAGGGGCACAAAGTTTTTGCTTCACGTATTAATACATATATAGATTTCTGCCGTATCGAAATCGAATCGAATTAACGAAGTTTAAAATCTCGATTACTCCAATAATCTTCTTTGTGTCTTCTCTATCGTGCTTGACATTAGCCAAATTATCTGTAATTCTTTGGTCCCTACTATTAAAAGTCCACAAATCCAATATGTAAAATAATCATGAAAATATTGTACAAATTTTTTATCAAAATATATCCAATGAAGAAATATCTGTTTAGCTTTAGGGCCTTTTTGAAATTGATCATTGAGAAAATGTGATGTTGCAAAGTTTTTACCAGTGGCGTAGCGTGCCTTGGAGGGGCCCCGTATCAAAATTAGTTGGGGGGCCCTAAATGAAGGGTAACGATTTCTCACAAAATAAACAAAATTAATGCTTGCATTTAATTAAAATAAATATTTATTTAATATAAGTTATCACTTCCTCCTAGAATAGACAATAGTGACAAGTCTGATAGCCGTTCCTGTCTCGTCGAAGTCCTTAGGTAATTTTTGTTCAGTTTAGTTTTGAAAAACTTCTTTCAGCTGTTGCGGTTAAGTTATAACCTTCCAGTTAGGAAGGGTCAAGAATAGAAAGCATGATGTGATTACCAAACGTAAAACTCGATGCAAGACTATTGAATTTTATCAGCAACAATTCCAGGAGTTCCTTAATGGAATGAATTTTTTGAATTTCGGATTTTACATTTTAAGCATGTTTTCAGAGCAATTGATTGTTAATGAAGATTAACTGAATCCTGCAATAACCGATGAAGGATGTTGCTAACTTTTGGGCGCACGCTTAACTCGGGAAAAAGGGGATTCCTTTTTTTTACTTTTGTCATTTCTGAAGTGAAAACTCTATAGGCACGTTTGACAGTTATTTTGTATGTTTTTTTACCGGAAAGCAAGAGATTAAGTGACATCGTGGATAACATTTTACTAAGTTTGCTTAAACACATTAGGGGCCTCTGTAGGCCGGGGCATCCGTACCATTAATACGTCTGACACGGTGGTAGCTACGCCCCTGCATTGCAATCTAAATCACTCACAGAAGCTGACTGCTGAAAAAATGAAGAAATTTTGGATATTTTTTTTTATAACCTACTCTCTTTTCTGTCTACTTTTTCTTTTCATAGCTCCACTGGGATAATCTCTTTTCCTTTCACTCATTCTTTTCACAAACCACAGTAATTAACCAATAAGTAATGAGAAGTACAAGATTGTACCTATTGTATTAAAATGTAATATCGTAACGGCGTTTGGCAGGCTTCATCGAGTCTTCACTTCGAAGATTGCGCAATGCTTGAAAACAAAAGTCTTCGAGCAATGCGTCCTGCCTGTGTTAACATACGGAGCCGAGACGTGGACACTGACAAAGGGACTGGTACACAAGTTCAAAGTCGCTCAACGTGAAATGGAATGGGCTATGCTTGGGGTTTCTCTCAAAGATAGAATTAGAAATGAGGCTATCCGCGAGAGAACGAAAGTAACCAACATAGCCCACAGAATTAACAAGTTGAAGTGGCAGTGGGCTAGTCATCTGTGTCGCAGGACCGATGGCCGCTGGAGCAGACGTGTCTTGGAGTGGAGACCGCGTCTTGGCAAACGCAATGTAGGACGTCCTCCGGCCCGCTGGAGCGACGATCTACGTAAGATTGCCGGTGTAGGCTGGATGAGGATTGCGGAAAACCGGAATATCTGGCGCGAACTTGGCGAGGCCTATGTCCTGCAGTTTACTGCTATGGGCTGAACTGACTGTCTGACTACTGACTGTGATAAGGTATGAACCGGAATGAAATAAAACACGTAAATATTCTTCTCGTAATATGCATCTGTTATTGCGGGATTTCACCGTTTAAGTCACTCACTGATGTAGGATGTTGCCAACTTTTGGGCGCACGCTTAACTCGAAAACAAAAGAGATTACTTTTTGATTTTGTCATTTCTGAAGTGAAAACTCTATAGGCACGTATGACAGTTATTTTATATGCTTTTTCCCGGGAAGCATGAATTTAAGTAACATCGTGGATTATCCACGATGTTACTTAAATTTTACGTTTTTTTTGCTTATAGACGTTGGGGGCCCCTGTAGCCCGGGGGCCCCGTATCATTGATACGGCTGATACGGCGGTAGCTACGCCCCTGGTTTTTACTCACTTCGTGACGCATATATCGATTTCTCTGTTTCATTTTTAAGGTTCCGTACCTCAAAAGGAAAAAACGGAACCCTTATCACTTTGTTGTCCGTCTTTCTGTCAATACCCTTTTTCTTAGGAACGCGTGGAGATATCAAGGTGAAATTACTGTCCCTTAGAGCTGTGAAAAAATCAAACTTCTAAATCAACGCAATCAAAAGATACAGCCGCTTATGCTGCAAATTTTCGACACTCGCAAGGGAATCAAAATCTACTGGGTACTTCCCGTTAACTGAGAATCTTGAAATTGGGTACAAAGTTACGTCTTCGTATTCGTATTTTTCCTTTTGCGCAATAAATTGCGAATAGCATAAATTTTTAGTTACCTATATCATATAATAATTTTTTTTAATAATTTTGTTTGTACGGAGAAACTACGGAACCCTTGGTTCGTGAGTCCTACTCGCACTTGGCCGGTTTTTAGGGTTCCATACCCAAAGGGTAAAAACGGGACCCTATTACTAAGACTTCGCTGTCCGTCCGTCCGTCCGTCCGTCCGTCCGTCCGTCCGTCCGTCCGTCCGTCTGTCCGTCCGTCTGTCACCAGGCTGTATCTCAAGAACGGCTATAGCTAGAGAGTTGAAATTTTCACAAATTATGTATTTCTGTTGCCGCTATAACAACAAATACTAAAAACAAAATAAAATAAATATTTAAGGTGGGCTCCCATACAACAAACGCGATTTTCTTGCCCTTTTTTGCTCGATATTAATAATGGCAACAGGTAGGCACTTGAAATATTCACAAAATACTCAGTTGTATTTTTACTTTAATAATAAATAATAAAATTAAAATAAAATTAATATTTAAGGGGGGCTCCCATACAAAAAATGTCATTTTTGCCTATTTTTGCCCTCATACAATAAAAGTGATTTTTAGCCGCTTTTTGCCCGTTATTACAATCAATGTACCTAGTCAATGGTACGGAACCCTTCGTGCGCGAGTCCGACTCGCACTTGGACGATTTTTTATAGTTATTTTTTAATAATTAAACAAAATAATGTTTATCTATCTAGTGGAAATAATCATTTATCTATTTATCTTATATAACTAGAATACATTAACTATTTATACATATTCTCTTTATCATTAATGTTATCAGAATAAAATAAATTAGATCTTTTTTCTTGTTTTAAATAATCGACATTTTCAGTACTTATGAATATAAATTGCATATAATTAGGACTTTTAAATCGATTATCTATTTTTAAATCATTTTAGCGTGTATTAAATGATATCTAAAAATCTCTTATCTAGAATTAAGACCGGATTAAGATAGAGATTGAATGTCAAGGATAGAAATAAAACTAGTGATATCAAAGGAAATGATTAGTAAAATACATAATATGTAATATTATCAAATCTACATAATTAATCTTTTAATTAGCATATGAAGGGGAAGGCTTTTACAAGTGCTTTAGCCTTTGTATATTTACTGCCCACGGCTTCTCTCGCTTAGAAATTGATTTAATTTTCAAAGAGGTACTAAATTCGTACCTAATAATTACACTGTAAGAATTCAGAATCAATTTGTAGCTAAGTATACTAAATTAATGGTGGGATAGAAATACCAAACCGATTGCAGAACTAGCGGACGGGACCAATAAAGCGGTTGTGCGAAAAACAGTCTTCCCTAAGGTCCATTAGGTCTCCTCCAGCTAGGTATCGAGGGAGGGTTCTGCTGTGCTCTATATATCTTTCTCAAAATCTTTAGCAGCCGGACTGGAGAAGGACCCCAACCTCACAGAAAATCACAGATAAATAACACTACTCTCAAGCAGTGTCGTGTTTCTGTAGTGAGTAAGGTGGCCAAGCTCCTGGGAATGGTCGGGGATATAATCGGCGACACGCTTGTGATGCTTCTGATGTTGCAGGCGTCTATAAGCTACGGTAATCGCTTACCATCAAGTGGGCCATACGCTTGTTTACCGACCTAGTGGTATAAAAAATACTTCAGCCATTTTTTAGTAAGTAGTCATTTGTATTGTCCATACAGATGTTTGTTGTGGACTGGGTGTTTATGCAGTCCTTGTGGGTCTCCCCACCGTGCCTCAGAGAACATGTTAAGCCAGTGTTCCGCAAAGGGTGTACCGCGGCACACTGGTGTGCCGTGTTCGTTTATTGGTGTGCCTCGGAAAAGTAAACTTTATGTTTATTGATTAATAATAAATATTGTTTCAATGATTAATAAATAAATGTTGGTTAATGTTACTTAAAAAATGATTTTTCATTTGTGGTGTACCTCCAAAATATTTTCCTATTCCTAGGTGTACCTTGAACACAAAAAGTTTGCGGAACACTGTGTTAAGCCGTCGGACCCGGTTGTTATCATTTACACGCGATAGCGATCGTTACTCATAGTAGGGAATATATCCGCCAACCCGCATTGGAGCAGCGTGGTGGATTGAGCTCTGATCCTTCTTCTACATGGGGAAAGAGGCCTATGCCCAGCAGTGGAATATTACACGCTGAAGCGAACATTTTTTAGTAATGTCAACATTACGACTTACGAATACGAACTAATTATCTTTCTTACCACCCAGAATTTGCACTGCAAACGCTGGACCACATAAGTACTATGGAATCCAAGACCAAATTTTATGCTTTAAATTTTCAATATGACAATCAAGAACTTTTAGAATTCATATATTGAGGCGTAAAAATTCCAGTTATTATAATCGGTTCAACCGGGTCTACGAATAAAGATAATAGGATATTTATTTATAATTTCAAAATTAGTCCAAAATTAAAGATTTATGCAAAAGACTATATTATACTATTTAATATTTATACAAAAACGCGGAAATACATATTTATGTATTTGTTATCACTGATCAAAGGCCTACGGATACGCTTTTTAATCTATACATATAAATAAAATTGACGTGTCTGTCTGTCATTTCAAAATAACTGTGTTTCTACAAGTCCATCATTAACACGATACTAATACAACAAATAATGGATTTTAAAATTTTTGTCTATCTCTCTGTCGGTCTATATGTTTTTCCGGGACAACCTTCGGAACGGCTGAATCGAATTTTTCGGTACTTTTACTAGAAGATAGAGGAGGCTGTGGAGCAACATATAGGCTATAATTTTTATCCCGGAATTCCCTCGAAATCGGGATTTTCTTACCTAACCGTGTTACTATTTTGTGACTTAAAACGAAGCCTCGAAGGTTCTCAATTTGACTGTATTCTCTACGTGTGTTACTTCATAATTTTTTTAGTAGGGATACCGATTATGATTATTCTGTTTCTATGGAAAGTTAGTGTCATGTAGTCCCATTCAAATTTGAGCGATAATGCGAGGGTAAAAGACGTTTTGTATTTTGTTTGAGAACAAACAATAATTTTTTAACTAGAATACAGTGAAACTTGGTTAAGTGGGACCTGGATAACTGAGAAACCTCCATAACTGGAACTCATGCTGAGGTCCCAACACTTTGGCACTGAATTACCTCTATTAGTGGGACGAGGTAAGCCTCTATATCTGGGATTTGTTCTTTCGATTTATCATCATAGTTACCTCTATAACTGAGACAGCGAGTAAATTTTATATGCATAAATCTCTGTAACTGAGATAACATTATTATATAATATATATATAATATAACATAACATATATATACATAAAATAATACAAAACTATGTGGTAGTAGTTCTACTTTTAATAATTTATTTCGGACCTTGGATACATCCATTAGGTATGTACGTAAATTATTAATTTACCCTAACCGCTTAGCCACGACTACGCGCGGCGAGCGGCAGCGGCAGCGGCGAGCGGCGAGCGGTAAAAACAATCGTATAGCTTAGGGTTTCCGATTTCTCGAGGTTTTTTAGTTCTCGGGTGCCGAGACTTCTCGAGCCTGATTTCTCGGGTCTTCTCGGGTTGTCGAGAAAAAATAAAATACGTCTAAATTTTTGTTTAATTAATAAAAAGAGTCTTTAATTTAACTGTGTTTATTTTACATGAAAAAAATCAACATAATTTTTAACAAAAAAAACAAGTTCTCAATAAAAAATCAGCTCAAAACAAAATTGCTAACTAAAAACAATCATACTTCTTCTCCTTATCATAACTAATCTCATCTCATAATCTGTAATAAAAAACAAAATCTCTGTTAACAATCAGCTTAAAACAAACATCTTAACTAAAAACAATCATAATTTTTCTCATCATAACTAAAGATCACTCACTAATCTCACTATGTGGGTGGTATGGTATCACAATTTTTGGCAGTTTTAATGTAATTAAATAAGAGATATCTATCTACTATTAATACGAAAAATATAACTGTCTTTAAGCCTGCTTATTAATTCTTATGAAATATGCCTTAAGATAAACCAAAGCATTAATAGATTTATCAGACAGCCGGCTCCTAATCTTACTGACCACATTTCCCGATATGGAAAATACCCTTTCATTTTCTGTTGAAGTCGGCTTGACTGAAATTAATGCTTTGTATAGTGTTTCCAGATTAGGGGTCCTCTTGCCTGTTTTTTCAAATAGCAAAAACTCTTTTTTTATAATTGATTTAGAAAGCACCTCAGCATTAGTTGATTCACCATTTCTCGAAACACCTTTTATTGCTCTCTTTAATTGAGCTGCAAAGCTGTCTTGTTCGCATTTACAAAGAAAGCTAAGCGTAAAAATGTTTATTTAAACTTCTCGATGTCTCGACTTTTCTCGAGCTGAATTTCCCGGGTACGAGACCGACCGATTTCCCGGGAATTCCCGGGACGAGAATTCCCGGGAACAAACCCTAGTATAGCTGTATAGAAGGAGTGCCACGGCCCTACCGCTGGCGCGTCTTGCGGCGCGGGCTGTACCGAGCGGCGCTCGCCGCTCGCCGCTGCCGCTGCCGCTCGCCGCGCGTAGTCGTGGCCAAGCGGTTAGCCCTTGTTGGTGTTTTGTTTATAAAACAAGAAAGAAATAAGAAAAGTGGTTATCTATATATATATAAAATGAATCGCTAAATGTGTTGCTAAGCGCAAATCTCGAGAGTGGCTAAACCGATTTTGCTAATTCTTTTTTTATAATATTCCTTGAAGTACGAGGATGGTTCTTACGGAGAGAAAAATTTAAAAATTTCTATATTCCCATACAAAAGGTTCGTAATAATACTTAAAAGTCAATTTGAACTTTAATGCCATACAATAAATTTTAAGTGTTAGTGAAGGGGTTCCGGGAAGGATAAGTATAAAAAAATCGACTGTTAGGCGGTACGAAGTTCGCCGGGTCAGCTAGTTTACAATAACACAAACTACTAACTCTGTAGAAAGATCCAAGGCATTTAAACTATTTTTACTGAAGGGAATTTAATAATAGATATTCGAATCAAAACTGTATTTTTTTCATTTTAATGAATGTATTTGATTCGTAGGTACATTATTTTCATTTTTGTGTTTCCCACACACGAGGAAATGATAAAATGTTTATTATGATCATATCATATCACATATAATGTATTTGAATTAAACTTAGTAAGGTTTGGAAAAATCCAACGAGTAAGGACTCTACAGGATATCACTGCTCACAACTTATTGTAAGAAATTATACAGACAAAGTAGCGTGTATAAGCTAGACAAAAATTATTATACTTTATTCACGATTCAGTTTCAACATCCCACTGCTGGGAATAGACCTCTTTCTCCATCTAAGAAAAGGATCGGAGCTTAATCCACCACACTGCCTACAGCGTGGTGGATTAAGCTCCGACCTAACAAAAATTATTGTGGACCTATACGGACCTAACGTGGACCTATCGATTAAGTTCATTTTGATTTTAAAAATCCTTGGATGGGGTGCTAAAATTGCATTTTTTTACCTAAATTTTAAAAAAATATTTATTAAAAAACTATAGCGGACCTAACGAAAAATTTTGTAGACCTGTACGGACCTAACGTAGACCTATCGATTAGACCTATCGATAAGGTCATTTTTGACCCAAAATTCCATCGATGAGGTGCTAAGTTTGCACTGCTGGCTTAACGTGCTCTCTCCCCGAGACACGGCGGGGAGAGGAGACCCACAAGGACAGACATCCAAACCGGAAAGAGATATTTGTGCAAATATAAAAATCCAATTCGAGCGGGAATCGAACCCGCACACCGTCGGTGTTTTGGGTGACTATACGCACCATTAGCGGTTGTTATGTTCAGTTTATCTTCAACTGTTGTACATTTGAAACGTCATTTTACGACGATTTTTTTTTGTAAAAAAAAAACAGTTTTTCATTTTAAAATTAATAAAATCATGTATGAAATACAAAGAATAATATGCTTTAACTATAAAATTCTTTTAAATATATAGACTATGACTCTATGATGTAATTCGAACCCGTGCGAATTCGCGGTTTGTTACTAGATTAAAAAAAGCCGCGAATCAAAGAAGTGAAACGGCGATGCGAGTACAATGCGAGTAAAGCCGAACTATTTATTATTGTGTAGTTAAATTATATAGGTAGGGATCCCTAGTACATATTTTTCACCTGATTAGTATTAAGCTAATTTTCCGGAAGTAGCTTCATTTTGATGAGACGAACAAAAAGTTCCTCTTCGAAAACTCTCGATTGTAGTAGATAATAGAGTTAGCAGGAGATAGAGCAGCAGTGAGCGTAGGACCGGGATAACGTACCACGCAATTTGTAGGACAATATTGCCATCAAATTATATAAATATTAACTAACTAAAAGAAAAAAAAATCGGCTGGTTAGTAATAATTTTTGATGACCTCAAAAAAGGTTAGGTCATCAAAAAAAATTATTTTTCTGATTTTTTTTCAATATATAATATCAGGACAAATTCTTGTATTATTTACTTAGGTGAACCGGCAGGCATTATCCTATCTTACAAAATGTCAAAAGCTTAAATGGTCGGTGTTTCCAAAAATTTTATACGAATTTTTTCAAATTTTTTTTCTCTATTATTTACCCTTTAAAGACACATTTAGCGATTCAATTTTATTTTTTTTTATAAATAAGTTTGTAAATTTACAGTTACTTTTGCACGCGTCACACGCTTAAGCGTGTGGGTGTGCTTTACTATCGAAAGACGGCTCTGTGTCCATTTTCCAAGATAAAATCGTTCTTAAATACGTTAAGTTAGGCACTAAATTTAAAAAAAAAGGTTGTTTCGGAAACTAGACATGTTAATCTATAAAGTCAGCGTATTTTCTTTTCATTTTGTTTAATATTTATAACAAAAAAAACGTAATTAAAAAGTGATATGTCAGCTGTCCGTTGGTCTGTGCCCTTTTGTTGTCTTCACGTTTTAGAAAAATATAAACAATTAATTGTAATAATTTCTTTTGAATAATACTTCAGTCACTCTAAGGATGAACTGTATATCTTTTTATGATTGAACTCTTAACCGTTTTAAAGATATTAACGAAATTCGAAAGATTTTCTGGGTTTCTTTCATAAATATTTTTTCTTTTTTAAACCCCGGCGCAAAACGAGGGGTGGTATAAGTTTAACGTGTCTGTGTATCTGTGTAACTGTCTGTGGTACTTTTTTCTAGTTGATGAGGGGATTTGACTACCTTCCTTATGTCCTATCGATTCGAAATTTGGTACCGTGTTACTTTAATGATATTGAAAGTATATGGCAGGGTAAACATGACCTGATAAGCCGTTCGAAGATCATAAGCTCTTTAATAGTTGATGAGGGAATCTAATTACCTTCCATAATTATGTCCTATCGATTCGAAATTTGGTACCGTATTACTTCAATGATGTTGAAAGTGTATGGTAAGGTATCGTATTATGTATAGTAAGGCATCCGCCAACCCGCATTGGAGCTGCGTGGTGGATTAAGCCCTTTAACATATATAACAAAAAAATGTAATCAAATAATATATCTACAGCTGTCCGTTGGCATGTGCACTTTTAGTTGTCTTCTCGTTTTAGAAAAATATAAACAATTTTAGCGAAATGTATAAGCTATTGAACGAGCGGATAAATAATAAGATGTTATCTACTTCGCTGACTCTTTATTGAAGAATAATAATGATAGAAAAACAATATTCAAGTAGCAAAATATAAAAAAGTAGCAAAACACAAAATATAATTATAAGATAATAAGAAAACAATATATTCAAGTAGCAAAATATAAAATATAATTATAAGATAACGTGCTACGTGTACGTACATAATTTTACTTACTAAATTGAAAAACAAATTATCAAGAAGAATTTAAAATCAAATTCTTTGACGACTATCAAAAACACGCCACATTACTCTCCTCCGAGACCGAAGGTCAATAGCCGGTTGGCGGGCCAGTGGAACCAGATTCGGCATAGCTCTCGGTGAGTTGGAACTGTCTGCGGTGATCAAAGAGTATAATAATAAAATACGGGGGCGATGATGCTTGCGAAGCCTGGGTTGCCGTTCAAGCTCGAGGTTACCAGCTTAGCGAATGACCACCAGTTTAGCAAGTGAGCTCGGTTTAGCAAATGGATGAGCGGATGATAAAATATTCGCTAACTCCGCAGACTTTTTATTAATGAATTGTTATTTTGTTATATTATAAAAATGTATTAAGTAGCAAAATGTAAAATATTAACAAGAAGAGCTTAAACTCAAATTCTTTGACAACTATCAAAAAATATTTTTATTAAAATGATAAAAAGAGGTTTTTATTATTATTTATATAAAAAGTCTGTATATGTAGAGACGCCAATTAATTGTAATTATTCCTTTTCAATAATACTCCAGTCACTCTAAGGATGAACTCTTTTTCTTATTATGACTGAACTCTTAACTGTTTTAAAGATATTAACGAAATTCGAAAGATTTTCTGGGTTTCTTTCATAAAAATTATCACCGTCTATTTTTTTTCCTCTCTCCTTTTTCATGAACTATTTATTTTTTAAATAACTTCTGCTGCATCTAGCGACATTATTGATATTTTTGGCAGTGAAGTTAAAATTGTATCTATGTTTCGTGACGTGTCGACAGATTTTCGATAATATAAAATGCCAAAAGAAAATAAAAACTGCAAGAAAACGTGATCAATTATAACGTGATTATAAAAGAGAACGTCGTAAAAATTATGAGTCTTTCGAAAAATTATAAAGATGATGTTATGATTGAGCTGAATAAACCTGAAAGCTGCTGTCTTGGAAATAAACATAGTGGAATCTATTCTGCTCAAATTCCTAATAAGGATGATGTAAACCTTGGTAAAAAAAATGTCGAATGTCTCAAGTTCGTCAAAACGATGATTTTAGACAAAGCGAACGAGAAAAAGATAGGTTAGCTAAGCAGGCTCAGCGATAATTTAGTGCCTACCTTAACATATAAGAACGATTTTATCTTGCAAAATCGACACAAAAAATAATAACATTTTATTCAATTGATTTCTCTTTTAGGCAATTATTATTAATTTCAATTCGTAACACAATGAGCGTGTGAGGCGTGCACTTTTGGATTTTCCAAATTATTTACTAATTATATGCCCTGCGATTTCATTACGATTTCACCACGATTCTTAATGTACGCTTCAGCCTGTAATATCCCACTGCTGGGCATAGGCCTCTTTCCCCACGTAGGAGAAGAATCAGAGCTTAATCCACCATTCCACCACGCTGCTTCAATGCGGGTTGACAGACAGACGGACAGCAAAGTGATCCTATAAGAGTTCCGTTTTTTTCATTTTGAGGTACGGAACCCTAAAAAGTGTCATATCATTTCACCCGATATCGGCGGAAAAAAAATTACTATACTACTCCTAAACTCTTAATTAGTAAGATTAAGGCAATTGTTATTGTTAATCTATACTAATATATAAAGCTGAAGAGTTTGTTTGTTTGTTTGTTTGTTTGTTTGTTTGAACGCGGTAATCTCCGGAACTACTGGGCCGATTTGAAATATTCTTTCAGTGTTAGATAGCCCATTTATCGAGGAAGGCTATAGGCTATGTATCATCACGCTAAGACCAATAGGAGCGGAGTCCACGCCGACGAAGTCGCGCGCAGATTCGCAGAAGCTAGTTTTATTATAAAAGTCATGTAATTTCGACGAAGCCACGTTGGCGTAGCGGTCACAGCACTGGTTTGTGCCTGTTGCGCTGACGGTTGCGGGTTGGAACCCCACTCATGACAAACATTTGTATTGGCCATGCATATGTTTGCCGTGTTCTGGGTGTTTGTGCAGTCCTTGTGAGTCTCCCACCCGTGCCTCGGAGAGCACGTTAAGCCGTCGGTCCCGGTTGTTATCATGTACACCTGATAGCGATCGTTAGATACATAGTAGGGAATATATCCGCCAACCCGCATTGGGGCAGCGTGGTGGATTAAGCTCTGATCCTTCTCCTACATAGGGAAAGAGGCGTATGCCCAACAGTGGGATATTACAAGCTGAAGCGAATTTCGCATTAAAAGGTCGAAGTCCCTACGCGGTAGCATAAATAAATTTTTATTAAGAAGTATAATGTAAAAAAATTTTTGATGTGCGCGCACACCGTCATGAAAAAAACCGACACCTTGAAGTTAGCTGGTCAACGAAGAAGTTAACAACGTGAAGTTAGCTAGCCAATGAAGTATAACTTCTTACGTTCGTACATAAGTACACACACACACACACTTTTTATCTCTCTATAATTATATAAAAATGAATCGCTGAATCGCTGAAGCGCAAATCTCGAGAGCAGCTTAACCGATTTCGCTAATTCTTTTTTTATAATATTCTCTGAAGTACGAGGATGGTTCTTACGGAGAGAAAAATTTAAAAAATTTCCTGAAAAAGTCTAATAACAACAATTTTCTATATTCTCATACAAAAGATTCGTAATAATACTTAAAAGTCAATTTGAACTTTAATACCATACCATAAAGTTTTAGTATAAGTGGAGGGGTTCCGGGAAGGGTGAGTATTAAAAAAATTAAAAATCGACTGTTAGGCGGTACGAAGTTCGCCGGGTCAGCTAGATTATAATATTTTATAATACGAGTACGATAGTTCGGATTCGATGTGGATATTAAAAGAACGTTTTCATAGTTTTACGAATACGTTATTGAATTTTTGCATTTATAATGATTTTGATTTGATTTTTGTTTTGAACAAAGCCTGTTTTTTCGACTTCTTAATTTATGTGTAAAATTCAAATTCGAATTTTAAGAGTATTTAGTAGGCTATCTAACAAGTATTTTTGAATAGCTCTACCTCCGGTTCCAAAGGCTATTTCAATTAGAAAGATTCCGGGAAGAAACTGAACACTTAAATTTTAAAAACAAATTTTGTATTTTTTTTTAAATTACCTACGTACTTTTAATTTAATTTTAAATTTTATCGAAAACGATGATGTCGTAAACATGTTTATAACAAAAAAAAATATGTAGAGACATACACGAAAAGTTTTTTTTATTGTTTTTTTCATTATAATTTAAACCCGTTTTCAAAACCGATAAATATAGAAATAACTTCAAAAACTAGACATAATATAGAAAATGTGCAAGAAAAACTTTAAACAAACAACATCCTTACCTTATTATTTAACAGTTCAGAAACTTTTCATAGCACAAACACAAAAATACAATGCAACCTTAAACACAGTTGTTGCTCTGAACCGCGTGGTCATCGACTGAGGAGCCGGCTTTCAAGCTCGTCGCTACGCGCTACCAGTCGAAGGATATACATAATATGTATATTTTCTTGTTAAACTGTCTCCATAGCGTTTAGTCGATGGACACTGTCATACTAATATTATAAAGAGGTAAAGTTTTTAACTTTGTTTGTATATACGGGGTAATCTTCGCAAATACTGATCCGATCATGAAATATCTTTCGCTAACAGAAAGCTACACTATTCAGGAGTGACATAGGCTATATTTTATTGTTATTGAACAAAAAAATCAGTGAAACATATTTGTATATATGTAAATTATGTCGGATAAATGCGAGCGAGATGAAAACTTTACTATATATTGCATCACAAAAATAATAATTAACGCCCAACGAAGTGGGCACAGGTCGGCTAGTTTAAAATATTATGATCTTAAAAAATTGTATTTTACTGTAGGTAGCTACGTACAACAAAAACATTCGATGGAAACAAAAGCCGCATAAGTAAATTTGTTAGTGTTGTGCAATTCAATGTGAATTTTCAAGCACAACTTCCGCGTGGGATTATGTTACTTTAAACCCTAACTATTTTTCTCAAGTTTCCTTAGTTAATCTTTTCGTCATTAGTTTTATGTGTCAATGAATAATTTGAAAAAAGTAAATCGGTTAAGTTTCTGAGAGACGATAATGCGCTTGATGTTAATTTTATTTGCACGATTTATGTTATATCAATTATACAGTTACTTTTTCAAGCTTTTTCAAGTATTGTTGATGTCAATCAATTAAAAGTCAGCAATAGTGATGGCGATGAAACAACAAGAAAGACCATGAGATCCAGGAATCGATCCTGTAATCATCCCAAGGGCGCCAAAAACGATTTTTTAAATGTTTATCCTAATAAGATCCTAATTAACAATATCAAATTAAAGGTCAAAGGATATTTTAAACGACCGTTAACGACGTTTGATATTACAGTTACTGTATTTTTTATATTTATTGTTACTGTTTAAAATAAAGTCTTATAAACAAGTTCTTTTACATCTAAAGAATTTACTAAATTATATCCTCTAAAATCTAAATAATAGATACAAAAATAAATGCGTATTTTTTCCTTGTTTGTTTCTTCAACAAGCTTTTCATTTAAGCACGAGTTTTTCTAAAAGAAACAAAGATCTGGGTTTACTTATAATTATAGCTACGTACGTACCTACTATGTACAATTTGATAATTAATTATAGTGATAGCTTGTCTCTATCGTCTAAGGTTTATTTACAAGAACTATTTATAGCTTCTCGTAAATACAATTATTGAAAATCCGTTGGATGCTAGTAGGGACGCTTTCTTCACTAATTTATTAAACATGATTCTTCTATAAAGTTTATTAGTTGACTTCTTTACACAGTTTTCAAATTACCTGTTATAGTATATTGTTCAAAGGCAATAAAATATATTATTATTTCAAAATATTGCGCAATGAAAATCTCGCGATTGAATTATAGACCTTTGATACTTAGAATTTCAATGTTTAAAGTTTGCTATTTTATAGTTACATATAATCACGATCACGATTCAGCCTGTAATATCCCACTGTTGGGCATAGGCCTCTTCCCCATGTAGGAGAAGGATCGGAGCTTAATCCACCACGCTGCTCCAATGCGGGTTGGCGGATATATTCCCTACTATGAGTAACGATCGCTATCGGGTGTACATGATACCAACCGGGACCGACGGCTTAACGTGCTCTCCGAGGCACGGTGGGGAGACCCACAAGGACTGCCCAAACACCCAGACCACGGCAAACATCTGTATGGTCAATACAAATGTTGTCGTGTGCGGGGATCGAACCCGCAACCGCCCGCGCAACAGTCAATCGCAATCCAGTGCTGTGACCGCTGCGCCAACGCGGCGTACATATAATAAGATATTAATATGTTTAAAGTTTATTATAACAAGAAATATGTTTTTAGTTCGCTGAACGACAACAAATTTTCAGTAATTATTACTACTCTTGTAATATTTTATTTAAATTGAAGTAGGAACTGAGGTAGGTAGAGCACAGCAGGAAATTTTCTGCACAAAATATGGAGCAGCCCGACTGGGGAAGTACCTCGATCTTACAGAAGACCAAACTAAATAATACTGCTTTCAAGCAGTGTTGTGTTTCTTTTGATGAGTAAGGTGATCAGAGCTCCTGGGTGGAATCGGGGATAGGGTCGGTAACGCGTTTGAGTAGTGTGTTTGTACCAGTTCTGGCTCACGAGCCAGAACTGGTACAAACGGTCGGTCCTCTGATCGAGTGATCCTAAAAAAAAAAAAAAAAAAAAAAAAAAAAAAAAAAAAAAAAAAAAAAAAAAAAAAAAAAAAGGTTTTGGGGTCATCTAAATCGATTGCACGCATCCATTTTGTGCTAACTCTAACGATTCGCGACTTAGGTTTCTACATTTGCAAACTCCAGTACCCTTAATTACCTCTATTGTCCGCTTATCTATCGTTCCTCGAGCATCGTCGCTATTGTGCTCCATCCATTGTTTCTCGAAAAAGGTCGTTGCCGCTCTTATCTGTTTCTAATGATGCACCTTGCTTATCTGTGCTATTGTATTATATTATTATCATTCTTTGTTATTCTCAATGTATATATATATATATATATAAAAATAAATAAAATTGGAGTGTCTGTTTGTAATATTAAAATAACCGTGTTTTACTAAACTCATATGTATGCATACTCAGTACATATACCAAAATATTTATTTATAATTTTTGTGTGTCTGTCACTGAACAGTAACTATTTTGTAAAGCTCCACGCGGATGAAGTCGCAGGCACAGCTAGTCATAAATAAAACTCATACTTTTTTTTGTTACAATTTTTATTTCCAAAATGTTATTGCTGATTATGTATAAAATAGGAGCGAAACATCTCATCCACTAAAATATCGTTGTACAATGTGTTCCCTGTAAAAATGCTCGTAAAACTGTGCATTGAACATCCCCGAAACTTATACAGCAAATACATTAAACAATATTCGCCACAAACTGAAGTCCACTCATTCTGAATCATATCAACATTCCAGTCCCATCTTTTACAATTCCTTTTTAAAAACTCTAGATGATATCGTGCAGGTGATCGTCCGTATGAATCAAAATATTGACCGATGCCATTCGTATCGATATGTAAAGCTATCCAATGTGAGCCTGGTTTATCATCTGTATCTAAATTGCATATTATATACGTTGGTACGTGGGTATACATGGGCAGTCTATTAGCAGCATAAACATTATTTTCTAGACTGGGGTGAATCTTTTTCAGATGTTGTTGTACATCTAGTGTATCCATGATATTACTGCTATTAGTAGATTATTACTGTACCAATCTATTCAATGGTTAACATAGGAATGATTAATTATATTGATTTCTAAATATTAAATCATATTCCTTAGTGATAATTTGTATGACTCATCAACGTAGCGCGTCTCGTCGTGTCGTCAATACGAAACATACTTTCTAAATATTAAATCACATTCCTTAGTGATAATTTGTATGATTCATCAGTGTAGTGCGTCTCGTCAATACGAAAGAATGCGAGATAAGCTTGTTGACTCATAAAGTTACATCAGTTTCACTGTGGAAATACCTTAGATAAGATATATCCTATCGGTGCTTTATAAGGGCGAGCAGCTGCCATTATGGAATCAGTGTATAGTCGTTTGACCGCAGTGGATCTACCAATACTACGTTTGTATTACTTCAACGCTTCAATGGACCCGGACGTAAGTGTTTATTCTCTTGACAAACTTACTTTTCTTTCTGTTGTTTTCTTACGTGTGTGTGATTAAGTGTAAACAAATTGATATTAACATGATAACTGTGTTGTTGCAGAAATCATTCAACTTCGATGAAAATACCTATAAATATTACTACTCGCCACTCTCCCCTCAAGAAGAGAGTGATAACATCGTCATTAATAATGGTGAAAAAAGAAAATCGCAATCGATTGATCATTTTTTTGAAGCTCAATCAAAAATAAGAAAGAGGAAGCTGTTATCGTCAACCGTAGCACGAGCCGCTAGAGATGGTGTATCATACATTTCTACTAATTCCGACGACGGAGATCAAGCGACGCATCTCATAAAAATTGAAATATACGATATGAAGAAGCTATGCAAGATTCCAACTACTGATCATTGGAAACATGCTTCCACGAGGATTAAATAGGGGTTGTAAGTGATTTTCTGTAATTCCCTTTCATAAAAAGTACCAACTATTGGTTCATTTTGTAAATCTGTTATTGTATAAACAACCCATGGAGATCTATCAATTATTGAAGATATAATAAATATTTCATCACTCCAGTTTGATTCATATCCTTTTTGGAAAACATGTTTATATTTAGTTATTCGAACATAATCACCCACATTGAAATTTGGTTTTTGAAAGTTGATTTTGGAAAGTTTGTTTGATCGTCTATCATAAAGATTAGTCCAAACCGTCATAATATTGTTGGAATTCACATCACATGGACACATCTTAATACTAGAGTGAAAGCTGTGATTATAAGAATATATTAAATCTTGTAAAACATCTATATATCTATAAGTATTATTATGAGTGAAATAACGCCACATTTTCATTTTTAGAGTTCTTTGAAATCGTTCAACAATACTGGCCTTAATATCAGGATTGTTAGTGGTATAGTAATTAATCTTTTTGGATTTAAAGTATTTTTGTACATCTTTTGAAACAAATTCTGTACCTTTATCAGATTGTATGTGAGTAGGTGTTAAATTACTTTCAGTAAATATACTTTCAAAACATTCTTTAATAGTTTCTGAGTTTTTCTTTTTCATTGATCTTGCAAAAGCATATTTACTAAATACATCAATAACACAAAGTATATAGTTGAAACCATCATTATATTGAGAATAAGTTCGCATATCACTTAAATCAGCTTGCCACAATTCATTAATATTTGATAGAATGTACCTATTACGTGGGAATTTTTTTTGAATGGGTTTATGTAATGTGTATGTTTCTTGTGATTGTAACCATTCCTTTACTTGCTTTTTATCCATTTTACCATTCATGGCTTTCGATAATTTATCAATACTACCAAAACCAGCGGGGTTAGATGGATCATAATAAATCCTGTTAATTTCTTCTAGTACGGGGTCCATTTTTCCCAATCAAACTTTTTACGTATTTTAGATATAGATTTTTTATCTCGACTTCCCGGTGTAGAAAACTCTATTTTAGTTTCAGATTTTTTATCTCCACTTCTTGGTGTAGAAAACTCTTGAACTTCAGTCTCAGAGGATTTGTTTAGATCTTTTACTTGAAGCCGGTTAATAAACTCACATCTCTTTGGATTTCCAATATAAGTAAGTGGTACTTTAATATCTTTTAATGCTTTAGCAAATCTATCCCACCCTATCGGATCACTTCTTTTTAAGGGTCTTAGTGAATCATTTATTAAATCAACAATATTACTTCCAGGAATTTTTTCATTATCAATTATGACTGTGCCTTCATTATCCCAATTTATTTTACTTTTACTTGTTTCAACTAAGTTTAATAATAACTCACCTTTTTTATTATAAGTTTTTGGTATTAAACTGAGTATTTGAGCTGTTGTATAAAGTGGTTTTGTATCATTTTCTTTACTTTTAATGGAACGATTCTCTTCCAACAAAGATTCAGCATCAACTGAACTTTTTAAATCTCTATCTTTATTTTTAAATCCAATTTTAGACTCATTTGAATCTTCATTAGATGTATCAGAATAAATTGGTAATCTGAGTGGTTGACGATCCTCTTCGGCAAAGTGAAGATATCTTTGTAGTGTTTGTAAATATAACATCCACTTCTTTCGGTCTTCTATCTTACTATTCATAATATTTTGCATTTCCATATCTAATCGAGACAAATTACTATTAACCTTATTTTCTTGTTTTAATTTTTCAATCAATCCAGGTTCAATTAGTATCATTTTCTTTGCATTTTCCATGTTAACTGACTAGTCCACTTACTAATCCACTCAATATTGCACCTAATATTACTGGTAAGAAAGCTCCTCCTTTTTGTATAATTATGTTTTTTCTTATTTTATGTTTACACTTACGCACCAATTTACGGAGTATATTTTTATGTTTATTCAATTTTTGTTTATCTTGATCTTTAAGAGGTACCTTTCCTTGTAAAACGTTATGAATACATTCACAAATACAATTTATTTCTTCTTCGTCACACGTTTTAAGTAATGCTCTTTGATATTTTGGTTTAAGCGTATGCAAAGCGTTTAGCAAATGCTTATGCGTTGTGACTCGACGATGCATCATTTAGAAATGATTTGAATTGTTTGATTCTTGGTGTATTTAAACTCTTTTGTGGGGACGTAGACTGTACAGAAACCATTAAATGGGAAGACATTTGACTTGATACGACAAAAATCATTGGTATTCTGTTTTAAATCTACCATTAAATATCCATGTGCTTCTAGAGTTGCATCCCTGTAGGCATCTTCAATGAACTTTGGGTTATCCGGTGACACTTGTCGTGCTAAATATCTTATTTGAGTTTTATCTCTAGGATTTTTAAAATATATTATATAACTTGAGTTTAAAGAAATATCTCTTTGACCTTTACCCTGATGAAATAAATTTTGTGTTAAATAAAATACACTAAGATTCCTGTGATGACTACCTTTTGTAAATATATCCACAATTCTTCCATCAGACTCTCTCATCAGATCATCAATAATAACAAGATGTGGGTTTTCACCATCAAACATATTAAGATTTGGAATTCCTTGATGATAGTTAACATTTGGTAAATTATATAAAGGTTGCATTTCATCAAAGCACCATGTGATCTGATTAAAATCACAATTACATATTTCTGTAACTGATTTTATGAAATTTGTTACAAAATTTGACTTCCCACATCCACTTGGTCCTGCTACAATAGCAGTAAACGGATGGATAAAGTGAAACATTACACACGTCTAAGGTTCTAGGGGGTGAAATAAAAAATGAAAGTTTTGGTTTAAACAATTAATATATATAAAACAGAATGATTTGTATATTATTTCTAACACAATTAGTACATGAGAATTTTAAACAATTATCTTAAGTTATATACAATCAAACAATTATTAAATATGTAATAAACTCTATGTCACATTATTTACAATCAGTACAAACTACATAATTTTATGATCAGTACAAATTTTATTTACACACACAGACATAAAAGTAAAAACTATTAACATTTAGCACAATTTATAATGACCCCAAGCTAATGTTTCAATATTGTTATCTAAAATATGCCTCTTTGTGTCATTATACGATAAACCAATCTTATTTAATTTTTGTGTAAAAATTGTGTGTTTAATTGATTTAAATCTAAGCATACTATAATATTGCACTTTTTTATTAAATAGAGAAGACTTATAACTATTCATTGTCATCTTTTTAGTGATACATTTATTTACTCCTTTTGCCTTGGCTATAGTCTTATTCTCTAAGTTAAAAGCGTACATTTTAGATCTTAAACCCACAAATTCTTTCATGATTTTACCATTATTTTCATCTTTGAAAAAACCTAACTTCTTTTTATTTAATTTTGGATAATCAAAAATATTATTTGTATCATAATCTGAGGTATCAAAGTATGAGGAAAGGTCAGGCTTTATATCAATGTAAAAATCATCTGTAAATATATGATATATTAAACTATCCGTATCTGTATACAATAATTTGATATGACTAAACTTTTTAATCATATAGTTATAATGAAAATCATACATTAATGTTTTTGAAATATCTAAAATACAAAACCCTAAATAAATTGGTTTGTTATATATTAACTTAGTCTTTCGCAACTGAACTGCAACAAGGTCTTCCGAAAATATTGAAACACTATGAAATTGTGGTTTAGCGATTAGATCTTGAGCACCTAAAGCTTTACCCTGGTTCTCCCAGTGTGTAACTAATTTTACGTTAACTCTTTTTTCAATATTCTCCATAGTCTTACCGAAGATTGAATTATTCATTAACTTATAAAAATCTTTTTCAAAATCTGATTTTGCTAACGTTCTGAATTTTGTATTTAGATCTATGTACATTTTCAACCAGGGAGACTGTTTAAATTCTAATACTCTATGAATTTTAGTTAATTTAACCCCCATTTCTATGCACTGCTTTAAATTTCTGTAATGAATTACATATTTAACTTTATTATTTAAATTTGGCACTAGTTTATTCTCATTAGTATTGCCTACACAAATGTTTTCTGGGCATAAAGGAAAGTCCGAATGTAAATCATGAAGCTCATCTGGATATTCCAAATCAACTTCTAAAATGAAACCGAAGTCCGATGTCTCAGACACATTAAAATCTGTTTTCGGATTTACCCATTCAAATCCACCAGTAGGAAGATATTGAGACATAGCCCAACCATACAAATTGTTAGCGTCAAAATATGTGATATACGAATTTGGTTTCCCTGCATCATAATCCTCCATGTATTTGTTATTAGCTCTAGCATAACGATTACTACATTGAGATACACCACCCCTGATACCTGATCTAATAAATGCAATTTTCTCATAATCTGTTAAAAGTTCTAATTCTATTTTTGTATATTTGAGCATTGCATCCCAACTTAATCCTGGGGCTGTGTAATAATGGGTAGGGTCTAAATCATAAGTATTAATGCATAGCATTCTAAAGTTTTCAAATACATCGGATAAAAGTAAAACGTCTGTTTTTAAATACAAGTTTGAATAATCTAACATATTACAACAACCAAAGTGTTCCCAAACATCTTTAGCATGATTGTAATCATCATTTGAAATATGTGAATCTGTGAGTGAGCTATAAAAATTTTTTTGTTCAGGGAGCGACGTTAGGTTTAAACTATCATAATTAGTCATAAATTCATATGGATAAACCCCTTTCCGTTTTAAACGAATGAAATCTTCATCACTTGGAAAACTTCTACGTAATTCTTGAAATTGATCATTACTGAGATTTTTGGCTAATTCTTCTAATTTACATGGTAAAAACTTAAATGAATCTACGAATCTCAATATAATTTCATGGTTATTTATTTTTATTTTTTTGGAAAAGGATATATATTTTTCTTTATTTTGAGGGATAACTTCGACTTCACCATCACAAAAGTTTAATGCATGAACAATAAAATGAGCATCATAGTGACTAAGGTTGTGTAAAAATATTGGTATATGACGTGGTGTTTTGAACTTCGAGATACATGATTCATGAGCAACACCTATAAAACTACCAGTGTAATAATCAAAATCATAAAAAAGTTCTGTTAACTCTGTTTCACAAATATGACAAATGGTTGCATTTGAAATATGACTTTTGTCTTGATTTGTAAGCGGAACTGGACATTTTTGAAGTCTATTTATTTCTTTTAAATTGTTAGATAAACTTTCCATAAACACTTGTGCACAGTTGGGTCCGCAATATGTTACATATTTTGATAATTTATTATCAAATGAACATTTTATATAATAACCAAAACTATGCACTTCATGTTTCTGAATATTATGCGTGAAAGGTTTGGATGGATCGTTAGAACATGATTCTATTGGTTTTAAAAATGCTTCAAAATCAGCATAAATCACGAATGGTATCTTTAACTTCTTTTCATAACTATCAAATTTAATTTTATCATTTGAAATAGGTTGACCAAACCAATTCTTTTTTAAAGTTTCACTGTTTGGTAATTCTGTACAAATGTGTGCACAATCGTATTGTTCATGGTTATTTAACCTTTCCCGAGATGGAAAATGAAGTAGACATGCTTCACAAATGTACATGATGTGACCATCTTTTGAAATTTGTTTACTGACTAACCGCGATAAATTTTTTATGTAACAATAATGATTTTTCATATCCTTAGAAAGAAATAATAAATTTATATGTCTAGCTTTACGACACTTTGTTAAAAATAATGGGCCTACGATAGAATTACACCGTTTTTCTTTAATATATTCTAATCCAAAAACGTTAATACTAATATCATTTAATTTCTCTACTTTTGCTATGTCAGAAATTTTAACTGGAAAGGAAATACCATCAAATTTAAGCTTATTTACATGTTTAACGTACGATGATACTCGATCCGCGTTTTTGTTTACTGGATATAACGCTGAGAGTAACGCCCATTTAAAACAAAAATAATCTTTGTTTTTTACATTTATAACAGCTTTTTTTAATTTGATATCAATGGGCAGATCTAAGTATGAAGTACCGCGTAGGGGGTTGAATTTATTAACATTCATGTCTATAGATTTTATGTTTTTTAGACTCCATCCACTATCTTTTTTTTCAAATGCACTAATTTTACTAGTAATTGTATCATTTAAAGATGAAAGAAAAATATTTAAGTCATCTCCTTGACAAATAATATAGTTAAATGTTTGAAAATCGAATGTATCATGAATATCTTTAGTTTGTTGAACAAAATCAGCATGCAATATGAAATTTACTTTAAAAATTATGTGTTGATGAATACACTCTTGTATTAAAAATAAAATATCATCCTTAATAGAATCTAAAAATAGTTCAGGAGTTTCAAAATTTACTCGTGTCGAATGATCTACTTTATTCTTGATTTTGTAAGTTAAAATTCTATTTCCAAAAGCAGATTCAATAACATTAACGTTTGATAAAGTATTATGGGAATTTAAAAGATTATTTTTGTGAACATTACTTTTAAAATGATTAGCTAAATACCTTTTTTTGATAAATATATGACACGTTAGACATTCCACTTGATTGTCGCTACCGACACTGTTCCCTGCAGAGGTAGATGCTCCTCCTTCAATTGTTGGTTTTTTTATGATCTTGAGTTCTTCGCTACTCGTTCGCTCCATACCTTTTCCAAGTTGTAGTGGTTGACTGTAAAAATGTTTAAATTTATAAAAAGACGATATAAGACAATGTGTAAATTATGATCGTAATTTATTTTACTTACATAAACTGTGTTTCAACCATTGCACAGTGATTATACAACTCAACATCATATGATGAATCGTACAGTTCACCTTTCTCCATTTCATCACAAACTTTAGACAGCTCCTGATTCAATTCACTATTGAACAGTTCCATATTCTCTTCCATGGGTGTGGAAAAGAAAGCACTGGTGCATACTTCACTGACGTTTTCCATCTTTATAGTAAAGAGAAAAATAGGTAGCCGAGTAAGTTACTGTTCAGTGTTGGTTCACCAACTGATACCCAATTTCGAATAATGTTCAATATTTATAGATTTACAAATGATTAGAAAAAGAATATAATGAGTACAAAGAAGTAATTTAAGTAAACAGATTCACTAATGATCAGCTAATGACTGTCATTGTTAAAAAAGTATTTTTTAACTTTTTCACTTATCTCGCATTCTTTCGTATTGACGAGACGCACTACACTGATGAATCATACAAATTATCACTAAGGAATGTTTAAGTAAACAGAATTCACTAATGATCAGCTAATGACTGTCATTGTTAAAAAAGTATTTTTTAACTTTTTCACTTTCTGCTATTGTCTTCGTAATATTGTATACGAGGGTGTTTGTGTTGTCGTAGATGCTATCCTCATTATTCTTCACATAATATTTAATCCTCGTGGAAGCATGTTTCCAATGATCAGTAGTTGGAATCTTGCATAGCTTCTTCATATCGTATATTTCAATTTTTATGAGATGCGTCGCTTGATCTCCGTCGTCGGAATTAGTAGAAATGTATGATACACCATCTCTAGCGGCTCGTGCTACGGTTGACGATAACAGCTTCCTCTTTCTTATTTTTGATTGAGCTTCAAAAAAATGATCAATCGATTGCGATTTTCTTTTTTCACCATTATTAATGACGATGTTATCACTCTCTTCTTGAGGGGAGAGTGGCGAGTAGTAATATTTATAGGTATTTTCATCGAAGTTGAATGATTTCTGCAACAACACAGTTATCATGTTAATATCAATTTGTTTACACTTAATCACACACACGTAAGAAAACAACAGAAAGAAAAGTAAGTTTGTCAAGAGAATAAACACTTACGTCCGGGTCCATTGAAGCGTTGAAGTAATACAAACGTAGTATTGGTAGATCCACTGCGGTCAAACGACTATACACTGATTCCATAATGGCAGCTGCTCGCCCTTATAAAGCACCGATAGGATATATCTTATCTAAGGTATTTCCACAGTGAAACTGATGTAACTTTATGAGTCAACAAGCTTATCTCGCATTCTTTCGTATTGACGAGACGCACTACACTGATGAATCATACAAATTATCACTAAGGAATGTGATTTAATATTTAGAAAGTATGTTTCGTATTGACGACACGACGAGACGCGCTACGTTGATGAGTCATACAAATTATCACTAAGGAATATGATTTAATATTTAGAAATCAATATAATTAATCATTCCTATGTTAACCATTGAATAGATTGGTACAGTAATAATCTACTAATAGCAGTAATATCATGGATACACTAGATGTACAACAACATCTGAAAAAGATTCACCCCAGTCTAGAAAATAATGTTTATGCTGCTAATAGACTGCCCATGTATACCCACGTACCAACGTATATAATATGCAATTTAGATACAGATGATAAACCAGGCTCACATTGGATAGCTTTACATATCGATACGAATGGCATCGGTCAATATTTTGATTCATACGGACGATCACCTGCACGATATCATCTAGAGTTTTTAAAAAGGAATTGTAAAAGATGGGACTGGAATGTTGATATGATTCAGAATGAGTGGACTTCAGTTTGTGGCGAATATTGTTTAATGTATTTGCTGTATAAGTTTCGGGGATGTTCAATGCACAGTTTTACGAGCATTTTTACAGGGAACACATTGTACAACGATATTTTAGTGGATGAGATGTTTCGCTCCTATTTTATACATAATCAGCAATAACATTTTGGAAATAAAAATTGTAACAAAAAAAAGTATGAGTTTTATTTATGACTAGCTGTGCCTGCGACTTCATCCGCGTGGAGCTTTACAAAATAGTTACTGTTCAGTGACAGACACACAAAAATTATAAATAAATATTTTGGTATATGTACTGAGTATGCATACATATGAGTTTAGTAAAACACGGTTATTTTAATATTACAAACAGACACTCCAATTTTATTTATTTTTATATATATATATATATATACATTGAGAATAACAAAGAATGATAATAATATAATACAATAGCACAGATAAGCAAGGTGCATCATTAGAAACAGATAAGAGCGGCAACGACCTTTTTCGAGAAACAATGGATGGAGCACAATAGCGACGATGCTCGAGGAACGATAGATAAGCGGACAATAGAGGTAATTAAGGGTACTGGAGTTTGCAAATGTAGAAACCTAAGTCGCGAATCGTTAGAGTTAGCACAAAATGGATGCGTGCAATCGATTTAGATGACCCCAAAACCTTTTTTTTTTTTTTTTTTTTTTTTTTTTTTTTTTTTTTTTTTTTTTTTTTTTTTTTTTTTTTTTTTTTTTTTTTTAGGATCACTCGATCAGAGGACCGACCGTTTGTACCAGTTCTGGCTCGTGAGCCAGAACTGGTACAAACACACTACTCGTTTGCGATGCTGTAGATGTCTATAAGCTACAGTTATCCCTTATTATAAGGTGAGCCGTACGGTTGTTTGTCGACCTAGTTTTATTTAAAAAAGTTACAAAAAAAAAAACGGAAAAAGAATTAGAGCTGCTCTCGTCGCATCTGCCCTGTTGTCGACGCTACAAATTGCTTTTCATCGGGAATGTGAATTCCTTAGTGGGTTTAATCGCATATCAGGAAATTAAAATACAAAATGAATATTTTTAAGTAACTGACAGTTAATAGAGCGGAAAATTATGAACACAACTATTTATTTATTTTGGTCAAAAATCTAAATGTACGTATCACGAAATCTGTTTCAAAAAGAGCTCTACCTCTGCTAAACTTTTTTTGTTATTACACACACACAGTTCACAGTTGTGACAGTTCTGCTAACTTTTTTTGTTAATACGTTTGAGTTACTTTTTTGTACCATTGTCCTGTATGTGTCCTGTGTGTCATTGTATTAAGTTTTACATCGGTGGGAAATACCTAGAAACTTAATGTAGATACCTACTACAAAAATGTAATTAAGCGTTATCTGTCTAAAGAATAAGTAATTCTGAACAATGAGAATTTGGTATAAAACAGTTAAATCTTTATTTGTTTACTTGTTAGGGTAGGAACTCGAATCATATTATTTTTAAATTTTTGAACGTGGTTAACAAAAAAAAAAAAAAAACAAAGTAAAGCGAAAGAGAGCAACGCGCTATATAAACGACTAGCCGACCCGTGCCCACTTCGTTGGGCGTTATAATCCATTTCACATAAGAAGGGTACGGTGAAATTTGATATGTTCCAATACACTCTCACTATTTTCAGCAAATCAGATAAATATAAATGTTTTAAAATCACCAATTAATTTCTAAGGCAAATAATAATGCTTGATTAGATTGAATTGTTGACACGGCACGTCAGAGGGCGCAGGTTCAAATCCTGCTGATTTAAAATCTTTATATATTTTTATCTTTTTCCTTTTATCTTGTCACTCCTGAATAGTGTAGCTTTCTGTTAGCGAAAGAATTTTCATGATCGGATCAGTATTTGCGAAGATTACCCCGTATATACAAAGTTATAAACTTTACCTCTTTATAATATTAGTATAGATAGAGTATGCTGCTGTACCACCATCGCCCGCCATCATTAGAAATAAGATGTATCTACCCTCAGAATTGAAACGTTCTATTATCAACCTAGGACAAACTTGAGTTTTTAAGTATTTAATTTTGTTTTAGTTACAAGTCAGGTAATATAGATAAATAAATACATAAAATGTAAGAAACAGAATGAAGTTATACAATTAAAATTACATATTATAATCTACATAAAAACAGTTCTGAAAGCACAGAGATCTTGATGATCTGACAAGTATAAGACACTGTCATGTCGGAAACAAAAAGAAGTGAGGAGGGCCGAACTGGTTTATTAGTAATCTAATTTAA
Organism: Melitaea athalia; assembly: GCA_905220545.2. Lineage (NCBI taxonomy): Eukaryota > Metazoa > Arthropoda > Insecta > Lepidoptera > Nymphalidae > Melitaea > Melitaea athalia. The sequence continues at coordinate 23,465,596 of HG992178.1, forward strand.
CACAAAATAGCTACACAGATTAGTTAACGGGGTGAAGACGAACTACTTAGTATTCAATGGACTCACCGAGCGGGCGCCGGGTCTATCGCGTGGCAGAGGGATAAACTCAGAGCAGTGCCGGGACTTGCGACCCCGGGTGTAGGTTTAGGGAGGGCCCTCCTTACAATGCGCATCGGCGCTCACCGTTCACTGCTTGAGTTGTCCACGCTGTCTAACTAAATAAGTAACAATTAATTCGTGCACACAATCTAACTTGTATTAGAAAAGTCGAGGTTAAGCTACTAGCAGGATACACAAGTGCATCGCGCCACGCCAGAGCCAAGACTGCACTAGCCGACGACAGAATGACTCGAATAATAGAATGTGTGAGGGTAGGTGAATATCGACAATAGCGCAGGTACCGACATACACGTCAGAATTCTAATTCTTCGAATTCGAAGTTCGCCGGGTCAGCTAGTATTTTAATAATGGTCCGAATTAAAAATTTAAATGCTAACACAAGTTAGTCCGACATGTTTTGAAATGGTAACAATTATCTCCTTAATAACAAGACCACAATAATAATAATAAGGTAAGGCTGCAGGGTATGACAGGATTACCGTCGAGATGCTGAGGGCCGGACAGGGCATAGTGGCTAGCCAGCTGTACCGCCTTTTCAATCTGTGCTGGCGAAATGGGCAAGTACCGGGAGACTGGTGCAAAGCCGTAATCGTGCCATTATACAAGGGAAAAGGGTCACGGCAGGACTGCATAAATTACCGCGGTATAAGCCTTCTCAGCGTCGTCGGCAAATTGTATGCGAAAGTGTTGATTGAAAGGGTTGTGAATGAAACAGATGAAAAAGTATGGGATGCACAAGCAGGATTTAGGAAAGGAATGGGATGTACGGATCAGGTCTTTTCTTTGCGGTGCATAGCCGAAAAGTTCTTGGCTAAAAACAAGAAGGTCTATTGTGCGTTCGTAGACCTAGAAAAGGCCTATGATAGAGTGGTGAGGAATGAATTGTGGTCAGCATTGTCCGGGTACGGTGTGAGCAGTATCCTCATACGAGCACTGCAATCTCTTTATAGGAATTCTATTAGTGCTTGTGTAAGGATAAAGGGGGCGTACACTGAATGGTTTAATATCGAAAAGGGTGTTAGACAGGGATGTGTAGCGTCACCGTGGCTGTTTAATCTGTTCATGGACAATTGCTTGGCAGAACTAAAAGAGAATGAAAGTGGGTTGAGAATGAATGAGTTACTCGTCAAATGTCTTCTCTATGCTGATGACCAAGTATTACTTGCGTCCTCGGCCGAGGAGTTACAGGAGATGGTAACTGCTATGAATGGAGCTTTTGTTAGAAAGGTAATGAAGATGAATGTAAAGAAGATGAAAGTAATGGTGTTTGAAAGAGATGAGGCAGTGACAGACTGCAATATTGTGATTGGAGATGAACAAATAGAACAGGTGAATGAGTTTGTGTATCTGGGTTCAAAGTTTACAAGAGATAGAAAGTTTGAGAGTGATATTGAAAGAAGAGTGAATGCAGGAAACATGGTGAATGGAGCTTTGCACTCCTTTATGAGCAGAATAAATGCAGTTGAGATGAGAGCGTTAAGAAGTATGATAGGAGTTAAACTGAGTGACAGGATAAGAAATAGTGAAATAAGGAAACGTTGTGGTCTGAAAGAAGATGTAGTGACAAAAATTGAAAAAGGTATGCTGAAATGGTTTGGCCATGTTGAGAGAATGAATGAAGAGCGATTGACGAAAAAAGTGTATAAGGCGAGTGTGAATGGAAGTGTTGGAAGGGGTAGACCTAGGTGGACGTTTAGGGACCAAATAAGGGACGTCCTGAAAAAAGGCCAGGTCAAGAGTACCCTAAACCAAAGAGCATGTATGAAAGGAATAATGAAAGTGGACGAAGTGAAACAAGTATGTAAGGATCATAGCAAGTGGAAAGAAGTATGGTCTCTGCCTACCCCTACGGAAAAGAAGCGTGATTTATATGTATGTATGTACAATAATAATCAATTAGCTATTGCTATTTAGATCGTGATTTTGGTCCCTGTAATCATAAATAATAACCCAGGTTCTATTTTAATGTGTCAGCAATCAGACTGTAACAGTACCTATTCATAGTTTTTTACTCTGTCAGAGTTTCATAATTTAAGCAAAAATTATATAGCAACTACGTATGTTAATTACTCAGCTATATTTTATAATTTTTTATGATAAACTTCTGTACGTAATATCGCGGAATATAATTGTAATAAATTTTTTAAAAGATTTAAGTACGAGGACTCGTTTTTTTTCCACTCTTGACAAGAGGACGGGTGTATTTTTTTGCTCAGAGAATCGGCATAGCGATTAAGAGTGTATGCTACCTCAAATTGCTTATTTTCCACTCGGCAGGATCTCCATATCTTCCAAACTACTGAATATTTAAGTTTGAAATTTATGTATGGTAAAGTTCAGGACATAAACTATCATTCATATGTTTCGAAAACACGATTCCATAAAATTTTCTCGATACAAAAAAATCGCAAAGTTACCTCTATTTTTTGTATTAAAACCCTAATATCTCAGTAAATATAGAAGTTATGGACTTGAGATTAAGCATGGTAATTGAAATAAGTATGAAGAACATTTTATATGTTGCGTTTTTTAAAAAATAACTATTGATAATGTTTGTGGGGAGAAATAACATATAATTCGCGCGATGAACAACCAAGCGCTCTCAATTCTCATGTGTGTCGGTATAGCACGTACAAATTAACTTGACACCTGGGCCGATGACGGCAACTTCAATGTACGGTGTGAAAAATAATGGAACATATTATGATAATATGTTACATTATTCTACTATATATTTTATTGATATATTAACATATATTATGATATGGTTACATTATTTTTCACACCGTACATTGAAGATGCCGTCATCGGCCCGTGTCAAGTTAATTTGTACGTGTTATACGACGAAGTGCGGGTGAAATCTGAATTCGAGCTGAGGTAGTGTAGCCTCTTAAACGGGGAATAGCTGCCAGCATTCTTGGTACCGTTTCACGCGGACATGATTAATAACGCAATTATATGTAAATATTAAATTTTTAACTTAATTATGAATTGTAAAATTATAACACATTATATTGTGTTAATATATAATACAATAGTTTATTTAAACATTATACATATTTACAAGTCACAACTTAAGAAATAAATATTTACAGATTGTTTTGATACAAATCATGTCCGCGTGGAATTGTGCCAAGAATGCTGGCAGATTTCCCCGTTGAATCGCTATGCCGATTCTCTGGGCAAAAAATGCACCAGCTCTCTTGTCACCAGTGGAGGCAATAACGGCAATAAGGCGAGGAGTTATCTCATTTAAGAATTTTGTAATATTAAAATGAACGTTTTAGTTTTTCGTGACAGCACTGCAGTCCAACGTCAAACGTCACAGTGACGTGTTGTTGAAAACTTGAAAGTGAAAAGTCAATACTAGTGATGGACACTAAAAAAAAATACATCGATGTTTTTTTCGATTCAATGCATCGCATAGTGGCATCGATGTAATATCGATATATCAAAAAAAACATCGATGTTTTCCATACATCGAGTGTTTTTCTATAAGTTAGATATTTATGTGGTTTAGATATATAAAAACTTACACGTGTATATAGGGCTGCCAACTATACTTTATTATAATAAGGTGTACTTTATATTTTTGCCATTTTTTGCATACAAATAAAGTATGTGAAAATACTTTATTTTCAATCTTATACTGTGTAGCCCAGTTGAATTAACTCAAAAACGGGCTGAGATTTACAAAAATTGGAAGCAGCAATTTTCCTTCGAAATTCGTTGTGAGGGGTCACTGGTAGTCTAAATTCAAAAAGTAGGGATACCAGACTTGTTCCTTCGTCCGCCATCTTGATTTAATTTTTACACGAAAAATAGATATATATATATATATATAACAAAAGATGTTTAAAATTAAATTTCCTACAATTTTGGTTCCCATCAATTTTTGCCTAGGATCGATATTTTTCGATTTATAAATCCAGAACTCAGATTAGTGTAGGTTTTTTTTTGATTTTTAAAGTGAAACTTTTATTACATCGTCTCAAACTTTTTCGTGTGTGTTGCATGTCGCGTCACGGTCGGCTGCGCGGTAAGATTGATTAAGCGATTTTTATACCTTTAATTGAATATTATTCCAAAAATTTTTAGTTAAATGTCTATAATGTAAAAAAAGTGGTTTCTTAAAACCACACGAGTTTTTTTTTATTTAATTTTTATTTAATACTTTTTATAGGTACACACTAATAATTGAATATTATTCCAAAAATTTTTAGTTAAATGTCATAAAATGTAAAAAAAGTGGTTTCTTAAAACCACACGAGTTTTTTTTATTTAATTTTTATTTTATACTTTTTATAGGTACACACTTATTATAATGTAGATTTTGTTAAGTTTTTAATGCATAGATTCTTGTCGAAAATTTTCAAATTTATATTTAAGGTAAAGATTAAGTACATTGGATTTCCATCCTAATTTTCTCCCCACCACATAATTATATTTGCAGATATTGGGTATTTTCTCCACTTTTACCCCGGAGTTTTTTCACGCCTCAACCGATTTTCATTGAACATAATTATTATTTTGTATATTAGACTATCCGCGAGAGAACGAAAGTAACCGACATAGCCCACAGAATTAGCAAGTTGAAGTGGCAGTGGGCTGGTCACTTGTGTCGCAGGACCGATGGCCGTTGGAGCAGACGTGTCCTGGAGTGGAGACCGCGTCTTGGCAAAAGCGGTGTGGGACGTCCTCCGGCCCGTTGGACCGACGATCTTCGTAAGATTGCCGGTGTAGGCTGGATGAGGATTGCGGAAAACCGGGATGTCTGGCGCGAACTTGGGGAGGCCTATGTCCAGCAGTGGACTGCAATAGGCTGAACTGATGATGATGATGATGACTGATGATATTATTTTGTAATGTGCACTGATGCGCTTCCATTTGAGACACCACTCAATTATATTTGCAGACATTCGGTTATTCTTCCCCAGTTTCACCCCCCACAACTTTTAAACGACTCAACCGATTTTCATCAAACATGTCTAAAAACATTCGCCCGTAACTCACCTTTCATTAAAAAAAACTAAATTGAAATCGTTTCATCCGTTCGCGAGCTACGGAGCCACAGACAGACAGACAGACACGTCAAACTTATAACACCCCTCTTTTTGCGTCGGGGGTTAAAAACTAATGGTGTATTTATTTGAATTTAAATTTTGATTGTAAAACAAGCTTTGAAACATTTAAAGATAACAAAAATTTGTCAGCATGTGCTAAAGGCACAGAAAAATATGTTTTAAAGCAATAAAAACATAAAATTTGAAAAATACTATTTTTTTCTTTGAACCTATGAACCTATGTTACCTATGAACCGTAGAAAGATAATCTATCCATTAAAGAATAATTTTAGCGAGTTTGTTTGCCTCTTCGATGCATCGAATAAAGAAACATCGATTTATTTTCGATGTTGAAATATTAACAATACATCGGTTTGATTCGATGCATCGTTTCAAAACATCGAGTGTTTTTAATACATCGATGTCACAGAGTACATTGTAATAATCGATGTATATCGTCCACCCCTAGTCAATACCTATTCGTCTCTTTGGTCAGAAATTCGACGACATTCTCACATAGGTGAAAAAAAACACATATTTTGTATTAAAAATGGCAAACGTGGAGGAATTAAAGAAAAAAATCAGTGAATTGGAGGCCAAATTAGCGGCTGCTCAAGGAAATTCGGGTCCTGTCCGGCAGAAAATCGATGTAATGTCATCGGAAGTTGTCGACTCAAATCCTTACAGGTATATTGTTTATATCTCAACATATGTTTTATAAATATGCTTAAAATTATTGTAAAGTACCTAATTGAAGCTATTATGGGCGTTGTACTTGGATATCTGTACTTCTCTTGTACATTAGTAATAAAATATCAAGCAAAATTTAAGTTATTAAATGCGATTCATAACATCTTACTGACTGGATATCCTTTGTGATAAAGCAAGATTGCGATGTAATATAATAATAATTTGCGATGTATAAAGGTTTACCTTATAAATATTTCTTGCCTATTTACATGGGCTTTCATAACAATGGTATGATTAGGCTTTTTGGATCTCAGTCAAAAGAAAGAAAAGCCTGTACTAATAGATGACGTGTTTAGCCATAGATCACAGCCAATTTCATGATGCATTTATTATTAACTAGCTTCTGCGCGCGACTTCGTCGGCGTGGACTCCACTCCTGTTGGTCTTAGCGTGATGATATATAGTCTATAGCCTTCCTCGATAAATGAGCTCTCTAACACTGAAAGACTTTTTCAAATCGGACCAGTAGATCCTAAGATTAGCGCGTTCAAACAAACAAACAAACAAACAAACAAACTCTTCAGCTTTATTATATTAGTATAGATAAAGCCTTTTAGGTAATTTTAATTAATTCATTAAACCCTCCCTTGACATTGCAAGCAATCACATTATTTGTATTATTATCACCTCATTCATTCTTTTATATTATTTGAAGAAAGTCAATAAGCTTTTCTAATAAGAAGTGTCATAAAAATATTATGTTAAAAATAATAAAAAAATATTCTTTATAGTCGTCTGATGGCACTCAAACGTATGGGGATAGTTGATAACTATGAGAAGATCAGAGAACTCTCAGTCGCTGTGGTGGGCGTGGGGGGAGTGGGCAGCGTCACAGCTGAGATGTTGACTAGATGCGGTATTGGCAAGGTATGGTCTACAATGTATAATCCTTTTGTAGTTGTATATTTTTTAATATGTTTGAGATATTATAGATAAGGTTGTATTTTTCTAAAACATGATTTATGCATGTGATATGATTATCTTGATTGTTACAAGTCATAATAGAAAAATAAGTAGTCTCCGATTGAAACAGGTTTTTTGGCCGAAGCCAAAACCAAAACCGAAACTTTCCCCTTGGTCTCAGTTTTGTCCGCAACTAAAACTCACGTGAACAATGTTACAGTGTATACTGAAGACTAGTATTTTCCACAATGCTGCCCCATTTTTGGCCGAAATCAAAGCTAAGGCCGAAACTTATCGAAATGGAAACTTTAGTCAGTATTTAAAAAGATAGAAAGGTTTAAAAAATAAAGGAGATAGATCTTGAATTATATCTATTATCTATATACAGTGGACCCCCGGTAATCCGGCCCCCGGCTAATCCGGCACCCCTTGTAATCCGACATGGTCTGTTTGAATATTTTGCTAATGCATGATTGAACGAGTTATAACTTGGACGCACTAGTAAGTACTATTGTGCTCGACGCATAGGGTATTCATTTGTTTGTACACAATTATTTCCTAATGTAAAGTTATTGCATATATTTTTAAAGTTCTATAGCATTAATGACGTTAGTTTTATAATTAAATGTAAGCTCTATTGAGTTGTTTAATTTACTAAAGACATACATAATGAAGTATCATTTTTACTCCTGAGTACATATATGTAATATATATAATCCTATCATTGAACCTGTAATTTGTCGGATTACAAGGTACTCTTTTGAAAAAATGTCCGGACTATAGGGGGTCCTTAGGCAGTACTCTATAATCCGACAAATTCGGTAATCCGACACTGCCCTGCAAAACGTTTGTCGGATTACCGCGGGTCCACTGTATATATAAAAGAAAGTCGTGTTAATTACACTATTTATATCTCAAGAACGGCACAACCGATTTGGCTGAAAATTGGTGGGAAGGTAGCTTAGAACCAGGAGATGGACATAGGATACTTTTTATTCCTTTAAATTAAAGTTTTTTTTTCGGAATAATAATATAAAAGAATGAATAGAATAATCTCATATTATATAAAATTCTTGTGTCACAATGCCATACTCCTCCAAAGTGGCTGGACCGATTTTTATGAAATTTTACGTGCATATCATATCGCATATATTAGTTTTATTGCCTGGATGATATTCCTTGACTTAAATGTTAAGTCATTTTGATTTTTGTCATAAATATATTTAAATAAATCAAGCCTAAAAAACATAAAACTTTTAATATTTTCAGCTTATACTATTTGACTACGACAAAGTAGAATTAGCAAACATGAACAGACTGTTCTTCCAACCGCACCAAGCTGGACTCAGTAAAGTGGATGCGGCCGCTGGTACTCTCCAATCTATAAATCCAGATGTCGCAATTGACGCTTATAACTATAATATAACTACAGTTGAAAACTTCCAGAAGTTCTGTGACACTATAAGGTTTGTTATTTTAAGTCTAGGCTTTAACTTTAGGCTAACTAGGTCGGCAAACAAGCGTATGGCTCACCTGATTGTAAGCGATTACCATAGCTTATAGATGTCTGCAACAGCAGAAGCATCGCAAGCGCGTTTCCGACCCTATTCCCTATTTCCCCCAGGAGCTCTGGTCACCTTACTCACCAACAGGAACACAACACTGATTGAAAATAGTATTATTTATCTGTGATCTTCTGTCAGGTCGAGGTACTACCCCAGTCAGGCTGCTCCATATTTTGAGCAGGAAATTTCCTGCTGCGCCCTACCTCAGTTAAAATTGGCTATAGTTTAAGTAATTTTATTATTACATAAACTGCTGTATTATAAGATAAGGAAACGAAACAAACTAATGATTGACACTTGTTAATAAATAATAAGAAAAAAATTAAAATAATAATTTTTAATGATCGATTGATTTCCTTGATCCTTTTTTTACTGCGTACACTATTAATTTATTTATAAGCATTTTTCGAAACATTTTTTATTTCTAAGGATTCTAATGTCAAAAATTTTCGGTTTGGGTAAATTTTATTTCTAATAAGAGACTAGATAGTAGAGTCAAAATGCTTTTCGTTATAAAAAAGAAGAATTTTATAAGAAACTTACTTTCTTTTGTAAATTTTATCACTACAATTTTACTTATTTTATTTTAGCACAGGCAGCCTTACCGGTGGCCCGGTAGACTTAGTACTAAGCTGCGTGGACAACTTCGAAGCGCGCATGGCGATCAACACAGCTTGCAATGAACTGAACCAACGCTGGTTCGAGTCCGGAGTCAGTGAGAACGCTGTGTCAGGACATATACAGTTTATAATACCCGGGGAGACGGCTTGCTTTGCGGTAAGTTATCAATTTTTTTTTGTCTGAGAACAAATTTAGTGTGTATGAAAAAGAAATTAATAGCTAAAGCTTATTATTTGGTGCAGGATTACATAAATGATAAAGATGTGTGGTTTTGATAAAAAATAAACAACTAGCTGACCCCGCAAACGTTGTTTTGCCATATATGTTATTAACCCCCGCAACCCCCTCTTGTGGGTGGAATTTCGTAAAATCCGTTCTTAGCTGACCTCTACTCGGCGAAAGGAATATTCCTACCATATTTCAAGTCTCTACGCCTTATGGTTCCAGAGATATCGTGATGAGTCAATATATGGGTGGAAATCTCTTTTATATATATAGATTACATGTTATAATGTCTTAAAGGGTTGTCCATTAATTTATTAATCAATTCGGAAAAACATCACAAATTATAACAAGGGGGGGGGCTATATTGAGATATCACTTATTATTATTTTTTCTATGTGCGATTAATACAAAGTTGCTAAAGCACGTCACGTGATTAATGGATGACCCCTAAGTTGTATTTGCTAATTTGTTAGATAAGAGGGCGTTCCAGTATTACGTAACGCAAATTTTGAAGATTTTTGACCCCCCCTCCCCCATGTAACGCGCCGTAACGTTTTCCTGTAACACCCCCCCCCCCCCAGTCCATAAACGTTACATAACACCCACCTGACCATTTTTACCACATTTTTACACAAATGTTACTATTTGTTGCTCAAACTAACTGGAAAGTCGCTAAATTTATTGTTTTAATTGTTATTGTTTAATTGTGTTTGTGGTAGTAATAAATAAATAAAACAGTAGATTTTAATACCCTAGTTTTTTTAATTAAACAAAATACAATGTTACGTAACCCTCTCCCCCCAATTAGCGTTACGTAATACTTGAACGCCCCCTAACAAGAAAGGAACAACAGAAAGAACAGAATTCAAAATTATAAGTATGTTTGGAATCAGCTGTTTATAGAGTATTGACATAATTATGCTATACAAAGGTCGTTTTTAATTAGAGCATTAATGAAAAATGAAAACCATTCTGATGATTCTCAAAGTTTAGTTACTTGTCTATAATTTTTAATGCGTAATGTATCCGCCAACCCGCGTTGGAGCAGCATGGTGGATTAAGCTCTTCTCCTACGTGGGGAAAGAGCCCTATTACAGCCAGCAGTGGGATATTACAGGCTGAAGTGTATAATTTTTAATGTGAACTATTTAGCATTTTATTTGTCTTTAACTACAACTTCATAATTTTCAATATCTATAAGTAAAAGATGAATATTATTTACTTTATAAATAACAGCAAAAATTGTCAAAGTTTAACTGTTAACACTGCATTAAATCGTATTGTATAATCTGTTTATTAATTTCAGTGTGCTCCGCCACTGGTTGTGGCTTCAAAAATTGATGAGAAGACTCTAAAGAAGGAAGGTGTGTGTGCAGCCAGTCTGCCCACCACTATGGGAATTGTCGCTGGGTTTTTAGGTATCAAATAACAACATGTTTATGGTTTTACAATAGGAAATTTCAATACCGTGGAGATTTCAGAATGTAGCCTGTATGGTAAATCATTATTATAACTACTAGCTTCTGCGCGCGACTTCGTCCGCGTGGAATAGGATCAATTATGTCATACATGATTTGTGTGAATATTTAACCGTTTACGCAGCGGAAGCTTTCAAAAGAAAAAAAAAACCCGATTTTGAAACATTCTTCATTGGTGCTACGCTTCTATTGGTCTTAGTGTGATGATAATATATAGCCTATAGCCTTCCTCGATAAATGGGCTATCTAACACTGAAAGAATTTTTCAAATCGGACCACTAGATCCAGAGATTACCGCGTTCAAACAAACAAACAAACAAACAAATTCTTTACCTTTATTATATTATTATAGATTTACTTACTAACAATAAGTTTAATTTCTTATAGTTTTAGCATTAAAGTGCAGACAATCCGTGTATATTACATTTAATATTTTGAAAATAAAGGCAGTGTTACCATTATACTAAAGTATTACGTATAAAATTATTTAATTACACCGTTTTCTAATAAAGATATCTGACATATGACGGTCAGACTGGACTAGCACGTTGGCGCAGTTTGTAGTTGCCCTGCTTTCTGCTCCAGGGGTTGTGATTCCCGCCTGAATCTGGGTGTGATATATTTTTTTATTTATATTATGTATTATTTCTATGTATATTTATCAAAAAAAATGTAGCTATATCAGTCGGCTGTTATAGGTAACACAAACATGGAGTTGCTTACCGTAGGAACAGACGACCGTGTGTGTATATTATTTGAAAAAAAAAAAATTAATAAACAAAATGATAGATGAACATAGTGAAATAGATCGTATAAGTATAATAGTAATCATTAATTAATATTTTTATTTCCAGTTCAAAACACTTTGAAATATTTACTTAACTTTGGAAACGTCAGCCATTATTTAGGCTACAGCGCACTGACTGATTTCTTCCCTACTATGAGTTTAAAGGTGAGATAGTTATTGAGATTAAATAATAAACTGAAATATACTGAAATGTCTTATTGAAAATAAATATATTTTCAAACTAGCTGTGCCCGCGACTTCGTCCGCGTGGAATCTAGCAAAATAATGATTGTTCAGTTCGCAGAGTTATAAAATAAATAAAAAATCTAAAATTAAATTAGTCTAAGTTACTCCTTATTACATCAACTATCTGCCAGTGAAAGTCCCGTCAAAATCGCTCCAGCCGTTTCAGAGATTACCTGGAACAAACAGACAGATAGACCGACAAAATATTAAAAACTAGCTTCTGCGCGCGACTTCGTCGGCGTGGACTCCGCTCCTATTGTCTTAGCGTGATGACACATAGCCTATAGCCTTCCTCGATAAATGGGCTATCTGACACTGAAAGAATTTTTCAAATCGGCCCAGTAGTTCCAGAGATTACCGTGTTCAAACAAACAAACAAACAAACAACCAAACAAACAAACTCTTCAGCTTTATATATTAGTATAGATGTTATTTTGGTATATGTACCTGTATACATACATACGAATTTAGTTAAAATCGGTTATTTTAATATCACAAACAGACACTCCAATTTTATTTATTTGTACATAGATTTTATAATGTATGAATTTTAGTTAAATTGAATAATAGATTTTTGAAAATGTGAATATACTTGTTAAATTAAATTAAAGAAAAAGTGTGTGTGTGTGTGCATTTCACACACGGCAGAAGTGAAATTACTGAAAAATGTCTACGAGAGATTTTTTTCACCGAGAATATAAAATACTATGTAATGTATTCTATCTCATTCTCTCCTATAATGCGTTTGTTTCTTTATCGTGACGCGTTTACGTTTCATCGAGTTTCAAATTACGATTCTAAAGAAGTTTCACTTCAATAACTTAATCATTAACAATATCATAGAACAGTGTAATATTACATTTTTTATTATTTTTTATTTGTCAATTTTAAGTTTCTTTGTATATAATTTCTGTTCAAGAAAAATTATTATTTTTTAAGTGGAATTTCTTTAGGCGCATGAGGGGTAAAATTTGAGCGACAGGTAACGCGGCAGCGTCAGGGACGATCAGTACTTGGATGGGTGACCGCCTGGGAACACCGCGTGACGTTGGTTTTTTGTTTTTTTTTTTCAATTAGTTTTTTTTTGTATTTTCAATTCGTTTTTTTTTTTTAATTAGTTTGCCAAAGAAGTTTCATTTCTGACTTGTGCACTTTGTAAGCACGTAATTTTTTTGTATATTTATATGTATTAAATATTTTCAGCCAAACCCACAGTGCGATGATTCGTACTGTCGTCGACGCCAAGCAGAATTCAAAGCTAAACCAGTCGTCGAACTGGCCACTGAAGTCAAAGAGGATGACACTCCTATCCATGCCGACAATGAATGGGGTGAGGTTCATTTATAAAAGAATTAACAACTTTTTAGAAATATATCGGTTGAATTAGAGTAAACATATCAAGATTTGATTACTAAATATAATATATGGAAAAATGTTGTTATGTATTTTTTGTCTATTTCAGTCACAGACAATAAGATTTAGTTACCATGTTTTCGGTATAAGTAATGTCATTTAAGAAATATGTTACATAGTTAAAAAAAAAGCGAAAGGTTACTAAATGGACAATGGACATCTTTGTTATGCCTATCCACTCGTTATTAATACCTATGCAGTTTTTCTATGATAATAAAATATTAGATATGTAAACTGTTTTGTATTATGTGAAAAAAATATTTATTATCTGTGTTATTTCATAATTATGTTATTAATAAAATCTAATTCTGATTTCGTTATCCAGGTATAAGTTTGGTTGATGAGAACTCTCCACACGAGGAGGTGCCCAATCTAAAGCTAGCAGAAGGTGTTCAGGTAATACAATTGTTTATAATACATATTTAATTAATCATTCAATGCTGTGTTGGTGCAGCGGTCATAGGTCATAGCACTGACCGTTGCACTTGCGGTGGGGTTCAATGCCCACTCATTAAAAAAAAATTAGATTTAGGGCTCGGTGCGAGTCACAATAACTGGCCATACAGATGTTTGCCGTGGTTGGAGTTTGAGATTGTGTATAATACGTGAGTTTCTGGATCCCCCACACAGAAGTAAATACCAGTGGAGGCGTGACTTATTATTAGTACATATAGTTGAAAATTACTTTTTTTATTTATTATTACAAAATAAAAAACAAAAAAACATATCAAACATTCATAAAAAAAAAATTGCGTGCGTATAAAGTACACATGTTAGAAGTGAAACTTCTTTGGCAAACTAATAAAAAAAAACAAAAAGCCAACGTCACGCGGTGTTCCCAGGCGGTCACCCATCCAAGTACTGAACGCGCCCGACGTTGCCGCGTCACACTTTCTCTTAAATTTTACCCTCAATCCCTCATGCGCCTAAAGAAGTTTTACTTCAAAAAACTGCTACGTGTTTGACTTAATAGTTCACACTAGTAGGAAAAAATGTAAATTGAAATAATTTTGATGATTTAAATGTCGTTCCAGGTGGCGTACAGCATACCAGTTGACAACAACACCCCGGAGACCAGCTCCGGGGGGGCCGTGGCCGCCTCCGAGCTGTCGCTCGAGGAGCTCATGCAGCAGATGAAGTCCATGTGAACGTGAACGTGAACGTGAATGTGAATGTGTCGCGGTAGTGTTGCGGCTTGTGTGTTGCGTAGAATAACCATATCGACGTATATGTATGTTACTACTGTATAATTGTAGTTATTATTTGTGATACATTGTTTTTATTAATTCTTTCTCTAATTAAGAGCTACCATTTTGGAATTTTTTTAATTATCAAAAAATTGGTACTTTTATATAAATGTAACTATTTAATGAGAATTTGACATTTCGCAATTTGCATCATTGTCATTGCTAAGTAACATCGATTGCTTGTTTGCAAAGCAATGCAATATAGATTTAATTATTTGTTCACAAATCACTGTTTACAATCTCTTTAGATTGATATAAATATATATTGAATGTAACGAATTTTACAATTATCTGTTGATATTACAACAACATACAAGTTATATGAAGATCAAGCAATTGTAATGTGAAGCTTATTGGCAAATATGATATTGGAGCCGTAATTTTTTTTTAAATAAAAGGTATTCCTTGTGTCAACACAAACAGATAAAATGACAACATTGACAGTTTCATTTAGATCATATTGTACAATATAAACGCACTCATCTTGTCATGTTTATATAAAAAAATTAAATCTTAGATATTAAATAAAAAATAATATTAACAATAATTTGTTTTTAAAAATTGACATCGTAATTTATTTGATTTTAATATGGTCTTTGAAAAAAAAAATGAGGGCTCGGTGTGATAGTCACAACAACTGGCTGTTTGGCTGTAGGCCATGGTCAGTTCCTCTCATGACAAAAGTTTAGTACAGGCCATAAATGTGTCGTTCATATAAGTAAGTTTAATTTTTATATTTTAAATTCCTACATAATATATGCATTTAAATCTAAATATGAATCATAAATATTACATAATCTAAGTGGCTTTGTCCAACTATGCTTAGTGGCTTAGCTATGTGTGCAAATTTAAATGTTTATGGAAAGATTAATATAAGAATATATATAACATAGGTTAATATTTATATTGTACATGCATTTTAGTTATATATCTTCCCATTAGATATTTGAATATTATTTAACCATTAATGTAAAAAAAATACATTGCTCACGCTAAACCTGAAATGAGTCTATTTTTTCTGTTATGTTTTGATGGTATATTGACATCAAGCAATGGTGCTATTGATATATTGATTTAAGTTTAAAAAATATAAACCAAATTAAAGCTATGCTTAGACAAAAAAAAGAAAAAAAACAAAATTAAATATGAGTAGATAAAAAATATAATTAGTACCTAAATTGTTTTTGTAGCAATTTTTTTAAAATTATTTTGTAATCGTGTTAGCTAAATGTTAACATTACTTGGGGGTTGTATATAAAATGCGTTAATAAAAGATGATGTTAAGAGAAAAAGAGGATGCAAAGTGCAAAAATGTTTTAAATGATAATTTTAAGACTAATTACGCATAAAAATTAAAAAAAAAATGTGTTACTTATATTATCTATAATCCATAAAATATTTTATCCTTCATCTAGATGTATGACACGTAAATAAAAGAATGTCACCATAAAAACATTTATTGAAAAAATAAGAAAATTTATTTATGACATAACATTCCATTGTCACTTATTATTTAGTTTATGAGAACGATAGTTTATAAGGTGTAATTATATTTTTTACATGTTTGAAATTTTATAGCGTATTTAATATACTGTTGCTAGTGCTAAGCCAACGATATCAACTTGTTTATGATTTTTTTATATATTAATAAATTTCTTCAGCGAGAATTTCTGTCTTTATCATTTCAATGGCACTTTTCATTTTATTTATAATTTTCTTGTTAGCAGGTGGCAGGGTATTTTGCTGAAAATTGGTTGTATATTATTACATATTATTATGACATTTGGATTTACGATTGGTCCGTGATCCCGCCCTAGGTGAGAAGAAGGAACACCCCAGGGGTTTTAGTTGGTGCGAGTCCGACATACCCCCCAGCTCCCCTGGGGCTGGAGGCGTTCGTACCGGTTTTGCCTTGGGTCAACAAAAAAGAAAAAAAATGACATAATTATGACCTCTAACATAATGGTCACAAAAAAAAATACGAACTACACAAGAAACGAATCAAATAACGCCATCTATCGATCGCTCGACGATGTTTTCTTAGTAGTTTATCTTTCCGATAGATGGCGTTACGAGAAACGTAACGAGGTCATTGTTCAATAGACTATACTACGAATATTTTTTTCATACCGGGGGCCTAAAAATCGATTCTTAAGGTGTAAACTTCAAAATAAAAAAAAAGTAATGTAGTGGTGGTAGAACCTGAAAGCATTTTCAAATCATTTTTGGGTCATTATTATTTGTTAATATTTTGCTAATTCTACTTATTGTTGCAAACAAAACTATCACACTGTATGTCATATACTAAAAATATTTACAGGATGTATACAAGCAGGTATTAAATAAGTGGTGTACCTTGTATCTAAGTCACTGCTTCTTATTGATTGATTTATATATTAGAAGTGTTTCTTTAACAGCTTATAACGGTATATATATTAAGTTTATTAGGATACGTTATACAAATGAATGCGCCTCACTTGTATCCACCTGTATTAAACTACTTTTCCCATAAAAATAAATCTACCTTCAAAGCATCTAATACTGTCTTCGCACGGTCGACTATGTCTGTGTCGATTCCACTCGCTTCAGCTACTTGGTGAGCGAAACTAGCTTCAGACGTGCCTTCCGTTACACGGAACAGGAAAATTGGTTCACCATCTTGTAGGATATGCTCGAATCTCTGTATTTATTGTTATTATAATTATTTAACTGTGTAATGTTTATGTAAATGTATGTTGTGAGATAAATGTCTAAACTTGGGTTATGAATAAATAAACTGTTCGAAAACTCCATTTGAATAGACTTTAGTGTAACTGTGTGTTACTTGCAATAGAGCCTAAATATTGGGATCTCAGGATGATCAATAATTAACTTAGTAGGTACCTAAATATTGTTTTTTAAGTCTTAAAAATAATTTTCCTTAAAATTAGGAATTTGCGATAACACTTCACATCCTTTTGTTGAAAATTTTGTACCGTTGCCTATAAATTGTTAAGAATTTGCCAGAATTTTAGAAAATATGTAATTTAAACTTAAAAACACGTGTTTCATTGTATAAAGAGCTAATCAAATATGTAATGTATGTTGCCAAATAATTTTCAACTAAAGCCATACCAAAAATTTTACAATCGGCGTGTCCACAATCAATTCCCTGATGTTTAAGAAGTGGGTGGACAGTAGCAAATGCGGACAATCTTCTCCCCTAAACAGTAACGTGTTCAAACAGGCGGCGAGAAGGGCGAGACCGTCTGTCTCTGAGGTTCCCTTGCCGAACTCATCGATTATGATTAGGGAGGAACTGGTAGCTTCTTGGAGAGCGAGGGACATCTTTAATTTGGAATTTTTTTTGGATAAATTTTGTCCATTAGCTTTTTTTTAATGTAACTAGATCAGCAAAAAAGCGTACGGCTCACTTGATGGTAAGCGATTCTGCAACACCAGAAGCATCGCAAGTGCGTTGCCAACCCCATCTCCAGTTTCCCCCAGGAGCTCTGGTCACCTTACTCACCAACAGGAACAGAACATTGCTTGAAAACAGTATTATTTAGCTGTGGTCTTCTGTAAGGTTGAGGTACTACCCCAGTCGGGCTGCTCCATATTTTGAGCAGGAAATTTCCTGCTGAGCCCTACCTCAGTTAAAAGCTTAGAAACTTGGGAGTAAAACTTGTGGCTGATTTCTACTAAAATTATAAGTTTTTGACCATAAAATTGGTTGAACGAAAATTCTTTTATCTATAAATAAACTCACCTGTCTCAAGTCAATGAGGAAAGCGGACATATGAGTCGCAATACATTCAGTGGACTGTATCCTGGAATAAATGTTGCCAACTATTCCGATAGTGGCCGACTCGGCGGGTACAAAGCAGCCTATATGCGCTAGATATACTATTAAACCTAGATGAGAATTTTTAAAATATATGTATAGTTACATATACATTTTATTAATGTTTATATTTTTTTTATGTAACTATGTCGGCAAACAAGCGTACGGCTCACCTGATGGTAAGACCGTAGCCTATAGACGCCTGCAACACCAGAAGCGTCGAAGCGCGTTGCCGACCCTATCCCCAATCCCCCCAGGAGCTCTGGTCACCTTACTCACCAATAGGAACACAACACTGCTTGAAAACAGTATTATTTATCTGTGGTCTTCTGTAAGGTCGAGGTACTACCCCAGTCGGGCTGATCCATAGTTTGTTATATATCTCTGATGGTTTTTGATGATTTGCATTCCGAACCGATGGTAGCATCACTTTCAAAAATAAAATTTTAATTTGTAAAATGACGATTTGAAGGTGCTTTTGAAGCCTTTTTGAATAAAGATATTTTTGATTTTGATCTTAATGATAAGATATAATGTCTCGGTTAAAAAAAAATGTGCATTTTGTTGGCCCAAGCAAAGGAGTAAGGAGGGTATTATTTAGTTAAGAAGGGAACTATAACAAGTTATAAAAGAATGAAAAACCTATTTGCTTCATATAAACAGATTTTCCGCTAGAATTAGGTCCAGTTAAAATCTTAACATATCCCGCCTCCCGACTGCACTCGACATCGTTGGGTACAAAGTTATCACTCGCCACTATGTACAACGGATGCTTGCCCTGTTTTATGTCTATAATTTTGTTCGTCGTTAAATTCGGTCGTATATAATTGTATTCTTTGCATACTTTCGACATTGTTATTAAGCTGGAATGTCGGAGAAACTTATAATTTTTTTTAATTATTTTACGTAGCTTATGTATACACGATGTTCGACTCCTAGCTAGGTACATTCGTTCAAATAGGGGTTCTGTATAAATAATAGTTCCATACATTTTTACGTATAAATGACAGGGAATCCGATATTTTTATATTTTCCGATATTTTTGAAGTAAAACTTCTTTACGCACGCTCGACTTGGGGAGTAAGCTGCTGAATGCATGAGAGCGTTACGAAAAGTGTGATCGGGCGAGGCGAACGGAGAAAAAAAGAGAGGTGCGAGAACACATTATCTCGTTTCGAATATCTAAGACACAGTACAGGCCTATCGTGCAGAAGTTTTACTTAAATTTATGGTCTAAACTAGTCTAAAGTCTAAAGTATACTCGTTTTATTAAAATTAACTGCAGTACCTGCAGGTACATTAATGTTTCATAAAATTTACTTTACAATTATTATTTAACTAGTTGACAAAATGAATCATAATTTACCAATCTAATTCGGC
The DNA here is from genome assembly GCA_905220545.2 of Melitaea athalia. Classification (NCBI taxonomy): domain Eukaryota; kingdom Metazoa; phylum Arthropoda; class Insecta; order Lepidoptera; family Nymphalidae; genus Melitaea; species Melitaea athalia. The sequence goes on from HG992178.1 coordinate 23,485,217, forward strand.
ACATTTGTCTATCACAGTCGAAAGCGTGTGTAGATTCTCTAGCAGTATGGAAGTGAGCCGCATCATGATCCGCGTCTCATGAGCCACGATCTCTGGGTATGTATCGCCTATCATTACGTCTAATTCTATAGGTTTCATAAAAAATTACATGAAATCGAATTAATTACCAAGTTATTAGATTTACTAAAAACTAGCTGACCCGGCAAACGTTGTTTTGCCTATGTTATTAACCCCCTTAATCCCCTCCCCCTTGTAACTTAGTGGTATGAAAAATAGATGTTGGCCGATTCTCAGATCTACCCAATGTGCACACAAAGTTTCATAAAAATCGATCCAGCCGCTTCGGACGAGTATGGTAACTAACATTGTGACACGAGAATTTTATATATAAGATAAGATTATACTAGCTGACCCCGCAAACGTTGTTTTGCCATATATATTATTAACCCCCTTAATCCCTCCCCGCCTTGTAACTTAGGGGTATGAAAAATAGATGTTGGCCGATTCTCAGATCTACGCGATATGAACACAAAATTTCATAAAAATCGGTCTAGCCGTTTCAGAGCAGTTTGGCCCCTAACACTATGACATGAGTATTTCATATTATACTTTTAAGATATTTGTTTTCACTCACCTTCACATCCTTTGCTTTTGTAGTGTATATAGTCGTTATTTTGAAACTAAAATATTACATATTTTTATAAATTTTTGTGTACGTACAAATTACTGACTAACTAGAAATGTATTATGGGCTTATGTTACAATGACGGCAATTTATCAGTAATTGAAATAAACGTAATTATAAATATTCTAAAGACCGCCGTTAACCAAGTTAGTTAAGTACTTACCTACTTTTCTTTACGGCTCACCTGATGGTAAGACCGTAGCCTATAGACGCCTGCAACACCAGAAGCATCGCAAGCGCGTTGCCGACCCTATCCCCAATCCCCCCCAGGAGCTCTGGTCACCTTACTCACCAACAGGAACACACTGCTTGAAAACAGTATTATTTAGCTGTGGTCTGCAATGTGCAATAATTTAAATGTTTGTGGTAACGTAACTCGAAAAGTAGTCAATAAATTAACTATTAATAGTGATTTTTATTTAATAATTACCATAAATTTCATATTAGGTAATTCCTTCTCATCCATCGTAAGGTTTTCTTTCCAAGCTTTAACTCCGAGTAAGTATCCTAAATGCGGCATGTATAACATGGTACACTCCTCAATGAAAGTCGGTAAACGTTCCATCTCAACCTTGGCTGTTTCAGACATGAGGCCGTGGAGACTGGCCATTGTTTGTTTTTCTATATTTTGAAATGGAATCGAACATTAAAAACAACTTTACGAGTAATGAATAGAGCTAAAGATCCAAAAAGTAGGTACAATTTTTCTAAAAGTTTTTGAGTATAATATATATAGATATGGTATAAAAAAAAATTGGTTGTCTGTAAAGTTGTTTAACGGACGATAGTTTAACGTGACAACGTCATAACCAAACATCTCCTCGGACGCATAATCCAATCGAGTGGAAAAGAGATAGTAGTGGCACAAGCGTACAATGAGCGTAACGGGACAATGAGCGTAACGCTAAAATGTGTCATCCTTTTTCGTGCACACAGCCGGCGTTCATCGATTTATTAGACGTTGTTACGTCAAAAAAAAAACTTCGTTACGACGAGGAGTAAAAAAATCGGCCAAGTGCGAGTCGGACTCGCGCATGAAGAGTTCCGTACCATTGACTAGGTACATTGATTGTAATAACGGGCAAAAAGCGGCTAAAAATCACTTTTATTGTATGAGAGCAAAAATACTCAAAAATGACGTTTTTTGTATGGGAGCCCCCCTTAAATATTAATTTTATTTTTATTGTATTATTTATTATTAAAGTAAGAATACAACTGAGTATTTTGTGAATATTTCAAGTGCCTACCTGTTGCCATTATTGATATCGAGCAAAAAAGGCCAAGAAAATCACGTTTGTTGTATGGGAGCCCCCCTTAAATATTTATTTTATTTTTGTTTTTAGTATTTGTTGTTATAGCGGCAACAGAAATACATAATTTGTGAAAATTTCAACTCTCTAACTTTAGCCGTTTTTGAGATACAGCCTGGTGACAGACGGACGGACGGACGGAGGGACGGACAGCGAAGTCTTAGTAATAGGGTCCCGTTTTTACCCTTTGGGTACGGAACCCTAACAAAAACGAGGAACGTAGAAAGTAAAATGTACCTACCTACTGGGTGTAATTGTCATATATTTATAATGTAATAGTTACTGCCACTCACTTATATCTAGATCGGGGTCTACTCCTGCCTTTACTGTGAATTTACCTTCAGACTTCGACAGATCGAAGTCAATTATACGGTTCATGTACAGTGTCATCTGGTATGAAAAAATAATACAACAATTTTTATTAAAGCTCATGTTTTGAGACAAAGTACAAAACATCTTCAAGCTTTTCTAATGAGCCGGAATTTTGAGAAATACAAATTCTTAAAATTGTACATCTCTCATAATATATGTTTTTAAGTATTGTGATACACCGCGGCACCGCTCTGAACAACCGATCTAGTGTAGTGGTGCGAGTAGTCGCCTAAAACACAGGCGGTTTGCGGGTTTGATTCCCGCTCCGGAAGGATATTTGTATTTGTGCATTGCTTCCCGAATTGGATGTCTGTCCTTGTGCCTCCCCACTGTGCCTTGGAGAGTACGTTAAGCCATCGGTCACGGTTGTTATCATAAATACCTGATAGCGATCGTTACTCATAGTCTAGGGAACATATCCGCCAACCCGCAGTGGACCAGCGTGGAGGATTAAGCTCCGATCCTTCTCCGAAATGGAGAAATAGGCATATGCTCAACAGGGGAATACAAGTATTGTAATATTATATTAAGACTCAATAAGAGAATTTTTATTTATATAAAACGAATAAGACCAACCTCATAAAGTTTGTTAGTATCGAAGTTGGCTAACTGCTTCAAATATTCGCAAATATGTCCAGCATTTTCACATATTTCGCAAATTAGAACAACGTTGTATAGAGTCTGTTATATGTAAAAGAATATATTAAAGATATTGTTGACAATATTGATATTTCGTAAGTAATTAAGAATAATTTCAGAAACACAACACAAGAAATGAAGATACAATAAGATTACCTACAAGAAAAAAAATTGCTAATTTTTTAGCTAGGTTATTTTAAATTAATATTTACATAACATATTAAGAAGAATATTTTTATTGTTACATAACCGATGTTATGTACTAACGTTGTAAAGTGATTTCCATTGGTAGGCTTTTGCTGATAAAGCTTTTATTTTTGCGAGGATACCCTAGAATGAAAAAAGTTAGCAGTGACAAAAAGTTAATTAACGGAACATATTAAAAAAATAGAGTGTGTGCTTAAGACCGCGTGGCAGAAGTGAAAACTTCATTGGCAATCGCAATCAAGCAATAACGCAATAAGCCCAGAGTTCACCCGATCGAGCCTTTCACAGTTCAGCAGCGAAGAGCAGCTGTCTGTATCTTTCTCGCTCGGGTACACTCGGCGGTCCCGAGTTCACCCGATCGAGCCTTTCACCCCAGAGCGTGACGGATCAGCCTAACTTACTACCTACGAAAAAATGTGTGTGCGGTACGCCAAAAGAAGTTTTAACTTCAAAAATATTTAAATGATTTTGACTCTTCACTAATATTTTATTAACAGTATATAGTTACTGTTAATTGGTGGATGTTTAGGTGGATTGTTTCATACTCACGTTTACGTTTTTAACGAATCTAAGTGATGCACAAATGTTCCTCGTAATTGAGTCGCTTTGAGGTTTCATGAAATACTCGATGGCTTCTTGTCTACGTTTGAGCGTTTCGATGTTTTTAGTCGGGTGTCGGAGTAATAGCCTGGTGTGATATAGGTATATATTCTTTTGGTAAAAAAGTAGAAGTAAATTTGGAAGTTTTAATCAATGCGTGTCTAGAAGTTTTATTACTTGTATACAAATTAGTCAAATCTTAAGTTTGGTCGCCACGACAAAGTGGATACCCATCAGAAGTACCTACAGTTAAATACTTAGTTTAATTCTCTTTTAAGTCTAGTAAATCAGATAATCGAGAAAATAATTTAATATGAAAATTCAACAAAGTTAAGTATCTGGCATTGAAAAATTGTTACATTTACTGACTAATTTTGGAAATCTTAAGATTTACAAATAACAACATGTATTGTTATGACATAACTTAGATAGCATTTATCTACAGGTTTATATAATTTTATAATAATAATATGTATTCATTAGAATACTGTATAACCTCATACGCCTATGTCCAACTTTAGAAGAACATCTGCCAAAAATTTGGAAGATGCTAAGTCCTTCCTTATTGCTTCCCTGCACACCCTTTTTAAACCCACTCGGGTGAGAGAGGGAGCTGAAGATTTGTAAGCCTCGGTAGGTGTCTTCGTCCATTGATACTATATCTTGCCTGAATTAACCAATATTTATCAAATTTAATGATTAAAATTAGAAGAAATTGCTCATAAAAATTGTGAATTACAAATTTTTTAGTGTGAATATTTTACTGTTCTGCTCCTAATCAACCTGATGAAGAATAATGAGTGTGGACGAAATGTGGTGTAATAAACAGATATTTAATAACAAGGGATTTAAGGACATCATAAGTAGGCCGTATTTAACGATTTGGTTTGGTAGGTATATGTTATGATATGAAATATAATCTCTTTTTTATTTGCTGTTTGTTATTTCTATATTAAATAAAAAAAATTAAACTATTCTAATTATAGCTTCACTTTTTTTCTCGTACGTTCTCGCATCGTGAAAAAACATGTGTCATTTTCAAGTAGACATGGGTAACTCATGAGAGAAAGATATAAATGAAACATTTCTTTTCAATTGAGCTAATCTTTCACCAGCTCACTTGCATTTCAAATGTATCTCCAGCTCACTAGGGTTATGATTCATTTTCGAGATACTGACGGACTGAGAGAGAGTAAACGAGACCGGACGATGGCGCTTATCATGCGAATGAGAGAGACAGCTGTAACTCTGTTACTGAGCCAGAGTAAACGAGACCGGACGATGGCGCTTATCATGCGAATGAGAGAGACAGCTGTAACTCTGTTACTGAGCCAGAGTAAACGAGATCGGACGATGGCGCTTATCATGCGAATGAGAGAGACAGCTGTAACTCTGTTACTGAGCCAGAGTAAACGAGATCGGACGATGGCGCTTATCATACGAAAGAGAGAGATAGCTATAGCTCTGTATCTTTTCGATTCATATTGTATCATACGATGAAACACTTGTCAGTTGTCATTCACTGAGCCAAATGAGATGAAGAAACAATTGAGTGATATATATCCTAACATCAAAATGATATATATCTCTCTTATCTTTTCAGTGATATAAACTTCGCACGGCTATTTTCAAGCGAGTAAATCATTCTCGAAAAGTGTTTAATATTAATTGTTGGACAGTAAGTACACAATATGGTAGAGTGATCTGTTTACAATTCCATTGCCGGGTAAAAGATTCCTTCTCAATGAAGTACGTTTGAAGCGTTGTTTGTCTGAAATCGACTTAGGTACCTACGTATCTTTTCTAAGACATAAGAAAATTGGCAAAATGTGTATAAATGTATGTAATAAGATTTTAAATTAACATGGTTATTTTTATTGCTAAAATGATTCAAATACGGGATATTTACCATGTTTTTTTCTGCTTCTCTCGATATTTCGACATTAGCCACAAATGTCTTGTTCACGAAACTCTATACCTACCTATATAAAAATATCGAGCTCCGCAAAACGAAAATAAAAAAACATGGTAAATATCCCGTTAAAACCTAAATAAGAAACATCTCAAAAGTGACTTACAAAGATATTCTTTTCAAGCTTAAAAATTCAGGTTTTCCATGTAGATTTAAGCTCAAATTAGACCAATTAAGGTCTAGATACCTAAGCATAGCTCCTAAAGCGTGCACTGTTTGGGTCTGGGCGAAGTCTACGATTGTTCGGAGGAAAACGAGGCGTTCCTCATCCGTGCAGTTGGGAGGCTCGTGGGGGAGTGAGAGGGAGTGGATACGACGCTTACATGCCTCGAAATCTTAAATGATGTACTTTTACTTAAGTCTTTTTATATGTAGTTGATATTATAATCGAATGGTGGATATGAAAGAAAATGTTTTTTTTTTTGTTACAAATAAGTAGTCTTTCTTTGATATCATCAAAGTAATAAAATATATAAAAATATAACTAATACTTACTGTATTCCTTAGCAGATACAAATAATAGTTTACATTTCCCCTCATTACTATCGTTATAAACGATTTTCTTCACAGCGCTTATGAGGGTATTTTGAGATTTGCCATCCATTATTATCTTAACCGGCTCTATTTGATTGTACAGAGATTCGAATATCTGGTGTTCTGGGGCTCGATCCACTATCTCTTCTAAGATAAGTAGCTATATAAGACCATATAATGTAACAATTTATATCGGTACGGTTTATTATGTTTTTTAGATGCCTAACGTTTCGGATACTTTACAGAAACCATGTTCGCGGGAGGATACAAGATAACGAGTCCTGTTTCATTGTAATGAGTGAACTTCGTGTGAATATTATATTAAAAAGCTATAAGTTGACCATATTTCTGACTTATGGAGCGTTCTTTGGTAAAAAAAGCAATTCAATTCAATAGTTTTTTCGAACTCGGTATAAATAGTTATTATAATTACTTCCTCTGATATAAGTATATGCTGTGAAAAACTGTGGCAAAATTAGGTAAATTATTGTCGATAATGCTGAGAAGAAATCAAGTTCAACGAAATGTATGTGGACGTTCACTTCAGCCTATCGCAGTGAGTTCACAACGTGAGTTCACGCCAAACATTATAGCGCGAACTCACGTGTTTTGCCCCTAGTCACCACGCTGGGCAGGCGGGTTGGTGACTGTAGGGCTGGCTTTGTCGCACCAAAAACGCTGCTGCCCATTCGGCCTGTGTATTTTAAAGCCAGCAGTTGGATGGTTATCACGCCATCAATCGGCTTTATAAGTTCCAAGGTGGTAATGGAACTTTTTTATCCCTTAGTCGCCTCTTACGACACCCACGGGAAGAGAGGGGGTGGCTATATTCTTTACTACCGTAACCACACAGCAGATATGTATGTGGACGTAATTATTATTAATTAATATAAAAAATGTCATAATATACGATTCACCTCGCCCGTTTGTAGTGTGTAACAGGCTGCTCCAAGCTTGCCCGATCTACAGCAGACTGTCAGAAGACGCTTTACGAAAAATATAAATATTATTGCCCAATACAAATAGAATCTAAAATTAAGGTAGTATCTGTTTGTTAATTGAATATACATATTATGTACTGCATACCATTTACACACACACACACACACACACACACACACACACACACAAATGAGCCTATTGCAGTCCACTGCTGGACGTAGTAGGCCTCGACAAGATTGCACCAAACATTCCTGCCCCACCGGTAGTCAAAATAGCCGGGAATAGTGGGGCTGTCGGGAACTAACGGCCGAAATTTTTGTCGCGTAGGTACTCATGAGTTTTGCAGATTATAACTAACCTTAAGAATTCTGTATGATTTTTTGTATGTAGCTTTAGAAATGCTTTATAGTATACATATGTGGTTTAATTTAATGCCTCGTATTCAGGGCCGGATTTAGGAGAGGGCAACCGGGGCTACAGCCCCTGGGCCTCCACATAAGATTATCTCCCACAATAGAGACTTCGGAAAAAAAATTTAAATTCAGACTAGTAAACACTACGTAAACAACTTTTCCTTTCATATTTTTTTTCGCGTTTTACCTTTTTTTTTTAAATTGAGCATTTTATTTGAAAAATACTTTGGGGCCAAGGCGCTTCCACTCTTTTGTTTCCCCGAGGCCTCCAGACCTCTAAATGCGGCCCTGCTCGTATTCCGGTTCCAAAAAGTTGGAGGTTGTCAATTCGGTAGCTATTTTTTTTGTATGTACACCGATAACGCCGAGATTTCTGATCCGATTTACGTTATTCTTGTTTTTTTAAATGCGCAATAGTTGCCATTTTTGTCCCATAAATATTTAATTAAGTTTGACTCAGCAGTTTTAATTTTATGAGCAATTCACTTGGACGATCTAATTTTACGATATTTGTGTAGGGCTTTTTAGGGGAAAACAACGAAACCTACTATAGTCTAAGTGGTCTAGAAGTCTTATTGTAGTTTTTTTTTATTATATCTTAGGTATAGGTAAGTCACTCACACTTCACACACTTTCAGAAATCGCGCTACAAGCTACAAGTCACTTATATGTGGGTGTTTATATTATAGTTATTAGAAGAAGTGTTGCGTGAAATTTAACAATTTTTAATGTATTCTGATTTATGAATCATTACTAATGTAAATTTTCGACTTAGCCAGTGTTGTGCTAAATGTATTTCTAGTTTGTTGCATGTTACACCTCACGCAAACTTAATACCAAATAAAAATAACGCTTTTTGCTACGAAATTAAATTATATTTAATTTAATTAAATTTCGTAGTAAAATTCAATAAATATTAATTTGTTGGCTTAAGCTCCAACCACATTAAAAACTCCTCAAATTCAACTGCTCACTATAAGATGTCAAGTGTAGGGGTCAACTTATAACATAAAACCTTAAACCACAAACGCCTAGACCACTAAAACATCTGTATATCCTATACAAATATCTGTCATAATATGAGGAAGTAGTGACCGGTAGCACAGCTAGTTGCTGTGACCACTGCGCTAACATTGCGTTTAGGTATATGTTGGCGTACAACCCTTGCGTTCCCTCAGGTGTTCGGAGGAAATGAAAGTCGTATGGATTGTTCACCACGATTTTATTTTTTCCTTCAACTATACTAGTATACAAATTTCAAAACAATGATAGCGTGATCTAACTGACATCCAACGCCATCTAGTGGCCTATAGATAAACCCACAAATTAAATAATTGTAAGTTGCGTCGTTAACATACCGCCCACCAAGAACGACTTTTAGCGTTCTTCATTTACTAAATTAACAATTTACCAACTAATAAATAACAATGAAAGCAACTTAAAATAACAATAAACTTAACCTTTTAACAATTATTAAACAAATACATCGCGTGGATAAACTTAGTTAACAAATCAGTGAAAACAACATAAAAATAATAAAATAAACTTAACTATCTAACAAGTATTAATCCGTTACAGGCAAATACATAGCTTGGAAAACTTATTTAACTAAAACAAACAATAATTATGTTAATCTACAAATAAACCAATGAAAACAACTAAAAATTAGTGAAATAAACTTAACGATCTAACTATTAATCGGTTACAGGCAAAATGCATAACTTGGAAACTGGCCTCTTAAAAATATTTCCTCCACATCTTAAACTAACTACTCGCGTAATTTTGTCCAATCCAGGATGTTTTTACACTACTATGCCATAAAGCCACTCAGCCCCCTTGTGCTTAACCTTTTTTTTTTTTTATTCCTAAATTATTTTCTTCTTCCTTAACCCTTTCTGGACGTTCCATAACTCCTGATGATACTTGGCCTGATAATATCCAGCCGAGCCTTGTATTCTGAGCAACTGGATATCCAGGTGGACCCCTCACAATACCTTCTCTTATTACTCTACTGTAAACTTCTGCACCCAACAACAAATCTACCTTATTGGGTATATTAAATTTGGGGTCTGCTAATTTAATTCCAATGAATGGTTTCCGCGGTTGGAAAAGTATCTTGGTTTCCGGAATACACGATGTTAATTTGTTTAAAACGTGTGCCTTTACTTCTACAGTACAATTAGGATCGTGACGTGACTGAACCCTTAAGAGAACTACCGCTTTCGTTACTACTGACTCTTGCTGATCATTTCCTAATCCCCAAAGCCGATTGTGACTTTTAATCTTTTTTAAACCAAGTAATTGTACGGCATCTTCTGTAATGAAAGACGCCTGTGAACCCTGGTCCAACAAAGCTCTTAAATTAACATTGCAACCGTTTCTCGATTCTGCCTTAACAACCGCTGTTGGCAAGAGTACTTGACTGTTAACCCCTGAGAAACAACTAACAATATCGCTTGATTTGACCTCCGTACTAGAGCTTGTCGCAATTTCTGATTCACTCTCGTGTGTCCTTGCTTGGTTACATTTTCTAGTACCTTCTACGGGCTTTAAGGCTCTCCTTGGATGGAGCATAGAGTGATGTTTCCTTTTACAAATTTTGCATTTGGGTCGCTGACGGCAAAAATGTACTAAATGACTTGCTCCCAAACAATTAAAACATAGATGATTCGATTGGACAAAACTACGACGAGAATACGCATCCTTTTTAGCAAACTTTTTACAGTGTCCTAAGTAGTGATTATCCGAACAGAATGGACATAGTATATTTCTAACGTGAAGCGTTTGTATATTCCTACTACGACTATGAACAATATTAGACTGGTTGGGCTTTGTACTTATAAATTCTAGTGAACGAAATCTTTGCTCTAAAAATTCTTTAAAGTTTTCAAAATTTGGTAATTCATCACTTAAATCACTAATCCTAGTCTCCCAAAGCTTTCTGGACTCATTGTCTAGCTTTAAAGACAATATATAAATGACGATTATATCCCAGGCCTGAGTATCTACCCTAAATTAGTCAATGCATTTAGACATTCATTGCTTGTGTCTAAAAGTTCCTTTAAAGCGGATGATGATTCAACCAACAAACTCTTTTGGCTCATGAATCTTTTTAAAATGCAATTGGCTAAGTAACGTTTATTATTATACCGTTTCTCTAACCGAGTCCAACAAAGCTGGTAGTTTTGGGCCGTAATAGCGACATGACGCAAGAGCTGCTCTGCCTCACCAGTTAAATGACCTTTAAGATAGTGTAACTTTTGTACATCGTCTAAACTACTATTATTATGTATAAGTGAAACAAACAAGTCTCTAAAGCTAATCCATTCATTGTAAGAGCCTGAAAAGGTTGGAATACTTATTTTTGGTAACTTAACCCTCGATTCCCCAACCACAGAACTGTTCTCCGCCTTACTTTTTACAACCTTTAGTTTTTGTAATATGCCCTTTAATTCAGCCTTATAATCGAAATAAAGCTCTTCCGTTTTTTCGTATAAATCCTCCTTAAAATATTCATGTATTTTACCTTCACTAGTAACTAAGGTAACAATTTTAGAATGATTACTATCAAACGCAGCCCACTGTTTTTCCAAATGTTCTAAGCGCGACTCCACAAACGCTTCCGTTATTCTAGTTTTAGGAGATTTCCTCAAATTTATTTGAGCCCTCGAAATATTGTTACAAAGGTCGTGTTGCAATTTACAAATATCCTCCATTTTTATTTACCTAGCTATCTAAAGCTACTAATAGAACTTGAAAACTAAGCATTACCCACAAATTATTCCAGTTAAATTTTTGCACTTATCACCTCTGACCGAAGGTCCAATTTGCTGCCGCCGATGACTAATTCTAGCAGTGGGTGACGCCACTCTCGTTGTTCTTTCACGACACCGTCCGCCGCTTTCTTCTCTGTCAGCGCCGTTCACTGGCCCCGTCCTCCTGGCGACGTCCGCGTGCGTCTTCTGGTGTCACCCACCGGCATCGTCTTCCCGGCGCCGTACGCGTGCGTCTTCTGTCGGCGCCGCCCACCGTCCGCTTGCGCCTCCGCCTGGCGCCGTCCGCTTGTGCCTCCACCTGGCGCTGTACGCTTGCGCCTTCCTCTGGCGCAGTCCGCCTGGCGCCGTCCACTTGCGCCTCCGCCCGGCGCCGTCCGCTTGCGCCTTCCTCTGGCGCAGTCCGCTTGGCGCCGTCCACTCGCGCCGTCCGCTTGCGCCTCCGCCCGGCGCCGTCCGCTTGCGCCTCCGCCCGGCGCCGTCCGCTTGCGCCTTCCTCTGGCGCAGTCCGCTTGGTGCCGTCCTCTGGCGCAGTCCGCCTGGCGCAGTCCACTCGCGCCTCCGCCCGGCGCCGTCCGCTCGCACCTCCGCCCGGCGCCGTCCGCTTGCGCCTTCCTCTGGCGCAGTCCGCTTGGCGCCGTCCGCTTGCGCCTCCGCCCGGCGCCGTCCGCTTGCGCCTTCCTCTGGCGCAGTCCACCTGGCGCCGTCCGCTTGCGCCTCCGCCCGGCGCCGTCCGCTTGCGCCTCCGCCCGGCGCCGTCCACTCGTGCCGTCCGCTTGCGCCTCCACCCGGCGCCGTCCGCTTGCGCCTCTGCCTGGCGCTGTCCGCTTGCGCCTCCGCTGCTGGCGCCTCCCGCTGCTGGCGCCCTCCGCTGCTGTCGCCCTCCGCTGCTGGCGCCCTCCGCTGCTGGCGCCTCCCGCTGCTGGCGCCCTCCGCTGCTGGCGCCCTCCGCTGCTGGCGCCCTCCGCTGCTGGCGCCTCCCGCTGCTGGCGCCTCCCGCTGCTGGCGCCCTCCGCTGCTGGCGCCCTCCGCTGCTGGCGCCTCCCGCTGCTGGCGCCCTCCGCTGCTGGCGCCCTCCGTTGCTGGCGCCGTCCGTCCGCTGGTAGCGCCTTCTTCTGGCGCCTTCCGGATCGAAGGACCAAATGTTGGCGTACAACCCTTGCGTTCCCTCAGGTGTTCGGAGGAAATGAAAGTCGTATGGATTGTTCACCACGATTTTATTTTTTCCTTCAACTATACTAGTATACAAATTTCAAAACAATGATAGCGTGATCTAACTGACATCCAACGCCATCTAGTGGCCTATAGATAAACCCACAAATTAAATAATTGTAAGTTGCGTCGTTAACAGTATATGAATACAAAAATAATTAATTGAATGCGCATTGTTACAGATAACTCAAAAAGTATTCGTCAAATCTCGATCAATTTAAATGGGACCACATGACAGGCACGCGCCAGCTATCTATGTAAAAAAAAATTTAATCGAAATCGGTATACACAGTAAAAAATTGTGAGGTAACACACATAAAAGAAAATCAAATTGAGAACCTCCACCTTTTTTTGAAGTCGGTTAAAAATACAATCCAAATAAAAGGCATTTTATTTGGATTGGTTATTATTATAGTGCGTGATGTTTGAAGCGGGTCATTTGAGGCCATTTTTATATGAAATCAGATAACTTGAATAAAATTAATAAGAAAGAACGTTATATCGTAAGTTCACCAATAATTCGCTGATGGAATTGGCGATCTCTTGACACAATAAACGCACATTTAGATTAAAATATAGGTGAGCAACTAAGGGATATTTTAATGAATATGATTTTCAGTATATACAAGCGAGATACAGACATAACACATAAGCTTTTAAACTTTAATGGTCAATGTGTACACTTTTAATTCTACTGGACTTAGCTACCTGCAGTCACCCGTGACTAATGCCTCCTGCAATGACATCGAAATGCAATGACATCGAATGCAATGACATCGAATATATGCAATGACATTGAATGCAATGACATCGAATGCAATGACATCGAATATATGCAATGACATTGAATGCAATGACATCGAAATGCAATGACATCGAATGCAATGACATCGAATATATGCAATGACATCGAATATATGCAATGACATCGAATGTACCTGCAATGACATCGAATGCAATGACATCTAATATATGCAATGACATTGAATGCAATGACATCGAATGCAATGACATCGAATATATGCAATGACATTAAATGCAATGACATCGAAATGCAATTACATTGAATGCAATGACATCGAATGTATAATGCAATGACATCGAATGTACCTGCAATTTCATCGAATTTAATGGTCAATGTGTACACTTTTAATTCTACAGGACTTAGCTACCTGCAGTCACCCGTGACTAATGCCGCCTGCAATGACATCGAAATATCGGGATTTTCGGGGAAGTCCCGTAGAATCAAAAGTGTACATACATGACATTTAATTAAGTCACAATAATTATTATAATAGTTTTTATTGAAGTAAGACTTCTTTACGGACGCTTGACTTGGGCTTGGGGGAGTAAGCTGGTGCAATGCATGACGAGAGCGTTACGAAAAGTGTGTTCAGGCGAGGCGAACGCAAGTTGAGAGGGAAATATAAGTTGGTGAAGATAGAAAGAGTTACGTTTCGTATATTACTGTAGGGGCAACAGAGAGAGGTGCGAGCACACATTTTCTTTCTCTCTTTCTGGGATCTAAAGAAGTTTTACTTCAGTCGTGTGGTTTAAAGCACACGCGATTTTTTTAAGTTTTCACGGTCTTATCAACGTTTTTAACTTATTCGGAATTAATTGCTCTGGTTAGAGACGACGCGACGTCTATTATGCCGAAATATTTCAATTTGAAAATAACAATTGAAAAATTATATTGAGAGTTTCAAAATGACAATCGCGGAGTAATTAAGAGCTTTAATAGTAACCGTCAAAGCTTTATAACTTACATAAGGTCTAGGTAATATCTCTATACTACACATTGGTAAGTTATTACCTCTTCGCCCTCAGATTCTTCAGCGGTTTCTTGATCGTCATTTTCTAACGGGGTCACTGCTGTGTTTCTATTAAGATGTTGGAAAAATACTTGGAAAAATACTTTATTAAGAATAAAGCCTAAAAAATAAATAGGTACTGGTCTCAAATAGTGTTGTGTTCCTGTAGTGAGTGAGGTGACTCCTAAAGCGGATTGGGCATAGGGTCGGCAATGCGCTTGTAATGCTTCTGGTGTTGCAGGCGTCCATAAGCTCTTCGGTAACCGCTATCCATCAGGCGACGCTTGTTTGCCGTCTTTGTTATAGAAAATGACGAGTAAGTTACTGAGGTAATCAAATTTTACACCTTCCAGTGTTGGGTAGAAGGCTATTTTCCTCAGAGAGTAGAGAATTTTAGTATCAATAGTAACTTAACTGAACTGAAGACTTTACATGACCAGAAAAAATAAAATAATTTCACATTTGACTGGGAATCGAGCCCGCAACCATTTGCATACACGCCTAGTAGTTAGTATTTTATATTTTTACTAGCGGACCCGGCAGACGTTGTCCTGCCCGGAAAACAGCTCCCAAATTTGATTGCTTACATACCGATAGCAGCGCCACCTACCAGGTCCAATTGAGATAAAAACTACCCTATCTCCCAAGTTGGACCAAATTACAGATGCTTACCTACAAAGTTTGATAAAAATTGGTTCAGTAGTTTCGGAGTTACATACCGATAGCAGCGCTACCTACCGGGTCCAATTGAGATAAAAACTACCCTATCTCCCAAGTTGGACCAAATTACAGATGCTTACCTACAAAATTTGATAAAAATCGGTTCAGTAGTTTTGGAGTTTATTGGCAACATACATCGTGACACAAGATTTATATATATATATATATATATATATATATATATATAAGATATCTTTATTAAATAAAAAAGAAAAAAGAGTACCAATTGCGTTTTTTAAATCTTAAAAACACTGTATTTATTTCAAAGTTAATTAACATACATAATAATTAAAAATGTAAAATAAGGTTAAAATACTTGACTAATTTCGATATTGCGTGTTAGGATAATGCTTATTTACTACTGAAGTAAAATAGGACGTTACTATTATATTTGTTTATTCATTTGTATGGTACTGTGTAAAGAACCTTTTTAGTTCAATGGAGCCCTTTATAACTAAGACCGTCCGTCCGTCTGCCACAAGTCATAACTGTCATAAGTGCATATTTTGTAAAAAAAATAGACGTATTAAAAAAAATTGACGAAAGATTTTCTTATAATGTATTATAATAGCATGGTGTCGTCTCTTGTCAAAGGATTCATTGTAATATGAATCGATTGTTAATTTTAAAACAATATACAAAAAATGCCTATTTAAGAAACAGGTACAGAACTTGTAAGAGCTGATTAATGATAAATGACTGTACTCGTACTACTGGTATCTACTTATTATAATAATATAAAAAAAAGACTGGAAGGAATGACTTATGTATTGTGTGATGTGTATGTGGGTGTACATGATGCATCTATTTGGGTATCTATATGTGTATTGTGTATGTATATGGATGTATATTTATTATATATGTACTTGATAACATTTTGTATTATTGGTTATTACGTCTCATCTTACAGAATTATTGGATATTATTATTTATTGACTGCTGGCGCTGTCGTTCGCAAGGTGCCCGAGGTGGCAACTGAAAATCAGCGTGTGAAGTTTAGGGGTCTTATGGTCCCTGTATTTCCACAAATGCTGAGTGGCCATCCTTTTTGTGATGGTACACTGCTGTACAGGTGTTCATAAATTTGGCAAATGAATGTTGTGTCTTCGCCTTATTTTTATGTATTCATTTTTTATAATTATTAAAAAAATTTCTTTTTATAATTTAAGTTTATGGATAAAGCAATGATGTATTTGTTGCTCTTTTATTATTATTCTTTTTTTTTGTCTGATAAAAGTTTACTTTTTTAAATTAATTATTTAAATTTTTTACTCTAATTTTACTTTTTTATTTTTCATTGTAATTGTGTCTGTAAGCAGTGTATGTATCACAAATAAATGTCTTTCTTTCTTTCTTTCTTTCTTTCTAATATGAAACTGCACCACGGTTGCTTAAAACCGAATAAAATCATGTCAAAATTTTCGATTCGGCGGGTACTATATATTTATTTTGTTTAAAAAAAGTATAGTTAATTTTTTTTAAATTACATACTATTTTTAAAATTTGATGGCTTTTCATAATAATAGTGCTTACAAACTAGATTTGTGTTTCGGTACTAGTATTTTAGATTTTAATTCGTGAACTTATTATTTTTTTATTTTGTAGTAATTTATTTTAATATTGTTACCCCAAATAATTTAATTTTTCTATTTTTATTTGATTTAACTCGTTCTATACCCTTATTTTTTTAAGATAGACAACATCCATAAGCGAATCATTGCCCGTGTCCGTACAATTTAGGTACCTACTGTATGCAATTTATAATGTTCCGAAAAGCTTTTTATCAAAAAAAAAAGTGTGTGTGTGCAATTCACAGACGGCAGAAGTGAAATTTCTGAAAAGCAGCTTACTAGAGATTTTTTTTCTCCGAGAATATAAAATACAGTGTAATTTATTATCTCATTCTCTCACCGACTTAATCCTATTACATTTATGTGTTAGTTTCTTTATCGTGACGCATTTTAGTTACTTTGAGTTTCAAAGAAGAATCACTTCAAAAAAACCTAGAGTTTGGATGAGTCATGACAGAAAACTTAAAATAGTTACAATTACAACATACCTTTTACATTTAGAAATAACAAAATGATTTTCTTTCGAATTTCTTGTTGTACTCGAAGTGCCCGCATTTGTACACGGCGCTGAAGAGTTTTCAACATTTTCACTCATTTTATTTCATATATTCAATCAGTTTTTCATTTAAATTTAAATATGTAACAAGCAATATTTTTTATATTTTATTAATTTTTCACTTTTCGCGCCATATGCCCATATGGCATATATATGCTATTTTAATTTTTTTTATTAAAGAACAGTAAAGGCAAATACCTATTCAGCCAATCTAAAAAAAAAAAAACGTTATGACGGTTATTTAAATAAACTATAATATAAATTACATATTGATTGAACCTAATCTGAAAGTTTGAGGTTTTTATTAATAATACTACTAAATTATTTTATGTTAATTTTACCAAGAATATTGTTTTTACGATATTACATTTTATTTTTATATATAGCCACATATTTACAATATAGGTAGGTAATTTAAAATTTTAAACTATTTTTGTGTTAAACACAGATTATTAAAGACATATTATATAGAACGTTGTAAAAATTAAATTATTAAAGGCATTATAACATTTATAACAAAAGCTATTTTGAAAAATAATAAAACCACTGTCTTGTTAGAATTATTTATTTTAAGACAAAAAAATACATTCTAACTCCATTATATTTAACGAAGATCTCATAAAGGCACTTATGTGTGTACAAAACCGTTACTTAAATTTTATAATGTTTTATAATTTTAAATAATTTATAAAATATATCATATAGGTACAGTTAATGTGACGACTTTGTAATATAAATTTATAATTATAACATAACACTAATAAATTATTATCAATCATATAAAAGTGACAATAATTCTGGATATATTATTATATCTACTTGTTAAACAATATGACAAAAAAAAATGACGACTGGTGTCATTTTTCACGTCATTTTTTACCCTTAAATATTATAATATTATTTCTTGCGTATTTGAAAATAAAACAAAAATCTTACTTTATCTTATTAATACGATCACGATCACCATTCAGCCTGTAATATCCCACTGTTGGGCATAGGCCTCTTCCCCAGGTAGGAGAAGGATGCGGGTTGTCGGATAACATTTATAATACACTAGCCGACCCGTGCCCACTTCGTTGCGCATTAATTATTTTTAATAATTACTTCTAACGACGATATCTCAAAAACTATTCATCTGATTAATATAGTGTAAAGGGCAATTTTAATCTACATTAAATTCTTAAGCTAACCAACATATTTATTTCGATAAGGATTAATACTGAACTAAAGAAAATAGCTTTGAAAATAACGTAATGTTTTTAATTACAAATTTGAACATAAAAGTGGTTATTGTAAGTCAACCGTAAGAGATAGAGATATGCTGTCGCGGACTTTTTTGTAGCATTTTTATAGATTTTGAATTCGCTAGTACATTACTTAACTATATCTTTGCTAGTTTACGCGGCGTTCGCGAGGAAACGTCCCCCGTTGGCGAGATTTTTTGCGACCTCTTCAACATTTATCGCTGTATTTCTGCTAATTTACATAAAAGCATAATAAATTATATCCCTAAACCTTCCTCAAGAATCACTCTTTCTATTGTTGAAAACCGTGTAAAAATCCGTTCAGTAGTTTTCGAGTTTATCGCGTTCAGACAGACAGACAGGAGGACAGAAAGACGCGGCCGGGGGACTTCTTTTTATAATAAGTATAGATTACTATGTAATTAGATAAAAGGGTACACAACCGCAGTTGGTTTATGTGGTGTATACCTAATCCTTATAGGTACCTAATAATTATTGCGTGTACTGATACAATACTAGATGTTTATTGAACAATAAATTTTTATAGGAATGTAACGAATAAAAATAGAAATATATTATTATTCTAGATTAGAATTAGTTTTTTCTTGTACAATTTTTTTTAAATAAAGTTACACAATTAAAAGATCTCGATCCTCCGGTGCGTCTCTTCGTACATTAACACGAATATGGCGGCAAACATGGCCAATTGCTTCCATGATTGGCGCCAATGTGGCCGCCATAAAAGACTGTACTAGTGTCCGTAAAGACGCCCAGTAAATCTTAAAGCATCTCAGGCATGGAGTCGTGCACCAGATTTGCTAGAAAAAATATTTTAAGTAATATTTTCATAATTTTAAGTATAAATAGTAAATAAACTATACTGTAATACTATACTACATCCTGTTTAGCAAAAAATTAACTGTTTTGTCAAGTCTTTATAAGTTTATAGTAATTTTTTATTTACATGATCACATGTCACAAGTGAAACTTCTTTGGCAAACTAATTTAAAATTATTTACATAGATTTACAAAGTAGCGCGGCGCGCCCTTCCCTGTCGTTTTTCCGTTGCATCCGGTTTGAAATCACAAGGATTCTAAAGAAGTTTCACTTCAAAAAGAGTACCTATCCAGAGAATTTCCCACGCCGAACGAAGTCGCGGATACAGCTTGTATACAATTTTATATTTACAATATATAAAACATAGTTACGTACCTCAAAAGCCAGACAAGCAAAGCCACAGCCCAGCAGCAAGGCGCAAGGAGGAGCGGCTATCACAGCTAGCAAGGTGTAGCACCAATTTCTAGCGTGCTTGAAGCAAATGTGGCTGAGACGCCACGCGCACTCCGGACTTCTGGCGCCTTCTGGCTCGCCTATGATGTCGTCCCATACTATCTGTGGTAAGTCTTTAGATTAAGACCCATTGACTGTTTATCGGCATATTTTTGTTACAGAAAAAAAAAATAACCCTAACCTATCTAACTTCCGAACTAGCCCTATCTGTTATTACAAGTGATATAAGAGAAATATGTATTTAGAAAGAAAATTGAACTGTCTGTTGGATGTCTAATAGCGACTGTTGGATTTTTGAAAAAACGGTAAAACTACCCTAAAAGTTAAGCGTTCATTGGGTAAAAGATAAAAATTTGTGAAACCAGAAATTTCTTTTTGAAATGTCTGATTTTGTCAAATGCACACACGATGCTTTTAAGTTGCTAACAATTTTGTTATTTGAATAAATTAACAATTCATTGCGGCTCATACGTCCCGTCCAACACAATATTTTACTTCTATTAATTTATATATTTTTAGCTGACATTACAAATATAGAATTTCATATACCAAAGCTATTTACATAAAATCGTATTAATAAATTTATATTTTCGGAACTTACAAAAGGTTCTAAGATCTGATAAAATTCGTCTGAATTCTGAAACAAGTTCTTTATCGCCACACCCTCAAATAATACAAGGTATAGAAACGCACGGCGCCGGGCACTGGTCACGCGATGACGTTTTATTTAATTTTCCTTTCTTTATTAGTCCGCTTTTATATTTTTGGATTCCGTGCGAAAACTGAGTCAGTTAAAAAACTAGGTAGGTACATATTTTATTTGTTTTTAAAGTAAAACTTCTTTACGCACGCTTGACTTGTAGAGTAAGCTGGTGAATGTGTGACGCGTTACGAAAAGTGTGATCGGGCGAGGCGAACGGGAGTTGAGAGGGATATATGTTAGTGAAGATAGAAAGAGATAGATTTATGTTTCGTATATTTACTTAAGAAGTTTTACTTTAGTCGTGTGGTCTAAAGCACTAAAGGCCTAACATAACGGCCGCTAGTTGGATGAGAATCTTGCACAGAATCCTATTTCAGGCATCCGGAAATATACACAAATACAAACACCCAGACAACAAATATATGACCATATCTGTCATACCCAGGAACCCATGACCACAAGCACACCAGCAATTCACTGTGACCTATTCTCATCTATTGTGTACAGAACCATAATAGAAATGTCAAGTCACATTACCCATTCGCATTGTTTACGCAGTAGGGCTGTCAAGTTTGACAGTCTGATTTATGAGGGAAGTCGGGTTGATTGCTTACAAGTCACGGCGATATTGTTACTTTGATCTATATTCTATACTAATATTTTATAAAGAGCCAAAGAGGTAAAGTTTCTAACTTTGTTTGTTTGTAGGGGGTAATCTTCGAAAATACTGATCCGATCATGAAAATTCTTTCACTATTAAGAAAAGTTAAGGTTAAGAAAGTTACACTATTCAGGAGTGATATGGGCTATATTTTATTGTTTTTAACCAAAAAAAAAAATAACGAAAAATATATGTAAATGAAGTCGGAGAAATGCGAGCGAGATGAAAACTTTACTATAAATATATTTGCATCACAAAAATAAAATTAACACCCAACGAAGTGGACACAGGTCGGCTAGTATTTAATATAAAAATGACGATATTGTGATCGATATTAGGCTTTATCAATGCCTATTTGCCTAATACATAATTACATAAAGCACACAGGTTTGAGGTCACAGCGGACACAGTATTATGCAGTTGCACTATCGTTTGTTAAACTGAGTGAATTTTATTATTATAGTACGAAAACACGCTTAAATATAAATAATATAATAGGTAACTAATCTAGATACGAGCTTAGATTAGATGTTTACATATTATGGTCTAAGATCCGAGAAGCTAAATCTTCCCTCATCTGTTAATTAGATGAAACAATTTTTTATAGGCTTATTTCAATATTGTGAATTTATAAAAACAACCTCTGCCACCATAAGCCTGCTGCAATTTTTTTTAATCTTTTCCCTCTCATGTTAATTACATGTAGTTAGCTAAAACCGTTAATATTTTACATTATATACCTGACTGTAGTAGGCAGCCATCTCTATGATTGCTACACTTACCTGCAGCCAGATCACTAACCTCAGTCAGCAGTAACCTGGCTGCAGCCAGGTTACTGCTGACTGAGGTTCAATCATAGAGATGGGTGCCTACTATAGTCAGGTATATAATGTAAAATATTGACGGTTTTAGCTTACTACATGTAATTAACATGAGAGGAAAGATTTTTTAGAAGAAAAAAAATATTTTAAGGATTATTATTTGCAGCAGGCTTATGGTGGCAGAGGTTGTTTTTATAAATTCACAATATTGAAATCAGCCTATAAAAAATTGTTTCATCTAATTAACAGATGAGGGAAGATTTTGTTATATTCCGGATCTTAGACCATTACATTTACGTTACGATTGCGTGTAAAAACATTTTAGTCAAACCCAATAACAGACTAATAAACAGTCAATGATATGTGAGCAAAATTCTTAAATGTCTCTACAAACCTAAAAAAAATGTAACATTATTTTATTGTACCTATATACGAAAGGCAGTAAGTACGTTTTAGATAACGTATACGGACGCGCCATATATGTAGGTATTATATCAATTACAATGTACTCTGTGGTATTATATAGAATATAGAATAAAAAGATGCGACCTCACTACACTTTGTATTGACCTTTTGTTCATTGTTATTGTACCGGACCCCAGCTCAGGGAGAGCTAGCGGACTGTATTATGACGTCTGATTTGCCAGAGCCGGTACATAAACGATTGCGAACAAAGCCGGTACGGATATTCGTGCTCGTCGTGTGCAGGGGTTCTTCAATAAAACACCACTATAGCGCTTCACTAAATCCCGTTAGAGAGAGAAGGGTGGCTGGCAAGCTTCTATGTAGACTTCTTACTATCTTGAGTCTTGACTATATACTTCTTGACTATTCCGTTGTCTCAAGACGAGTGACCTAATGACGCCCGATATGGCGTCCTATTTATATGATTTCGGGAGTAGCTAGCCAGCGGACCCTTACCTCACCCCGGAATATCTTTATTTTCAATAAAATGCAATTTACAATATATTTATCTTAAAACTATATCTTACCTATTTTATCATATTAAAATCTAGCATTTTAACATACAATTAGCGCTGCGCGCGCGATAAATTCGGAATAATCGAGCTAAATCGATCTCTGGAATATTTATACTCCCCCGTCCCCCACCGTCGAAGTATAAATATCCCCTCCGAGTCCCGAACCCGCGTCAGTACTATTCCTGTGCGCGCAGCGTGCGTATCTATCTATTTACAAACATTTTGATGATAATTTATGCTAAAACCTATGAATATCTATCTATAAAACATAAAACATTAATAAAATCGTAAGAATATTAGAAAATATCAAACAAAACATGAATTTTCTTCCCGAACTATAGCTATCTTTGTCTATTTTCATACTAGATCTATCGCCATCTCTTTCTAACCTAGATATTGAACAAAACTAAGGCGAATCTGTTCAACTAGTAACTAGTCGCACAAGTTAACATTTTCTATGATTCTTTAACTATGAAACTTTATGAAGCAACTTTATACGTAATTAATTATTTACATTTTATTATCACTTTGTAATAACTATTGCGGATCGTAGTTTTAAATCGAATGTTCTACTATTCTATTCTTATAAGCTTATTTACTTAAATTTAATACTTTTAACTATATGAAATTATGATTAATAAAACGAAACCTATTTTATACGTAAAACTATTTACATGTTCGGTTGTCTCGTACATTCTCCCGCCGTGCAGTGTCGGGGCTCGTCGCGACGCTGCATCCCGCTGTGCTGGGAGAGACGACCGATCCTGATGTCAGTATCACCAGTCGCTTCGTAGGTCTTCTTAAGACGCCTCCAGACGTCTTGACGTCGACAACTCGAACCGTTCCGTCTTGTCCGGGGTACGTTGCTATTACGACGCCTCGCGGCCAGGTGTTGCGAGGTAGATTCCCGTCGACTATGAGTACGACGTCGCCGGCTGCTATGGCTGGTCCGGACCCTCGGGGCTCCCGCCGGTGTTGGAGTTCGGGGAGGTATTCGCGGATCCATCGGGCCCAGAACTGATCCGCTAGGCGCTGTGCGGCTCTCCAGTGCGGGCGGCCTATTAAATCTTTATCGTTGAACTCGCCGGGCAACGGTACTCGCGCTGACCCCCCGAGTAGTATGTGGTTAGGAGTCAGGGCTTCGGGATCTTCTATATCGATTGAGACGTGCGTAAGGGGCCGACTATTTACTGTGTATTCGGCTTCAGCGAGTAGCGTAGCGAGAACCTCTTCCTGCGGGCTTCGTTCGTGTAATACAGCTGTGAGAGCGGTCTTCACCGATCTAACTAGGCGCTCCCACGCTCCGCCCATGAAAGGTGCGCCGGGCGGTATGTATCTCCAGGTGATGGCTCTGACGTTCGCTTCTTCACTCGTAGCTTGTAGTGCCGCTTTCCTAAGTTCGGCGTCCGCGCCGTGGAAGTTAGTCCCGTTATCGGACCAGATTTCGGTGGGGTATCCGCGGCGTGCTATCATTCTCCGTAGCGCTAGTATTGCTGAGTCGGTCGATAGCGATGCGGCGATTTCGAGATGTACAGCTCGAGTGGTGAGGCAGGTGAAGAGTGCTACGTAACGCTTTTCGTGACGTCTTCCTATAGTCACTGTTAACGGACCGAAGTAGTCTAAACCGGTGTATGTAAACGGTCGCTTATGATGAGCCAGACGAGTCGGTGGTAGGTCACCCGTTGGTGGCGACGGTGGTGCTGCTCTTCGGATGCGACATGGTAGGCAGCTGCGAACGATTATTCTTGTCACAGGGCGGAGTCGTAGGATCCAATAGTGTTGTCGACACTCGTTTACTGTTGTTTCGACGCCAGCGTGCTGTAGGCTTCTATGCGTGTACTCTATCCATAGTCGCGTAGCTCTATGGTTGCCGTCCAGCACAGCTGGTGACTTCTGTGTCTCCATGACTCCCGCCGCTGCGTTGACTCGACTCTTGACGCGTATGATTCCGTCTACATAATATGTAGTTGCTAATAATCGTAGTCTGCTGTTATTCGACGGCGATTCGTTGTGTTGTAATCTGTATATATCTTCGCCGAACGAATCCCGCTGTATCGCCTGTACTATAATTGTTTCCGCTCTTCTTAATAGCGCGGCGTCTATAGTTATATATTTCGAATTTTCCGTACTATTTTTCGACTGTTTTCTTTTAACTTCCGTGCGTTTCGATGTATTTTTATTGTCCCAGTCGGGGTCGGTGTACTGTGTCTTGCGTCTATAGTTCACTACGTCGTTTCGTTGACCCCTACACAGCTGTATAAATTGTAGTACTCTAGCAGTCGCGCGTATAAGCCGTTCCCACCTCGAAAATCGTGTACTGTCGGGTACGGACTGATTGATGGATGTCGACGTTTTTCCTATAAGGTGATGTGTGCGTTCTTCGCCGGTGACTTCGAGCTTCGCTGGGACTTCGGATGGCCACTCCGTCGGAGGTTTTAATAAGAATGGTGGCCCTGTAAACCACCGATGCGTCTTGTTGAAGTCGTACGGTACGTCCCTAGTGGCGTCGTCGGCGTTGTTAAGTTTCGTCGGCACCCACCTCCACTCGCTGTTGCTCGTGGTTTCTTCTATGGCGGCGATGCGATGAGCGACGAACGGCTTGTAAGATCTCGACCCTGTCTTTAGCCACGTTAATACTGTCTTGCTGTCGGTCCAGAAGGTCTTAGATTCCGGTTTACGATCGTGTTCGCTAAGGACTGTCGCTGCCATTCTAGCGCCTAGTACCGCGGCTTGTAACTCGAGGCGCGGTATCGACGTTAGCTTGAGCGGCGCGACGCGGGCTTTGGCGGTGATGAGGGAGAGATTCACTTGTCCGTCCGTGTTAACTGTTCTCCAATATAATGCCGCAGCGTATGCGGTCGTACTGGCGTCAACGAATACGTGTAACTGTAGTGACGTCGCTTCACTGTAGTCTATATAGGCGCGCGGCACGGTGACGTCACGTAAGCTTTTCATGTGTTGTAGCCACGCGGTCCACTGTTCTGTGAGGTCGGAGTCGATCTTCTTATCCCAGTCTGTACCTCGCCGCCACACTTCTTGCATAATTTGTTTTCCACGTACTATTATAGGCGAAGCGAGGCCGAGCGGGTCGTATATAGACATAATTATTTTTAATATTTCCCGCTTCGTCGGAGCTGTATTATCTAGAAGCGCTGGCGGTATGCGGCTTAGGTTTAAGTTGAAACCTAGGCTATCTATCTGCGGGTTCCACATTAATCCGAGCACTCGTTCTGTCTTCGTTCCGTCGTCCAGCTGTTTAACATGTTGCGACGACTCCGATACTTCGTTTAAAGCTTGTTGTACGTGTAGCGAGTTCGATACCCAGCTTCGTAACGTAAAGTTGCCGGCCGCGTGTATGTCTCGTACTTGTTTCGCTATTCGTATGGTTTCTTGTTCTGTCGTGAAGCTGTCGAGGTAATCATCCATGTAGTGAGCTTGCACGATCGCGGCGGCGGCTTCCGGGTACTGTTTTTCGTACTTGCGAGCGTTTAAGTTTTTAACGAAAATAGCTATTGCCGGCGAACAGGTAGCTCCGAATATGAGCGACTTCATTCTATATTCGTCGGGGGTCCCGTCTCTTCTGTCGCCGCGCCACAGGTACCTCAAAGCGTCTCTGTCTTCACTTCTTATGCCGATCTTCATGAACATCTCGGCGATGTCAGCTGTTACCGCGTAGCGATGTTGTCGAAACCTCATAAGTACTCCTGTGAGCGAGCGTAGTAAGTCCGGGCCGGTAAGCAGGTGATCGTTTAATGACGTACCAGCCGTCCTGGCAGCTGCATCGTGAACTATTCGTACCTTGCCGGGCTTCATGACGTTGACGACGGGGAAGTGAGGTAGGTACCACGTTCTATGCGTCGTTTTCTCTGTCGGCGCTCGTTCCGCGTAGCCCTTTTCTATTAATGCGTTCATTTGCTCTGTATATTTTTCTTTAAGCAGCGGATCTCTATCTATCTTTTTCTCCGTAGTACGAAGTCGTTTGAGCGCATTTTCGTAGTTATACGGCATTCTCGAACTGTCGTTTACCCATGGTAAGGCCGTTTCGTACTGACCGCTGTCCGTCTGTACGGTGTTCGCTTCTAGTATGCTGATCACTCATTGTTCGGGGTCGGAGCGCGGTTTCTTTTCTGCTATGTCGACGGAGTCCAGGGCGAAGTGGTGTCGAAGCATCTCGTCCATGCGATTTTCTTCACTATCTGTATCTGTGTCAGCGAGATGGTGTACGAAGTGAACCCGCTGACCGACGGTGCGAGAGCTAGACCCGTGGAGGACCCATCGTAAGGGTGTTTTCGATGCGACTAGCTGTGTTCTGTTACCCTTTTTCGTTTCCGATGCTATTAATAGGTGCCAGTTGTCCTGACCGATCAGTATAGTAGGGCGAGCGTCTCTATATGTAAGGTTACTAGCGATGTCTCTGAGGTGTTCGCAGGCCCGTACTCGTTCTTTACTTATCGATTGCGGCGATATTTTCATTTTCTTTATAGTTCTTGCTTGTAGTCTATATTCACTATCTTGCCCCCTGATGTTGAACGTGACGCGACGAGACGAGTGTGTAGATAACTTTCGATCTATGGTTTCTATGTTCAGCGGATCTATAGGGCCCTTCGCGCCGATCTTCGAAGCTATACTTTCTTCTATTAAGGTCACGGTGGAGCCGTCGTCCAGCAGCGCGTACGTGTCTATGCTTTTCTTAGGGCCGCTGATCGTCACCGGGATGTACTTTAAATAAGCGTGTAGCTCGTCGTGGCTCTGTGTGGTGGTGACCTTCTCTGTTTCTTCTTTCTTGTCTTCGCTTCGAGTCGACGTGAAGTGAAGCAGCGGATGATGAGTACGTTCACAACCGTCCTTACCGCAGGCGCGCGGCTTGCACTTGTGTGCTTGACTTCTGTAACGAAGACATCTATAGCAGAGGTTCGCGTTCTTCGCTATGTCCCACCGCTTGCGTTCCTCTGCTGTCTTTAACTTGGTGCATTCCGGCGGCTCGTGGTCCTTATCCTTGCATACGGAGCAAGGGAACTTCTTGTCTTTTTCGTTCGTCGCGAGCGCGCGGTGTCTTCGTACAGGCGTTGTGTTTTCTTCGGGAGTAATGTGTTCCGCTGGTGCGTATTTCGCATTCTTGTTCGCTTCTCGTTCCATGAATTTGCAGAACAGCTTTATTTCCGGTTCATTCTTCTGTTTCTCGGTGTCTTCAGCATGCGTGTAGTCCAACCATTTTGTACCGGACCCCAGCTCAGGGAGAGCTAGCGGACTGTATTATGACGTCTGATTTGCCAGAGCCGGTACATAAACGATTGCGTACAAAGCCGGTACGAATATTCGTGCTCGTCGTGTGCAGGGGTTCTTCAATAAAACACCACTATAGCGCTTCACTAGATCCCGTTAGAGAGAGAAGGGTGGCTGGCAAGCTTCTATGTAGACTTCTTACTATCTTGAGTCTTGACTATATACTTCTTGACTATCCCGTTGTCTCAAGAGAAGTGTCCTATTCAGGTGTCCCAAGAGAAGTGACCTAATGACGCCCGATATGGCGTCCTATTTATATGATTTCGGGAGTAGCTAGCCAGCGGACCCTTACCTCACCCCGGAATATCTTTATTTTCAATAAAATGCAATTTACAACATATTTGTCTTAAAACTATATCTTACCTATATTATTACATTAAAATCTAGCGTTTTAACATACAATTAGCGCTGCGCGCGCGATAAATTCGGAATAATCGAGCTAAATCGATCTCTGGAATATTTATACTCCCCCGTCCCCCACCGTCGAAGTATAAATATCCCCTCCGAGTCCCGAACCCGCGTCAGTACTATTCCTGTGCGCGTAGCGTGCGTATCTATCTATTTACAAACATTTTGATGATGATTTATGCTAAAACGTATGAATATCTATCTATAAAACATGAAACATTAATAAAATCGTAAGAATATTAGAAATTATCAAACAAAACATGAATTTTCTTCCCGAACTATAGCTATCTTTGTCTATTTTCATACTAAATCTATCGCCATCTCTTTCTAACCTAGATATTGAACAAAACTAAGGCGAATCTGTTCAACTAGTAACTAGTCGCACAAGTTAACATTTTCTATAATTCTTTAACTATGAAACTTAATTTATGAAGTAACTTTATACGTAATTAATTATTTACATTTTATTATTACTTTGTAATAACTATTGCGGATCGTAGTTTGTTAAAATCGAATGCTATACTATTCTATTCTTATAAGCCTATTTACTTAAATTTACTACTTTAACTGTACGAAATTATAATTAATAAAACGAAACCTATTTTAAACGTAAAACTATTTACATGTTCGGTTGTCTCGTACATTCTCCCGCCGTGCAGTGTCGGGGCTCGTCGCGACGCTGCATCCCGCTGTGCTGGGAGAGACGACCGATGCTGACGTCAGTATCACCAGTCGCTTCGTAGGTCTTCTTAAGACGCCTCCAGACGTCTTGACGTCGACAACTCGAACCGTTCCGTCTTGTCCGGGGTATGTCGCTATTACGACGCCTCGCGGCCAGGTGTTGCGAGGTAGATTCCCGTCGACTATGAGTACGACGTCGCCGGCTGCTATGGCTGGTCCGGACCCTCGGGGCTCCCGCCGGTGTTGGAGTTCGGGGAGGTATTCGCGGACCCATCGGGCCCAGAACTGATCCGCTAGGCGCTGTGCGGCTCTCCAGTGCGGGCGGCCTATTAAATCCTTGTCGTCGAACTCGCCGGGCAACGGTACTCGCGCTGACCCCCCGAGTAGTATGTGGTTAGGAGTCAGGGCTTCGGGATCTTCTATATCTATTGAGACGTGCGTAAGGGGCCGACTATTTACTGTGTATTCGGCTTCAGCGAGTAGCGTAGCGAGAACCTCTTCCTGCGGGCTTCGTTCGTGTAACACAGCTGTGAGAGCGGTCTTCACCGATCTAACTAGGCGCTCCCACGCTCCGCCCATGAAAGGTGCGCCGGGCGGTATGTATCTCCAGGTGATGGCTCTGACGTTCGCTTCTTCACTCGTAGCTTGTAGCGCCGCTTTTCTAAGTTCGGCGTCCGCGCCGTGGAAGTTAGTCCCGTTATCGGACCAGATTTCGGTGGGGCATCCGCGGCGTGCTATCATTCTCCGTAGCGCTAGTATTGCTGAGTCGGTCGATAGCGATGCGGCGATTTCGAGATGTACAGCTCGAGTGGTGAGGCAGGTGAAGAGTGCTACGTAACGCTTTTCGTGACGTCTGCCTATAGTCACTGTTAACGGACCGAAGTAGTCTAAGCCGGTGTATGTAAACGGTCGCTTATGATGAGCCAGACGAGTCGGTGGTAGGTCACCCGTTGGTGGCGACGGTGGTGCTGCTCTTCGGATGCGACATGGTAGGCAGCTGCGAACGATTATTCTAGTCACAGGGCGGAGTCGTAGGATCCAATAGTGTTGTCGACACTCGTTTACTGTTGTTTCGACGCCGGCGTGCTGTAGGCTTCTATGCGTGTACTCTATCCATAGTCGCGTAGCTCTATGGTTGCCGTCTAGCACAGCTGGTGACTTCTGTGTCTCCATGACTCCCGCCGCTGCGTTGACTCGACTCTTGACGCGTATGATTCCGTCTACATATGTAGTTGCTAATAATCGTAGTCTGCTGTTATTCGACGGCGATTCGTTGCGTTGTAATCTGTCTATATCTTCGCCGAACGAATCCCGTTGTATCGCCTGTACTATAATTGTTTCCGCTCTTCTTAATAGCGCGGCGTCTATAGTTATATATTTCGAATTTTTCGTACTATTTTTCAACTGTTTTCTTTTAACTTCCGTGCGTTTCGATGTATTTTTATTGTCCCAGTCGGGGTCGGTGTACTGTGTCTTGCGTCTATAGTTCACTACGTCGTTTCGTTGACCCCTACATAGCTGTATAAATTGTAGTACTCTAGCAGTCGCGCGTATAAGCCGTTCCCACCTCGAAAATCGTGTACTGTCGGGTACGGACTGATTGATGGATGTCGACGTTTTTCCTATAAGGTGATGTGTGCGTTCTTCGCCGGTGACTTCGAGCTTCGCTGGGACTTCGGATGGCCACTCCGTCGGAGGCTCTAATAAGAATGGTGGCCCTGTAAACCACCGATGCGTCTTGTTGAAGTCGTACGGTACGTCCCTAGTGGCGTCGTCGGCGTTGTTAAGTTTCGTCGGCACCCACCTCCACTCGCTGTTGCTCGTGGTTTCTTCTATGGCGGCGATGCGATGAGCGACGAACGGTTTGTAAGATCTCGACCCTGTCTTTAGCCACGTTAATACTGTCTTGCTGTCGGTCCAGAAGGTCTTAGATTCCGGTTTACGATCGTGTTCGCTAAGGACTGTCGCTGCCATTCTAGCGCCTAGTACCGCGGCTTGTAACTCGAGGCGCGGTATTGACGTTAGCTTGAGCGGCGCGACGCGGGCTTTGGCGGTGATGAGGGAGAGATTCACTTGTCCGTCCGTGTTAACTGTTCTCCAATATAATGCCGCAGCGTATGCGGTCGTACTGGCGTCAACGAATACGTGTAACTGTAGTGACGTCGCTTCACTGTAGTCTATATAGGCGCGCGGCACGGTGACGTCACGTAGGCTTTTCATGTGTTGTAGCCACGCGGTCCACTGTTCTGTGAGGTCGGAGTCGATCTTCTTATCCCAGTCTGTACCTCGCCGCCACACTTCTTGCATAATTTGTTTTCCACGTACTATTATAGGCGAAGCGAGGCCGAGCGGGTCGTATATAGACATAATTATTTTTAATATTTCCCGCTTCGTCGGAGCTGTATTATCTAGGAGCGCTGGCGGTATGCGGCTTAGGTTTAAGTTGAAACCTAGGCTATCTATCTGCGGGTTCCACATTAATCCGAGCACTCGTTCTGTCTTCGTTCCGTCGTCCAGCTGTTTAACATGTTGCGACGACTCCGATACTTCGTTTAAAGCTTGTTGTACGTGTAGCGAGTTCGATACCCAGCTTCGTAGCGTAAAGTTGCCGGCCGCGTGTATGTCTCGTACTTGTTTTGCTATTCGTATGGTTTCTTGTTCTGTCGTGAAGCTGTCGAGGTAATCATCCATGTAGTGAGCTTGCACGATCGCGGCGGCGGCTTCCGGGTACTGTTTTTCGTACTTGCGGGCGTTTAAGTTTTTAACGAAAATAGCTATTGCCGGCGAACAGGTAGCTCCGAATATGAGCGACTTCATTCTATATTCGTCGGGGGTCCCGTCTCTTCTGTCGCCGCGCCACAGGTACCTCAAAGCGTCTCTGTCTTCACTTCTTATGCCGATCTTCATGAACATCTCGGCGATGTCAGCTGTTACCGCGTAGCGATGTTGTCGAAACCTCATAAGTACTCCGGTGAGCGAGCGTAGTAAGTCCGGGCCGGTAAGCAGGTGATCGTTTAATGACGTACCAGCCGTCCTGGCAGCTGCATCGTGAACTATTCGTACCTTGCCGGGCTTCATGACGTTGACGACGGGGAAGTGAGGTAGGTACCACGTTCTATGCGTTGTTTTCTCTGTCGGCGCTCGTTCCGCGTAGCCTTTCTCTATTAATGCGTTCATTTGCTCTGTATATTTTTCTTTAAGCAGCGGATCTCTATCTATCTTTTTCTCCGTAGTACGAAGTCGTTTGAGCGCATTTTCGTAGTTATACGGCATTCTCGAACTGTCGTTTACCCATGGTAAGGCCGTTTCGTATTGACCGCTGTCCGTCTGTACGGTGTTCGCTTCTAGTATGCTGATCACTCGTTGTTCGGGGTCGGAGCGCGGTTTCTTTTCTGCTATGTCGACGGAGTCCAGGGCGAAGTGGTGTCGAAGCATCTCGTCCATGCGATTTTCTTCACTATCTGTATCTGTGTCAGCGAGATGGTGTACGAAGTGAACCCGCTGACCGACGGTGCGAGAGCTAGACCCGTGGAGGACCCATCCTAAGGGTGTTTTCGATGCGACTAGCTGTG
This sequence comes from Melitaea athalia, assembly GCA_905220545.2. NCBI lineage: Eukaryota > Metazoa > Arthropoda > Insecta > Lepidoptera > Nymphalidae > Melitaea > Melitaea athalia. The sequence continues at coordinate 23,518,181 of HG992178.1, forward strand.
TTCTGTTACCCTTTTTCGTTTCCGATGCTATTAATAGGTGCCAGTTGTCCTGACCGATCAGTATAGTAGGGCGAGCGTCTCTATATGTAAGGTTACTAGCGATGTCTTTGAGGTGTTCGCAGGCCCGTACTCGTTCTTTACTTATCGATTGCGGCGATATTTTCATTTTCTTTATAGTTCTTGCTTGTAGTCTATATTCACTATCTTGCCCCCTGATGTTGAACGTGACGCGACGAGACGAGTGTGTAGATAATTTTCGATCTATGGTTTCTATGTTCAGCGGATCTATAGGGCCCTTCGCGCCGATCTTCGAAGCTATACTTTCTTCTATTAAGGTCACGGTGGAGCCGTCGTCCAGCAGCGCGTACGTGTCTATGCTTTTCTTAGGGCCGCTGATCGTCACCGGGATGTACTTTAAATAAGCGTGTAGCTCGTCGTGGCTCTGTGTGGTGGTGACCTTCTCTGTTTCTTCTTTCTTGTCTTCGCTTCGAGTCGACGTGAAGTGAAGCAGCGGATGATGGGTACGTTCACAACCGTCCTTACCGCAGGCGCGCGGCTTGCACTTGTGTGCTTGACTTCTGTAACGAAGACATCTATAGCAGAGGTTCGCGTTCTTCGCTATGTCCCACCGCTTGCGTTCCTCTGCTGTCTTTAACTTGGTGCATTCCGGCGGCTCGTGGTCCTTATCCTTGCATACGGAGCAAGGGAACTTCTTGTCTTTTTCGTTCGTCGCGAGCGCGCGGTGTCTTCGTACAGGCGTTGTGTTTTCTTCGGGAGTAATGTGTTCCGCTGGTGCGTATTTCGCATTCTTGTTCGCTTCTCGTTCCATGAATTTGCAGAACAGCTTTATTTCCGGTTCATTCTTCTGTTTCTCGGTGTCTTCAGCGTGCGTGTAGTCCAACCATTTGCTTCGCATGGTCGGCGTGAGCTTCTCGACCAACTGTTTCATTATCTCGTGGTTATGTAGATAGTGATCTTTAGCTAGCAGCTGTAGGGTCGCGACACAGTTCCGTATTTTGTTAGCGAACGTGCAGATATCCTTCGGAGAGTCTGTGAGACGTGGTAGGTGGCGCAGCTTCTCTAATTCTGTACTGGCGATAGCGTCCGGTCTTCCGAATCGATTTTCTAAAATCTTCATTATATCTGATGCCGGCGCGTTGGTTATGAGAAGACTGGCGACCTCTTCCTTGGCTTTTCCTTTCAGCGCTCTTCTTAGTCTCGCCGAGTTCTCCGCCGCGTTGAGCTGAGAAGACGATTCGAAATATGCGGCGCGGAAGGCGAGCCATTCTGTATGTGACCCGTTGAAGTACGGTAGCTCTCCGATGTACCTTGATGGGTTGGCGTTCCTCATGGCAGTGGTGATGGCGGTCGCTAACTGCGTTATGTCTGTGTTGTTTGATGTTACTGTTGTCGCTTCAGGGGCTTCCTTTCGTATTTCTTCGACGATTGACGAGTTATTTTTCGCTTCGTGTGTGGCGGGCTTCGATATCTGTTCCCCAGGGTCCTGTCGTTCTATAGGCTTCGTGGTGACCTCCGGGTGGTTGTCCAACCACTCTGCTACTCGTTCTTCGCCTTGGTGCGACGAGACTTCGCTGTCGTCGTCGTCAGATTCGTATGCTTCGAGTTTGGCTTTTGCTATTTTCATCTCGTACCTGAGTTGAGCGATTTCTGCTTGAAGTTGTAAACGTCTTCTTTCTTTTGACGCTTTCTTTGACGAAGTTTTCGCGTTCTTTCCCTGGTCCGGGGCTGCCGACGGAGATCTAGGTGGTTCCTCGTGGTGTACGGGGAAGTTCGGCGGCTTCGGTTGTTGCGACGCGATTTCTATAGTCGAGGTTTCCTCTTGAGCTTTTTCTATGTTTTCTATGGCTTGATCCATCTTCTCAGCTTGCGATCTTGTGAGCGGCATGACGAACGAACGGTGAATACGAAGACGAAGACGAAGGCGAACACGGCGGACACGGCGAAAACTATGTAGATCCGGCGAACGAAGGACCAAACTGTACCGGACCCCAGCTCAGGGAGAGCTAGCGGACTGTATTATGACGTCTGATTTGCCAGAGCCGGTACATAAACGATTGCGTACAAAGCCGGTACGAATATTCGTGCTCGTCGTGTGCAGGGGTTCTTCAATAAAACACCACTATAGCGCTTCACTAGATCCCGTTAGAGAGAGAAGGGTGGCTGGCAAGCTTCTATGTAGACTTCTTACTATCTTGAGTCTTGACTATATACTTCTTGACTATCCCGTTGTCTCAAGAGAAGTGTCCTATTCAGGTGTCCCAAGAGAAGTGACCTAATGACGCCCGATATGGCGTCCTATTTATATGATTTCGGGAGTAGCTAGCCAGCGGACCCTTACCTCACCCCGGAATATCTTTATTTTCAATAAAATGCAATTTACAACATATTTGTCTTAAAACTATATCTTACCTATATTATTACATTAAAATCTAGCGTTTTAACATACAATTAGCGCTGCGCGCGCGATAAATTCGGAATAATCGAGCTAAATCGATCTCTGGAATATTTATACTCCCCCGTCCCCCACCGTCGAAGTATAAATATCCCCTCCGAGTCCCGAACCCGCGTCAGTACTATTCCTGTGCGCGTAGCGTGCGTATCTATCTATTTACAAACATTTTGATGATGATTTATGCTAAAACGTATGAATATCTATCTATAAAACATGAAACATTAATAAAATCGTAAGAATATTAGAAATTATCAAACAAAACATGAATTTTCTTCCCGAACTATAGCTATCTTTGTCTATTTTCATACTAAATCTATCGCCATCTCTTTCTAACCTAGATATTGAACAAAACTAAGGCGAATCTGTTCAACTAGTAACTAGTCGCACAAGTTAACATTTTCTATAATTCTTTAACTATGAAACTTAATTTATGAAGTAACTTTATACGTAATTAATTATTTACATTTTATTATTACTTTGTAATAACTATTGCGGATCGTAGTTTGTTAAAATCGAATGCTATACTATTCTATTCTTATAAGCCTATTTACTTAAATTTACTACTTTAACTGTACGAAATTATAATTAATAAAACGAAACCTATTTTAAACGTAAAACTATTTACATGTTCGGTTGTCTCGTACACATTTGCTTCGCATGGTCGGCGTGAGCTTCTCGACCAACTGTTTCATTATCTCGTGGTTATGTAGATAGTGATCTTTAGCTAGCAGCTGTAGGGTCGCGACACAGTTCCGTATCTTGTTAGCGAACGTGCAGATATCCTTCGGAGAGTCTGTGAGACGTGGTAGGTGGCGCAGCTTCTCTAATTCTGTACTGGCGATAGCGTCCGGTCTTCCGAATCGATTTTCTAAAATCTTCATTATGTCTGATGCCGGCGCGTTGGTTATGAGAAGACTGGCGACCTCTTCCTTAGCTTTTCCTTTCAGCGCTCTTCTTAGTCTCGCCGAGTTCTCCGCCGCGTTGAGCTGAGAAGACGATTCGAAATATGCGGCGCGGAAGGCGAGCCATTCTGTATGTGACCCGTTGAAGTACGGTAGCTCTCCGATGTACCTTGATGGGTTGGCGTTCCTCATGGCAGTGGTGATGGCGGTCGCTAACTGCGTTATGTCTGTGTTGTTCGATGTTACTGTTGTCGCTTCAGGGGCTTCTTTTCGTATTTCTTCGACGATTGACGAGTTATTTTTCGCTTCGTGTGTGGCGGGCTTCGATATCTGTTCCCCAGGGTCCTGTGGTTCTATAGGCTTCGTGGTGACCTCCGGGTGATTGTCCAACCACTCTGTGACTCGTTCTTCGCCTTGGTGCGACGAGACTTCACTGTCGTCGTCGTCAGATTCGTATGCTTCGAGTTTGGCTTTTGCTATTTTCATCTCGTATCTGAGTTGAGCGATTTCTGCTTGAAGTTGTAAACGTCTTCTTTCTTTTGACGCTTTCTTTGACGAAGTTTTCGCGTTCTTTCCCTGGTCCGGGGCTGCCGACGGAGATCTAGGTGGTTCCTCGTGGTGTACGGGGAAGTTCGGCGGCTTCGGTTGTTGCGACGCGATTTCTATAGTTGAGGTTTCCTCTTGAGCTTTTTCTATATTTTCTATGGCTTGATCCATCTTCTCAGCTTGCGATCTTGTGAGCGGCATGACGAACGAACGGTGAATACGAAGACGAAGACGAAGGCGAACACGGCGGACACGGCGAAAACTATGTAGATCCGGCGAACGAAGGACCAAACTGTACCGGACCCCAGCTCAGGGAGAGCTAGCGGACTGTATTATGACGTCTGATTTGCCAGAGCCGGTACATAAACGATTGCGAACAAAGCCGGTACGGATATTCGTGCTCGTCGTGTGCAGGGGTTCTTCAATAAAACACCACTATAGCGCTTCACTAAATCCCGTTAGAGAGAGAAGGGTGGCTGGCAAGCTTCTATGTAGACTTCTTACTATCTTGAGTCTTGACTATATACTTCTTGACTATTCCGTTGTCTCAAGACGAGTGACCTAATGACGCCCGATATGGCGTCCTATTTATATGATTTCGGGAGTAGCTAGCCAGCGGACCCTTACCTCACCCCGGAATATCTTTATTTTCAATAAAATGCAATTTACAATATATTTATCTTAAAACTATATCTTACCTATTTTATCATATTAAAATCTAGCATTTTAACATACAATTAGCGCTGCGCGCGCGATAAATTCGGAATAATCGAGCTAAATCGATCTCTGGAATATTTATACTCCCCCGTCCCCCACCGTCGAAGTATAAATATCCCCTCCGAGTCCCGAACCCGCGTCAGTACTATTCCTGTGCGCGCAGCGTGCGTATCTATCTATTTACAAACATTTTGATGATAATTTATGCTAAAACCTATGAATATCTATCTATAAAACATAAAACATTAATAAAATCGTAAGAATATTAGAAAATATCAAACAAAACATGAATTTTCTTCCCGAACTATAGCTATCTTTGTCTATTTTCATACTAGATCTATCGCCATCTCTTTCTAACCTAGATATTGAACAAAACTAAGGCGAATCTGTTCAACTAGTAACTAGTCGCACAAGTTAACATTTTCTATGATTCTTTAACTATGAAACTTTATGAAGCAACTTTATACGTAATTAATTATTTACATTTTATTATCACTTTGTAATAACTATTGCGGATCGTAGTTTTAAATCGAATGTTCTACTATTCTATTCTTATAAGCTTATTTACTTAAATTTAATACTTTTAACTATATGAAATTATGATTAATAAAACGAAACCTATTTTATACGTAAAACTATTTACATGTTCGGTTGTCTCGTACAGTTATAGTTCAAGCTTTTATTATACTTAGTGTAAATATTTTTTCACTGGAATGCTGCTCAAGGTTGAATCATATAATTATTTCTATTACTTTGAAATGAAATGAAATAAACTTTTTATTTCACATTTATATTCGAAATATTTTATTTAATTTTTCGGCTTTGGTTTTATGGAAATTCATTTAGCAGTTTGCTATATGTACGCTAACTAGTATATCTACTATTATCTACCATACCTACATACCCATTACAATTTACAAATAATCAGAAGAGTTAGAACTCAACTCAAAATTTTGTCTTGTTTTGAAACAGAAAAAAAACAGCTTTCTAATTCAGTATTATAATTTTTTAAATATCTTCAGAGCAGTTTTCTAAATTTCGTTAGTGCTAAAATCTATACTAATATTATAAAGAGCAAAGATTTAATTAAATCTTTGATAAAGAAGTATAGTTTTTAACTTTGTTTGTTTGTAGGGGGTAATCTTCGCAAATACTAATCCGATCATGAAAATTCTTTCACTATTATGTTATATTTTATTGTTATTGAACAAAAAATCATTGAAAAATAACAGTATATTATGTGAATTATGTCGGAGAAATGCGAGCGAGAAAGAAGAAAGAAGAAGAAAGTTTTCAAACTTTATTATTTATTTGCACCACAAAAATAAATTAACGCCCAACGAAGTGGGCTTGGGTCGGCCAGTGTAATATAAAATAAATTCTGTTCCAAGACCAATTGTTATCGTCAAACTGTTATCATAACCTTCACTACGCCCAAAGGGGGAATTTGAACTTGTTAGTGCAGCAAGAGGTCGAATGTGTGCTTTGTTATATTGGTATAGTAATTTTCCCATCAATATCGACGTGTTAGCGACAGCAAATGTCAGAATACAGCGGCGTTTTAATGTTGTGAGTAGGGCATCGAGCCCGGGTTTACCCGGACCGAAAAAACCCGGGTTTTCCCGGGTTTTGCGGATTACAAAAAACCCGGGTTTGATTTTTAAAACTCGGGTTTTTCGGGTTTTTTAATTATACTTTTGTTTTTGTTATTTATTAAGTTTAAGCCACCGAATGCAATAATAATTAAATGGAATAAAAACACACTGATAAATTATTATTTATTACGTAAAAAGTAGCTTTGTTGCTACTCTCCTACCATTAAAACAAGCCATGCAAGTTAAATGGAACGCGCGCGTCCATCTCAGGACATGAATGGGTAAATTGTATGCAAAAGTGTTGATTGAAAGGGTTGTGAATGAAACAGATGAAAGAGTATGGGATGCACAATTGCACAAGCGGGATTTAGAAAGGGATTTGGATGTACGGATCAGGTCTTTTCTTTGCGGTGCATAGCCGAAAAATGTTTGGCTAAAAATAAGAAGGTCTATTGCGCGTTCGTAGATCTAGACAAAGCCTATGATAGTTAGTTAGTTCAGCCTATTGCAGTCCACTGCTGGACATAGGCCTCCCCAAGTTCGCGGCAGATATTCCGGTTTTCCGCAATCCTCATCCAGCCTACACCGGCAACCTTACGTAGATCGTCGGTCCAGCGGTAATAGAGTGGTGAGGAATGAATTGTGGTCAGCACTGTCCGAGTACGGTGTGAGCAGTACCCTCATACGAGCACTGAAATCTCTGTATAGAAATTCTAGTACTTTGTAAGGATAAACGGGGCGTACACTGAATGGTTTAATATCGAAAAAGGTGTTAGACAGGGATGTGTAGCGTCACCGTGGCTGTTTAATCTATTAATGGACAATTGCTTGACAGATTTAAAAGAGAATGAAAGTGGGTTGAGAATGAATGAGTTACTCGTCAAATATCTTCTCTATGCTGATGACCAAGTATTAATTGCGTCTTGGGCCGAGGAGTTGCAGGAAATTATACTAACTGCTGTGAGTGGAGCTATTGTTAAAAAGGGAATGAAGATGAATATCGTCATCTTTGCGGAGACGTTGGATGAGTTAGGCCAAATGCTGACCGGCCCAAACGAGTCCTCCCGACGAGTCGGTCTCTGTATGAACTTGGACAAGACGAAAGTTATGTTTAACAACCAAGTCATACTGAGACTGGTACCGGTTGACGGTATAATTCTCGAGGTTGTTCAGGATTATGTCTACCTAGGCCACACCATTCAACTGGGCCGAAACAACTTCGAGAAGGAAGCTGATAGGAGGATTCGGTTTGGCTGGGCGGCGTTTGGCAGGCTTCGTCGAGTCTTCACTTCCAAGATTCCGCAATCCTTGAAGACAAAAGTTTTCGAGCAATGCGTCCTGCCTGTGTTGACATATGGAGCCGAGACGTGGTCACTGACGAAGGTACTGGTCCACAAGTTTAAAGTCGCTCAACGCGCAATGAAACGGGCTATGCTTGGGGTTTCTCTCAAAGATATGACTAGAAATGAGACTATCCGCGAGAGAACGAAAGTAACCGACATAGCCCACAGAATTAGCACGTTGAAGTGGCAGTGGGCTGGTCATCTGTGTCGCAGGACCGATGGCCGTTGGAGCAGGCGTGTCCTGAGAGTTTAGTGGAGACCGCGTCTTGGCAAACGCAGTGTGGGACGTCCTCCGGCCCGTTGGACCGACGATCTACGTAAGATTGCCGGTATAGGCTGGATGAGGATTGCGGGAAACCGGGATGTCTGGCGCGAACTTGGTGAGGCCTATGTCCAGCAGTGGACTGCAATAGGCTGAACTGACTGACTGACTGAAGATGAATGTAAAGAAGACGAAAGTGATAGTGTTTGAAAGACATGAGACAGTGACAGACTGCAATATCGTGATTGGAGATGAACAAATTGAACAGGTGAATGAGTTTGTGTATCTGGGTTCAAAGTTTACAAAAGATGGAAAGTGTGAGAGTGATATTTAAAGAAGAATGAATGCAGGAATCATGATGAATGGAGCTTTGCACTCCTTTATGAGCAGTCGGAAGGTGTCTAATAAGGCTCGTTTGGCTGTGCATAGGGGGGTGTTGATTCCGACACTCATGTATGGAAGTGAAATTTGGGTATGGCTTTCAGAACATGAAAGTAGAATAACTGCAATTGAGATGAGAGCGTTAAGAAATATGATAGGAGTTAAACTGAGTGACCGGATAAGAAACAGTGAGGTAATGAAACGTTGTGGTCTGAAAGAAGATGTAGTGACAAAAATTGAGAAAGGTATGCTAAGATGGTTTGGCCATGTCAAGAGAATGAATGAAGAACGATTGACGAAAAAAGTGTTTAAGGCGAGACCTAGGCTGACGTTTCAAGACCTCAGAGACGTCTTCAAAAAAGGCCAGGCCAAGAGTACCCTAAACCGAAGAGCATGTATGAAAGGAATAATATAAATGGATGAAGCGAAACAAATATGTAAGGATCATAGCAAGTGGAAAGAAGTGGTCTCTGCCTACCCCTGTGGGAAAGAGGTGTGATTGTATTAATGTATGTAAAACTGTTTTTGTAATTTGTAAAGTACTGTTTCATTTATTTAAATTATTCTTCATCCTTTATATTTTGCACTCATTGTAAGAAATCGATATATAAACGCAGATTAGTGTATTTTAAAAAAATACAATAAAAAGATCGAAATGCTCGAAAAAACCGGTCTACCCGGGTTTTGATTACTCTTAGACCCGAAAACCCGGGTTTTCAAAACTGAACCGAGCTTCGATGCCCTAGTTGTGAGTAAAAAACCCACTATCGGAAATCTATGAAGCTTACATGACGTATGGAATTAAAAGCGTATCTATTTTTTTAATATTTCTTTAAAAAAAATATTACAGCAATGTAAGAAATAATACAAATCATATAAATATCATGTCATAAACATACAAAAAATATAGTACCTAAATGTAACATAACATAAAGTAACATGCGGTTTTAGTGCGTATTTTGATCTTTCTTTCGAAAAAAAAAACCATTTGATAAAATATTAAACGGAAAGTAAACATCAAAACTAATTTTTAAGGGATCTGATACCTACATTACCAACTCAAACACTGCACTAAACTATGCTAAGAAAAGCCTCTAAACGTTTGGCTACTGGGCGAAGGCCTTTCTTCCATATAGAAAAGGTAACTTCCAAACTGTAAAGCCTACAACACCCACACGTTTATAATTTAACGGTTCCTAATCAAAACGGATCGTTTTTAAATATAGGAACCGATCTGAAGTACCTACAGTTGGTTGGTCACTATACATTCAATCACTCATGTAAATTAGATAATCATTGTTCATTCATATACGGTATTGTAATTTCCGTTACATCTGACACAATAAACCTGGTCGTCAAATTAACTGAGGTAGGGCACAGCAGGATATTTCCTGCTCTTAATACGGAGCAGCCCAACTGGGGTAGTACCTCGAACTTACGGAAGATACACAGCTAAATAATACTGCTTTCAAGTAGTCTTGTGTTCCTGTGGCGAATAAGGTGATCAGAGCTCTTGAAGGGAATTGGGGATAAGTCGGCAACGCGCTTGCGATGCTTCTGGTGTTGCAGGCGTCTAGAAGCTACGGTAATTGCTTACCATCAGGTGAGTATCAGTGAGGCCGTACGCTTTTTTGCCGACCTAGTTATATATAAAAAATAAAAAATAGATAGACTTTATATATTTTTTTTTGTAATTTTCTTTTCTCCTGCAATCCATATTCCAACACAGTTTTGAGCAAAAGAAGTATAAAAAGAGTATCTACTAAAGTAGCCTGTAATCATTTACCGTTTCCTTTAACCGATTAAAAAAGGAGAAGGTTCTCAATTAGACTGATTTTTTTAATATATTACCTACTGATATTGATCATTCTTAATGATCGAAAACTGGCCCTTGTGGTCATGTGGTCCAATTTAAAAGCGATCGAGATCTGACTAGTACTTTTTTTAGTCATCTATATAACCTACGTTGTATTTTACTAAGTAATACAACGTAGTATACCGACTTTTATCACAAGGACAAGGCTTGTCCTTGTAATAAAAGTCGGTATATTTGTTCACTAGCTTCTGCACGTGACTTCGTCGGCGTGGACGCCGCTCCTATTAGTCTTAGCGTGATGACACATAGCCTATAGCCTTCTTCGATAAATGGGCTATCTAACACTGAAAGAATTTTCCAAATCGGCCCAGTAGTTCCAGAGATTACCGCGTTCAAACAAACAAACAAACAAACAAACTCTTCAGCTTTATATATTAGTATAGACTAGAGTATAGATTTGCGAGTGAACACAACTATATTGCAGCTCACCTGTATATGCTGGTTTAAGTTATTAGGATCACGATCCTCCAGGTCCTCCCGTACTGCGCTGTCTGGCTTCATCCCTGGAGGCGTCACCCTGACCCGGTGTTTATCCCCTAAGGACACCGGGGTCAGAGCCGGCGGCGCGGAGTTCGGTTCCGGTATTTCCGGTATCAGCTTGACGGTTTTTTTTCGTGATTGTTAATAATACTAGTTTTTAGTACTCATTGTACGTGTCCTGTACTATTTACATTATTGTATAAATAATATAAATAGTCTAATTTTTTTTAATATTTCTATTTAATTTAAAAGTTATGTAGTACTTTTTAAATGCAATAGTAAGGAAAAATTTGTATTGGCAAACTATTGCTTCAATATTACAGTTCGGAACTTTGGATGAGCTTTTTATTGAAACGTATACACAGTGTTAGCTTCCGAAGCTACTGAATAGTGCCTAAAGCCTTCAAGTTTTCATGAGACCTTTGCGCATGCTTGTAGTAAACAATTAGTAAAACATTCCTGACATGCTTTGCATTGCCTAAAATCTTTATAACTTTAAAAACGTTGTCTAAGTATAAACAGCAATGAATATACCTCAAGCAGTATTTTCAATCAAATAATATTTTCTAAGAAAGAGAATAAAAGTTTAGTTTTTTATTTTATTTTTATAATTTCATAGTCGGGAAGTAATTTAAGGCCGCTATTTCTTTGTTCACGTGGTGGGTGTAATATTTACATAAAATAGTTATTATGTTTTTATGCGCTTTGTACGTGTAAACTAATAAACTATATTATATTTTCATGTTTCTGTCGAGGACTTTCTAGAATTTATCGTTTCGTTTCTAGACTTACAGTAATAGTACCTATATGCTAAAAAATTCTGAGATCTTTATAAATAAAATATTAACTAAACAAGCAATACATAATTTTAATTATAATATTTTTTAAATAAGTAGTACTTAATTGATAATTTAATTTAAAAGTAATTAAATTTTTTTTTAATTTTTACGTAAATAAGGATAAGGGAAGGATGATTAAGAAGAGCAAATATTGCTTTAATCGCTTTACTAAGCAAATAAAAAATGAGTACAATGTTCTCCAGACATGAGACGTAGCTAAACTGATTTGTCATTCATGTATCTCATATTGTAAATTTCATCAAAATCTATACAGAGGGTTTCGGGAATTATAAATGTGTATATTTATAAATATATTACTTATTTCAAATTATAGGCTAAGTTATTAAAAATAAAACAAACAAAATGAAATACCAAATATTTATTACAATAAAATAATCGACATCTACACAAATTTACATGCACCATTCGATGTGTATTTACAATACTTAATATTAATGAATATAGCGTTCCATTAATTTTACAATAAAAATAATTAATATATTAGAATAATACTTAAATTTATATTATATTCTGTTAATACGAGCACATTAGACCATGATTTCTTTTTGTCACTAGCAAGGATAAAGTTTTTTTTTTGTAATTGAAGTCTATGTTACCAGCACTATTTATTTCTCCAATAGTATAATAAAATTAATTAGTGATTGCCACACTAGGATTCCTGTCAAAAAATATAAAAAAAGGATCTTTTCTATATAATGTTTACGCTCTGTTATATTTTTGTTAAATTTAAAAATACATTAATTAAATTGAGCATTATACAATAATATTATTTTACTTTTTATTAATATGTATAGAGACGACGCTGAATATGGCCAGTAATGTTACAAATTGCAAATATATATGGTATAGACATTTTTATTGTACAGATATTAGACCAGATTATTTATGCTAGTCACTGTGAAACTATATAGAACCACATGTTATGACTATTTTTTGATATTAAAAGTTATTAATATACTAGCTGACCCCGCAAACGTTGTTTTGCCATATATGTTATTAACCCACTTAATCCTCCCCCCTTTATAACTTAGATGTATGAAAAATAGATGTTGGCCGATTCTTAGACCTACCCGATATGCACACAAAATTTCATAAAAATCGGTCCAGCCGTTTCGGAGGAGTATTGTAACTAACATTGTGACACGAGAATTTTATATATAAGATTAAACATCTCAAAGTTCTGTTTTTCAATTGCTGATAAAATTATCTAGCGTATAACGGTAACAGATAGAAGTTAATTATGATTTTTATTATTTTTCTTTTTCACCGTGAAACTCCTATAACATTTTTTCACTACTTGTAAATCCAGAATTTGTTTCTTAGTTGAACCTTACCTATACTGTATACGAGATAAACTTTACCAGTAAGTGAAACAAGTTAGTAGCAGGGCCGGATTTAGGGGCTACAGCCCCGGGGCCTCCACAAAAGAGACTTCAGAAAAAAAAAATCAAATTCAGATTAGCAAACTCTAGTAAACAACTTTACCTTTCATAGCTTTTTTCGTCTCTTATCTTTTAAAAAAATTGTCCATTTTATTTGGAAAATAATTTGGGACCAAGGGGCCGCCACTCCTTTGCTGCCCCGAGGCCTCCGGACGTCTAAATCCGGCCCTGGTTAGTAGTGTGATAAATAATTGTAGATCTTTATTGATTTATCTTTGTGTAAACATTTCTTTTATATTAATTTGTAAAGGCGTGTACATAGTAATCAATGTATGATCATTAGGCACGGAGCTGTTAACCTACTTACCTCGCCCTTATGGGGTTCATCGGTGATATTTGGATATTATAGTGGGTCAAGAGCCTATTTATATTATAAATGTGAAACTCATGAAAGATTGGATTGACTTTTGTCACTCTTTCACACAAAAAAATACATTTGAATCGAAACTTGATATGTAGATAGCTGGATATGTAGGACAACATATGACTCCTGTTTATTTCTATATTTCATGGGATAGGAAGTAAGGTAGGTAACGGTGCGGTTCAACTAGTTTTTAATATCCATTCTATTCATTACGCATAACAATACCTTCATTTTAAAACCAACTCAATAGTAGTATTAATTCAGAAGACACTGAAAATAGCAGCCGAGATGAGAATGCTGAGATGGATGTGCGGAGTGACGAGGAAAGATCGAACTAGAAATGAGTATATAAGGGGAAGTTTGAAAGTAGCACCCGTGACAGAGAAAATGAGGAGCAGTAGGTTAGCGTGGTATGGGCATGTAATGAGGAGGGATGAACGATATATTGGTAATAGAATGTTAGGGATGAATGTCGTAGGACGATGATGGATTGTTTGAGTGAGGACATGGGAAAGAAAGGAGTAAGTGATGAAGTGATGAATAATAGAGAGGAATGGAAGAGGAAAACATGTTGTGCCGACTCTACATAAGAGGGATAAGGGCAGGGAGATGATATCTGACAATAGCAGTTTTATGATACTAATTATTGTAACACACTAAACTTATTGCTAGTGCAATTTGATATTCTTTAATTATTTTTATGGATAAATGATTATGGATTTTTACTCTGTTGTTACATATAAGTGTTATCCAAACACTTTATGAGATAATTTACATTGAATTCAGAGAGTTATAAAACTGTAATTTTTAGTGTCTTTTGCCTTATTTAAAAATACGTAGTCAGTTGGTTTTCAAATTAAGGTATTGGTACAGACACAGTAAAATAGTTTTTTCATATATATTTAATATATAATTTAAATATGGTATAACATGTCGAACGGTATAAAGTTACTTAACGAATAATTTAAATATACTAGCACCTTCCTTAGGCCTAGAAGTTAGTAAGAATACAGTTAAGCCTAGATTAAAGCTTCGATATTACGCTTACGAACGGAAGACTATTGCAACGAGATTACCTACAAGTCTTATAATTAAAATACTATAAAAGAAATTCGTAAATAACTAAATGGTGATGGAGATTCAGTTGTTCAACCTTTATTTTTGAGAGTGTTTTTGTTCATATAAAGGACGCATCCGCTCCGCTCGACGGTTGGTTAACGAATGGCTAAAGTTGATCGCGCGGGACCGGAAGGCCGTAATGTTGGTACTATGACGGGTTCAACTGCATCCTCTTCTTTTGTTGTTTCCCTATTAATATTATATAATAATAAAATATTAATATTAAAAAAGGCACATTTAACAAACTAGTAATTATTGTGTTGATTCAATGGCACTGTAGTTCATGCAAGATACCAAATTTATAAAAAATAGAGTTTTTTTAAGGGTAACTAATTGAATAAAGTAGTTTTTGATTATTATTTTGGTTAATAATTTAAATAATGTAATCATTTCTAATTAATAACTTCTATCATTTCATGCAATCAAAGGTATTTATTTCCATTAAGTAATTGCAAAGCGTTTAAGAAATGATATTTCGTTTGTTAGTTTCAGTAAGCCTATGTCGATCAATGTCGCTGTTAAAAGCGTTTACTAGTACTTTTGTAAATTGATTTACTATTTTATACTTTATTTTCATGCATATCTATTATTGGGAATTAATTTCCTGCTTGTATCATGCAATATAAATATAAAACATACAGACAATACAACAAATTTTACAATTTTGACATTTAGGACGCATAATAATTATTTATAGATTATCTGTTATCAAAGACAATGTTTTCATTTATTAATGATTTATACGTAAAAAAGTTTTTTTCATCCTTTTTGTACTTTTAAAATTTAATCTCTTATGTATTTTAGAATCTTTCTTAAATTTGATCTATATGATTAACTTTCAAAACAAAAACTGACGCAACTATAAAATCAATATATTTAGTTTTTTTAATGCTATTTTTTTTCTAGTTGCAGTATTTTATAACAAATATTCTGTAATTTGGCATATATATCTGATTACATATGTGTTATATTATCTTAAGCATAATACATATATTAAATGTATATACAACAAGCTTTAGTAAGCACTCACCGATTTCATGACGCAAATATAGTTAGGACATGCTACTGGCATCACCACCTTAAAAAAATCAATTATTAACTACCTAATTACTACTTTTATCACAACATAATTTATTTATTTATCTCTTGGCTATATGGATGTGTTCAAAATTACAAAAAAAAATTACTGTATTATTTTCACATTCACACATAAAGAATTTATGTATTTTTTATAGATAAATAAAGATAAATTTTGTTGTTTCAATGACTACTTATAACGGCTTAAATTAGTGCAAGC
This sequence comes from Melitaea athalia, assembly GCA_905220545.2. Lineage (NCBI taxonomy): Eukaryota > Metazoa > Arthropoda > Insecta > Lepidoptera > Nymphalidae > Melitaea > Melitaea athalia. The sequence goes on from HG992178.1 coordinate 23,533,838, forward strand.
AGTTTATTTCGTGCAATTAGTCTATTTCTAAATATGGGGTTTGGGATAGGTTAAATTGTAACTAAGTTTCTAATTATTATATTTAGATTAGATAGACTAAGATTTTATATAAAAATTTCAATTTACGTAAGGATATTTAATGTAAAATAGGAATAGGAAAAGACCTCTATTTTTAGATCAGTAAAAATACTATAACATTTATTATCAATCACAAATCACAAATTGTAATCTTGACTGACTATTCGATATTTTTTTTTTATTTAATAAATTTTTATTATGCGTATTTCAAAAATCACAATTTTTTTAAAATATACGAATTAAATAAATTGAAATTAAATAAAAAATACATCACTATCAAATTTTCGATATCACATTAATTTGATAAGAACATATTATAATATAATGAATAAAAAATTCGAATTTTAGAAAAAAAATTTTTTGTGGTTTTATGAAACCACGATGCAAGTGAAACTTTATTGAATGAAAACAGTTACAAATTTAATACATACACAGATCAAAACACACAAATGTCGTGGAACACTTGCACGAATAAGTGAGAATATAAATGCTACACGGTCAACTGGTGCGAGCTGTAGGCGCCGCCATATTGGACTTGGTTTCACTTAATCCCTACTCCGCGGTCACCGGGTCGTGTCGTGCGACATGCGATAGATGAACGAAAAATTTTGGGACGATAGATAAACGAAAAATTTTGGGGCGATATAATAAAAGTTTCACTTTAAAAATATCGATTTATTGATTCGTATCCGATTAGCACAGCCCTAGTTCGGCCTAGTATGACGTATCTAGTCTGTGGTGTACGTCAGTGTCACGAGTGGGTCACCTGATGTGGATGGGGCGCCGCAGCGACAGGTCGGAGGCGGAGGAGGGCGCGGGCGAGTGCGCGGCCAGCAGGCGCGGCGCGCGCGGCGTGCGCGGCGAGCGCCCGCGGGCGAACTCCAGCCGGTAGTTGTCGGAGCGCGGGCTGCCGCTGAACGCTGAGCCCTCGCCCGCTGCGCCCACACACATCCGTCAGGTTCATTCTACACTAGCTGACCCTACACTACCCACCTAGCTACCCTACCCTTTTTAAGTTTAATTAAGTTTTCCTTTTAAAATTGTTTAATTATGTATGACTGTTAAAGATGTTAGATGAAATTTTATGATAAATGTATCGTAAAAAAATAAAACAAATGAATATTGTATAATATATTATGTTGACAAGCATTACTTCCACCGATAAACTGTCATGCAGTTTGGCGGATTATGAAATTGTGTACAAACACACACACACACGCACGCGCACGCACGTACGTATGCACGCACCCACACACACACACACACACACACACAGACGCACACACACACACACACACACACACTTCAACCTATCATCCACTGCTGGACACAGGCCTCCACAAGTTCGCGCCAAAAATGGCGTGAACTCATGTATTTTGCCCATAGTGACCACGCTAGCAGGCGGGTTGGTATCCGCTTACCATCAGGAAAACCATGTGCTTATTTATCCATTTTATGGTAAAAAATGAAAAACCATCAGCAGAATCATGGGACGCTCCTTAAAATGAATCTTACGATAAAATAAAAAGCACTTTAGGTATACTTTATTTGTTTCGATGATTAAAGATTTGTATGACCCATACATGTCAATCAATCATGTATTCATTACTCATATTATATTCCCATCAAAACCTATAGAGGCATCGTTAAGTTCCCTTTTCAATGGTGACCTTTTAAAGCCACTATCTATACGAATCGTGTAACTGTGTCACGGTGGCAAGGACGGTATGGGAGCGGCGCACATCCGGCGCACATCGTTAGCATTCACCTTATGTAATCTACTTAGGGTGACTAGAATTTCTAAAATATACTACTGGTTCACGCGGTATTGCTTGCATCGGTTTTAACAGGCAAAAAAACAACCATTTTTAGTATTTATTCTGTTAAATATTTCGATGACGGTTACTTTATATTTTGAAACAACAAATTCTGTACTGTCATAGGATATACGAGTATAATCTGTGTGTTAAGTTTCCCATGTGTTCACACTTCACACATAAAGTATTTCAAATTGGTGGTCCTTTCCCGTTGATGTGTTCTTTTATCATCCTAGTAATGTTATAAATGCGAGTTTGTTAGGACCGATTTATGTATGTGTATGTATGTTTGTTTCTCTTTCAAGCAAAAACAACTAGACCAATTTTAATTAAACTTGGTACGAAGATAGTTGGGGATCTAGAATAACACATAGGCTACTTATTATTTCGACATTCCCACGGGATCGGAAATTGCGCGGGTGAAACCGCGTCGCGCAGGTAGTAAAAGGTGTACGTGAACACGTGCGTGCGTGTGAATACAAACGCGCACGCTTGTACCTGTTTGCGTGTCTGTTTAAATGTGTGTGTATACGTATCCCCGTCTGTGTAAGACATGCGCGTACGCGCGTGTGTGTGTGTGTGTGTGTGTGAGTGTGTGTATGTGTACGTACCGTAGTGCGCGGAAGGCATGCGCGCACACGCGGGCGGGTGCGCATGCGCGAGCGCCGCCTGCGCCGCCCAGTCGCGGTACACGCGCGTGCCGCTCTCTGTGCGCCACTCTGACAGCTCCACGCTGCGGATCTGTAAATAAAAAATTATTTGATGAGTATTGCGGGTTCAAATCTCGCTCGGGATGGAGATTTAAATAATTGTATTTACTCGGTAACAAAAAAAAAACTGACTTAAATTACATCGACAAGTTATAGGACGTAGGTAGTCGGTAAAAACGTCAATTAAATACGCACTATTCAGTCACAAAAAATACAGTCGAATTGAGGACCTGCTCCTTTTTTGAAGTCTAAAAAAATAAGCTCACCGGTGTGGAACTCTTGCTCCTCCCGCTGCCCTCGGACGAGGCGTTGCTGTGCCTCTGTCTGCCGTCCCTCGCGCGCTCGCCCGCCGGAGACGCGCGACACGACCCGTCTGGCTCGTCTCTTGTCTTTAACATATACAGCGCTTTACTCATTACTCATTATTGTTATTGAGGTAGGGGGCAGTAGGATATATCCTGCTCAAATCTGGAGCATGGGAAGGGGAAGAACCTTTCAAAACATCACAGCTAAATAATAATGCTATCCGTACCGATGAGATGAGTAAGATAACTTGAGCTCCAGAGGAGAGTCGAGAATAGGGGAACGCGCTTGCAATACTTTTAGCTGCAAGCGTTCATAGGTTAGGTTAGGTTAGTGCTGTGAGGTTACGGCACTAAAGAATGTAGCCACCCCCTCTCTTCCCGTGGGTGTCGTAAGAGGCGACTAAGGGATAACACAGTTCCACTGCCACCTTGGAACTTAAAAAGCCGACGGATGGCGGGATAACCATCCATGCTGGCTTTGCATTACACAAGCCAAAGACGGGCAGCAGCGTCTTCGGTGCGACAAAGCCAGCCCTGCGGTCACCAACCCGCCTGCCCAGCGTGGTGACTATGGGCAAAACACATGAGTTCGCGTCATAATGTCGGGCGCGAACTTGTGGAGGCCTATGTCCAAACTGACTGTGGTCTGTGACTGACTGTCCAAGTGGACTGTGATAGGCTGAAGTGGTCCATAGGTTACGATATATACTTACCATCAGTTGGACCGTACGCTTTACAACCCCCATAGTACATAATAAATTTAAAAAAAATTGGTGTAGTAATTTAGGATTAACATCAAATGGGTAATGTTCTGTTCAAAAGAATGAAGGTGTTGTCCAATATAAATTTTCCGCATAAATAATACATTTTAAAAGTCGCAGTTCGTGTAATGAAATGAATCTAAAATTGATACCACTACCACTACCACTACAGCCTATCACAGTCCACTGTTGGACATAGGCCTCCACAAGTTCGCGCCCGACATTATTTGCCCATAGTCACCACGCTGGGCAGGCGGGTTGGTGACCGCAGGGCTGACTTTGTCGCACCGAAGACGCTGCTGCCCGTCTTTGGCCTGTGTATTTCAAAGCCAAAATTGATATCGACATCTTATTTTACATATTCAGCAACTAAGGCGGTTCACCTAATGTTTAAACTTAAAGAATACCGTCTGCAACTTGCTTCATCGGAAGAGCCTCAAACGCATTTCTTAATAAAAATAAAGAAAAGGGTTGAATGTCAAGTTACAAATCAACATGCCCAATTTACCTTATTCTGGTGGGTGGTGGGTGGCATGCTGTTAGCTCCGCTGCTGACCAGCCTCAGCTGCTGGCGGATGTTCGCCTTTTCTCTCGCTCTCTTCCTCTGGAACTCTTCCTCAACTCTGAAATTTTTTTAAATATTAATTAGTAAGCCTAAATTATTTGTGAATATCAATAGTAGATATTAAATTGTTGTAAACTTTGAAACTTAAGGCTGCATACTAATTATAAAAATACGCGTGACAGCCCTTCCGCGTATTTTAGAAAGAGTTTTTTTTATATCACTAAGTCGGCAAACAAGCGTACGGCTCACCTGATGGTAAGCAATTACCGTAGCCTATAGACGCCTGCAACACCAGAAGTATCGCAAGCACGTTGCCGATTCTACCCCCAATTCCCCCCCTAGGAGCTCTGGTCACCTTACCAACAGGAACACAAAACTGCTTGAAAACAGTATTATTTAGCTGTGGTCTTCTGTAAGGTCGAGGTACTACCCCAGTCGGGCTGCTCCATATTTTGAGCAGGAAATTTCCTGCTGTACCCTACCTCAGTTAGGTTAGAGTCAGAGTAGTTTATGACTGTTTTAGAGTGATGATTTTGTAACCGCACCGCATTTATCACTCCCTAGGACGCCACTCAGTTGGTCGTTATAGAAAATATATGTTTATTTGTTCTGAAAGCTATATAGACTCATATATTTAACCAATATAAATACTAAGAGCATCCAAACAAAGCAATATAATAATTCATTTTAAATACAAAATATTACAAAATATATTCTTTTCTTTTACAAAATATATTCTTTTCTTTTTACTTTCAATAACAATGAATCTTCGGTATACATCTGTAAAAAGTAACATAGATTCGACACACGATAATTCTAAAGATTTTCAGCTGTGTCAACATTAGCGTAGGTGATAAGCATACAAAAACTATTATTAAAGAATACCTATAAATTTAAAATAACAACAGCTAACAAAATACATATCTATTATATTATCGATTAATTGTACCTACGTATTGATAGCTTTGACGTGATAAATATATATTTTCGTAATAATTTTTAATTACGACGCCGCGTTGGCGCAACCGTCGCAGCACTGGTTTGTGGCTGTTGCGCTAAGGTGGCGGTTGCGGGTTTGATCCCCGCACATGACAAACATTTGTATTGACTATACCACCGTGGTCTCCCCACCGTGTCTTGGAGAGTACGTTAAGCGGTCGGTCCCGTTTGTTATCATGTACACATGATAGCGATCGTTACTCATAGTAGGGAATATATCCGTCAACCCGCATTAGAGCAGCGTGGTGGATTAAGCTCTGATACTTCTCCTACATGGGGAAAGAGGCCTATTCCCAGCAGTGGGATGTTACAGACAGAATCGCGAGAGTATTGCTACGCAATATCCACGAAGCCTCACCTCCTCATGGCCTCCAGTTCGGTCCGCCTCTGTTGCTCCTTGAGATCCGCCTCCCGGGACAGCTTCTCAGCCAGTCGCCGCCTCTCCAGCTGTCTCACTGTCGACTGGAATGTGAACCGTTTTCCGCGAGCCGGGTTTGTGTTTCGCTGGAAAGAGTGAAAGATACATTTAATTTTGTTTGTTATTGCAATCTATACTAATATAATAAAGCTGAAGAGTTTTTTTGTTTGATTGATTGTTTGTTTGTTTGTTTGAACGCGCTAATCTCAGGATCTACTGGTCCGATTTGAAAAATTCTTTCAGTGATAGATAGCACATTTATCGAGGAAGGCTATAGGCTATGTGTCATCACGCTAAGACCAATAGGAGCGGAGTCCACGTCGACGAAGTCGCGCGCAGAAGCTAGTTATCTATAAAATGACATATAATTTATGAGGAGTAATTGTGAGATTTTTTCTAAAAAATGAGGCAAACATCTTAACCTTATATTAATACTAATATATATGATGATGATGGAAAGATTGTATTAGCATTTCAAGTAACTGCTTAGGTCTCGTTACTCATAGCGTGCTATAACATAGCCTAAGTATAACTTTTCTCATGGACTTTTTGAAATTAGACGTTTTAGTATTCTGCCCGGTATTCCCCGTATGCCGTCGTATTAGATTTTAGTAGTTTTTAAGCTCATCAAGTTTGTAATAAAAATAGTTTTAAATTTTCGTTTTGTTTTTCTACTTCAAAACAAGCAATTTTAATTGTATTATTTTATACAGATACAGTTGAGTAAATACTAGGGATTCACATATTTGTTTTATCGACCAACAATGTGAAAGAAAAATTTAGATAAACCATATTTTTAAAGTGAAACTTTTATTACATCGTCTCAAACTTTTTCGTCTGTGTGTTGCATGTCGCGTGACGGTCGGCCGCGCGGTAAGATTGATAAAGCGATTTTTATACCCCAAATTTTTTTAGTTAAATGTCTATAATGTGAAAAAAGTTTCACTTTTACCGTCAAGTCGTCAGCATTATTGTAACCACAATAACTTGAAGTTGAACACAATCGAATTAGTTCACAATAACAAATTACACATCCATTTATAATATAAGAGCGTGACAAACGATGGCTAAATTGCAGTAATATACTCGTACATATGAATCCAAATAACTACGACCATCACAAGGTTGACCTAGAATAGTAGTTCGTTGAAGCATGCAACAACTGTAACAAAGCGCTCGTTTACAGAGTGCTTAGTGCACTTTAGGTAATGTAGAGTGACTCACGGATAGGTATTCGTATTTTTATTAAAATGTAATATTTTTAATGTATTCTTATAAACGTGTGCTTTGTCATCATTCAAATTCAAATTCAAATTATTTATTTCGCCATAAGGTATATGTAATACACTTAACGAAAGTCAAAAAGAAAAAAAAAATGATTACAAAAAAAAAAAAAACTAAACAATAATAACAGAAAGTTAAGGCAGCAAAAAATCAAACAATAAAATAAAAATTTATATCCTAACACTAGGTACATTACAAACTTACGTAATGTACCCAGTGTTTGCCGCCTTAACTTAGTCAAAATATTAAGCTATAATGTCTCGGTAGACATTACCTACCTACTTTATCCTCGGCTTTATTAAATATTACAATAAATAATGATGGCCCTAGTGTAGGCCGAGAGAAAAAAAGCCGGAGGAAAAAAAACTCTCGGTACTCTTTTAAAAAAAAGCAGTCAGATACAAGATAAAAACGCAGTAGTGGACCATGAAATAATCAGGACAAACACGAGACAGCCAATCGTGCGTGCCGAGACCACCACATGCCACCTGCTCACAATATATGTAACTATCTATTTACAGCGGGTCATAGACATAGCCTGGTCGAGCTTTATTCAATCCCATGCCTTTTCATCATTGAGATAATCATTAATGGTATAGTAGGCTTTACTACATAAAACTCGCTTAATAACTTTTTTAAACTTCAAAAAAGGCAGAGATTGAAGCGCAGCCGGAATCTTATTATATATAAGGATAGACATTCCTATAAAGGAACTACTTTTTTTCTTGAGCCGGCATTTAGGAAATATTAATTTGTGGTCGTTCCTGAGTGTTACATCATTTGAGGCATTTCGATCACTACGACTAACAAATAAATGCCTATTTTTCCGTATGTACATTATATTTTCATAAATATACTGCGATGCAAAGGTCAGAATGTTGATCTCTTTAAACTTCTCTCTCAGAGATTCTCTACATCCCATTTTATAAATATAACGGATAGCCCTTTTCTGCAGAATAAAAATGACGCTAATATCAGCCGCATTGCCCCATAGCAAAATGCCATAGGACATTATACTATGGAAGTAGCTGAAATAAACTAATCGGGCTGTATCGATATCCGTTAATAATCGTATTCTTTTAATCGCGTATGCTGCAGAACTCAGTCTATCCGCCAATGTACAGATATGGGGTCCCCACTGTAACTTTGAATCAATGGTGATTCCAAGGAAAACGGTTGAGTTAATTAAGTTGAGTTTATCACCATTGAGTTCTGGTTGCATATCAACTTGTTTAACATTTGGTGCAGAAAATTTAATACAATTAGTTTTTTTACTATTGAGAAGCAAGTTATTTACGCTAAACCAATGAACCAGTTCAGAGAGAGCATTGTTTACATCGTCATAGTTTGTTTCTTGTCTACGTAATTTAAATATTAATGAAGTATCATCAGCAAACAATACAATCTCATGCCTCTTCTCTACTAAATATGGTAGGTCGTTAATATATATCAAAAATAAAAATGGACCAAGAATTGAGCCTTGTGGGACCCCCATCTGTATACGAGACCCAGATGACTTAGTACCATCTACTTCAACCCTCTGAGTTCTATCACTAAGATAAGAACTCAGAAGTTTTAGTGCGGTATTTTTAATGCCATAGTGACTGAGTTTCCTGATTAAAGTGTCATGATGGACACAGTCAAATGCCTTGGATAAATCACAGAATACACCTAAAGCATCACGTGACTCCTCCCAAGCATTGACTATCGAAGTAAAAAGCTCGACACCGGCATCAGTTGTGGAGCGTCCTCTAGTAAAACCGAATTGCTTATTATGTAAAAGTTTATTTCTTGAGAAATGACTTAAAAGCTGACCGAGAATTACTTTTTCAAAAAGTTTACTACAGGCAGGTAGAATAGAAATGGGCCTGTAATTCGTTGGATCAGTATGACAACCGGACTTAAACAAAGGTATAACTTTACTATGTTTCATTAGATCAGGAAACTCACCACTTATAATACATTCATTAAATATAATCGCTAAGTGGGGTGCTATGATATCAATAATTGTACCAATAATTTTAACAGATATACCCCAGAGGTCAGCAGTATTCTTAATTTCTAAAGTTTTAAAAGTTTTAACAATTTCATTAGCATCTATAGGTCTGAAAATAAAATCACCTTTGCACGCATTAACATTTTGTTTAAGCAACGATTCAGCGACTTCGGGCGATGATATAAGCGCCTTAGTTGTCGAAAGTGGAATGTCGGCAAAATGTTTTTCCAAAGCTGTTGCTACTTCATTAACCGCTTTAATAGAGTGATTGTCAATGATGAGTTCACTGACACCATTACGCTCTTTAACTCTTCCAGTTTCGGCATTTATAATATTCCAAGTCATTTTAATTTTATTTTTACTAGATTTAATTTTATTTCTAATGAATATTGACTTGGCCGCGGCACAAACAAGTTTAAAAATTTTTGAATAATTTTTGATGTAATTACGAAAAACAATGTTTGTATTATATGATTTTTCATGTAAGAGATCATATAATTTTTGTCTACTTTTATAGATTCCCGGAGTCGCCCAATCATTGAATGACATACAATACTTAGGAGAGATTTTTTTTGGTATAAATACAGTATTAAGCACACTGTTTATATGATCGCATAAAACTCCATATTTGTCATTAACACCACCTACTAATGGTATCTCAATTTGGTTTTCAACAGTGTTTCTAAATCTCTCCATGCGTTTCATGTTCACTGGAACGACCACTTTCCTCTTACTAACCTGCTTTTCCATATTATAATTGAAGCTGAGCTGCATTCATTCAATCATGATTCATTGTTAGGTAGGATTATCTGATAGCTTACTAGCGACCGGCCCCGGCTTCGCACGGTTGCAAAAACTATCAGTGTTCCTCAGTAGAGTAGTATAATATAGTAATATTATGCACTAGCTTCTGCGCGCGACTTCGTCACCGTAGAATAGGACCAATTCTCTAGGAAGCTTTCAAAAGGAAAAAAAACCCCGATTTTGAAATATTCTTCTTTGGTGCTACGCTCCTATTGGTCTTAGCGTGATGATATATAGCCTATAGCCTTCCTCGATAAATGGGCTATCTAACACTGAAAGAATTTTTCAAATCGGATCAGTAGATCCTGAGATTAGCGCGTTCAAACAAACAAACAAACAATCAAACAAACAAACTCTTCAGCTTTATTATATTAGTATAGATGTATTATATCATATCAACCTTCCTCTGGAGACACTCTATTTACTAAAGAAAATGGCATCAAAATCCGTTGCGTAGTTTTAAAGATCTAAGCATACAGACAGCGACAAGCGACTTTGTTTTCTTGATATTGAGTATAATATAGACTATATCGACTTGTCATGTGTCTGAATGACGTTTCAAAAGTGCTCTAAGGTGAAGTCTAAGTGAATACTATTTGAAGAAAAATAATGTTTTGACTGTACTGATCATTGCTCTGCGTCTTCTCCAATCTACGTGTGATTGGCAAAATTACCCGTGCACTACATTAAACTGTTAACCTAAACTAACTAACATAAATGTTTACAACGCTAAGGGCTATTTCAACAGTCTTGGATAACGCTATTTGACGAATGATGATATCCAACAGATAAAAGGTCAGGGCCGGATTTAGGGGAGGGCAACCGGGGCTATAGCACCGGGGCCTCCAATAAAAGACTTCGGAAAAAGATTAAATTCAGACTAGTAAACACAAGTAAACAACTTTTCCTTTCACATTTTTTTCGCGTTTTGCCTTTAAAAAAATAATTGTAATATAATTTGGGGCCAAGGGGCCTCCACTCCTTTGTTACCCCGAGGCCTGCAGACCTCTAAATCATGCCCTGTAAAAGTTTTTATGTAGTCTTTTATATTAAGTCTTTTTCACCATCGAATTCTGGATTTGGTGAAACTGGCCCAAGTTGCCATATTGGTGTTATAAAACATCTATAGATGTCATGTTGACACCATAAAATAACCAAAAAAAAAAAAATCTAATGAAGGTTTTGAGGCGATTTCTTTAACAATAACGTTGTATTGAAAGAAAACTATTATTTTTTTATGGTACAGTTATCTACTGTTAATGTCTAATGACAAGACCTAGATGTTGTAGCGAAAGTAAAGGATTTTGTTTTGTCAGAAACCGCACATTCGGTTCGGTTGAGTTTTTAGAGCGTGTGATTCTGGATGTTGGGTAATTATGATTATGAGTGAATGAGATTATAACTTGATGGTACTTTGTGTGGTAAAGATATTGTTTGCAAAGCGTTTTTAAGCAAAGTAGTTATAATAGGAAAATAATGATGTATTTATTTTTCGTTTTTGCAAATGAAAAAAAAATAGACGAGACACAAAAAATAAAGCTAAAAAATATACGAGATCTAAGCATTTGCAATATAGTTCTGTTTGGTGTTTTTACTAGGAAAGTTTTGGGGCAGTTCTGATTTCTTTCATTATATATGTATTTTGAGGTGCGGAATTTGGATCTGAGGGTTGCGGACAAAATTTCGTGACGTACATATATATTTTTTTGAATATCAAACTTTAATTTATTACAATGAAACAACTTTTTCTGATACTTTACAGCAACCATGGCCACGGGAGGATACCAATGATGTATGAATCAAAACCACAAATGATGTCTAGATAGACATTCTTTATAATCGGATAATCTATTATTGGATCTTTTAAATTAGTATAGCATCTTAAGTTAGTAACATTTAAAAATAGCTCGTTAATAAGTAAAACAAGATAAAAATATTGTAAAGTTAAAACAATTAAAGATACACGTATATTTATTATCAATAGTTTTCCTTCAACCTTCAGCGCTGTAATAATTATACTACAAATTAAACACACGATAGTTTTTATAGTGAATGCATGTACAGATAAAAATTTATAGTAATTAAAACAGATATTACGAAAGGGAGACGTTACTATTGGTATATAAAGACGTGACTTATATACATATATCTAATTTTTATATACAACTAGCTGACCCGGCCAACTTCGTACCGCCTAACAGTCGATTCTTTAATTTTTTAATACTTTTTAATACTTATCCTTCCCGGAACCCCTCCACTAACACTTAAACTTTATTGTACGGTATTAAAGTTCAAATTGACTTTTAAGTATTATTACGAATCTTTTTTATGGGAATATAGAAAAGTGTTGTTTTTAGACTTTTTCAGGCATTTTTTAAATTTTTCTCTCCGTAAGAACCATCCTCGTACTTCACGGAATGTTATAAAAAAAAGAATTAGCGAAATCGGTTCAGCTGAACTCGAGATTTGCGCCTAGCAACACATTTAGTGATTCATTTTTATATATATAGAGACTAGTTCGGCAAACAGGCGTACAGCTCACCTGATGGTAAACAATTAAAGTAGTTTGCAGACGGCAACATCAGAAGTATCGCAAGCACGTTGCCGACCCTATCCCGAATCCCCCCAGAAGCTCAGGTTATCTTAATCACCAGAGGAACACAATACTGCTTGAAAGCATTATTATTTAGCTGTGATCTTCTGTAAGGTCGAGGTACTTCTCTAATCTGACTGCTCCAGATTTTGAGCAGGATATTTCCTGCTGTAACCTCACCACAGTGTAATAATGATCAGGTTATGCCGATTAAGTTCCTGGACGTATACCTAACTTAAAATCTAGTTTTGATTAGATTCTAATACACAGAAGTCTCCCTCCTTCGAGCCTGACGTGATTAATCGACGACCCCAAATAAGTAATAATAAATTTAGTAATAACCAACACAAAGCTAGTTTTCTAAATCGACACATTTTTGTCACGTCGAAATTGTAACCAACCAAAAAAAAAGTAACCATTTTGACGTGTTCGTTTCGATATTTTCACATAATCGTACCTATTATAATATAGTTTCAACTTAGATTTTCACTTTTCAAAGAAAGGAAAGGCTGCGTTCATTAAGATAATTTAGTAACGGAATGTTAAGTAAATATAATTAAGTAAGAACGAGCAATATTAATGAAGATAAGGTTAAAAGTGAATGCTATTACGAAATTCATATTACACTAGATTCAGAAAGTGTAAAGCACTTATGTTAATTTAAAGGAAATAGATGCTTTGATATGTATTTATTTATCTAATGTTTTATTTTCTATTTAATTATAAAATTAGTTTCTCTCATTGAATTTTCGCATTTACATTCAAACTGTTACACCTGACAGCTGTGCATAGGTCTCTTTCTCCATGTACCCATGTAGGAGAAGGATTGTAGCTTAATCCATCACACTGCTCCACTGTGAGCTGGTAGATATGTTCCCTACTATGAGTAACGATCGCCATCAGGTGTCTATGATAACAACGGGGAACAACAGGCTGTTGGCAACAGCTTAACGTGCTAACAGCTTAAGGCACAGTGGGGAGATCCATGAGGACAGACAGACATCCAAATCGGAAACAAATAACTATTTTTTCGACTACCTACGTATATAAATATGAATATTAGTAGATGTACATTGAAGTCGATTTTTATCGTTTGCGAGCAAAGACAATAATTAATTCCTTTTTGAAGTGAAACTTCTTTAGGCGCATGAGGGGCAAAATTTGAGCGACCGGTAACGCGGCAGCCTCGTGACGGTCAGTACTTGGATGGGTGACCGCTTTTTTTCAACTAGTTTTTTGTATTTTAAATTCGTTTTTTTTAATTACTTTTTTTTAACAAAAAAAAAACTGAAATAATTGTAAGTTGCAGGGTTAACGATTAGTTTTTTTTAGTTAGTTTGCCAAAGAAGTTTCACTTCTGACATGTGTACTTTGCACGCACGCCATTTTTTTTTAATCCACGTAAACCGAAGTCACGGTTCCACGTAACAAACTCGTACACTATAACTTTTAAGACAGTGATTCTTATCTAGAACATCCTCTTTACGCAAAATGGCCTCACTCGCGGTAACTGTTGCGTGATTACATAGTTTTAAATCGTTACATTAAATTGTCTAATATTAAAGAATATGTTTAATTTGATAAACCTTGATAGCGCAATTACGTCCTTTTATTAATCGATTTGGTTGTTTTTGTTTTTTATTTATTTTGTACTAGCTGCTGCCCGCGACGTCGTCTGCGTGCGTTCACTGCTCGTTCCCCGTAGGTGATAGCGTGATAATAGGTAGCCTATGTTCTGACCCGACTTCTTAATAATATTCGTGCCAAATTTGAAGTAAATCCATGCAGTACTTTTTGAGTTTATCCCGGACATACATTGACTTTCCAATCATTTTATTATATGTATAGATTTTTAGATGAAAAAAAAAAACTACTTAAAGAATTAAATATTTTAGAATAATATGGATGGTTTTTAAGTTGTGTTTTAATTTTACATATGTCCTCAGGTTTTCTTTTTTGTTCTCTATTTTGTTTTTTGCTATATAATATTGCTATTTTTAAATTGTAATTTTACTTATTAGTTTTAATGTATTGTGTTAACTGATATTTTCATGTATCGAAGATTCCTGGATTTATTTATTTTTTAAGGAAGTTTTATATACTTTGTAAGAGTTCTTAAGGATTGAAACTTGCAATGAAAACTAGATTTTCAGAAAGCGTAACAAGCAATGCAAGTTATGACAACGTCTGAATATTCTTCATCTATTTCATCTATAGTATTAAAATAAAATCATTTCATGGTGTACGGAATTCAAAACTTAAAAAAATATAAAACTAAAAATTAACTTCGAAGTAACTTTAGATCTTTAAACAAGTATCTAATACATGGCAAAAATACTACGAAGACAAATTGAATAGTCACAATAAGGAGTCGTTTATACTAACTGATGTTAATAAAGCCTTAACCAACGGATCCTAATCTCTGGTCCATGATTACACGTCAATTACAGTCACGTGCGCTAGATCACAGATTAGAGCACGGTGGAAATAGTATCAGTGGTACAGTGACCTTTCAACTCGGTATTTCAAGGTTTGCTCATTCATGTTCTATGGTACGCGATGTTATGATAAATTGCGTATCGGATGTAAAATAAACAAATAAATATATCTTTGAATTCATTTTTTGATTATTTAGTTTAAGTTTCAGCAGTAAATTAAAATAAAATTTATTAAATTAAACGCGTAGCACTCAACGGCCTTCGCCCCCTCCGTGTCGTCTCCTGACTCATGTCCAGGAATAATCAACTACTGCTTCCTAACTAACTGCTTTCTTCTCCTACATGGGGAAGAGGCCTATGCCCAACAGTGGGATATTACGGGCTGAATCGTATACAAATATTTGTCCCATTCGGGTTCGAGTTTGCAATCGCTAGCTCTGGCCACCTTATTCACAATAGCAGTTGAGAGTAGTATTACTTAGCTGTGATGTCCAGTAAGTTTAAGGGACTTCCCAAGACGGGCTGCTTCAGATTTTGAGCAGGATACGAAGTTCTTTTTTGAAGTAATTCCCCGCTGTGAACTACTTCAAAAAAGAACTTCGTACCGCCGTTTTTATGGTCTTAAATTATAAAAAATATAACTACAAAATTAAATTATCTAATAATATTTCCTGTCTCGTATCACTTCCAAACGTCTCTGTTCTGTGGTTCTCAGCATCAGATATCACCTGTCACGCAGTCATGCTCCATCGGATGCCGTGACGGAGCTGCGACCCGACGAATTGTTCAAACGACCGTGTAGTACGTACTTGGAACACGATTTTTGTATAAAATAATTGTGTTTGCTTGCAAACGAAAAAAAACCGACTTCAATTACATCGACAAGTAATACAACGTAATAAGATGAAAAAATAGTCAAGTAAATACGCGCTATTAAAGATTACTCAAAAAGTTCTAATCAGATCTCGATCTAATTTAAGCAAGACTACATGACAAGTATTAGCTTTCGATTAAAGTAAGAATCATCAAAATCGGTACACCGAGTAAAAAGTTATGCGGTATAATACAACGTAGGTCGACGAAAAAGTAGTCACGTAAATACGCATTATTAGATATAACTATAACAAGTAATATAATTAAAAGAAAACAAAAAACCCGCCTGCGTAAAAACGGAAAGAGCAAAGTCAACATTTTTTAAACTTTCTTATTCTATTTCTTTATTATTATTACGGTAATAATAATCATAATATACATTTTTGAAATCCTTGTATTGAGCCCTTTAATTTGATACCCATACTATAGTATTCTAAAAAAAAATTTATTTCTTCATTAACTACAATGGCTTCGCACAGCCGCCATGTTTGTTTTTTTTAATGTCACCTATCTAAGAACACTTGGGCTGCTAAGACAAATCTAACGATATCTCAATTATGCAAATCCGTTCAGCGGTTCTAGAGAAATGAGGTAATTAAGAATATTACATACATACATACATACATACATACAAGATACGCGCGAAAAACATAACCCTTCCTTGGCAGTCGGGTAAAAATACACGCAAAACCTTTCATATAAAACAAAATTGATCGAAATCGGTCCACCCAGTCAAAAGTTCTCAGCTAACATACCTACATAAAAAAAATACAAGCGAATTGAGAACCTCCTCCTTTTTTGGAAGTCGGTTAACAAAATTATTTGCGCGGTTCTACTCGCACCGACCTTTGTTAAAAAAATACTGCTTATATGGAGCAGCCCGACTGGGGTAGTACCTCGACCTTACAGAAGACCACAGCTAAATAACACTACTTTCAAGCAGTGTTGTGTTCCTGTTGTAAGGTGACCAGAGCTCCTGGGGGGAATTGGGGGTAAGGTCGGCAACGCGCTAGCGATACTTCTGGTGTTGCAGGCGTCTATAGGCAACGGTAATTGCTTAGCATCAGGTGAGCCGTACGCTTGTTTGCCGACTTAGTGATATAAAAAAACTGCTCTGATTGACTAAGATTGTCCTTTGTAACAAGCGTATTATTGCTTGAATGAGGGTAGGATTGTCCGTCAGTTACAAAGCCTGCTAGCCAGTTCTCGGCCATTTGATCTTCCTGTTGGGGAGTAGTTCAACCATTTGTATTTTATACCGCACACAAATCTATAGATACTAATATAATAAAGCTGAAGAGTTTGTTTGTTTGATTGTTTGTTTGTTTGAACGCGCTAACCTCAGGATCTACTGGTCCGATTTGAAAAATTCTTTCAGTGTTAGATAGCCCATTTATCGAGGAAGGCTATAGGCTATATATCATCACGCTGAGACCAATAGGAGCGTAGCACCAATAAATAATGTTTCAAAATCGGGGTTTTTTTCCCTCTTGAGAGCTTCCGCTGCGTAAACGGTTAAAGTTTCGCACAAATTATGTATGACATGTAGGCTAATACCTACATGTAAGTTAAAGACAATTATTTAATAATAAAGCTTATAATAATTATATGCTTGTAAAATACTTACACATATAAGAGAAATAATAGTTTTTTTTTAAATATTAATCTATCTGCCGATAAATAAGTTTGTTCCTAAAAAAATATTTAAGAATATTTTTTTAAATTAAGTGCATTTTTAATTTTTATATGATAAATTAGCCCGTGGTCTTATATTTTGTTTTCTCATGGTAGGTAGGAACAACATGACGTCAATACATTAATTAAAGTACTTATTTTTTGTAAGCAAATATCTCGTATTTTTTGCATTAATGTGTAAACAATATGAAGGATAAACAAATATTAATTTAATTTTAATATAAAATCCGTGGGCACTTCAATTATATTATTTACTTTTGATGTATTTAGATTGATTTGTTTGAGTGGTTAATTCAGTCGAATAACTTAATTGAGGTAATAAAAAAATGATCATATCAAACCTTCATCTATCAAATAAATTGGGAAATTTGAGAATTTAACATTACAACACAATAACACAACATTTATAAAATAATTTGGAAATAGATTTAATTTATATGCAACGGTAATTTTGAAACTGTTTAAATTCAAATTTCTACTATTTTAACATAATTAGATTGTGTTTCGAGCTTCACAACTTCTATAAATTAATTGATTATTAAAAATGTGTAATGGTCACACAATTTCCTCTTGAAAAACAATGACTAAAAATGTCAATCCTAATATACATTTCGAAAAATAAAATGTGAGAGAATACGTGAGTCTATTTATTTCAATGGAAAATTTATACAAAATCGCAAAATAATGTTATATAACATTATATAACTTGTAATTTAAATAATTCTTATTTGTAACATATATTACAAATTAACCGATTGATTCATTATTATATAACAGTTAAATCTATCCTATACTAATTGGTGGATAGCCGGTTTTTTTGTACAGTTTTACTGGGAAAAATACTGAACCGATCGGAATAATACTTATACCATAAGATGCAGCGTGTTTCGGGTTCGGGGAGAAGAATATATGATATGTTGGTTATTACTTATTACTTATATTGTAAAAAAATATGGACGGACAGAGGTCGTATATGGTGTATAGGTATATAGGTAGTATATGGTATATTTAGGACGTAAACAATAAGCGTCACACAATTAAATATCTACCTCTAATAAAAGAAATGATATCATGTGTCGAGTATTGTACTACCTACAGAAAACAACACAAACATATTCAAACATACTTAACTGAGGTAGAGCACAGTGGAAAATTTCCTGCTCAAAATCTGGAACAGCCCGACTGAGGTAGTATCTCGATTGTGGTCTTACAGAAGATCACAGCTAAAAATACTGCTTTCAGCAGTGTTGTGTTCCTGTTGTGAGTAAGGGGACCAGAGCTTCTGGGGGGATTGGGGGTAGGGTCGGCAACGCGCTTACGAGTTACGATGCTTATGGTGTTGCAGGCGTCTATTGCCCAGTGTTGCCAGACTTTTTTATCCGAAGTAGCCTGGCCTTAGTGCGAATGTAGCCGATTGTAGCACTGAGATAGCCCCAAGCGGGAAATTTTAAATATATATTTTTTTCTACATTAAAATAAGCAGGTAATTTAAGATTTTCGACGAAAAAAAAAGATAGCCGTTGGCTACCTATAGCCAACGGACAAAATATTAGAGCCGCTCGGTAAGAAAGATAGCCATTTTGGCGCTTAATAGCCCCATCTGGCAACACTGCTATTGGCTACGGTAATCGCTTACTATCAAGTGAGCCGTACGCTTGTATACCGACCTAGTTGTATAAAAAAAGGTGTGTGTGCGATTCACACACGATGGAAGTGAAACTTCTTTGGCAAACTAATTTAAAAAAAAACTAATTTAAAATTAGCGGCGTGTAGCGCGGCGCGCCCTTCTCTGTCGTTTTTCCGTTGCATCCAGTTTGAAATCACAACGATTCTAAAGAAGTTTCACTTCAAAAAAAATTTGTACATTTGTTACTATGGGAACAAGGTATATTTTTCTCATTTTAAATCCCCTTATTAACATTTACCTAAAAAATAATATCTATACTAATACATATAATAAAGCTGAAGAGTTTGTTTGTTTGAACGCGCTAATCTCAGGACCTATTGGTCCGATTTGAAAAATTCTTTCAGTGTTACATAGCCCATTTATTGAGGAAGGCTATAGGCTATATATCATCACGCTAAGACTAATAGGAACGTAGCAAAAATGAAGAATGTTTCAAAATTGGGGTTTTTTCCTATAACGGTTAAAGTTTCACACAAATCATGTATGACAGAATTGGTCCTATTCAACGGGGACGAAGTCGCGCGCAAAAGCTAGTTCCAAAATAAGCAGGAAACTAATAATAATAATAATTCAATAGTAATAATGTGTATGAATGGTGTTTAACACCTAAGATTGCAATATCGATAGTCCCTGACACTGCCGCCTGCATACAGATCATCCTACGTCCCGCCCAAAGACCCGGCGCTACATTCTTCCAAATAATTCTATCGTGGGCTTAACGTAATTATAAAGGTATTGACGGATGCGATTGTAGATAAATAATATTATAATTAAGAAGATTAAATCGTATTTTTGTAAGCAACATTGTCACTTTTGGAACGATATTTTTTTTTTGTTACAGTATGACAATTAAAACGGTAATACTTATGGCAGAAGAGCTTTCTTTTACTACTTTCGGAAAAGGAAAAGTGTCAGAAAAAGTAATAGGAGATGTAGAGACGACGAGTAAAAATAAAAGAATAATAATGAAAATAAACGAAACGGATTATAGAAAAAAAAATGAATGTCTACATTAAATGCTATCTAAAAATAGATATTATAATTATATACTTAGGTTACTGTTTTGAAAACAATGTTATCATAGGTATATTTACAATACATTTAGTCTCAACAGTATTAGGTACAGGTGGCGGTTACTTTACGAAACTTTTATTCGATTTACGTAATTTATTACAAGTTTTGAATTATCTATACTAATATTATAAAGAGGTAAAGTTTATAACTTTGTATATACGGGGTAATCTTCGCAAATACTGATCCGATCATGAAAATTCTTTCACTAACAGAAAGCTACACTATTCAGAAGTGACAAGATAAAAGGAAAAAGATAAAAATATATAAAGATTTTAAATCACCAGGATTTGAACCTGCGTCCTCTGACGTGCCGTGTCAACAATTCAATCTAATCAAGCATTATTATTTGCCTTAGAAATTAATTGGTGATTTTAAAACATTTATATGTCGGAGAGTCAATACAGATAGTTATTAATGACGGTACCTGTGTTGTTATTATTATTCATCTACCCTCACTCATTCTATTATTCGAGTCATTCCTTCGTACATAAAAGACCGATGCAACCGCAGCTCAGGCAGTCTTGGCTCTGGCGTCGCGCGGTGCACTTGTGTATCCTGCTAGTAGCTTAACCTCGATTATTGTAAGGGTTAGTTTGTGTACACGAATTAATTGTTACATTCTATTGTGGGCAACTCGGACAGTGAAGGCGAGCGTTAATGCGCATTTTAAAGGCGGCGCCGCCTTAAACCTAGACTCGGGTCGCAACTCCCGGGCACTGCTATGAGTTGTCCCTCTGTCACGCGATAGACGGTACCCGCTCGGTGAGTCCATTTAATACTTAGTAGTTCGGTCATCCGTCCGTTCTTCTCCTACCTACTTCTGATCTGCGACATCAGAAGTGGGATACTGTTCTCGTGCCCACTAAGAGTGTTACTATAGTGAGTAATTTATTTCGTGATGCCACGAGTATCGCGTTCGCGTAGTCGTCCCGTTAAATTATCGTGCGATCGAAGAGCAAGTCGAGTCGACATCATTTAAACTGATAAGTTAAAATATTCAATGTCGCGAGCGTAGTCGTGGTATTTAGGTTGTTTGTTAAGTTTTTGTGGTTACCCACTTGTTGGTGATAAAGTGTTAATATCGTCTTAGTTTGAGTATTTCCGATTACCCTCTGTAACGAGTATTTTTGTGTTTTACACGATATTTTAACTATTGTAATGTGTTGAAGTGCCGAGGGAGCGTAAAGTTAGAGACGCAATCTTCCGAATAGTTAATGCTGGTTTTCTGATAGGTCGGTCGCCGCTTTTGGCGCCGTCTTTTGGCGGGATTGTTGTAATGTGTAAGTGAATAGGTGTGATAGCTTATCCAATGTAGTTACAAACTTAAAAGTGTGTATCGTGAATGGATAACTGTAGGTTTGAAGTGAAAAATAAGTGTTTCATTGAGGCTTTTCAGTCTTTTTCTACCTTTGATTGATTTATTCAAACTGTTTCAAAGTTTCTTTAGTTGTTCTCTTTAAGGACGTTTAAATTACAGAGAGTTAATTGATAACACCTTGGTACAATCATGGGCCCATTACGGTAGTCGTTTACAACGACTGTTAAAATTTGTTTTGTTACAAAATGAGGAGCGTAATCAAATAAAACTTGATCCGAAATATCGAGGCCCTTTTCGCGTAATAGAAGTTCTCGAAGGTAATCGGTATACCCTTAAAGCTTTAAATTGTAAACGTACCTACAAATTTGCTCACGAAATGTTAAACAAAATGCTAACACGTCATGTACCAGACGATATTGATGTAATTTATGATCTTGTTGATAATGATGATGTTTAAGTTGATGGAGAGACTCGAGTGAATGACTCTATCGACCGTAATGTGTTCAACCGTACCAGTATAGTTATTCGTAGTCGTAGCCCGGTAGAATTGTCTCTTGGGGCAACCCAAGAGTCCAGGGTGCGCGGCGTGCGTTTAACTCTGGCGGAGGTCGTGGTCGTGGTCTATTGAGAGCGTAGCGTATAGTCACAGGGATGACTGACACGGGCGATTTATTCGGTGGATATGTGTACTGAGATGTATGTGACTGACACATGTACTGTGATTGCTCTTCGTCTAGAGAGCCGTGGTGTTAGAGGTCTTTACTCGAGGATTTTTGGTTGTAGCTTGTTGTAGAAGTAGACGTACGGTCTATAGTTTTGGTTGTGATGACGTCGATGGTACATGGCTGTGGTAATTGTGTGAAGTGGTTAGTTATAATTGGTTTAACGACATTTATGATTCAGATTATTGTAAAGTTCTTGAAATAATAATAGAACCTATAGGTATGTTCACGATCGTTTACGAAGGATTCCTCTTACTGATGTAGCTGCTGAATTAGATTTGTTTAATGTTGTTGATGCTAATTTGGTCGTATCACATGAGGTGATGACGATATATGTTGGTCGTATCACATGAGGTGATGACGATATGTGTGGCAATAGTAGTTGTCACTAGCTGCTGAGGCAGTCGGGCCGTGAGCTACTGTCGCTCGATTTAGGTGACAGTAGCGACTCTTTTGGTTGGTTATCGTCACTCGATGGAGGTGGCATGAGCTGCTGTCACTCGATTTAGGTGACAGTGGCGACTTTAGGGGTTATCGTCACTCGATGGAGGTGGCATGAGCTACTGTCGCTCGATTTAGGTGACAGTAGCGACTCTTTTTAGTTGGATATCGTCACTCGATGGAGGTGGCATGAGCTGCTGTCGCTCGATTTAGGTGACAGTGGCGACTTTAGTGGTTATCGTCACTCGATGGAGGTGGCATGAGAAACATGTTTTGGTTGCATTGCTCGATGGAGGCAATATCGTCACTCGATGGAGGTGGCATGGAAACATGTTTCGATTGTATTGCTCAATGGAGGCAATATCGTCACTCGATGGAGGTGGCATGAGAAACATGTTTTGGTTGTATTGCTCGATGGAGGCAATATCGTCACTCGATGGAGGTGGCATGGAAACATGTTTCGATTGTATTGCTCAATGGAGGCAATATCGTCACTCGATGGAGGTGGCATGAGAAACATGTTTTGGTTGTATTGCTCGATGGAGGCAATATCGTCACTCGATGGAGGTGGCATGGAAACATGTTTCGATTGTATTGCTCAATGGAGGCAATATCGTCACTCGATGGAGGTGGCATGAGAAACATGTTTTGGTTGTATTGCTCGATGGAGGCAGTATCGTCACTCGATGGAGGTGGCATGGAAACATGTTTCGATTGTATTGCTCAATGGAGGCAATATCGTCACTCGATGGAGATGGCATGAGAAACATGTTTTGGTTGTATTGCTCGATGGAGGCAATATCGTCACTCGATGGAGGTGGCATGGAAACATGTTTCGATTGTATTGCTCAATGGAGGCTATATCGTCACTCGATGGAGGTGGCATGAGAAACATGTTTTGGTTGTATTGCTCGATGGAGGCAATACATGTGGTTATCGTCACTCGATGGAGGTGGCATGAGAAACATGTTTTGGTTATATTGCTTGATGGATGCAATTCATGTGGTTATCGTCACTCGATGGAGGTGGCATGAGCTGCTTTCGCTCGATTTAGGTGACAGTGGCGACTTTAGTGGTTATCGTCACTCGATGGAGGTGACATGAGCAACTGTCGCTCGATTTAGGTGACAGTAGCGACACTTTTGGTTGATTATCGTCACTCGATGGAGGTGGCATGAGCTACTATCGCTCGATTTAGGTGACAGTAGCGACTCATATGTGGAAAGCAATAATGAAGTAATGTTTATACCGAAACGATTGGTCAATTTTGATTTAATGGTAGATTAGCGTATGGTTGTATGGTGTGTCAACAAAAAGTGGTTGTACTATCGCTTTATCCTTGGTTAAGTGTGGGTCAGGATAGGCCGAGACGAAACTTAGATATCGCAGTACCTTTTTGCTTTTTACGGCATCACACGGGGACGTGTGACTTGTCAGGATGGCCGTGTCGGAGAGTCAATACAGATAGTTATTAATGACGGTACCTGTGTTGTTATTATTATTCATCTACCCTCACTCATTCTATTATTCGAGTCATTCCTTCGTACATAAAAGACCGATGCAACCGCAGCTCAGGCAGTCTTGGCTCTGGCGTCGCGCGGTGCACTTGTGTATCCTGCTAGTAGCTTAACCTCGATTATTGTAAGGGTTAGTTTGTGTACACGAATTAATTGTTACATTCTATTGTGGGCAACTCGGACAGTGAAGGCGAGCGTTAATGCGCATTTTAAAGGCGGCGCCGCCTTAAACCTAGACTCGGGTCGCAACTCCCGGGCACTGCTATGAGTTGTCCCTCTGTCACGCGATAGACGGTACCCGCTCGGTGAGTCCATTTAATACTTAGTAGTTACTAACTATCTTGTGTTAAATTACATTGTTAATTAAATTAGTCCGGTCATCCTTCTACCTACTTCTGATCTGCGACATATATTTATCTGATTTGCTGAAAATAGTGAGAGGCTACACTATTCAGGAGTGACATAGGCTATATTTTATTGTAATTGTACAAAAAAATTCAGTAAAAAAGAAAAATATTAAAATATATTATGAAAATGACAAAGAAACGAACGCCATCTATCGCTGTTAGATTTAACTATTTAATACTCTATTTTATTTACTGTCTATTTGAATCTATCGATGACGAAGTTTTTACGCTTTTTGATAGATGGCGTTGGAGCAACATATTATTTATTTAAGTGGTTTAAAATTTGTTCTTTATAGTATGTTATTTGGTTCTGTAATTTAAAATAATAAATACACGATATTATTACGATTTTATTCATCGCTGTAGGCGCCCGCTGCCGTTTATTTTTTATTTTATATATTTTCTCTTTACTTTCTGTTTTACTTTATCGGTACTCCGGACGTAGTTTTGGTCAAAAGTTTTCTTCAAAACTATTTTTGCATTTTAAAAAAGATAATTAACGCCCAACGAAGTGGGCAAGGGTCGGCTAGTGAAGCAATATAATTATTATAAATTTATTTTAGAATCTACATAAAACACAGACATTGGCATGCCTCGCGGTTTATTTATTTATTTATTTAAATAACGGTTACTAATAGAGCATACAATAAAATTATCCAATAATAAAAGTACAATATATCTATATATACAATACAATACAAATATACTTTATTGTACACTAAGAAAGGAAATTATTACATCGAAAAGGAAAACAGAAACGACAACACAGAAGGCTGTCTTATCGCTAAAAGAGCAATCTCTTCTAGACAACCTTAAGCATGAAAAAGACCAATATTAATTTTGTCTATATATACAACTAGCGACCCGCTCCGGCTTCGACAAGTGCAATGCTGCTACTAAGTATAAAATACAAAATAAATATTTGCAATCTAAGCGCAAAAAATGTGTTTATTTACGACATCACATTAGAAAACTTTAAAACTATCAGTGTTTCTCTACTATATTATGCATGTATTATACATATATAAACCTTCCTCTGGAATCACTCTATTTACTAAAGAAAAACCCATCAAAATCCGTTGCGTAGTTTTAAGGTGATGTGTGGTTACGGCACTAAAGAATGTAGCCACCCCCTCTCTTCCCGTGGGTGTCGTAAGAGGCGACTAAGGGATAACACAGTTCTACTACCACCTTGGAACTTAAAAAGCTGACGGATGGCGGGATAACCATCCATGCTGGCTTTGAAATACACAGGCCAAAGACGGGCAGCAGCGTCTTCGGTGCGACAAAGCCAGCCCTGCGGTCACCAACCCGCCTGCCCAGCGTGGTGACTATGGGCAAAACACATGAGTTCGCGTCATAATGTCGGGCGCGAACTTGTGGAGGCCTATGTCCAACAGTGGACTGTGATAGGCTGAAGTGGAAGTGGTAGTTTTAAAGATCTAAGCATATATACAGACAGACAGCGGGAAGAGACTTTGTTTTATAATATGTAGTGATGATTTATTATAAAAAATTAAAAATCATAATTGAAAGCGAGACCTCTGTCACTTACGCAAGCTAATACGTAATGCGATGTTCTTAGAGACGAAAGAGAAGTTATGAATTTATAATATTTTTATTGTTTTAGTCATCTCACGGTACTCATATTTTAAGAGCTATTGTTACACAATTCATTTACAAATCGAGTCCACTCCTCGAATAACTTCCTATGTGTTACCTAGTCATTGCGTATGCTCATTGAGGTTTTACAAATATATTTTAGCGCACTGTACTGTTTTGTAACACCTCGTAACGCTATAATGAACAAAGGATTAAATCCTATTTTAAAATAAATGAAAAGTAAAAAAAACTTTTTAAAAAACAAGCTTTTATTTGAATGCGCTAGTTAACCATGCATTGTCATCCGAATTGAACTGGTATACAATATTTCAGCTCAATTGGTTGAAGATATCTGCTTCAAAATTGACTTGCAAGATTTCGCCTGAACTTACATACATACATACATACATTGCAAGTTAAATAAAAGCTTGTAACAAAGTGTAGGTATGTGTACAATTTACACACGGCAAAAGTGAAATTTCTGGAAAGTAGCCTGCGAGAGATTTTTCAAAGCGAATATAAAATACTGTGTAATATATTCTATCTAATTCTCTCCTATACATTTATGTGTTTGTTTCTTTATCGTGACGCGTTTTCGTTTCATCGAGTTTCAAATCACGATTCCAAAGTAGTTTAACTTCAAAAGTATTTAATGACCTAATTATACGATTCGGTAAAATATTACATTGATAGATTGCATAGTTTGGTAACATCAGTTTTCATGGACCATACAGATGCCATACAGATGTTTGTTGTCTGGGTGTTTGTGCACACACAATACACAAGTATTGTGTGTGTGAGGCCATTGAGTGTGAAGCATTTATTTATTTATTTATTTATTATCTGCAAAGCTGATCCCCTGTGAACGGATGGAAGAAATTCTGTGTCTTTAATACTTTCAATTAACTATATAAAGATAAACAGAAGGGACATGTCCACATATGATCCTTTTAATGACACCGATTTGAGTAATGATGAATGGCTTAGTTAACAATTGAAATACCTGACTTTATATGGAAGTGAACAATTGAGTTCATGATTTCTATGTACGGAATTGTAATTGAGTATCGACGTATTGTTTATCGATAAAAATATTTGGTGATAAGGAAAATATGTCAAGAAATATTATTAACACGTACCTATTTAATCTATACATATATCAATAAAAATGTAGTGTCTGTTTGTAATATTAAAATCGCCGTTGGATTGCTGACCAAATCCTATTGTACAAGATTTCTAGAGGCCTATTGGACTGTCCACAACTGTTATCTCGGATTGGTTTTGTTGTTCCAAGACGTAACTCTAGAATTGCTTTAAGCCATTGTATGTCAAAGGGTATAGAACCAACTTGGGCTTCAATAACTTGTTACCGAGAATCTGTCGGAATCATAACTTTTTTTATCAAAAAACTAAGACAGACTCTGACACAGTCATGTTTCAAAGTAGTTTCTGTCTGTCTGTCGTTTGTTCCTGCTAATCTCTGAAACGGCTGGACCGATTTTGACGAGTTGTTCACTGGTAGATAGCTGATGTGATAAGGAGTAACTTAGGCTACTTTTATTTTAGACATTTATTTAATTATATAACCCTGCAAACTGAACAAAAACTTTTTTGTTAAATTACACGCGGACGAAATCGCGGGCACAGCAGAAATAAATTATAAGTTAATAGTTGTTGTTAAATATGTCGCCTCGGTACATTTAAATATTTCAAGTTAACGTTTTTACAATATACTTTCGCAACCGACGGACAAACTCGTCGCAAAACAAACAAACATTGACAAACACCGGCGCGGCGGCGTCGTTGTTCTCTGTTCACAAACATTTGTCTTTCATTAACAGTTGGCACGTAAAGTGACAAAAGGTACTTTATGTAAGTTAAACAAATTGTATTATTGCGCAAAATATTAAAACGTATGTTAATTCATAAATGAACGTAGAAAAAAACACATTCGTAAAGTGATATTCTCCCAATATGGTGAAAATCTTGTGTTGGGAGTCTGGAAATATACAACACATTCACAAACGCACAGAACGTGACAATTATCTATATGTATGGCCAATGTATGGCCAATCAAACCCGAGATAGATGGTACTCGTCGCCAAATATATCAAGAAATTTATGATTATTTTATTTAACATTTAAAAGGTAGGTAATAATTAGAAATTCTCCAATTAATTGACGAAAAAGTTTATTGTTATTTTGATTTAAGTCATAGCGTGAGATTTTATAGCCGTAATAACTGTATAAATTACTTTATACATAAGAAAAATATTTTATTTTAACAGCATTGGATTGTCGCTGTTGCTCTGGCTGACATGGTATACATTTGCATTCGCCATACAGATGTTTGCCGTGGTCTGGGTTTTTGCTTGTCTATTGTGTTTGTTTCCGAACCCCCGACACAGGAGAAAATCCTAGTGGGGACCGTGGAGTGCAAAGCGTTTATTTATTTATATTCAAACATCGAACGTATTAAAAAATCATTAAAATGTTGGAATCAATTAGTATTCCGTGTGTACCGTTAGTTGTTATTCAAACAGGCGGTGTTAAAGGCGTCAGTGATATTTGGAGCGACGAACAAACAGACACGCTTACTCAGCTGTATTAGTGTGCGAGTGTCGAGTAAAATCGTAATTAGGTGACATAATTTGTTTTAATAGTAAACCTATACTGATTTTAAATGAATTATCTTCTTATGGCGTTAATATTATTAACTGTGAAATTGATTTCAATATATTTGTAATTTCGTCATAATTGTTTATCTTTTTAACCGACTTCCAAAAAAGGAGGAGGTTCTCAATTCGACACGTATGTTTTTTTTTTTTTATGTATGTTAGCTCAGAACTTTTGACTGGGTGGACCGATTTCGATCAATTTTGTTTTAATTGAAAGGTGTTGCGTGTCATGTGGTCCCATTTTAATTTAATTGAGATCTGACAAGTACTTTTAGAGTTATATCTAATAATGCGTATTTACGTGACTACTTTTTCGTCGACCTACGTTATATTATACCGCATAACTTTTTACTCGGTGTACCGATTTCGATAATTCTTACTTTAATCGAAAGCTAATACTTGTCTTGTAGTCTTGTTTAAATTAGATCGAAAACTGATTACAACTTTTTGAGTAATCTTTAATAGCGCGTATTTACTTGACTATTTTACGTCTTATTACGTTGTATTACTTGTCGATGTAATTGAAGTCGGTTTTTTTTCGTTTGCGAGCAAACACAATTATATTAAAATAGAGGCGTTCATGCGGAAACTTTTCACTCATTCATTTGGATTATCAGTAATTCATATTATTTTTATTTTTGTGTTTTTTACCCATGAGGAAATTATAAAGCGTTATTTATTATCATATCAATATTTCGATCCAGCGGGAGTCAAACCCGCACCCCCGACATACCGTGTCGGTGCTCTAACCAACTAAGCTATGGAACGATGTCCAGCCGAATCGAAATTTTGATATGATTTTATTCGGTTTTAAGCGGTTTTAAGATCTATAGTGAGTTCTTTACAGCACCCAACTATTCAAAATTTCATATTACAATTAATTCTTTGACGAGAGACGACACCATGGATTGGTGTATTATCAGTAGGTAATTGAATTGCTCAGAATTGTTATGCTCTGAAAGTATTAAGAAAAAAGTAAAAAAAAAAGTTAAAACGACCGTAGTTTGAGAAAATAGCTCACATACCTACATAGTAGGATTAATTCTGGAATCTTTAAAAAATATTTAGATTTTAATAACTGGGCCCTGTAGTAACGGATTCGAATCCGTTAATCCAAATACGAATTGGTCAATGAATGTTCTAAAACATGCAACGGCCGAACTGTGCAGTCAAATTCTAGTTGAATGTTAAGATACGCATATGAACTGTATCGAATTACGAGCAATTAAGAAATAGGCGGTAAACGCGTTAATTTGTCGACAGTTAGGCGAGATTGTATCTCGGAGACGACAACAGCGTTATAACGGAGCGCTCGTTAAGCAACGAGGGCTTAACCGCTGAATAAAAGAAATGAGCATTATTTCTATAAAAACGTGTTGAAATTTGAATCGCTTTGACTTCCCTTCAAGTTTCGCTCTCAACTGAGAATATTAAATTTTATGCCTTCTGTTTTTTCTACTTTGAGTCACACTGTTTTGTATCGCCTGTATTATTTCCAGACAGTTGCAGTTTATGAATTTATCAATTACAAAACAAAACTTTTCTTTGTAATATTAATGAAGAAATGATAAGTTTGTTGAGATGATTCGTTGTGTGTTAAAAAAAGTGTGTGTGTACTTATTTATGTACGCAGGTAAGAAGTTATACTTCATTGGCTAGCTAACTTCACGTTGCTAACTTCTTCTTCGTTGACTCTAACTTCAGGGTGTCGGTTTTTTGCGACGGTGTGTGTGCGTATTGTAAAAATTTACTCTCATCCTTTTTCGCTAACGTGTCAAAAAAGAACTTCAAAGATTAAGACTAACAATAGTTGAATAATAATAGCTTTTTGAATTATAAGAAATTAAATTAGCTAAGTGAGACTGATGTTAGCGATTTCAAACCAAGAGCTAGCGCCGAGTTTATAGCATCTACTGATAATAATTATCTAATAGATAAAAGAAATAATATTAAAAAATCTTTATCTATCAGAAAAAAATTGTACATATAGTGACACAACCGACTTCTATTCTTCTCCATAACAGAAGAAATACAGTAAAGGATTTGTTTCCTTACGCTTCAGCCTGTAATATCCCATTGCTGGGCATAGGCCACCTTCCCCATGTAGGAGAAGGATCAGAGCTTAATCCACCACGCTGCTTCAATGCGGGTTGGCAGATATATTCCCTACTATGAGTAACGATCGCTATCAGGTGTACATGATAACAACCGGGACCGAGTGGTGGATAAGATAGATTAGTTTCCTTACCTGAACCTTATAAAGTAAAACTCACTCTGAATATTTAAAATGGTCCATTACCTCACAACTGATCACATAAATTTAGTTAAACTTGCTTTATTTTTTAAGTTTGTCTCGGTTTTATTACCCGACTGCCAAGGAAGGGTTATGTTTTTCGCGCGTATCTTGTATGTATGTATGTAATATTCTTAATTACCTCATTTCTCTAGAACCGCTGAACGGATTTGCATAATTGAGATATCGTTAGATTTGTCTTAGCAGCCCAAGTGTTCTTAGATAGGTGACATTAAAAAAAAAAACATGGCGGCTGTGCGAAGCCATTGTAGTTAGTGAAGAAATAAATTTTTTTTAGAATACTATAGTATGGGTGTCAAATTAAAGGGCTCAATACAAGGATTTCAAAAATGTATATTATGATTATTATTACCGTAATAATAATAAAGAAATACAATAAGAAAGTTTAAAAAATGTTGACTTTGCTCTTTCCATTTTTTACGCAGGCGGGTTTTTTGTTTTCTTTTAATTATATTACTTGTTAATAAAGGTAAAAGGCGTGTCCATACGCGTCTTCTTTACGATCATATAAATTTATTTAACTAAATTGAGGTATGACATCAGTTAAGATGACCTGCACGGGGCCGGTCAAGCAGGGTACAAAAATATAATAAACTAGCTTCTGCGCGCGACTTCGTCCCCGTGAAATAGGACCATTTCTGTCATAAGTACGTGATTTGTGCGAAACTTTAACCGTTTACGCAGCGAAAGCACTCAAAAGGATAAAACCCCGATTTTGAAACATTCTTCATTGGTGCTACGCTCCTATTGATCTTAGCGTGATAATATATAGCCTATAGCCTTCCTCGATAAATGGGCTATCTAACACTGAAAGAATTTTTCAAATCGGTCCAGTAGATCCTGAGATTAGCGCGTTCAAACAAACAAACAAACAGTCAAACAAACTCTTCAGGTTTATTATATTAAGTATAGATTAGCTTTTGACCGCGACTTCATTCGGTTGATATTTTAGTCTGTAAACCTTTGGTAATAACCTATATTTGTTCCAAATGATAGTTGTTAAAGAGCTGAGTAATCATCGGAATAAATGTGTTTGCACAAATAAACCGACTTCAATTACATCGACAAGTATAATACAAAGTATGTAGACGAAAAAATAGTCATCATAGATTACTCAAAAAGTACTCATCATATACGATCAAATTAAATCTCTATCTTGTTTAAAACTCTATCTCTAATTTTAATTGAGGTAGGGCTGGGGCATAGCAGGAAATTTTCCTGCCCAAAATATGGAGCAGCCCGACTGGGGTAGTACTTAGACCTTACAGAAGACCAGCTAAATAATACTGTTTTCGAGCAGTATTGTGTTCCTGTTGGTGAGTAAGGTGACCAGAGCTCCTGGGGGGGATTTGGGATAGGGTCGACAACGCGCTTGCGATGCTTCTGGTGTTGCAGGCGTGTATAGGCTACGGTAGTCACTTACCATCAGGTGAGCCGTACGCTTGTTTGTCGACTTAGTAACATAAAAAAAAATAAAATAAATGGTACTACAAGACAAGCATTCGATTTCGATTAAAACCAGAAACATTAAAATCGGTACCCCCAGTAAAAAGTTACCTATGCGGTATAGTATAACTTATGTCGACGAAAAAATAATCAAGTAAATAGGCATTATTATATATAATTCCAAGAGTAGTTGTTAGATCTCAATTATATTTAAATGGGACCATGACACACATAATAAAATTATACAATCGAATTGAGAACCTGCTCCTTTTTCGAAGTCGGTTAAAAATACAAAGTAAACAGAATAATTGAGATTCATAATTCTTTTGTGTAGGTTTGATGTGGAGTAAACTGATAAACTGCCGTCAAGTCCTCAAGTAACTGTTAAAACTGATGGAAGATGTAGCAGTTAAGAATTATTAGATTTGTTGGTTTTTCACTCTTTTACTGAACAAGTAAGAATGTTGTACTCATCATCATCATCATCAGTTCAGCCTATTGCAGTCCACTGCTGGTCATAGGCCTCCCCAAGTTCGCGCCAGACATCCCAGTTTTCCGCGATCCTCATCCAGCCTACACCTGCAATCTTACGTAGATCGTCGGTCCAACTCACTCAATGTCGTACTACCAGTCAATAAAGACGTAGAATTATAAGCAGTACATAAGAAGTCATCCTTAACCAATTCACCTTTACTGCTTACCTTTTAACTATTAACATTTAACATTAAATCGCAATAAAATAAATACAAATCATCAAAGATCGAACGTCATATAAATAATAGAGATGTACACAACAGGAAGAAAATCACGAGAATAGAGAATAGTTAACACCAAGGACGATTGTTGATGATTTATTTTATTTCTGAATGCAATATAATCTATTGTGGTATTTTTATAAAAATAAAATTAAAATATATGGTATTATTTTAGTCTGTCAGTTTCGCAAGATATCTATACATAGGTACAAATAAATAAAATTGGAGTGTCTGTTTGTAATATTAAAATAACAGCTTTTTACTGTTGTGGCGAAAATCGATATTTCAAATGGTTACCGTAGTGTCGTGTAATAGTGATCGTTTGGTTGCAATAAAAATTGATCACGTGGAATGTTCTTTTTTAATTTTTTCAGTGTACATGCCTACGGACTCAGCCGATAATTTGATAGAATTCAATAACTGTCTTACTGAAATAATTGCTATATGTGATTCTACGGGCATTGAATCTATATTTATAATGGGAGACTTTAATGCGCATCCTGGTGAGCGTTTTGCACGTGAGTTATTATCAGTGTGTTCGGAGCAGGTGTGGTCATGTGTTGACATTGAATTGTTGCCTCGGGATACGTATACGTTCAGCAGCACTGCGAACGGATCACTTCGATGGTTAGACCACTGTGTGGTGAGTAGTGCCGCGAGACAATTAATAGTTAACGCCTCTGTTGATTATGATGTATACACGTCTGACCATATTCCCTTGTCCATAGAATGTAATTTAAATTTAATTACACCCAGAGTAACATTTAAAAATATATGCTGCAATAAAGTAATTTGGGGCGAAAGAAATAACAATAAAATTATTGAATATTCGAAATATTGTAATTCTAAATTAGATTGTATTGAATTTCCTGTAGAGTTGAATATTTGTGCTAATAGTTTGTGTTCTGATTCTCACCACTTTACACTGTTGAATCAGATGTATAGCAGCTTAATTAGTGTACTAAAGGATGCTGCACAAATTACATATCAAGGTAGTGAGAATGTGCATAATAAAAGAAAGTATGTACCGGGTTGGAACAAATATGTTCGTGGCGCTCACAGGGAGGCTCGATTATGGTATCAAACCTGGCTTTTACATAATAAACCTAGGACTGGTTATATTTATGATAACATGTGCAAGTCTCGAAATATCTTTAAAAGTAAATTAAAATTTTGTCAAGATAATAAACAACAAATTAAAATGGATATGTTGGTTAAAAGTCACTCGGCTAAAGATTTCAAGTCATTTTGGAAGCTAACAAAGAAACTGAATCCGGGGTCGAGCCGCCCTGTGAGTGTAGCGGGTGTACACGACCCTGTTGACATAGCCAACTTGTTTCAACAGCATTTTAAAGTAGATACACCACTAAAGCAATCGGTTCGGATGCCCAGTGTTGAGTCCGTTTCGGGTGACATCACCGTCAGATTTACTGATAAAGACGTTGCCACGATTATATCATCTATGAAGAGAGGTAAGTCACCCGGCCATGACGGTCTCAGCATTGAGCATTTGCAACACGCAGGTGTGCACTTGCCTCGAATTTTAGCTATGTTTTTCAACCTTTGTATAAGTCACTGCTATTTACCGGAAGACCTTATGTATACTGTGGTAGTACCAATTGTTAAAAATAAAACTGGGGATGCGTCTGATGTTAATAACTATCGGCCAATATCTCTGGCGACAATCATGGCCAAGGTACTGGACAGTTTGCTTGACAAACAATTACTTAAAAACGTTAATCTTAAGGATAATCAGTTCGGCTTTAGACCGGGCCTATCCACGGAGAGTGCAATTTTATGTCTTAAGCAAACTGTCCAGTATTACACTAGCAGATGTACACCCGTGATTGCCTGTTTTTTAGACCTGTCTCGGGCGTTCGACTTGGTTGATTACGAGGTTTTGTGGCAGAAGCTTCATCAGGAAACCACACTACCACGTGAAATAATAAGTATCTTTAGTTATTGGTACAATAACCAACTCAACAGTGTAAAGTGGGAGGAATCATTTTCAAATGTTTACCGGTTGGAATGCGGGGTGAGGCAGGGGGGGCTGAGCTCTCCTCGGCTTTTCAACCTATACATGAATCATGTGATCGATGAGCTCAGTAACAGTAACATAGGGTGTCATGTTGATGGAGTGAATGTTAATAATATTAGTTATGCAGATGACATGGTGTTGCTGAGCCCATCGGTCAGTGCATTAAGACGGTTACTATCCATATGTGAAGTGTATGCGGAGGCTCAAGGACTCAAGTACAATGCCAAGAAGAGCGAAGTCATGGTTTTTAAGGCGGGTGCAAAGGGCTATAAAACCATACCCGAGGTATCGCTCTACGGATCACCGCTACTTAGGGTGACCAGCTTTAAGTACTTGGGTCATTGGGTCACCGAAAACTTAGGAGATAATCAGGATATAGACAGGGAGCGAAGGTCACTGTCAGTTCGCTGCAACATGCTGGCTCGCAGATTTGCACGTTGTACAGAAGATGTTAAAATAACTCTTTTTAAAGCCTTCTGCCAGTCATTTTACACGTGCAGTCTGTGGACCAGCTATAGCTTGCGTGCTTACAGTGACCTCCGCGTACAGTACAATAATGCGTTCAGGATACTGTTGGGGCTGCCGTGGCGCTGTAGTGCCTCAGTGATGTTCGCGGAAAGGCGCGTCGATGACTTTAAAGCTATCATGCGTAAGAGGTGCGCGTCATTACTTAAGCGTATCCGCGGCAGCCACAATAGTATTCTGAAAGTGTTTGTAGATAGATGGGAGAGTCCAATGCTGCGACATTGGATAAAGCTCCATGTGTCATGATAAAATTGTAAATATAAATATGTTACTATTTTAGTTATTTGTCATTGTACTAACACTAGATTATAAGAATCATTGTTACTAACACCATATGGGCTAGTCCCGAATTAAAGTTATTATTATTATTATTATTATTATTTACTAAATTTATAAATTTTGTCTGTCTGTCTGTCTGTTGGTCTGTCTGTCTGTCTGTCTGTTCCGACTAATTTCTGAAACGGATGGACCGATTTTGACGGGACTTTCACTGGCAGATACCTGGTGTAATAAGGAGTAAGTTAGGCTACTTTATTGTAGTTTTTATTTATTTTTTATAACTGCGAACTGAACAATAACTATTTCGTTAAATTCCACGCGGACGAAGTCGCGGGCACAGCTACTATACCTACTTATATAGCTGTGTTGTGTAACTTGAAAGCTGTAGTATACAGTTCATCAATGATGAATTATGTCTTTCAGCCTACTATCTATAGCCCATTTTCTCTATAGGGTGGTATGGTTGCCATATAATGTAAGTTACCACGGAAACTAATCACCTTTATGAGAGATGACGTGTCATTTAAAAACTAAATGAACACTTGTATTGGATGTCGCAGGATTACCTTTATTCATATCTATCTATACTTAATATATAAAGCTGAAGAGTTTGTTTGTTTGGTTGTTTGTTTGTTTATTTGTTTGTTTGTTTGTTTGTTTGTTTGTTTGTTTGTTTGTTTGAACGCGGTAATCTCTGGAACTACTGGGCCGATTTGAAAAATTCTTTCAGTGTTAGATAGCCCATTTATCGAGGAAGGCTATAGGCTATGTATCATCACGCTAAGACCAATAGGAGCGGAGTCCACGCCGACGAAGTCGCGCGCAGAAGCTAGTCTATACTAATATTATAAAGCGGAAGAGTTTGTTTGTTTGAACGCGCTAATCTCAGGATCTACTGGTCCGATTTGAAAAATTCTTTCAGTGTTAGATAGCCCATTTATCGAGGAAGGCTATAGGCTATGTATCATTATGCTTAGACTAATAGAAGCGGAGTCCACGCCGACGAAGTCGCGCGCAGAAGCTAGTATAATATAAAAATCAATTGCTGTTCGTTAGTCTCGATAAAACTCGAGAATGGGTTGACCGATTTAGCTAATTTTGATCTTTAAAAAATGTTTGTGGAAGTACAGGGAAGCTTTAAACAGTGAGAAACGTAAATAATATGTAACGGAAAATACTAAAATCGACGATTTAATTTTCCTGTTCCTAGCGGGGAAATTTAATGTCTTTTGTCAAAAACGTTGTCAATTGGTTGTCAAATACATAAAGGTGCGTTCAGAAAGTCACAAATATATGTATGTAGGTGATACGAAGTTCACCGGGCCATCTAGTATTATATACATAGTTTTGCACAGAACTTGGGATTGATATGACTTTTTGTATATAGGGAGTTTATATGGAATAAAAAATGACGTAGGTTAGTTTAAAACTCTGTATAAAAACTCTAATATTGACTAGGAACATGTCTGTACGTTATACAATTGAAGCATTGGGTGCAACAAAGGCGTATGTTGTAAAATAGAGTTTCGAGAAAATTGACAATGAAAGTTTTAATGTCTTATAATATTTTAATACTTATAATTTGACTTACATTTACTTTATTATTTATTAGTCCCATGATTTAGCAAAAATATTAAGGTATTATAACTATTTTAAAGTAATCAGATACATAGTAAAATCAAGTTTTTTTTACTTGTGTTATCCGCCCTTGTTGCACCCAACTGGTAAAACAGATAGGACGTTGATTTTACTATTGATTTTTAAAGAAAATAAATAACAATTTTAATACTTATTTAATTACTTTTAATTAAAATGTAAGTCAAACATGTGTATTTATTACAACCACCGTTGAAATATTCAACTTTCTTAATATTTTTTCTGAATTTCGTGTTTTTAATCAGATTCATCAAAATATTCCGAATAAGCCGTCTACAGTTAAAAATGTTTCCATTGATTATCTCGTTTCAACTTGTCAGGCCCAAAATTCTCTCTCAACTTTAACACTTTTTCTAAACACGACATTAAGAGGGTATCTTGCTGTGCTTTGTCACCTATATTCCAAAAGTCACAAAAAAATCTTCTCTGTGCATTTTGAGCAAGGTTATACAACATTTTTTGGAACAAAACGTGGTAATATGTTTTAAAACCTTTTTAGGTACCTTCTTTCCTCCAGCTGATGTATATTCTTCACCCAAACTTCTCTTTAGCTTTCGCACATTTTTTTCCCTGTTTTTTGGGGGGCTCATGTACCTACACTCTGGCCAGCATCTGATCTAAAGTTACTTGAATCACTCGTTTCAGTCATTTTTTACATTAATAAATTGTTACAAACTGCAGATAGGTCGTTACGTGTTCGAATTTAAGCGCACTTTTGTTGTCGATGCAACAAGGGCGTAGCGCCACCTTCGAAATTAATAATTCTTACGCCATCTGGAAGCGGCTGATCGAAACGAATTTTTGGGATACGAAACTAGATGGGTCTGTGCATGTTTTTATGTAATAACATCAAAACGGGCTTTGGGTACCGAACGCCCTTGTTGCTCCCAATGCTTCAATTAATATTTATCACAGGTTACAGAGGATCAGTCGGTCAGCGGCGAGCCGTGACAGGTGACGTCACAGTCGAAGGCCGGTGTCACAGTTGTTAGCGTATAAAAACTGTGACAAGATTGTCGATGACAGGTATTGATGTATTTATTGATATTAAAATAATCGCAAATATTTTTTTGGAGTGAAACTTCTTTAGGCGCACGAGGGGTAACATTTGAGCGACCGGTAACGCGGCAACACGGCAACGCGTTCAGTACTTGGATGGGTGACCGCCTGGGAACACCGCGTGACGTTGGCTTTTTTTTCAATTAGTTTTTTTTTTGTATTTTAAATTCGTTTTTTTTAATTATTTTATTTTAATTAGTTTGCCAAAGAAGTTTCACTTCTGACGTGTACTTTGTACGCACGCAATTTGTTTTCATTTTCAACATTCAGGTGAAATATCACCAAAAATATCGGATGAAAAAATATACTTTTTTTTTGCAAAATTCGTGTAAGTTAAAAAGGCTGATTGGAAACTACAACATTAGGTACTTATAAAAAATTATATCAACATATTCAGCTAGGAAACTGATTCTAATAAACTTAGCTTGTTCCAGGATTCTGATTACACACACAACAAATACTTTCAGAAGTTTCAGACATAAATAGTGAAAAGTGTAATTCATATACAAAAGATTAAAACGGACAGAACAACCAAGTTTAAATAAAATATTTATTTATTATGAAAGTATACTAAAAATCGTTTTCACAATTTTCTATCAAAAACGCGCGAAGTGGAGCGATATGTAGATTGAGCAGCAATTAGCAAAAAAATAGCAATTAGTTTGCAATCGCGATTAATCTGCCTTTATTATCCGTGACGGTATTGCTTACGTCAGAAACCGGAAGAGAGGTTTTTTTATTCTAAAACGGAAGTAGTAATTATTAGGCCTAGGACGACTACTGAAAACCTGAATGAAACATGAATGAAAATATAATTATATTTTGATGGCGTTTGCTTTTCTGAGAAATATTTTTTAAGAAAATTCAAATTTTATTTTTTTGGGCTCCTTATTTTTAACTTACTCTATAAAGAGTAAGTTAAAAAGATGTGAAACAAATAAATTAGTCAAATTATAACGTTAATATTTTCAAAGTGCAAATGTTTGTTGAAATTAAAATATTTTACTTTAAGTAGTTTAGAAGTTTTTTTTTTGATCGACAAAACCAGAAATAACTAAATACTTAAACTATTATTATACTAATTTAGAATAATACATAAATGTATATTGAACTTTATACTTTACTAACGTACAGAGTATATACATATAGAAGATGGTCGACTCTTAACTTCTTTCTTTCAAATGGGGAGCAAAAATACCCTTTTTTAAATTTGTCTTCATTTAAATATATGAACTACTAATAGACTAGTTTCGCATAATACCTTTCGTGAGCGCATAAGACACAATAAAATTAACAATGACAAACATTCTACGAGAAAAATAATTGTTTTCCATGTATATGCGATTTTTTAGCTGTATGCGGTAGTTAGTATTAATATTTCATTTTGTAGACCTT
This sequence comes from Melitaea athalia, assembly GCA_905220545.2. Lineage (NCBI taxonomy): Eukaryota > Metazoa > Arthropoda > Insecta > Lepidoptera > Nymphalidae > Melitaea > Melitaea athalia. Next base: position 23,574,087 of record HG992178.1, read on the forward strand.
TTTTAGGGCTAGGAAAAATAATAATAATAAAATAAATAAAACTAAATATAAAAAATATATGTATATATACAATTAAATTATTTTATTTTAGCAGTAACTTCCAGTTTCCTTCTTCATAACGTAGCAGTGTATTTTTCATTATTTTAAGCTTAATAAATAAAATGATAGCTTATACTGCTTATATTGATTCAGTTTTGAGAGAAATTTAAATTTTCAGCATTTTTTTATACTTAGATATTTTTCACTCGCAATAGTTTTTCGAAATGAAAATTTTTCCTTCTTTACATTTATTTTAAAAAATTATTTGTCAATATAAAAACGTTTTTATTAATATTTCTAATTTCATAACACTCGATAACAATAAACAAGAATGACATACCTCAGAGTCAACACAAATACACACTAATATTATAATTCCAATAAGACAAGTTTACAGCGCGTAGAGGACAGGTGCGCATGCGCAGATGAGCGCGAGTGATGCGCAGACCACGCGGCGCAACGTTTGTTTGTTTACTGATTTCATAACAAGCGTCAATTCGTAGCTGTGTCCGCGTTTTTTTTTTATTTAAATTAAATTACTGGCCGAAAATTGTCACATAAAAAATGGCGCTAAACAATAAAACTAAATATTTCTCTACTATTTAAAGATATAAAAAAAGTACGAAAAAAGTTATCTATTTAATAAAAATAAGTGCATTGAATAGTAAAACGAAATATTTTGTCATACTATGTATTAAAAAGAAACAAATGAATTACAGTAATTACAGAGAAAGAAAGAAATTATGATTGTAGATGAGAAAGTTAATACAAAATAAAAATCCCTAAAAATAAAAAAATATAAATTTGGTCTTAATTCATATTGCAATTCGGTGAGCCGTACGCTTGTTGGTGAGCCGTACGCTTGTTTGCCAACCTAGTATCATAAAAAAAAAAAAAAAAAAAAAAATTACGACACCTATTTCTTAAATTTCATATTAGTAATTTTTGTTGTAATAAACAATTAGAAATAACTAAGGCATCAAAAACAATATTTTCTCTTACGTCATTAGCACCTTAGATTTTATAAAAAAATTTCAACAGATAACAAATTACTTATTACATAATTATGATAGCTATATTTCTTTCAACGAAATAAGAAAAAAAATAGCTCTTACATAAAGTTACATAGCATCACATTATTTTTTTTTAACAAAAATTAGGAATTCTGACGATGTACCTTGTTACCAGCGAGTATGAGGTATTTCCTCATAACAGAACTGACTTGCATACTAATAAGGATTATTGTGTTTACGTGCCACTTAAGACATGGCGCTACAAGTTTGGTAAATATCACCGAAAATGACAATGAATGTAAATCATAAATGTGTGTAATAATTGTGTTTGATCGCAAACGAATAAAGACCGACTTCAATTAACACGTGGTTCAATAAGTCCCGAGACTAAGTACTAAAAAAGGTCTTTTTTTATAAAATTAATTTTTATTCATCAACATAGTCTCCTCCAAGAGCGTTACAGTCCCTCCAACGCTTTTCTAACTTTTCTATCCCATGTGTGTAGAACGATTTGTCTTTGGCTTCAAAATAAGCCTCCGTTGCTGCGATAACTTCACTATTTGAGTCAAATTTCTAACCATAAAGCATTTTTTTGAGGTCTGCAAACAGCCAGTAATCGCTGGGGGCCAAGTCTGGCGAATAGGGGGGATGAGGAAGCAATTCAAAGCCCAATTCGTTAATTTTGGCCATCGTTCTCACGGACTTGTGACAAGGCGCGTTGTCCTGGTGAAACACCACTTTCTTTTTGTTCATGTGAGGCCGTTTATCCGCAATTTCGTACTTCAATCGCTCCAATAAGCACATGTAATAGTCACTATTTATATTTTGCCCCTTTTCAAGGTAGTCGATGAAAATTATTCTATGCGCATCCCAAAATATAGACGCCATAACCTTACCAGCCGATTTCTGAGTCTTTGGACGCTTCGGGCGGCTTTCACCAGCCGCTCTCCACTCCGCTGCCTGCCGATTGGATTCCGGAGTGAAATGGTATATCCAGGTTTCATCCATTGTTACATACCGACGTAAAAAATTCTTTTTATTATGATTCATCAGCGCCAAACATCGCTCTGAATCATTGATACGTTGTTCCTTTTGATCAGTTGTAAGCAAACGCGGCACCCACTTAGAAAAAAGCTTTTTCATGGCCAAATTTTTATGTAAAATAGTGAAAACACTACCAGCTGAAATCTTCACTATCTCGGCTATCTCTCGCACTTTTACCTTCCGATCTTCCAATACGATTTTGAGGACTTGGTTAATATTTTGTTGAGTCACTGCTTCATTCCGTTCCCCATCATTGGTGTCCATGCGACCGCGTTTGAAGCTTATCCTGCATAACATTTTATAAGCCATTGCTGTGCTTCAACGGTATTTTTTCCCATTAAAAAACAATGTTTTATCAACACGCGAAACTCGTTTTTTTCCATTGTATCGAAATTACAACCGTAGCGTCACTTAAATGTTTCAAAATCAACAATTTTATTGTTCCATTTTTAAAAATTTGACACATATTCTTGTATTGATAGCCAGTACTTTTTAAAAATCAAAAGAGTTTTTAATATATGCGCCATTTCCAGGTTAGTCTCGGGACTTATTGAACGATCTAGTACATCGACAAGTAGACAACACAACGTAGCGTAGGTAGACAAAAAAATATTCAAGTAATTACGCGTTATTAATGATTACATGATGAGTATTTTTTGAGTAATCTCTCGATGGTAATTGAAGTCAAACGCAATTATTTTATTTCTGAACGAGCAAACACAATTATTAATTTGTTTATTGTTAGGGAAATCGTTGGCAGCTAAGGTGCTTTTAAGTTTTTCTTTGTGCTTGCTAAGTTTTTCTTTTTGTAATTTTGTAAGTAGTAGGGACAAATATAATTTACATACCTACTACTCAAGTGGTCCTATACAAACGTGGTTATAATCAAACGATATACCTACTCTAGAGATAGAATTTCTTAATAGTCTTTAGAAACACAAAAGTAATTTAATATGGTAATATTACTGACTACTAAAAATTATTGGTGAAAACAAAATATTTGACTGCTCAGAAAATAGTCTCCGAAGTACGAAGTAACAATTAGGTTGATACAAACATTTTTAATGATTATAAACTTAGAGGCTTTTTTATCAAGCAAGGTATTTTAATTAAAAAAATAATAATTAAAGAATGCGAACATCCGTGATAAAGATTTGCGGACATGAACCTAAAACTAAACGCATTCTTTTGATACGGAAGAACAGATGAAAAAATGATGATGAATGAAGGCAGTGAACGAATACCTATTATGTTTTGAATTAAGAAACAATAAAATACTAAAAACCTTTTGCTCTTTATTTAAAGCCTATATTTAAATAACTGTCTGATAACTACGCAATGATGTTAGACATTTTCCATATAGTGCTTCTTTGTATTAGGATCCGTAGGGCACGTTGAACTTTCCAAAGTCTACTTCTTTCGATTCTTACATCTTAAGTATAACTAGCTTCTGCGCGCGACTTCGTCAGCGTGGACTCCGCTCCTATTGGTCTTAGCGTGATGATACATAGCCTATAGCCTTCCTCGATATATGGGCTATCTAACACTGAAAGAATTTTTCAAATCGGCCCAGTAGTTCCAGAGATTACCGCGTTCAAACAAACAAACAAACAAACAAACAAACTCTTCAGCTTTATATATTAGTATATAGATGATATTTAAATTATAGTAATATTTGATGAGTATCCATCATATTACTGTTGATAATATAATTATGTTTTCGTTACTTATGTAAATTTGTTATATATTTCGTATAAATCTTTGTACCTACGTATTTACGTCATCTCGTACGTGACATATATGTATTGTAACAACTTTTAAATTACCTACCATATATCTTCAAATAAAGAGTAACGGTTACAACTTGATTAAGTTATAATCAATATTCTCGTTCGCAAAGTTATTTCACAAAGGATTTTCTCTTTGTATATGGTTAATGAGTAGCCCCTTTTTAAGTGTCCAAATAGGCAACCCAATTAGTATTCAAACAGTGCTATCGATCTAGACTTTGAACTACGTTTAAGTGTCACGATTATGTCAAACAAACAGACAAAGATCGTGAGGTCGTCTGGATGTAGTCGAACCAATAACACCTTGACAAGTGAACTGTTCGCCGAATACTAATGTAACAAAACCAATACTATTGGTTTTATGGTATTAAAAGTGAGTCTTACAATTAGATCAAATTGTAACAAGCAACTCACAGTGGGACGTTGGCTTGTTTGTTTGGGGGTCCAGAAACACACATAGACATAATACACCATAAAACCACGAAGGCCTAGACCACGGCAAACATCGTTACATGGGCGTATCTAGAATTTTGGTGGGAAAGGGGGGCCAAAAAAAAACTCGATAAGTATTAGAATATTTTTGAAGTAGAACCTTCTTTACGCACGCTTGACTTGGGGAGTAAGCTGGTGAATTCGTGACAAGAGCGTTACGAAAAGTGTGAGAGGAAGGCGAACGCAAGTTGAGGGGGAGATATAAGTTAGATGGAGCTAAAGAAGTATTACTTCAGTCGTGTGGTCTAAAGCTCACTGGTTTTTTTTTTTTGTTTTACTGCTACTTTTAATTTACTTTTAATATCTACACTAATTCTATATAATATTAATCTACCTAAAATTTCTTTATTAAAAACTAAAGATTAATTATTAGCTTCGATTGAGGGCGGGGAAAATACCTTGTCCCACCGTGAGCACCGTGAGCACCATGCATTTGTATGGTAAAATAATTTGATAGGTGCAGGATATCGAATACAGCCAGTAATTGATACCATTGACGCAGGGTGGTTGTTATCATGTACACTTGATAGCGATCGTTAGTCATAGTAGGCTTATATCCGCCCATCCGCATTGGAGCAGCGTGGTGAATTAAGCTCTGATCCTTCTCCTACATGGGAAAAGAGGCCTATGCCCAGCAGTGGGCTATTACATGCTGAAGCGTATTGATACCAATGCTTCATCGTAACAAAGAGTAATTGTCTTATATGAGAGAACTAGCTTCTGCGCGCGACTTCGTCGGCGTGGACTCCGCTCCTATTGGTCTTAGCGTGATGATACATAGCCTATAGCCTTCCTCGATAAATGGGCTATCTAACAGTGAAAGAATTTTTCAAATCGGCCCAGTAGTTCCAGAGATTACCGCGTTCAAACAAACAAACAAACAAACAAACAAACTCTTCAGCTTTATATATTAGTATAGATTAAATACTTATTTTAATTATAGTTATGTGTAATTAATTATGGATGTCTTCATAAGACTTAATAAAATTAGTTAAAGGAATTGCAAAGCGATTTGCATATACTTATCTTTTAATAATACTTAAACTTGTTATTATTCCGTGTTATTTTATATTTTCAATGTTAATACCAATTGTAATTAGGTATACAAGAACCTATCGTGGGAACTTCCATAGAAAAAAATGTAATTGAACTTTGCGCAGACTTGTCTAGTTATAGTGATTTTAGATAACATTATTTTATATGTAATTTTAACATATTTAACGTTTTTAACGACTTTAGTTACAATTTGAATGAGGGTCGTGACAATATAATATCTATGACTTTATATTGGATTTTCAGCTTCTATATGCAGTCCTAAGGGAGATTCTGGATGTGTTATAGAGCACTTTAAGCCCTTTTTAAGTTTTGACTTATACGAGCTAATACGTCCAATGTGCACATAAATATTTTCCGAGCAGAAATCTAACAGTTTTCTTAATATTTGGCTTTAAATAACCTTCTTCAGCACTATCGATCCGACCAGAACGATCGTCAACATGTCAACGAAATCCACAAATATTAAACTATACAATTAACATTCAAACTTCTCACTTTAAGCCAAAAAAAAACAAACAGATTCAAACATTTAAAAACATGTGGATGTTCATACGAATCACATGTTTACAATACGTAAATTGAATACGAGGAACTTAGCGTTAATTAAAACGAATTAACGTGGGAACAGTGTTACTGAGGTGAGAGAAACGAGGCGGTCTCTTGAGTTACGTTCTGTCATATTTATTTTATTATGAGGATTATGTACGCGTTCGAACAATGGAGAAATTAAATCATTTATGTTAAATAATAGGTTTAATGGCGTCTTTTCGTCTTTAGACTTGCCGAATATTATTTGCAGTGAATTTGTTAATGACCGGCTATTGCAAGAATTAATCTTCAATTAAATAATTCGGTAAATGATGTTTGGTAATGTACTGAGAAAATAGCACGGATGATTTCGTCAATATCACATTTTTTTAATGTACCTATCTATAGGTCGGCAATCAAGCCTACGGCTACACCAGAAGCATCACAAGCGCGTTGCCGACCCTATCCCTAATTCCCCCAGGAGCTCTGGTCACCTTACTCACCAACAGGAACACAACACTGCTTGAAAACAGTATTATTTAGCTGTGATCTTCTATAAGGTCGAGGTACTACCCCAGCCAGGCTGCTCCATATTTTGAGCAGGAACTTTCCTGCTGTGCCCTACCTCAGTTATATAACGAAGAAAACGCAAGAGAATTCAATTAAAAATATAAATGTGTCACTCTCGACGGGCCCCACAAGGATTTTCTCCTGTCGGGGATCCGAAAACACGCACAATACCTACCGGACCACGACATAAATCTATATGGGCAATACAGTTTGTCATGAGCGGGGATCGAACCGGCGACCGCAAGGAACGGGCAGTGTTGTGACCGTGTGAAAATCTTTTCTTTAGTGAGACCTATATATTTGTAGAACATATTCAACACATTAACATGATTTGTAACAAGGCTAGGATGACCTTAGTGCAGTAACATTTTCAATTTAGCTTTGTTTTAATGTACAATATGTGTCATTGATGGATTATCACGGATTTAGCGCGACACGTGTCGTACACATTAGTGTCGCTCTGGCCACGGAATTGGAAATACGTTAGAAATGGTGTGTGTTCGTGTGTATTTAAAGCGGTAAAATTATGACTGTATGTAGGAATCTTTATTTTATTATAAAATAATATATTTTATTGCATTTGCAATTTAGGCACTATAATTAAAATTTTCAGTATTTAAGTCTTATGCAGTTTTTTTTTTCAAACATATTCTTTCGATAGATATTCTCCAACGAATCACAAAAATCTAGAAGTAAATATTTTTAATACACTGATAATTATTTCTCAGGATGTTGAGTCGATTTATGTAATAGGTAATTTTTTACCATGTTTATTACACTATATATACAAATCATCGATGACAAAAATATGAAAAGAAGTCTTTATTTATGTACGCATAGTTTATTAATCAACATTTTACTTGTCTGTAAAAATGTCTAGCATAAACGATAGCATTTCTACACTATTTACTAATCTAATACTAAACAAGTTCTGAGCAATATTTCTTCGCACTGTATTTAATAATTTGTTACAGGCGACGTAATGTGACATTGAGAATACGCAAATGAACACTTGAATAGCTAAGTCTACGTTACAAAAACACCAACAAAACCTTTACGTAATGTTTGTTTAATTAGGTAACCATACTTTATTCTTTAATGACTAAGGACTTTGGTATTTTATGTTACTAAATAATTATCTATCATATTAATATTATAAAGCGGAAAAGTTTGTTTGTTTAAAGCCTTTCACCGACAGGCGCCGATTCGTAACGCAGATGCGATCTAAAGGGCGCCATACACGGCGAAGATACTATAGGTAATAATTATGTTATCTTAACATACAATAAACGTGTGTGTAAAACGTGTATGGCGCCCTTTAGATCGCATCTGCGTTACGAATCGGCGCCTGTCGGTGGAAAGCCTAAACGCGATAATCTATGAAAGTAGTGGTTCGAATTGAAAAGTTATTTTTGTGTCGGATAGCCTATTTATAGAGGAAGGCTATAAGGCTATAAATATTTTAGTACGTTCTTTGACGTGACAACGTCTAATAAATCGATGAACGCTGGCTGCATGCACGAAAAAGGATGACTCATTGTCCCGTTACGCTCATTGTACGCTTGCGCCGCATCTATGTCTCTTCCACTTGATTGCCCATGCATCCGAGGAGATATTTTGTTATGACGTTTTCACGTTAAACTATCGTCCGTAAACCAACTTTACAGACAACCAATTTTTTTTGCCTCAAATTAACGTGGGTGAAATGGCAGGGCAAAGCTAGTTACTAAATAACAAATAAAATGTTAGTGTACTCAGATGTAATATGAGCTAAGATGTCTTTTAATATTAAAAGTGTATATCAAATGCTTATTTCTCTACACAATAGCAATTTTTTTTTTTTTTTAAAGACAGCCAAACAAGCGTACATTCCACCTGATAGAAAGACCGAGAATTACGTTTCGTAAGTTATATTTCAGTCGTGTGGTCTAAAAGCATACTCGTTTTTTTATTTATTTCAGTCGTGTGGTCGAAAAGCATATCTACTCGTTTTTTTATTTATTTCAGTCGTGTGGTCGAAAAGCATACTCGTTTTTTTATTTATTTCAGTCCTGTGGTCGAAAAGCATAGTCGTTTATTTATTTATTTCAGTCGTGTGGTCGAAAAGCATACTCGTTTTTTTTATACATGTAAAAAATTTACATTTTGCATTATTTTTTAACAATTTGTATTATACATTTTTATTAATTCTGTTGTTTATGCTAAGGTATATTGCTTTTGATTTTTATTATTAATTAATAAAAAGTTAGTGGAGATTTCGAATATTTTACCATTATCTACGGTCACCAACCCGTCTGCCCAGAGTGGTGACTATGGGCAACACACATGAATTGACGCCATTTTTGGCGCGAATTTATCGAGGCCTATGTCCAGCAGTGGACTGCGATAGAATGAAGTATGTTAGATTTTTTCCCCTCTTATGTGCACACTTATAACCGCTGCTACTGTATCATGTCCTGTACCCAAAGGTTATCTGGAAGAAATCGCTCTTTAGCGATAAGATCGCCTTTGTACATCTTGTATTGTATCTCTCTTTGTATGTGTCTGTATTTCGGTGTACATGAAGTATCTATACTAATCTAATAAAGCTGAAGAGTTTGTTTGTTTGATTAATTGTTTGTTTGAACGCGCTAATCTCAGGATCTACTGGTCCGATTTGAAAAATTCTTTCAGTGTTAGATAGCTCATTTATCAAGGAAGGCTATAGGCTATATATGTCATCACGCTAATACCAATAGAAGCGTAGCACCAACGAATAATGTTTCAAAATCGGGGTTTTTTCCTTTTGAGAGCTTCCGCTGCGAAAACGGTTAAAGTTTCGCACTAATCATGTATGACAGAATTGATCCTATTCCACGGGGACGAAGTCGCGCGCAGAAGCTAGTAATAAAATAAAATAAAAAAATGAAGTGATGACCATTATTACTTCGTTCGCGAAAGGCCTATGCCCAGCAGGGATGTTCCAGGGCTGAAAGAAAGAGAATGTATGGCTAGCACTCACCGCGGGGACGGGTTCGACCCGGGCAGGCAGCGCGCGCGCTACTTGCGGCGAGGCGGAGCGCTCCCGCTCCCTCATCTCTCCCGCCAGCGCCGCGCGCGCCGACCGCGCCGACGCCTCCAGGCAGCCGCTGGACTTACTCCTGTTTGCATTCCAATTACTTTATTATAATTTAGTGTAAAAACAAAAAAGTGTGTGTCAGCTCCCACGCATGACCGGAACTTACTCCTCCAGATCGATAGTCTAATAATTGTGTTTGCTCGCAAACGAAGAAAAAACCGACTTCAATTACATCGACAAGTAATACAACGTAATAAGATGAAAAAATAGTCAAGTAAATACGCACTATTAAAGATTACTCAAAAAGTCTCAATCTAATTTAAACAAGACCACATGACAAGTATTAGCTTTCGATTAAAGTACCTAAAAATCATCAAAATCGGTACACCGAGTAAAAAGTTATGCGGTATAATACAACGTAGGTCGACGAAAAAGTATTCAAGTAAATACGCATTATTAGATATAGCTCTAACTTGTCAGATCTCAATTAAATTTAAATAAGACCACATGACACGCAACACCTTTCAATTAAAACAAAATTCATCGAAATCGGTCTACCCAGTCAAAAGTTCTGAGCTAACATACATAAAAAAGTCGAATTGAGAACCTCCTCGAAGTCGGTTAAAAGGTTTACTAGTCTAAGAAAAAGAATACCATATCAAATGGTAAATAAACGAATCAAATAACGCCATCTATCTATCTAAGATGGCGTTATTAGAAAACGTCGTTACGCAATCAATCAGAACCCTATAGGGTTTCGATAGCGAGGGCGTTACGAGCAACGTAACGAGGTCATTCGTTCAATAGATTTTACTCCTCATATTTGTTGGAGTTTACTTCTTAAAAATCGATTTTTATATAAGGACCTCGGTATGAAAATTTAGAAAGTCGATCTGAAGGAGTAATCTCCAGTCGTACGTCGGAACTGACACACACTTTTTTATACTGGGGTCCTTATATGATAATCGATTCTTAAGGAATAAGCTCCAAAAAATCTTTTTCAATTTTAAACGTGTTTATACACATATATAGGTAGGTATCTATAATAATATTATTAAGCTAAAGAGTGTTTGAACGGCACTTATATTTTAGTGTTGGGTAGTCCATACCGGAGGAAAGCTATATGATATGTTAGTAGCTTTGTTCTCAGATAAACGCGGATGAAACCGCGGAGCACAGCTAGTATAAGGTATAATCACCTGATAGGTCTGTCGACGACGGGCAGCGACGCGGGCTGGTCTTGTCCGGGCGCCGGCGGCAGGTACATCACGTGGCCGCCGAAATTCAAATACGAACTAGTTCGCCATCTCGTCCCGTCTTCTTGACCCTGAGTTAAAAGAAAATTGATTAAAATCTAGACGCTTTATGGGATTTTCTTCCAATAATAATGATTCGTACACGCCGTTAAAAGTTAATGCAATAACCAACCAAGCTTCTGCAAAACCTAAGTTCATTTACCAGGAGAAGCATGGAGTATTTTTTTAAAAGAATACTTGGAGTGTGATCTACAATCGATACCGAAGCCAAGAATATAGTTTTTTAGAATTTTCGTCTGTTTGTCTTTATGTATGTCCGGGATAAACTCAAAAAGTACTTCATAGATTTACTTCAAATTTGGCACGAATATTATTAAGAAGTCGGTTCAACATATAGGCTACATATGATCAGGCTATCACCTACGGGGACCGAGCAGTGAACGCACGCAGACGACGTCGCGAGCAGCAGCTAGTATTAAATATTATATAAAACAAAATAACGAGCAGCATACCTTTTCAGAAGACACAGTAGGTTCTTCTTTGACATTATCCTCGGAAACCTTTTTCCTCAGCGGTTGGTGGTACAACAGCGGATTGCTCAAAGAATTAGGGGCGGACTTCGTGAGGAACCAATTCTGTTCCGGTTCTTCTAACATCGGTTCGTGTTCTAGATCGAACCTTCTGGAACCCAGAGCGGCGCCCAGAGCACCAGAGACGGACTTCCGGAGTTTCTGGAGACTGTTGAAACCCTGCTGGAACTGTTTACCCTGGAAGCATTCGTAGAAGCACGAAACTACTTTAAACTATGGGGGGTTTGTGACGTCCTTAAGAGTTAAGTTGATGAGGAATAAAGATAAAATAGACAATTCCGCAAAAAGTAAGCATCGGAAAAAATATTATTGAGAAGTCTTTCAAGAGTTATAGTAGAAGTAGTTAACTAGAGAAATAAATTTGAAAGGTGATAGATTAAAAAACTCTTGATAAATATTGAATAGATATTATAGAGAAAAAGTTCTTCATGCTTTATTAAATAAATAAAAAATAACAGGAACATGGTAAGAGACGTTGCCAATTATGCAAAAATTACATGAAGATTATATTTTAGGATTATTATGAAAACTAACTTTGTTATTAGTATGAGTGGTTAATTATTAAGTTAGAAGAATTAGTGATATACGTACATATATAAAATAAAGTGAAATAATGTTATGTTAATACTTAAATAAAAATTATGTTAATATTAGTACCCATAAGTAGTTTGAATATTAGTGAGAGTAGGACGATAAAGCGTGCAATTTTATCATTATTCCTCCGAAGAAACGTACGCGGGAGGTTAGGTGATTAGTTTGTTAGTCACAACTACTGTGAAATGTCGTTAAGATGAAATTATTTTACTGTTTTGATGTCTGGGATGATACTGGTTTCTTGGAACTTTTATAATTATACATGGTTAATTTGAAATTTTTAATTAAATAATATTCTAGATGTAAACATTAATTCCTTATAAATTAAGTTAATTGTAAGATACAGTCATGAATGAAAGAAAGAAAAGAGGTTTGCCGCGGCGCGGCGTCATGAAGTTGGCAGCACTGCCGCGCAATTCCGTCAAGTTGACAAGACGTCGACGCGTCGCACGATTAAGAGAAGTTTGAGAAAGTAATTTAAAAGAAGATTATGGCATTTACGACGTAGTTTCTTTGCTCTATTATACTACTATTCGCCCACATAATATCTGACGATAGTCAGAATAACGTTATCTTCGACTTATATATCTACTATATATTAATACGTGAAGCAAAAACTTTGTACCCATTTTTACGAAAATTGCACTTAAGGAAGAGTATGACATTTCGCACACTTATAGTTTATATAGAGAAGGAGTTCAGAATGCTAATATTTTTTTAATTATGCATATAAAATACATTAAATCAATAAAAAAAACAATTACACACACTACCATGTATTTGATACACACACGCATACATACTCTTCTGTTTATTATTATAGTCTTTGACAACAGAACATTAATAATGTTCAAATTTACAATTTAAATTAATTATGTTCGAATTTCGACTCCTGACTTTTTTTTTATAGAAGAGGGGGTGAACGGACAGTTGGCTCATCTGGTGGTAAGTCAAAACAACATCCACTGACACCCGTTACATCATAGGATTAGCGGGCGCATTGCCAGCCTTTTATATATGCCCTTTTTTTACACGCTTTTTATTAGATTCACCTGTATTTTTGTTAATATGTTTGTAAGTTTGTAACCGACTCCTTTGGACTACATTTTGACCCACTTCTAACGTTCATATTGCATTTAAACTTCGTAGACTTATTGAGGACCGATGACAATACACTAATTTGATAAAATTATTTAATTATCCTAACGGCTTGGCACAATAATCAAGGCTTTTCTCGCTATCCTTTGGACTTTTCTAACGTTCAGATTCTCTACTTTTTAGTTTGGTTTATTTATAAAAGCGTGTTTTTTAGTTTTTTTTTTAAACTAAGTATTATGAATAAGATAAAGCAATATTATTATAAAGCAGCAAGTTGACCGCGATCATCCCAGACAGTCCTAACGTCCCGGTACGCGCGCGGCGCTCACTTTGTCGTCCCGCGGCAGGCTGAGGCTGAGCGTGTGGAGCGGCGGCTCCTGGCCGGCGCCGTCCGAACTGCTGTCGCCCAGGTCCTGCTGGGGCGTCCACGTCGTCTGCTCGGCTGCCTGTATGTAGTGGTAGTCAACGAAACGTTTGTTTCAAGAACCGGATCTCAGTATAACGCTTCAGCCTGTAATATCCCACTGCTGAGCATAGTTCTCTTTCCCCATGTAGGAGAAGGTTCGGGGCTTAATCCACCACACACACACACACACACACACACACACACACATCAGCCTATCGCAGTCTACTGCTGGACATAGGCCTCCCTAAGTTCTTAATCCACCATGCTACTCCAATGCGGGTTGGCTGGTTCTCAGTATAAGTTACGTCAAAAATATGTCAACCAATATAACGAACCCTTGTCATTTTTTAAAAAATGTACGGCTCACCTCATGGTAAGCGATTACCGTAGCTTATAGACGTCTGTAACACCAGAAGCATCGCAAGCGCGTTTTCGACCCTATCTCAAATCCCTTCCAGGAGCTTTGGTCACCTTACTCGCCTTGAGAGCAGTATTATTTAGCTGTGATCTTCTGTAAGGTCAAGGTATTACCCCAGTCGAGCTGCTCCAGATTTGAGCAGGATATTTCCTGTTGTACCCTACCCCAGTTAAATTCTAGTGTGAATTTGATTTGACAGTAAACTTTTTTATTCAAGAGAGACAATGCATTAAATTATTAATAACTTTTATAGTTTTATCTTGAAAATTACCTTTTATTTATAGATTAGTTTATCAACAAATTAACAAATTGTTCATACTGGCAAAATTTCGTTCTAATGATAAGTTTAAAACATGTAAGTGAAATACATGTAAATCACTTTATTACACTTGTGAATAAATTTTAAATAATAAATGTGTTTGGAACATTAGAAGACAATTAAACAAGCTTACATGTCGTGGCGAGTCTATCCTATGATCGCTATGTCCATGGTCACCAGATATTCCCGAGTCTCCAGATTTGTCGGCAGACTGGTCCGACCTGGGTGATGATTCTGGGGGCACGTCGGCTGACATCTTTGTTTCTACTGCTAGTGGTTGGCTTTCTGAAAAATAAGAAAATAATTAAAAAGTAAGAATGTATGTCTGGAGAGAAGATAAAGTGTTGTTATCACAAACACTAGATAACAATTACTAGTGGCAGGAAAATTATCCGCTATCCTGCATAAGAGCAGTAAGAGAACTGAGTTTGATCCTTAAACAGAAGAATAGTCTCCTACAGAAGAAAGACAAAAACACAAGTCAAACAATATCACAGGTTTTTGAAGTAAAACTTCTTTACGCACGTAAGATAAGTTAGATGGAGCTAAAGAAGTTTTACTTCAGTCGTGTGGTCTAAAGATACTCGTTGATAAAAAAAATCTGGCATTAACTAAAAACCCATATTGGATTAGTGTTTTATTTTCATTAAAATTAAATCATAGCAATGAGTTACATATATTATGAAGGGAAGATATCTAACCGGCAAGATGCGCATCAAGAGTGGCGAGTTGTCTCCAGGCCGCTGCTGGTGAGAATCGGGCAGCAGCGGGCAACTTCTTTGGCAAGGTCGGTCGAAGTCTCAGCGCGATACCCAATGAACCATCCGACCCTGCGTCTGAGCCGTCTGATGATAGAGCTGATTCTGATGATACTGTGGAACATTAACAAACATTATTACGTATTTTGAAGTGAAACTTCTTTTGGTGCATGAGGGTAAAATTCGAGAGAAAGTGTGACGCGGCAACGTCAGGCGCGGTCAGTACTTGGATGGGTGACCGCTTGGGAACACCTTTTTTAATTAGTTTTTTTTTTCAATTAGTTTGCCAAAGAAGTTTCACTTCTGACATGTGTACTTTGTTTCTTTAATATAACTAGGTCAGCAAATAAGCGTACGGCTGATGGTAAGGAATTACTGTAACTTATAGGCGCTTGCACCACCATAAGCATTGAAAACGCGCGGCCGATCCTAACCCCAATTCTTCTTAGAAGCTCTGGTCACCTTACTTACCAAAGAAAATACTTACTATTGTAAGGTCGAGGCACTTGTCCAGTCGAGATGCTCCAGATTTTGAACAGGATATTTCCTGCTGTGCCCTACCTTAGTTAGTTTAATTCTTATTTAATACCTACTATCTGAATCTATTTTGTTAATTTTATTGTTACAATAGGAATATAATTTATTGAAATTTATTTATCATTTTTTAGAGAAGAAGAAGAAGAAGAAGGTAGAGTCATTTTTTTATCTACTCTGTTTCTACACTCTCTGTTCTATCTTGTGCTTATCATATAGTGTAGTATTTATAGATATCAATTTAAATATAATACGACTTACAGTTTCTTTTACAATCTTCTCTGAATTTTTCATTGAATTTCTCCATCTCATCTTCTTCATGGTACCCTAAAAGCTTCTTTTCTATTAAATGGAAGTTGCTTAGTTCTTCGATTATTGGGCTTCCCAGGCCAGGAAAGTCTCTTAAGTGATCCTGCGGTTCCGATTTCTTACTTTCAATCATGCCAAAATAAAACTGCTTTGATGGTGTCGGTCTTTGTCTGAAAATAACGACAATATACAATAATTTAACACATTGTTTTATTCAAAATGTTGATGACATTGCTATATTGCGACAATAGAATAAATAATAAAATGTTGAAACGAACATTTGATTTTAATTTTAGATGAGATGATAAAACGAACACTGGCACAAAAGACTGTTTTGGTTTTTTAATTCCATTTTTTTAATTTCGGGATAGATCACCCCACTGCCATGTTTCAATAACAATATCATATAATGAAATATATTAAGATACGTACTTGTCTTGCGCGACATTTCTAGTGTTATCTCTTTTCCTCGTTGGTGAATGTTCAGGCGTTGATTCCTTTCCAGACGCTTGTCCTCTATCTGGCATTGTCCTTATATTTTCTTTGCTTTCGAATTTATATTTACTAACATCCGTCTTAATCACTTTAGTCTGCGACGTCGCCTTAGGTTTAGTCTCATTTAATCGACTTAATGGCCTTCTGTTGATATTACTAATGGCGGGTTTAGAATCTTGTTTAAAATTTGCTGGTTTGAGACTAGATTCTTTGGCTTTGCTCTGAGTTGTCGATTTCGTTGGGTTTAGTTTATGCGTACTCGTTTTATCGTTTTGACTAGTTTTATTTTCGCTTACAATTAATTTATTCCCTAACTCTTTCCTTATCCTACTGGTCGCCTTCTTTAATTCTTCTTGAAACTCGTCTTTTTCTTCGTTACCTTTACTTAGTAATGAAGGAAGAGATTTCCTCAAAGGCTGGTTCCTATGACCCAACGGGCTTAGCTTGTTGCTCAATTCTTCACCTTTAGCTTTAGTTTCCTTTTCGTGTAAAGCTCTAGGTGACTCATTTTCTCTTTCGCTTATAGTAATCGTTTCATCGAAGGTCTTTTCCCTTCTTAACAAAGGTTGATCGTTGTCATCTTTTCTAAATCTTTCTGAATATCTAAAGTTTCTGTTTAGAAGCGGTGTTTTCCACGCTTCGCTTTGTACACTCGTCTTTGAAGTTTTCGCTCTACATCCGCTTGTTCTTTCCATCCTCGACTTCCTATAGTCTTGATTAGATTGAAGAAGTCTTTCTTCTTTTTTCAAAGAGGCTGTACTTTGGACCATATCGTTGTTGTCTAAATAATTGAAACTCTGATCTTTATCTTTGTAAGCGGACTTGTACCTTCTCTCGAAGTGGTCGTTAAAGTCCAAAGACTTGAAGTCAGTGTACGTGTTCTTGTACACCGGTATCTTTGAATCCATGTGGCCATTAAGCTTTTTGGTCTCATGTCTTGTTCTAAATAGTCTAAGTTTCTTTTGTGGTTCGTTTTTTGCGTTCCCTGCGCTGGAATCTGGCGACGAATCTTCTCGATGCTGAAAACGTTTTTTTTTTTTAACTTAAAGTAAACCCAAGAGATTTGTATGTTATTACAAGTGTATATAAATTAACCATTAATGTTGTAATAAATTATAAATATGAAAACACTTACATCGTTAATCGGTGGTTGCGGAGCTCGATATTTTTTACGATAATTTTTGTTATTGTTATTATTGCATCTAGACTTTTGTTGTTCCTCTTCTATCCTCAGATCTGGTTCAGATCCGAATCTTTTATTTATATTTGCTGCAACACAATATATCATATTTCAATAAATATAAACCCGTATGTAGTATTTTTAATAACGAGAGAATTTCCAACTTACAGTCGTGTCTAATTTCGAGATTTGTATGTGATCGATGCAAAGGGTCTCTCTCTCTCGATCTGATCTCATTCTCAGAAGCACCTCCCGCTGACCTCGATCTGTGTGCATTCGAGTGCTGTAATCAGAGAAAAAATAATTATCACTCCACTAAATAATGACTTGCCATTTCTTCTACATCATCTATACGGTTCAGTCTGTAATATCCAAATGCTGGGCATAGGCCTCTTTCCCCATGTTCGAAATCGGATCGGATCCGAGCTTAATTCACAACGCTGCTCCAATGCGGGATGGCGGATATATTCCCAACTATGAGTAACGATCGCTATCAGGTGTACATGATAACAACCGGGACCGACGGCTTACCGTGGCAAGGTGGGGAGACCCACAAGGACTGCACAAACAGCCAGACCACGACAAACATCTGTATGGCCAATACAAATGTTTGTCATGTCCGGGGATCTAACCCGAGACCGCCAGCGCAACAGCCACAAACCAGTGCTGTGATCGTTACGCCAACGCGTCGTCTATAACAAAAAACTAATTCAGGATACCTTCCATATTACATATTCTTTCACAGGTACAAACATAATTACATAAGTTTAAGAAATTAGGAATCTGTAAACAATCAGCGGAGTTCAGTTGCAACGCTATATTTTCAAAACGGTAGCTACAAAGTTAATAAAATGCAGTGCAATGGTGCTTTAACATAGCGATGTTTTTAACAAACGGCTATAAATACACTACTGTCTTTTTATTGTCTTGAAACAATAAGTTAACGACGATTTTAATGTTGAAACAATACACAAAGTTATTTGTCAAAAAGTTTATATACAATTGACAAAAGTTTTACAATTTTAGTTTATCAAACTTCATGTTTTCATATAACAAACACATCAAACAAGCTCGCATACGTTCAAAAAATTTAAAAAACACGTTTGTCAAACGAAAAATTTGACAAATTATTTTATCGTTTACGGGGCCCTTTTTATGTAAATAGGTTGGCAGACAAGCGTACGGCTCACCTGATGGTAAGACCGTAGCCTATAGACGCCTGAAACACCAGAAGCATCGCAAGCGCGGTGCCGACCCTATCCCCAATCTCCCAGGAGCTCTGGTCACCTTACTCACCAACAGGAACACAATACTGCTTGAAAACAGTATTATTTAGCTGTGGTCTTCTGTAAGGTCGAGGTACTAACCCAGTCGGGCTGCTCCATATTTTGAGCAGGAAATTTCCTGCTGTGCCCTACCTCAGTCAGGCCCTTTACGAGTGTGGGTAATATTACCAGGATGCTTGCATTAGCGGATGCAATAGTAGTGTTTATTTATCCTGTACGACTAATTGAATATTCTAAAACGGAAAAACGACTCACTCGCCACTTTTAAGTTAAAAATCTTGTTTGCATATTCATGACCTTTTAAACACAGGTTATTAACAGAAGTGTTGGTTTGTTTTCTTATACAATAATAATGTTTAAAATTTCCTTTCTCACGTTGTATGTCACATTTTGTTAATTTACAATTTTTATTAGGATCTTGATAGTCTTTAACCGACATCAAAATAGTAGGTTTCCACTTTTCCAGTTCTAATGTATTTTTTGTGTGGGTTATTACCTCATAAATTTTTTCTGGGTGTACCGATTTTGATGGTTACTTTCTTATTCGAAACTTGATCTTGATACGTGTGGTCCTGTTTACATTTAAACGAGATCTGACTTTTTGGGTGATCCATAATGAACTTGTTTTAATTTATAGTGGAATACATTTCTTCGCGAACGTAGTCGAGCGTAATAGTTAGGATGAAAACGGGTTTAATTTAGACATATATGTTTTTTTCTTTCTCAGACGATTTACTTAAAGCGTATTACAGAATACTCTATTTCTTCAGTTGTAATTTCAGAATTACAATAAAGCATATTACTGAATATATAGAAATAATGACAGAATTTGTTTATAATTCTTTTAAAAGGGCATCGCATCTATCATTAGGGATTGTAATTTAATCTTTTACGAGTTTAAAGGCCTTTGAAAAAGATCATAAAATGTTATTGTAATAACTGTTCTAATCGTCCTTAATTATTACGAATTATTATTATTTTTATTGGTGATGTTGAAGACATTTTTTGTCTGTCACGTAATTGTATAGCGTCGGGTCAGATTAAAAAATAGTTTTGCATTGAACATAATTTTAGTTAAGAATGTTGTGGGTTATCTATACTAATAT
The DNA here is from genome assembly GCA_905220545.2 of Melitaea athalia. Lineage (NCBI taxonomy): Eukaryota > Metazoa > Arthropoda > Insecta > Lepidoptera > Nymphalidae > Melitaea > Melitaea athalia. The sequence goes on from HG992178.1 coordinate 23,594,026, forward strand.
TATAAAGCTGAAGAGTATGTTTGTTTGTTTGTTTGTTTGAACGCGCTAATCTCAGGAACTACTGGTCCAATTAGAAAAATTCTTTCAGTGTTAGAAAGTCCATTTATCGAGGAAGGCTATCGGGTATTTTTTTAAATAACCGCGTGTGAAACCGCGGGGCACAGCTAGTGAAATTGAAAAGTACATTTGATGATGAAGATGTTGGGCAGCCATTGGTATTGCAATGACAAGTTGTTTTCAACCATTTTCCTTTAAAAAAATTATATTCAACTGATGTTGATGATGATTCATGCGGCAAGTATAGGTAAACAAAATTTAATCGAGATCATAGAACAATAAAATAAAACAAATTGTTTTTAAAAGTATTGTTTGACTATGTTTATTTGTTTGTTCCCGTATTGCCTAAAATTAATTGTATAAAACTAAACGTGTCACAGTTATAGAGACTCAAAATCTATCTGACTTGACTAGCCCGTTGGCGCAGTTTATAGTGACCCTGCTTTTTGTTCCGGGAGTTGTGGGTTAGATTCCCACCTCGAGTCTGGGTGTTTATATACATATTTATTAATATATTTATATATGTATTATTTATAAGTATGTTTCTCGAAAAAAAATGTAGCTAGCTAGACCAGTCGGCTGTTACCTATAACACAAGCATTAAGTTGCTTTCTTTAGGAACAGACGACCGTGTGTGTATTGTGTATATATTTATTTATTATTTATTTATTATTATCGTGAGTTTTTGTGTTGAACATCTTGTTAGTAGAGTCATTCTCATTACTCTATGTCTATAGAATAGTAAAAAAAGTGTGTGTACTTATGTACGCACGTAAGAAGTTATACTTCATTGGCTAGCTAACTTCACGTTGCTAACTTCTTCTTCGTTGACTACCTAACTTCAGGGTGTCGGCTTTTTTCGTGACGAGGACGGTGTGCGCGCGCATCGTAAAAATTTACTCTCATCATTTTTCCCTAACGCGCCAAAAGAAATATAACTTCAAAAGTCGTTTTGTACGATTTACGATACTATCTCCATCTACGATAACACTTTTGTCGATTATAATGTTATCATACTAAAATACTATTCTAGCGATCTAAATAATCTTTCTTCGCTTCACAGTACTGAAGCTAACCTCAGCATTGTCACAATAAATGAAATCCTTCCAACTAAAAGCATTTCATAGCGGAAAGCTCCGAGAGCGGACGTTGAAAGCTTTACGAGCTTATTGTCTAAGCTCCGGGAGTTATAAAGTGCGTTAGACGTCGCTAGTCTAAAGACCTCGTAATTATTTTTTACTGTTGTTTAGTTTTAATACTTTGTTTAAATGGATAATGATTGTTTTGTAAGACATGCAATAAGTAAATAATGACACGTGTAAGTAATGATTATTGAAATGTATTAAATCTAGTGATTCGTAGATATTGATGTTCTGAAATAATTCAGTGATCTTTGTCGTTACTAGACACTAAAAGTTTGTGTAAAATAAATAATATACAGATATTTATTTTAATTTATATACAACCCGGTCGGCAAACAAGCGTACGGCTGATGACAAGCGATTATCGTAGATCATAGACGCCTGCAACACCAAAAGCATCGCAAGCGCGTTGCCGACCCTATCCCCAATCATCCCAGGAGCTCTGGTTTCCTTACTCACCACAGGAACACAACACTGCTTGAAAGCAATATTATTTAGCTGTGTTCTTCTGTAAGGTAAAGGTTATTTCCCCAGTCGGGCTGCTCCAGATTTTGAGCAGGATATTTCTCGCTGTGCCCTACCTCAGTTACGGTGTACAACTGTCAAGAAGTCAACGACACCCAAACACACACACACATACACACACATTCACACATAATCAATACTATATATTTTTTTTTAATATCAAGCATGTTATTATTATAAAGCTCTTTATGTCTGGCGGTCCAACGGCTAATAATACCCACTTGAATGGCCCAGAAATGGGATATTTATTAATTAATTCATGTACTCACCACGTGTCCATGTGGTACGGAGGTCTCCTGCATCTGTGAGCCAGGTCTCCTGCCACTGATCGTTCCTCCTGAGTGCAGTATTGCTCCATTGTCAGTGCTGCGCAGTCGAGGTGACTCCGTTAGTGATGGTAGAACCTGGAATGTTCAGTTTTAGAAGTTGAGCTACAGACCACCCACCAGGTAGACGGAGGATGTTTAAGGGGATGTTTAAGCGTTAATTTCGCTTATTATATGCACGCTATAATAACATAAAATACGGAGAAGAAATTTGCTTATTTAGATAAAAATTATGGGTCTTGTGTTTTTGCAGCGAGTAATAATCTTCAATTCATTTTCTCACCATTAAACCGCTTTTAAAAATAGAACATTATTAAATAACTTACATTTGTATCGAAGAGTACTGAGATGATGAGCAAAACTATTTACTACTGAAAGAATTTTTTCCCATTAGGGTGGCGAATAAGTTTTTTATTCATGGTCACTAAAGTCTATGAAGCCAGTAATACCGAGAGTATCACAAGCCCATTTCGCACTACAGAGAGATAACTCATGAACAGTGCTATTAGTTGGTCGGTTAACTTAAAATATATTTCCTGCAGCTCTGTACTTAATACGAATGCTTCAGCCTGTGATATCCCACTACTGGGCATAGGCCTCTTTCTCGATGTAGGAGAAGGATCAGAGATTAATCCACAACGCTGCTCCAATGCGGGTTGGCGGATATTCCCTACTATGAGTAACGATCGCTATCAGGTGTACATGATAACAACCGGGACCGACGGCTTAACGTGCTGTCCGAGGCACGGTGGGGAGACCCACAAGGACTGCACAAAAACCCAGACCATGAGGGGATCGAACCCGCAACCAAACGTTAAATGTTGTGTAATTATGGTAAACAATGTACAGAGGGTAGAAAAGGTAGTGCAATGTTTACTTAGGTGTAGAGTACCTTAGGCGCGTGTCGCAGAGGCTCGTGTGGCAGGGTGTGCGCTCGCCGCGCGCGCTGCTCCGCGCCCGGCTGGCTGCCCGCCTGGCCCATACTAGTACCTTCTACGGCCTCATCTGAAAATAATAATAGCCTTATTAAACACTGCAAACATTCATAACTTTTATATGTAATATTAATTTATTTGTCGATACAAAATTTTTTGATTTTTTATCCATTAGGATAATTGTGTTTGCTCGCAAATTGAAAAAAAAAAATCATTTTAATTAAATCGACGAGTAATACGTAACGCAAAATAATCAAGTAAATCAATCAAGACCACAAGACAAGCACCACTTTATGATTTAAAAAAAATCATTGAAATCTGTCCACCCAGTACAAAGTTCTGAGGATAGGAACACGATAGGATACATAAATAAATAAAAAACAGTCGAATTGAGAACCTCCCCCTTTTTTGAAAGTCGACTAAAAAGGCAATTTAATTAAAAACATTATAGTTGCATGTTCAAAAGAAAGTTTTTACCGGCTAAAATAATCGTAGCGATAACTCTACATGCAAACAAAAATAATATAGCTAAGGTACCTACATAATACTTTAAGAATGAAGATAGTATAAGTCGTTCTCAAAATATATAACTTTAAGAATGAAATCGGTAAAATCATTCTCAAGTTAAAGCGTGATCTGGTGATACAAGGATTCATTTTTTTCATGACAGATTATGTTAAGAAGCCCGGCAAAGGGAACTCAACAACTACGCTTTTAAAGTAATATAAATCTGTATTTTAACTTTTAAATATTACTTAATCTACAGGATTGACTATTTTATAGTTTTATTACATTAATACATACAGCGAAGCGAGCGGAGAGAAAGTTAAGCTTCAATTAATTATAATTTCTATGATTCTATAAATTATGGTCCACGAAGGGTTAATCTTTATTGGTATACTCTTATCATTAAAAGCATTGCTGGCGGTTTTAACCGCTTTCTATCGGCGTTTATTTATTTTTTATTAAAATAATCTATCTATATATATAAAAGAGATTTCCACTCATATATTGACTCATTACGATATCTCTGGAACCATAAGGCGTAGAGACTTGAAATTTGGTAGGAATATTCCTTTCGCCGAGTAGAGGTCAGCTAAGAACGGATTTTACGAAATTCCACCCACAAGATGGGGTTGCGGGGTTTAATAACATATATGGCAAAACAACGTTTGCGGGGTCAGCTAGTAAGTAACATGTGAAATTATGTCATAAAATATGTCAATAAAAAGGCGGGTCATGGTAGAGTCATAAAATTTATGGTGTGTGAATTTTACTATGGAGTGTGAATTTGTTAATAAAATATTAATTAATAGGTACGTTAAATTACGTCGGCGGGTTGGAGTAGTCTTAGCATTTAATAGAAAAAATGTATGTGTGTGCAATTCACACATACAGAAGTGAAACTTTTGAAAAGTCGTAGGAAGGTAGGCCGTTGCGATTTGTTACCTAAACCGAAGAGCATGTATGAAAGGAATAATGAAAGTGGACGAAGCGAAACAAGTATGTAAGGATCGTAGCAAGTGGAAAGAAGTGGTCTCTGCCTACTCCTACGGGAAAGAGGCGTTATTTATATGTATGTATGTATGATATTGCTGCTACGATTAAACTTGACAAGCTCATATAGATACATCCGTTATTGCTATTATAATTATGTGTATATAGATTGGATACGCGTTCTCCGATGATGGATGTGTATTGACAGGTCTAGAGCCATTATTTATATAGGCATTAACCTATTTTAAAACCATATAAAATGTTATAGTAAACTATATTTAATTGGTAATCTGAAGAATATTAGAACCTCAATAATGAGATGGTTAGTTGGAACCTTGTCTTGTTATTCTTATAAACATTCTATAGGTCCCATTAAAATGATATTCTGTGTCGAAAGGACAGATACAACAAGCACAAAATCCTAGATCACGACAAGCATCTGTATTGCAGTGGCGTAGCAAGGAGGGGCAGAGGGGGTATCATGCCCCGGGCCCCCGCTTCTCACAAAGGGGCGCCGAACGCCGACATATTATATGGTTTTCAAATTGGGGAGGGATGCTGAAAAGGTATTGTGCCCCGGGAGCGAGTTAGTTCGCTTGAGAGTGTATGTTTCGGGACTTCCGAGACAGGAGAAAATGCTACTAGAGGCCGTTGAGTGAGAAGTGTTTATTTATTTCTTTAATTTCAGGCTCAGGGCGGGAATCTAACAAAGTAGAGTCATTGCTTACTTCGCTAAAGGGTCAACATTAGGTAGATACAGATATTGCGAAAACGGATCGAGTCTCTTGAGTTTTTTTTTTTGCGAAATTCGTAAATATGATCATATTAATGAAGGCCATACGTGAAACAAATACAACGATTTTGCATAACTTCAATGTTTTAGGGCCTATGCAAACCACGTTTTTTAATCGTTTGTATCGCGACATACGCGCGTTTGCATCGCGTCTGTATCGCGTTTAAAAAACGCGGTTTGCATAGGCCCTAAGGGCCCTAAGGGCCTATGCAAACCGCGTTTTTTAAACGCGATACAGACGCGATGCAAACGCGCGTGTCACGCGATACAGACGCGATGCAAACGCGCGTATGTCGCGATACAAACGCGCTGTCGACGCGCGTTTTAGAAACGCGCGTCGACGGCGCGTTTAAAAAACGTGGTTTGCATAGGCCCTTAAGGTAAAATTAAGACAAAATATTATTATTTATATTGAAAAATTCTATACAGTTTTTTTTCTATTTAATCCTAAAAACTAGTAATAAGTAAATTATTTAAAAAAATATATCCAAGCTACCTCCTAAGCTAATAAGCTACTTAGTAAATTACTCAAAAATCAAAATCAAAACTAACTTCATTCAAATAGGCCCCAAGAGCACTTTCGAATCGTCATTTTACAAATCAAAATTTTAAAATGATTATTATTTGTGTAAAAGTAAAGCTACCACCGATTCGGAATCTAGATTCTGCAGAGAAGAAAGGCAAGAAACTCCGCAGTTACTCTTTTGAAAATAATATACAAACTGCGTTTTAGTACAAAATTAGTAATATCTAATTTCAAATTCAGTGTTTGTTTCACGATCACGATTCAGCCTGTAATATCCCACTGTTGGGCATAGGCCTCTTCCCCATGTAGGAGAAGGATCGGAGCTTAATCCACCACGCTGCTCCAATGCGGGTTGGCGGATATATTCCCTACTATATGAGTAAGTAACGATCGCTATCAGGTGTACATGATAACAACCGAGACCGACAGCTTAACGTGCTCTCCGAGGCACGGTGGGGAGACCCACAAGGACTACACAAACACCCAGACCACGGCAAACATCTGTATGGCCAATACAAATATTGTCGTGAGCGGGAATCGAACCCGCAACCGCCCGCGCAACAGCCAATCGCAATCCAGTGCTGTGACCGCTGCGCCAACGCGGCGTCAGTGTTTGTTTACTAAAAAAATATTATACGATACTAGTAGATTTAGAGCATTACTAGTCCGCTGAGATCTAGTCACGACTCACGACTGTCCAGCGCGTGACCTAACTGCGACGTGTAGGTGTCAAGGTCAGCTGCGCCCGCGCAGTGCATCGTTTGTAAACAACTGATTTATATGCGACACAGTTTCCAGTACATCTTTATTTAATTGAAGGAACGTTTTATGTGTTTTTAAATTGTTTATTTATCTATACTAATATTATAAAGCTGAAGAGTTTGTTTGTTTGTTTGTTTGCTTGAACGCGCTAATCTCAGAAACTACTGGTCCGATATGAAAAATTCTTCCAGTGTTAGATAGCTCATTTATCGCGTGACGTTGTCTTTTTTTTCAGTTAGTTTATTTTTGTATTTTAAATTCGTTTTTTCAAATTATTTTTTTAAATTTGTTTTTTGAATTACTTTTTTTTAATTAGTTTGCCAAAGAAGTTTCACTTCTGACATGTGTACTTTGTACGCATGCAATTTTTTTAATTATTATTGTTGTAAAAGTAGGGCAAACGTTTTCATACAATCAACGCGGACAGCTGATTGACGCGATAATTTCTGTTTCATTGTCTGTACATGTGTGTTGAATTGCGTATCTCATTACCGTATGAAATATAACTAAATAGGTATAACTTTATGATGTTCCTCGGGGTAGCCTCATTCCCTACAGGACGCGTCCCCAGGTGGCGGATAGGGGGAAGCTCGATGGAGAGTCAAACCTCCATAGGGTAGGAGGGAAATTAAATACCTCCCGCGGACCACAAGGCCGGAGAAGGACACTCCGTATCAAACCCCTGCCCCGGGCTTCTCCGACATATTCAGAGTAGAGGCCGCGGGCAGTGCTACATGTCTAGGCTGGGGCATGCAGAAGAATCGGCGGCGGATGAACCCCTAGCGGGTGAACGGTGGCGCTCGCACCTCGAGGATAGGTGACAGCCTTGGCGTCAGGTGGCAACCGGCCGTAAAACTTAAAGCCAAAAATTTATTCTCCTATCTCATGAATACAAAGGCGAAAGATAAAGATCATAATACTAGGGCGTACCCCATAAGCGACGTCAGTACGAAAAGAGCGAAAAATGCTAGGGCGTTCCCCCCAAGCGACGGCTCTGACAAAAACAATAGTTCGCAGTCGATACAATCGTTTAGAATAGCGACGTGGAATCTGGGATCCCTGACAGGTCGCACCCAAGAACTTGCAGAAACTCTGAAAAGAAGGAATATCAACATCTGCTGCGTACAAGAAACGCGCTGGAAGGGATCGAAATCCAGAGACCTAGGTATGGGGGTACCAACTGGTCTACCATGGACTGACCAATCAACAAAACGGAGTAGGTATTGTCCTCGATTATCACCTCAGAAATAGAATAATCAACATAGAGCGAAAATCGGACCGCTTAATTGGAATTAAACTTGCATTAGATAATCAACCTATAATTAACATAGTATGCGCGTATGCTCCACAAACGGGATGTACGGATATCGAAAAACAAGCTTTTTGGGATGAAATGGACGAATATATAGCCAGCATACCAGCACACGAAACCAAATTCATCATGGGAGACTTGAACGGGCACGTAGGCGTTGTCAATGCCACTTACAGTGATGTCCATGGAGGGTATGGCTTTGGAAATCCAAACAAGGAGGGTATTTCCATTCTGGAATTTGCATCCAGACATGAACTATCGCTCATTAATACCACATTTAAGAAGAAAACCGAACACCTTATCACCTATAAAAGCGGAGGTAAATGCACACAAATCGACTTTATTCTAGCTGACAGGAGATTGAAGGCGAACTTCAAGGATTGCAAAGTCATTCCAGGGGAATCCCTCACATCCCAACACCGCATTCTTGTAGCCATCTATAGATTGCCTAAACCTATTAGAACGAAACCAGATAAAACTCATAGAATCAAATGGAAAGAGCTGTCTAGCTCCAAAGGTAATTTGTTCCTCAAAGATATGCTTGATTATTTACACCAAGACATAGAAAAAGATTACGAAAATGCCGAAGAAATGTGGTCGAACTTTGAAAAAGTTTGTAAAACTACAGCTCAGTCAAGTTTGGGTATTTCAAAGGGAGGAGTTAGTAAAGGGAAGGACCCGACTTGGTGGAATGACGAGGTGAAAGATCAACTCAACAGCAAGAAAATACTGTTTAAGAACTGGCAAGCCTCAGAGTCAGAAGCAGATCACATTAAGTATAAAGAAGCAAAGGCAATATCGAAAAGGAAGGTTGCACAAGCTAGAGCGAAATCCAGACAGAATCTATATGATAGAATTGAAAAAGCAAAAACAGACACAGAAATATTCAAGATAGCTAAATCAAGACATAGATCGACACAAGACATAAAATTTAATAAATTTATTAAGAGCAAAACTCAGAAGTTACTTACTACAAATAAAGAAATAAATGATAGGTGGTTCCAATTTTACAATGAACTCATGAACGAAGAGTTCCCAAGTCAGAATCAGGTGCTTTCAGAACCCGTAGAAGGACCAGTGCAAGAAATTAGTTGTGACGAGGTGACAAAGGCGGTGAAAAAGATGAAAAATGGCAAGGCCACCGTGCCGGATGAGATACCCTCGGAAGTGTGGAAAATTCTTGGAAGAGTAGGCATAGAGTGGCTAACGAAATTGCTTAATATCATTCTCCAAACAAAGAAAATGCCAAACTCATGGAGGCTTAGCCATCTCGTTCCTTTTTATAAAAACAAAGGGGATGTCACCCAGTGTGAAAACTATCGAGGTATCAAACTAACTTCACACACGTTAAAAATCTGGGAAAGGGTACTAAACAGTCGTCTTCAAACACTGACCTCGATATCCCAAAACCAATTCGGATTCACCCCTTCAAGATCCACCATCGATGCGATACAGGCTATAAGAATCGTAATCGAAAAACATCGCCTGAACAAAGAAGATCTTCATCTCATTTTCATAGACCTTGAAAAGGCGTTTGACCGGGTACCACGAAAACTGGTGTGGCAAGCACTGAGGGTCCAACAGCTACCCGAATGCTATGTGCGTAGCATAGAAGACATGTACCATGATGTCAGAACTAAAGTTAGGAGTGCAGCCGGTCTTAGCCAGGAATTTAACGTAAGCGTAGGAGTCTATCAAGGCTCGGCACTTAGTCCTCTACTGTTCAACCTTGTTATGGACCTAATAACAAAAAACATACAAGCGTCTCTTCCCTGGAATCTCCTGTATGCGGATGATATCGTGCTTGTCTCAAAAACAGCCGAAGACATACAATCTACCCTAAGTCAATGGGTCAACGCATTAGAAAGCTCTGGACTCAGGGTTAGCAGGAAAAAAACCGAACATCTCGTGTGTCGCTTTAGCGGTAAACATTCAGCAAGCACAGTTCTCTATCCTGATAACACACAAGTCCCAACAGTTACCCAATTTAAATACCTCGGCTCAGTAATCACCGAAAATGGAGACATGGATGAGGACGTGGCTCACAGAGTGAACGTTGCTTGGCAGAAATGGCGGAGTGTGACGGGAGTTCTTTGTGACACACGAATGCCGGTGCGCACAAAAGGCAAAGTATATAAAACGGCAGTGAGACCAGCCTTGATATACGGAGCAGAATGCTGGACAGTAAAAGAGAGTCACGTTCAGAAACTACATACAGCCGAGATGAAGATGCTTAGGTGGTCCGGTGGAGTGACCAGGTTGGATAAGGTTCGAAATGAGTACATACGAGGGTCCTTCAAAGTTGCACCAATTCACAACAAACTGACTGAGAACAGACTGAGGTGGTACGGACATGTCATGCGGAGACCGGAGGAACACGTCGTTAAAACAGCTTTAAGCCTACCAGAGAACAAGAGACGCAAAGGACGTCCTCCTTTGACATGGCGGACCAGTATGACAAAACTTCTCAAGAAGGAGCAATTACCCGATCCGACAACCCTTGACAGAATGTCTTGGCGCCGTGAGATAAGGAGAGCCGACCCTACCTGAAGTGGGACAAGGCACGGAAGAAGAAGAAGAGGTATAACTTTATGAACTAAAGTATGTTTGCTGTACCTAATTATGAAATAAAATAGGTATTTACATTTTTTATATCATTCGGTGTTTGCTGTGTGGCTACGGCAAAGAATATAGCCTCCACCCTCTTCCCGAGGGTGTCGTAAGAGGCGACTAAGGGATAATATACATAGTTCCACTACCACCTTGGAACTTAAAAAGCCGACCGATGGCGGGATAACCATCCAACTGCTGGCTTTGAAATACACAGGCCGAAGACGGGTAGCAGCGTCGGTCGGTGCGACGGCGCCAGCCCTGCGGTCACCAACCCGCCTGCCCAGCGTGGTGACTATGGGCAAAACACATGAGTTCGCGTCATAATGTCGGACGCGAACTTGTGGAGGCCTATGTCCAACAGAGATTGAAGCGCATCCGGAATCTTATTTACAAGATCATTACAAGTATAAATAACAATACCAGGTGAAATCATTTTACTTTAACATAAGTGTGAGTGTTTTGTGTTATATTGATGGCGATGGCGCAAATGAGTAGAGCATAACTGCATAAGCAAAGCGAGGTAAAAGTTTGAAAACGGACTTGAAGCGATTAGTAGGGTTGCCGTAGTTTAATATATACTAATAATTATTGTAAGTATTATAAAGCTGTTTGTTTGTTTTTTTGCTTGAACACGCTAATCTCCGGAACTACTGGTCCGATTTTAAAAATTATTTCAGTGTTAGATAGCTCATTTATCGAGAAAGGCTATAGGCTATATATCATCACTCTAAGACCAATAGGAGCAGAGCAATGAATAATTCTTGAAAATGAGGGTTTTTTTTGCCAGCTAGCCAAAAGTAACTACTCCACGCAGACGAAGTCGCAGGTATAAGCTAGTATATAATAATATTATCTTATATAATGTATTTATTCATCGTTTTCTAAGTGTCACTCCAGGGGTTTTGGTCAGTGCGAATCCGACATAACCTACGGCTCCCCTGGTTCGTGGTGTATCTATAAGGGATTTTCCCTGGGTCAACAAAAAAAGGAGCTAAGTATGTTCTAAGAAGAGTAGCGACTCCGGGAAGCGTAAATAATAGGTAATATCAACATATGTATTTCCTTTATAAACTATTTTGAGATCCAAACGGAATAATAGGTTAAGTAACTAAATAAACTTTTCAGGAGTCCTTTTAATTTTTAATGTTTAATGTAAAAAAGACGTAAAGTCAATCACAAACTATAAAAAATACACAAATTTAGAACTTTAAATTAATAATTTCAATAGTTTTACAATTATTAAGTCAGCCAATTTTAAGTTAATTATTTACTAAATAAAAAACACATTATTGTTCAAATTTCAAATTCTCAACCCTAGTTTTTGAAGGCAAAAGTGCATCGCAATGGAGAATTTTCTCTATTCAGAGTGAAATGGCCGCGCCGCGTCCACGCACACGAGTCACTTTCCTTCGTTGAACGCAGATGCTTTCTTAATACCACGCTTCAAATAATGTTAACAACCAATATCGACTGGCTTTAGTCATATATCTCAGACTAGCGACCCGCCCCGGCTTCGCACGGTTGCAAAAACTATCAGTGTTCCTCTACTATATTATGTATGTATTTATACATATAAACCTTCCTCTGGAATCACTCTATTTACTAAAGAAAACCGCATCAAAATCCGTTGCGTAGTTTTCAAGATCTAAGCATATATAGGGACAGACAGACAGCGGGAAGCGACTTTGTTTTATACTATGTAGTGATTTTACTTAATGGCGATAGAGTTTTGATTTAGCGTTATCTATATTAATATTATAAAGAAGAAAGATTTGATTGTTTATTTGTTTGTTTGCATTGAATAGGCTCAGAAACTACTGAACCGATTTGAAAAATTCTTTCACTGTTGGGACGCTACACTATCCGCGGGTGACATAAGCTATATTACGAGTATATTTCCAGAAATATTAGGAAAAAAATTATTTTGAAATTTTTGTTAAATACCCGTGCGAAGCCGGGGTGCGATGCCAGTGTTTCAATAAAAAAACGGGTGTAAGAAGTAAGGGACTTTTAAAAATTTGTGTTAGTTTTTTGGATTTTTATAAAAAAGGATCTTAATAATATGTTGCTAATTTGACTCAACTTATATAAAGAACCGCTTGTAACAGAGGGTATTCATTTTTTGATAAGATTTTATCAAGCAGTTTCACAGTAAGAATTACAAAGAGAAAATTTCTCGGTTTGGTCTAGATTTTGAACAGGATATTTCCTGCTGTGCACTACCTCAGTGAGTTAGTGCACTTTTAAGTATTGATGTGTTCCTGTGGTGAGTAAGGGGAGAGAGCAGGGTCGGCAACAAGCTTGATATGCTGTTGGAGGCATTCATTGGCTACGGTAAACGCTTACTATGAGGAAGAATGTGCGCCTTTTCGTCATATTAATGGTAAAGCCTTTTAATTGATTGAATAGAAGCAGTTATCAAATGTTTCGTTCAATAACTTGATTGGGTACGTATTAAGGCGACACGAATATACATAATTAAGTGGTACCGTGCGTGTTGTGCATTCTATGAATAAAGATTTTGTTATAATTTATAAGTAATTAGTGCGCAATTGCAATTACACGTACGTATTTACTTTTGATTTATTACAATTAAAAATGGGTCATAGTATTTTTTTTCTAGATCTAACTGGTTATTTCTGGAGTAAACTAGTAAAAAAATGTGCGTAAAATAAACCGGTTTGTTCTAGTTACGCTTGTACGCTTCAGTCTGTAATATCCCACTGTTGGGCATAGGCCTCTTTCCCCATGTAGGAGAAGGTTAATAAGGAACTTACAATAATTGTGTTTATACTCGCAAACGAAAATAAACCCGACTTCAATCACGACCAGTAATACAAGATAGGTTTGGATCATTTCGTATTAACTAAATCATTATAACTTAATGTTGAAGTGACACTTTAAGAAAGATTCTTTGTTTTATAGTCCGTATTAAGTGGTGCAGTACAAGGTTTTAAAAATGTCAACGATTATCATAATGCGTGGGCAATAAGACATGTTGGCTCGTACAAACAGACGCATAAATTTTAAGATATTTTAATATTTGATGTCTTTTACACTTTTACACTACTGAGTTTACAAGACACACTACGTACCATTTAGATATAAGCTATATAAAAAGCAATCAGTTAAATAAAAGCAATATTTTAGTATTTTAGCACGAAATTAGTTTAATTTTGCGTAATAATTTTTGATGTCTATAATAAAACATTATTACATTTACTAATATTTTCTTTTAATCTTGTGTATTTGTCGTCTTTAGATCTATTTTTTGTTTTTTCGTTTGTTTATTCATAATTTTTATAACATCATTTATTATAAGGTTTTTCACATGTAATTCCGCGAAATCATGGGTGTATTTACACTAGGGCTAAAAGTGGTAATAGCTCGGGGCGGCATTCTCAGTGGAGTGAGAATTTTCCTTTATGGAATAGGCCTAAAAAAAGGATAATGAAAATATATGGAATAGGTGGACGAATTTATTTTTTTACAAAAACAGTTTGTGGTCCGTGACAAAACATGCATTTAAACGAATGAAACTCATCACCAAAAGGTTAAGAACCACTGCTCTAAGAACTAGTTCATCCGGTAGTTTTAATTTCTGTCTTCGCGAGTCCCGTGGGTCGATGATATATCACCGACTAAAACAAAAATGCTAACTAAAAATAGCTTGACATTTTCCACGTTCAAGAGCAGGATCATTTAAATATTAATATAATTATATTAATATTTAAATGATTATTTAATATTAATTTAATGATTATTTATTTTATTAATGATTATTTAATTTATTTATATGAGCAATAAGTTGACGTCAATTTGATGTCAACTTCAAAAATTTTCTCTCTAAATTTTATTTTTATATTTTATTATTTCGATCATATTTCTTTATTAAATTGACATCAAATTGCATAAAATAATTCCGGCAATATCGGAATTATATATAAATTACAAGATTTCGCTTTAACGGTTTTTCTTTTTCAGATTTCCTGAGCGTGGCGTTGCCGAGCAATGACAGCGGCCTGAGGCAGGCAGCCGGCTGCCCCTGCAGCGGGTCTCCGTGCTGCCGACGCCGCAGCAACGCCATTATAGTGACTTTATGTGTGTTTATTTAAGTGTACATTGTTTAGTGCTATATTATGTCTAATAGTTTTAAAACAACCAATGTATCTCAACCGGAACTTTTCACTTGTCCCGAATGCACTAACGGAAGGTTGTTTAGAGGCCGCAAAGGCTTAAAAATTCACTCCACCCGTTGCCACAGCGATCCATTAGTGCATTCATTACCTATTTTAACCGATACTTCATCAACCGTAACCAGTGACAATAATTCGGTTCCATTTGAAAAATTTATTTTGAAATGTCACCAAAATATACCGCTTGTTAAACGAGTTCCTAGAGGAGCGAGGATGTCTCTAGCTAGATCTCTATCAGCTGTGATTAAAAAATGTATTTCGGACACTGATTCGGCCTGGCAAAATCTTTTTTTGTTTTCCTACAAATTTTTACATGTTGATAAAACCAAAAATGGTTCCTTATCAACAAAATTAAAACAGAATAGCTTGTTAGACATTCCGATTATTATTCCTAAAAACTGCCCACGACCTTTATATTCTGACTCTAACAAAATTATTGAAAATAAAGCAATGGATGGAGATCTTAGGAATGCAGCTCGCATTCTTTTCTCTAGTGATACACTCGCACCTTTTGATAATAAAACGCTAGAAGCCTTACGCGAAAAGCATCCGTTACCGAATCCAGAGTCCTTGCTTCCAAGTCAACCTATTTCCAATAATGTTTTACAGGTTAAAGATGAAGACACCTATGCTGCAATTATGTCTTTCACAAGTGGCTCTGCTAGCGGCATAGACGGCATCACACCACAACATCTTAAAGATCTTGTGAGTGTCTCAGCCGGTGACGCTGGCAGGGCTCTCTTGAATGACATAACCAACCTCTGTAATTTCATGTTATCTGGCAAGGTGACTTCATCTTTTGTGTCTCATATTTACGGTGCGAGACTATGTGCTTTTAACAAAAAGGACGGTAGTATCCGTCCAATTGCTATTGGGACCACATTTCGCCGCCTGGCGTCTAAATTGGCATGTAGACATAATATAGTCTCCACCCTAAAAACAAAATTTCAACCTATACAAGTAGGATTTGGAAGCAAAGGAGGCTGTGAAGCAGCAGTTCACGCAGCTCGTACTTTTTTAAAAAGTAATGAGGCTGAAGTTCTGCTTAAAGTTGACGTAAAGAATGCTTTTAATTCTTTAGACAGAGCAACCTTGCTTAACGAAGTCTCTTCACATCTTCCTGAAATTTACCCTTATGTTTGGCAATGTTACAGTTCACCATCTAAATTACTTTTTGGCGAAAATACTATTTTTTCTAATGTCGGCGTTCAGCAAGGAGACCCGTTAGGTCCGGCTCTTTTTAGTCTAGGTATCCACAAGTGTATTTCAAATTTAAAATCAAAATTAAACATATGGTACCTAGATGATGGAACCATAGGAGGTAAAGTAGACGATGTTGTTGAAGATTTAATCAAAATTAAAAACGAGTTTGATAAAATTGGTCTCAAATTAAATTTTTCGAAATGTGAAATTTTTTTCACAGATCTTTTATCACTTTCCAAAATTAATTTGGCAACGGAATTATTTAATAAAATTGCTCCTAATTTAAAAATACTTCAAAGAAGTACACTTTGTCTCCTAGGTGCACCAATTTTTGATGAAGGCATACAGCCAATTTTGGATAATAAAATTAAAATATTCGTTGAAAACACTAACAAATTGGGTACTCTAAATTCTCATATTGCCTATACTATTTTAAAATATTGTCTATTTGTCCCGAAATTAATGTATATATTACGCACAAGCCCAATTTGGAAATTTCCTGGACTGACCGAAAAACTTGATGCCACTTTAAAAAATTCATTAGAAAAAATTCTAAATTTATCTTTTGATGAAAATTCATGGACCCAAGCTACTTTACCTATTAGAGACGGTGGCATCGGCGTGAGAAAAATTTCTAGTGTCGCTCTTCCTGCTTTTCTTGCTTCTGTGCATAGTATCAAGGGTCTATGTTCTGACATTTTAAAATCAAATTCAGTCGAAATTACCGATGCTACAGATGCAATAGAAAATTGGAAGTTAAGGTGTCCTAATGGCGATATCCCGAAGGATGTTACAAAGCAAAAACTTTGGGATATGCCAATAGTTCACAATACTCATATAAATTTGACGCTAAATCTTACAAGTGACAAAAACCGTGCCAGGCTTCTAGCTTTATCAAATAAAGAGTCAGGTCACTGGTTACACGCAATGCCGTCAAAAAACCTTGGGACACTTTTAGACAATGAAAGTTTTAGAATTGCTGTCGGTCTCCGGTTGGGAACTCCACTGTGCTTTGAACACAGATGTCCGTGCGGAAAGGAGGTTGATTCTTTCGGACTACACGGCCTTTCCTGCAACAAGAGTTCAGGTAGGTTTTCCCGCCACGGTTCCCTAAATGATACCATAAAAAGAGCTCTTGCCACCATAGACGTTCCTGCTCTTATCGAGCCTACTGGAATTAGTCGCGATGATGGCAAGAGACCTGATGGATTGACGTTGGTTCCCTGGGAAAGGGGACGGGCGCTTTTGTGGGACGCAACCTGCGTTGACACACTTGCTCCGTCTCATGTCAGGGAGACAGCCTTAAAAGCGGGAGCCGCGGCGGAGAAAGCTGAATCGACTAAACGGCACAAGTATTCGTCACTAATTCCAAATTACATCTTTGTGCCGTTTGCAGTCGAAACACTTGGACCTTGGAGTAGCAGTGCTAAAAAATTCTTAAATGAGATAACTCCTCGCCTTATTGCCTCCACTGGTGACAAGAGGGCTGGTGCATTTTTTGCCCAGAGAATCGGCATAGCGATTCAACGGGGAAATGCTGCCAGCATTCTTGGCACAATTCCACGCGGACATGATTTATATCAAAACTATCTGTAAATATTTATTTCTTAAGTTGTGACTTGTAAATAATATGTATAATAAATATTTTAAATATTTAAGCCGTTTAAGTTTTAATGCCTTGGTCAGACGGGATGCGTATTTGATGGTAACGACTCGGTAAAACAGAGCGCGTATTTTACGTACATACGTCAAAAAGTAACAGTGCGGCAAGCACACGCTGCTTTAAAACGTTGTACTTTATCTTACAACAAATGACTTACTTCGTAACAATTATTTTTGAAGTTGTACTACTTTTGGCGCGTTAGGGAAAAATTATGGGAATAAACTTTTTCGATGCGCGCGCACACCGTCACGAAAAAAACCGACACGCTGAAGTCAACGAAGAAGAAGTTAGCAACGTGAAGTTAGCTAGCCAATGAAGTATAATTCTTACATGCGTACATAAGCACACACACTTTTTTTTCATACCATAAATTCAATTAGATTATAATGGTGTTATAACCATTAAATAAAAAATAACACTGACTATATTATTATTGTCTATATACGAACGCTTACGTGAAAGGCTACCTATGAATCAATCCAATTTGATGTGTTTAAACATTTTTTTTTGATAACATTACGTCATTATTGCCTAAACCGAATAGACTATAAATATAATGCACATCAATAAATAGTACGTTCATGTTAATTCTTAAGACGCTTTTATTAGATTGACCTGTATGTGTGTAACGGAATCTTTGAACTTCATTTTCACCTACTTCTAGGAGTCTGATTAACTTGGAAATTTGCACAGGGGTCAAGGGCCGATGACAAAACAATATAACATGCTTTATTTCTTTAATTGTCGTCTTGACACTAAAAATTCAGAAATAAATTATAGTTTAAAAAAACTAAAAAAAAACACGTTTTAATAGCAATCGAACTAAAAAGTAGAAAATAATTCAAATAAAGTGAAAAAGCGTGGGGTGCTTAATCATATTATTATAATAATTCTAATATTGCAAACAGTAACTAATAAAATGATCCTCACATTCGATACCAAGCACCCCACGCTTTTTCACTTTATTTGAATTATTTTCTACTTTTTCGTTCGATTGCTATTAAAGCGTGTTTTTTTTTGTTTTTTAAACTATAATTTATTCTCTTACTTTACGTTACCGCCACGAAACTGAGCATTTTAAAAAACACTTGTCTGATTGTTTATCACTGATAACCGAATTCCGTTGAATGTCAGTGGGCTGTGCATAATTAAAAAGCGTGAAATTTCACTTTCCACGAAATACATTGTGAGGCTCGTATGAATTTAAATGACAATCTTTCAATGCTGCTCGTAAGCGATGACTATCGGCAATGAAACATCCCGACCCTGGGTCAAGGAAGGCGCTTTCACTTTTGCTCACGAACTGCCGTTTTTAAAGGATTTATGACACAATAATCACATATAGCAAACTAGTAGAACGTACCTATATATACATACATACATTGTATATAAATATACTAGCTGACCCCGCAAACGTTGTTTTTCCATTTATGTTATTAACCCCCGCGACCCCCTCTTGTGGGTGGAATTTTGTAAAATCCGTTCTTAGCTGACCTCTACTCGGGAAAAGAAATATTCCTACCAAATTTCAAGTCTCTAGGCCTTATGGTTCCAGAGATATCGTGATGAGTCAATGGGTGGAAATCTCTTTTATATAATATATAGAAGATTAGCTGACCCCGCAAACGTTGTTTTGCCATATATGTTATTAATCCCCACAACCCCCTCTTGTGGGTGGAATTTTGTAAAATCCGTTCTTAGCTGACCTCTACTCGGCGAAAGGAATATTCCTACCAAAATTCAAGTCTCTACGCCTTGTGGTTCCAGAGATATCGTGATGAGTCTATGGGTGGAAATCTCTTTTATATATATATATATATATATATATTAGTATATAGATATCCAAATCGTTCTATTTGTTTCCTGTACCTAAGGTTGTCTGAAAGAGATTGATGCTTTGGCAATATGTCCGTTAGTTGTAGGTACAATTCCCTCATAAGACCTACGTGTTTTACTGCTATTAAAAGTTATAAACATTTTTAATATCATATCAATAATACCGACCGTCCCAGCGGGGTTCGAACCCGCACCCCGGCGTCGTCGGCGCTCTTAACCAATTAAGCTATGGAACGATTTACTCGTCCGGTCGAAATCTTTGATATGATGAATGAAATTGTAAGTCTAATTGTTTTGTTTGTTTTAAATTTATCGTTGAAATGTTTCAACATCTAAAAGTCTTTTTTTTTTTATGTTACTAAGTCGACAAACAAGCGTACGGCTCACCATGGTAAGTGACTACCGTAGCCTATAGACGCCTGCAACACCAGAAGCGTCGCAAGCGCGTTGCCGACCCTATCCCCAATCCCCCCCCAGGAGCTCTGGTCACCTTACTCACCAACAGGAACACAATACTGCTTGAACACAGTATTATTTAGCTGTGGTCTTCTGTAAGGGCGAGGTACTACCCCAGTCGGGCTGCTCCATATTTTGAGCAGGAAATTTCCTGCTGTGCTTACTAGAGATCTGAGTCTAATAGCAACGTGGAATACAGTAGTGGTTGCTCTTAGTAGAGTAAGTGCTCAGCAGTCTGACACTGGAATTATAAATTCCATTATATTGTTTTAAAATAACTTGAAATAACCAAGCTATTGAGCAGTTATATTTATTGTTATTACTTCAATATCGTATCATTGTACAACTACAATATTGAAGCAAACATGTATTATTATCTTCGCTAATTAACAATAAAACCACTACCACTACAGCCTATCACAGTCCACTGTTGGACATAGGCCTCCACAAGTTCGCGCCCGATATTATGACGCGAACTCATGTGTTTTGCCCATAGTCACCACGCTGGGCAGGCGGGTTGGTGACCGCAGGGCTGGCTTTGTCGCACCGAAGACGCGATATAGATAACAATAAAACGTACATAACAAATTACATCGTTATAACACAACTGCTATGAAGAAAACTCCGTTTATTTCTCCTAATCGGAATTAAGAACCCATAATGTTAGCAAAAAGACTGACCAATGCGCCAATACGATCGCAAGATGGCGCGGAAGCTGCGGGAATGATTTTCCGCGTCCGTGCTCCGGCGGGACCGTTAACGTCTTAATGACGCCCGCCGGCGTTGCGGGAGCGAATTCATTTGTCTAGCTAGAAATTCACCCTGGCTTTACTCGACTGTGATGTGCTTATAGCGTCGACAATTTACGTAGGTTGTCTGTTCCATATTTTGATATTATTCTGTTAGTCTTTATTAGTTTTTAATAAGTGGCTAAATAGCAATAAGTCCGCCCATTGTATAATACAATCTGTAACTAATTTAAATTATGTAGTTGTTGTGTACAATAAAGTATAAATTAATAAAGAATTAAAATGTTTTAGTAAATTTCCTTTAGCTTGCTGGCTTTATTAAATATTAGGCTAATAAACTTCACGATATAACATACATTACTGAAGCTGTATCCAAAAACTTTAAACATTTAGACATGCAAACGCAAAACGAATATAAAATAGCAACATTATGGTAAAACATAAATTATTTATGCATTATATACCTACACATATAAAATACATGCATAATAAGATTGATAATTTATAGACTAAAAACATATTTTTTATGTATTATATAAATAATGCATGCATACATGAATAAACTGTACCGTAATTCTTTACAAAGCGGAGATTGAAACGCGGAAATAGACAGACAGAAATAATGACTACATTTTATACTGTTTACTGATGACGGACTTGTTCCGCTGATGCTTCGGAATTTGCGCAACACTCAATAAGAAGCAAAAGCTGAAGCGAGGGGTCAAGTCATTTGCATTGAGAGTTACTCTGCGATGGGTAATTTGATTTATATTTATATTATTACCTTCGTTTGTTACTACCTTATCTAGTTGAATTGGTTGTTAAGTGTATAGGAAATTGTTCATACATGAATATTAATGTAGTAACAGTAAAGCTAAAGAGTTTTTTGTTTGTTGTTAAAACGTATCAATATTGTAATCGTTTTAAAATTTAGATTATTTATTGAGGAACATTTTGAAGTGTGTCTTTACGCACGCGTGATTTGGGGAGTAAGCTGGTGAATCCGTAATGAGAACGTTACGAAAAGTGTGATAGGGCGAGGCGAATGGAAGTTGAGAGGGAGATATAAGTTCGATGGAGCTAAAACTGTTTTACTTCAGTCGTGTGGTCTAAAGCACACTCGTTTTTGAAGTACAACTCCCTTACGCACGCTTAACTTGGGAGTGAGCTGGTGAACTCGTGACGAGAGCATTACAAAATATGTGAAAGGGCGAGGCGAACAGAAGTTGAGAGGGAAATATAAGTTAGTGAAGATAGAAAGAGTGAGAGAGAGAGTTACGTTTCGTAAGTTTTATTTCAGTTGTGTGATCTAAAGCATACTCTTTTTTAGACTGTAAAATAGCACGTAATGAGTAGCAGGATTAGAACAGTATTCAAGAATTTTAACAAAAACATACGACTCAGCAGAACGAAGTGTGAGCGATGAGACTCGAAGCGATTCGACGCGAAACGATGCGAAACCATGCGATATTACGTGAACTATTATGAAACTATCTATATCATATAATAGCTTATACAATTTCATATTTCAATGTTATGAACGCGTAGTGTAGCTGACCTAGAACGATTTCATTTAATTATTTAATTACGAAAAACAACACTCAACCCATATCTACTATCAAACTGACCTCGTTTAACCTAGATCCAAACTAGAATTTGCATAGATTCGATTTGAATCTAATGTAAAAAAAGGGTGGGAAAGTCCCATGGCCACGCGTGAACTACATGAGACGGTAACAATACTTACTGATGATCACGTAACAGTTACTCAGAATTAGGTACATGTTTCTTCCCACTGTTTATATCACATTGTATTTATACAATATATGGTATATGGTAATTGCATCTTTATGTGGACATATGTAAGAAATTCCATGTTGTAAATATATATATGTACTAGCTGTGCCCTTTTTCAGACGCGTTAATTTGAAAAAAAATAGCCTATAGCCTTCCTCGATAAATGGGCTATCTTACACTAAATGAATTTTCCTAATTGGACCAGTAGTTTCTGAGATTAGCGCGTTCAAACAAACAAACAAACTCTTCAGCTTTATAATATTAGTATAGATTAATGATTTCGGCCAGTGTAGAGCATGTTCATACTTGCATAACGATCAACCAATAAATTCCACAAAACTACCAGTAACCAATTCTATTAAAGAACGACCACCCACTAAATTCCACAAAACTACCAGTAACCAATTCTATTAAAGAACGACCACCCACTAAATTCCACAATGCTACAAGTAATCTATTCTAATAACAAACGATCACACACTAAACTCCACAACTCTACCACTATTCATTCCATTAAGAACTATCCCCCACTAAATTCCACACCGCTACTAGTAACGCATTTAAAATCCGACCACCATAATGTTATCTTTACGAATAACTTTCATACGAATGAAATACAGATTTATAAAGTTTCGCGGCGGTTTTCCGGCATCGTATCGACGGATCGGTAGATGTGTTTCTCGCTGAATGGCCGGATAAACAGTTCAAAGTCGGTTAGTCGAGCCACAGCGTAGCTGAGTACAGACTACGCCTATATTAATACTTTTTTTTGTTTTTCTATAACATTAAGAAGTGTAAGTGCGCATGAAACAAATATACGTATATTATAGGATAATTTTTACTGCTCTGTTATCAACCATTATTTAAATAAATAAATAAACATAAATACACAGACGCATGTTTCTAAGATGAGCAATTGAATGCTTGTGTTTCAAGTAAAAACCAACTGATGTAGGTATAATTTAAAATTAAAAAGTTTTTTAAAAACAAGCTTTTATTTAAATTCACTAAGAATAAAATACACTTTTACTATCAACTTGTAACGTCATTACACAATTCATATCTATACTAATATAATAAAGCTGAAGAGTTTGTTTGTTTGTTTGAACGCGCTAATCTCAGGATCTACTGGTCCGATTTGAAAAATTCTTTCAGTGGTAGATAGCCCATTTATCGAGGAAGGCTATAGGCTACATATCATCACGCTAAGACAAATAGGAGCTGAGTCAACGCCGACGAAGTCGCGCGCAGAAGCTAGTGATATATAAGCTTGTCGCGAGATTAATTAATTCACTTTGAAAATTAAACATTAAAATTAATCAGATCACGTTAATTAATTTACTTGTTTATCAACACAGATAAGGTAATGGTTGAAATAAAATATTCATTTACAGGACTTAATAAGCCGTTTAGAATCATTTGAAAGCGAGAATTATCCTTTTAACTTTTATAAATACTATTTCAATACTACATACTTCAATAATTAGATATAGTTATAACAAGCACTTTGCAACCTCTGTGCGTAGTAATCTACGATCGATGCGTTGAGAATGTAGAGACGCCGCACCGTCTGCGCTCCCTTCGACAACCTGTTCAATGGAATGCCTTCCTCGAAGTTTCCTTTAATTATTGCTTATTGTTTATGAATGTGTATAATTTATAAACCTCTACTGTTATTTGTGTATCAATTTGAAAGCTATTTCTATTTCATGTTCGCCTGGTACTTTAAATGTTGAAATGTTAAGACAACTCTCTTCGTGCTATTTA
Organism: Melitaea athalia; assembly: GCA_905220545.2. Lineage (NCBI taxonomy): Eukaryota > Metazoa > Arthropoda > Insecta > Lepidoptera > Nymphalidae > Melitaea > Melitaea athalia. The sequence goes on from HG992178.1 coordinate 23,618,181, forward strand.
TAATATCTATTTACTTGAACTGATTATATTGTAAATACTTCCGCTAAAGTAAATAACGATCTGTAAAGAGAACACAAGTAAACGCACGTGTATATCCAAATAGCGTAGTGTGTGTAGTTGTTCTTATATCTATATATATACAGGGTGTGTCGTAAATCGTGGATAATCCGTTAACTGGGGGTAGCCCTGATGTCGACCTCCAAGAAAATGTACTTTTTATTTCAGGGTTGCCAACACTGTGAAAATTGTGAATATTTTTGTGTTTTTTCAAAAAATTCCTACCGCAACTAGTAATTTGGTCATAATTTTTACAAATTAAGGTATTTTAATGTAATTTTTATTTTATTTTACTCGGGAATACTTGTACTATCTAACAAAACTACTATTTCAGGCATAATTTAATCTAAACTTATGAAAATTAGCGTTAGAAGTTTTTTTTATTTTTATTCCTAACTTTTTGTCAATATTTAACCATTGATTGTGAAAAAAAAATGTATGGCACTAGAATTGCCCAGTATTTAAAAAGAATGCTTAGTTTATGTAGTTTCTAAAAAGGTATAATCACTAGTGCTGGACAAGCAAAATTATTTTTTAGGAGCGAAAGAACTTATCACGGTTGGTAAGTTCGTTTTGAATCATTAGCATTTGTGTCACTTAAATGTTAAGATAAAGAAAAAAAAAACAAAGATTTTTTTTGTAAAAATGCATTTATTACATCAAACTAAATGTTAAAAATGTCCTCCATTGGCAGCAATGCAGGTTCGGCATCGCCTTATAAAAGATCTTTTGATACGGCCTGCATAGCCTGATACTTCAATTTCACGAGTGGCTAATTGCACACATGTGCGCAATTCTTCGATTGTCGACACTGCTTTAGTATAAAATTTTTCTTTAATGCATCCCCCAATAAAAAAAGTCCAGGGGGTTCAGGTCAGGCGATCCTGGTGGCCATAAAATTAGACCCAAGCGCCCAAACCTAGGTGGATTGGGCTCTGGGTATGTGTCGTTTAAATATTCCCGCACCCGAACAGCAAAATGCGCGGGACACCCGTCATTTTGCAGCCTCATTCCTTCTCTTGTCTCCAGTGATAAATTTTGCAGCAGCTCAGGTAAATTATTTTGTAAAAAATTTAAATAGATTTCAGCATTTAATGTAGCTGGCAACTCATATGGGCCTATTATTTTCTCACCAAACTGCTGCATTTATCACTGGAGACAAGAGAAGGAATGAGGCTGCAAAATTACGGGTGTCCCGCGTATTTTGCTGTTCGGGTGCGGGAATATTTAAACGATACATACCCAGAGCCCAATCCACCTAGGTTTGGGCGCTTGGGTCTAATTTTATGGCCACCGGGATCGCCTGACCTGAACCCCCTGGACTTTTTTTATTGGGCGATGCATTAAAGAAAAATTTTATACTAAAGCAGTGTCGACAATCGAAGAATTGCGCACATGTGTGCAATTAGCCACTCGTGAAATTGAAGTATCAGGCTATGCAGGCCGTATCAAAAGATCTTTTATAAGGCGATGCCGAACCTGCATTGCTGCCAATGGAGGACATTTTTAACATTTAGTTTGATGTAATAAATGCATTTCTACTAAAAAAATCTTTGTTTTTTTTCTTTATCTTAACATTTAAGTGACACAAATGCTAATGATTCAAAACGAACTTACCGACCGTGATAAGTTCTTTCGCTCCTAAAAAATAATTTTGCTTGTCAAGCACTAATTGTTATACCTTTTTAGAAACTACATAAACTAAGCATTCTTTTTAAATACTGGGCAATTCTAGTGCCATACATTTTTTTTTCACAATCAATGGTTAAATATTAACAAAATGTTAGGAATAAAAATAAAAAAAACTTCTAACGCTAATTTTCATAAGTTTAGATTAAATTATGCCTGAAATAGTAATTTTGTTAGATAGTACAAGTATTCCCGAGTAAAATAAAATAAAAATTACATTAAAATACCTTAATTTGTAAAAATTATGACCAAATTACTAGTCGCGATAGGAATTTTTTGAAAAAACACAAAAATATTCACAATTTTCACAGTGTTGGCAACCCTGAAATAAAAAGTACATTTTCTTGGAGGTCGATATCAGGGCTACCCCCAGTTAACGGATTATCCACGATTTACGACACACCCTGTATAAGAGATTTCCACCCATATATTGACTCATCATGATATATTTGGAACCATAAGGCGTAGAGACTTGAAATTTGGTAGGAATATTACTTTCGCTGAGTAGAGGTCAGCTAAGAACGGATTTTACGAAATTCCCCCCACAAGAGGGGGTTGCGGAGGTCAAAAACGTATATGGCAAAACAACGTGTGCGGGGTCAGCTAGTAATTACATAGATCGGTAAGTTCGCAGTCATTTGTTGTCGGTTGCAAGCGACTCACGGACCGATGCGATACGATACATTAATCACTAAACGCGCACAGTCTTGATACAAAATATTAGTTTCACTATATTGTCTGTGTAAATAAATATGAATCGCGAAATGTGTGCGAAGCGCTTAACTAAAGATTTTTCTTCAGTTTTTTATTACTTTGTAGAATGTTCTTTTTAAGAGAAAATAGATGAATTTTTGATAAATTAGAACTATGTCAACTCTATACGTCTGACAACTTGGAGGACAACGTGTGCTGGGTCAACAAGTTGCAAATGAAAATGTCCCATCTAAAGATGACGCTGTGACAAAATATAATACAAAATCGTAAAAGACTTGTAAAAACAATTTGTTTAATAAATCGTCCATATTTCCCGCAAGCCACCATTACGTCAAACGCTTGTCTGCCTATCTGTTACAAAAAAAACGTAAACCATCGATTCAATTGTTCACATTAGCGTACCGTACCCGTCCTGAATCAGAGCGTACGATTCAATTATATTTAGAATTCTAATTCATCGCTATTGTTAAACAAACATTACTTTTACGGGTCGTAAGAATCTAATTCTTTGCGTTATATTTTGTATTTAAATTCGTTTGCATCTTATTCGCTACATATTTTTGAAGTAGAACTTCTTTAAGCACGCTTGACTTGGAGAGTAAGCTGGTGCGTATGCGTGGCGAGAGCGTTACGAAAAGAGTGATCGCGCGAGGCGAACAGAGCAAGTGAGAGATGCGAGCACACCTTTTCTTTTTGCCAACCCTATCCTCAACCCTCTCCCGAAGCTCTGGGTACCTTAACACAGGAACACAATATTGTGACCTTCTGTAAGGTGGAGGTGCATTCCCAGTTAGGCTGTTTTTGAGCAAGATATTTCCTACTGTGCCCAACCCGTATAAAGTTCAATGAAATATTTGATTATTCAACTTTATACTTTTATGTCGTCTGTTGATTATGTCATCTGTTGATTTTGGTTAGGGTATGGTAGGACAAACATGTTCATTTCAATCTTACTTAAAAATGATCAAAATAAAAAAGTAATAAAAAAATTGCGTGCGTACAAAGTACATAATATGTCAGAAGTGAAACTTCTTTGGCAAACTAATTAAAAAAAAAACTAATAAAAAACGAATTTAAAATACAAAAAAAAACTAATTTAAAAAAAAAAACACAAAGCCAACGTCACGCGGTATTTCCAGGCGGTCACTCATCCAAGTACTGACCGACCCTGACGTTGCCGCGTTAGCGGTCGCTCAAAGTTTACCCCTCATGCGCCTAAAGAGTTTCACTTCAAAAATACATAAAACCGTTCCGAATGGAAAATAAAACGTAGCGTTCACAAAACATAAGCCTTATCAGTATTCATATTTTAAAAGTGTTATCTCGTGTATAACAAGGATTTCCGAAAATTAACGCGTGTTCAAGATCCTAAGATAAACATTGATACTTGTGAAATTTCACACCACCTCGACATCTGAAGATCAATGGAATATGGCCTTCTCGTTATTTGTATTGTGTCTGATCATGATCAATATAACCTATGTTGATGTCACATCAGAAAAGATAAAATATTAACAAAGATATTTAACTTGTGATGATAGTATAAAACAAACGTTTCATCATCATATAGGTATATTAATATGCTAGCTATAAGGTTAAGATATTTGCCTCCCTCTTTAGAAAAGCCTCACAATTACTCCACATAAATTATATATCATTTTATAGATAGTTGCTTGCTCTACCGGCATCCACAACTAAAAAATTTAAAGTATTTAAAAAGAAAGGTTAGGTATGCTTTAAGAAGGAAGGCTATTTTTTTCCTGAAATCAACGCGAGATAAACAGGCCTAGCTAGTTTTTAATTTAATTTGTTGAATTAAACTTTTTGATACAACCAGGTACAACAACAAGCGTACGGCTGACCTGATGGTAAGCGATTACCGTAGCTTACAGACGCCTGCAACACCAGCAGTATCGCAAGCGTATTGCCGACCATACTCCCAATCCCCCCAAAAGCACTACTTACTCACCACAGGAATACAACACTGCTTGTAAGCAGTATTATTTAGCTGTGATATTCTGTAAGGTTGATGTACTACGCCAGTCGGGCTGCCCCATATTTTGAGCAGAAAATTTCCCACTATGCCCTACCTCAGTTACTCTCAAGTTATTCTCAGCAGTATTATTTAGCTGTTATCTTATGCACGATCGAGGTACTTACTACCGATTTTAAGTAGGTTTTAGGTATGGTGAGATGGCCTTTGTGGCGATATTTAGTTATTTATTTATGTTTATTAATATATTTTTGATTCGTTGTTTACATCTGTTAATTAGATTAATACGCTACATTCATCATGGCATCACGTAGATGTGTCTAATATAATAGTGCTTCGATTTGCACGCATTTTTCACATATTAATATTTTAAATTTTTTCAATAACTCATATTTATAACACTGATGAAGACACGTGGGAAGGATCGATAGTGAAACTCAGTCATCCTAGTCCTTATATTAATCGTCCTCAAGGTATTTCCTCGTGAAATCAGAAAATGATTTAGAACATCGCGGCTGCCCAATTTCAAAACACAGTAAGGGACAAATTTTTCGAAATCGATTTTTTAGCATTTTTCGTTTCAATTGAGTCGTGTGAACATGATTCGATTGATATATTCCAATAATTTAATTTTTGTCACTTACTGTGTTTTGAAATTGGGCAGCCGATCCTTTTATGAGCAATGGTCCTAAGAATAAATATGTCAGAGAATAATAACAAACACCTTACACTCAATGGTCATATACTAGATGCTTTGTAAACACCAATACTCAGACCAAGAAAAATACATGTGAGGGACATACATACATTCATTTCAGTTGCGATCAGTACCGCAACTGCTACTACATCAACCAGTTGCCATAACCACTAAGCCAATTCGTCAAAAAAGCCTACGCATATAATACTATTGACACCCATCGAATATGTGATTCTTGAAACAATATTTGTACGGACAGAGAACTGGAAGGCGAGCAAACACGAGGCGACTTATTAGTATGTGCCAGTGTCACTGTGTCACAAGGCCTTACGGATATTTGTGTTATATAACAAGTAAATACAAACCGCACGGTTTCACTCGCTTTCTTAAATACTCCTTCGTTTCTATGGTGATTTATAGTCAAGCTTTCCCATTGAGTAGGCTTTTGGCGATAAATTTGTGTTATGATACAACTGGCGGCTCTGAAGACAAGCGTTTTTAAATAATTATTTTACTACGATTATTATATTAAAACTAGCTTTTGCTCGCGACTTCGTCCGCGTGGAATTTTCGGGCTAACTGGAGAAGCTCTCAAAAGGAAAAAAAACCCCGATTTTGAAACATCCTTCATTGGTGCTCCGCTCCTATTGGTCTTAGCGTGATGATAAATAGCCTTCCTCGATAAATGGGCTATCTAACATTGCAAGAATTTTTCAAATCGGACCAGTAGTTCCTTAGATTAGAGTTCAAACAAACAAACAAACTCTTCAGCTTTATAATATTAGTATAGACTAGCTTCTGCGCGCGACTTCGTCGGCGTGGACTCCGCTCCTATTGGTTTTAGCGTAATGACATATAGCCTATAGCCTTCCTCGATAAATGGGCTATCTAACACTGAAAGAATTTTTCAAATTGGCCCAGTAGTTCCAGAGATTACCGCGTTCAAACAAACGAACAAACAAACAAACAAACAAACAAACTCTTCAGCTTTATATATTAGTATAGATTTATCTTTCATAAATTAATTATGCTTAATGGCAAACACAGTGTAGGACGTCCTCCAGCCGGTTGACCGACGATCTACGTAAGATTGCCGGTGTATTCTGGATGAGGATTGCGGAAAACCGAGATGTCTGACGCGAACTTGGCGAGGCCTATGTCCAGCAGTGGACTGCAATAGGCTAAAGTAAGTGAGTGAGTTAACTGTTTTGTAATGGTATACAAACACCGTGAAGAAATAAATAAAAATTAATAAATAAAACGGTCAAAGTCACAAGCGATCACTAGTCTATATATATAAAAATCAATTGCTGTTCGTTAGTCTCGCTAAAACTCGAGAATGGCTGGGCTAATTTGGCTAATTCTCATCTTGAAAATAATATGTAACAGAAAATACTAAAAACGATGATTTAATTTTCCACTACGAAATGTTCGTAGCGGGGAAATTTATGTCTTTTGTCAAAAACGTTGTCAATTGGTTGTCAAATATTTATACGTGCGTTCAGAAAGTGTTTTGTGTAGGTGATACGAAGTTCACCGGGCCATCTAGTCAGTAATAAAAATGTACAAACATAAGCTTGACACTAAATCGTTTAGCAAACGCCAAGGGAACGAAGACCGGTCCCATTAGCTCTCGGCCCTGTGACACACAAACTGACCGGTTGATTTTGTTATTAACATCTGCCTTAACATGTTAAAGGTAAACAGTTTTACAGTACAGAGTTTTAGATTGTAGTTACAATGATAATTTGCTGTGACATATGAAAATGATTTAGTTTTGATTTTCGATAATTTTTTGACTGGTTCCTCGAATAGGTACTAAGAGCAAAAGAGAATTCTGTTTAGCTTGGGGTCAGTGATACGTGGCTACAGGTAGATATGCAATAATGAAGTTATCTTTTTGAATAAATGTCTTCAAAATTAAAAAAGCAAAGAAAAAATAAAACGTTAAAAAATCCATTTCTCTTTTTAGCACTCTTTTAAAGTGACAAAATTTATAACAACAACTTTAAAATTTTCTACAAATGTTCCTAATTTTTTGATCTCTTTTTGACCTACACTTAACAACTTAGCAAGCTTTTATCTCCAGATAAATAATTTTTGGTCAAAATTTTAGGCTCAATAAAATCGTCTTGTCGCATATTGTTTCTTGTCGTGTAAGTATATAAGAAGGTAAAAGTTTTATCTGTTTTGATCTGTTTCTCCGAAGATTCCATTTCCTGTTACATTGAATAACACAACCGAACCATATAAGTCTGAAGGAAAGTTGTACGTTTCACATCCTATTTTCTTCACTGGAAGTCTAATTAAAAACTTTGTATACATGGTTTTATTATACAATGACGTCAAAGTTAGTAATGAGTTTATCCTGGTTCTGTTTCTTGAAATTTGAAACTTTAGATATACCATAATTCTGAAGTGAACTAAAACTATCTGTAACTATCTTCAACTGATAGGCAAAGATCTCCTTTTTGGAGTTTAGATTGCTGGATAATTTTTCTCTCTATTTCTTGCACACGATTATATTATTATTCTTTTACCACAGTGTTTTTCAACCTTTTTCATGATGCGACCCCCCAGGTAGGAAAAAATACTTCGCGACCTCTCGACCTTCGCTTTTTTATCGTGTATGTATGTGTATGTTACAGTGTTACAAATATTCATTCCATACGACGTTTTTATACGTCTCCATAATTAGGATTCCGATAAAGGGGTGATGAAAATGTCATTACTGCAAAAGACAAAATAGATAGCTTCAGCCTGTAATATCCCAATACTGGGCATAGGCCTCTTTCCCCATGTAGGAGAAGGATCAGAGCTTAATCCACCACGGTGCTCCAATGCGGGTTGGCGGATATATTCCCTACCCATATTCCCTACCTAAGTGTACATAATAACAACCGGGACCGACGGCTTAAAGTGCTCTCCAAGGCACGGTGGGGAGACCCACAAGGACTACACAAACACCCAGACCACGGCAAACATCTGTATGGCTAATACAAATGTTTGTCATGTCAAAATACATGGCTTTACAAAAAAATTGACTTGTGGCCGTCGTCTAATCCGTTTTAAATGCAGCTATAAATGAAGCTAATTTGCCAACTAAACTCAAAGAGAATCTGCTAGAATTATCTGCCGACGGGATGTTATACTTGGAATTGGAAAACGATTTATTCTATGTGTAGCAAATCCACGATGGGAGAAATTGGTTAATCAAATACAAGCACAACCTTCGCATTAACATGAGTCTTAGGATTTTATTTTTTGTTAATTTGTTTGTATTAACATTTAAAAAAATATTTATAAGTACCTATATCCTTTTTAAAATTCTCTTACTTAATAAATCAATCTTTTCAAATTTATTGTTTTTTTACTAAAGTTCTCTCGACCTCTGACGACCCCCCTACAGAAGCTTCCCCAGAGGTTGAAAAACACTGTTTTACCACATTTATTATTAATGTGTATGGTTGATATAAGTATGACTCAGTTTCTATTTCAATAAAGGGATTGCAAGACTAATAGTAATAAGTACTGTTTGATACATTATCCATTCTTTCGTAATAGCTCTTGGTTTGATGTTGTACTAATAGTTCCTAAATATTATGATTCGTAATATAACCAATCTGATCAAAGATTGACGCAGCAACATACGTAATGACTGTTGCGCTTGCAGTCGTGGTTTCAAAATTTGGGTGTGACATTTTGTCATGTACAAAAAGTCCTACTTTTTGTTAAAGGATTTAAGAACATCTTACGTACTTAGGTTGTAGTTTTAAGCCGCATAAAACTAACAGACACATTTCGTGTTATGTCTATACTGCTACAGATCAGTCTCGCTTTTCAAATTTTTTGTTATCTGTGTTACCTCATAACTTTATTCTGGGTGTATCGATTTCAATGATTCTTTGTTCTAATTGTGGTACTTGTCATGTGGTCCCATTTAAATCGAATCTAGATCTGATGAGTACATACTTTTTTAGTTATCACTAATAAATGCGTACTCACTAGACAATTTTCTAGTTTAACTGCGTTGTATGGCAGGTGTAATTAAAGTCGATTTTTTTTTTCGTTTGCAAACAAATCCAATTATCATTGATGCTCTGATCCATTTGTTTAAGCCAATTCTCAAACTCATGTTGTAAGTGATTTGGCATGTTATTTTTTACGACCGGCCGCCTACCTGACATCAACCCTCCTTGGGAATGCATAGTATTATACAGAAAATCTAAGAATAGTACTTTTATATAATTTACAAATTCTAAAATTAATTCTTAAATATGATGATACCTATATTATGCAAATTTTTTTGATAAATTATACTCCTCACTAATTTCTACCAATAATGAGATAAGTATATAATACCAATAACCAATAAGTCGTAAAAAAATAATATTATGCCAAATCACTTACAACATGAGTCTGAGGAAGAGAAGAACATGTTGTGCCGACCCTATATAAATAGGATAAGGGCAGGGAGATGATGATGATGATGCTCTGATCCATTTGGTCATATCATGATATTCAACGAAACAGTCTTCAGTTTTGTAATATTAGATGATAAATATCAATTATAAATAGATTTAAAATTTGTACCCTTAAGGTTTTACTAGCTGAAGCTAATTATTCAGTACAAGATCATAAAAATGATAAAGACGCGTGGGTAAAGTAAAGCCGGTTTTAATGCAGGTCTAATTAATTTTGTAATTCATAGAATTGTGTTAACAAGTTTGAACAGGGTAACTGTTGAGCTTAGCGCTGACTCTTCGTTTTATATATTTCGAGCAGCTTCTTAATTAATATTACTTAATGTCAAATCACGATGCTTAATTGGTTTACAGAAACTGTTCTAAAGAAGCATTTCTTTTATTAATTTTTATAAGAGTATAAATTCAGTCAGCAAACCATGGTTAATTGACGCATATTTTTCAAATTTCATATACGCGGTAGAAGTAGGAGCGAGAGGTATTCCAGCAAAATCTCTCTATAATCTTTTGGAAGACCTTGGCCTGTCGAGATCTGCAATAAACTCTATTTTAGAACGAGTGTCAAAAGCTGCACTAACAGGTTCCTACCAAATTTGACTAGGCAGAACGGGCAACTCGGGCAGTGAAGGTGAGCGTTAATGCGCATCATAAAGGAGTCCTCCTTAAACCTACACCTAGGTCGCAAGTCCTGGGCACTGCTTTGATTTTCTCCCTCTGTCACACGATGGACCCGGCACCCGCACGGTGCATCCATGGATAGCTAAGAAGTTTGTCTCATTTTCAATACGTGCACTTATTGATATTCAAGAAAACATTTAGAACAAAGCGCACGACCTTCATTCTAAGTATACACATAAATATAATAATTTATTTTTAGATCAATTTAAAAAATTACAATGTGAGATGAAAATGAAATGGTTGGAGGTCCGCCGGGAGGCCTAATCACTGTAATTTGGAGGTATGCGTGAGATCTCCGAATTAGTAGCACGTTTGAAAGAATTTTTGTCTGTCACGACTTTGGCATGTGTGTTACATAATTAATGCAACGATTGAAGATAACATGATTGTGTAGCTTGAACTTTACAGTTCAAGGTCATTTATCTGGTAATATAACAAATATATCTTTACACCATTGTGGTGGCAAATTTGCTTACAGTCAGCCAGATGGTAAGTAGTAACTGAAGTCTATGGACAGGTACAGCACCAGAAGCAAAGCAAACGTTGGCTATACTACGACCCGTCTCCCAACTCTTCCCTTGAGGTCTTGCTACCTAACTCATAACAAGGACGCAACACTACTTGAAAGTATTAATATTCAGTATTGGACTTCTGTAAGGTTGAGGTGCTACCATGTGCCTTGTTTTCTAGTTTTAACATTTTTACAGGTGGCCTAAGTAAACATCGTATACACGTTTCGGAAGTACTTTTTAGATGTGTGCCTATATTCGCCAAACAAGCAGTAATTTAAGAATTCACTCTTCTCCTTGGTAGGAAAATATCGACTTGAAATGGAACATTTAAAGGCAAAGAGTTTATAATTGAAATTATATTGTATGTTAAGAAGAATGGCTCTGAAATTTGTCATTCTTTAAAAATATAACAATATATAACATAACAATACACTTTATTGTACACCAAAACAGAAATAATACATATCAGATTGATTTTAACATAGTATCATAAGGTACAAAGCGCAGCCTTATCGCTGAAAAGAGATCTCTTATTATGATTCGTTAAGCGATTTATATTTTTTAATAAAATTAATTTCAGTCACTTAAAAGTTAAGTTTAGGATAAAAAAGTCTTGTAAATTTACTAATCAAAAGCCAGTAATTAACTATTGGAACACGATGTAAATCGCATAATCGCATCTCAGTTAGGTTTGCTCTCGAATCTGTGAGCGGTAGATACCAACGTAGCTGTGGCCTCGAAATATTCTTATACGTAAGAGATTGTGTAGTAATTACTTGTTAGTGTAAGGTGAAGCTTATCTGATCCACACCCACCTGAAACAATGATAAACAATATTAGAATATAGCCTTGATCGGTCGAATTACATTATTTTATACAGTCGATTATAGAAAATTATAATATTGAGCTTTAAATTTAGGCTTATATACAAAACTAGCCGACCCGTGCCCACTTCGTTGGGCGTTATAATCAATTTCACATAAGAAGGGTACGGTGAAATTTGATATGTTCCAATACACTCTCACTATTTTCAGCAAATCAGATAAATATAAATGTTTTAAAATCACCAATTAATTTCTAAGGCAAATAATAATGCTTGATTAGATTGAATTGTTGACACGGCACGTCAGAGGGCGCAGGTTCAAATCCTGCTGATTTAAAATCTTTATATATTTTTATCTTTTTCCTTTTATCTTGTCACTCCTGAATAGTGTAGCTTTCTGTTAGCGAAAGAATTTTCATGATCGGATCAGTATTTGCGAAGATTACCCCGTATATACAAACAAAGTTATAAACTTTACCTCTTTATAATATTAGTATAGAGTATAGATGTAATCTATGTAAGAGACACTTCTAGTTCAAGAATGTGGTAACAACATTTGTTTGGGTACTTTTTTTAATTCTTAACTTATGTTAATTTAGACAATTTTTGATTATTGTTACTATACTAAAATGTATTCTGTGTTGTTTTAAGTGTCTACTTAGCGTATTATACAACTCCAAGCATATGGACGAATACCAGTTTTAGCGACAGATTTCATTTGGATACGGAATCTTTAAAAACGGGTATGAACTATTAAGTCATTTGTATAGTCCGGAAAGAAATGAGGTCAATATCAAGTCCTTGAGGGACACCAATTAAATAATTCGAGTGCTTATGCTGTTTTCGGAAACAGCTTTAACAAAGAAGTGAAATAATATATAAGTTAATAAACATTGGTTATTACAAATAGACGTCACAAGGGTAGACCCTATGCGCGCTGGGAGGACGACATCAAAAAAATAGCTGGTCCACAATGGAAACAGATAGCTCAAGACCGCGAAAAGTGGCAAGCTTTGGAAGAGGCCTTCACCCGAGAGGGGTTCCTAACAAGTACATAAATACAAATAAATATAAAATACACAGTTACTACAGCTAAAAAAACTAAATTAAAAACTAAAACAAATATATGAGAGTAACCATGTGCAATTAATTGTACTTGATCTTTAAAAATAGTATTTATAAAAGAATTGTAACAAAAAATTGTAACATTAGGAAATAAAAGGCTTTTTTATTTTTATTTTTATTTTATTTATTTATTTATTACAAATAGTTGAAAAAAAAAAATTAAACGCAAACTTTATCAAGAAATTCACACCCCAAATCGTAAGGCTACTCAAAGGCCGGCAAGGACAATAGACTCACGCGCACTTGTTTCGTTTCTGATAAATTTTCCCACAGTCTTAGTTAGGCAAGCTATATTCCCTTAGATTTAAATCCTTCTAGAGATATAAATTACAAAGACAAACAATTTTAATACGCGCTAACTGAAACAGATAATTCAAATTATATTTCGACTAAGTAGGCCTTTGATTTATAGTTTAAGTTTTAATAGAGGTCACATTGACAACGGTTTTAGTATAATGGAGCGAGTTTCTTAATATTCAATGCCCACTGGGGGCAGATATTTGCATTTATACAGATTTGTGTTTCTAATATATGTGTATGTCCTTGCTTGTCTTTCATCTTGCCTCGAAGAGCACGTAAAGCTGTCGATCCTGCCCCCCTAGCCAAGTTGACAATCTAAAATCGATAACGCTATTAGAAAACTAACAAATATATGGCAATGACACTAGCGTATTTAGCGTAGTTTCCTAATAGCGTTGTCGATTGTAGATTGTCAACTTGGCTAGGGTAGGGTGGCTGGTTTTTGTCGAAGAGACCTAATAGCGATCGTTACTCATGAATATGATAGAAAAGTAATTCGACAATAAGGAGTGGACCAAGGTGGCGATTACGCTCTAAGCACTCTTTTCACACACTAGAGTTTCCATACACTAAAATATAAATATCTAGTGTATGGAGCAACGTTTGCACATCAGTGTTATGTATGCAGGCTGTTTGAATAGATTTCAGGTGTCTTTACATGCAGGTATAGTTATTGGAAAACCTATATTCAAAATTATCTTTAATTAAATTAGTTCAACCGTAGAAAAAGTAAGTAAATATTTCATAAGAAAATACCGATATACCGAATTTTGTCAACACTAGCTAGTTCAGAGTTGCACTATGGTTGCTGCTAACTAAATACGTAGCAAACAAACCGTACTCCCAAATCGAAGTATTAATAAAAACCTTTCGAATTCTTCGTCAAATTCGTAGCGTGTTTTATTATAAACCAGAAAGGGCCAAAAGCCGCGCCCAATAGTAAATGGAAGTGCGCAGATCTAAGTGTCGCTTGCGCTTGCCCGCTGTTTCGAAACTAATGACGGCTATATAGAACACCGGTCCGGTTAGGTCGATTTGTTTGTAAGAATTATTTGAATTTTTTAGCCTTATTCGTGTAATACTAAGCAAAAATTGTGCAACTTGAAAAGTGAACATATTTTTAAAATATTTTATATATGAGAAACTTTCATACGATAGCATTATAAATGTCCTTTTCGAACCAGAAATAATAAAACGCTTTTGTCTTACTGGCAGAATTTTAAATAGTTGTAAAAACACGATAATAATTTTAACAATGTTGCATTTTAAAAATCGAAAGATAATTTTTAAATATAACATTATCAGACTTATCATAAACAAATTCCAACGTTGGAAACGAGAGCAAAACAAACGCACAGCATCTGAGCAATAAAGGTCGCGGCCTTCGGACACGATCAATTATCACTGCACAACAGCATGTCTGATGATTGGGTTATGTTACATGATATTAATCCAATTTTTAATGACGTTTTCAAATCTGTGACTGAAATTTCTGTATCAGCTCTAGTTAAAAAAATATTACACATAGTTATTTTTATAATAAAACACTATATATTTAAAGATAATCCTATTTTACTTAGTTTTTAAGTTTAAAAAAGTTTCTTTTATTTGATTCCCTTTTTGAAGCTGAAGGTAGAGAGCTGTTCTGAATGCTCCAACAATAGTCAGCCATCATGTGTGCGTTCTAGTAGCCTTGATAGCGCTCCTCCATCTTACGAAGGTCCTGGTGTAATCGCACGCCCTGTTCTTCACTTAGATCCCCAAGATTGGCGGGGAAATAGTCCAGGTGGTTGTGGAGAAAGTGTAACTTGATGCTCATGTTACATCCAAGCCTTTGAAAGTGACTCATTCGTTGTTCGACGTGTTAAGAACAGTCAGAACTCTTCTTGTTTCCCAAAAATTTTTGAACAAGCCAAACAAACTCATTCATGCCTTTTTCTCAATCTCTGTCATAATGTCCGTAAAATTTGAGTCTTTTATTAACGATCTTATCTGTGGCCCGTCAAAAACGCCCGCTTTTTATCTTTTCTGCACTCAGTTTTGGAAAGTCACTATCACTACTGTCAGTTTTCGCCTCAGAATGCATAGGCTCCTCCTGTGGTACATCAGCTTGAGGTTCAGGTGATATCTTAGGGCTCAAAACATGTCTATGTGCCGATCGTATGCAAGGAAATTCCCATTTGGCTCGATTTTTTCGGTTAATCCCAGTTATATCCACCAAACAAAAATAACAGTCGTCGTGGTGGTTCATGGGTTCATTCCAGATCATAGTGGTTTCGTACCGAAATTTATTCCTTTTCTTATTTGTCCACAAACGTAGAACCTCAACACACGTTTTGCATACCTTTTGCGGAATCCAAGGCTTATATTTCATTTCCAGTGGGTGACCAAAGTAGTTTTAGTAAGCCTCATTTATGAAGGCTGTCACATTTAAACGATATTCTTTAAACCTATACTCTCCGCAAATGAAACAAAAATGTTTCGGATCATTCACACAAACTCGACTTGACGATGCCATATCAAATTATATTAAGAAAACTTAATTAATTAATTATTATCAGCAAATTAACAGTGTAAGACAGCGAATTTTTAGTGGAAGCTATAACTCGTAAACTAGAGCTGTTACAACACAAATGAGGGTATATTTAGAATCAGTGAAGTCAAATTAGTAAACATCATGTGATAAAATTCAATCATCAGACAAAAGTTGCAATTTTGTTGTGCAGAGTTATACCTCGACGTCGCTATTTGCATCTGTTGCGCGTGCGTATGTCACTGGTCATCGAAAGGCTGTATACAAACCGCGCGTTCGCAAAAACGCTTTATCAGGTGAACATATTATTTTTATTTATTTGGGTATAGCAGTCGGATATATATGTATTATTTATATCTAAGTTGTCTATAACTTCTTATCCATGAATGTCACAAGAAATAATCACGATGAGAAGGTAATGTGGTCGCTTTAACAGCTAAACTGGTTTGTGTCTATGTAGTTTAAGTAACCATCATGGTCGCATGATGGCATCGGTCTGAACATTTTATAGTCTAGCTTACATTAATTATTAAAATTGTGCTTGTTCATTTGTTCATAGAGCCTCGTTTTTCGTTTGACAGGCACATCTTTCAGGTAATTTCAACTGGGACGTTAGTAAAGATATGCGCTACTCTTTAATATATTTATATGTATATGTATGTTTATCACAAGCCTATACAACCTAGAGCGTCTATTAAAACGCTTAGTCAGCACGCAGCTTAATGACGTAAATGTTATCTTCATCGCCTGGGAACACGCTGCATCACGCATATCGAATGAATGCGTTTTCTTCGCACTCTGTGATACAAATTTCTCGACGTTCCCAGGATTTTATGAAGAGACACATTTGGAATCGCATCTGGAGGTACTTCTTATATCATAGTTAGTTAAACCTTGCACTATGTTTTTATTTTAACGTAGGTATAACTATGTATAATTCTTTCGTGATTACAAATTATTAATTTCATATTTGTGATGATATTATTTACACATTCACGATTCAACCTGTAATATCCCACTGTTGGGCATAGGCCTCTTCCCCATGTAGGAGAAGGATCGGAGCTTAATCCACCACGCTGCTCCAATGCGGGTTGGCGGATTTACACATTCAAAGTTAATAAATATTTCATTCGCTCAAACATCATCGGCTTTTAGCAATAACACGTCATGTAAACAACATAAAACTTCAAGAAAATGCCATAAATACCGAATATTTAATGAAACAGCAATCTGTATCGACGATAAAAACACAACAGCAAATAAAGAGGGAAAAATATATCGTCGAGTAAAAAGCATGAACACTCAAAGATAAATTATGGGCGGATAGACGGACAAGATAGCGCGTAATACAAAAAAGCTTCCCGTGTAATGACGGGTGTAATGTACAGCGGGGACGAGACAGGCGCGAGCGGCGAATCAAAGAAATGTCACGCGCCCTGGTAACGTCACTTACCGACCATGGACGCTGTACTAATACTTACAAATATTTATCGTACTATCTGCTGTTGTCATCTATGAAATGAGCTTCGTTGTTCACTATGCACGCGACTACGTTTTGTTTTATACTTTAAATACTTTAAATATTTTTCGTTGCGGAATTTTTTCTGATCGACGATAAAAATTATGCTGCCTTCTTTTTGTGTAACGAGAAAAGTTTCAAGTTTTTTATGTTCCAAAAAAAAATTGTGTGTGTCAGCTACGACGCACGACTGGAGTTTACCCCTTCATATCGACTGTCTAAATAGGTACAAAAAATATTTACTAGTCTTAAGAAAATGGTCAAATGGTAAATAAACGAATAAAGTAACGCGAATAAAGTAAAGTATCTACCGCGCGAAGCCGCTATTAGAAAACTATTATTAGTCTTTCGACGACGTTTTCGTGGTTTCCGACGTTCGTTTTTATTTGCCTTTTCAACGCCATCTATGGCATCCATCTAAGGCAACAAAAAACGTAACGAGGTCATTTGTTAAACAGATTTTACACCTCATATTTTTTTTCATACCGACATAAACTCCAATAAACTCCAAAAAACTAAAATCTTTTAAACTGAATAGTAAGAAGTACTAACACTTATCCTCTATCAAAGTCATCCATATTAAATTGAAATAAGTTTTATTAAGCTTCTTAAAGTCGACTTTTCCTTACTCGGTCTACGCATGTCATCACCAACATATTAATAGACGTTGACCTATAAATCTCCACTAAGTACTCAGCTGCTCATAAAACTGTTTTGATGTAAATCTGTTTCTTCGTAACAGAAATATTCTGGTGAATTCTTAACGAGGATGGGTAAACCAGTGACCTTTTCTGCTCCATAATCTGTGAGTGAACGCCCGCATCAAAGGTGAAGACGCTTAAAATAGTTTAAATGAAAGAAAATTATAGCTACATGTATTTTTAATTGCGTTAATATATGTCACTTAGAGTTTTTTCAAAGAAATACGAAGTCCTTATCGGTATGAGATATTTAAATTAAATTTTGCCGTTTCTGTAACTCCTGGCAAAGTGACACAAACTCAGGAATTAAAACAAAAAATATTGGCGCTTAAAGTTTGATCTAAATTTTATACATAACATTTATAAATTATATTACATTAAAATATAGAGTTTAAAGAACAGAATGCACCTTCACGACTCCTGCAACCATGATCAGCGATAGTAAAATAAAAGTTATGATTCATGTTTGAGATGAAATTTTTGTAGAGCTTCATATAAATCAAGTTGAAATCAAAATCATAATTATCTTCTTCTTCTTAAAGTGCCATCTTCTCTCGAAGTTCGGCGATCATTTTGGCAACTTGTACCCTTGATACCGCAGTCCTGAATAATGAACGGTGCTTTTCCCAAACCATTGGCGTAGATTTTTCAGCCAAGATGTTCTTCTACGACCCACACTGTACTAATGTACTTTCCTTGGATCTTGCCCTGGATAGTAAGTTGAAGCAGCTGGTATTTTGAGTTTCTCATGATGTTGCCAAGGTATTTTATTATAATTAGGTATATTTGTTTTTAATGAATAAAATATGGTAAAATTAAAGCTACCACCGATTTTGCAGAGAAGAATCGGCAGAAAACTCTGAACTTACAAAAACAATTGTCAAAAACTTCGATGACAATAAAAGAAGCTAGTTCCACAGTTAGTAACCTCACAGTTCATAACAACACACGAACGACATAAATGTTTACGGCTATTACACACAAAACATCGGAGATCTCAACAAAACATACTAATGTTAGATAAATTGCAGATTTATTGTATTTCAACGCTGACAGACGTGTCCAGTGGTGTGAGAAAAAATAATTACAGTTTGATGGGTGGTTCCTTGGGGTTCCAGCGTGTGAGAAATGGATAGGGTCATTCGAATATTAAGCTTATAGTAACAATATATATTATAAGAGGCAAATAATTGCGATTGCTCGTAAACGAAAAAAGACAGACTTCAATTTTAAACAAGTAATACACTGTAGGTTGTTGAAAAAATAGATTTAAAATACGAATTTTTCTCGACAGTTCTCGATCAAAAATAAGCACCAGATTTCAATTAAAGACATAAACTGAGAACTTCCTTCCTGCTTATTTTGAAATCGGTTAAATGTTTTAAGCTAATGACATAATACAGCTAATTAAAAAGAAGATGCGAAATTAAGAAACATCACATGTAATGCTTAAAATATTGTAAGTGGAACAAAATTCCAAGAAATTTCCGAAAAAAATTTAATACACTGAAATAAAAAAGCTACACTAACATATCATAATTAGTGCTCGTAATTATTACGTAACAACGTAAAAGGCTACATTTATTTTTACTTATAAAGAGCACTCAGTAAATGTTAGTAAGATTATGAAACGAATGATCATCGAAGTATTTTAATTGCGTAATTTTAATTTGTGTCGAAATTACGACGAAGGTGGGGCTACACTGGAGGTACATACGCGACGAATCGCTGAGTGACGCGACGAATCGCAGCATAGCTTTCTATAAAGTGTACCCACTTCATTATACACTTTATAGGATTGAGTAAGATTGCGAAATAGATAGAATATGTAAAAAATATTTATTTTGCCTTTGGAGTTTACCTTTAAGTAGTTTATACAGTGTTACTAAAATCACATAACATTCATGGGTTGTCGTTTGAGTAAACAATTGTTGTTGAACCTAATGAATAAAATAAAATTTTAGTCAAAAGTTTATGGAATCCAAAGTAACTTTATGGATTAAATAGCTTTATTTTAGAAATGACTTTTTGTATGTAAATTATATCGTTCAATCCATCAATGAATACGCTACAATTTTATAATCATATTCTTTTTTTATACAACTAAGTCGGCAAACAATGATGGTAATCTATTACCATAGCTTATAGACGCCTGCAATACTAGAAGCATCGCAAGCGCGTTGCTGACCCCATCCCCAATGCCCTCCAGGAGCTCTGATCACCTTACTCACCAACAGGAACACAACACTGCTTGAAAACAGCATTATTTAGCTATGGTCTTCTATAAGGTCGAGATACTACCCTAGTCAGGCTGCTCCATATTTTGAACAGGAATTTTCCTGCTATGCCCTACCTCAGTAAAACAACTATCGTACAAACATAATTTTGTGAGAATTAGGTATTAGATTGTTTAAAAACAAGAAGTTGCTTATATTAACATGCATTGTCTATACAGCTATAATTCACAACAAGCAATTCACGCTATTAATTTCTTATACCTGTAATGTTACCAGCAAAAACATTGATTACATAAATGCACGAAAACGTACAAGTAGTGAGACTGGTATTTTTTTTTAATAAACAGTAATAAATCATTCGATAGTAATGACATAACCCAGTTAAGACGACACCGGTTTATATGTAGGAAAGTAATGAAATGAGTTACGCGACGACTTTCTCCGCAGGTGTGACACGCCTTTATGCGTCATTGATTTGAGGGAGCCGCGGTAATCTTTAATATCTACTATGACTTATGTTATACTCAAATATCATCTCGATGATTTTGTAGGAAATAAGCGTACAGTATATATCACCATCTGAGTAGCAGTTTATTCGTTATAAATAATTTTGATGATTCTTGTTTTAGTCGAAAAATGATGCTTGTCTTGTGGTCATATTTAAATTTGATCGAGATCTGATGAATACTTTTTGAGTAATCTTTGATAACACGTATTTACTTGACTAATTTTCGTCTACCTACGGTACTTGTAGATGTAATTGAAGACGGTTTTTTTTTCGTTTGAGAGCAAACACAAGTATATATTAGTTAGTCTTAGGGCCAATAAAATACTTTAGAGACCAACTTACGGATCAGATTTGAAAAACATGTTTAGGGTTTTAAATTTTTTTCCTATCAAAGAATGTACTATAAATACTGCTTGACCAATGAAAGCATGTTCCACTAACGATCGAGCACTTGATGAATGAAAAATTCGATTCGATCTATTTTTCATACCCCTAAGTTATAAGGGGGGGATAAAGGGAGTTAATAACATATATGGCAAAACAACGTTTGCGGGGTCAGCTAGTAGATGTATATAATTAAATTCATAAAAATTTCGACATCCATAAACCGTAGTAAAAAAGTGTCTCGAGTAAATGCAATTGGTTTTAGAGCTCGGGGCAGAACCAGTATTAGTATTCTGGTCAAGGCGACCCGCCATCTGTGATGAGATGTACCTAATATAGGAGAAATATTTGTTAAATAATGTTATTGATATCGATATACATTCTAATATCTAGATAATTATATGTTTTGGGCATTCGCAGCCACTATTGACTAGCCCGATGGTGCAGTGTGTAGTGACTTTGCTTTCTGCTCTGAGGGTTTTGAGTTTGACTCTCGGCTGTAATATACGTACTTATTTAAACATGTATTATTTATAAGTAAAATTATCAAAAATGATTCATTTGTTTTTACTTTTTCAACTATGTTTAATACTTTTATTCGTCAATAAATCTGCCATAGTTATACGTACTGTGGGAAATGTTCTACTGGAAATTACCTACACATATTCTAGAAGTTATATTTTAGTGTCTGCCAATAACTGTTAATATAAAACAGCACTCACAGAAGGACGGAGGAATTGTAATAATAAAGGTTCTGTTGGTAGTTGGTACCTTATGTGTATGGAACTCTACAACGACGCAATATAATCTGTTATTGATAACTAGCTGCTGTGCCCGCGACTTCGTCCGCGTGGAATTTAACAAAAAAGTTATTGTTCAGTTCGCAGTTATAAAAAAAAGTCGAAATTAAAAGTAGCCTAAGTTACACCCTATTACATTAGCTACATGCCAGTGAAAGTCCCGTCAAAATCGGTCCAGCCGTTTCAGAGATTAGCCGGAACAAACAGACAGACAGCCAGAGAAAAATTGTAAAAAATGTTATTTTGGTATATGTTCGGTGTATAGATCTTATGCATTTAGTAAAAAGTGGTTATTTTAATATTAAAAACAGACACTCTAATTTTATTTATTAGTATACAGTATAGATATGTATGTAGATTATAATTATAATCGTTTGAACAGGCTTTCTGTTTGAACAAAGAATTGTACGATTTTGATTTACTATTTCTCAATCGCCAGCATCAATTATGACAATCAAATCTCGAATCGTAATCAAAGTTCGATTTTCGGTACGCTACCGTTGCTTCCCACCGGCGGGTGCGGTGGCAGTAATTAGGCGTGCGCCTGCGCAGGTCGACGGCGGCGCGCGCGCATCCTTTTGATGTGCGTGGGAAGCGAGAACTAGAGTTAAGGGAACGCTTACGATTTGTGAAATTATTAGTAACCTCTATTTAAGTGGAATATTTAAAAATACTTATTTACTGATAATTGAAGTATAAATCATAGCTGCATGGAGACTAGAATATTGCCATTTCCTTGTTGATAGTTTTGAGCAAAGTGTAAACTATATTTCTGTCATCAGAATCATGTGGGAATTTAAATAAAAATTAATTTAAAATTAAAGTTCAATCTTTTAGAGTTTTGACTGTAAATGACACAAATATATCATTTAGGACAAGTGACGAATTATTTGCCGTTTTGACGAATCAGATCATGCTGCATTCATTTATTTTTCTTTTTTTTATGAAAAAGAATTCTAAGTCTAATAATTTAAAGACATTTTTTGTAATTACTTTAGCTATACGATATTTAGCGAATAAAGTAATGATAAAATCTTTGATATCTCCATAACTATTTATTAATAGCGTAAATAGACGAAAAAAATCAACAAACGCACTAGTCGCCACTACGATTTTCGAACGTTACCTTTGATTTCTCTGGGATGACATAATCAGATCCTGGTTTCCTTGATCATGGTACCACCCTTGGGATATCTCCTTCCGGGTACGCCACATTTCTAGATTTCTAATATATTCAATAAATAAAAACTTTGCATTGCTGCATTGCAAAAACGAAATAAAAATAACTATACCCGCTTTATTTTCTTGAATAAGACACTGTTTTTGTCTTTTTACAATCGGTTACATGGTTTTATTGAAGATTAATAGAATTATGTACAATATTTGATGTAACATATGTCGTAAATACAAGAAATAAATCTAATAGATGCGAACGCTTCGCCTTAACACTGACCACCGTGACTTAGACTCTCAGAACAATTTCGGCAATGGAATAATTGTAATCACAGCGTCTGCGTGTCGCTGCGCCGCTGTAATTGAAGATTGTGTTTCACAATTCTAATAACACTGATGCACTTCTCTTGGGATGAGATTTATATATATTTTTCCTTTATCTTTGCTGTGCGGTTACGGCAGTAAATAATATAGTCACCCGCTCTCTTTCCGTGAGTGTCATAAGGCGACTAAGGGATAACACAGTTCCACTACCACCTTGGAACTTAAAAAGCCGACTGATGGCGGGGTAACCATCCAACTGCTGGCTTTCGAATGCACAGGCCGAAGACGGGCAGCTGCGTTTTCGGTGCGACAAAGCCAGCCCTGCGATCACCAACCAACTTGTGGACCAACGTACTTGGGGAGTCTAGCAGTGGACTGTGATAGGCTGAAGTGATTCCTTTATCTCATCTGATCTTAGGCCGAGAAAATATTCCAATGCGAGGCAAAGGTATCTCCATATAAGAAATGGGCTGGAGTTTAAAATGCCCCCCTGCTCTGTAATATGCAAGTCGCGTTTACATTACGTTTATACGCATAGAGTCGTGTGGTCTAAAGCAGTGTTCCGCAAACTGTTTGTGTTCAAGGTAAACCTAGGAAAAAGTATTTTTTTTTGAGGTACACCACAAATAAAAAATCATTTTTAAGTAAGTACCTAATATTAATCAACATTTATTTATTAATCATCGAAACAATATTTAACCTTATTTTTCCGAGGCACACCAATTAACGACCACAGTACACCAGTGTGCCGCGCTCGCGGTACACCCTTTGCGGAACACTGGTCTAAAGCACACTCGTTTTGTTTTGTTTTTGTTGAAAGATCATGAGTAAGAAGCAATTATTGTACAACATAAGTGTATTTATTCTCAAAGAAAAAAAAACCATTTCAAAGACACATTATTATGCATAACTCAAAAACTACTTGTCAGATTTGCTTAAATTTAAATTGGACCACAACAAACATCAGCTTATGAATACGAAAATAAAAGCTTGTAAAATAAACATCGAATCAGCGAAAAGTTATTCTCCTTTTTTATGAAGTCGGTTAAAACCACAGATCACCCCCAGGGGGTGATCTGTGGTTAAAACATAACCGGACTGACACATTTATCGTATTACAACGCGACAGAAAATCTAAACAACACTTTAGCACGTTTCTTTGACACTTTAAAAGTAAATCGATAATAAAACCACTTAATCATTACTTTTTTACTCATATCGTGGACCCTTCAAATAATTTCACAGCGTTTTATGGCCGATGCGTTGCATTAAAGAGCTGATCGCACCCAATGCTGAGGCGAAGTCGCCCTGCTCAGCTGATAAGCAAATAGCAGTCATCTATCGGAATTTATAGGACGTTAGCACACTGCAGGGGAATATTGCGACAGAAATATCTTGTTACTAGCTTCTGCGCGCGACTTCGTCGGCGTTTACTCCGCTCCTATTGGTCTTAGCGTGATGATACATAGCCTATAGCCTTCCTCGATAAATGGGCTATCTAACACTGAAAGAATTTTTCAAATCGGCCCAGTAGTTCCAGAGATTACCGCGTTCAAACAAACAAACAACCAAACAAACAAACTCTTCAGCTTTATATATTAGTATAGATATGTGGATTTTATTTTAATACTAGCTAACACGAGCTTTCGAACGTATATAGTGTAAATAATCGGCACGTTTTCTTAATTTTACCAATATTAGACTTAAAAAATGCTAGAATTAATCCAGCCGTTCTCGAGTTTTCCACGTAGCAAGACATTTTGGATTTCATTTCCATTTAAGTAGATCATTTAAATGTTTACTAACTTTTACCCGCGGCTTCGCTCACATTTTTTTAAATAAAAAGTATCCTATGTTACTTCTAATACCTTCAAGAATATGTGTACAAAGTTTCATGATGATCGGTTGAGTAGTTTTTCCGTGAAATCGTAACAACCAAACTTACATTCACATTTGTAATATTAGTAGGGATAACAATATAATAAATCATAGCTCATTCCAGAATCTACATCATTTTTACCAAGAACGATGTTATAAACGATACCAAATTCGATAAATATTGAAATTCAAGGTAGGACAGGTTCAGAAAAGCATAACCACCACGCTGATTAACTTTAAAGTGGCGAAATATACATATTTCAATAACTTTAAAATAATGCAAACTTAATCACGACTCGAACTTGATTGCGACCGTTATAAGAACTTAAATTAATTGTAATAATAATTATTACATTTTTATAACTAAACGTAAAAGAACATAATAAAATTCAACACGTTCAATGATTTAGGGCTTATTTCATGATCGTAAAACGTATTGCTACATAATATTATAACAAGTCCGTTAAACTCGATCAAAATATCGGTAAATAATAAACAACATTTAATAGTTATTTATGAATATTTTTTTTTTAATAACAAATCAGATTATCACTCGAATTATTTTGTATTAGAAGTCATATTTTTAATAAATAGTATTATTTTTATAACAAATCAATTTATCACTCGAATTATTTTGTATTAGAAGACATATCTTTAATATAAAAATTGCATTTTTTATAATATGAAAATAAATTAACCTACTTTACTTAGTCTTAAAAAACGAGACAAATAAATAACGATCGTCATAAGACAGTCGCAGCTCATATCTGCACAAGTTCGCAGCTCAGTGTGTTGAAGACCTTAACTAGCATTCAGAGCGTGGGCCGGACACGTAGTTTGATGTATTAATAGTGGTACAGTGATACATAAAGTGCGGTGTTTTATTCGTTTTTTAGATAACCGATTAGCTTAAGCGAACTATAAATGCGTTCGATACGAAATCGACATGTTCTGTCGTGTTAAAATACTTGCCTTATGTCTCGTGTTTGTAATATTTAGATATAATGTATATGTAGCTACATATTTGTAGTTAAAGATCGCTGTTTCAACGATAAGTCTGCCTGTTGCAACTGATACAATTTGATTGTTTTACAATAAATTTATTGCTAATATTGGTATGTACCTAATATTGGTACTTATGTAAAATTACAAATAGGATACTTATCGATTACTATGAAAATGACATCGACTAAACCTTTTTTGACTATTCTCTAAAATAAAAAATACATTTACATACTTAGATCTCTGAGTAAGAGTGCATACATATTATATACTAGCTTCTGCGCGCGACTTCGTCGGCGTGGACTCCGCTCCTATTGATCTTAGCGTGATGATACATAGCCTATAGCCTTCCTCGATAAATGGGCTATCTAACACTGAAAGAATTTTTCAAATCGGCCCAGTAGAACCAGAGATTACCGCGTTCAAACAAACAAACAAACAAACAAACAAACAAACAATCAAACAAACAAACTCTTCAGCTTTATATGTTAGTATAGATTTGTAAAAGAATGGAACCCACAACTCAACCTCCACTAGCGAGGTATGTTCATTTCTTGGCAGAAGAATCTATGTACCTAATTCGTTTATTTTTTATTAGGAATGGAACACAGCACAGAAAAAGTTGTAAAAGAAACAAAAATGAAATATATTGGCAGAAGAATCTATGTACCTAATTCATTTATTTTTTATTAGGAACGGAACACAGCACAGAAAAAGTTGTAAAAGAAACAAAAATGAAATCTATACTAATATATAAAGCTGTTTTTTTTTTGTTAGCTTGTTTTTTTGTTTGTTTGTTTGAACGCGGTAATCTCTGGAACTACTGGGCCGATTTGAAAAATTCTTTCAGTGTTAGATAGCCCATTTATCGAGGAAGGCTATAGGCTATGTATCATCACGCTAAGACCAATAGGAGCGGAGTCCACGCCGACGAAGTCGCGCGCAGAAGCTAGTATAATCATAAAGTCCAGCTACGACCATCCATCACTGCATCGATCGGTTTAAAATTAAATTAACAGACGTGCAAATAAGACCGTACAAAGTACAAATGTGTTTGCAAGCGTCTATGGTAATCGCTTACCATCAGGTGAGTCGTAAAATTGTTTCCCGACATAGTTAGTTAAAAAAATTACATGACAGTATATATTTGTACATGGCCAGAAACTTTCGCCAAATATCAGCAAGATTTAAACACATAAAATTGAGTGTAATTATATTATATAGTACAAACGCTATAATTATAAAAACGCACTGTTTACAGACTATTAGGTCGTAATCGTAGTAACGTGTGAACATGTTGCGTTCGTCTATTGTAGTGAAGCGAAAATTACAATGGATTAAAATATTTTCTCAAGCTAAATCGAGGAAGAAATGTCTCGATGTTGATAAACTGTGTAATACAGATAATTACAGATATTATTATAAAAAGTTTTGATGTCGAAAGCGCTTGTCATTGCTTTTTGTTTTTTGTTTATTTTTATTGCATAATGCGTCGTCGACTTATCATAGTAGAAGGTATTTAACATGAAAGAAAATTATGTTACGCTTCAGCCTGTAATATCCCACATCTGGGCATAGGCCTTTTACCCCATGTTGGAGAAGGATCAGAGCATAATCCACCACACTGATCCACTGCGGGTTGACAGATATGAGATATACTATGAGAAACGATCGCTATGAGATGTAGACATGATAACAACCAGCCCCTCTAGAGAAGTGGCAGAAAGCTAAACGAAATGAATAGAATAGAATTCTCAATGTTGGAAATGACACTAGCTTATTCGATATAATTATGCCAAAAGCTAGTGTCATTCCCATACATTGAGAATTCTAAAGAATTCTCTTAAAAAACGTCGTAACCGATACCGTCGTAACCGTCGTAGCCGGTACCGTCGTAAACGTCGTAGCAGATAGATAGTGCACAAAAACGTAACGCGGTCATTCGTTCAGTAGATTTTATCCCCTCTCATCATTTTATCACCCCTCATATTTTTCCATACCTTATATGAAAATCGATTCTTAAGGAGTAAACTCCAAAAATATGTATATCTTTACACTATTGTATCAATATAAATACGCAGACGAAACCGCAAAACGCAACTAGTATACAATACACTTATACTAAAGAAATATAGGATTAATTAAAATCGAACAGCAATTTTACTTACAAAAGCCTTAAAACGATTACTCATCCTTAGTTTCTGGTTTAAAACAAAGCATAAACTTTAACTCTAATTTGCTTGATATAAGGATGAAAATTGCTTTTATGTTATTTAACCGCGAATAAGCGATCACTTATGAAAATTATATAGTTCATAATTACTAATTAATTTACACCTTCATTGAAGACACAAGAATTGATAAGCCTTATTAAAATACGAATAAATTCTTTTGTTTTTAAAAGTTTATTTTTGTTTTTGCCTCCGATTGTGGTACTCGTGTGTACAAATGAAAAATCGGCAAAATTTTTGAAGTTATACTTCTTTTGGCGCGTTAGGGAAAAATGATGAGAGTAAATTAAAAAAAACCGGCACCCTGAAGTTAGTTCTTAGTCAATGAAGAAGAAGTTAGGAATGTGAAGTTAGCTAGCCAATGAAGTAGGTATAACTTCTTACGTACACACATACACTTTTTTATTATTATTTTATCGTAAATTAACACAAACGAACAATGAAATTTTTAAGGTGTTCAATGAATCAAATTTTTTTTTACTTAGGTGCTGTGTGGCTACGGCACTAAAGAATGTAGCCACCCCCTCTCTTCCCGTGGGTGTCGTAAGAGGCGACTAAGGGATAACACAGTTTCACTACCACCTTGGAACTTAAAAAGCCGACGGATGGCGGGATAACCATCCATGCTGGCTTTGAAATACACAGGCCAAAGACGGGCAGCAGCGTCTTCGGTGCGACGGCGCCAGCCCTGCGGTCACCAACCCGCCTGCCCATCGTGGTGACTATGGGCAAAACACGTGAGTTCGCGTCATAATGTCGGGCGCGAACTTGTGGAGGCCTATGTCCAACAGTGGACTGTGATAGGCTGTAGTAGTAGTAGTAGTAGTTTAAACACTTGACAATATGATTATAATTTTTTTTTCAATTTTCGTTTACTAAGAATAGTAATTATAAAGAATTTTATAAGCAGTTTATTATTTATTGCTATTGTTGATAATTCTTAACTTCCAGAATTTTAGAAACAAAAATAACTTATTTCCTGACTTCAGATCAACTGACTCATAAGTATTATAGTCAGGCGAAACCGTGGGTTAAATGGCCAGCCACACACACTCATGTCCAGGGGTGATGCCGGTGTGGTCCCGGAACAATGGCCACAATCTAGCATCTAGGCCATTGTCTACCTAGACGTAGCCTGCGCCACGCTCGTCGAGAAATTACAATCAATAAAAATGAATCTTTAAATGTACTAGTGGTCGCCCAGAGGTCAAAATTCGACCATAATTGAAAATTTAAATTAAAAAAAACCAAATAATTATGAAAATAAAGAATCCTTTTTAAAAAATTTCAGTTTGACTACACACTGACAATCAACAAAATAGTATAATATGCGTGTGTGTGTCAAATACATGGTAGTGTGTGTAACGCTTTTTTTATTAATTTAATGTATATTTGAAGTATAATTTTAAAAAAATATTAGCATTCTGCACTCCTTCTCTATATCTATACATATGTATAATAAAATGATAGGAAAGTCAATGTATGTCCGGGATAAACTCAAAAAGTACTGCATGGATTTACTTCAAATTTGGCACGAATATTATTAAGAAGTCGGGTCAGAACATAGGCTACATATTATCACGCTATCACCTACGGGGAACGAGCAGTGAACGCACGCAGACGACGTCGCGGGCAGCAGCTAGTAAACTATAAGTGTGCGAAATTTCCTACTCCTCCGCACGCGCTATTTCCGTAAAAAGGGTTACAAAGTTTTTGCTTCGCTTATTACATAATATTATGTAGATTACTAAGACTCAGCAGCCCAAAACTCGATAACAACTAGACCAATTAGGTTTATTTATTTTATAAGTGAAAACGTCTTTAAATCGATGTGATTTGAATTCGTCACGATAAAGAAACAAACACATAAATGTATAGGAGAGAATGAGATAGAATACATAACACAGTATTTTATATTCTCGGTGAAAATAATGTCTCGTAGGCTACTTTTTTAGAAGTTTAACTTCTGACGTGTGTGAATATTTTTAGTTTTCTGGTACTTTGTAAAATGTTATTTTGGTAAAGAAAATTGCGCAGAAACTTCTCTTCTCATCATCACTAACTTGTATCTCCCTCTCAAATTCCTATCGCCTCGCCCGATTACCTACACTTTTCGTAATACTCACGCATTCACCAGCTTACCCCCCAAGTCAAGAACGTAAAAAAAAAACTTAACAATTATTTAAACTTTTCGCGTTTGACATTTCGCAAGATGAGACAACATCGAAGCTAATATAGTAACGAGATTTATTTGTTTGTAAACAGTTAAATGTGTATTGAGAACAATAATTATTTTACTATACGGAAGTCTCGATCCCGAAGTAGTTAAACTATTACATTAGCGGAATAGTCATAAATATTTCTAGGCGACAATAGGAGATGTCGCACAGACGTCTTACGATCAATACAATCAAAAATTAAATGCCGTTCGTTTGTGGACAATACTTGAAAACGACTAAATGGATGTAGTAATTCACTTTTACGTCTGTGAGGTTGAGTTATTAGGAAGAGAATAAAAATTATCTTAGTTTATTTATTATCTGTTTAGTTAGAAAATTAATGACAGAAGCAATTTGAACAGGACATAAAAAGTCGCATTCGGATTTATTTAAATACTTAGTTAATGTTAGCTACGTAATAGTAACAATAGAAATAACTTACACCGGTAATTATTCAATTAATATTATATTTTACCATAACTAATACATTGGAAAGCTATGGAGTAGATGAAGGAATAGACACACAACAATAGATTCGTTTGTCTATGGCTTGGAATTAAATAAATAAATCTATATATATAAAAGAAAGTCATGCAATCGTGTTAGTTACACTATTTATAACTCAAGAACGGCTGAACCGATTTGGCTGAAAATTGGTAGGGAGGTAGCTTAAAACCAGGAAACGGACATAGGATACTTTTTATCTCAATTGGACCCGGTAGGTGGCGCTGCTATCGGTATGTAACTCCGAAACTACTGAACCAATTTGTATCAAATTTTGTAAGCATCTGTAATTTGGTCCAACTCGGGAGATAGAGTAGTTTTAATCTCAATTGGACCCGGTAGGTGGCGCTGCTATCGGTATGTAAGCAATCAAATTTGGTAGCTGTTTTCCAGGCAGGACAACGTCTGCCGGGTCCGCTAGTATCTTATAACATACACGGTCGTCTGGTCTTACGGTAAGCAACTTAATTCTTGTTTCTTTTCGATAAATATACACGGAAGTACCTAATACATAAATACAAATATTAATCAAGACTCAGGCAGGAATCGATCCCACAACCCGCGGAGCAGAAAGTAGGGCCACTACAAACTGCGCCAACGCTAACTGATATTATTTCTTTTTATAATAACGTTGCTTTTATTAATATTAATAATTTCGTTGAAAGCACGAGATGTAAGGACGCTCCGAGAAGCCTGTGAACGCCCCAGGAGGCTTCTGAGCTTCTGGAAGGAGCTGGGCTGGCTGAACTAGTCAGTCCCTTTTTCACGCATAATGGACCAATATTGGGTCTAAATGCGGAACATCGACACCTAACTAAGCATAAGCATACTTCAACTTGTAACATTCGCAAAAGCAGACGAAATCGAGTAGATTTCATAATACTCGTAGTCTACATCTACAACATGCTTGATTAAACAGTCATTTGCAAGAATAATTATTAATTTAGTTGATTAGCTGAAAAAGTTACTTGCAAGCTTATAATACACAAATGCAGTAAACGAGATGTTCGCCCCAGCGCACTAACAACACAATTATCTATAAAATATCACTCTATAATCATCTCTATATCTATAGATATAGAGACCATTGTTGCTAGAAGTTATTTGATACAATATACGTGCCTCAGCCCGCGGCGCTCCTCATTGTTCGAACTTCGCTCTCACAGCAACGTGTCTATTGTTAATATTTTCGCCACTTCTAATGGCGCATTCAAGTGCTTTGTATTATGCAACACTAACCGATCTATATACATAATAAATCGTGATGTGTATCTGTTCTACAATGTTGCGAGGTGTAACTTTAGGGCATTATATAAAGGGGATTCTATGGTGTGTTATTTGTATGGTTTTACAGAGCGCGGAAGTTAAGGATATTGATCTTGAAAATCTTGGTAATATAACTTTATAATTAACTAGCTTTTGCGCGCGACTTCGTTGGCGTGGACTCCGCTCCTATAGGTCTTAGCGTGATGATATATAGCCTATAGCCTTCCTCGATAAATGGGCTATCAAAAACTGAAATAATTTTTCAAATCGGACCAGTAGATCCTGAGATTAGCGCGTTCAAACAAACAAACAAACAAACAATCAAACAAACAAACTCTTCAGCTTTATTATATTAGTATAGATTTATTCGTTTTGGTATTTGCCCAGCAGTGGGATGTTACAGGCTGAATTATTCCATCATTGTTTAGTTATTACTATTTTGACAAGCGTACGGCTCACCTGATGGTAAGAACGTAGCCTATAGACGCCTGCAACACCAGAAGCATCGCAAACGCGTTGCGGACCCTATCCCCAATTCCCGCCAGGAGCTCTGGTCACCTTACTTATCAACAGGAACACAACACTGCTAGAAAGCAGTATTATTTTGCTGTGGTCTTCTGTAAGGTAGAGGTACTACCCCAGTCGGGCTGCTCCATTTTTTGAGCAGGAAATTTCCTGCTGTGCCCTACCTCAGTCAGTTGCGGTAAAAGTGGGGCATTTCCAGGTTTTTACAGCAGATTATTTGATTTGTAGACAAAACTATGTTTTTGTAAATATTTTAATATTCTTTCGTGTTTCATATTTGCGTTATAGGTACTAAGGTAGATCGAAACTGAAGCGTCGTTACGTGTTGCGTAAAGAATATCACAATCGAAATACCAAGCTCGCGTTATTGACAATCGCTATTCGCTGCTTTAGCAACAATCGCGCAATACGCAGCATCTCTTTACAAATTACCATGAAATAATCGATTAAATTATTATATGTTGTTGTTTTTATATGGGCATATCATTTAACGCAAGAACTTTTATTATCATTTTATCTACATATTTAGCTAAAAGTTTGTATATAAAAATTTGTATGTGCTGTTTATTGGTAGATATAAATTAAAATTAAATTTTAAAATATATTTATGCGCAATTTTCGTGAAAAGAGATACAAAGTTTATGCTTCACGTATTATAATGAATATATAGATATTTGTTTCAAGTCTAGGTATAGGTATGTCAATCAAGTTATTTCTTGAAAGAGTATTCATAGTCTAAGATCCGAACTAGACATCTGCTTAATGCATAAAAGTTGTTTAAGTTCGTATCTCCTACTATCAGATTTTTGCTGGTTGCTATCGGTACAATCTACATTCTGTGTTAGCTATAGGTAATTAAAAGAAAATAGAGATTTAAAGGTGCTTTTGAAGCCTGCTTGAATTACACACACATTTTTAGACAATTTTTTCGAGTTGAATCTCAAAGTGAGTGCAATTATGCTAGAGATAATATCTGTAAGCAAGAATAATTTACAGGAAGACGCAATGAACAATTTATTTAAGCACATAACACATTGTTTGAAGCGAACAACAATGTTGTGTGAGTTATGAACGGTAAACGTATGAAAGACTCAATGGACAATAAGGAAGTATCTTTTTTGAGGAAATCGGCAAATCGTCTGATGTTAAATGACTGCCAAAACTATGAACTTTAACTTAATTAAATGTGTTTGGAGAATCAGAATCGATAAGTTTAGGGTTTAAATATTAGTTAATGCAAGTTAACTTCGAATGTAAAATTTATGAAACAATTATATCATCGAAAACCTATCCTGCTTGAGTTAATTTTAGATAAAGCGCTCTGTCTCTAATATCTTATGATACATTATTAAATTTTTCATCGTTACACTTTCTATCTCTGCCCAAAGATTGTCTGGAAGAGTTTCCTCTTTCAGCGATAAATCAACTTTTTTGTACATTTGTATATTTTGTTATTGTTTTATTTCACAATAATTCAAATGTAGATACATATTATATTTCATAATGTCCAACAAAAAGTCTAAAGCGAAAAGATTATAATCACATAACGAGCACAGAATTATAATATTATACATTATACACGCACATTCATACATACGTATATACAGACATATACATTTATATCTGTATATGTATATGTAGATATGTATGAATGTACGTGGCCAGATGCGCCCAGGACAGGTGCGACCGCGATCAATTAACAACGATCGATGCTAAGATTACGCGCGCGTGCGCACAGCTCAACTGTCAGGCTCTGGTTTGAGTCATACGCTTAAAGCGAAATAGGATAACCATGTTGGCTTTTAATAAAATTAATAGATATAGCATATTATTAAGTGAAAAGATGTATAGACTTAGTGACGCTGTATTTCATGCAAGATATTACTAATTTTGTACTAAAACACAGTTTATAATTTTATATATTATTTTTAAAAGAGTAATTGTGGAGTTTCTTGCCGATTCATCTCTGCAGAATCTACATTTCAAATCGGTGGTAGCTTCACTTTTAAGAATAATAACCACTTTTAAAATTTTCATGCGTAAAGTGACGATTCGAAAGTGCTTTTGAAGCCTATTTGAATTTTGTTTTTTTTTTCGTATTTGATTTTTGATAAATAAAAAGCAATGTCTTATACCCTAAGGTTGTCAGGGAGAATTAACTCTTAGCGATAAGACCGCTTGTGCACATCTTTCTCTATATGTATAATTTTTTTTATTATTTTTCTTTATGGTATATAAAATCAAAATAAAACCACTAAGGTTCGAATGTATGCAACAAGGCACAGTTCGCGACCATATAAGAATCCACTTAGGTAATTTAAAAATCTCAAAAATATTTTCCCGCTATTCGCTTTACACTTACGCTGCATACATTTATTGATATTCAAAGTTACACATAAGTGAGAGATAGAGATTCACAGATAAAGCCGGGGTTTGCAGTAAGCGAACATTAAAAAATAAATCAAGACCTAGTGCCATCGGCTTCGAACGGCTATCTGTTTAATGATCTAGGATTAGCATTTTACTTGAGTACTATCTCTCGCCTGACAATCAATTTTACGTGGAACATTTACATGTTCTATTTTGGAATGCCTTTCTTTGAAATGTGATATGACTTGCGTATTATTGTTATTTAGTAAAGAAATTAGAAATTTCTTAAAGGTAAGAACACGTTCTAGCTTTAATTGTAAATTTATAGGCCTTTTAAGTTTTCTTTATATACTGAAAATTTATTACGGATTTTTTTTTAAACATTTTTACGCATTTTTTTAACGTCAATAATTGCTTTTTTTATACAACTAGTTCGGCAAACAAGCGTACGACTCACCTGATGGTAAGCGATTACTGTAGCTTATATTAGACGCCTGCAACACCATAAGCATCGTTAGTGCGTTGCCGACCCTGCAAGCTGCTGCAATTCGTACCGGTATACTAAACTATTCACGTTAGCCTATCGCAGTCCACTGCTGGACGTAGAGCTTCCCAAATTGGCACCAAACTTCCCGGTTTTCCGCAATCCTCATCCAGCTTCCACTGGCTATCTTACAATATACGATATTTTATCTCTAAATTCATTACAATTTCCTCGAGGGGACGAAAGTCAAAACGTAATCGATTATCAAGTGGCAGGTACAGCTTGTAATTAATATAAATAAAGGTCAACTTATATTTTATCGTATTTAATAACAGGTGATAGTAATAACGTCGAGGGAACGCCTTTTCCATTAAAATGAATGCAAGTGAAAGTTTTCAATTCGTTTTGAGTTTTTCGGCATTTCGTATGGGCGTGACGGACGGTGTGATGTTTTGTAAATGTCGACTGTGTAATGTTATGTTATATTATTTATGTAATGTACAGTTAATTAAAGGTATTTGTGATGTTATCTGTGTTAAATATGAACCGACGTGTACAGAAACAGCTTGCAAATTGATACATGTGTGTCATATTTCGTAAATGTCGACTTTAATGCAGTTTTATTGTTTTATTGATGTAATGTACAGTTAACTAAAGGTACTTCTGATCTCATCTGTCTTAAATTTGTATCGAATCGTACTGAAATAACCTGCGAATGTGTGATGATACCATATTTCATAAATTTTAAAAATTATTAATGTGATGTTATTGTTTTTTTGGTGTAAATGACAATTAATAGAAGATATTTTTGATATTATCATTATTCGCCTGTCAATGTGTGATGTATCAATCAATAAAAAAAATTACATCTCAACATCGGGTACATTTACAAACTTAGGTAATGTACCTAATGTTATCCAGCAACTTAACTACTTCTAGTCTGTTAACTAAACAGTTAGCGAACAAGTGAACTTGTCCTGCATATTATGTGTAGACAAAGATCGAGACCCATAACCTTGATATAAGCTCTATATGTTCGGTGATAATTTATTATGATAATTTATTAACTAGCCCGTTGGCGCAGTTTGCAGTGACCCTGCTTTCTTCTCCCGGCGTTGCAGGTTCGATTCCCGTTTCAAGACTAGATATGATATATATATTTATTTATATATAGGTATTATTCATATGTACATATCGAAAATATGTAGCTATATCAGCCGGCTGTTACCTATAACACAAGCACCGTAGGATCAGACGACCGTGTGTGTACATTGAAGATATTTAGTAGATGTAGGTATTCCTGGTATTAGTACGAGA
Source organism: Melitaea athalia (assembly GCA_905220545.2). NCBI lineage: Eukaryota > Metazoa > Arthropoda > Insecta > Lepidoptera > Nymphalidae > Melitaea > Melitaea athalia. The sequence goes on from HG992178.1 coordinate 23,655,228, forward strand.
TAATCTGTAAATTTTGAATGTTTATGAATAGAAGTATCTGACAGATGACGAAGATTTTGACAGAGAAACAGAAAAAAAACATATTATAATATTGTATCTGTTGAACGCCGTAATACGTCAGACAAACTATCCGAACTTTATCAACAATAGGTAAATTTGGTTCTAAAATCTATAGGATTTAATTACTTAGTCGAGTAAAGCCAGGCGCCTCGATCAGTACAATAATGCAAGCATACAAATACCTCTTGCAGTTTTTACCCGACTGCCAAGGAAGGGTTATGTTTTTCGCGCGTATCTTGTATGTATGTATGTATGTATGTAATATTCTTAATTACCTCATTTCTCTAGAACCGCTGAACGGATTTGCATAATTGAGATATCGTTAGATTTGTCTTAGCAGCCCAAGTGTTCTTAGATAGGTGACATTAAAAAAAACAAACATGGCGGCTGTGCGAAGCCATTGTAGTTAATGAAGAAATAAATTTTTTTTTTAGAATACTATAGTATGGGTATCAAATTAAAGGGCTCAATACAAGGATTTCAAAAATGTATATTATGATTATTATTACCGTAATAATAATAAAGAAATACAATAAGAAAGTTTAAAAAATGTTGACTTTGCTCTTTCCGTTTTTACGCAGGCGGGTTTTTTGTTTTCTTTTAATTATATTACTTGTTATCTATGCATTAATTGGTGCGTTATGAAACATACTTCCCACAGATATTACGTATTTCGCAAACGCAATACGCACAAAACAATGTTACAATACTTTTTCCCATTACCTGGAATACACCAGATATTTTCATCGGAATTATCTCCTTATAATTATGAATTTAAGAGCGATATTTCTTTGAAAGTATATTTACTTTATAAATCTTACGCGTTTGATTGTGAACGATACTATATGCAAAATATGGATATAACTACCGCTGTTTGTGATGTAACAAATCTGTAATACTATACGCGACTATGGGTACAGGCAATATTCACTGGCAATTTACGCACAAGACAAATGTTGTATAGGCCATGAAGGTGCTTGTTGTAGACTTAGAATTCTCATTCTATACTGGGCGTAAAGGCGTAAGGATTGGGGATAGGGTCGGCAATCTGCTTGGGATGCCTCTGGTGTCGCAGGCGTCTCGGTAATCGCTTACCATCAGGTGAACCGTACGCTTGTTTGCCGACCTAGTTGTATAAAGAAAGAAAAAAAAGTTAATGCTTCTAAGTTTTAAGCTCTATGGAATAATATTAATATATAATTAGCTTACCTTGAAGTTTTTACGCCTAAGGCCGTAACTGTGGTGTTGGTGAACAAATATTCGTTACCTGAAATCAATGAAACAATTTTTAATATATAATTATAAGAATCTCCCGCTTTTCAACACAAGTATTTATTACTTTTCGATTAGGCGGCTTTTACACAGTAGGTACCTAATCATATCATAATGTTTTATAGCCTATCAACTAACTCAATAAAATAGTTTTTATTAGGCTGTTTTTTATTTGTTTTTTTTTTTATTAATCGTATATAGATGACATTATATTTCTAAGCATATACAATACATTGTGGTTGACTTTTCTTAGTGAGTAGTCAATTAGTCATAGACACTCTTTCGGGGAATAGCTCGCTATTCGTCTTTTTAACACAGATTTAGATTTACGTAGCTACGTACCTATATAAAAAAGGAATGTTATAATATTAAACTGTTTAAATCTACTATTCTTGACGTGCGTGTGTTTCATTGATAAATCTTCGAGATTTAGTTTATAAATTAATCTATGGAAAATAAATACGTGTGAAATACCTTGAGTCCTCTAGTTTGTTATGTAAAAATTATATTAAAGAAGTATTATTAACAAACACATCAATAATTAATATCATTCAATACGTGATAGAGGAATGTATGTACTTCCGATTTAACTGAGGTAGGGCACAGCAGGAAATTTCCTGCTCAAAATATGGAGCAGCTCGACTGGGGTAGTACCTCGACCTCACAGAAGACCACAGCTAAATAATACCTACTGTTTTCAAGCAGTGTTGTGTTCCTGTTGGTGAGTAAGGTGACCAGAGCTCCTGGGGGGGATTGGGGATAGGGTCGGCAACGCGCTTGCGACGCTTCTGGTGTTGCAGGCGTCTATAGGCTACGGTAAACACTTACCATCAGGTGAGGCGTACGCTTGTTTGTCGACTTAGTAACATAAAAAAAATACTTATTCAATTCTTATGTAATGATACACTAAATAATATTAGGACGGCATTTATAATCATTTTGAATGCGTGTGTGAATGTGTAATTATAAAGTCGTGTGTTCTGGTGAAGTTGTAATTAAACGAAAGGTCTTAAGTATTCACGCGTGCTATTCGATTGCTTTCAATAGTTAAAACTGTAATTGTTCGAAACGAAAAAGAAAGCGACTTCGATTACATAGACACCGGTATTTGGTCGATGAAAAAAACATCGACCAGTAATAAGACGTTGGTAGACGAAAAAATAGTCAAGTAAATAAGCATTATTATATCATGCTACAAAGAATGGGGAAGGCCACAGAGATACTTACAACCGTAAAGAAAATTGGAATATTTTGGGCACGTGATGCGCAACACCAAAAAGTATGAACTCCTTCAACTTATCATTCAGGGGAAAGTGGCAGGTAGAAGGAGGCGTGGCCGCAGAAGCATAACATGGCTGAAGAACTTGCGCCAGTGGTTCGGGAAGAGCGCAGGATCACTATTTAGAGCAGCTGTCTCAAAAGTTGAAATCGCCCTAATGATTGCCAACCTTCGCAAGGAGACGGCACCTTAAGAAGAAGAAATACGCATTATTAAAGATAACTCAAATACTACTAATCAGGTCTCGATTGAATTTAAATAGAACCACAGGACAAGCATTATCTTTCGATTACTACTACTACTACTACTACAACTTCAGCCTATCACAGTCCACTGTTGGACATAGGCTTCCCCACAAGTTCGCGCCCGACATTATGACGCGAGCTCATGTGTTTTGCCCATAGTCACCACGCTGGGCAGGCGGGTTGGTGACCGCAGGGCTGCCTTTGTCGCACCGAAGACGCTGCTGCCCGTCTTTGGCCTGTGTATTTCAAAGCCAGCATGGATGGTTATCCCACCATCCGTCGGCTTTTTAAGTTCCACGGTGGTAGTGGAACTGTGTTATCCGTTAGTCGCCTCTTACGACACCCACGGGAAGAGAGGGGGTGGCTACATTATTTAGTGCCGTAACCACACAGCACGCATCTTTCGATTAAAACAAGAGTAATATAAATAGGTCCACTGTTGATTTTATACAATAATATCTGATGGTCGTTGAAATGAAACAACTTTTACGGATTTTATCGTGGTTTATTAAGTTTTTTAATTTCCCGACGTTTCGGATACTTTACAGCAACCATGGTCACGGGAGGACGCGAAAGGACGCGATAAAATCCGTAAAAGTTGTTTCATTTCAATGAGTAAATTTCGCGTAAGCATTAGAAAACAATATCTGATGGTCGTGTTGATTCGTGCTGTGTGGTTACGGCACTAAAGAATGTAGCCACCCCCTCTCTTCCCGTGGGTGTCGTAAGAGGCGACTAAGGGATAACACAGTTCCACTTCCACTACCACCTTGGAACTTAAATATATGAAATACACAGGACAAAGGCGGGCAGCAGCGTCTTCGGTGCGACAAAGCCAGCCCTGCGGTCACCAACCCGCCTGCCCAGCGTGGTGACTATGGGCAAAACACATGAGTTCGCGTCATAATATCGGGCGCGAACTTGTGGAGGCCTATGTCCAACAGTGGACACTGGACTGTGATAGGCTGTAGTGGTAGTGGTGTTGATTCGTGTTTAATCAGTCTGCCAGTCGTGCAAGCTAACGGAGCGGTATGTGGAATCTACTAAGAACCCGCAAGAGCCTTACATTCTCACTAACATTCCTAGAGATTGCGAACGTTATGTTCATAGAAATTACTTGTAAATATTTTCCATATGTTACAGATTACCGTTTTAATAAACTCGACTGGTTTAAAAAAATTGGTGGTGTTTTTTGAAGACGGTTAAAAAACCGAAAAATGTCAATAGAAAGCACACATTAGCCGATAACTGCTAAGTTAGAGCTTTTGTTTATTTTAAATAAATCACGCCCGCTACCTTTAAAAATCGTTAAATTTTTTCTCAACCTAATGAAAACGTTTGAACTATTATGCATCGTTCCTCCATCATAAAAAAAAACTTTCTAATAAAATAACAATTTAAAAAATCATTACGTCCTCAAAAAAAATCTTAAATTTCTATTATTATTTACGAAATATATTACTAAAAATTAATCAACAGCTTAAGCGATTTAATTAATTCCGTAATTCTATTAATCTTTTTTTTAATTACGATAATGTTAATTAATATTTAAATTAACAAAACTTAAATTAAAAATCGTTATTTTGACCTTGTTAATGTCCCGTTAAAATAACAAAGATAATAATCAAAACAATTAACTTTCATAATTATTGGAAAGCACATAATTATTATCTACTGAATAAGACCCAATTAGCGGGCAGGCCGCGATGCGCTCTATAGAAAGTGAAAATGACGCCTCATAGATCGGCCGTTGACCCTTGATAATGGATGAAGAAAACTGAGGTCAATGTTAATGTGATCATTTGTGATGAATTAATTCCAGATTAAATCTATATAAATATAAATTAATGGTCGGAATGTGTCTACGTGTAGACCCTCCGAATGAACGCGAAAATGTTTTTTTTTTGTGATCTTTATTGTCAGGTCTGTGTAAACGAAAATTTAAAAAAAAACATTGCGAGCGTAGGTATAAAGTACACATGTCAGAAGTGAAACTTCTTTGACAAACTAATTAAAAAAAAACGAATTTAAAATACAAAAAAAAACTAATTGAAAAAAAAACAAAGAGCCAAACTCACGCGGTATTCCCAGGCGGTCACCCATCCAAGTACTATACATCATGACGCTGATGCGTTACCGGTCGCTCAAATTTTGCCCCCCATGCGCCTAAAGAAGTTTCTCTTCAAAAATGTAAAAAAATATGGCTGTACGAAAATATGTCGGGTAGTATATTATTTGTAAATGCGAAAGTTTAGATGTGTGGATGTTGGATATATTCAATCGCATCAACAGTTGAACGGATTTAGAGTATGCCTAATAGCGTATACATTGTGTGCGTCCACTTAAGCCTTTTACCGACAGGCGCCGATTCGTAACGCAGATGCGATCTAAAGGGCGCCACACACGGCGAAGATACTATAGGTAATAATTATGTTATCATAACATACAATAAACGTGTGTGTAAAACGTGTATGGCGCCCTTTAGATCGCATCTGCGTTACGAATCGGCGCCTGTCGGTGGAACGTGTATGGCGCCCTTTAGATCGCATCTGCGTTACGAATCGGCGCCTGTCGGTGGAAGCCCTTACAACAAGAAATAAAATACATCTACGTTCTTTAATATGAAAATTAGTACTACTGTATACTTATATTTTAATTATAGTTTAAAACTTTCTCATGTAAGTGCATTTCTGTAATTCTTAATGAGAAATCAAGTTCTTTAAACTTATATCTTCCCCCTAAAAAAAAAAGAATACAAGCCCTAGAAGTAGTTGGTACGTGAAATACGTATTTTAATTTTCATTTACATTTTAAAATTTGTGAAAAGTACTTTTACCAGAAAATTTAACAATATTACATCATTAGAAATAACAAAGTATCCAATTTCATTGCAATAAATAGAAGATATTATAAATGAAAGCTTTTCTAACAAATATATGTAAATATTAGTTTAATATAATATAAGCTTTGATGTATTTAACATAAATTTCGCATGATTTTCTAAATTATATTCGTTAATAAAATATATTAACCCAGTCTAGACAGATTTCTTTTATTGTACACATTTCAATAGTTTCGTAACTTTGTTGTGACTGATATATGTGTATATTTAGTTAATTTATTATATATGCAAAAAAAAAGTAGATATATTTTATAATAATTTATGGAATTGCCGTCATTTCTATGTTTATTTATTACTTTTATCTTGATCTGATAAGTTTTTAAAATATAATTATGTTGGAGGTATATTTTAAACAGATTAGTTGATAAAGATGTGTGGACTTAGTGACGCTGTATTTCATGCAAGATATTACTAATTTTGTACTAAAACAATGTTTATATATTATTTTCAAAAGAGTAACTGTAGAGTTTCTTGCCGATTTTTCTCTGCGGAATCTACATTCCGAATCGGTGGTAGCTTTACTTTTACACAAATAATAATCATAAAAGTGCTCTTGGGGCCTATTTGAATAAAGTTGTGTTTGATTTAGATTTTGATTGTTTTTTGTCTGCTTATCTAAAGTGGAACGACTGAACCAATTAGGTTCTCATGCATATTCTAACTATTAAAATAATTAAAATGTTCAGTTCAATCAGTTGATTTTATTGACCGTCTATTATGGAACATAACAAAAGGACAATGAACATTAATATACAATTTTACCCATTTAGATACAAATTAAATATTTAGAAACATTAAGATATTGTTTTTGAAAATATTTTTGTCTAGGAAGTAATTTTAAGCCATAGGTACATTAGTCAGTTAGTTCAGCCTACTGCAGTCCACAGCTGGACATAGGCCTCCCCAAGTTCGCGCCAGACATCTCGGTTTTTCGCAATCCTCATCCAGCTTACACCGCAACCTACATAGGTATATTAAAAAAAAGTGTGTGTGTACTTATGTACGCACGTAAGAAGTTATACTTCAAGCTAAAGTATTAAAATACTTCCAAAAAAACCTACCTCTTAATAATTAGACAATAAGTCCACAACGCCATCTTTTAGAAATAATAAAGACTACTTTCTTGTTTTAGTCCACAACGCCATCTCTTAGAAATGATAAAGACTACTTTCTTGTCTGCAAAACTAGCGGCATCTATTCATGCATGCTTGAACTACTTCGTATCCACACGCGCATTGTAAAAATTTACTCTCATCATTTTTCTCTAACGCGCCAAAAGAAGTATAACTTCAAAAGGCAAATGCAGAACTCACTATCCGATATAGCCTAAGCAAAGTCACGGTTAGTGTCATACACATATTAATTAGGTATAAAGATCGTACTTCTCACGTGTATCTTCATCTTAATTGACCGAAGTTACGAGATCCAATCAAGGTCGCTTTCGAAGAGCACTATAGATCATCGTGAGAGCAGCCATTGGTTTGTCTGTTCATCTCTTATTATCCACAAGAGAACTTAAGTTGTATATGCGTTTGTAGTGGATAGAGAGAGATATGCGTTGGAATATCGGATGCGTTCGACCTTATCGGAACCGGGAAAGTATCAAAAAAATATTTTTCCGGCTATAAGTCTTTTCAACGAATTCTTAGTAAGTAAGAATTATCGGTAAATATATCGGATGTCTGTTATTCTGTATGATTCGTAACCGCGGTAATAATTTACATACTGCGTTCTCCATAATTATTCTTCGATTCAAAGAATTTGACACATGAGACGCACGCTTCAAATTATTTAATATTTAAAGACGGCAACACTTAACTGTTATTACTTCTGAGTGCATGAGGAGAATGTAATTGTGAGTAATTTAGGTTTTTAAAATTGAAAAATAACTGCTACTTTACAACCGGCTGTCTCTCACTCCCTGTAGAATTACATTTCACTTCCTATGCTTCTGATGTTGCAGACGTCTATAAGCTACGGTAATCGCTTACCATCGGGTGAGCCGTACGCTTCTTTGCCACACTAATGGTATTTAATAATTGTGTTTAGGTAGACGACAAAAAAAGTGTTTTTGTCAGCTCCGACGCACCACTGGAGTTTACTCCTTTAGATCGACTGTCTAAATAGGCACAAAAAAGGCGTACTAGTCTAATAAAAAGATTAATAGATACCATATCAAATAGTAAATAAACGAATCAAATAACGACAATGGCAATCTATGGTGGCGTTATTAGGAAACGTCGTAACGCCATTTATCGGAACCATATTGGGTTCCGCTAGATGGCGTTAACAAAAACGTAACGAGGTCATTCGTTCAGTAGATTTTACTCCTCATATTTTTTTCATACAGGGAGCCTTATATGAAAATCGATACTTTAAGAGTAAACTGCAAAATAGTAAAGTAAATACGCGTTATCAAAGATTACTCAAATAATAGTCATCAAATATCGATCACATTTAAATGCGACCACAAGAAAAGCATTATCTTTCAATTAAGGAAAATAAATAAAGAAAGAATCATCATATACAACGTAGGTTGACGAAAACATAGTCAAGTAAATACGCATCATTAGATATAACTCGAAAAGTACTTGTCAGATCTCAATTAAATTTTAATGTGACCAAATGACACACACCAATTTTCGATTATAAAAATTATCGAAATCAATCCACACAATAAAAAGTTCTGAGTTAACATTCATAAAAAATACAGTCAAATTGTGAACCCTTTTTTGAAGACGGTTAAAAATGCCTATGTAGGACGAATTAAACTCGCGCTCACTACAACACAAAGTTGTAGAACCTGAACGTTAAAATTAAATTTTCCAATATACGTCATCGTAAAAGTAAAAGCTATTAAAAGATTAATTAATTTCATTTAGTAATACAACAGGATGGCCATTAATTTAACGACATTTTCCAGTTTGAATGAGGTTTCTTTAAAATTCTGTTGGATATCCGGTGGAAAGTGTTTATATTATGATGATTTCACTGATACAATGTACCTGTCTATACGTATATCCGATGTATGCCTATTTTCATTTTCACTAGTAAGCGTTTGTTTTACAAGTTTCTGACAAATTTTATCTCTCAGATAAGGTATATCAGTAGGATGTAAGATCACAGGTTGCGAAAATAAATAAATAAATTGTTTGTCTGTAAAGTCGGTTTACGGACGATAGTTTAACGTGACAACGTCATAACAAAACATCTCGGACGCATAGGCCAATCGAGTTGAAGAGAGATAGATGCGGCGCAAGCGTACAATGAGCGTAACGCTACAATGAGCGGAACGGGGCAATGAGTCATCTTTTTTCGTGAATACAGCCGGCGTTCATCGATTTATTAGAAGTTGTCACGTCAAAAAAAATGTAAGAAGAAAAGCATTAAATTAAATAATTAAATACTTTTATCAGCAACTGACAAACAGGACTATAAAATACAAATCGGATGTTGTTTTTATGTACATTGGTATCAGTGTCGTAAGTACATGGACACGCACACACATACATTTTTCTTATTTAATAGCCACAGTACTTGAGCAATTTCAATGAAATTTACATTTTAATAACTCTGGGTTAGTAGTAGAAACATGATATAAACGCAATGATAATGGGCAAATTTCCTCTAAAAAACCGTAAATATGATGTTAACGTATGCGTTTACATAATAATCTAAATTCTAAATATTGTAACAATAAAATAAACAGTTTAAAAGTTAAGTACTTTGTCTTCTGCATAAGATCGTTAATTTTGATCTTACAGTAACTGCCCGGCTAGCTCAGTCGGTAGAGCATGAGACTCTTAATCTCAGGGTCGTGGGTTCGAGCCCCACGTTGGGCGATTCTTTTTTCTTTTTCTTTTTCGAATAAAAATTGTTATAATTATGTATTCTATATTTAAATTAAAACATAACAAATCATTAACAACTGAATTAAAAAATAATAATAAAAATTTATTTATTTTTTCAAAATTTATATCCTACATTGTAGTTGGCTCTTACAGAGAAATAATACGTAGCACTTTATTTACTTTACCATCAACGTATTACATAAGGTTTGTTACCTTTAAAAATATATTTACCTATTTACATCATTATTCTTGCCGATACTTTGCAGAATCTACATTACGAATAGGTGGTAACTCCATATTATGATATTAAATGTAATTAACTTGTTAAAAGCTTATATTAATTTGTAAAAAATGACAATACAAAAGTGCTTTTGAAGCTTAGGTACTTACTTTAATACAGTATTTTATTTGATTTAACACCTAATTGATGTACATACTAACTGGCCCAGCAAACGTTGTTTTGCTATGTATATTATTTTTTTACACGCTATGTAATCACCAACTATATCATTTAAGACCTCCGAAATACGCTGCACCTTAGTCCTTATGGTATAAGTATTATTCCGATCGGTTCAGTAGTTTTCGCAGTACCTATAACCGAACAAAACAACCCGCTCTTCATTTATTAGTATAGATAGATATACGGGTGTATGTATGTGTGTGTGTTGTTGTTTATTTCTGTTACTGTAGCTCAAAATCTAGTTCACGCAATTGCGTACTAGAGAAAAGTTAATTCGCAGAGTCGAGCATTGCCCAAGCAATAAACAACAAGATTTTAACATTTGAAAGGCCCCGTTCGTATGAATGGATTTGACTTACAATACTATTTACAAAATGATTTCATAGTTTACACTTTGAGGGACTGCGTTGTCTTATATTTCGCAAGCTTCGTGAGAAATGAGCGTAATATTGAATGCACTAAGCCAGGGTAAGCGAACCTTTATACATCAACGTCTCTTTAATGAAATGTTTAATGAGGTCATGAATGTGTCAACAAAATAGTTTTTACTTTGTTATTATTGGGAAAATAATAATACTAAGCAACTAAGTAGGTACTATCAACTCAAAACTAATCAAACTTGAACACTCCATAGCGTAGAATCATTCGTTTTTGATGGTCACAAAATATCTACTTTACACTTTTTTCGTGGCCAAAATATTGTATCATGTGTCATCTATGGCACGCGTGCCTTTGGTTCGCCATCCCTGCACGAGAATTTCATTTTGCTTATTATCAGTTAAATTGGTAGACATTTTTTGTTACTACTTCTATAAATCATGGCTTATTGTTTTATAGCCTAAAAACTTGTTAAATTGTCAGACTAAACTAACGCAAAATATTTACTTTAATTCTTTAATGTAGGTATATAGTATGTAGGTATATACCTATAGACTAGAGTAAATGTTTGTCTTGTCTCAGTCTGTAAGACGTGTCTGTAACGTGTTTTTATGGCATATTTAGGTACCTAATTGCTATCACACCAATCTAATACAAAACATTTACTTTAATATCTCACATATATTAGAGACTAGCTTCTGCGCGCGACTTCGTCGGCGTTGACTCCGCTCCTATTGGTCTTAGCGTGATGATACATAGCCTATAGCCTTCCTCGATAAATGGGCTATCTAACAGTGAAAGAATTTTTCAAATCGGCCCAGTAGTTTTAGAGATTACCGCGTTCAAACAAACAAACAAAAAAACAAACAAACAAAACAAACAAACTCTTCAGGATTATATATTAAAGTATAGATTAGTGTTTTTTTAAAGTGTGTGTGTGTGTGTGTGTGTGTGTGTGTGTGTGTGTGTGTATTTACACACGTAAGAAGTTATACTTCATTGGCTAGCTAACTTCACGTTGCTAACTTCTTCTTCGTTGACTTCGGGGTGCCGGTTTTTGTGACAGTGTGCGCTTGCATCGTAAAAAATTACTCTCATAATTTTTCCCTAACGCGCCAAAAGAAGTATACGAGTATATCCACAGATCACCTCTGTGTATAACTTCAAAAAAATAAAACAAATTTCCGCGTCATATTAATTAGAAGGTACAATTAAATCTCTTTCACTAAAAATGAGCATGGAAAACAATAAAAAATGTTATTACTTAGTAATTAAAATATACAATTAAGTATGTGCATTATTATTATTATTATTATTATTATGTAGAGATAAAATTATATACACCTATGTACCTATAAATTTATACTTACCTACATGTATTTTTCATTATTGTATAAGTTTTTACACTTTCACGGTCCTATGAAAACTTTTAACTCTATGGGATTGTTGTTTTGTAACTCATTTCACTGCGACCGTGGTTTCTGTAACGTCGCCAAAATGACGGGAGTTACAAAATTAAAATTATAATCGCGGTAAGTTCCGAAGAAACAAAAATGTTTTATTACTGTGTCGATCTCGCCTAATTTATTTTTATATACACCAGTGAGGCGGCAAATAAGCGTACGGCTGAACTCATGCTAAGCGATTACCGTAGCTTATAGGCGCCTGCAACACTAGAAGCAACTCAAGCGCGTTGCCTGCCCTACCCAAAATCCCCCCAGGGACTCTTGTCGCCTTTCTCACCACAGGAACACAACAGTGCTTGAGAACATTACTATGTAGCTGTGATCTTGTGTAAGATCGAGGTACTTCCCAATCAGGTTGTTTCAAATTTTATAAATCAGTCAAATCAGTAGATATATTTCCTGCTGTGCCCTACCTCGGTTGCTTCTGTTGAACGAAAGTGTTGACTGGGAAATAATGCCACTACATATTAATAGCCGATCCTGGTGTAGTGGCGCGAGCAGTCGCCTAAAACACCGACAGTTTGCGGGTTCGATTCCCTCTCGGTTATATTACGATCACGATCACGATTCAGCCTGTAATATTCCACTGTTGGGACTTCCACTGCCTCTTCCCCATGTAGGAGAAGGATCGGAGCTTAATCCACCACGCTGCTCCAATGCGGGTTGGCGGATATATTCCCTACTATAAGTAACGATCGCTATCAGGTGTACTTACATGATAACAACCGGGACCGACGGCTTAACGTGCGGTTATATTAATTGAATTGTAATTGTCTATGTAATTGAAGTCGGCTATTTCTTCGCTTGCGAGCAAACATATCTTCATGAATTCGCGGCGATTCTTTTCTTTGATTGATAGGAGTTTTTAAATTTATTTATCTATATATTAATACATGAAGCAAAAACTTTGTAACCCTTTTTACGAAAATTGTGCGTACGGAGGAGTATGAAATTTCGCACACTTATAGTTTATATAGAGAAGGAGTGCGGAATGCTAATATTTTTTCAAAATTATACATTAAATTAATGTACATTAAATTAATAAAAAAAGCATTACACACACTACCACACGCACACACGCATATGATACTATTTTGTTGATTGTCAAAGTCTGTAGTCAAATTAAAAAGGTATTTAAAAGAAGGTAAGGTCTTTATTGTCATAATTATTTTTTTAAATTTTAATTATGGTCGAATTTCGACCTCTGGGCGACCACTAGTTTTTATAAATAAGTAAATTTTCCGTTGCATAGTAAACAAGCTACAAACTTGTAAAGACATTCAGCAAAAGTGTTCTACTTTCCTCCAAACTATTAAACATATAAATTAATATAATTTTTTTTTCTAAACGCAGCGAGTTGTAAAATATGAATTTATTTTTCGAGTTTACTTTCTTATTGTTACAACTTTCACTGTATTATGAAACACTAAAATATGAAATTTAAAAATTGAAACTGCTGTTTTTCTAATTAATAAGTAAAGTTTATTTTTGTTTTTAATTGAAATTGGAGCGGATTGTAATTAGTCTTGAAACACAAGTTTATGTTAACGAACTTGAACATGTAACATTACATTCGTTTAGAAACATGCAAATTGTTTTGTATGAATGTTTTTATTTGTTTTTTATTCAAACTATTGTCCAACTATGAAAGACAATTAAAACAAAGTTAGACTGAATGCATTCAACTTGTAATATTCCACTATTGGTCATAGGCCTCTTTCTCCATGTAGGAGAAGGTTCCACTACGCTGCTCCACTGCGCGTTGGCGGATTTATTATACCCTACTAAGAGTAACGTTCATTATCAGGTATTTATGATAACAACCGGGACTGATCACTTAACGTGCTCTCCGAGGCACGGTAGGGAGACCCACAAAGACAGATACACAAAACGGAACGAAATATTAGTACAAATACAAATATCCATACCGAGCGGGAATCGAACCCGCAATCCGTCGGTGTTTTAGGCGACTACTCGCACTACACTTGAGCGGTTGTTACAAATCGCTTGTCACATTAAATATCTCAGACCATAATATTATAACAATAATAAATAAAAAATGTCACAATTACGATATTTTCCTTTGTAGTGCTACTTAGATTGTGATCAATGAGATATTATAATAATAGCTCAATGATTGTGATCAATGAAGTCAAAGGTGGATGCATGACCCTGGTCAAGGTGACGTGACCGTCACGAGTTTGAGAAAAAATTCCGACAAAGGTTATGTAACCAATGACACGTATAGTATTATGGCGAATACGAAATAACTATTTTTTTAAATCAAGAAAGCCTAATATTATCTACCTTGTCCTTGTCAAATCTTTACATTCATTTTACAAAAGAACCGAAATAATAAAGGACATTACTAGGCGTATTTTTATCACATTAGTGGCAAATTAGCGTACGGATGGTAGAAGGTTACTGTAGCAGTTGCCACAGATGTCAATACTAGGAGACTCACATGTGCGTTCCCGACCCTATCCCAGGAGTTCCGGCTGGTTTACTCACCACAGGAATAAAACACAAATTCAGAGCAGTTATGTAGCTGTGATCTTCTATAAGGTAGAGGCATTTATCCAGCAGTAGCGGCATTAGGGTAGGGCGCGGTAGGGCGAACGTACAGGGCGCTGGATATAAGGGGGCGCCACTGGTTCTGCCTCTGATTGGTTAGGTTGAATGGATCCTGGATAAAGTTTCCAAAAGTTGTGCTACCATTAAGGATGCTATTATTATATTATATTTTACTGAACAGTTATGTAATTACACTTATTGCCTTTTTTTGAGTGCAGTTAAAATCTCGCCCAGGGCGCCTATAGTATTAAAACCGGCACCGCTGCCCAGTCGAGCTGCTCCAAATTTTAAGCTAAATATTTCCCGCTGTGCCCTACCTCAACGATTATAACATAATTCTGTATATAACAGTATATAGACGTTTTTATTGTTTTATTAAATAAGAGACTTAGCAATTATAACTTCCTTTAGTGACACCCACACACCTATGTCAATTTGAACATCTAGCAAGTGAAACCGGGTGGGACGTTTAATTCAAAAGGTATGTAATTGTGTATATATGTATAATTAAATTTCATTTTCTCATAAATGATAATAAAATTTATATGAACAAACCAGTCGTCCATATATGAGCGGATCCATTAAAGCTAGTCGAGCTTTACTTTCAAAGGTCCGGAGGTGTGGAGAGGACGGACAGGTATACTTTCACACATCTCAAGTACCTTCACACTCGCATAGCTACTGCCCGCGGCTTCACTTACACCGGGGTTTTGATTGGATAAGGAAAACTTGCAATTAAATAGACATTTAATTGCATGTAGATGACTCTACTGACGAAATTAAAAAAAAATGTGAATTGATTTACGAACCACACTATACAAATATGTATTACAAAGAAAGGTAAGTACAATAGATAGAAAAGTTATACATAACTATTGGTATAGTACACGGCCGTAAATAATGCACATCGACTTTTAGAAAGAGACAATCAGCTAATTTGAACTTTGTAGAGCGTTATCTCTGACGCACATTACCTATGAGACGTATCGGACTGTCAGTATTTCATATGACAGATCTAATAGTGTAAGAACCCAGTTCCCAGATCACCTGTCATATTTTTTTTGAAGGACAAAATATATTAAATTCAAATTCAAAATATTTTATTCAGCATAAAATTATTACAATTTCTTACTGAACGTCATGAGTCTACTACCAGTTCGGAAAGAAAAAGCCTCTGACCTGAGAAGAACTGGCGAAAGAAACTCAGCGGGACTAATATCATTTTTTTTTAATCATGTTTTTTTTCCAAAGCAGCAGCCTGGCGGCGATCACATCATTCCCAAGGCGTACTGTCTTCTACAAAATCGTTAATCGAATAATATCCTTTAGTACACAAACGTTCTTTCACAATTTTTTTTAAATTTGGCTGCTTTATATAGGTAAAATGTTATTAACTAGCTATTTTAGTATTTATCGCCAGACACTAATTATATTACTATATTTTAAAACCTGTAGAAAATATTTTAGCAACTCTTTATACTACGATGTATACTGTAATGTTTTGTCAATCAGAAACAAGGAAGTCTGGGGTCTGGGATCTTGGACTATAACGCTCTACGAAGTCGAAATTAGCCGATTGTCTCTTTCCAAAGGTCGATGTGCAATATTTATGGCCGGGTACTATAGAAGAAAGTTTCTTTATTGATTTACCGAAAGAAACAAAAGTATTCAATTTAATTGTATAAACATATTTTTAGGATGATTGTTAAGGATAATAAAATTGATTAAACCTAATATTTTCATTACATAAATTATCAAATTGAAATAAAATATATATTTGAGCAATATTTTACGTGAAAACGAATTAAATCTCGTATCCAAAGAGTTTTTACTTTTCCGTCGATAACGTTGCTTTATCTGTGTACAAATAAAAATAAAAGGAAAAGATTAAAAAAGCGTCATAAAGTTCACACTTAAACATTGATCGATATCAATGATAGATAAGTTCCGTAAACATTTAGACACGCTTTGAAGATAGCCCTGATAAACAGAGATTAAGGGATTTATTTATTTAAGCAGATAAAAAAGCATATTTTACAAATATATTTATATATAAGGTATTATTTTCTTCAAATAAGTAAAACGTCATATTTTAAAAACATTCGAAGAAATGTTAAGAAAGCGCATTGACAAACCCGTTGGCGCAGTTTGTAGTGGTCCTGCTCTCGGCTCCGGGGGTTGTAGGTCCAATTCCCGCCTGAATTTCGGTGTAATATTTGTATTTATTTACGCTTCAGCCTATAATATCCCACTGCTGGGCGTAGCCCTCTTTGCCCATGTAGGAGAAGGATCAGAGCTTAATCCACCACGCTGCTCCAATGCGATTTGGCGGATATATAGGGAATATAATTATCCGCCAACGCGCATTGGAGCACTTTCCAAAGTGCTCCTCCAGGAGAGAAGACTCCTATCGCAAGGCATATTCTGTTAACATTTTTACAAGCTTTTATTTAACTTGCAATGTATGTATGTATGTATGTATGTAACTTTAATGAATGTTTGTTCGGATGAAATCTTGCAACACAATTTTGAAGCAGATGTCTTCAACCAATTGAGCTGAAATTTTGTATACAGGTTTAATTTGGATGACATTGCATGGTTTGTATGTATGCATGTATGTATGTATGTTTGTTCGGGTGAAATCTTGCAACTCAATTTTGAAGCAACCAATTGAGCTGAAATTTTGTATGCAGGTTCAATTTGGATGACAATGTATGGTTTGTATGTATGCATGTATGTATGTATGTTTGTTCGGGTGAAATCTTGCAACTCAATTTTGAAGCAACCAATTGAGCTGAAATTTTGTATACAGGTTCAATTTGGATGACAATGCATGGTTAACTTTGTGACGTCATTCTAAATCCAATATGGCAGCATATCCAAGAGTGCGGACTAGTTATTTTTAGTGCACTTGTACAATATGGGTATCAAATGAAAGGGCTTGCTAAGAATAATTCGAATAAAGGACGTGATAACCGACTAAAAAGTCAAAAATAAATTAAATGTAAAAATTTTTTTTTAAAAACAAGCTTTTATTTGAACGCACTAAAACGAAAAAAATAAATTTTTACTTTAAAACTTTTACTATCTACTTTTAAAGTCATTACACATAATCTATATGATATAAAAGCTTGTCGCGAGATTTGCTTGTAAACAAGTAAATTAAATAAATTGATGTGATTGATTTTAACTATTAAAATTTTCAAACTAAGGAAATACGAGTACTCATATCTCGCGACAAGCTTTTATATCATATAGATTATGTGTAATGACTTTATAAGTAGATAGTAAAAGTTTTAAAGTAAAAATTTATTTTTTTCGTTTTAGTGCGTTCAAATAAAAGCTTGTTTTTAAAAAAAATTTTACATCTAATTTATTTGTTTGTAAGTTAACGTAGACTATTAAAGATAGTAATGTCTGCATTTCAAAGAATAAAAATTTGCTCTGTAGAAAGTAAAATTCAAGTCAGGGGTGTCCTTTGCAATCACTTGTCCGGTGAATGCTCAAAGGATGCACGGGTATGCGACCCCGGCTTCCCGAGCTACTATTGCGGACTTCCAACTTTGCAAAGCAATAGTATCCCTTCCTTCCTCTCACCTTTCCCGTTTCCACAATGTCCTGTTCTATCCTTTCTTCCCACATCTTTTCTCCTTTCCCCTTATGGCGAGGTAGGCGTCTTTAGCATTGGTTTGCAACCTTCCTAGGAGAAGGATACTCCAAACTTAAACCCGGAATTGGCTACTCCGTCAGGCGTGAGTAGGATGCAATCCGAAAAGCGGCAGTAGCCTGCAACCGATTCGTTGGCTTCGCACGTATTGGCACGCCATTCCTGCGAGTCAAGCTGGAGAGGTCGAGAGGATGACACAGGTCTTGGGCAACCCTGCGTTATCTATATGCGTCCCAGGCGATGCAGTGTCTGTGGAGAGGAAACTTCACCCACGTCGTTCCGCGGCGTGGAAAACAACACGGGGAGTGACAGTCACCGGTTCTAAGCCAGCATAAATGGACGTAAGTGTAGGCGCCAGGGGTCACTCTTGACAGTGGGAGGGTCCATCGTAGATCCACTGATCAGTCACCGCCCGCTTCAAACTGGGCAGCCCCCAGTCAATAAGGTACTGGTCCGTCCCGGCATCGTATGTTCCTTTGGGGTGTTGGGAGCATTGGGGTTTACCCGACAAACGGTGCTGTGCTGTTTTACACCCGCGAATAAACAGCGAAAAGGAACCAACAAAGCAACCACTTCCATGCGCTTCAGTACTTGGAATGTCCGTACAATGAGGACAGGTCTCCCCGACAGCTCGGAGACTTCGGATTACGCATTTCAACTGCGTAAAACAGCTGTTATTGATCTGGAACTTGCACGCCTTAACATTTCTATTGCTGCATTACAAGAAACCAGGCTTCCAGATGAGGGCTCATTGCGAGAACAAAACTATACCTTCTTTTGGAAAGGCAAGGACTCAAACGAACATCGAGAACATGGCGTGGGCTTTGCAGTCCACAATACTTTACTGAATGCCATCGAATCACCGCGGGGTCTGACGGAGCGTATAATGGTCTTACGGCTTAACACTAAATGCGGCTTTGTCACTTTAATTTCCGCTTACGCTCCGACACTAACCTCGACTGCGGAATCTAAAGACGTCTTTTATGACGATCTGTACAACGCTGCACGCAATGTACCACCCGGGGATCGATTGTATATTCTGGGTGACTTTAACGCTCGTGTGGGACAGAATAACGCCACCTGGCCCGAATGCCTTGGCTATCATGGCGTGGGTAAGCAAAACGATAATGGCCAACGTCTACTAGAGTTTTGCTCTAAATTCCAGCTGTGTGTCACAAACACTTATTTTAAAGGAAAACTAATGCGTAAGGTCTCCTGGAGGCATCCCCGGTCTGGTCATTGGCATCAATTGGACCTTGTCTTAACCAAAAGGGGGAATCTGAGGGAAGTCGCCCACACTCGTTCGTTCCACAGCGCACAATGCGACACGGATCACTCCCTAGTGGCTAGCAAAATTCGTCTTTCGCCAAAAAAGATCCATTCCTCCAAAACCCCTGGACGGAAGACCTTAAACATTCCCAAAACTGGGGATCCTGAGTTAGTGGAGTCTTTTAGTTCAACTGTGCGACACCAGACAGTTACTTGGGATGTGAATGCTCCTGTAGAAGTTGAATGGGAATCCATCAAGGAGCTACTCACTAAAACCGCTGGTGAAGTTTTCGGATACGGTAAAGTGAAATCACCAGACTGGTTTTTCGAAAACCTGGATCAGCTTCGACCTCTAGTTGACTCCAAGCGACAGGCTGCACTCAACTACCATCTTGATCCCTGTGAAGTCACACGCGCCGAACTCTGCACTGCAAAATCATCCCTCCAGCGAACTTGCCGCCAGTTCGCTAACGCGCATTGGATGGACTTGTGCAGAAACATTCAGGATTGTGCGGACGCAGGAAACTTTCGCGGTGTTTACGCGGGGATTAGAATGGCTATCGGCCCTGTACAGAAGAGAGCGGCTCCTTTGAAAGAGATCGACGGCTCTATTATAACCGACAGTAGTCGTCTGCTGGGAAGGTGGGTGGAACACTACAAGGAGCTTTATTCTCAACCAGCTGAGATCAGCCACGTAGCAGTGGAACTTATTCCGACGTTACCGGTTATGGCTGAGCTCGATAGCCTGCCTACCGTCGAAGACCTTCAGGCGGCCGTTCTGCAGCTTAAATGCAGTAAGAGTCCCGGGATAGATGGCATCCTCACCGAACTCCTAAAACTCGAGTGCGTGTTACCACTTCTACATAACTTTCTGTGCAAATGCTGGGAGGAGGAGCGATTTCCTCAGGATATGCGTGACGCAAATATAGTTACATTATATAAAGGGAAAGGCGACCGCGGCGATTGTAACTCTTACCGCGGCATATCTCTTCTTAGCATCGTTGGCAAACTATTTGAAAGGGTCATATTGACTAAACTGCAAAGTCTTGCTGAACGGGTATATCCTGAGGCCCAGTGTGGTTTTCGCTCTGAGCGGTCAACCACGGATATGATCTTTACCCTTCGGCAACTTCAAGAGAAGTGCCGAGAACAGAACACGCCTCTGTTGATCGCATTTGTTGATTTAAACAAAGCCTTCGATTCGGTGAGTAGAGAGGGGCTATACATCGCGCTTGAGAAAATAGGATGCCCCCCAAAACTGCTTAAGCTGGTGAAATCTTTCCACGATGACATGAAGGGTACCGTTATCTTTAATGGCCAAGTGTCCGACGCTTTTGACATGCGGAGAGGGGTTCGCCAGGGCTGTGTGTTAGCACCCACTTTGTTCGGCATATTTTTTTCCTTGCTGCTCAAAATTGCCTTTGGTGATGCGCAACAGGGAGTTCACCTACACACAAGAGCGGATGGGAAATTGTTTGATTCCACTCAGTTAAAATCTTCCCGTAAACGAGAGGATTTATATATTGATAGTCTGCTTTTTGCCGACGACGCAGCCTTCGTGGCGAGAACTCCCGGAGAGCTTCAGACTTTGTTGGACAAATTTGCATACGCGTGTTCGCTGTTCTCAATGTCCATGAATGCAACGAAGACTGTAATTCTAGCGCAGGGCTACACCTACCAGCCTTCTATCTTGCTGGAAGGTGAACCCTTGAAAGTGGTCGACAAATTCTGTTACTTGGGGTCAACTGTGTCGAACAATCTTTCCGTCGACGGAGAGATTGATATCCGCATCGGCAAAGCGGCCACGACGTTCGGCAGGCTGCGTACAAGAGTATGGAATAACAAACACCTTACCGCAAAGACTAAGATGATAGTCTATCAAACTTGCGTTTTAAGCATACTCTTGTACGGAGCTGAAACCTGGACGTCCTACGCCAAACAAGAACGACGACTTAACACTTTCCACATGCGCTGTCTCCGTACCATACTTAACATCACGTGGAAGGACAGAGTAACAAATGAGAGAGTGCTGGAGATTGCACAGCTTCCTAACGTTACTGCATTCCTCAAACAGAGACGCCTGAGATGGCTGGGGCATGTGCACCGAATGACCAGTGCGCGTTTGCCCAGACAAACTTTATTGGGCCAAATTGCGTTTGCTAAGCGTAACGTAGGGCGACCCATGCTACGTTTCAAGGATTGCGCTAAACGGGACATGGTTGCATTTAACATCGATCGCAACTCTTGGGAAGACCTAGCATCAAACCGCAATGAGTGGCGGAAGACCATCTCCATGGGTTGCAAAACCCACGATAGCACCTGGTTCGAAGACCTAGCTCAGAAGCGTGCCAAAAGACACAATCGCGAAGGGGCTCCTCCACCAATGAATCCCCAGTACGCGTGTCCAAGGTGTGGACGAATGTGTCGTTCACGGATCGGCTTATTCAGCCACGAACGGCGTTGTCGCATGAATAACACTGCTTAAATCATCTGTCAAGATGTTACAGGCCTATGATGATGAGAAAGTAAAATTAAAAGATTTGGTTTTGAAAAGTAAAATCCATAAAATTAGCAGGAAAATCTAAGAAAATTTGAAACCTATGAATTATATGTAAAATAAATCTACCTTTGTTTCGTATGCAAAATTATTATAATAAATAATATACATAATCCGCCATTTTAATTTTCTTATATAAAAAGTACTCTTGCTACTATAGTTTTTCAACCACTCCAACAATATTCTTGCAATCAAAATCGCTTATTGCACAATCACGGTTGCGATTGCGTTGACATTTAGCGAGTAGTAATTAATCATACGAAAATATCGTATGTTTTTGGGGTCCGGCGTGCCCGCGCCGGGCGTGCTACACAATCGTGTTAAATACTGACCTTCACATTTACGGACGGAAGTACGTAAACCCGTAAATCATTCGCAAATGCTACCATTGGTATATATATTGGGCCTAAGTATATAGTTAGGTACGTAATAATCTATACTAATATAATAAAGCTGAAGAGTTTGTTTGTCTGTTTGAACGCGCTAATTTCAGGATCTACTGGTCCGATTTGAAAAATTATTTCATTATTAGATAGCCCATTTATCGAGGAAGGCTATAGGCTATCTATCATCACGCTAAGACCAATAGGAGCGTAGCACCAATGAAGAATGTTTCAAAATCGGGGTTTTTTCCCTTTGAGAGCTTTCGCGGCGTAAACGATTAAAGTTTCGCACAAATCATGTATGACAGAATTGGTCCTATTCCACGGGGAAGAAGTCGCGCGCAGAAGCTAGTAGTGTATATTTATCTGAACAAAATCAAAATCGAAATAAATAAAACTGTAATCAAGTAGGCTTCAAAAACGCTTTTGAATCGCCATTTTTACAAAATAAAATATATTTATTTTTAATAAATTAATTGTCACCATTAAAATCTGGTAAATAACAATAAATTTTATTATGTAACTTCGTTTTTTATAATTTTTTGAAAGTTCACCGCAGAATGTTCTTTCCGAATCGGTAGCAGTTCCATGTTCACTAATATTAAATAGTGAAAAATAATTTTTTACATTAATTTAATTTTACATCAAGTGTTTTTGAAGATTTATCTGCTCTGCACATTAAGGATGCCAATAGAATTACTGATGATACGCTGTAGTTTGTTAGGTTAAAGTTGTTTTAGTCACAAGGATGGACGTAATATCCACCACAGATAATTACCTCCATGGTCACAAGACCGTCGTAGGTCATTTTTTTTTTTGGGATTTTTTGACCTGGTAATTACAACCTTTAGGTCAAAAAAACTAATTTTCGTAGGTTATAGATACGAAGATACGTAGGTACAGGATTCTCATCATGCTAAGGGCTGTTGAGTAAGCATTTTTGTCGTATTACATATAATAAAAATAAAATAAAGTTCCAAAATAAAATCTTTAAAGAAAAAGTTATTTAACGTTTTTTCTTTTACTTATACAATCCAAATTCGTGTGATTTTGACAGTTTTAATTCTTTCAAGATCTTTGTTTTACGTGAAACTCTTAAATATCATTTCTGGTACAAAATAAAATTAATTACAATTTTTTTTTTTCGTTTCTATTTTGATGTATTATGTATTAAATTCTCACTACAATTTTTATTTCGCTAATTATTATAAAAAAATACAATTGTTACAGTTTTAGTTTTACATTTTTAATAAATATAATTACGTTTTAATTTCGCTTTTATTAATTCGCTAAATAATACTGTTTTCAAGCAGTGTTGTGTCCCTGTGGTAAGTAAGGTGACCAGAGCTTCTGAGGGGATTGGGGATAGGGTTAGGGTTGCCAACTTTTTTTACAAGAAATAAAGTATATTCAGATCTATAAGGAATATTAAACAGTATTTTAGAAAAATGAACAGTATTTTATTTATTTATTGTTTTATATTTTTTGAGCTTCTCGCACAACTTACTAATTTACAATCTTTAACTGAAATTAAAATAAACGAGGAGTTCATTTTTCATTAAAATAATAGATGCTCTACTTCTATCCTCCCGCATTCACTATTGAAAAAACTCTTTCAGTAAAATAATTTTGATGCTGAAAACAGTATTTTGTATACTTTATTATTTTTGTTCAATAGTAAAAAGTATAATTTAGTGAAAAACAGTATAATACTGTTTAAAACAGTATTGTTGACAACCCTAGATAGGGTCGGCAACGCGCTTGTGATGCTTCTGGTGTTGCAGGCGTCTATAACTCTATAAGCTACGGTAATCGGTTACCACCAGGTGAGCCGTATGCTTGTTTGCCGAGCTAGTTGTGTAAAAATATAATTTTTCTCTTGTGTAGTGTTTATATAAATTTTGACATTGAAAGTGGAAACTAAATCATTAGGTGATCGAGATAAAACGGCTATTGTTACAGCACAGTCACTTCACCGTGACGAAATGTTTGAGTGGTATAAGTATATTTTATGATAATACGCGTAATTATACCAAAATATAATACATAGAAAAACACATAGCAAAGTTTTTGTGTAAGGTACAATCTTTCAGAAAATCTTCCTAGATAGACAGTGGGGATGGACTTGTGTCAGCAAAAAAAAAATATGCCAGCTAATCTCTATAAATCTCTATC
Organism: Melitaea athalia; assembly: GCA_905220545.2. Classification (NCBI taxonomy): domain Eukaryota; kingdom Metazoa; phylum Arthropoda; class Insecta; order Lepidoptera; family Nymphalidae; genus Melitaea; species Melitaea athalia. The sequence goes on from HG992178.1 coordinate 23,679,766, forward strand.
TCTTCTCTATATAAATAAAAATGAATCGCTGAATGTGTTGCTAAGCGCAAATCTCGAGAGCGGCTTAACCGATTGCGCTAATTCTTTTTTTATAATATTCCTTGAAGTACGAGGATGGTTCTTACGGATAAAAACATTTAAAAAATTGCCCGAAAAAGTCTAAAAACAACACTTTTCTATATTCCCATACTGAAGACTCGTAATAATACTTAAAAGTCAATTTGAACTTTAATACCACAACATAAGGTTTAAGTCTTAGTAGAGGGGTTCCGGGAAGGATATTTAATAAAAAAAATTAAAGAATCGACTGTTAGGCGCTACGAAGTTCGCCGGGTCAGCTAGTTTAAAATAAATATTACTACATCATACAAATATTCGTATAAAACGTAAAACTTAAAGTACATAATTATATTCATTTCACAAAAATAGTTGTTATATAGTACCTTAGGAACCGACGACCGCATGTGTATACTAAACACATACGGTCATAGATTTATTCATTGATTGTCGAATTAGTCATAAATCCACATAAAATTACTCACGCTTCTGGAATGGAAAGTGAATGAAATATTTGTATAGGTAAGCGGAAGATTCTCACTTTCTACGGAGAAGCAGTTTTTAGACTATCTCGTGGGATCGATTCCGGGTTATGTTAATTATGTTAATGATGTCAAAGAGCATGCAAAATAACTATTATTTCATTGATAGTTGTTTGTATTTAAAACTAGTATAACTTGATTGTTTTTGCTTTTACTCTCTCTTGAGACATAACTGATGACGCGTTGGCTCAACGGTCACAGCACTGGTTTGTGGCTGTTGCACTGGCGGTTGCGGGTTAGATCCCCGCACATAACAAACATTTGTATTGGCCATACAGATGTTTACCGTGGTCTGGGTGTTTGTGCCGTCCTTGTGGGTTTCCCCACCGTGCCTCGGAGAGCACGTTAGGCCGCCGGTCTCGATTGTTATCATGTACACCTAATAGCGATCGTTACTCATAGTAGAGAATATATCCGCCAACCCGCATTGGAGCAGCGTGGTGGATTGATCTCTGATTTCTCTCCTACATGGTAAAAGAGGCCTATGCCCGGCAGCGGGATATTACAGGCTGAAGCGTAGCGTAGCGCGAGACAAGATAATAAGGTTTTATAGTAGCGACCGGACCCGACCATTAGGGCACATTTATCGTCAATTAATAAACTACGATTTGAAGATTCAACGTTTGCGAACAAAAGTAATCCTTAAATAAAGTGAAATTAAATCTTGAAACAGAAATACATAATATGCCACAAACTTGTATCTGTTGAACACCGTCATACGTCAAATTATATAGCCTTAACTTTCAGCGAAATAGACCCTTAACAAGGTTACTGCTATTGAAAACAATAATATTTTTAACTAACTCTTTTATAGCAGATATAAGAATTGAACGTTTCTTTTACTCCTTTTAAACGCTTAGACGTAAACATGAAAGTTAAATAATTTTACGAGATCATATAACGAAAGTTCACATTAGATGCAATAAAAAGGTAATTTTCATTTTAATCTTCGTACTGAGATTATAGTTAGTTAATTTGAAAATCGTTTATGCGCCTTAAGTGGTATTGGTTTATTGGTCATGGTTTGTAACGTTCTCTGGTTAGATTTTTTTTGAAGTTATACTTCTTTTGGCGCGTTAGAGAAAAATGATGAGAGTAAATTTTTACAATGCGCGTTGGGATACGAAGTAGTTCAAGCATGCATGAATAGATGCCGCTAGTTTTGCAGACAAGAAAGTAGTCTTTATCATTTCTAATAAATGGCGTTGTGGACTTATTGTCTAATTATTCAGTGGTAGGTTTTTAGGAAGTATTTTAATACTCTAGCTTGAAGTATAACTTCCGTGCGTACATAAGTACACACACACACAGTTTTGTTTTAAATATCATACGGCATACAAGCATGCGGCTCACCTGATGGTAAGCGTTTATCGTCTACTTATACAAGCTGCCTGCAACACCAGAAGCATCGCAAGTACGTTGCGGACCCTACCCCCAATCCCCCTTCAGAAGCTCTCGTAAACTTACCACAGGAACACAACACTGCTTGAAAGCAGTATTATTTAGCTGTGATCTTCTGTAAGGTCGAGGTACTTCCCCAGTCTGGCTGCTACACATCTTGAACAGAATATTTCCTGCTGTGCCCTACCCTACTTAGATATAAAAATAATTAGACTAACCGCAAATAAAACCGAGTAAAAACGGAACCCACGTCGATGTTACTAAAATATTCACACCACTATCCACGGCCTTAAAGCCTTAAATAACAACCAATTACATAAAAAATACATTTAAGACATTTAAATTATTGACTAATAACTTTTAAGCTAAACGGAATAATTCATTAAACGAATACCAAATTAAACCGAAATGGTAAAATGACCGTAAATTCCTAACATTAACGAGATTCAGGCTTTGACCGACAAAACCATATTTGTATGTATATTTCTAATAAACTAGACTTTTGACGTGGTTCCATCCACTTTGAGTGTTGTAATTTATACATAACATTTTCTTTCATAAAACGTAAAATTTTCAACAACTACTATAATTGATAAAAATAATCAACTTACATTTTAATCTAGACAAAGCTTTACTACACCAACTTGCCTACCGTACCCACGCTGTCGACACTGTATCCTTAGGAGCTGTAACTACCTTACCACAGAAACACAACATTACTTGAGCAGTGCTATTGGGCTGTAACCTTCTGTTCAAAGAAACGGACCAAATTATCTATACTAATATATAAAGCTGAAGAGTTTGTTTGTTTGATTGATTGTTTGTTTGTTTGTTTGTTTGAACGCGGTAATCTCTGGAACTACTGGGCCGATTTGAAAAATTCTTTCAGTGTTAGATAGCCCATTTATCGAGGAAGGCTATAGGCTATGTATCATCACGCTAAGACCAATAGGAGCAGAGTCCACGCCGACGAAGTCGCGCGCAGAAGCTAGTATGTAGTATGTACATATATCTTACATGTAAATAGGTTTAGACCGATGTCGTAATACGCCATGTTTGGTAAAAAAAACTAGCGAGTTGAACACGTCTTGAGGTGGCACGTTAAAAATACTATGTGACTTAAACATGTTTAAAATATTTACTTGAAGCGGATTTTTTCTCCGGTATTTTCCTAATACAGGTAAATATGATATCCTATCTCAGTCTTATACCATTTACGTTATCTTAATAGTAAACGACAAATGTTCTAACATTTTAATTGGCCAGACGTATTTACCTAAAATACTTAAGTGTTGTAATTATATATAATAGATACATAGATATATGTATAAAGGAAAAGTTTCAGACAAAGCATGGCTTTTATAGGAAACTAAATTCAACTGAAATCCGTGAGTTTCTCATTATTGGACAAATTCTTTTATCTTATACAAAATTTGGGTTTGGTCTCTTCTGAATCCCAAATCCATTTTCAAATTCCTGCTGGTCCATAATTATCCCTATAAAGACTAATGGATATAGATAAATCTTTAAAATACATTACAGGATCGATAACTGTATGTGCTTCGAGAAGTACTTTGAGAGACAAGGATAAAATCCCGAATCAGAAGTCAAACCATTAGTGTTAATTAAAATTTCGTAACCAAACCCGAACTTGTATAGTGACATTTTTTTAATTAAATTTTCCAGTAAATAACTCGCTCAATGTATCTCAATTATTAGATTAATTACATAAACTACATAATTATTATTTCATCAGACCAGATACAATCTCGACCCGATGATTTCACTATCACTTCGCTAAAATAGCAAATTTAGCTCTTATAGCTAAGTAATAAAGTCAAACACGAAGTTTATAATTAAATTACCGTTATCGAAACCACATACTAGTTTTGATAAATTGAATGATACACTTTCAAATATTATTTACACTTTCTACGTTATGTGTTGTTATGTATCCAACTTGTCCACTTCTAAATATTGGCATTCCAAGCATTCAAAATTAATCAAAATATGTCTTGGTTTACGTAAGTTATACCTTTTTTATGTAATTGTGTTTGTTATAAAAAAAAACGACTTCAATTTTGCATTGACAATTAAAGAACATTATCAACGTAGGTAAGTAGACAAAAAAATAGTCAATGTGTATTTAACACATCATCATCATCATCATTTCAGCCTATCGCAGTCCACTGCTGGACATAGGCCTCCACAAGTTCGCTTCAAAAATGGCGTGAACTCATGTGTTTTGCCCATGTGTTTGACCGCAGGGCTGGCGCCGTCGCGTCGCACCGAAGACGCTGCCCGTCTTCGGCCTGTGTATTTCAAAGCCAGCATGGATGGTTATCCCGCCATCCGTCGGCTTTTTAAGTTCCAAGGTGGTAGTGGAACTGTGTTATCCCTTAGTCGCCTCTTACGACACCCACGGGAAGAGAGGGGGAGGCTATATTCTTTGCCGTAGCCACACAGACAAATTAAATACTCATTATTAGGGATAACTCAAAGAGTTCTCCACCCATACACGGGACCACATGACAAGCGCCAACTTTTGAATAAAAACGAATCATCAAAATCGGTACAACGAGTGAAAAGCTATAAGATGAGGTGTACCTACATAAAAATACAAACAAATTGAGAAACTACTTATTTTTTAAATAAGATAAGAAATGGCTTGAAAATTTTAAATTCTTGAGCAAAACCCTTTTTTCTTGGTAGGAAAAGAGTGTTGTCCAATATACCTACTGATTAGGTTTAGTGAATGTACATGTTACAAAATTTCTCATAAAGACGTGCAAGTTACCTCACGATTTTTTAATTCAACGTGGCGTACGAGATGTAGTTTTAAAGTTTAGTAGTTGGAAATACAGTGAAGTCAGTCTGCATTGGCAACTCGACATCTTGTAGTAATTATATAAATGTTTTTTTTTTTTTTTTGCTTCAAAGCGAATATTCAAATGTTACTAGTCTGACATTATAATGTAAACGTATAAAACTGTAAAAACCATAATATACTTTATTTTTTGTTTATGTCTGTCTGTCTGCTTCTGTCACTATTAATTGGATTTGAATGAAACTTGACCTGATTTGAGTAGGTACTACAAGATACAACAATGGGCAATTTTATGCCAAAATTCAGCATTCCCCTTGAGAGAGAATGAAAGCCATACTGTATCATCATATATCAGCCTATTGCAGACCACTGCTGGACATAGGCCTCCCCAAGTTCGCGCCAATCATCCCGGTTTTCCGCAATCCTCATCCAGCATACACCGGCAATCTTACGTAGATCGTCGGTCCAGCGGGCCGGAGGACGTCCTACACTGCGTTTGCCAATACGCGGTCTCCACTTATATCCAATTCCAAACTGTAAACAAACGTTTAATAAAACTAGTAAAACTAGTATATTATAGCAGAATAAAGGAACTTCTGAAACATACACCCGTAATGTAACAGCGTAGCACGTCGAATGTGACATTAGCGGATATTACGGGACCGCTATCAAGCGAAATAATACACCGGATAATGAAAATCTTACCGACTCTAATGGCTGCTTAGTTTGTCCCACTGTACTGGAACACTGATCTAGTTCGTATCTATGTATATAACAACCGTTATTGTTCATTTGTGTTGACTTTGGAATGTCTTATAACTGAGGATATTGCTTCTAGTCTAAACTTTATTGTTAGACTTTTCCATTTTGATTGGTTTCTAGTAATCGAAACTATCATCAAGTTGTAATAAAGATTCTTCTGAGAAGATACGGCAATAAAGTCAATGAAATGATAGTAAAATCTCTAACAAATTTTTTCAATGTGCACTTTTTAGAATTACAAATAATTTTTGGTGAGTAGGCACTATACCTACTACTTGGTAGCTTAAAACTGATATGATGCTTCAACTTTTTTCTGCATCAAATTTACAAAAACATAAATATAACATTAGGCTGAAAACAATTAAACAAAGTGCTGAAAACTTTTATGCCATGTGCATCATGTGACATAAATGTAAATCAACTATCTTGAAATGATTGATATCATATTCTCAAAGAAAATGAGCGTGAAATAAATATCAAAGCATATTTTAACGATAAGAAGGCAAGCTAATATAAGGGAATTAAGAAAAGGTGATAACTTTTTGTTTATAATTCTTACGAGAAAAATACTTCCAGTAACGTAGTTAAGGCTCCTTTTAAGCTCAATGTCGCCCACATTATTTGTACCTTTTGACTAAAAATAATCCGATCAAACGCTTAGTAGATTTCCAAAACAAAAAATTAGATAAAGATTAAAGGCTAGTATAAAGATTTACTAAATCAGGAAACGATCAAAATGACCTCAGAGAAGGAATTTAACATTTAACGGCCACTATTGATGAAGAATTGAATCGAACGCGGAAATTCCTTGCTAAATATCTGTAATTAGTTCTGCATTAAAGTACTGTAAACTTTCTTGTTTTACACTTATCTTGTTCACATGGATCTCTAAACGCTTTTAAGTTCTCTTGTAATAAATTGTTTGAGTTCGTCAATTTCATTATCCATTTAAATGTCTTATCTTTAGGCCAGATTCCAGAGATTCTATGAATATCTTCGACACTTCTCGATAATATTATAAATATTAATATAAAAAATATCACGATTCAGCCTGTAATATAATATCCCACTGTTGGGCATAGGCCTCTTCCCCATGTAGGAGAAGGATCGGAGCTTAATCCACCACGCTGCTCCAATGCGGGTTGGCGGATATATTCTTACTATGAGTAACGATCGCTATCAGGTGTACATGATAACAACCGGGACCGACGGCTTAACGTGCTCTCCGAGGCACGGTGAAGAGACCCACATGGACTGCACAAACACCCAGACCACGGCAAACATCTGTATGGCCAATACAAAATAATGTTGCCGTGTGCGGGGATTGAACCCGCAACCGCCCGCGCAACAGCCAATCGCATTCCAGTGCTGTGACCGCTGCGCCAACGCGGCGTCGCATAAGAAATATAAGGCATAAGAAATTTTAAACTTATCTACTAATTTTTGAAGTATAACTTTTTTACGCACGCTTGACTTGGGGAGTAAGCTGGTGAATGCGTGACGAGAGCGTTACGAAAAGTGTGATCGGGCGAGTCGAACGGAGCAAAAGAGAGAGGTGCGAGCACACATTTTATTTCTTTCTTTCACTCATAGTCAACTTTACGTTTCATATATCTACGACACAGTGCAGGCCTATTACTTCAGTCGTATAGTCCAAAGCACACTCTTTTTTTTAAATGAGGTTCTACTAGTAAAGGTTCTTTTGTTTTATTTTTATCATTAAGTAAAAAACTGGAGTATTCCTAATAGCAATTGTACAAGTTATAGATCCGTTCGAACGGAGATCAGTTACAAACGCTATTATTTCTTGTAATTAGTATATAATGCTTAATTCACCAGAACCGTCTGGCGCAGTGGCATTGAACTTGTCAATCGGATGGTCTCGGTTTTGATTCTACTTCGAAACGGTTATTAGGATTCAGTACATGGATGATAGTTGGATTATTTTGTTCGGGTGAAAATAATTTAATCTAATTTACAATTGCCTCCACTGGTGACAAGAGAGCTGGTGCATTTTTTGTCCAGAGAATCGGCATAGCGATTCAACGGGGAAATGCTGCCAGCATTCTTGGCACAGTTCCACGCGGACATGATTTGTACCAAAACTATCTGTAAATATTTAGTTCTTAAGTTGTGACTTGTAAATATGTACAATTGTTAATTTACAATTTTTATTAGTTTTATTTCATTCTTGAAATGATATTTGGGATAGTTAGGTATATTGTGCGCTTTTCCGGACCTCCGGGCTCTGACACAGGAGCAATTTGTATTGGGGGCCGTTGAGTGTGAGAAGTTTATTATTATTATATAAACTATCATAACTGATGTAAATCCGGAATTTGGTAAGACTGTATATGAATAGGAAGTTTCCTTTTTTGATGTATTTTAAGTTAAGGATAGGACATTTGAGTTAGTTTAATTACAATTATTATTTTTTTTACGTATATTTTTGTAACTTTATACTTTAAGCTACTGCTTGCCTTTGGCATATGTTTTTAAAAATTATGAATAAGCCAATTTTTTTATTAGTTTTTACTTTATCATAATCGTTGTTTTTAGTGGGTTAATGTTCAATATTCGCATAAAAGAAATTAAAGCAAAGCTTTCTCTAGATTCAGAAAATAAAAGACAGACATACCTTTGCTATCAAACTATTAAAAATGCTGATAAATAACTAAGAATTATGTTAAAATAAACAAACATACAGAACATCAGAACGGTATCGTTCCACATAATACAGAACAGGTATTCTAAAAGAAACGAAAGTAAAATGCCAATTTAACAAATCTTAGCCGTGAACTTGAATATTTATGATTAGAAAATAGCAGAATACATTATCAAAGAGATCCTTATAATTAAATGAATTCTTTATACTTTCTGCCATGCCTAATAGTTTCCTTAATAGTTCTTATCTTTGACACTATTGTTGCTTTGAATACATAATTAAAATTTTCTATCGGCAAGTCTTTTAGACCAAAAAATACTCTCAATTTTCAACAACAATTTTTTTTACAAATGTATGCAGATTGGTATACTTTTTATTTTAAATTCTTCAATATAACAAACGCTAATCGTTCAAACGGGAATCCCACAAGGGGATATTCTAGGTTAATTTAAGTATAATATACATCAGTTGAGTAGTCTCAAATGATCGGACATGATACAATCAAAGAAACATGCAAATCTTCAAAACGAACGTTCCAACCAACATCCTCAAGACGCGTTGCATATTAATTAGCTACTGAGCTACTTGTTCACATTGTTATAGTTTTGCAACGGAGAGCTGGGAAATAGAGCACGACTCAGCATCTGATGCGGCTCGCTGCGTCCATAGCTCTTCGTACTAATAGATGCCATGAAGTCAGTAGTGGAAGCGGTATTACTTATTAGTAGTTCTTTGACAATATTTATGACTTTACTAGCTTGGTTAACTATCATGGCAATTAACAGTGTTATTAATAGGATTGATGTTTACCTTCTTGGTTATGTTATCCATTTCGAGTTTCTGTTTTTTTTTTTGGCATTGTTGCATGGCACAGTGTCTCGGGTATACATTTTTGATCTCATTATTATATTATGTATAATTTTATAGCTGTGTTGCATAAAATTAAATAAAAGTATGAACAAAATGTTATCTACATCAATCGTCATAACCAATATCACATAATTTGCCATTTTTTATGATTATTTTATGACATTTATTGCTACGAATTTATACGAATTTGAACTTTATCTTAGACAGATAAATTATAGGTTATGATACTAAAGTATGAAATAATAATAACTTACAAATAAATGACATTTTAAACCGACTTCAAAAAAAGGAGGAGTTCCTCAATTCGACTGTTTTTTATGTTCCTATGTTACCTCAGAACCTTTGATTGGGTGTATCGATTTTTATGATTCTTATTTTAATCGAAAGCTGATGCTTGTAACGTGGTCCCAATTCAATTTGATCGAGATCCGATTACTATTTTATGAGTTATATTTGATAACGCCTATTTACTTGACTATTTTTTCGTCTACCTACGTTGTATTACGTCTTGTCGATGTAATTGAAGTCGGTTTTTTTTTCGTTTGCGAGGTAACACAATTATAATGGTGCCATTATTGGATAAACACAAAAAATATATAAAACAAACCATTATAATGTCAACGACCAAGCATTGCGAAACAGCTGACTTGTAAATCAACATAACATCGATACATTCCTATATAAAATTTATTTTTACACTACCAGAGATCATAGCTAGATACCAATAAAAAAATCGAGAAAAACCATATTAGTATTTCGAAGTATGTATTTGATGCGCCGCGTTTGAAATAGAGTCACGAAGAGCATTTAGCGATGGTAAACCAACCCCTATTGGTCGAGTGGACTGTGGGAACGCCGCTCTATATCTGGTATCAGGATACGTGCGACGATTCGATCGAATTACTATCATCTGCGGTAAATAAGGACGGCCGTGCACTTAGCGATACTTTGACGATAAAGTTACGTGCTTATTATTTGTTGTGTATTGGGTTTTTATCATGTCGTTTTTTGGTGTTTCTTTTTTTGGGTTTTTATCATGGGGTTTTTTGGTGTTTCTTTTTTTAATAGTTTGCAATTAATACGTCATGATTTTTAACAAAATAAGCAATGTTTTATGTTTATATATATTTTTAGTTGCCTATTGATAAAGGTTTCGTAAAACTCGTTTGGAAAAAATAAAAATATGTAGTATTATTTTAAAATAATAGTATAGCAGTACATTTTAGTAAGCACATGTGTCCTACGTATATTCTTAAGTAAAACGATAGTCAATGTGTAGCTCAATATATGTAAAATATTAAATATGTAAAATATTAGCTATTTAGCTAGCTAGTTATTATTTAAAAAAAACTACATTACAATGAAATAATAACGAAGGAAGAGTTTTATTGCTTTGTATGTGACCGCCCTTATATTAACTACGTCTCAAAATAAAGTACAACATTGTAGGACCGATAATGAGTGTTCTAGTACATAGATAGGTAGTAGACGATATAGATAGACATATTATAGAAGACTACGGCGATGATAAATCTCTCAGCCACTCGCCAGGAGAAAACATCTCGTTAACGGTAAAATATTAAATGCTATTATTACCATTTTAATGTATGCAACTTGTGTTCAAAGAAATTGCATAATGGGTATTTATAATACTTATAATTTTGGTTCGTTTAAATAGAATATATTTCTCAAGAACAGTGATTAATGTTAATTGAGAGAAAATATTGTGTCGTCTAAAACGCAGACATTTTTCTATATCATAACGAAAATTGGTCAAATCTATTTTAAAAATAATATAGCCCGGTCAAATTAAACCAAATAATGATAGTGAAGCTACATAAATTCCCAACAAGCTGAAAATTGGTGAAATCGTTCAAAATATAATCTCTTCTCTATATATATAAAAATGAATCGCTGAATGTGTTGCTAAGCGTAAATCTCGAGAGCAGCTGAACCGATTTGGCTAATTCTTTTTTTGTAATATTTCTTGAAGTACGAGGATGGTTGTTACGGAGAGAAAAATTTTAAAAATTGCCTGAAAAAGTCTAAAAACAACACTTTTCTATTCCCATACAAAAGATTCGTAATAATACTCAAGTCAATTGGAACTTTAATACCATACCATAAAGTTTAAGTGTTAGTGGAGGGGTTCCGGAAAGGATAAGTATTAAAAAAGTAAAAAATTAAAGAATCGACTGTTAGGCGGTATGAAGTTCGCCGGGTCAGCTAGTTATTAATAAAATTTGAAAGTTCCCCATCTTTCCCCGTTTGGCAGGCTTCGTCGAGTCATCGCTTCGAAGATTCCGCAATCCTTAAAGACAAAAGTTTTCGAGCAATGCGTCCTGCCTGTGTTGACATACGGAGCCGAGACGTGGACACTGACGAAGGGACTGGTCCACAAGTTCAAAGTCGCTCAACGCGCAATGGAACGGGCTATGCTTGGGGTTTCTCTCAAAGATAGAGTTAGAAACGAGACTATCCGCGAGAGAACGAAACTAATCGACATAGCCCACAGAATTAGCAAGTTGAAGTGGCAGTGGGCTGATCACTTGTGTCGCAGGACCGATGGCCGTTGAAGCAGACGTGTCCTGGAGTGGAGACCGCGTCTTGGCAAACGCAGTGTGAGACGTCCTCCGGCCCGTTGGACCGACGATCTTCATAAGATTGCCGGTGTAGGCTGGATGAGGATTGCGGAAAACCGGGATGTCTGGCGCGAACTTGGGGAGGCCTATGTCCAGCGGTGGACTGCAATAGGCTGAACTGACTGACTGACATCTTTCGCCTGTATGGAATTTTTTTTTATTTAAGATCAAAGGTCAAAAAAATGAGTTTTTCGTTATTTTCAGCAAAACGGTAAGTTTTATCATAAATATACTTCAGACTAAAATTGTAGATCATAAAATTGTCTATAAAAAATGTACAAATACTTTTTTTCCTACGAGTCACCATTTCTGAGATATAACTATTCAAAAATTTGTAAAAGTTGTAATCGTCATAATATGCGCACGTTTCCACGCCACCTATAAGGTAGTGTACTTAGCGCGTTTTAACGTGGTTGCTCCAGTAAGTCTATTCCACGGGTCAGTTATGATCCTGTTTAATTTGAAACTATTACAAAATAACGAAAATTAGCAAAGTTTTTTTTCAATTTTTCTTTTTAATGTTTAAAACTTTAAAATAGTATTAAAATATAAAAGAAAGTCCCACAATACAAGTCGATACATATCGTGCTAGTGTGCCAGCTATCCGGAGCGGAGACGAGACGTACGGCAACCGATGATCTGTATGATCACTGGCACAGTTAAAATCACGCATTATTTACTTATATAGAAATATATACAAGTGTATTTATCTGCTGTTACTTTACATACCTCTGTTGTGATAACCGTTCATTTCATTCAGGTCTATTTCATTTTATGTCTATACTAACGACCTCTCTCCGTCCATATTTTTTGACGTGACAACGTCTAATAAATTGATGAAAGCCGGCAGAATGCACGAAAAAGGATGACTCAATGTCCCGTTACGCTCATTGTACGCTTGCGCCGCATCTATCTCTCTTCCACTCGATTGGCCTATGCGTCCGAGGTGATGTTTTGTTATGACGTTGTCACGTTAAATCAACTTTACAGACAACCAATTTTTTGACACGACAAGTAATCACCAACATATCATATACTAAAACCTTCTCCGAAAACCTGCCGGTGTAGTCTGGATGGGGATGTTTGCCGCGAACTTGGGGAGGCAGCAGAGTCCAGCAGTGGACTACAATAGGCTGAACTGACTGACTGACTGACTGACATTAGTCGTATTTTACCTAAACATTAAAAAGAGGCAATAATTTTGCTATTTTAGGTACATACGACCACAACAACATACAGTGAGTAGAGACCCGTAAAGTAAACAAACGCGATAGAAACTCACATTATTATAAATTATTATATAGGTACATCTGAGAAGGAAAAGTGTTAATGATAGCTAATGATCGCAATCGTTACATGGTTGTTTTCCTAGTTCGCTCTCTTTACTTTTGTGATCTAATGTGAATGCTTGGAGGTCATTGAAACAACGCTTGAGTCCAAAGATGACACAAGTGCCTTTCCAAATGAGGTTCGATACTTCTGTAATAATGACAACGCTTTGGCGCAGTGGTGACAATAACTGATAGATGCGCTCACGGTCGTTAGTTCGATGTCAAGACTGGATGCTCTTTGTATATTCCATACAAATGTTTGTAATTGTCTAGGAGTTTGTGTGTGTGTTTATTTCGGTGTTTCCTGCGGTCACCAACCCGCCTGCCCAGCGTGGTAACTATGGGCAAAACACATGAGTTCACGCCATTTTTGGCGCGAACTTGGAAAGGCCTATGCCCAACAGTGGACTGTGATAGGCTGAAGTGATGTGTGTGTATTTCGGACCCCTGATTAGTATCCTGTAGGAGGCCGTGGAGTTCGAGACGTCAGTTTATTAATTTGTTATTATTGTTATAAAGCGTATCTTATGGCTTTAAGCGTATCTTAAACTAGGTTTTGAGAAATATTAATTTTCTTATCATTCACCATAATTTTATTTTTGTCATTTTTAACAGATTCAGTATTTTTTTCAGCCATACGAAATATTCTACGAAAAGAACAAACGGTTAAGAAGATCAGTTCTATTATAAAACAGCGAAAACATGGACAAAAAGTCACACTAATGTAAATCCATTTACGCCGTTTAGATCCATAACATAATATCACTAAAATTATTTTATCATTTGCATAAAAAACAAAGGCATTATTACGACACAGTAGCCGCGTTATACTAACATAATAATCAAAATATCACTTACAAAAACCTCCGATTACGTCACCAGCAACGTAACGTGCACCTGCAGACAGAAAATAAAATATTTTAAACAATTGTTTTTCGTCGACATAATACTAATCGTTATTTAAAAAAAAAAACAAAGCAAGTACACATGTGTGAAAATGTACTTGTCATAATTTAACACATTGTCTTGTTACACGAATTTACTATCACGTGTTTGTGTGTGTTTAATTTATGAAATGACATTTTGACATTTGACAAGATTTGGCTGTATCTATCTGTCAAAGAGCTATCTTTGTTAATATAGAAATATAAAGTATCCATGTAATAAACTGTTTATTTTAAAAATTTTCAAATTTCAGATACTACTCGTATTATTAAACATTTCTTGGTTACAAAACCGTTTTTTCAAAAGTTTGTCCCTCATTTAAGATTTTTTTACTGTTTTTTTTTTTTGTTTTTGTTTTCATATAGGTACTGTTTAAGCTATTTGAAATTCAATGAAATTATTGAAATCAAAAATTGCACAAAAACAACAAAAGTAAGTCGTTCTCGCTAGTGTTGTTCAATGCTATATCTAATTACTAGCTGACACCGCAAACGTTGTTTTGCCATATATGTTATTAACCCCCGCAACCCCCTCTTGTGGGTAGAATTTCGTAAAATCCGTTCTTAGCTAACCTCTACTCGGCGAAAGGAATATTCCTACCAAGTACCAAATTTCAAGTCTCTACGCCTTATGGTTCCAGAGATATCGTGATGAGTCAATATATGGGTGGAAATCTCTTTTATATAATATATAGATAATACCTACATCTCAAGAAAATTTCGTCAAGTCCTGAATATATGGTAAAAAATGGCTTGCAAGCAATTTATAGACGCTTCTATGTAATCTAGTGACCGATGATGTACTGAGTCATTCAAAAAAATTCGATACAAATATTATATTAAATTCGATATAGAATTAAAGTCATGGGGAACAGATAGTTAAAAAATAGATTAAGAATCAATTAAACCGAATCGAATCACGTCGCAATACGTCGATTACAACCTACAACCATCTGATCGCCAGCGGAAATGGTCCGACATTCCGGCCATTAGGGCGATGTTACAATGTTACAAGGTGTGTCACTATAAAACACAGTCTGTCGACTACGACTACGACTATCTTGATTTCGTCCCCTTAGTAACACAAAAACGTATCTCGATTTATATCAATTTTGAGTTAAGTATACCACCAATCTCAAAATACCAAGTTATATTTAGTCACAAAGACACGTATCTCTATGTCATTTTATTTCTAAAATGGAGGTTAACGAATCTATATTATATTATGCGTAAAACAGAAACTAACACAGAAACTTATCTGAAGATATGTCTGTGTGTAACTAACAATATCCGTAAAACAGAAACAGAACCACGATAAGGGGACGATTTGAAACGTTTGCAACTATTCAATTTATTGCCTACCAGCTGCTGTGCCCGCGACTTCATCCGCGTGGAATTTAACAAAAAAGTTATTGTTCAGTTCGCAGAGTTATAAAAAAAATATCTAAAATAAAAGTAGCCTAAGTTACACCTTATTACATCAGCTATCTGCCAGTGAAGGTCCCGTCAAAATCGGTCCAGCCGTTTCAGAGATTAACCGGAACGAACAGACAGACAGACAAAAATTGTAAAAAATGTTATTTTGGTATATGTTCCGTGTATAGATCCATATGCATTTATTAAAAAGTGGTTATTTTAATATTACAAACAGGCACTCCAATTTCATTTATTTGTATAGATTGTAATTTACCAATTATTGTTCCTGAGTAATTTTATTGGAATACTTTTAGAGTGTCTACGTGACTCACATTTAAAAATTAATTATATTAACAAACTCACAATATTTATATTATATTTATTTGTAAATGTATTATTTGTATGTACATTTATTACCAAAAATAATATGTATCTACGGCTTTTATCTAAAACACGGGTATTAATTTAGGCCCATCTTAGGTACAGACGACGACGGTGTGTGCTTAAACATTTTAAAATTATGCTACAGTAGGTTTATATTTTGACTATGGAAATAAAAATATAAGCCAAAATGACTGCTTATTGTAATTTCAGCAAACGAAATATATCAGTTTACGGCAGAGTTTTAGGTAATCAAGAAAAAGTTTAACTTTGCACTGAATGCCATCTTATCTTCCATCCAAATGAAAGTCAAAATCAAAAATAAGTTTATTCAAATAGGCTTCGAAAGCAATTACGAATCGTCATTTTACAAATTAAATTTTAAAGTGAATATTATTTTTTAAAGTGAAGCTACCACCGTTTCGGAATGTAGACTCTGCAGAGAAGAATCGGCAAGAAACTCCGCAGTTACTCTTTCAAAAATAATTTATATAATCTGTGTCTTACTACAAAATTAGTAATATCTTGTATGAAATACAGCGTCACTAAGTCCACACATCTTTATCAACTATGTAATCCTGCAACGAATAATACGCTTTATCTATTAATTTCTTTTTAATAAATACTTTACATTTATGTTTAGAGACGAATTTAGGAAAAAAAATATCAGTAATCTAAGATCTAGTAACTGTCAGGTAACGTCCAGAAACTAAAGGAAATGTTGAACAAACTTAACCGTTCTTCCAGACGAGTCCAGTTCAGAATCACTGTAGACAAGAGCAAAGTCATGTTCAACGAGTATATAAGTACTATACTGTCCTGTTGCCCTTAAACTTCGTTTGTGATGGTAGAAATAATTTTGATTAAAAAAGTAAAAAAAAACAATTATCTCCAATTTTCGAACAAGATTTACTTGATGCGGCGACAATAATAGATAAATTTGTAAGAATTCGGTGATAATTTAAAGCTATATTTAATGACAACAAAACCATAAGAATAGCTGTACCTATATAAAAAAGTGTGTGTGTACTTAGTACGCACGTAAGAAGTTATACTTCAAGCTAGAGTATTAAAATACTTCCAAAAAACCTACCACTTAATAATTAGACAATAGGTAAGTCCACAACGCTATCTCTTAGAAATGATAAAGAATACTTCCTTGTTTTAGTCCACAACGCCATCTCTTAGAAATGATAAAGAGTACTTTCTTGTCTGCAAAACTAGCGGCATCTATTCATGCATGCTTCAACCACTTCGTATCCACACGCGCATTGTAAAAATTTACTCTCATCATTTTTCTCTAACGCGCCAAAAGAAGTATAACTTCAAAAAAAAATTTATTAACCGCTTTTGGAATAGCATTACTAATGAAAGCCTTGGTAGATTAGACAGATTTTTGTTTAGCTTTCATAATCTTTTGCCTATTAGGTCCAGTATAGCGGAATTCGAATAAGCTAAGAAAAATTATATATTTAGGCAAATTTAGCTATATTTTTCTCAAATATTGATACTAATATAAATAAATAAAAATTATTCTCCCAAATATATGAAAACGCATAACTTCCAAACGACTGTCGAAGAATGAAAGACTAAAGAGAAGAGTACAATATACCAAATAAGACAACTTAATATACGAAAATCAAACAGCTCCTAGAATACAGAGATAATGTTTAACAGAGGTAGGGCACAGCAGGAAATTTCCTGCTCAAAATATGGAGCAGCCCGACTGGGGTAGTACCTCGACCTTACAGAAGACCACAGCTACATAATACTGTTTTCAAGTAGTATTGTGTTCCTGTTGGTGAGTAAGGTGACCAGAGCTCCTGGGGGGAATTGGGTATAGGGTCGGCAACGCGCTTGCGATGCTTCTGGTGTTGCAGGCGTCTATAGACTACGGTAGTCACTTACCATCAGGTGAGTCGTACGCTTGTTTGTCGACTTAGTAACATTAAAAAAATAAAATGTTTTTATGATAGATATAAATTTTTCAATGGCCATCCATCTACCAAGTTATATAACCACTTTAGTACAAGAAAGGCATTCAATCAATGCGTTGTACGTAACGAGATGTAAAGATCAATGTTTGCGAGGACAATGTACTCGTATATCTGTGTTTTGGTCTGCAGTGCTTTCACTTGTGATAAAGCCTACCATTCGCTATACGACATGTAATATCTTTAACGCCTAAGTTATCTATTCCGAAGTTAAATAACTTAACTCTAACATTATACATATAACTATGACATAGATAAATAAGCACCCAGATCCGCCAACCCGCTTCGGAGCAGCGTGGTGGATTAGGTTTTGATCCTTCTACTACATGGTGAAAGAGGCCTATGCCCAGCAGTGGGAGATTACAGGCCGAAGCGATTACCTAGCTATTAGTCGCCTCTTACGACACCCACGGGAAGAGTCGGGTGGCTATATATTTTACTCCCCTAACCGCACAGCTCTCATAGTAAAACAACAAATTTTATTTTATCTTTTAGTTGTACTCCATGTACTCCAACCATTAAACGAACCAATATACTAGAATAAAATGTTTCTTTTTTTTCGAATAAATAAAAATCGTATCATGAATGGAATTCTCTAAAAGAAATCAAAAGAATTTATCTCCAAAACTAAGGTCGCATTACCATTGTCCGATACGTTACGTAACACTCGGACACAGACAGACCGACGGGCGACTTTTCGCCCAGTGAAAGCGAATACGATAATTAAACAAGACGTTATTATTGATAGCGCTAACGGAAATAGCCGTCACCTATCGTGGGATCATTCTTGTTTATCTTATTTCGCGTCTTTAAGTACGTGCTTATAGAAATTTTTATTGTTTGCATTCGTTGTTTTAGTTAGCGGCTTTTTATTTGTTGGTAAATCATTGTAAATTTTCTATTTGCATATTTTTAAATGACTTCAAAAACAGGTTTCATAGTTTTTTCTTACGGGTGTCGATTGAATACTGGTACTTTTCATATGGTCCCATTTAAACTTTAGCGAGATCTAATGAGTAGTTTTGGATTTATTATCCCTAATACCGTATATTTGAAGTTGTTATTTTGTTTTTGTGCAAGAACAAACTCGGTTATGCTATATATACTACAGTTACTATTATTGCGTCACAAATAACAGTAAATGAAACCACGCGAGACGTCTAGTCGTGTATGAACATTATATAAAACTCGCCAATCTATCAAACCTGTCAGACTTCAAAAAATATTTTAAGACCTCCCGTTTATAGTAAGATGTTATGCTATAAATAACAAGTTATAGTCAAACTTATATAACTTAATATTTTATCTATACTAATATTATAAAGCTGAAGAGTTTGTTTGTTTGTTTGTTTCAACGCGCTGATCTCAGGATTTACTAGTCCGATTTGAAAAATTCTTTCAGCGTTAGATAGCCCATTTATCAAGGAAGGCTATAGGTCATAATTATATCATCACGCTAAGACCAATAGGAGCGTAGCACCAAATGAAGAATGTTTTAAAATCGGGTTTTTTTTTTATTGAAAGCTTCCGCTGCGTAAACGTAACCGTTAAGTTTCGCACAAATCATGTATAACAAAATTGATCCTATTCCACGCGGGCGAAGTCGCGCGTAGAAGCTAGTATTATTACACACAAGTACAATTGCATTCTAATGCAGTATTCTCTAGCCTAACCTAACCTACGCATTGCAGCCAGAAAACCAAAATTTTCAGACACAACAAGGAATTAAAATAAGCAAACCTAAAACTTTTAAACTATTTAAACCATATTTCTTCGATAACGAAGAGACATTTATACATTCAGTTTCTAAGACTCGTGATTCCAAAGATAAACTAATGAAAGGTAAGTCTTAGCTGAAATCTTATGCCGTAAAGCAACATTTTCCGGCAATCTGTCTGCGGAGCTAATGTCCCTTTATCAGATAGTGTGTTATCTGATGAGTCGGAACTTGGGACGTGGGTGGTGACAAAAGTTGAGGTAATTGGAGAGAATGTTCGGATCGTGGACCATGGAGCCATGGGCCTCGTGACATCGATTGAGGATGGAAATAATTCTGTGTCTAATTTATTTCAATGGGTACAGAAAAAACAAATATGGATACAGTTTTTATTATATCTATACTAATATATAAAGCTGAAGAGTTTGTTTGTTTGTTTGTTTGTTTGAACGCGGTAATCTCTGGAACTACTGGGCTGATTTGAAAAATTCTTTCAGTGTTAGATAGCCCATTTATCGAGGAAGGCTATAGGCTATGTATTATCATGCTAAGGCCAATAGGAGCGGAGTCCACGCCGACGAAGTCGCGCGCAGAAGCTAGTAAAGATATAAAGGCTGATAAAAATATTGGAAGATAGATTACCATGAGTTAAAACAATATCAATTGGAATCATGGTACAGGAATACTAATATAATTCTTTAGACTTCTTAGAACTTTTTCTTTTTGATATTATTTTATCTTTTCTGGGCTATTTATTGATGTGCAATTACGAATATTAGTATTTGTAGATTGACCGAATTTCAGGAATAGCTAGAAGCTGAAGAATTATTAATTTTAATGACTTTATTTTTACTAAACTATTTTAAATTCCTCTATCTAATACTAATAAACCCGTGGCGTAGTTATTATGACGATATCTTTATTAGGAAGAACGTACAGATTTAAGTGAAAACGTTTAAAATAAGGCTTTTAGGCTGATTGTAGATCACCTTGACAAATAGCAGCGCTAGTAATAAGGAACTAAACTCTCGGACGCTCTAATGATCTCTTGAGCGTACGATGTTGAGAATTTATTGTGAGCAGATAGCGTACAGTACAAATACGTTTCGGATTTAATTATATTCACACGACTAAACTACATAAAGTTATAAACAACTAGCCGACCCGTGACCACTTCGTTGGGCGTTAATTATTTTTGTGATGCAAATAATATACCTACTTATACTTAAGTTTTCATCTCGCTCACATATAACTGCCACCCCCTGTTCCAACCCCAAAAGGGGTTGATTTCTAAAAATACATTATTAGTACACCTCCAGCCCATCTATAGAGCATACATTTTGAATTTCAAGTCTCTTACTTAAAAAACATAGGACTTTCATACAAACTTCCAACCCCCGTTTTACCCTCTTAGGGGTGGAATTTCGTAAAACCCGTTCTTAGTGGATGTCTACTCCCTATAAGGAACCTACTTGCCAAATTTCAAGTTTGTAGGTGTTATAGTTTCTGAGATTTCGTGATGAGTGAGTGACCTTTCGCTTTTATATATATAGAAGATTATAATAAATATTGTTTGTTTATAATTATTAATTACACGATTACGATTATTACTAGCTAAAGATTTCAAAACTGTAAAAAATTAATAAGTCCAATACTTGCGAAATTTATAAATATATTTATTTAAAAAAAAATTGTGTGTGTACTTATGTACGCACGTAAGAAGTTATACTTCATTGGCTTGCTAACTTCACGTTCCTAACTTCTTCTTCGTTGACAAGCTAACTTCAGGGTGTCAGATTTTTTGTGACTATGAATATTGTGTGATTATTTGAAGGCATCTCAAAAACTAATTTTGTTAAATTATTATTTCTCGCTGTGATTTATTTGATTATTCTTTTATGTTTATTCATGTATTCCAAATATTTAGCTAGCTAACTTCATGTCGTCTCATATTTTTTCGTGACGGTATGCGCGCGCATCGTAAAAATTTGCTCTCATCATTTTTCCCTAACGCGCCAAAAGAAGTTTAACTTCAAAAATCTATATTACGACCACTTTTCAAGCAAGGCAAACCATTTACAATATAGTAATTATAGACCAATTGCAATATTATTAATTGTAAATAAGTTTGTGGAAAAAGTAATAGTAAATCAAGTAAGCACATTCTTAGAGGATAACAACATAATATCTGATACACAACATGGATTTCGGAAGAGGGATTTTCTGAGTATGTAAACAATAACCTGAACGAGGTAAGTCCGTTATAGATGTTTTTATCGACTACAGATTTTTAAACTGAGGTGGGGCACAGATCTGAAGTACCTTGACCATATAGAAGATTACAGCTAAATAATACTGCTTTCAAGCAGTGTTGTGTTCCATTGGTCAGTAAGGTGATCAGAGCTCCTGGGGGTTGCTTCTGATGTTACAGGTGTAGCGACATCTATCTACAAATTTAAAAACTGACGATTCTACATCGCGCTATCGAAGTTATCAGAGCGATTGAACAATATATACAAGAACCCGACAACAACTGTCGGGGCAGTAGCCCGCCAGACACAACACCCGTTTGGTCGGAGGATCCTCCCTTTTCGGTTGTGGTGAGGAACATCACACCCTGTTCCTCGCCCCCCAAACAGGCGTCTACAAGCTACGGTAAGCACTTACCATCCGGTGAGCCGTACGCTTGTTTGCCGACCTAGTTGTATACAAAAAAAGGCAGTTAAACGTATTTTTATACCACAAAGGTGATTAACAAGCGTACGAGTCCACCTGGCGTTAAGCGGATTCTGTAGCTTATGGACGCTTGTGTAAAGTAAATTACTTTTTTATATGAAAAATAAATATATTTATCAGTTCAACACAACTCAGCTCAACTTCTCAACAACACTGCTGAACAAGAACTGCCCACAACGTCATTACATCCGTTTTTACAACTATATTATTATGTCTTTCATTACACTTGCAACACTAGGACCATTGCAAGCGCATTGCTGACCATAACCCTACGCCCTTCCCCGGAGTACTGGCTAACTTACGAAACAAAAGAACAAAACACTACTTGTGAGCAGTATTATTTAGATTTCTACTTTAACGAAAGTATGTATCTATAAATGATAATATTAGTGTTTCTCCTAAACTCTTTGTTCTTGCGCTAAGTCAAGGCTATCAGTGCGTTATCGCCTTGAAGTCAATCGCCATTGTATCGGGGTTTCAAAACTTTGTTAATTGAAGGAGGCGATCGCGACTCGCCAAGGTGACGTAGTCGTTTCATACTCGTGGGAGAATATTTGATTCGTTTGTGGTATAAGTTGTGAGAGGGGCGCTTTTTGTAAATGTTAAGAATTTTTATTGTTCGATTGTTTTAGTGGCATAATCTCAAGATCTATTAGTACTACTGGATTGGTGTCACTTTTTTAAAAAAAACTTGCTCTTCTTAGGAAGGTTATAGTATAATATATAGTCTCCGGCAATAATTTAAAGTTTGTACGTATGTAATTAATTTGGTATCTGAAAGCGTCTTAACGAACAGTTTCTAATTCGTAATTTTTCTTACAAATTATCAAAAATGCAAGCGCGTTGCCAACCCCATCGCCGACCCACCCCAGGAGCTCTATCCTACTCACCAAAGGAACAACATAATGACTTCAGAGCAGTATTATTTGGCTGTGAGTTTTGGTAAGATTCTCCACTTTCGTTCCCCAGTCGGGCTGCTCAAAACTTTAAGTTACATATTTAATATTGTACCCTACCTCGTTTACATTATTATTTATTTCATAATCAGAGTATATTTATATCTCAATTATACCTTTTTAAATTAGAGTATCACTCAGTCAGTCAGTTCAGCCTATTGCACAGTCCACTGCTGGACATACGTCTCCCGAAGTTCGCGCCAGACATCATTTCATCATCAGAAATTAGACAGAATTTAGAGTATGTTTAGTGTTAACCACAATCTCTTGTAACTTGTACCAAGCTCCGCCGCCTGCACCTTACGCAAGCGAGCCCGCGCACGCGATCCCATTACACTTCGGATACAAAAACGATAACGAAATCTCTTATTTTATTACCGTATCCGACCAGCGATTTGACTCATTGTCATTCATGTTATTGTTTTTAACTGTTGTAACAATTTTAACGGTAATTTAATATTGCATCGATTCTTTTTATTTTAATAATAGTTATGAACTGTTATTGTTTGAGTTTATTAAACGTTTCAAGCGGTGCGGGGTCAATGAATGTTTTTTTTTTTTGAAGTTTTTAACGTTTCTTACACAGATATGTTACGTAAATTGTTTTTTTTTAAGTGTGCAAGAAGGTTGCAGTTATCAATTTAGATTTGATATTAATTTTTCTTCAACTTGTGTAATATTTTTCGTTTGTTTGTAAAGACGCATACAAAAGATTTAAACTATGGACAAACTGCATAGCTTAAGCTAGTCTCTGCCATTATATAATAGAGTATATTTATTTATTTTACTATATTTATGTACACCAAACTAGGTACAAAATTGTGAAGTAAAAAGAAAAATGCTCAATTATAGGCGGCCTTATCTCTCAATGGTTATTTCTACCGGGCAGCCCTAGGGTTAACTTTTAGCTCACTTAATAAACAATCTAAATTTAACATAATTCTTTAATTACACTTTAAACCTACAAGAAATGCACAAAGACCCTATGATGATGCCATATGAAATATTTCTTTCCGGTTTGGATGTCTGTCCTTGCGGATCTCCTCATCGTGGCGCGGAGAGCACGTTAAGCCGTCGGTCCCGGTTGTTATCTTACATACCTGATAGCGATCGTTCCTCATAGTAGGGAACATATCCGGGGATATATAAGCTTCAATCCTTCCCCTACATGGAGAAAGAGGCCTATACCGTGGTATGTAGCAGTGCTGAATCCTTACTTTATAAAACAAATTTCAAGATTTTTTTTCACGTATATATATATTTTTTTATGTAACTGGGTTGGCAAACAAGCGTACGGCTCACCCGATGGTAAGACCGTAGCCTATAGACGCCTGCAACACCAGAAGCATCGCAAGTGCGTTGCCGACCCTATCCCCAATCCCCCCCAGGAGCTCTGGTCACCTTACTCACCAACAGGAACACAATACAGCTTGAAAACAGTATTATTTAGCTGTGGTCTTCTGTAAGGTCGAGGTACTACCCCAGTCGGGCTGCTCCATATTTTGAGCAGGAAATTTCCTGCTGTGCCCTACCTCAGTTAAATTCTAATGCAATGAAATATACTTGTAGTGATTACGTCACGAACAGTGTGAAAAGGAAAAGTAGTAGAAATACACATCATTGTTTGTTGAGTTCACACACTCGGCCTTGTCTCGACTAAAATATGGACAGACGAATCTTTATCCTTGTTCATAATACAGTACTAGTGTTGACGTCGCGTTGGCGCAACGGTCACAGCACTGGTTTGTGCCTGTTGCGCTGGCGGTTGCGGGTTCGATCCCCGCACAGAAAGAAATTTGTATTGGCCATACAGATGTTTGCCGTGGTCTGGGTGTTTGTGCAGTCCTTGTGTGTCTCACCACCGTGCCTCGGAGAGCACGTTAAGCCGTTGGTCCCGGTTGTTATCATGTATACCCGATAGTGATCGTTACTCATAGTAGGGTATATATTATCTGCCAAACCGCATTGGAGCAGCGTGGTGGATTAAGCTCCGCCGCTCCGACCCGTCTACACGGAGAAAGACACCTATTTATAGAAATGGGATGATCTTCTCATTAAATAGTAAAAAAAAAATATTGAAAAAAATACCTAACTTTTTTACTACCACTATCTAAGCTGTTAATCATGGCTATGACAAAATCACCATCATTGCTTAACTGTATCACATAAAGACCTCACGCTTAAATAATTTGTCAAATGCGATGCCATGACATATTTTTTATCTTAAACGAGGTCTTCTTTATGTTGAGACAATTTAACGTACAGATTTATTTATCTAGATATTCATTGGTACCTACTTCAAATGTAATTCGTGACCCGCCCCGGCTTCGCACGGTTTCAAAAACTATCAGTGTTCCCCTACTATATTATGCATGTATTATACATATAAACCTTCCTCTGGAACTACTCTATTTACTAAAGAAAACCGTATTAAAATTCATTGCGTAGTTTTAAAGATCTAAGCATACAGACAGCGAAAACGACTTTGTTTTATACTATGTAATAAT
The DNA here is from genome assembly GCA_905220545.2 of Melitaea athalia. Taxonomy (NCBI): domain Eukaryota; kingdom Metazoa; phylum Arthropoda; class Insecta; order Lepidoptera; family Nymphalidae; genus Melitaea; species Melitaea athalia. The sequence goes on from HG992178.1 coordinate 23,705,514, forward strand.
TCAATGAACACTAAAATACTTTTACATTAAATTTTTGTACTGAACTAAACTGTTTTATTTTATGTTTGCGACCCTGCACGATGCGCATAGCGGTCCCCACTGTCGCAGACCGCTCAACATTTATGCCGATACCTACAACTTATGCAATAACCGCGCGACACTGTCAGGATACAAAGTAGGTAGCCTAGGTTATTCTAGGTTAACTTTATAGAAAACCAATTTGTTTTGCGTAGAAAAGGAAGTCATCACTCAATATTAAAACAAAAATCTTCAAATTGAAGACTACAATAATATTAAGTATTTCAAAAGTGTATTTAAAATACTATTTATAAACATAATTGCAACACACGTTCTTCATATTGTTGATACAAAAATGTCGACACAAAACGTGACACTGTCGTTCAAACTCACAACTATGTATTTGTTTACGTTGGTAAATGCTATTATTGCAACAATACATAATGCCTATATAACTATATGAATACATATAACATTCACACACGGCCGTCTGTTCCTACGGTAAGCAACTTAATCCTTGTGTTATATTAAAGGTGACAGTCAACTGATACAGATTATATAAGTATATAGTATTCTCATCACTTCAGCCTATCGCAGTCCACAGCTGGGCATAGACCTCCTCAAGTTCGTGTCAAACGTCCCGGTTTTCCGCAATCCTCATCCAGCCACATATACATATAGTATTCTATATAGATAGATACAAGCTACGGTAATCGAGCCGTACGCTTGTTTGCTGACCTAGTTATATAAAAAAACTAGCGGCCCACCCCGGCTTCGCACGGTTGCAAAAACTATCAGTGTTTATCTACTATATTATTATGCATGTGTTATACATATAAACCTTCCTCTGGAATCACTCTATTTACTAAAGAAAACCGCAACAAAATCCGTTGCGTAGTTTTAAAGATCTAAGCATACGTAGAGACAGATAGACAGCGGGAAGCGACTTTGTTTTATAATATGTATTGATGATTGTAACAAAAACAAAAAAAAATCATTTGGGAGTTCGTTCGGAAGTTACGGGCGTTCATACATTTCGGCGATCATTTTCAGTTTATATAATATTCATAAATTATGCACACATACTGTAATTAAAATATTTATTATATGTAGAAATTAAAAATACATTAGTTAAAAACGTTAATTACACCTTCTCTACAAAACATTGCAATTAAGAAGGGAAAAAAATTACATTAAAATTACTCGCAGTATAACGCGTTAAGTGAATGGCACAGAAAGTAAGACTGTCTGTCCATTGCGAGCGATGCGACAGCTATGCGGTTATTTCAAAGAGGTTTTGACGTCATTTAAAAAAAATGATTTTTTTAAACCGAGTTACATTATTATTTAACGGCACATCAGCTGATTTAAGTAGATCTTATTAAGTAATACCAGAGGGAATGGTAGTGCAATGTAGGAATGTAGAGAAGTTCTCAACAATTTAAATGTGTATTGCATTGAATATTATTATATAACGATTCAAAGAAGGGTAGAGTTTAGGCTTAAATATATTTATGTATAATATAAATCTTCAAATATAACTGACTAGCGTTTGGAACCCAGCATAAAGTTGAAAATATATATTTTCAGCTAGGCTTTAAGAGCACGTTTGAACAACAATTACATATTGTATACACGTTATTATGTATTGTGTAATCTTTACTAATATTATAAAACTAAAAAGTTTGTTTTTTTGTTTAAACACGCTAATCTCAGGAACTACTGATTCGAATTGATTTTGTGCTGAAATTATTTTTGTATTGGATAGCCCATTTACCGATCGAGAAAGGCTATAGGCTATATGATATTTTAGTCCATTTATTCCTCAAAAAAACGCTGGTAAAACCGCGGGGTACAGGTAGTATATAATACAACAGTACAATTTTAGAAGAAAAAAAACTTTCGCTAGATATTTATGTATAAAGCGCATGTATATATGGATGCCAGTCCTTACATAAAGCAGTATTTAGTATAACAGCGGTATTAAAATTGGAGCATTACTCATTTAAGTTTAATATTGCTGGCAGATTTTGATTTGATTCGTTATTAGTTGTAACAGGCTTTGATGAAGGTTTATGTTCTACTTTGCATATTAAATGTTGCATAATTATACTATTTCAAAATGTAGATCATGTTTTAGACTGTTTACATGTTTTATATTAGTTATAGTGTCCTTAAAGAGACGAAGAGCCAAAGCGGCCCGTAATGCCGTTTATCTTACAGTATTTTCTAAAAGGCTATGTCTATGTATGTAAACCCCACAGACCACAGAAATACTATAGACATGGTAAGGGGCGTGACGCGTGTTACCGAGCTTATGATCAGGCGATCACACTGTTAACAAACGCATCTCAGTCGTAGTACAGACGCGGGTGACGTATTTAGTGACTTAAAAAATATTAAAATGCCGTGTTGTGTAGTATTGTCGTGTCGACAAGGGAGCTAAGGTCTAAAAGTTACCCCAGGAATGATTTCCTTTCACATATAAGTAGTAATTTACTGTAATTATTAATATTTGGAAAAAAGCCAGTCCTCTACAATGATTTTGACTTACAATTCATAATTGTAACAGTAACGATATACACTGCTGGCTAACCATTACCGATAGTCTGGGAACAACGCGCGTAATGCGCAATCTATTGCGCGGCTATAGTTACGCTCGCTACGCACTAATTCTTGGAGTACCAGGCGTCAGTGGCCCGCCATATTATCGACTTTACTAGTTGAGCAACGAATGCCTAATCCGTAGTTTATCGATAAATTGAATCTTTTTTTATTATAAAAGGTTTTTCGTTCGATGTTTATTATCACGTTTAAGACATAAGTATACTATATGTACAATTCGAATTTCATTTTTTATATCCATTTTTATTAGATTTCAAATTTTAATGAGTGAATGATTTTTAAAATTCACTTCACCGTGTCTTTCAGTTTATTTCATGCTTGGCTCCTACTGTTTCATCCCGATAGTTTTTCGTATATATTTTTTTGAACCCTCAGTTTCATATTGGTTTTAATAAATTTCTGACATTTGATTAGTATCCCAACAGTTTTATAGAACTACAGTCTACAGTAATAGGAAACTACCAGTTGACTATTAATGTGAGGTATTTAATGTGTAATCAGTGAACATAGATAATAATAATTATTGAATTTTATTGAAATAATACTCGTCCGTGTTATCATTTATCGATAAATCTGCAATGTTTATCGAAATGCCCACGGCCCTAGAGACTCATCTATGATTGTAGTAACGTGTAGCAATGCGTACACGCACACTACTTCGTAGCCAATTAGGATTAAGATTTTAATGTTGTAAATTGTGTGCGAACTTTAATATAATTGTGTGGGTGTAAAAGTTGGCTACGCTGGTTCTGAAGCAAATAACGTTCGATGCCGTCTCCATATACTCCGTGGTAAACCCTGAAGATCGTCAACATTTTATTGTTTACTTTGTCTCGAATGACTTGAAAGTCTCGACTGTAGTTCGAGACATCTCGAGTCCCGAGACTTACAAAACCTCGAGAATTGACAAACCCTCGTTCTGTTTCTTCCAATAAGATTTACTTCTAAGTTATAGGAATATTTCTATACACAAAACTCTAAGATTTTAACCAGACTTTCCTATTGTTTACGTTTTAATGAGCTCGCTAACATTTTGCGACGAACAAATAAAAATATTTACACACAGAGTTGACGCGAGTGCAACTTTATATTTCCGACTTCGTTATCTGTGAGCATCGTGATATCCATCCAAGGAGGAAGACCGATCATGTATCAGGCGAAGAGTTCCACGTCCGCACGGGCTGGTACCCGCTCGACCGGAGCAAAGAGGTCGATGTGTTTAGTTAGTTTACTCCTTAAGAAACGGTATAAGGAACGATGAATTAAACAAATATTCGTAGTGACATAATGTGAAACAAAATCATGTGAAAACAAATGAGAAAAGTGTTACCTACCATGAATGGTAAATGGACATACATGGACAATGGACAACTTCTACGGGGATGACTAGGAAAACGTACTTAGTACTTAATTTGTAGGAGGTATACAAATATGTACTAACCTGTCTATAAAAAATCAGCTAGCTATTAATAACATTTGATAACCACATTCATTGGCGCCGCGTTGGCGCAGCGGTCACAGCACTGGATTGCGATTGGCTGTTGCGCGGGCGGTTGCGGGTTCGATCCCCGCACACGACAACATTTGTATTGGCCATACAGATGTTTGCCGTGGTCTGGGTGTTTGTGCAGTCCTTGTGGGTCACCCCACCTTGCCTCGGAGAGCACGTTAAGCCGTCGGTCCCGGTTGTTATCATGTACACCTGGTAGCGATCGTTACTCATAGTAGGGAATATATCTGCCAACCCGCATTGGAGCAGCGTGGTGGATTAAGCTCCGATCCTTCTCCTACATGGGGAAGAGGCCTATGCCCAACAGTGGGATATTACAGGCTGAATCGTGATCGATCGATCGATAACCACATTAATTTGGACATGTTCGGAGTGGGAGACGCTTCAGTCAAACCATAGTCGATATCTATTTTATAGGACAATTGACTTTCCGATTTCTTCAGACAATTTTGACACCCCATCGATTCGATATGTACACTGCTGCGCACTACAATATCTACCTATTCGTATTGAGAATAGACTTAGAGGCGTTTCATTGAACCGAACCTATTCACAAAAATTCAGTCTGTTATTAATCAATAAAAAAAAAAAGAGTGTGCTTTAGACCAGACGACTGAAGTAAAACTTCTTTAGCTACATCTATATGTATATATCTTCCGTTCACCTCACCCGATCACACTTTTCGCAACGCTCTCGTCATGCAAGAAGTTTTACTTCAAAAACATACGGCAGCTGCTGGACTAATACAAATTTTGTTGTTTACCATTAGCGAGGATCGCGCGACCGCAAGCGCAAAAGCCAGTGCTGTGACCGCTGACCGTGCCGCAACGCGTTTTCCTAATCTATATCTTCTCTACATAATAAAAATGAATGTTGCTAAGCGCATAACTCGAGAACGGCTCGAACGATTTGGCCAATTTTTTTTTGTATGTTCCTTAAAAATTCCACGGAAGGTTTTTATACAAAAAAAAAAAGAAAAGAAAAAAAAGAACAAACAGAACGAAGTCTGTCCGGGCAGCTAGTTTATAATGTAAATGTATTATATGAAAGTCGAGCGTGTCTCGTACTTTTCCCATCGCACACGGCGCGTCGTCACACGCTCCGTCCCTACGATTACACTCGCGTGTACGCGGCGACGCGTTCAAATAATTAACAATAAAACCAACCAACTATTATTATAATATCGGCGGAAAAGTCTCATTTACTTCATTAAATTAATACAGAGTAGTATTATTAGGAATTATTGTGTAGACAGAACAACGTCTGACTGACAGACTTCCTCTTTTGCGTGTATTAAACTCATGCAGTTCAAATAATTCTGCTGTGTGGTTACGGCAATAAAGAATAGAGTCACCCGCTCTCCTTCCCGTGGTGTCGTAAGAGGCGACTAAGGGATAACACAGTTCTACTACCACCTTGGAACTGTTAAAGCCGGCCGATGGCGGGATCACCATCCAACTGCTGGCTTTGAAATACACAGGCCGAAGACGGCAGCTGAATCTTCGGACTGACAAAGCCAGCCACACAATACAGATAAGTTCTCGCCATTTTTGGCGCGAACTTGGGGAGGCCTATGTCCAGCAGTGAACTGCTATAGGCTGAAGTGATGGTGATGAGTTCAAAATCGTTACGTCTTCTGAAATTTACACGATTCAGCCTGTAACATGCCACTGCTGGGCATAGGCCACTTTCTCCTTTTAGGAGTATTATTGGAGCTTAATTCACCACGGTGCTAAACTGCGGATTGGCGAATATATTCCCTACTATGAGTAAAGATCGCTTATCAGGTATTTATGATAACAACCGAGGCCCACAGCTTAAAGTGCTCTCTGAGGCACGGTGAGGAGACCCAAAAGGACAGATATCCAAACCGGATTTTTTTTCACAAATCTATACTAATATAAGCTGAAGAGTTTGTTTGTTTGTTTGTTTGTTTGAACGCGGTAATCTCTGGAACTACTGGGCCGATTTGAAAAATTCTTTCAGTGTTAGATAGCCCATTTATCGAGAAAGGCTATAGGCTATGTATCATCACGCTAAGACCAATAGGAGCGGAGTCCACGCCGACGAAGTCGCGCGCAGAAGCTAGTCTATACTAATTATAAAGCTGAAGAAGTGAAGAGTTTGTTTGTTTGATTGTTTGTTTGTTTGTTTGAACGCGGTAATCTCTGGAACTACTGGGCCGATTTGAAAAATTCTTTCAGTGTTAGATAGCCTATTTATCGAGGAAGGCTATAGGCTACATATCTTCACGCTAAGACCAATAGGAGCGTAGCACCAATGAAGAATGTTTCAAAATCGGGGTTTTTTCCGCTGCGTAAACGGTTAAAGTTTCGCTCAAATCATGTATGACAGAATTGGTCCTATTCCACGGGGACGAAGTCGCGCGCAGAAGCTAGTACAAAAATATAAATCCCGAGCGGGAATCGAAACCGCAAACCGTCGGTGTTTTAGGCGACTGCTCGCACCACCAACCCAAGCGGGTTTTTTTTTTAAATATTCTGCCAAACTTTCGTATTTAAATAGGTAATATTTAAAAAAAATATTATCCAAAATTCGTAACAAAAATTCATTTTTATCTAAAACCTTATTAAAAAGTTTAATCTACTTATATTTATGTTAGTTTGAAATAACAATTCCAGATACATCACAATACCTTTACAAGTACAGTAACACAATTTAGACTCTACATACAGCTCCAGGGATAAATAAATCATCTCTGTACAGCCTCCATTTACAGATCCAATGATTTACTTCCTTACTTTATCATTTATAACAATGATGTACAGATAACGTTCTAAATACCGTTACGCACTAATATAGCCTAGAGAACTACATATATATATATATATATATATATACTAGCTTCTGCGCGCGACTTCGTCGGCGTGGACTCCGCTCCTGTTGGTCTTAGCGTGATGATATATAGCCTATAGCCTTCCTCGATAAATGAGCTATATAACACTGAAAGAATTTTTCAAATCGGACCAGTAGATCCTGAGATTAGCGCGTTCAAACAAACAAACAAACAAACAAACTCTTCAGCTTTATTATATTAGTATAGATATACAACTAGGAAGAGCAATCCTGCAAAATTTATTTGATGTATAGGGGCCCAAGACTAGACTAAGACGCTCTAGTATAATAGTGCGTGTGCCGTGTCGGCGGCGCTTAAACTCCGACGGTCGCTGGTTCGATTCCCGTTCGGAGTGAATATTTGTGTTTATACAAATATTTATTTACGGTTTGGTTGTTAGTCCTTGTGTGTCTCCCTACTTTACAGATCACAGCTAAATAATATTGATTTCAAACAGTGTTATGTTCCTGTGGTGAGTAAGGTGACCAGAGCTCCTGGGTGGATTGGGGATAGGGTCGGGTTGCAGGCGTCTGTAAGCTACGGTAATCGCTTACCATCAGGTGAGCCGTACGCTTGTTTGGCGACCTAGTACCTAATATATATAAAAAGATAAATATACAATCATACTTTAATATTTTTGATTTGCACAATCTATTAGTTTGGAATTTACATTATAGCAAATGCTTGTATTTCTCTTTCACGAAAACCGCACAATTACATAACTTATTTTAATGTCGTAATTAGTTAAGCACTTCCGAATACCAGAACATTATTTTATAACGAACTAAAGTAACTAGGACTCTAGGCCTCGCGTTACGGTTTATGACTATCGTTTCACTACGAACTGTCATACAATGATATTCTAAAGCCTATGTTATCATGTTGCAGATGTAATGGCGAAGAAATTACTAGAAGTCGTTCATAGTGTTATTTTTATAGAATATTTGTTATTTTTTTTTTATTTTTATGTTACTAAGTCGACAAACAAGCGTACGGCTCACCTGATGGTAAGTGACTACTGTAGCCTATAGACGCCTGCAACACCAGAAGCATGGTCTTCTGTGAGGTCGAGTTATTACCCCAGTCGGGCTGCTCCATATTTTGAGCAGGAAATTTCCTACTGTGCCCTACCTCAGTTGGTGGTTGTTATGTATTTCGTACCAAAATAACATATTTTTAACTAAGTACCAAAGGAGGAGTTTCTCAATTCAATTACATTTTTTATGTGTGCTGCATCAGAACTTTTTACTGTGTAGACCGATTTCGATCAATTTTGTTTTAATTGAACGGTGTTGCGTGTCATGTGGTCCCATTTTAATTTAATTGAGATCTAACAAGTACTTTTCGAGCTATATCTAATAACGCGTATTTACTTGACTATTTTTCGTCTACTTACGTTGTATTACTCGTCGATGTGATTGAACTTGGTTTTTTTTCGTTTGCGATCAAACACAATTATTTAGCAAGTTGTTATTGACCTTAGATAAGAATATTCATATAGACATTTATAACTTTAAGCGAATCGTCAAAATAGACTATTTATAAGAAGAAAAAAACGAGTGTGCTTTAGACCACACGACTGAAGTAAAATTTACGAAACGTAACTTTCTCTCTTTCTATCTTCATTAACTTATATTTCCCTCTCAACTTCCGCTTGCCTAGGCCGATCTCACTATTCGTAACGCTCTCGTCACGCCTCTAGCTTACTCCCCAAGTCAAGCGTAAAGAAGTTTTACTTCGATAATGATACCTAAATTACGCAATTTGCGTATTTCGCAACACCGATTGCATGTCTAGTGCCGCCGTATCGACGTCCACCGCAGATCATTGCATCCTAGTTGGAAACCAGATCGCTTCACGTAATGGCCCTTATGCAGCTATAGCAGCATTAGAACGGCCATTCTTTGGTGACAGTAAACATTATTTTCTTTAGGATTCGTTTTGATTCGAAATTGTATAGTTATCGATATTAACTTTACTTCACTATTTTATGAAAAATTTAATGAGTTCTAATACTTTTACACTTTTTTCTTATTTTATTACTAACTGCATCCCGCAGTTGCATACGCTTCAATTTAAGGAAAAAATAGCCTTTACAGTTTTTCTTTTTTAATAGTGTTTTGAGTATTTCTTTCTGTTCCACTCCAATATTCCGCTCTTCGTATTCACTTATATGACATTTATTAATTTACAACAACGATTTCGCAATTTTGATTACAAGCGTGTTTTATAGTCTATTGCTCTTGTTACTCGTATTACTGGATCACACAGCTTTCTAATGATATAATAATTACTGAAATCGCTTCAATACTTCTAAATTACTTACAAATATACATAATGTTGCCACATGTAAATAAGAATGAATTACTACATAACAGTAAAATTCAACAGACTGAAACAATACGACGTTTTTTTATCAATAAATATGTAATACCTACTTTGTCGAAATGTCTTTTTGAATGAAAAATTAAGAAAATTTCCAATAAACGTAACGAATTGTAAGGCTGTATATAAAGTTCTTAAACATACTTAATAATATAACGAAAAATAAAAAAAATAAAATGCGCAAAAATTTCAGATAACTATATAATTTTCATGACAGTAAAACTTCTGTCTAGTCAACTAGTCTAGAACAACACTTCTCACGTTTGTCATTCAATAGTAAGTGATACTTTTAATTCTCCGGGACTTGGCGATTATTATTTTAAGACAAAAGTGCCCATAGTGGCCGTTAAAGTTTATTACAAATTAAAACTCACAGTAGAGGAAATAGTTGAAGAAATTTCCCAAGACATCTCAGAAATGTGTTTATGAATATGGCAACTTTTTCCTTTAATGGGTGCTTATCCATTTTATGGTAGACGGGGTTCAATCGTAAAATTTCACTTTTAGGTGTCTGCGAGCTTAGAAACGTTAACAAACACATTCACTGCATTATACAATAGGGTCTTTCAATTATGAATAAGAACTTTGCCAACGATTCAAATTTTTATTGTATTGAAAAGAGTAAAATTTGGCACTTAAGAGTGAAAAATGTTATCAGAAAAATATCAACCATGACAACTACAGATATCTATTATCAAAGTTTTTAATGACTTTTCGACAAAATGGTGGGTCTATTGTTGGTTGGGTGTTGAGGCTAAGCAAGATTGTCGCATTTAGGCTTCTGAAAATTCAGGACAGGTTGTTGAGAAGCCTTTACATACCGTACGTGTCACTGTATAGTGCGCTGTGTGGTTTGAAGTAAAAATTTTAAACAAATAATCTGTTAAAATTTTAAATATAGAAAGGTGCATAAAAACAATAAACACTTAAGCATCTGAAAAACAACAATACTAGACGAATCTTAATCCTAATAATATTTCAAAAAAGCGAAAATCTGTGAGGATCATATCAATCGAGGATGATTTTTACTGTTATAAGCGAAAACTACTAAGCAGCATAACACATAGACTACTTTTTACTCCGATATTCCCTCAAGATCGAATTAACGCGGGTGAAGTCGCGTGGCACAGCTGCTCACTAATAAGCGTTAAAATCGTCTTCTATTAATACATATTATCAATAATATATAATCTATTGTTTATTAATAAATGATATAAATAATAATTAATAATATAAATAATGATTAATTCGTTATACTAACACAACTAAAATAATTATAATTAAACCAATGTTTTGTTGATCGATTTGAGAAAGTAATGAAACACAATATACCTAAATATTACAAACACTAAAATAATTAAAAATAAAATAATTTTGAATGAGTTGCACAGAGAGAAAACAATTATTTATTTATTTATTAATTTATTTATACTTTATTGTACACCAGAAAAATATTAAAAACAAATAATAAGGATAATTAGAGACAGTGAAGTAGGTACAATGGGCGGACTTATGGCTACTTAGCCATTTCTTCCAGACAACCCAAGACTTTCCTTCCAGACAAAACAATTATTTGTTTGTTTATAATCTATTTTGGAAATACCTAATAGCCATATACCTACATAATTCTTTTCCGACTAAAAACCTTCATAATATTCATATTCTTCATCATATTGAATTAAAACTTTTTCGTTTTTAAGACACAGGTGTTGGCCAGGATACCGATGAGTTTTGTGTTACAAAATTTAACAAAGAAGGCTACAAATAACCACACGCTACGACAGGAAGGTAAATTAGTCGAGTAGGTACATAGTAACTTAATTACTTAATTTCTATAAAATTGTTAATTTACGCGTTTTCAATTCGATTATATTTGAAATGAGCAACAGTTTTCGCTATTATTTTGAACTAACTTATAATAAGTAACTGCTCTTAGCAACAAATCATTTATAAAAAAACGTTTTTAAGACGATTTAAGTAAATAAATAAAACGCTTTACACTAAACGGCCCCTAGTATAATTTTCTCCTGTATCGGAGGTTCGGAAACGCAGACAATACACAAGCACAAACGCCCAGACAACGACTGTAAAAGTGTAAACATCTATATGGCCATTACAGCTGATGTCTGTCGTGAGCGGGGATCGAACCCGCGACCGCCAGCGCAACAGCCAGTACTGTGACCGCTGCGCCAACGCGTCGTCAAATAAACATCACATTTAAAACCCTTGTAAAAATATCTTACAATGTATCGTGTCATTTTTAAAATGATTTAAATAGTCTCCGAGTATTTTTTTTTTTGACATATAAAATAACTAGCTGACCTGGCGAACTTCGTACCGCCTTTTTTTTTTCTTAAATATAATAATTACATAATATACCAAAATAAAATATAGCCTATCTTTCAAGTTGGATCAAACTGCACACGGTGTGCAAATTTGATTAAAATCGGTTAAGTGGTTTAGGAGTCCATTGAGGACAAACATTGTGACACCGAGTTTTATATATTAAGATATTACTAAGTAATTTTAAATATTTCATACTAGAACTTTAAATATTTATGTGTAATTTATCTTGTTAACAAACAGCAAGACGTGCCTACGCCGTGTTTGAACAGCTGACAAACAAATTATGCGTTAACAAAATAATGTTATGTTACAATTTAAACACTATAATTAAAAGCACATAATTTCATATCAATTGTATTTTAATTTGAGGTCATGAGTTTTATGATTTAAAACGTAATTTATCATACTAATTGCAATTAGAAATGATTCAGGTAAAAGTAAGAAAACTTCGTTACTCTAAATCTGCGCCTGCGCTACTTTGTCGGTAGCGGTCGTTGAACCCGAGATTGATCGAACGGTGATAATTGGTATTATAACGTAAACAATTGCTTTTTATATTTAATTGCATTTTTGATTGATACTCTATTTGATCTATTTCCCATTATACAACATAAAACTCACACATCCGTATAAAATTCTCGTAAATACTAAACAGTCGCATTTAAATCATAAACTTCATTTAAAATATTATTTAACCACCAACCCCCAATTTAGTCACCAAAGTAAACACCTAAATTAACTTTTTTCAAAAAATCAAAACAATAAAATAAATCCTTTATCGATTTATCGAAAAGAAATTAACAACAATAGGAAATAAATCAAAAAAACGACAGAGCAAATTAACGAAACGGTAAAATTTTTAACATTGACAATTCGAGCACAAATCTAATCTAAATAAAAATAATAGTAAATGTAAGAACTAACCTATGATTATATTAAACTCGTAAGTCACCTGTATCCAAAGTTCCTGTGCAACACGATTCACAACACTATGATCACAACACTACATACGTGAGCGCGCGTCGACACACCGGCCCGTTATGTCTCCGGCGCGGGCGCAATGTCGAAAGCGGACAAGCAAAGATTAGAAAAACAGATGTGGTAGGTTAGGGTTTGATTCTAAAATGAATAGATTACGCTTCAGCCTATAATATCCCACTGCTGCGCATAGGCCTCTTTCCCCATGTAGGAGAAGAATCTGAGCTTTAACCATCATGCTGCTCCAATGCAGATTGACTGATGTAAAAAAAAAATGAATAGAAAAAGACCTAATTCCGTTTTAATATTGTTGAATAGTTGACGATATTCTAAATAATTTAAGAACAACTGTAAAAAGTAGCCATTATCTAAATACCAATGCTTACTTTGTTGATATTATAATTGTTGTTGTACTACTTGTTGGTGTTGACTTATGAATAAATAAATAAAAATTAAATGTCATATAGAAACGAAGTTTATTTTTCTAGAATTCTTAAATTTTACAGAAGGATTTGCCATCAATATAGACTTTTATTTCAAGTAATAAGTACGAGTATAACCGGTTTAGACGATGTTATATGTGGGGATGTCAGTTTATCTTTTTAGATTATAAGATTATTATACTAAGAAACAGTATGTTCTAGTGGGTATATCACGTGAATACTTGCTTAGAAGATAACCAAAAGTATATTTCTTTAAAAAAAATATCTCGACCAATGCAAACTTATCTTGAGAAACATTTTTAGACTTGTGTATCACCTGTATCCAGACATATAAAAATATAAAGCTCAATCACTGGCTCATTGTTATGTTTCACACATAATATTAATTTGTAAAATAAAAGTAGACCATATCAACTTAACTTTACATCAATATTAATAATCAACAATTAATAAGAACAAGCGAACATAACAACGTTTACATTTTTACCTGAAATATGAAATTAATGTAAGTTAAATGCGCGTAAAAGTTTTTTACCTACTCGCCTGTCTGGTGTAATAAGTCTTTGATCAGCGCAGGTTATCAATGAAGATGTGGATCGTGGAGTATCAAGTGATGGAGGGAAAGTGGACGACACGACCTCCGCGGTAGGTTATGGTCATACCTTACACGTAACGAAATGCAACTTTAACATACAATGCAACATGTACACACATGCTAATTGATGTATAAATGGCTACGATTCTATTGCCTTTTTTTGTCATCGAGAAAATAAAGTTATCAAATTCAAACGGAGTTATTCTGGCGAATAGAACACGATTATCGAACACGAAATTTATGTAAGTATTAACTGACAACTGAGGTAGGGCACAGCAGGAAATTTCCTGCTTAAAATATGGAGCAGCCCGACTGGGGTAGTACGTCTACCTTACAGAAGATAATAAACACAAAAACACGGCTAAATAATACTGATTTCAAGCAGTGTTGTGTTCCTGTTGGTGAGTAAGGTGACCAGAGCTCCTGGGGGAAGTTGGGGATAGGGTCAGCAACGCGCTTGCGATGCTTCTCGTGTTGCAGGCGTCTATAAGCTACGGTAGGTAATCGCTTACCATCAGGCACAGATCACCCCCAGGTGAGCCATACGCTTGTTTGCCGACCTAGTTATGTAATATTAATAAGTTCGCTTACCTGATGAAAAAGGTCCCATCTACGTTGTGTACCGAATGCGGCATCATTGAAGATGCAGTTCACAATGTTCACCTTATGGTGGAATGTGTCTAAAATTAAGATAAATCAGAAATGATATTATCCTGTAAATAACCCAAAATTTTAAAGACCTTGGAGGTTGTAATTCAATTTTGGATTATCTCTCGGAACCAGCTTAACTATTGTATACAAGATTGTAAACAATTGGTATGCAACGACGACTTCATTAATTTTCTTATATGTGGTATGTGTGATGTTCCTATGGAGTGGCATATGGACTAAAACTCGTAAAAAAAAGGAAAAAAAATACTAATGACATCTCAACAGATTTCTCTATTAGAATTCACGAAAAAAATATTAAATAAAAAAAATTGCATGCCTGCATGACTTACCAAAAATGCCAGATGTCTAAAATAATGTAGTCGTAAAACAGCGAAAAAGTAAGAAAAAAAAACGTCCTCAGACTACATCTTAAAGTGAAAACTTTTTCGTCAAACCGAAATATAATGTTCCGCTTCGTCTTACAATCAGCTTGCGTTTGCATAGTATCCACAACTTATTTAAAAAATAAACTTAATCACAGACAAACACACTTTTCTATTAAAATTAATATCCCCAGGCCAAATTAAATATGAGATTCTTAAGTGGTAGGAACTTTTTCGTGTAACCCCAATCTTGTTCCGCTAAATATTACACCCAGCTCACGTTTATATCGACCTTGACAATAGAATACAAATCAAAGCATTGCATCCTGTACATCTCGTGGATTAAGAAGCAGGTCGGAGAGAAACGAACTTTCATCTCCCCGATGACGTCAGGCCGCATGTCTCAAATGCGAATTTGTTAAAATGTTGTTTAGAAGGCGATTAACATCGTTAGTGGGATGGAAATGCACTTGACGTTTCTAGTTTTACACATTCATTTTCTAAAATGATTAAATAAATTATTTTAATTCTCTTTAATTCTCTGTATGTTTTTCGACTACGTAGATACGTCGTATTATTTGTCCATATCAAATGAAGTCGTTTTTTTTTCGTTTGCGATCAAAAACAATTATTTATCTGTACATTTTTCAACTTTACTGCGTATGACCTAAGCAAGTCAAAGTATTTAAAGTAAGTTGGTCGCAAATTGTCCTCTATGTATAAAACTATAAACAGTAGGTAGACGTGAAGATAACGCTTGTTATCTCGTGATAAAGGCAACATTGTTGGAACAGTTGTCGTATAATATGTTATGTATATCTTATGTATTTAACGATTTTAATAAAGAACCTTCGTTACGATGTGTTTTAAAAGATATTCACAACTGCAGTCTAGATAAAGATATTCTGAACTTTAGGAGTATTGAACCAATGTGATAATTATGCTATTTTTTAACCGACTTCCTAAAAATTAAGAGGTTCTCAATTCGACTACATTTTTATGTGTGTTTCTTCAGAACTTTTTGCTGGGATATATATATTTTTTTTAATCGATAGGTGGTGCTTGTCATTTGGTCACATTTAAATTTAATCGAGATCTGACAAGTACGTACTTTCCGAGTTATACCTACCTAATGATGCGTATTTCGTCCACCTACGTTGTATTAGGTACTTGTCGATATGGGGTGCATGTCGGTCACCTCCTCGTGGTGCAACCTGGGCAACGGGACGGGCAGCAGTATCGCAGTCGCGGTACTGCTGCTCGTCGCGGCTAACGACTGACTCGCGGGGTGCGCTCCGGGTACTGCTCGACCCGAGGGCGCACTGGAGGGACGGGGTGGGTGGGTTCGCTTGCCCGCCCGCCCGTAGCGCGGAAGCGCGGTTTGCCGGCCGGGTTGTGCTGGCTCCCTGGAGCAGCTTTGCTCGGTTGCTGGTGCAATCCGGCAGACGTGATGTGTGAGGGCCGGGCTGTGCTGGCTCCCTAGAGCTTTTAGCCCGGTTGTTGGTGCACCGCACCGGTTGGACCGCAAAGCTGACTTTGTCGCACCGAAGACGCCGCTGCCCGTCTTCGGCCTGTGTATTTCAAAGCCAGCAGTCAGATGGTTATCCCGCCATCGATCGGCTTTTTAAGTTTCAAGATGGTAGTGGAACTCTTTTTTTTTACGTGGGGAAAATCCATCATGGATGCCCTCCGGCGCGGGGGCATCAGAGGGTTATGTCAGACTCCTACTGACCAAAGTCAGTAGGAGTCTGACATAACATGGTACATCAGGTATCATCAACATACATCAGGGTATCCATGATGGATTTTCCCCACGTAAAAAAAGGGTACTTGTCGATATAATTGGAGTCGGATTTTTCGATTTAAACATACATAATCTGTTGCGCGATCATAAAAATCATTAAATTTATTTTATTTAAACTTTATTACAC
Organism: Melitaea athalia; assembly: GCA_905220545.2. Lineage (NCBI taxonomy): Eukaryota > Metazoa > Arthropoda > Insecta > Lepidoptera > Nymphalidae > Melitaea > Melitaea athalia. The sequence goes on from HG992178.1 coordinate 23,722,236, forward strand.
AACTCGAAAAAAAATAAAAAAAAACATTACAAATCGTATATTTATATTAAAAATCTAACCAATTTTATAAATCGTGTCACTTTCCTCGTTAACGGTGCAAAATATCATAAAATCAATTAAAACATGATACTAAGTACCATTAACGTTGAGCTATTTAGATTTCCATGTAAAAAACTAGTATCCATTTCCGCTTGCGCAAGCGCAGTATGTAACTATTTGACATTTCGTTTCAAAATAACTTCGATTTTATATATTTATTTTTATTATTTTAGCTATCTTATGAAATTTGCTCTATTTTTGTGTGTATACGAGTATTATAAATGCCTGCCTATATGTTTGCCTGTCTGTAATTTATATATGTACTAGCTGTACCCGCGACTTCGTCCGCGTGGAATTTAACAAAAAAGTTAAAAAAGTTCGATAAAACGATCTTTGATATTCTTTGATTTCCTTTATTAGCATGAGCAGCTGGCGGTCGAGCGATGCGGGGCAGAGGGGATGGACTCGCCCGCGCCATAGGCTCGCCGAGCATTAAATGTTTCGCCGTTAATTACTTCTAACGATGATATCTCAAAAACTATTTATCTGATTGATATAGTGTGCAGGGCAATTTTTATCTGCATTAAATGCCTAAGCTAAATATCATATTCATTTGGATAAGGATTAATACTGAACTAAAGAAAATATCTTTGAAAATAACGTAATGTTTTTAATTAAAAATTTGAACATAAAAGTGGTTATTGTAAGTCAACCCTAAGAGATAGAGATATGCTATCGCGGACTTTTTTGTAGAATTTTTATAGATTTTGAATTCGCTAGTACATTATACAACTATATCTTTGCTAGTTTACGCAGCGTTCGCGTGGAAAGCTCACCGTTGGCGAGATTTTTCGCGACCTCTTCAACATTTATCGCCGTATTTCTGCTAATTTACATTCAAACATAATAAATTATATACTTAAACCTTCCTCAAGAATCACTCTTTCTATTGTTGAAAACCGTATAAAAATCCGTTGCATAGTTTTCGAGTTTATCGCGTTCAGACAGACAGACAGACAGACAGGAGGACAGAAAGACGCGGCCGGGGGACTTATTTTTATAATAAGTATAGATTATAGAACCTTAGAAACGATTTTAGCAAATCTTTTGTCGTTACAAATTTAGTGTTATGGCTCTGTTTTATGCTCTAGGGTTGCATGTACATATAATGTATATAAGTCCGCTGTTTACCTTAGGCACAGACAAGTATGTTAAACAAAAAATATAAAATTAACTATCATTTAAACTACAGAAACAGTGGTGGCATAGCGTGGGGGTGCCGGAAGGGGGCGGCAATGTTTATCAATTGGCAAAAAAATAATCAAATCGCGTCCGTAAGATCACATACCAAGATAACAAATAGAGTAGAATTAAGAATCTCCTCCTTTATTGAAGTCGGTTAATGAACATAATGAAAATGAGTGTGTTAAATTAATTTGGTAAAAGAAAAATGAATTGGTAGGGGCGGCAAATTTTCAGTGGGTCCGCCCGGGGATAACAAAAAAATATTAAATCTTAGAAATATAATTATAAACCAACGTTTTTAACAAAATCTTGTTTATTCGACTTTTTTGAGCAATCTTCACACATGTTTTCAACGATTACCGTAGTAAAAGTAATATAGAAATCATCAAGAGAATCTCAAAAAATCATGAAGACATTCTTTTGAATCTTATGTAAATTTTGCGATACCTATATCATAGTAAAAGTCACAAAATTATTTAATTAAAATTTTTGACTATACATGTGTTTTCTGTTGTCTGAACGTCTGTATGTGTGAATGACTGAATGTACAGGCATCATAGATCCCGATGACTCTTGGGTGTGTGATTTCACCACTACCTTAATCGAGGATAAGCTGATGGGAGTGATTTTTTTTCTCAAAAATACTAAGAGCTATTTATTGTTGTTAAAGAACATCCACCAGCCATCATAAGCCACCCCTCTTCCCGTGGGTGTCGTAAGAGGCGACTAAGGGATAACACAGTTCCACTACCACCTTGAAACTTAAAAAGCCGACCGATGGCGAGATAACCATCTGACTGCTGGCTTTGAAATACACAGTCCGAAGACGGGCAACGGCGTCTTCGGTGCGACAAAGTCAGCCCTGCGGTCACCAACCCGCCTGCCCAGCGTGGTGACTATGTGCAAAACACACGAGTTCGCGCCATTTTTGGCGTGAACTTGTGGAGGCCTATGTCTAGCAGTGGACTACGATAGGCTGAAGTGTATTTATTGTTTTCAAAGTTTGTCGGTTACGTCAGCGTTTCCGCGGAGGCGAGGACGCACCCACGGTTGCTAAACACGGAGACCGGTCAACGACTAGCAATGTTGCCACATTATATTATTTGACATACGTTTAAAAATCCTTAAAAGATTGTTATTACTAGATGACGGTGGTTTTGTCCTTTCATGGTAAATGCTCTGCTATAAATCGTAACATCTTATATGGCCTACGATACTATTGATTAATATACCTCTTATTGCTGGACAAAATATTAAAATCTACTCATATTATATGTAAAGTTATAATATTACCATTATTACAAATCCTTAAAAATTTGCAAGCTTGAAAATAGTCCAGACTGTTTACCATAACCTACCCATAAATCCTACACCAGTAATAACATTTATACCCAAAAATTAGTACAGCAACATGGCTGAAGAATCTCCAATCTTAGTACCTAATAGGAAAAGCTGTGTTTACCCAGAAGTGGGGCCAGGAGTGGTTACCATTCATTTGAGGTTTTTAAATTCTATAAATGTCAAAGACGTACCTACATTTTTAACTATTCGTACAAATCGTAAAAGTGCGTAGCTTCCACTTAAGGATTTTATATTCTATAAAAATAATAAAATAAGATATTCTAACATTATATCACTGCTAAACTTCCTAAATCGTCATATAGGAACTATAAAATCGTGTTATTGAGGATACAATTTAGATTCTTAGACTATCAATGTCTTAGAATTTAGATAAAGAATCAGGCTCTGAGATATGGTTAGTATAATTATCTACACTAATATAATAAAGCAGTAAAGCTGAAGAGTTTGTTTGTTTGATTGTTTGTTTGTTCATATTGAGGGTATAAAAGATGTAGGTACTTATTACGGTTTTAGAACTTATAGACATTCCATCGATCCTTATTTATCCTAATTAGTGTCGGTGAATTCAATTTTAAAGGTGTTTTAGATCAATCCTAACTTCATTCAGCGCAGTAAACTTTTAGAATATTTTAAAGAAGTCTAGAAGTGTGTTAATGTTAGAGGGTATGAGGTTTTCATTTCTTGGTGAAACATTTAAAGTTTTTTACTATACAGTTATTAACTTCAGTATTTTTACAAATAGTAGAACATTAAACTTCCAATGAGCAATTCATCGTTTCCAACGAGAAAATAGGTTTAAAATTACGAAAAAGATCCTTTTCCTGTTTTCCTCTTTTAATGTTTGTTATTTTTTTTAGTGCGTGTGTACAAAGTATACATGTCAGAAGTGAAACTTCTTTGGAAAACTAATTGAAAAAAAAAAAAATTAAAAACTAATTGAAAACTAAGGTGAAGCGGGACTCGAGGCAGGTGACGAATCTACCAGACGATGTAGGCAAAACGTCGCCGTTTCAATCAAAACGCGTTGCCGTTACATCCGTAAAAATGTTACCCTCATGCGCCTAAAGAAGCATCGCTATCCGCCTATCGCATAAAAAAATACACATATATTTGTATGAATATGTACAGTGTAACTTTGTAAGTCATCTGAAAAATTTGAAGCGCGGCAGTTCTCCCAATTAGCATGCGAGATGAACTATCAGTGACGCGGTGACGAACAATGCTGCGCCCGCGAACACGATAATCGCCCGCGAAAACAACATAACTTGCGCGGTTTATACGCAGAGCGGGAATGTGTACGCGGTAAGGATATTGGATTTGATACCTAAATTATAATTTATAAAGTTTCTTTTGTTATTGGAATAACAATTGTAGTTTTTATTGTTATTGGTAAATACAATAGAAGGGCTGCTTTTTATTAGAACTTTCTATTAAATTTTTATTAGAACTTTCTATTAAAGTGTAAGTTTATGACAATGTAATCACCTTAGAGTATAAATAGGTAATCACATTGCTCCAGCAAGTTTTCAAGATGATAATATATACAACTATCCTTGTCAATTCATCCTCACTTAATTAATGAGACTATTAACGTGTCGTACATTTTTTTTTTTCATATCTAATATTGTATCGAGTAACATGTTTTTGAGTGCTGTATGCACCTTTAAATTGCATGCATACTGTGTGTATTTATTATTAGATGTAAGATTTTGCAATATGTTGTATGTTATGCTGTTGGTGTGTCAATAAAATAAAAATAAAAAATAAATAAATAAAGATTTATATCTACAAATAATGACGGTAAAATGCAGAACAAAAACAAATATGTAATAATTAACAACACATTCACTGCTATAACGTTCATAAGCATACTACTTAAGTACATTTCTAGATCTCACTATTTTTAAAGAAATAATGAGTATCAATTATAATCGTACACTCCAAACACATGTAATCCACAATATAAGTAATATTTTTACGGTTAAAGAATACCTAAAAGAAAAAAAAAAACATTAAATAATCTCACAGGCACGTTCTCTTACTGCGTCATGAGATGTTGATATAAATTTTATTTCTGTAAAACTTCGATTAATACATAATTCATGTTTTTAATAACGCAACGCTGTGTTACTTGCATTAACAACAAGAGATCTACTCGAATATAAATTATAATCCACAGCATCCGTTTAACATATTTCACATATAAAATGTAGAAACTTACAAAGTGAAATCGTTATATTAAATGTTTCCAATTCTATTAATGCATCTTAATTTAATTGATATTTTGCGTAATGTCTACAAACCGAGCGAGGTCGGGCTTACGAAAATTATTTTATAGGTTTTGACATGATTTATAGATTAAATAATCTTCTAAACTTGCGTTAACTCTGGCTTTGTTCCTTGAATTGAATTAGTATAGTGCATACATGATTTATATTTATATACTTATTATTCATAAGTTAAAACTGATATTTTACTAGCTTTCGCAAAGATAAACTCATTCTACTTTAAATACTTATTAAAAATTTATTGCGAAATAAATGTTCACGACATTAAACTTGTGACAAAATTTTTAAAAAAATGTAAATGCATACTAAACTATACTAATATTATAAATCTAAACAGAGTTTATGACTTTGTTTTTTGTTTGAACATTAGCATGCTCAAACACATCTCGACTCTTATCTAACATAAAATTTTGTTTTCCATATCCAAGCAGGGCCGGACCGTGAGGTCAGGGGGCCCTGGGCTAATACTAATTGGGGGCCCACCAAATTTGACCACGATTGAGATGAATGTGTAATGGCAGCCGAAAATTTTAACTGTGAGTTCGAAGTAATATAAGAATAAAGAATTTAATAAAATTATTCATGCTTTCGCATTGTCGTCTATTTTTGACTTTGAATTGACTTAACTGGGGGCCCCTTGAATCCACGGGGCCCTGGGCTGAAGCCCAAAAAGCCATATGGTAGATCCGGCCCTGTATCCAAGGCTATAAAAGTTATACTATGACTCATAAAGACGGAGTGATAACCAAAAAGGCTGATAAATTGCGCAATTCGTCTAGCATAACATAAAAACTACCATTGTATCACATCCATTCTTTTTATAATAAATCAAAACCTTTAATATTTGCATATATAAAATAACAAAGGGCAGAAACAACGAGAACCGTAGAGTAGCCAGTAGGTATATAGCGAGTAACCTAAAGCTTCAAGTTTCAACAAGCGTACAGCCACCTAAAATGGTAAGCGGTTATCTTAGCCTGCAACACCATAAGCAATCATAAGCGCTTTACCGACCCTTTCCAGGACCTCTAGCTTTCTGACTCACCACTGGAACACCACACTATTTGATAGCAGTATTATTTAGCTGTGATCTTGAGCAGGATCTATCCTGCTGTTATACACTTCAATGAAAGAAGTTACCACAATGTTGAGAGCATTCCATTCTTCTTAAAATTTGCGAAGATTACTTTTAGATGCGTTTAAGAATTGATAAATCATGAATAATTGAGTATTATTAAGCTGAAGTTACACATCTTAAGATACACTTGTATACGTGTAATCAGAAAAAATTAAAAGTAAAAAACCTTTTTAAAAAACAAGCTTTTATTTGAATGCGCTAAAATGAAAAAAGTAAATTTTTTACTTTAAAACTTTTACTAACTACTTATAAAGTCATTACACATAATCTATAATCTATATGATAGAAAAGTTTGACTAAGCTGTAGTTATTTATCTTAAGATCCACTTGTATACTTACACACAGTAACATATCATGACAAAAACAGACAGATAATTGATTATGCCCGGAAAAGTTGGTAAATCTTAGATGCACCACATTTCAAACATTCACGGCAACACATAGGTACATATTACGTCGTATCGAAATGTTGTAATATGCTATCAAATGTCTGGGCTTCATAATATTACGGACATACAAACATGATATATGATTATTAGTTGGTATAACCATTAATTTGAATTCTAAGGTAATAACTAATTTTTTTAGTTATTATTGGTCCTATTTATACAAGTTGTCATCTGCGACTTCGTTAGTTTGGGAAATTCGGAGTATTATGTATAATGCTACCTATATGAACCGTGTATTATATTATTCCGGATAAAAATTAGTCCTTAACTTCTAAGGTGCCTACGTCATGCAAAAAAAAATCGGTGCCTTACTCTTTGAAAAACAAAATAAATCTATCCCAAAGGAACAGTTTACTGCCTAAAACAAATACTTTTTTATCGTATAGTATTAGTCGTATTAAAAACTTACCTATCTCTAGGATAAATTTTTCTCAAATACTTTTAACGATTTTAGTGCGATTGAATAACAAATAACCATCCATCATCCTTTTCATCCACGAACTTTAATTTAATCAAAATCTCATGTATAAATTAATAACGTAGTATTTTAATTAATATTTACGTAGATGTATATCTACCTAATACCTATATTTTTGTCAATAAGTTGCTTAAAAAAATTAGGTCGAGACACGAAATATATTAAATAGCTAAAAACTAATAAAAATTGCAATTTATTCTTAACATTTCGAAACTAGGTTTAACGAAATTTATAAAAATGAAATTATTTTTTTAATTTAATATGGTTTAAAATGCACAGATACACTCTCATTTCGGATGTAGGCAGTAGGGAATGCAATCTCGTTCTCGCGAGATCTCGTTTTTGCGAGATCTCGGCCTTTTTTAGCGAGATTGAATCTCGGAAGAAAAAAAGGGCGAGATCTCGCAAAAACGAGATCTCGCGAATAATTCGTAATAATGGCTTGTACCGCGTTGGCGCAGCGGTCACAGCACTGGTTTGTGTATGGCTGTTGCGCGCGCAGTTGCAGGTTCGATCCCCGCACACGACAACATTTGTATTAGCCATGCAGATGTTTGCCGTGGTCTGGAGGGGTGTTTGTGCAGTCCTTGTGGGTCTCCCCACCGTGCCTCGGAGAGCACGTTAAGCCGTCGGTCCCGGTTGTTATCATGTACACCTGATAGCGATCGTTACTCATAGTAGGAATATATCCACCAACCTGCATTGGAGCAGCGTGGTGGATTAAGCTCTGATCCTTCTCCTACATGGGGAAAGAGGCCTATGCCCAACAGTGGGATATTACAGGCTGAAACGATTATGGCTTGTGATTTGAACTGAACAAATCTTTCATTTGATTGGTATATTTGTAATATCTAATGGATTTACTGAGTAGATATAGTTTTATTTAATTGACAATAATATCTCAGTTTAATAGTCAACTCAACTTAAATAATAAGTTTCATTTTTTTGACTTCTCGTTGTTTTGTTAGTTATAAATGAGTTGTTTTATTACTTAAATATTTTTGTTTGATAATAAAAGAGAAGACTGGTTGTTTCTTTCACTAGTTATTTTAATGTTTGATGCATGAAAAAATTCGTGAAAATAAATGTTTATCTTACAATAATTACAATTTTTATTATTTTTTTCGTAATTTATTCAAATATTGTGATTATTAGCAAAAACCACACACAAAACTGGCAATCTCGCGAGATCTCGAAATTGGCGAGATCTCGCGAGATTGTTATTCATAAACTCGCGAGATCTCGCTTGAGCCTCAATCTCGCGAGATTTGCATTCCCTAGTAGGCAGTATCAATAATCTAGCGATTGTCGAATCACATTAACACATTATCGAAAAAAAGTGCTGTATTCAATAATGTTTCATGATATAAGTATCAAATCGAGCGTCATTAACGAAAATGTCCATCGACGACAAGTATTTCTTTGGGACTTCAAACATTCCTGCCGCCCTTAACAATTTAATTCGGTCTTTTACAAGTCCATACAGATAATCTACCCCTTTGTTCTCGGCCCTTCATGAAGATAATAGCGGCACGCGGGAATTATGAACCTGTTGCTTTAAGGAATTTCTTTACCCAGTGTATTATCGATGTAGGCATATTTCTTCCTAGTTTTATACCAGCTATGTCCTACCTACCGCCGAAATACTTCCAACATTGTTCTCTATACCGCAATCTTCATGTAGTATTTTTCCTAATATAAATCTTAAAAAGAGAACTAAGTATCTGACGGCAAAATATTTTTACAAATTAGCTTTGTTTAGTTAATTTAATCCTTATTGTGAGACTAACGAATTCAATACTAGCACTCAGCTTTGACGAGGAAAGTTCACTAGAGGGTACAGAGTTGACTATTATATTTTCGAAGTGGAAACTGTCGTAATATTAGTAGGGATGTAGTGTAAAAGTTATTAGTGTTCAAAAACGTACTAAAGCTGGTTTAAACCAGTATTTGGCGGTAACTTTCAAACGTTGAAGTAAGGAATTTAATCTATTGAGGTGGCATTCAAATAAGCTCAAAAACTAATGTTTGGAAGAGTAATCTCAAAAGTAGTAGATCAACAGCTAAAACAATTGTAATCTAGGCGCGGTGGGCTTCGTGCGAAATTTAATAACGCAAAGAGATCGAAGCAAATTGCAGGAAACAATATTAGAAGTCCGCTCCGTTTTACGAACGATCTCGGACGGCCGTCGAGATTCAGACACCGTTTACATTTTAACTTTACGATTAATTATAATATGAATTAATTATAAATGAAAAAATAAAATCATGTCTCATTTATTGCTGATAAATTCATCTGAATCATAATGTTAGCCAACTGACTAAACTTCATAACATTTTTTAACCATCAACCTCCACTTAATCTGTGAGATATTTTTATTGATAGTCTGTGAATTCGGAACATGAAGCTGCAATCGGGCTATGTCATAGTCGCCACTCACCAGTAAGGCCCTAATGCGTGTTATTTTCTGCTGTTGACAAAGCTTATCAGTAGCTTTCGTGCTATAAATAAATTTACGCTGTGTGGTTACCGCAGTAAAGAATATAGCCACCCCCTCTCTTCCCGTGGGTGTCGTAAGAGGCAACTAAGGGATAACACAGTTCCACTTCCACTACCACCTTGGAACTTATAAGTCCGACCGATCGATGGCTGGATAACCATACAACTGCTGGCTTTGAAATACACAGGCCGAAGACGGGCAGCAGCGTCTTCGGTGCGACAAAGCCAGCCCTGCGGTCACCAACCCGCCTGCCCAGCGTGGTGACTATGGGCAACACGAGCGAGGCCTATGTCCAGCAGTGGACTGCGATAGGCTGAAGTGAACGTGCTATAAAACTTATTATTATCTTTGCTGTTAGTAAAAGTTTTACGAATTTATAAATTAATGTAGACAAAATATCAAAGTGACGATAAAATGTAAACGAGACTCAAAGAGATTTATTAAGAGCGTTTTTCCATTAAGCGGTCCGAAGTGGTCCGAAGTGGTAGATTTAATTAGCGCATCACACGGAAGGATGCGGTAACAGAACGCAAGCTCGGTCACTTTCATAAAACGTGATACGTTCATGATATTGTATATCGATTGGGCTCACGGTATTTTCTCGTTTATTAAAATTGATTTTTTATTTTTAATATTTTCCGTTACAAATATTTTTAAAATGACCACGAGATTATTATAAATTAGGAGTAATATAATATTAAATTAAATTAAAATTACAAAACTTTTTAAAAGAGAAGTTTTTATTTTAAATTCCCTACAAATAATAAAATAAACTTTTCCTTTAAATCTTTTCGATCGATCACGATTCAGCCTGTAATATATATCCCACTGTTGAGCATAGACCTTATGTAGGAGAAGGATTAAATTAAATCTTTTACTATCAACATCTGAAGTCATTACGAAATTTATATGACATAAAATCATGTTGCGATGTTTAAGAACTCGTACCTGCTTACCTACTATGTTTCAAAATATTAAAAATCAAAATACATAAATCAGATCAACTTATTTACTTTCCTTGTTTATCTACATAGGGAAATCTTTACTTTTAATCTGCTCTTTTTACTTTTAATTTATTTGTTATATTTTAGTTGTCGCTGAACAGGTTTCTTTGGTATTCTCAGAAAATCCATTTTCATTAGCTATGGTTATCGCTGCCCAGCGTGGTGACTATGGGCAAAACACATGAGTTCGCGTCATAATGTCGGGCGCGAACTTGTGGAGGCCTATGTCCAACAGTGGACTGTGATAGGCTGTAGTGGTGGTGGATGGTTATCGCTTATCATCAGGTGAGCCGCACGCTTATTTTCTGACCTAGTTACATGAAAAAAACAGTGTTGTGTTCCCTGGTGAGTAAGGTTCTGGAGTGGGTTGAGATTAGGATCGGCAACGCGCTTGTGATGCTTCTGGTGTTGCATTCGTCTGTAGGCTACGGTAATCGCTTACCATCAGGTAAGTCAAAAAATAGCATAAAGATTCAAATTCCGACGAATGAACGAACCTCAAGAGTACATAGACATAGTCTCGTTATGCAAAGTTTAACTGCATTTGTAGTTTTAGGGTTCCGTAGCCAAACGGCAAAAAACGGAACCCTTATAGATTCGTCATGTCTGTATGTCCGTCCGTATGTTACAGTCAATTTTTCCAGTCTGTGACAGACTGGTTGCATTTGAAGCATATTACAGCAAGTGAAACTCGAATTGTCGCGGAATCCTGTTCCCTATATACCATGAGTAATGATCGCTATCAGGTATTTATGACAAAAACCGGGACGGGACCGACGGCTTAACGTGCTCTCCGAGGCATGATGGGGTGACCCACATGGACAAATATCCAAACCAGAAAAAAATATTTGTAGTTTTGTACAAATAGGTACAAATATCCATCTTGAGCGAGAATCGAACCCGCAAACCGTCTGTGTTTTAGGCTACTACTCGCACCACTACACCAGAGCTGTTATTTCGACTAAACATATTTTAGTGAATTATAAAAACTAGAATTTTTTATTCAATTAGCTTTCAAACTAAAACTTAACTTCAATTAGCGTATAAAAGTGTTGACGGTTGACCGTGGTACAGTGTTGCCAACCCTACTGTTTTAACAGTAGATTTGCTGTTTTTACATCGATGTCCCTGTTTTCTGTTTCATTTGTAATTTTTACTGTTTTTCAATTAGCGTTCAGCGTCACCTATTACACTATGTAATATGTTTTGATAACCACTATATAATAATACACAATGATACTAGATGGCAGTATGTAACTATGTATGTACTCTTGTCGGGATTCGAATAAGGAATTCCCCGACCTGAGTCTTATGTGATTGACACTCATATTTTTATGCGCTGGAAAATCATGTACAAAATTCTCCAAAACGTATTTTTCGGATATTTCAAAACATTTCAAACATTCACAAATATAACCATTGTGTGAATTTTGTGAATTGGTGAAGAAACTTTTGTGCTTACCACACATCAGCGCCACCGCGGAAAGATTATTTTCAGCTATAAATATTTTGAAAACTAAATTACGCAACAAAATATCGACTAAAACTATTAAAGGAGCCTTACACACTTAACACACTAAATCCGAAATAACCGATTGCTATTCATTTGAAGCCACAAAAAGGCACATAAATAAAAACAATGATATGTATGATTTTAAAAAGGAAAATGAGTTTGAAAATACTGAAGATGAGGCAATTGATAATGAAAGTGAAAAATAATTTTACTTTGATTTTATTTTTTTATTAAGTTGTGATAAATATTAAAATATAACTATGTATGTGAGTCCTGATAACTAATAAAAGTATGTGATTGTTTTAATTATACGAGGAAAGTATGATATCTGCCTTTTTTACTTTACCTACTGTTTTCTCCTGTTTTTTTATTGGTTATCTACTGTTTTTTAGTTTCTTGGGGTTGGCAACACTGCCGTGGTATAAACATTAAACACGCGGGTCAACGACCTTTATGACATTATTTTAATGTTGCCAGGTTTTTTTTAGGTTTGACAATTAGTAACATCCATACTTTAACTACAACCATGAACCCCGGGATAAGAAAAACTAAGTTTTATCTTATAATGTTCTCACGGGGATTAACGCTAACAAAATTTTTTGGTAAAATATATTACCTTGGGGCCTGACGTTTCGGCTAGGTTACACCAGCCGTGGTCGCAGGCAGACTGATCCAGCGATGTCATGACTCCGCCTTCAGGGTAGATGTTTCTTCACCTTAGCAAAAACATTTTAAAACTTAACATTACCGCCCCTACCCCAGCCTATAAAAGTATATTTTTTTGTAATAATAAAAATACTGACCGATGTATTTTAATTAGCTCTATCCAAAAACATCGCCAGCTTAAACTGCTCCACCTCATATTTCTAATGAAAAATCAATAAAGATTTGGGAAAAAAAAATTTATCTTAATTTTGATACAGCCATATCTTTTTAAATAAACAATATTTCAGCCGATAAAAATTACTATGGAGCAGTATTATATGGATGTAGAGCAGTTTGGAGCAGTTTGGAGCAGTTTGAAATATTGTTTATTTAAAAAGATATGGCTGTATCAAAATTAAGATAAAAAAATTTTTTCCCAAATCTTTATTGATTTTTCATTAGAAATATAAGGTGGAGCAGTTTAAGCTGGCGATGTTTTTGGATAGAGCTAATTAAAATACATCGGTCAGTATTTTTATTATTACAAAAAATATACTTTTATAGGCTGGGGTAGGGGGGTTCTTAACATTAACATTACATTGTATGATGTACGAGTACGAGTATCTCGTAAGGGTGCATTTTCATGTGACGCTTGACGCTGGTTTTGGGCGTCAAATTTGGTCACGTGATTACAGCGCCATCTTGAAAAAATTGTAGCGATAATTTTCAGCGTTTAGCGTCAAGTTGAAGCGAAAAATAAAGAACGTTAGTATCGATTATCGAAACGACTTTCGATAATCGATACTAAGTTTTTTTTAGTTTGATAATTGTTTTATTTTTATTACTTGTGATATTATTTCACTATAATAAAAAATGTGTTTATTAACTTTTGTATTCACTTTGAATGGCAATTAAATTTACTGAAAGATAATTTTTATATTAATAGTATTGAACTAAATAACACTTTACACTGCTGAGAGGGAACTTGTTTAGTTATATGTACCATCGCCATCTTGTATTTTAAGATACGAGATTGCACTTGACAATTTTTTTTTTGAAATCTCAGTTCAAAAAAAAAATTAAATGAATAATTTTGTTTCTAACTTTACAGATCTATGCGCCTATATTTCATCTCGTAATATTAATCAAAAAATTGTATGTGGTATTTTTAAGTATTTGTTTTTATTTATTTCTACACTCACTATTTTTATTAATAGGTTGTCTCCCGTGAGGTTAGATCTAACCTCAAATTATTTATCTACGCATATGTCACGATCTCATCCGTTTTGTAGTCTGTTGTCTCCCGCGCGGTTATATCTACACGACAAATTTTTTCTCCGTTGTTTCCCGCGCGTTTAGATCTAGCCTCAGGTAATTAACTCGTTTTGAAACCTTATTTAACAAAAATAGAGCTTAAAATAGTTTACAGGCGTATTTTAGTATATTCAGTACGAAATTAGATACCAATTAGACCAAACATTAATTTAGTTTTCATATAAGTTTTCCAAGATTCAACCAGTCAAAGTCTTCACTTTCGTGTAGACGTTCCATTTTTTATTATAGTATTTTATTATAGTGTTTTTCTTAAACTTTATTACGAAAAGGTAAGTTACTGTTATTTTTTATAGTATTTATATCATAAAGATGACAGCAAACACAATCATTGGCTGTTCTAATGTCCGTACCTACAAAAAAAACTCAAATAGAAAATGTACTTAGACAAGTAGATGACCTTTACAACATTTTCAACGTGCGATATTTTATTTTTTTCCTTGAGACCTTAGTAAAAAATGTAATTATTGTAAAGTAAATTCATTGCAGATTACGCATTAGTTACTGTTTTGGTAATATATTCCGTAAATATTTTGTTTTTCATAGGTAAATGTGAAATGGCTGTTTTTCTACTTACAAATATTAAAATTTGTTTATGTGTGCGTGAGCTTCAAAATGGCCGGTTAACGTTTTTCAAACACAGGATGATTGTTTTTGCGTTTTCAACCCGAACAAGTAAAGTTTGCGAAATTATACTTTTAAGCAACTTCAAAAAAGGAGGTTTCTTAATTCGACCGTATATTTATATTTTAAGGTGTTCGCGGATAACTTCATCGTTTTTAAATTCGTCAAGTGATAATTCTTTTTTTGTTGGAAAGGAGATATTTCATGGGGCTAAGCTTTCGAAAGACGGACATCGATTTATGGGGTTTTGTGGGGAGAGTGGGGGAGGGGGGGTGGGTAACCGTCTGGTACCACTCCCACCATGTGCGGAATCGATTTATGGGGTTTCTGGGGAAGAGCGGGGGGGAGGGGAGGGCTACTCTCTGGTACCACTGGATTTATGAGGTTTTGGGGGAAGAGGGGAGGGAGTGGGGTGGCTTATCCTCTGGTACCACTCCCTCACTGTTTATTAACCGACTTCCAAAAAAGGAGGAGGTTCTCAATTCGACTGTTTTTTTTTTTTTTACTTTCGTTAAGTATGGCGAAATAAAAGTTTTCATTTTTGATTTTTGTTCGTGTTATTGTAATTAGTTGTTTTAGTTTGTAAAGAAATTATTGTTAAAATTATTTATTTGAATTTGGTATTATTTATTATTATTATGATTTTATTATTGTATTTGCAAATTGTCGTAATTTTTACTTTTATTTGTTTTATCCATTTTAAAACGAATTGTTTGACTTAATAGGTCATTTGTTACCTGAAATAAAAAAATGTTTTATTATTAAGATTATTAGAAAAAAATGCTGTCTAATGAGTTTGTTGCGACATCTCTTCTCTTCTCACGTCGATTTAAAAGGAACGGGCAAATTGTAATGGGTTTCTCACGACATGTATATATATACGCGATGCGCATACATGGCAAATATGATTTTCCTCTGTAATAATGATTAGTTTAGTTTTCTAGCACTGGGAAAAACAGAAATGTGAATGTTTCCTCTATAATATTTATTTGTTTAGTTTTCTTGTACTGGCAAAGAGATACATGTTCCTGATAGGTTTTATAAAAGCAGTAATCGAAGTACATTGGCCTGGACGGCCAACAAACAGGAAAACGTTTTTTATAAGTTGTGTTCGTTAATAAATGATATTTAAAAAAAATGCTGCCTTTTTATTTGTACATGTCGTTCACAGGATTACTGCATCATTTCATCTGAAAAACTGAAAATAAATAGATATCTGTATGTTGTAAAGATCAATCCCATACTGAGCAATAAATTTTTTATTTTACTTAATCGAAAAAAAAACTTTTTGTTTTAAGTGAAACTTCTTTAGGCGCATGAGGGTAAAATTTGAGACAAAGGCAACGCATCGTAAATGATTTTATACCACATTGAATACACGAGTTCTCATCCGATCACCGAATTTAAGCAACATCGGGCGCGGTCAGTACTTGGATGGGTGACCGCCTGGGAACACCGCGTGATGTTGTCTTTGTTTCAATTAGTTTGCCAAAGAAGTGTCACTTCTGTAAAGTGTACTTTGTACGCACGCAATTTTTTTTTATGTAACTAGATCAGCAAACAAGCGTACGGCTCACCTGATGGTAAGCGATTACCGTAGCTTATAGACGTAAAAAATGTTATTTTGGTATATGTACCGGGTATACATCCATAAAAATTTAGTCAAAGTGGTTATTTTAATATTACAAACAGACACTCCAATTTTATTTATTTGTATATGTACATAATATATTATATATTATTATTACATAACGTATTTATTACATAAACAACCCGAACCTATTAACTAAAATTCATTTATTGGACAAAAACTACGTTTATATTGAAAACGAGCATAAAATGCATTGAAGGAAAAAGAACATGCTGTAGATTTTGTGTCATACATTAAGCAAGGTCAGTAACGTCACCCCATGCCTATCAATTTCTGCACCGTTATGCTCTATGTTTGGATCGAGATTTCTTATTTTCTTAATAAGAAAATTGTATACATATTATACACCGATGCAAAGTGTATTTTGTGTACTTTATGAATATTTATAATGATATTTGTCGAGAATAGGTAAAATATGTATAGTTTGCTTTCAAAAAAATATCCTAATTTCTCGCCCTCTTTTGATATTATTGTCCAAAAAATATTGTTTTCAGTTTTATCGTTGCGTTCTTCATCTTCAATACTAATTTTGATTAGTTTTTCTAAATTAACTATGAAGTAGAAACCCCGTACCTAAGGTAATTGCTTTACAAGGTGTAATTGAAATGTCGATCATGATTCAAGCGCTCTCAATCTAGACCACCTATTTTCAAGTATAAAAAAGAAACTTTGAACTGTATCACAACTTATTTATTTTGCTGTTAGAGCTAGATAGATACTATTGGGAAACAGAATAAGTAGAATCAACGACAAATGTATCATAATACTTTATTTTTTCGACATGTTTTTGCACCAAGACCACTTTTTCTCTCTCCCTCTGAAACAAGCGCGATTTTATAATTGATATACGCACATGTACAACACTTTTTATACAGTAAATTAAAGCTTAGTTCATACTCTTCAAAATAATATAAGCGTTTTTGTTCTAACTGTAGAAACTTGTGAGTTATGAGGAAAAAACTACGACTCAAGTAACGCGCGCTTATCGAATCATATTACCGCGGGAAATGCGAGGTCAGCGCCGTGCGGGCGGTGCGGTAGACTCAGTGCTGAGGTTATATCTAACCTTGCGGGAGACAACGGGAGTTCGCGCTGGGCGAGTCCGGTATACCAGAGGTTAATAAAATCACAAAGTAACACCTGTCGTATGTATAATCTATGATTTTAACATAACTTGATAACTGTTAATTAAACTGTCAAATTGTCAATATGGCTTCAAGTTGGAGTGTCAGCTTGATGCTGTGATATCCTTAATCCTATATAATCTAAAAAAACTATTTCATGTCGTTATTACCCCTAATTTCATTATTTTGTAAATTATATAGTATTCAAATATTTATTATAGGTGTAAATAAAACTGTCAAAACTTTAAAATGGATGAGGAAAAACTAAGTTGCAGTAAGAAAAATACGTACCTAGTTATGTTTGGTTACATATTATAAACAATTTTCTAAATAAATTTACTAATTTTAGAGGAAGAAATCGGAGAAATGAGTGATCTGGAAAATTCGACGATGTCCATTGATGATCCTAAGGTTAATGAAGGAAAAGTTAAGAAGAAGCGAAGGAGACGCCGGGAAATTGACTTGGTTTGCTTTAACGTAATGACATTTTGCATAATACATAAAAAAGTACATAAGCACCGTAGTAGTATCTTACATACAATAAATAGCACAGACTGACTGTATTTTAGTGCATGTATTGTATTTTATTACACAACTAGGTGAGCTGTCACCTTTCTTTTCTTGGCTGGGTCTAAGTACCTGGCCCTCTTAAGCCGCTGACCCTGTAAAGGCTGGTTTTGAAAAATAAATAAACCTTCTACCCAGAAAAAAGGTGACAGCAATCTGATGTTACAGGCTGAATTATAATTTAACTGAGGTAGGGCACAGCAGGACATTTCCTGCTCACAATATGGAGCAGCCCGACTGGGATCATACCTCGATCTTACAGAAGACCACAGCGAAATTATACTGTTTTCAAGCAGTATTGTGTTCCTGTTGGTGAGTAAGGTGACCAGAGCGCCTGGGAGGGATTGGGAATACGGTCGGCAATGCGCTTGCGATGCTTCTGATGTTGCAGACGTCTATATAAGCTACGGTAATGGCTTACCATCACGCGATCCGTAAGCTTGTTTGCCGATCTAATAGTAAATAAAAAAATTAATCTATCACCTACAACTAGTAAAAAATATTAAAATTTGTAGAATTAGTTTCCTTTACTCTATTATTCTCTGAAATATTATGCTTAGTTAATTTTGTTTTAGTTCTAAGTAGGAAATGATACTTTGACATGCTAGACAATTAAAATTATTTTTATACCAGTTTATTATTTTAAAAGCTAATAATCATGCTCTCGCCCTAATAGAATATTATACGTAGGTATATAAACTTTACAACGAATTTACATTTACAATTTTATTGTAAGCAGAAATACATGCAACTTATTACAACCAAGATGAGGAATAATATTTATTGCTTAAATTAAATCTAACTGAAACATAATACAATTAAACGTAAGTAACGCTTGATAATGTCACTATATAGCCATTTTTCAACACTTCATTAATTCTACTACCAACTCAATTTATCGTAGGTATACAGAATAGCTTATAAAGGAAAACATTGCTAATTTTTTTATGTTATTAAAGCATTTTTTTTTTACATTTATAGTATTAGTAAGCTCATAGTAGTAACATAATATAAAATACATATAAGCGGGTTTCTTCAAAAAGTACCTAAAATTTTGATGGCATAGTATTCCTTGCAGGTGTTGATATTTTAAAATTTATTTTTGTTCTAATGTTTACGTGAATTTCACTCATTATATTTATTCTGTTTTTGAGATGCCCGATGTTTCATATACTTTACAGCAACCATAGTCACGAGTGGACTGAGGTGTCAGACGTCCTAACGTTATAAATTTATTTAATAACGGTGAATTATCCAAAACGTTGGGCATCTAAAAAAACAAAAACCGTGTTAAAATTCGAAAAAGTTGTTTCATAATATTAAAATGTAACACTAACATCAATGGAATTATAACATTTAATACTTTCACGGTCACTTTGAACACTTGAGTACCGATTTGTGATTATTTAAATTCTTTATATTTCGGCGATGTACAAAAATCATTAGCTTTAAAATAAAACAATCTCATTAGAGATTTTTCTATGATGGTGATAATAATCATTGTACCTTTCAGAAGTCTGATGACGATGAAACAGAAGATGAGGGGATGTCTAAGAAACTGTATCGGAGATTGAGTCCTGGACCCGGCCCTATATCACCAGCCTCACACCGAGAGCCTCGTACCTGTGTTTTAAAGGTACTATTTAATTATCTTATTTCCTTCATACTGTATCCCTCCTGGTTTATAAAATATGATATTAAAATTGCATACAGATTAATAATTACTTTTTTTATTTTGAAAATATATATATCTTCCTCTTGTCATATCTCATCACACTAAACCAAGACAAGTCCCCCTTATTCGTGAACAATTTTATTGACATATTGTCATTACGTTTAATACATAAGGAATTTTATTTAAGTATTTTAGTAGTTAATACTGAAACCACAATACTAAAACCACCTTATAATTTCTATTAAATATTTGACCTTCAGGCTAGCCAGAAACGTCGTCCACTGTCCCGTCTTCTAGAACAATTACTCCGTAACCTAGAAAAGCGAGATCCCAATCAGTTCTTTGCTTGGCCGGTGAACGACAACTTTGCACCTAACTACTCTAATATCATTAAGAGACCTATGGACTTTTCAACTATCAAACAGAAAATTGATGATAATGAGTACAAGTCGCTCAACTGTTTTATTGTAAGTATTTTTGATGGAAAACTTCTTTACGCACGCTTGACTTGGAGAGGAAGCTGGTGAATGAGTGACGAGAGCGTTACGAAAAGTGCGATCGGGCGAGGCGAACGGAAGTTGAAGAGATAATATAAGTTAGTGAAGATAGAAAGAGAGAGAGTTACGTTTCGTATATTACTGTGGGAGCTAAAGAAATTTTACTTCAGTCGTGTGGTCTAAAGCACTTTTTTTTTCAATTTTATACTTTGTCACTATATGCTTTTGGTTGTCATTATGTACTCATTCTTTTATTGTTGTTTACTCTTTAAGAATCGATTTTCATATAAGGCATAAAAAAAAAAATATGAAGAGTAAAATCTACTGAAAGAATGACCTCTTTATGTACAGTCGATCTGAAGGAGTAAACTCGAGTCGAGCGTCGGAGCTGCACACACTCTTTCATAAAAATTCTGTTTTTTTTTATGTTACTAAGTCGACAAACATGCGTACGGCTCACCTGACGGTAAGTGACTACCGTAGCCTATAGACGCCTGCAACACCAGAAGCATCGCAAGCGCGTTGCCGACCCTATCCCCAATCCCCCCCAGGAGCTCTGGTCACCTTACTCACAACAGTACCTCAGTTACTGTTTAAAAAATTGTATTTAAATATCAATGGCAACTTTCTAAGATTATGAATTACAATGTATAAATTGTTTCCTAGCACTACCCCTTGATGTTATACTTAAGAATTTTGTGAAATTATGGTATCTGTAGAGTATACTACTAACAGTAGTAATTAGTTACAATTTTCTGTGTATATGTACAAATATTGTTTTAAAAAAATATTATAAATTGTGAAAACTATGTCAATTCTGCTTACCCAAATACTGTATATAAAAACCATATATATAGAGTTGTTTGTGCTGTGTGGTTACGGCACTAAAGAATGTAGCTACCCCCTCTCTTCCCGTGGGTGTCGTAAGAGGCGACTAAGGGATAACACAGTTCCACTACCTCCTTGGAACTTAAAAAGCCGATGGATGGCGGGATAACCATCCATGCTGGCTTTGAAATACACAGGCCGAAGACGGGCAGCAGCGTCTTCGGTGCGACTGCGGTCACCAACCCGCCTGCCCAGCGTGGTGACTATGGGCAAAACACATGAGTTCGCGTCATAATGTCGGGCGCGAACTTGTGGAGGCCTATGTCCAACAGTGAACTGTGATAGGCTGTAGTGGGATAGAGTTACTTGTAAAACACCAGCATCCTCGCAGGACAAGATAGCTAACATCATAAGTAACAACATTTGTTCTATGACTTTTGATAATTTGTTAGATTTTACTTTCATACAAAAATAAATACATATTCATTTAATCAAATAACCCTGTATATGTTATAAATTATTTTCCAGAGTGACTTCAAGTTAATGTGCAACAATGCAATGAAATACAACAAGCCGGGAACGGTATACCACAAAGCAGCCAAACGTCTCTTACACGCTGGCTTAAAACAGCTGACTCCACAGAAGTTACGTCCGCTCGGTGATATACTGACGTACATGTACGAAATACCCATCAGGGAATTGGGTTTCGATATCGGAAAGATGGATGTGGTGAGTGAGATTTTTTTATGTGATATAGTTTAGGTTAAAATTTAGTACAATTACTATTTACATTTTTGGTGACTCTACACCTTTATTTTTATAATTCCAACATACTAAGCATAATAAAATGTTTGAATGTTTTGACAGTTGAAAAGATAAATAATGTTCATGTAGGCTTAACTCACTTAGGTAAAGAAGAATTTTAAAATTGTATTTTAAGTTATAGTTGTAAGTTACCATTAATACCAGTCGGGCTGCCCCAGATTTTGAGCAGGATATTTCCTGCTGTGCCCTACCTCAGTTGTAAAATTATAGTAAATTAAAACAACACCTGTCTTAAACTCAGGTCAAACTAAGGTCAGTTTGAACATCGCACAGATAAGATATTCACTAGCTTTATTTTTAATTTTAACTCAAATATGAGAATTTTAAAGTGGTTGTGCATGGTACTACCTTTAAAATGCAATAAGGTAAATTAATCTATATGTTTGTTTGGATGTAAACTGTACGGTTGTTGTAATTTTCGTTCACTTTGGTCACGCAAGTGTGTCAGATTTTTTATTGTGTAAAACACCTATCTCATGCAAATCTTCATCGAACTGTCAAAAAAACGCATACATTTTACGAAATGTCGGTTTTATTTCACTTATCTAGTTATCTGTATCAATATAATTGTATAAAAATGTGATGTTTTGCAATGCAGCCGTTAAGGACTTACGGTCGAAAGGTTTGCAACATAATTATATCTCGTAGTGACATGCACTTAGGGTCAGCACAGACTAACGACCAGACTTTACCGACATTAGGCATGTTATACATTGACGATTTCTTATAAAAAAAAGTTTTGATATGAATTATTTAACTTCTCAGTGATAGAGCCACGTCTTTGCGCATGTTTGTTAGCTTGTCCCATTGACACTGAGGACTGAAAAATAGGGCAAAAGAGACAGCCATTATATTTCTACCTAATATTGTTATTTTTTTCGTTAGATGATATTTCTTATCTAATAATTAATTGTTTTTCGTTAGCTGCCAAGTCCCAAGTATGTGTCTGTGCTTGCCCTTAAATATAGTTTTACGCTTAACCAACTTGAATGAATGTTGTTGTGTTATATATTAGTTTACTGATGCGTTATATATTATAGTGCAGACTTTTGCATGTTCTGTGTGTCAAGATATGAGATATTAATGCTTTTTAGTAATTAATTGAAATAAAAAAATAATAATGAGCGTTTGAAGGAGCACGGAATCGTGCATTACTTAATATCCCATTTCAACTGCACAATTATTTTTATGATAGTGGATTACTAAAATAATTAATCAATATTGATTTTTATTCTCGGCAGCATAAGGTACTAAAACGGAGTAGTCCTATCAAGAGTGGGGGGTCAGAGGCTGAAGTAGTTTCCGATGGGGGTCAAGATAGACAAGATAGCGGGGACAGTGTGAAAATACAGATGGAAGCTGCGAGAGAGCAGCATAGAAGGCGACTTGCTAAGAAAGGTGAGGAGAACCTATGGTAGTTGTACCTTCGAAGTAATTGGAATAAACTAGAAATAAATCGAAAATAGAGGCTTCCGAGTTGTCAGATATCAGAGAGCTCTTTTGTCTGATAAAAATCAAGTTTTTAGTATACAGAGTGGAAACCTTATAACTGAACTTAAACTACTTCTTCTATTTGAATAATTACTTGTAATTATATAACTTAAAAATGTATCATTATATCGTATCGTATAGTATTTATATCGTAATAGTAGTTTAAAATTTCGTATTGATCATAGTAAAGAAAAAATGGTGGAGGCATGTCTCGGGAAAAATTCTGAGATATTTATATCGGCCGATTGATGGTGAAGTAACACAATGGCCTAAGATGCAATTAACCTTATAAATAGGAAAAACCTATGTTAACAGGGTGTTAAAATTTTAGTCTCTTACCTTTTCAAATGATACTAAGATGACACTTTTTCTCTAGCGTTCCCGCGTATGGACTCCGAGGGCCGCACGACACTGCGACTGGTGACGCGAACAGCGGAAAGTGATGAGCGACCCACCCTGGGGCAACTGGTGGGCCGCCTGGCGCACGGAACCGGCTCGTTGCATAGTAAGATACCCTGACACTACGTAGTGGTACTGCATGCAGAATGTATATTCACGCACTGGGGCACATAGTGGGCGACTGGCACACAGGCCAGGCTTGCTGTACAGTAAGACGTGCCGACACTACGTATGCATGTACATACACCACACTGGGGCACATGGTGGGCCGCCTGGCCCACAGGCCAGGCTCGCTGTATAGTAAGACACGTTAACACTACGTAGTGGTCCTGCATGCGATATGAACATAGACCACACTGGGGCACATGGTGGGCCGCCTGGCTCAAGGGACCGGCTCGCTGCATAGTAAGATACCCCAACACTACGTAGTGGTACTGCATGCAGAATGTATATTCACGCACTGGGGCACATAGTGGGCGACTGGCACACAGGCCAGGCTTGCTGTACAGTAAGACGTGCCGACACTACGTATGCATGTACATACACCACACTGGGGCACATGGTGGGCCGCCTGGCCCACAGGCCAGGCTCGCTGTATAGTAAGACACGTTAACACTACGTAGTGGTCCTGCATGCGATATGAACATAGACCACACTGGGGCACATGGTGGGCCGCCTGGCTCAAGGGACCGGCTCGCTGCATAGTAAGATACCCCAACACTACGTAGTGGTACTGCATGCAGAATGTATATTCACGCACTGGGGCACATAGTGGGCGACTGGCACACAGGCCAGGCTTGCTGTACAGTAAGACGTGCCGACACTACGTATGCATGTACATACACCACACTGGGGCACATGGTGGGCCGCCTGGCCCACAGGCCAGGCTCGCTGTATAGTAAGACACGTTAACACTACGTAGTGGTCCTGCATGCGATATGAACATAGACCACACTGGGGCACATGGTGGGCCGCCTGGCTCAAGGGACCGGCTCGCTGCATAGTAAGATACCCCAACACTACGTAGTGGTACTGCATGCAGAATGTATATTCACGCACTGGGGCACATAGTGGGCGACTGGCACACAGGCCAGGCTTGCTGTACAGTAAGACGTGCCGACACTACGTATGCATGTACATACACCACACTGGGGCACATGGTGGGCCGCCTGGCCCACAGGCCAGGCTCGCTGTATAATAAGACACGTTAACACTACGTAGTGGTCCTGCATGCGATATGAACATAGACCACACTGGGGCACATGGTGGGCCGCCTGGCTCAAGGGACCGGCTCGCTGCATAGTAAGATACCCCACACTACGTAGTGGTACTGCATGCAGTATGTATATACACCACACTGGGGCACATGGTGGGCCGCCTGGCCCACAGGCCAGGCTCGCTGTATAATAAGACACGTTAACACTACGTAGTGGTACTGCATGCGATATGAACATAGACCACACTGGGGCACATGGTGGGCTGCCTGGCTCAAGGTACCGGCTCGCTGCATAGTAAGATACCCCAACACTACGTAGTGGTACTGCATGCAGTATGTACATACACTACACTGGGGCACATGGTGGGCCGCCTGGCCCACAGGCCAGGCTCGCTGTATAGTAAGACACGTTAACACTACGTAGTGGTACTGCATGCGATATGAACATAGACCACACTGGGGCACATGGTGGGCCGCCTGGCTCAAGGGACCGGCTCGCTGCATAGTAAGATACCCCAACACTACGTAGTGGTACTGCATGCAGTATGTACATACACTACACTGGGGCACATGGTGGGCCGCCTGGCCCACAGGCCAGGCTCGCTGTATAGTAAGACACGTTAACACTACGTAGTGGTACTGCATGCGATATGAACATAGACCTCACTGGGGCACATGGTGGGCCGCCTGGCTCAAGGGACCGGCTCGCTGCATAGTAAGATACCCCAACACTACGTAGTGGTACTGCATGCAGTATGTATATACACCACACTGGGGCACATGGTGGGCCGCCTGGCCCACAGGCCAGGCTCGCTGTATAATAAGACACGTTAACACTACGTAGTGGTACTGCATGCGATATGAACATAGACCACACTGGGGCACATGGTGGGCCGCCTGGCTCAAGGGACTGGCTCGCTGCATAGTAAGATACCCCAACACTACGTAGTGGTACTGCATGCAGTATGTACATACACTACACTGGGGCACATGGTGGGCGACTGGCACACAGACCAGGCTCGCTGTACAGTAAGACACGACGACACTACGTAGCGGTACTGCATGCAGTATGTACATAGTATATACATCGCACTGGGGCACATGGTGGACAGCTTAAGTTACATAACAGTCAGTCGTTACGAACCCTTCGCCGATCCATGATAGTCGTATAGCTGTCGCTTACCGTCTAATATTGTGTCACAGTTCCCCGCGAGGACCGTCGCAACGTGGCTAAATGCGTGAAGCCGCTCCACTACGGGCCCTTCAGCTCGTACGCGCCTGCGCACGACGGGACCTTCGCCACGCTTACCAAGGACGAGTCGCACCTCATCTACCACACGCTGCGTGAGATATTTACCGTTTTAGCTATTAGGACCTGTTTATATTCAAAAATTGTTCGTTTTATATTATTTTGAAAGGATTTTAAAATCCATATAAGTTAACACATACTGCCAACATAAAGTGTCTGGCAGTATTTATTTCATATTATTTACGAAATTCCCTACGTAAGAATCAGACATTAGAAAATAAATGAAAGTTAGTAAAAAATTTCCATACTCTTAGCACCTGATAACTAAAACTTGACCGTCGGCTTAAGTTAGTGGTTATGTGTACGTTCTCAATACACACTAATACTACTCTATTGTATATAATATGTATATACAATTATGCTTTTTTATTTCAGCGTCCGAAACAGGCCAAGGTAATGAGGAAATGCTACGCTTTGCGCCTGACTCCCCCTGGCAACACATATACGATATGGAAGCCATGTTCCCCGACAAAAAGAACCAACCCGAACCCGCTGCAGCTAAAGATGAAAATGTAAACACCTTAATTTATAATTTTTATAAGAGTAATTGAATTAAAATAAACTTTTTAAGTAATTTGGAAGGGGCTTTAGCCCAATATGAAGTAGACTACAGTCAACGGTTAAAATTTTTAGTTATTCGTGTACCCTCATATTTGGCAGTATTTCTAACAAAAAAAAAAAAAAATTGATTGATATCGACGATGGCTTGGCATGTGGCATAGTATTTTGGGTATTTGTGCTGTGTCTTTCCTGATAAGGACTACTGGGACTTATGTGTGTGTTGAGTTAATTTCTCTATGCTTTCAGGACTTATCAAAGGTCAAGATAGATGTGGAACAACTGAGAACGCTGTCCGAACTGGGTATCGATGTTGACTTCTTGACTGATATCGAGGATGACCTAAAGCATGCGCAACACGATTATGGCCTGGCGGGCGCTCTGAACCACACTTACGGACTACTGGCTGCTCTTGAGAAAGAGCAAAGGGAACGGTGAGATCATCTTTACTTTATATTGATTATTTTTTATGTTTGACCCTGACCATATGAAATGGGGGCACTTTGTGTGAGAAAAAAATAAGTCAAAATTGTGTCATTATTTATATTTTTCTTGTATATTTTATGGTTTTGGGCCTAGAAGTTACTTATTTGTTTTATATTATACATGTATATAATAAAAATCAAATATAATAATTAATATATTATATTGTATAAATCTATACTTTCGACTTTAACAGTTTGCTAAAGGGGCCAGCAAGGGTACAACTGTTACGTAATATTTGTTAGGAGGAGAGTCGCTGAAAGTGTAACTTAGCGTGACAAAGGGAAGGGAGGAGACCTTGAGAGGGGGTCAATTGTAACAAGACCTTGAGAGGGGGTCAATTATAACATTTCGCGTGACAGCTATGAGCTTCTGCCAGGCGGCCCACCATGTGCCCCAGTGTGGTGTATGTACATACTGCATGCAGTACCGCTACGTAGTGTCGGCGTGTCTTACTATGCACCGAGCTGGTCCCTTGGGCCAGGCGGCCCACCATGTGCCCCAGTGTAGTGTATGTACATACTGCATGCAGTACCGCTACGTAGTGTCTGCTTGTCTTACTATGCACTGAGCTGGTACCTTGGTCCAGGTGGCCCACCATGTGCCCCAGTGTGGTGTATGTACATACTGCATGCAGTACGCCTCTGTGTTTAGGGAGCTTTCCAGTGTCACGCCGAGGGGACGCCATTAATCTTGTATAGTCTTTTTTTTGCTAAAACGTTTTGCAGTGACCCTCAACGAGTTGTGCGCTGAGCTGTCAGCGGTGACAGTCAGCGTGCGTCAGCGCGACTCTAACATCAGCTTATTACTGTCAAATTGTTATTACGAAGTAAATGAACGTTCCCAATAATTGTACGTTTGCAGGTTGTCGGCAACGACTCCATGGCACCTGTCGCTGTGTGGGCGGGCGGGCGGGGCGGAGCGCGAGGCGGCGCGACTGGCGGCGGGCTGGCTGCGCGGCATGCTGGCGCGCGTGCCCCCGCGACACGTGGCGCCGCTGCCCGCGGTGCGCGCCGCCATGGGCGTCACGCTCGACCACCTCGGTACCGTAGCACCACACGTGACACTATATCATACACAGCGTGACACGTGGCGCCGCTGCCCGCGGTGCGCGCCGCCATGGGCGTCACGCTCGACCACCTCGGTACCGTAGCACCACACGTGACACTATATCATACACAGCGTGACACGTGGCGCCGCTGCCCGCGGTGCGCGCCGCCATGGGCGTCACGCTCGACCACCTCGGTACCGTAGCACCACACGTGACACTATATCATACACAGCGTGACACGTGGCGCCGCTGCCCGCGGTGCGCGCCGCCATGGGCGTCACGCTCGACCACCTCGGTACCGTAGCACCACACGTGACACTATATCATACACAGCGTGACACGTGGCGCCGCTGCCCGCGGTGCGCGCCGCCATGGGCGTCACGCTCGACCACCTCGGTACCGTAGCACCACACGTGACACTATATCATACACAGCGTGACACGTGGCGCCGCTGCCCGCGGTGCGCGCCGCCATGGGCGTCACGCTCGACCACCTCGGTACCGTAGCACCACACGTGACACTATATCATACACAGCGTGACACGTGGCGCCGCTGCCCGCGGTGCGCGCCGCCATGGGCGTCACGCTCGACCACCTCGGTACCGTAGCACCACACGTGACACTATATCATACACAGCGTGACACGTGGCGCCGCTGCCCGCGGTGCGCGCCGCCATGGGCGTCACGCTCGACCACCTCGGTACCGTAGCACCACACGTGACACTATATCATACACAGCGTGACACGTGGCGCCGCTGCCCGCGGTGCGCGCCGCCATGGGCGTCACGCTCGACCACCTCGGTACCGTAGCACCACACGTGACACTATATCATACACAGCGTGACACGTGGCGCCGCTGCCCGCGGTGCGCGCCGCCATGGGCGTCACGCTCGACCACCTCGGTACCGTAGCACCACACGTGACACTATATCATACACAGCGTGACACGTGGCGCCGCTGCCCGCGGTGCGCGCCGCCATGGGCGTCACGCTCGACCACCTCGGTACCGTAGCACCACACGTGACACTATATCATACACAGCGTGACACGTGGCGCCGCTGCCCGCGGTGCGCGCCGCCATGGGCGTCACGCTCGACCACCTCGGTACCGTAGCACCACACGTGACACTATATCATACACAGCGTGACACGTGGCGCCGCTGCCCGCGGTGCGCGCCGCCATGGGCGTCACGCTCGACCACCTCGGTACCGTAGCACCACACGTGACACTATATCATACACAGCGTGACACGTGGCGCCGCTGCCCGCGGTGCGCGCCGCCATGGGCGTCACGCTCGACCACCTCGGTACCGTAGCACCACACGTGACACTATATCATACACAGCGTGACACGTGGCGCCGCTGCCCGCGGTGCGCGCCGCCATGGGCGTCACGCTCGACCACCTCGGTACCGTAGCACCACACGTGACACTATATCATACACAGCGTGACACGTGGCGCCGCTGCCCGCGGTGCGCGCCGCCATGGGCGTCACGCTCGACCACCTCGGTACCGTAGCACCACACGTGACACTATATCATACACAGCGTGACACGTGGCGCCGCTGCCCGCGGTGCGCGCCGCCATGGGCGTCACGCTCGACCACCTCGGTACCGTAGCACCACACGTGACACTATATCATACACAGCGTGACACGTGGCGCCGCTGCCCGCGGTGCGCGCCGCCATGGGCGTCACGCTCGACCACCTCGGTACCGTAGCACCACACGTGACACTATATCATACACAGCGTGACACGTGGCGCCGCTGCCCGCGGTGCGCGCCGCCATGGGCGTCACGCTCGACCACCTCGGTACCGTAGCACCACACGTGACACTATATCATACACAGCGTGACACGTGGCGCCGCTGCCCGCGGTGCGCGCCGCC
Source organism: Melitaea athalia (assembly GCA_905220545.2). NCBI lineage: Eukaryota > Metazoa > Arthropoda > Insecta > Lepidoptera > Nymphalidae > Melitaea > Melitaea athalia. The sequence continues at coordinate 23,752,414 of HG992178.1, forward strand.
ATGGGCGTCACGCTCGACCACCTCGGTACCGTAGCACCACACGTGACACTATATCATACACAGCGTGACACGTGGCGCCGCTGCCCGCGGTGCGCGCCGCCATGGGCGTCACGCTCGACCACCTCGGTACCGTAGCACCACACGTGACACTATATCATACACAGCGTGACACGTGGCGCCGCTGCCCGCGGTGCGCGCCGCCATGGGCGTCACGCTCGACCACCTCGGTACCGTAGCACCACACGTGACACTATATCATACACAGCGTGACACGTGGCGCCGCTGCCCGCGGTGCGCGCCGCCATGGGCGTCACGCTCGACCACCTCGGTACCGTAGCACCACACGTGACACTATATCATACACAGCGTGACACGTGGCGCCGCTGCCCGCGGTGCGCGCCGCCATGGGCGTCACGCTCGACCACCTCGGTACCGTAGCACCACACGTGACACTATATCATACACAGCGTGACACGTGGCGCCGCTGCCCGCGGTGCGCGCCGCCATGGGCGTCACGCTCGACCACCTCGGTACCGTAGCACCACACGTGACACTATATCATACACAGCGTGACACGTGGCGCCGCTGCCCGCGGTGCGCGCCGCCATGGGCGTCACGCTCGACCACCTCGGTACCGTAGCACCACACGTGACACTATATCATACACAGCGTGACACGTGGCGCCGCTGCCCGCGGTGCGCGCCGCCATGGGCGTCACGCTCGACCACCTCGGTACCGTAGCACCACACGTGACACTATATCATACACAGCGTGACACGTGGCGCCGCTGCCCGCGGTGCGCGCCGCCATGGGCGTCACGCTCGACCACCTCGGTACCGTAGCACCACACGTGACACTATATCATACACAGCGTGACACGTGGCGCCGCTGCCCGCGGTGCGCGCCGCCATGGGCGTCACGCTCGACCACCTCGGTACCGTAGCACCACACGTGACACTATATCATACACAGCGTGACACGTGGCGCCGCTGCCCGCGGTGCGCGCCGCCATGGGCGTCACGCTCGACCACCTCGGTACCGTAGCACCACACGTGACACTATATCATACACAGCGTGACACGTGGCGCCGCTGCCCGCGGTGCGCGCCGCCATGGGCGTCACGCTCGACCACCTCGGTACCGTAGCACCACACGTGACACTATATCATACACAGCGTGACACGTGGCGCCGCTGCCCGCGGTGCGCGCCGCCATGGGCGTCACGCTCGACCACCTCGGTACCGTAGCACCACACGTGACACTATATCATACACAGCGTGACACGTGGCGCCGCTGCCCGCGGTGCGCGCCGCCATGGGCGTCACGCTCGACCACCTCGGTACCATAGCACCACACGTGACACTATATCATACACAGCGTGACACGTGGCGCCGCTGCCCGCGGTGCGCGCCGCCATGGGCGTCACGCTCGACCACCTCGGTACCGTAGCACCACACGTGACACTATATCATACACAGCGTGACACGTGGCGCCGCTGCCCGCGGTGCGCGCCGCCATGGGCGTCACGCTCGACCACCTCGGTACCGTAGCACCACACGTGACACTATATCATACACAGCGTGACACGTGGCGCCGCTGCCCGCGGTGCGCGCCGCCATGGGCGTCACGCTCGACCACCTCGGTACCGTAGCACCACACGTGACACTATATCATACACAGCGTGACACGTGGCGCCGCTGCCCGCGGTGCGCGCCGCCATGGGCGTCACGCTCGACCACCTCGGTACCGTAGCACCACACGTGACACTATATCATACACAGCGTGACACGTGGCGCCGCTGCCCGCGGTGCGCGCCGCCATGGGCGTCACGCTCGACCACCTCGGTACCGTAGCACCACACGTGACACTATATCATACACAGCGTGACACGTGGCGCCGCTGCCCGCGGTGCGCGCCGCCATGGGCGTCACGCTCGACCACCTCGGTACCGTAGCACCACACGTGACACTATATCATACACAGCGTGACACGTGGCGCCGCTGCCCGCGGTGCGCGCCGCCATGGGCGTCACGCTCGACCACCTCGGTACCGTAGCACCACACGTGACACTATATCATACACAGCGTGACACGTGGCGCCGCTGCCCGCGGTGCGCGCCGCCATGGGCGTCACGCTCGACCACCTCGGTACCGTAGCACCACACGTGACACTATATCATACACAGCGTGACACGTGGCGCCGCTGCCCGCGGTGCGCGCCGCCATGGGCGTCACGCTCGACCACCTCGGTACCGTAGCACCACACGTGACACTATATCATACACAGCGTGACACGTGGCGCCGCCATGGGCGTCACGCTCGACCACCTCGGTACCGTAGCACCACACGTGACACTATATCATACACAGCGTGACACGTGGCGCCGCTGCCCGCGGTGCGCGCCGCCATGGGCGTCACGCTCGACCACCTCGGTACCGTAGCACCACACGTGACACTATATCATACACAGCGTGACACGTGGCGCCGCTGCCCGCGGTGCGCGCCGCCATGGGCGTCACGCTCGACCACCTCGGTACCGTAGCACCACACGTGACACTATATCATACACAGCGTGACACGTGGCGCCGCTGCCCGCGGTGCGCGCCGCCATGGGCGTCACGCTCGACCACCTCGGTACCGTAGCACCACACGTGACACTATATCATACACAGCGTGACACGTGGCGCCGCTGCCCGCGGTGCGCGCCGCCATGGGCGTCACGCTCGACCACCTCGGTACCGTAGCACCACACGTGACACTATATCATACACAGCGTGACACGTGGCGCCGCTGCCCGCGGTGCGCGCCGCCATGGGCGTCACGCTCGACCACCTCGGTACCGTAGCACCACACGTGACACTATATCATACACAGCGTGACACGTGGCGCCGCTGCCCGCGGTGCGCGCCGCCATGGGCGTCACGCTCGACCACCTCGGTACCGTAGCACCACACGTGACACTATATCATACACAGCGTGACACGTGGCGCCGCTGCCCGCGGTGCGCGCCGCCATGGGCGTCACGCTCGACCACCTCGGTACCGTAGCACCACACGTGACACTATATCATACACAGCGTGACACGTGGCGCCGCTGCCCGCGGTGCGCGCCGCCATGGGCGTCACGCTCGACCACCTCGGTACCGTAGCACCACACGTGACACTATATCATACACAGCGTGACACGTGGCGCCGCTGCCCGCGGTGCGCGCCGCCATGGGCGTCACGCTCGACCACCTCGGTACCGTAGCACCACACGTGACACTATATCATACACAGCGTGACACGTGGCGCCGCTGCCCGCGGTGCGCGCCGCCATGGGCGTCACGCTCGACCACCTCGGTACCGTAGCACCACACGTGACACTATATCATACACAGCGTGACACGTGGCGCCGCTGCCCGCGGTGCGCGCCGCCATGGGCGTCACGCTCGACCACCTCGGTACCGTAGCACCACACGTGACACTATATCATACACAGCGTGACACGTGGCGCCGCTGCCCGCGGTGCGCGCCGCCATGGGCGTCACGCTCGACCACCTCGGTACCGTAGCACCACACGTGACACTATATCATACACAGCGTGACACGTGGCGCCGCTGCCCGCGGTGCGCGCCGCCATGGGCGTCACGCTCGACCACCTCGGTACCGTAGCACCACACGTGACACTATATCATACACAGCGTGACACGTGGCGCCGCTGCCCGCGGTGCGCGCCGCCATGGGCGTCACGCTCGACCACCTCGGTACCGTAGCACCACACGTGACACTATATCATACACAGCGTGACACGTGGCGCCGCTGCCCGCGGTGCGCGCCGCCATGGGCGTCACGCTCGACCACCTCGGTACCGTAGCACCACACGTGACACTATATCATACACAGCGTGACACGTGGCGCCGCTGCCCGCGGTGCGCGCCGCCATGGGCGTCACGCTCGACCACCTCGGTACCGTAGCACCACACGTGACACTATATCATACACAGCGTGACACGTGGCGCCGCTGCCCGCGGTGCGCGCCGCCATGGGCGTCACGCTCGACCACCTCGGTACCGTAGCACCACACGTGACACTATATCATACACAGCGTGACACGTGGCGCCGCTGCCCGCGGTGCGCGCCGCCATGGGCGTCACGCTCGACCACCTCGGTACCGTAGCACCACACGTGACACTATATCATACACAGCGTGACACGTGGCGCCGCTGCCCGCGGTGCGCGCCGCCATGGGCGTCACGCTCGACCACCTCGGTACCGTAGCACCACACGTGACACTATATCATACACAGCGTGACACGTGGCGCCGCTGCCCGCGGTGCGCGCCGCCATGGGCGTCACGCTCGACCACCTCGGTACCGTAGCACCACACGTGACACTATATCATACACAGCGTGACACGTGGCGCCGCTGCCCGCGGTGCGCGCCGCCATGGGCGTCACGCTCGACCACCTCGGTACCGTAGCACCACACGTGACACTATATCATACACAGCGTGACACGTGGCGCCGCTGCCCGCGGTGCGCGCCGCCATGGGCGTCACGCTCGACCACCTCGGTACCGTAGCACCACACGTGACACTATATCATACACAGCGTGACACGTGGCGCCGCTGCCCGCGGTGCGCGCCGCCATGGGCGTCACGCTCGACCACCTCGGTACCGTAGCACCACACGTGACACTATATCATACACAGCGTGACACGTGGCGCCGCTGCCCGCGGTGCGCGCCGCCATGGGCGTCACGCTCGACCACCTCGGTACCGTAGCACCACACGTGACACTATATCATACACAGCGTGACACGTGGCGCCGCTGCCCGCGGTGCGCGCCGCCATGGGCGTCACGCTCGACCACCTCGGTACCGTAGCACCACACGTGACACTATATCATACACAGCGTGACACGTGGCGCCGCTGCCCGCGGTGCGCGCCGCCATGGGCGTCACGCTCGACCACCTCGGTACCGTAGCACCACACGTGACACTATATCATACACAGCGTGACACGTGGCGCCGCTGCCCGCGGTGCGCGCCGCCATGGGCGTCACGCTCGACCACCTCGGTACCGTAGCACCACACGTGACACTATATCATACACAGCGTGACACGTGGCGCCGCTGCCCGCGGTGCGCGCCGCTGCCCGCGGTGCGCGCCGCCATGGGCGTCACGCTCGACCACCTCGGTACCGTAGCACCACACGTGACACTATATCATACACAGCGTGACACGTGGCGCCGCTGCCCGCGGTGCGCGCCGCCATGGGCGTCACGCTCGACCACCTCGGTACCGTAGCACCACACGTGACACTATATCATACACAGCGTGACACGTGGCGCCGCTGCCCGCGGTGCGCGCCGCCATGGGCGTCACGCTCGACCACCTCGGTACCGTAGCACCACACGTGACACTATATCATACACAGCGTGACACGTGGCGCCGCTGCCCGCGGTGCGCGCCGCCATGGGCGTCACGCTCGACCACCTCGGTACCGTAGCACCACACGTGACACTATATCATACACAGCGTGACACGTGGCGCCGCTGCCCGCGGTGCGCGCCGCCATGGGCGTCACGCTCGACCACCTCGGTACCGTAGCACCACACGTGACACTATATCATACACAGCGTGACACGTGGCGCCGCTGCCCGCGGTGCGCGCCGCCATGGGCGTCACGCTCGACCACCTCGGTACCGTAGCACCACACGTGACACTATATCATACACAGCGTGACACGTGGCGCCGCTGCCCGCGGTGCGCGCCGCCATGGGCGTCACGCTCGACCACCTCGGTACCGTAGCACCACACGTGACACTATATCATACACAGCGTGACACGTGGCGCCGCTGCCCGCGGTGCGCGCCGCCATGGGCGTCACGCTCGACCACCTCGGTACCGTAGCACCACACGTGACACTATATCATACACAGCGTGACACGTGGCGCCGCTGCCCGCGGTGCGCGCCGCCATGGGCGTCACGCTCTACCACCTCGGTACCGTAGCACCACACGTGACACTATATCATACACAGCGTGACACGTGGCGCCGCTGCCCGCGGTGCGCGCCGCCATGGGCGTCACGCTCGACCACCTCGGTACCGTAGCACCACACGTGACACTATATCATACACAGCGTGACACGTGGCGCCGCTGCCCGCGGTGCGCGCCGCCATGGGCGTCACGCTCGACCACCTCGGTACCGTAGCACCACACGTGACACTATATCATACACAGCGTGACACGTGGCGCCGCTGCCCGCGGTGCGCGCCGCCATGGGCGTCACGCTCGACCACCTCGGTACCGTAGCACCACACGTGACACTATATCATACACAGCGTGACACGTGGCGCCGCCACTTTTTAAATTACGAGATAAACATCCAACTGCTGGCTTTCAAATACACAGGCCAAAGACGGGCAGCAGCGTCTTTGGTGCGACAAAGCCAGCCCTGCGGTCACCAACCCGCCTGCCCAGCGTGGTGACTGGGCAAAACACATGAGTTTTTGGCACGAACTTGGGGAGGCCTTTGTCCAGCAGTGGACTGCGACAGGCTAAAAAAAGTGATAATATATAAAAAATATATTGCACACACACTACACACACGATACCACATCGTGCAATACGACATTTGTTACAATATATTAAGTTTAAGTAAATAAACGTGTAAAAAATATTGTATACACAAGACCTCTTTCAACTACATATTTACACTCCCAACGAAGTAAAATAATTAAAAAAATACAATCAACAGATACACCGATGGCGGTCGACGACTTCGAATTAGAAATGAACGAACAGCGGGACACCGTCTCCGACCCGGACTCCAGATCAAGCCACGACAAGTGACGCAATACATGCTGACTACTACGACTTACAGTCCATTTTAAAATAAATGTAATAAGTTATGATCTGAAATTGTTTACATTTTAAGAAGTTTTTAATTAATGTAAGAAAAAGTATACAATTTAAATGACTGTGTTTTTAATTTGTCATTTTTAAAGCTATTGCATAGCTTCTTTCGCGGGCCTTGAGCGCGGGGACAATTTCAAGAATTTCAGTAACGAAAAATCATCACGCTCCCCACTCCGACGGGCACGGAGGTGTGGCTTGAAGGCCGTGCATCGTCTAACGTCGTTTCAGTTCGGCAGTCTTCGACACGGCGTTGTGTGCGTGCGATTAGACGTATTGTACGACTCTACGAAACTCGCACGAATCGAGGCGAGCTGCTCCGAAATCGGACGAATACATAAGCAGCTGATTATAATTGCATAAGTTGATACAAAATGCTATGCAATAGCTTTACCGCGGCAGTCCCCGAGTGCCACGCGTCTTTTTTTTATGTAACTAGGTTGGCAAACAAGCGTACGGCTCACCTGATGGTAAGACCGTAGCCTATAGACGCCTGCAACACCAGAAGCTCGCAAGCGCGTTGCCGACCCTATCCCCCACCCCCCCCCCCCCCCAGGAGTCATACATCCTACTTGTAAAAATCAATATTAATTTCCATAGCAAGTAATTTAACAAGGTTCCCTCTTTAAATGTAAACTAATTATTACAGTACAGAAAGAAATATTAACAAAATAAAATCGATAAAGGTATCAAATAAAAAAATCCTAAAATTTAATGAAAAAATTTTAATTCTAGAGAATTTTTCAAACTGACTAAATGATTAAATCCGCCATGACAGACCCCATGCAATGGCTAGCCAATCAAAATGTAATAGTTAATTAGTTAATACCCTGAAGTGATCTGTGGGATGTGATTGGATGGCGGAAGCGATCCGCGACCGTGTCAATAAATAAGCATAATTATTGGTACAAATTCTATCGAATTTAAGACTATTTAATTTGACAATTTATTGTGAGGCAGTGCCTGTTTTTATTACTATACGACCAATTTTAAAAACACAATACTTTGTTCGAATTCCATATGAAGCGTGACATCATAAAATTGTAGGATTATAATTATGTCATTCTGAAATTACTAACATTTGTTAGGGATTTTAGCGTAGTTTTAGATAAGAGGTTTCATAAAATGCCCGTCGTCAATTCTGGCGCTGATATCGCATTCATATATGACGTGTTTTTCAAATTGAAGGAGACAAGTTGAATTATGGTTTATGTCTTTTTAAAAAATATGTAATGTTCATGTTTTCTATATAATTTTTAGTAACATGTCAAGGTAGGCAGTGCCTTTCTGCCTATATTAAATGCACGCTACGGTATGACCTACAATTGACGTCACGCGCTGTCAGATGTCATAACGTGGCGTTTTGGCGGGATTTTTGAACAAACAATATTAAAACATGATTTTGAGTACCTAAAAGGCTGTAAATTAATGAAATTTTATTTTTTATGGGTATAAGTATCCATAAAGATTAATTAAAAACACTTTTTGAAAATTTGTCCGATCCCCTATTATATACAGTGAACATAAATGTAATTAGAATTACAATCGCGTTACTTGTTTATTAAGCGACTTTCAAAAAAGGAGGAGGTTCTCAATTCGACACGTATGTTTTTTTTTTTTTTTTTTTTTTTTTTTTATGTATGTTAGCTCAGAACTTTTGACTGGGTGGACCGATTTCGATCAATTTTATTTTAATTGAAAGGTGTTGCGTGTCATGTGGTCCCATTTTAATTTAATTGAGATCTGACAAGTAGTTTTATAGTTATATCTAATAATGCGTATTTACGTGACTACTTTTTCGTCGACCTACGTTATATTATACCGCATAACTTTTTACTCGGTGTACCGATTTCGATGATTCTTACTTTAATCGAAAGCTAATACTTGTCTTGTAGTCTTGTTTAAATTAGATCGAAAACTGATTACAACTTTTTGAATAATCTTTAATAGCGCGTATTTACTTGACTATTTTTTCGTCTTATTACGTTGTATTACTTGTCGATGTTATTGAAGTCGCTTTTTTTTCGTTTGCGAGCAAACACAATTATTTCAGTCATAAGTTCATATTCATAACATAATTGTATAATATAAAATGACAGAGAGTTTTTTTTTTTTAATTATACACTTTAGCCTGTAAAATCCACACCAAGATTGTGGGGAATGTTTGAGGTGTGAAGATAATCAATGTAGACCAGCATGTACCTACTCGTATTTATATATATTACCTAGCTGCCCGGACAGACTTCGTCCTGTCAGTTATCTTTTTTTTTTAGTATAAAAACCTTCCATGGGATTAAAGGAACATACAAAAACAAAATTAGCCGAATCGGTCGATCCATTGTCGAGTTATGCGCTTAGCAACATTCATTTTTATCAGGGTTCCGTACCCAAAGGGTAAAAACGGAACCCTATTACTAAGACTTCGCTGTCCGTTCGTCCGTCCGTCCGTCTGTCACCAGGCTGTATCTCAAGAACGGCGATAGCTAGACAGTTTAAATTTTCACAAATTATGTAGGTATTTCTGTTGCCCTTGCCGCTATAACAACAAATACTAAAAATAAAATAAAATGAATATTTAAGGGGGGCTCCCATACAAAAAACGCAAGTTTTTACCTATTTTTGATCGATATTTATAAAATACATATATTTAATTATTTATATTCTATATACATTTATTTATATTACCTAGTCAATGCTACGGAACCCTTCGTGCGCGAGTCCGACTCGCACTTGGCCGAATTTTTTAAAGGTATAGAAGATTATTAACTTATTTATCCCTACGAAAAGTCAAATTACTATGTAGTAAATTACATAGTTATGTCTACATAGAATAATTCAATATGAAAAGCTGTTCCTGTTAATGACATTCAATATTAGAATGTCTGTAAAACGAATTTAATCTATGAGTTCGAGCGTTTGATCCCAGCTCATAAAATATGATATCCTATGACGATATAATTAACTGTATATGAGGCGTATAAAATCGAAGGCAGCGATCCACTTCCGTTGATTTTTCAGAAACTAAAAAAAACAGCCTAAAGTGAAATTAGACACAATACGAACATAGCTGCTTTTGATTCTATACGCCTCATTTATATTATTAACATGGATATGTGGATTTAGTGGTTCTATATTTCATGCAAGATTTGACTAATTTTATAATTAAACATCTTTTTAAATGAGCAAATAGTTTAATCTTACTGATTCTTTGATTTACTGATTCTGATTTGTACAGAAATCTAGGTGTCCAATCGGTAGTGGCTTAACTTTTAACTACATTTTATTAATTAATACAAATATAATTTTTATAAAATAACTAGCTTCTGCGCGCGACTTCGTCGGCGAGGACTCCGCTCCTATTGGTCTTAGCGTGATGATACATAGCCTATAGCCTTCCTCGATAAATGGGCTATCTAACAGTGAAAGAATTTTTCAAATCGGCCCAGTAGTTCCAGAGATTACCGCGTTCAAACAAACAAACAACCAAACAAACAAACAAACTCTTCAGCTTTATATATTAGTATAGATTACAAATACAATAATTTTAAAAAATTTCGTGGTGGATTAAGCCAGAGCTTAGAGCTTAGGGGTAAGGTCGGTTGTTATTATGTACCTACGCCTGATAGTGATCGTTACTCATAGTATAAGGGAATATCATAATAATATTTATTTATTTCAGATTTTAAATCCATTAAATTGTTAGTAACTTTAACTTAGAAACTAATGTTAGTACGACATATATATATCCGCCAACCCGCATTGGAGCAGCGTGGTGGATTAAGCTTCGATCCTTCTCCTACATGGGGAATCAATTTACATTTTTTTAATTCCATTTTTTACTCTTTTTTATTGGTAAAAGCTATAAATTTAATTTGTTTGCTTGTAGGTTGTCTTGTCGTTTCGTTTTCTATGTATGTTATAATGTGTTAACTTTATACTTAATCGACTTATAAATCAATTAAAATCCAACCCCAATAATAACTTCACTGCAAAATCATAACCATAATCAACAAGTGCACTCACCATTTACCGTAATCGGAAGTCATGGGAATCGGTTTCCCCTGCGCCATAAATTCGCCATCGATCGAGACAATAGATCACCTGCTCCCGCCACTTATTCCCGTGTCATTAGTTGTGTGAAAGGAGCGGCGCACGCGCTCACACGCGCTGCGCACGCGTCATTGGGGGGAGGGGGGGTTTGATGGGGGAAATGCGCATTAAAATCACGATTAGATTTATTGATCGCGTGAGTCGTAAAAATTCAGATTTTGGGTTTAGTTATGTAGAACTGAAGGGCTAAATTAGCTTACTTTACCTTTCTTATGTAGATAATGTAACTCATATAGGTACGTACCTACCTATATTTTTTATAGGAAATAGTAATGAAACTAAGTGCTTTGTACTTTATAATAATTTTTTAAAGATATTATACCTAATACCTCATGCGAGCTATTAGAAAATAACAAATATTAAAAAACATTTCCTTTTCTCTTTCTTTTTTTGATTACTATATTTAAAAAAATGATAAAAATGAAAATGTGAGCATTTTGTTAGTCAGCGATCTCATCGTAAAAAAATAATGAAGTTATTTTTAACCGACTTCAAAAAAGGAGGAGGTGCTCAATTCGACTGTATTTTTTGAAGTGATTCCTATATGATTCTTTTTTTAATCAAAAGGTGGTGCTTGTAATGTGGTCCCATTTAAATTTAATCGATATCTAACAAGTATTTTTCGAATTAAATCTAATAATGCGTATTTAATTGACTATTTTTCGTCGCCATACGTTGTATTATATTATACCTCATAACTTTTTACTGGGTGTACCGATTTTGATGATTCTTATCTTGATCAAAAGCTTGTCTTGTGGTCCTATTTAAAATTGTTTGAGATCTGATGACTGCTTTTTGAGTAACCTTTGATAACGCGTATTTACTTGACTATTTTTTCGTCTACCTACGTTGTATTACTTGTCGATGTAATTGAAGTCGTTTTTTTTTTCGTTTGCAAGCAAACACCAATTACGAATAATTATGTAAGAAAAAAAAAATTTTTTAATTTTTTTTTAGTAAATAAAATAATTAACACAATGTCAAAATGTGTTCTAAAGTAAAATAAAAATTATAGAAAACCTCGCAACAATTAAAAAAAAATATTTTACAAATACTCCGATCAGTCAAGACCACTAAATGTCAGAGTACAAATATGTACTTATGATAAAAAACGGCATTATCATATTATGTTACAATTTAATCACTACATTTCCATTCAATGCACCTTATTACAACGTATCAGGAGCTATTATTGTAGGTTCTGAGTGTATATCTAAGTTTGTAATTGTAAGTTCCCGTGTGAACGCGGGGTGAACGGGGGTTGTCGAGGGTGGGTACCGTTTAAAAATTGCTGTATTGTCAATACCGCGGACTATTGTTTCTTTGTTTTGAAATATTGCGTGGGAACTGTTTGTATTTATCATTATGTTATCAGTATCAGGGTGATGAGTTATCGATATTATTTCTAAATTTAAATATTACACGAGTTTGTTCGATTGAAAAGATATAAAAATGTACCTATTATTTTGGGTTAATGGAAACTTTTTATAACAGGTTAACTGCAGACTTTCTTGCCGATTCTTCTTTACAGAATTTACATTACGAATCGGTGATAGCTTCACTTTGACTATAGTTTGCTTCAGCCTGTAATATCCCACAGCTGGGCATAGTCCTCTTTCCCCATGTAGGAGAAGGATCGGAGCTTAATCCACCACGCTGCTCCAATGGGGGTTGGCGTATTATGAAATGAAACTTCTTTAGGCGCATGAGGGGTGACATTTGAGCGACCGGTAAAGCTACCGCCGATTCGGAATGTAGATTCTGCAGAGAAGAATCGGCATGAAAATCCGCAATTACTCTTGTGAAAATAATATAATATAAACTGTGTTTTAGTACAAAATTAGTAATATCTTGCATGAAATACAGGGTCACTAAGTCCAGACATCTTTATCTAATATATAAAATTCTCGTGTCACAGTTTTCGTTGCCATACTCCTCCGAAACGGCTTGACCGACTTTGATGAAATTTTTTGTGCATATCGGGTAGGTCTGAGAATAGGTCAACATCTATTTTTCATACCCCTAAGTTCCAGGGGGGGGGGATTTAGGGGGTTAATAATTTATATGGCAAAACAACGTTTGCTGGGTCAGCTAGTAAACTATGTAATCCTGCACCGAATAACACAGTGTCGTTGAGGTAAAGCGCTGTCGAACACTGTGTTACACAGTGTCCTTTTTTTTGTAATTGGAAAGCAACCAAAATGTCAGCTCTGTTTGTTGAAATGTTTGTGTATGGTAATTATGTCTATATACCTACAAGGTAACCTTATATAAAATGTACCATAAATATGATATGAGACGAACGTAATGTCAATGTGCGTAACATTAAAACGTGACCAAGATTTCGCTCAAATGCTTTACGAATTTGTTATTGAGCGTGGAAAATAAATGTAGATACAAAAATGTTGTCATTGTCGATTGAATAAAACAATGTAAGAAAATAAACAATTTTTGTTCTGTTTGTTTTGTTGTTGTCAAATTATTCTATTTATTATTTAAATAGGTATATCAAGGAATTCAAGGAACTATCTCTAATCTGAGGTTTCAAGCAGGGTTTATTTTTTAATACTACTCTTTGATAGGAGTATATATATCTATACTAATATTATAAAGAGGAAAGATTTGATTCGTATTATTTTTATTTTTGTGTTACCCACACATGAGGAAATTCGAAAATGTTATTTATTATCATATCAAAATTTTCGATCGAGCGGGATTCGAACCCGCACCTCCCGACAATCCGTGTCCGGTGCTCTAGCCGTTAAGCTATGGATCTATACCCAGTGGAATCGAAATTCTTGATAATTATGATTTTATTCGGTTTTAAGCAACTGTGGTGCCATCTATAGTGAGACCTTTACAGCACTCACTGTTCAAAGTTTCAGCTAGACTATCCGCGGGTGACATAGGCTATAAAATAAAAAATTTAAATAGGTACCCGTACGAAGCCGGGGTGGGATGCTAGTACTCCATAAATTCCAAAATACACAGCCAAAGACAGCAAAAATATTGTTCATTCCATCAAAAATAGAGACATGTTGATTTTACCACAGAGTAAACAATACACAAAGATGGCTGTAGCTAAAGGCTATTTCATTTTAGGAAATACAAAGAATAAACACAAACATTGTTCCCACAGAATAAACACGCAGTTAATCAAATGTATATTTTAAACACATTTTTCTTTATATTAAAAGGATCATGCACAATAGTACGGTAACTATTTCAATTCACCTGCCTCGGTCTTCTCACGCCTACAAAAAACGGGTTAATACCACGTTAATACTCAAATTCCAGAAACCTTTCGACAGACATCATAGAATTTTTTGTTGTATTTAGCTTTTTGACGCGCGAAACTAGTTCGTGTCTGTGCTTCTTATTATATTTAAAAAAAAAAAAACTTTTTTTTTTAAATATCGAGTTTGGCTAAGTTTTATGGAATTGAATAAAGCCTAATTTGAATATTATTATTGTAAGATATTTAACTTTATAGCAATATTTTTTATATAAATATGTGCTATAGAACATTTAAGTATGTATCGTCATGACATTGTATATTGTTATGTAGGTTTATTAATTAATTAAAAAGTACTTATATTATTATTTTTTTGTCTTGTATGTTGTCTGTTATATTTTTTGGTTTTAAAACATTGTAGTTAGCTTTTTGAGTTCTACTAAAATTTATCTCTTGGACGTCCTAAAATAGATTGGTACTTGTAGAGAATATATAATCCCTCCCCTTATGTTATAATACGCCTTTTATGTAATTTTTGTGTAATAAGTGTATTAAAATAATTATTTTCTGTTATTTTGCTACGTTTACGTATTTTACAAAAGAAGGCTTTTTGTTCTTTCAACAATAGTAAAAGTAAAATTCAAAACGTTTTCTAACCACAATCAATATTTCAAAGATTATGTCTAATTCTTACATCTTCTTTTATATAAATAAAAATTATCTATCTACATCTTTTTTTCTAGTATTCGTTATTTTTAGAACAAGATCCACAATTTCTAAAAAATAAAAATAAAAATCAATATATTAAAAAAAAACACGATATAGTAACACCGTTGCTTCAGGGCTTATGTATTAATAAAATATTTACAAATATATTCTGAACTAATGAGAGTACAGTTTAAACGAGTCCTTACTCACGCCACATCATATAAAACTAATTTTTATGAACAGCTTGAAATTAAAAAAAAAAAAAAACTATATTTTTTTTGTAAACGATAATCTTATTTCGACAATGGGTATTAAAATTATTAAAAAATCGAATACAATAATTGCTAAGAAGATTCGCAACACAAGACATTAATACTTTACTCGTTTCAAGACTAAGAAATAGGATTAAGTGGAGAATACTTTGTAGCAAGGATTAACTTCTCTTTGTAACTAAAGTTCGCGCCGAGGTTCTTTTACAAAAGACTGGCATCATGAGAATACTTCAATACCTTTAGCTTTTTTTATTATAGTGTACAAGGTTTTTTTAATTTTTTTTTTATTTTATTACTGAAGTATCAATTTTTTTTTAACTTTGCAAAAAAAAATATAATTCATAGTGATGAAAAATTTGCCCCTAAAGTTCGACGCTTAATCTTTCCGAATAAAAATGAAAAAAAACATTAAATGTAAATTTTTATTTCTTAGTTACATGTACAGTAGCTTTGAAAAATGGGAAATAAAAATTGAGTTGACAATCTCAATATACTCGTAGGCTTATGTAAATAAATGACAGTAATTCAACTAACTTCAACCAATGGAATACTGATTTCTCATCTGCTAAATGGCTAAAGCCCAGCAATCCACAGTGGACTAGCGTAGTGCATTAAGCTCCGATCCTTCTCCTATATAGAGAAAGAGGTCTATGCCCAGCAGTGGGATATTATTGCAGGTTGAGTCGTGAAACTGCAAACGTTATCAACAATCAATCTTAGAAAACAGTACCTAAAAATATTATCTACAAAATTAAAGCAGCTCCCAGACAAATTACAATCGACGAAGAAACAAACGGAGTTAAGTTCACTGACCTTGAATTATCCACTAAATCCCTTATTAAAAAAGTTTTAACGAAAACGTATAAATTGACTTTAGGGAAAGATTCTTGTTAAAATTTAAATCGTAATATATATTTTTTTGTTTTTTATTCGACTAGGGCGGCAAACAATCGTAGAGTACACCCAATAGTAAGCGGTTAGCCTATAGACAGCTGCAACACCAGAAGCATTGCAAGCGCGTTACTGACTCTACACCTGACTCTTCCGAAGAGCTGTAATCAACGTACTCACCACGGGAACAAAGCAATACTTGACAGCAGTATTACTAAGCTATCTTCTAAAAGATTGAGGTTCTTCCCCTGTGTTCTAGATTTTGAGCAGGATATTTCCTGCTGTACCCAGCCTCGATGACACAATTTTTAACTGAGGTAGGGCACAGCAGGAAATTTCCTGCTCAAAATATGGTGCACCCCGACTGGGGTAGTACCTCGACCTTACAGAAGATCACAGCTAAACAATACTGTTTTCAAGCAGTATTGTGTTTCTGTTGGTGAGTAAGGTGACCAGAGCTCCGGGGGGGGGGGGGATGATAGGTTCGGCAACGCGCTTGCGATACTTCTGGTGTTGCATGCGTCTATAAGCTACGGTAATTGCTTACCATCAGGTGAGCCGTACGCTTGTTTGCCGACCTCGTTGTATAACAAAAAAAACAATTATGTACTGTTGGGGATTATTCTACGATTCATAGCATAACGAGTAGCTAATTAACGTGTTTTGTTGCGCAATGTTTAACACTTTAATCCCGTAAACAATATTTTTAATTAATTTATTGAAACTTATTAAAATCCTGTGTGCGTTTAACTTTATGCGACACAAATATTTTAATTATATTTATTTCATTATTGATTATTGCGTCAAAAAAAGTTTCAGGGCTAATTATGAATAAGAAGTCTTAATCACAACTAAATTAGTTTACCTTAATATTAAACAGTTATTTTACATTAAATAATCTTTTATAAATTAAATTGAAACCACATCAAAATGATAGAAAAACATTAGCCAGTGAAAACCTAATCTCTATATATATAAACTAGCTGTGCCCCGCGGTTACCCCCGCGTTAATTTGAGGAAAATCATAGCTATAGCCTTTCCTAATTTCAAGTTTGTAGGTGTATTTTTCATTGGACTTTCATAAAACTACCATCTCCTGTTTTAACCCCAAAAGGGGGTTGATTTTTCAAAATACATTATTAGTACACCTCAACATCATCTATAGAGCATACATTTTAAATTTCAAGTCTCTTACTTCAAAAACATAGGACTTTCATACAAACTTCCAACCCCCGTTTTACCCCCTTAGGGGTGGAATTTCGCAAAACCCGTTCTTAGCTGACCTCTACTCGGTGAAAGGAATATTCCTACCAAATTTCAAGTCTCTACGCCTTATGGTTCCAGAGATATCGTGATGAGACAATGGGTGGAAATCTCTTTTATATACATATAATAATAATAATATGTATAGATGAATCGCTGAATGTGTTGCTAAGCGCAAATCTCGAGAGCAGCTGAACCGATTTCGCTAATTCTTTTTTTATAATATTCCTAGAAGTACGAGGATGGTTGTTACGGAGAGAACAATTTAAAAAAATTGCCTAAAAAGTCTAAAAATAACATTTTTCTATATTCCCATACAAAAGATTCGTAATAATACTTAAAAGTTAATTTGAACTTTAATACCATACCATAAAGTTTGAGTGTTAGTGGAGGGGTTCCGGGAAGGATAAGTATTAAAAAATAAAATATTCAAGAATCGACCGTTAGGCGGCACGAAGTTCGCCGGGTCAGCTAGTTCAAAATAAATATTAATTTTATTGTGACTTAGGTACATACCTACTTAAGTTCTACGATAAAACAGAATAGATTAGGAAATAAGAATAACTTTGTTTTACATATATCCTTCTTCTGTGCAATTATAATTCGATTTACAACATATAAAAATATTTCCGGGGCATATGTTGGACTTCTTTTTTATCATCGTCATTATTTTTTCAATCATCTTGCCGAATGGTTAAAATAGTTTTAAAACTTACTATTACATGGCAACTTTAATAAAACTTTATAAACCAAAGTTCAAGAGGAACCTGTACTTTCATTATTATTACTAATAAAAAATTTGCAAGTTAATAAAAAAAAATTTATAAACTGTAAGTGAGTTATTTTTTTAGTTACCAAAATTTTTTTTTATTAACAATCGATACTCGAAATTAAATCCCCGTAACATAGGAAACGCGGCACGCTTTTCGTTTCATCCCCATAGCTTTTCCATCACAATGCCCCATTGTTCCGCGAACGAAATTGCGTTTCCTAATTGACGCCGCTTCCCACCGTTGTCGGCCACGCGGCCTTTTCAAATATAATGCAACAAAAAATTTAAACACAATCCTTCCTTATTATAATATACATAACACCTATATTCCCATATATGCGCTTCTAACTAACATTCTTGACTCATGTCAACCCTCTTTGATCTTATATGCAGACGTTTTCGTCTCTATGTCTATAAATTTAAAGTATAATATGAAATTGTGAGCTTGCTAATAAATCTTGGTAGAGTCGTGATGTTTACAAAGTTACTATGCTTTTGATGTAAGCTTATTACGTGGTAATAGGGTTGAGAATCGTTAGTTTGATAGTTGAAGGTAGTTTTGTGCAGTGAACACAGTCGCAGGGCGGCGAGCCGGTCACGCGGCTGCACACTCCGCGACCGGCGGTCGACGCGTGCGCACGTGTCTACGTGTGTCCGTGCGTGCTGTGCTAATTACAAGTTCCTGAAACTCTTGTCTTACACTTAAACTTTTACATGTGACTTTGAAAAACTTTATGATAAATTTTGAAACTCTACAACTGTGCTGTGTCTGATGAAACTTTAGTGAAGTAAACTCTTGTGATAAACATTTTGAAAGTGTTATTGGAAAAATAAAATTTGAAATTAAAAATGGAGTACCAAAGGCATATGGAACCGAATACGCTGCAACAGCCTCAGCCCCAGAACCCGCAGTGGGGCTACGGCTGGGGGCCTCCGGCACCACCTGCGCCCACGCAGAGGAACAAGAGAACACATTCCGAGAGCGAAGACGATGCCTTCTCTGAGGAGAGCAGTAAGGATGCGCAGTAAGTTTAACATAAAGCACCTGTTGATCAAAACATTTTTTTATATCGTTACACTGTATAATTACAAGAAGAAAGTCTGTAAACAACTTTGTTCGTAATAACGTACCAATAAAAACCTTCAAAGTACTACGTCTAACTTACATGCAATCTTTAATGATACGGATAAGTTTTCTTTCAAGTTAGAAAATCATCAAAAAACTAGTGAAACTTCTATTGTTTTTCAATATACGTAGCAAGGATGTAGAGACGCTACGCTCGTAGCTACGCCACGCGCTACGATCTACAGTACGCTGAAACAATATCATTACAACTGATGTTAATGACCTTTTTACAAGCAATATTTAACTATTTCATAAATAAATATTCACTAGTATGGTATTACAGTTAAGTTTAATGTAACTGTAAAAATTAAACGAAAAAAAATAATTTCAATTATTAATATCCACAAAGATTAAATTATACAAAAATATACAAAACACATAAATTTGATAGTTATATAAAACACATTTAGAGTTAAAATACGCTTTTTTAAAATGTATTGTATCTATAAAATCTATTTTCAATGTTTTATTAGTTCGTAACAAAATTTTCATTACAATATATTTTTGTATCTATCATACATACACGTATTCAAAATGATATAAAACAAGAAAGTCATTCAGAAGGAATCACCTGTTGATCAAAACATTTTTTTATATCGTTACACTGTATAATTACAAGAAGAAAGTCTGTAAACAACTTTGTTCGTAATAACGTACCAATAAAAACCTTCAAAGTACTACGTCTAACTTACATGCAATCTTTAATGATACGGATAAGTTTTCTTTCAAGTTAGAAAATCATCAAAAAACTAGTGAAACTTCTATTGTTTTTCAATATACGTAGCAAGGATGTAGAGACGCTACGCTCGTAGCTACGCCACGCGCTACGATCTACAGTACGCTGAAACAATATCATTACAACTGATGTTAATGACCTTTTTACAAGCAATATTTAACTATTTCATAAATAAATATTCACTAGTATGGTATTACAGTTAAGTTTAATGTAACTGTAAAAATTAAACGAAAAAAAATAATTTCAATTATTAATATCCACAAAGATTAAATTATACAAAAATATACAAAACACATAAATTTGATAGTTATATAAAACACATTTAGAGTTAAAATACGCTTTTTTAAAATGTATTGTATCTATAAAATCTATTTTCAATGTTTTATTAGTTCGTAACAAAATTTTCATTACAATATATTTTTGTATCTATCATACATACACGTATTCAAAATGATATAAAACAAGAAAGTCATTCAGAAGGAATCATTGAATTGCTGGAACATGAACCAAGTTTAATCGTTAAAAGTTCAGCTTCCTTTATTTCGATTGTTCAATTTACGATACAACATAAAACTTTTTTAATAAAACCGTTTTAGAGTACAGATTTATATCTAAGTATCAGTCTAATCAAAATATGTACATACTAACAATAATATATTGTGTACTCAATTCACTCAATTAATAAAGTTACAGACAGAATATTTTTTTAATAGCACAAAACTTTTTTAACATTTACCTTGGCTGTATAACTTTTTACTTTAGCTTTGTAATGTTTTACGAGTATAATACAAAAATCGCGCCATTAAAAATTGTTGTTTCGATCAGAATTTTCTTAGTACATCTTTCGAGAAGCAAAATGTCTGATTTTGAAATAGTAAAGACAATTAAAGATAAGTAAGTAAATATGATTCAATTATATTGTTAAACTTTTTACACTAGTACATTATTTTTAGTCGTACCATACTGTTATTTGAGATTGTTTTTTTTATGTCTACATATGACTATGAACTCTTTTGTACAGTTCGATTTATAAAAAAAATAATAATCGTAGACCACAAAAATTTTTAAAGAACACTCAGTTTCTTTTTCTTTTTAATTTTTTTTCCTCGAATGGAGTATTATGTATTCTTATCAATATTTCTGTCTTATAACAATGCATTAAAGTGACTGTATCAATTTCATCAATAAAATTCATTCAAAAATCGAAATATTATAATATATAGAGTCAGGGGGGCAAAGTGCGCCATACTTTTTTCATAGTTGACTTTGGTGCAATATTTCTTGTGTTTAAGTTCACGAGTGATACTAAGTCATGGTACCATAAGGATCTGTGATGTTTTGCAACAACAACCAATGTCGTGTCATTAGAATCTGACAGCAAATAAATGAATTTTAGCATAAAATATGAAAACAGTCTGACCAGGCGCACTTTGCGACAAATCGGGTAAGTGCGCCATGTATTAATAAAACGTAATATTATAGCATTAGAATAAAAACAGCCTTATATTATTATAAGAAAACAAGCAACAAAACGAATGACATTTAATTTTTTTTCATAGCCACATTCTAGAAGAATCTGTGTACTTAAAACCAAATTTCGGCTAAGTGCGCCATACAATCTTAAGTCAGAGGCTATGAACCTTTTTTCCAAATATTGATAATCGAGTGTCAAGTATATTTTTTCTTTTATTTACGATGGGAATACCCATGGTATTCCCATCGTAAATGGAACTACTTATTTGGTATTATAAACGGACTGAAATAAGAAGTTAGTCATTGAAATTAGTTGTTAAGTGAAATGGGAAACATGACATTTTTGAACAACATTACGATTTTCTCGAATTTTAATATTTCGTATTGCCTCCTCGTGCTTCCATTCCTGCGTTTACCCAGTTTGGCATGCTGTACACCAAGTTTTTTGTACGATTTTGGGGAATATTCTCCCATTCCTCTGTGAGAGCAATTTTGAGCTCACGAAGCGTAATTTTTTTACGCATCTCCCTAGCTAGTCCCAAGCATGCTCGATCGGATTGACATCTGGGCTGCGTGCTGGCCACTCCATACGAGTAATTTTCATCTCTTGAAGGTAGTCACTCACAATCCAATATGTATGAGGTCGGGCATTGTCATGCATAAAAATAGCATTCTCACCCAAATTGACCATAAATGGACCAACGTGTTCATTCAAGATTTCTTTTTCAAATTAATTTGCAAGATTTGACTCGACCATACAAACAAGCAAAGAAACATTGCAAGTTAAATAAAGACTTGTAACAAAGACACATTTTAAAAAGTTTGTAACCTCTGGATTGCGGCGAAGTGCGCCATATAAAAAGTCAGTATGGCGCACTTCCCCAACTATATAAATTTTAAGTTAGAATATTTAACTGCAAAAAAATATATAAATTTCACTAGATAGGAGTGAGATATAGTCAGAAACTTAAAGAAAAATATTTAAATTGTGCATTTACCTCACTCGTATGTTGGTAAAAACTATATTTCTTGAGATTTATGAAGATGATCAACCCATAGTCATCTCTCCTCACCACTTTGAATATCAGTGAAAATAAAATGGCGCGTATCTCAAACTCACATGACTAGAGCCATCTGTGACTTTTACCAAGAACTATGATTTAGTTTGTAGCATCGATATATAGTGTCACTACTAGTATCCAATCGGTAGTTTTCGAGATATTTGTGGTAGGCGCACTTTGCCACATTAACTCTATAGTCTAGTAGTATTATAATATATATATTATAATATATATAGTCTGGAAGAAATGGCTAAATAGCCATAATTCCGCCCATTGTACTGCACAGTCTGTAAATGTCTTTAAATGTGTTTAATGTTTAAAATGTAGTTGTGGTGTACAATAAAGTATAAATAAATAAATAAATAAAAATAAATATTTTTTTTAATAAATCCACCATTATTTTCATTCTACCAGATCACCAGGCGGCGATTCCTGTCAATTAATGACACGGAAGCGTCGCCGGGGCGTCATAGAAAAGAAGCGCAGAGACAGGATCAACACTTCGCTGACAGAACTGAAGCGGCTCGTACCGGCGGCCTGCGAGAAACAGGGCAGCGCGAAACTTGAAAAAGCTGAAATACTACAGTTGACCGTCGATCATTTGAAGATGCTGCATGCTAAAGGTAAGCTATGGCATTTGATATCTAATATTGTTACTGTCCTTGTGCTTCCTTGTGGGTCTCCCCACCGCGCCTCGGAGAGCACGTTAAGCCGTCGGTCCCGGTTGTTATCATGTACACCTGATAGCGATCGTTACTCATGGTAGGGAATATATCCGCCAACCCGCATTGGAGCAGCGTGGTGGATTAAGCTCCGATCCTTCTCCTACATGGGGAAGAGGCCTATGCCCAACAGTGGGATATTACAGGCTGAATCGTGATCGTGATTGTTACTGAAAGAAATTTAGTGCAGTTGTTACAACAGGTGATTGGTAAGATAGCAGACGCTGGTTTGATTGTGAAGGATATATGCAAAAGTATGGATGTTATTAACGCCATTTCAGATGTTATATATCTATCTATACTAATATATAAAGCTGAAGAGTTTGTTTGTTTGTTTGAACGCGGTAATCTCTGGAACTACTGGGCCGATTTGAAAAATTCTTTCAGTGTTAGATAGCCCATTTATCGAGGAAGGCTATAGGCTATATATCATCACGCTCAGACGAATAGGAGCGTAACACCAATGAAGAATGTTTCAAAATCGGGTTTTTTTTTCTTTTGAGAGCTTTCGTTGCGTAAACGGTTAAAGTTTCGCACAAATCATGTATGACAGAATTGGTCCTATTCCAAGCGGACGAAGTCGCGCGCATAAGCTAGTCTTTTATATATAAGACCCCGATTTGGAGCAGTGTTCCACATTTGTGATATACTAGGTCATACAGCTAACAAGAAACTTTTATCTATACATATAATAAAATGGTAGAAAAGTCAAAACTGTACATTGAATATTTTTTTAAAAGAATACTTGGGGTGTGATCTACAATCGATACCGAAGCCAAAAATATAGTTTTTAGAATTTTTGTCTGTTTGTCTGTTTGTCTGTTTGTCTGTTTGTCTGTATGTATGTCCGGGATAAACTCAAAAAGTACTGCATGGATTTACTTCAAATTTGGCACGAATATTGTTAAGAAGTCGGGTCAGAACATAGGCTATATATTATCACGCTATCACCTACGGGGAAAGAGCAGTGAAGCTTTATTTCTTCAAATGTATGTCCGGGATAAACTCAAAAAGTACTGCATGGATTTACTTCAAATTTGGCACGAATATTATTAAGAAGTCGGGTCAGAACATAGGCTACATATTATCACGCTATCAACTACGGGGAACGAGCAGTGAACGCACGCAGACGACGTCGTGGGCAGCAGCTAGTTTGTTATAAAATAGAAATAATTTAAATCTGATCTAATAATATAAAGCGGAAAGTTTTTTTTTATCGCGCTAAATTAAGAAACTACTGGATCGTGTTGAAAAAATTCTTTTTGTGTTGTATAGCCCATTTATTGACTAAAGGCTAAGTCAGACTATATAATATTTTAGTACATTTTTCCGCAAATTAACGCGGGTGAAGCCGCAGGGTACCACTACACACAGGGTATTACTATAATTTAATAAAATATTACTGGGATTTAAAAAACCATATTTATCTATTTTTCGCAAAATAGTATTGCTTAGTAAATCACGCTCAGAGCATCCACGTTTTCAATCCCATATTATTTTATATCACGGGCATATCTTGAGGTGTAAGCCCCAGTGGCGTTCGAAACACCTGTCTTAAAGAAATCAAAGTTACAATTCATCCATTTTAGTTAACCATAAGCAACAGCAAGTAATTATTACTGTACGTTAGCACTTACCGTTAACCTCTTATTCTGTCATTTGTACGAGAATCATTTCCGTTTCCGTAGAATTAAATAAAATACCGTTTTTAAATCCGCATAAAAAAGTTTAATTCGTAAAAAAAGGTTGCATACGCTTTTGTTGTAAATGCACTTTATTGCAAGAACTTTTTTTATAAAATAGTTTATAAGGATGTAAAAACGGGATTTTAAACATGATGTGTTTTGTTAATAGTTCTTAGTGATATTACGGTATTCTTGTCTATGGTATATATGAGAATATTACGCCAAGAAAGGAAAAAGAGCACTGAATATTGCGTCAACGGGCTAGCCATAAATAAAAATATAATAAATGTAACGATGAACTGAGGTAGGGCACAGCATTTAATATCCTGCGTAATATCTGGAGCAGCACTACTGGGGAAGTACCTCGACCTTACAGAAGATCACAGCTACATAATGCTTTCAAGCAGTGCTGTGTGCCTATGATGAGTAAGGTGACCGAGCTCCTGGAGGATTGGGGGTAGGATCGGCAACGCGCTTGCGATGCTTCTGGTGTTCCATGCGTTTATAGGTTACGGTAATCGCTTACCATCAGGTGAGCCGTACGCTTGTTTACCGACCTAGTTGAAAAAAAAAGAGATGAAAAATACGATAACAAAATAACATTTTCTATTTATAAATTACAAAAAAAAAATAGGAATGTACAAATACTATTTGGAAAGTATAAAATAAATTTTTACGCTTCACCGCCGTCGTATGAATGAATTAATTAGAGTACAAATTACCCCAATACCCCTTACTTGCTCGACTTATTTATTACTATTGACAATGAACTTATTAAATAATGCATTGAATAGGGTAGTAGTAAAGGCTTTACCAGGAACCTATTAGGCACTAGTACTTTACTTCGTACATTTAATTTTTTATTGATTTTTTATGTGTTTTTGTAAAGTGCTAAGTATTATGCCCACGATAAGTATTTATTATAAGGATTTATTAACATTATAATATATTTAAATAAAAACCAATCGCCGAAAATGAACTTTCAAACGACTGCCAACCACCACCAACCATTTTTTTTGGGTTCGTTAAAAACATAATGTATATGCACGAAAAAAAAATATATAAGTACAAAAATACAAAGTTTGCCGCGTCAGTTAGTGAAACTGTAGAAAAAAAAATGAAGCACGAAACACAAAAAATTGTTTTCTTTTATTTTTTTTAGATTTTATCAGCTTGATCATAAAAGACGACATTTCTACCAATCCGACTCGCACTTGACCTTTTTTTATCGTAAAAAAAAGAAAACAAAACGTACCGCATGCAGGCGTTATCAGCTTATCAAAAGTTCCCACGCGTCTGTGGACAGGTACAGCACAATGATAAGTATACCTTACAGTAATAGATATAAAGACTATAATACAACTGTATATGCATAGACAATGTCTGTCAGTCACTTTTTGCTAACTTTTTTTGAAGTAAAACTTCTTTACGCACGCTTGGCTTGGGGAGTAAGCTGCTGAATGCGTGGCGAGAGCGTTACGAAAAGTGTGACAGAGCGAGGCGAACGGAAGTTGAAAGGGAGATATAAGTTAGTGAAGGTAGAAAGAGAGGTACGTTTCGTAAATTTTACTTCAGTCGCGTGGTCTAAAGCACACGTATTTTTTTCCATTTCAAATGGTTTCTTTCGTGTTTTTGAAGTGAAACTTATTTAGGCGCATGAGAGGTAAAATTTGTGCGACGCGCGACGGCTAACGCGGTAACGCGTCATGCGGTCAGGGTCTTGGATGGGTGACCGCCTAGGAACACCACGTGATTTTGGCTTTTTGTTTTTTTTTTCATTTAGTTTGTTTAGTGTACTTTGTACGCACGAATTTTTTAAATATATATATGAACTATTTTATTTGAACCTTATGTGAATTAGGTGTATGTTATCTAATTAATACATCTAGGTAACACATTACTACCTACTAAAGATTTGTTACTTAAGCCTCATGTCCGATATTTTTAATTAATTTTTTTATTTTTATTTTAAATTGAATTTGTGTATTTAGATGCCAAATCCATCTCGGCTAATCAAACAAATTGGCAAATACATTCAAACCAATATTCAAGTGTGTCACATAAAAACTTTTTGATATAAACCTTGTAACAACTAATAATGATAACTTCCCTTAAAAAAAAAAACAAAACCACATAACTACTCAGAAATTAAACAATTTCCACATTTAAAATTTAAAATCAGTCTTCCTTCCGCTGTCGGTGACCTTTGGGCTATTTATGAACATTTTCGCGGTTAAACCTTGCGGTTAGGAGTCACCGGAAGGAGTCTTTCATTATGGAACTTAGCACACCGTGACAGCTTTAACGAACTTATTTATTCTAATTTTAACTGGTCATTTTAATGGTAAATAAAGAATTTAATGGACTTATCCGACTTGTCAAAGAAGATTGCTGACTCTCCTAACATTAGAGTTTGGATGTTTGTTACTCTATGACGCTACAGAAGTATTTGCAATCACTCTAGGTAAATACTATGTATATAAATAAATAAATATCTACACAATACACACGCGGTCGTCTGTTCCTAAAGTAAGCAACTTAATGCTTGTGTTATAGGTAACAGCCGACTGGTCTAGCTACATAGTATATATATTTTTTTTATAAACATACTTATAAATAATACATATATAAATATATAAATTAATATGCATATTACACCCAGACTCGGGGTGGGAATCGAACCCACAACCCCCGGAGCAGAAAGCAGGGTCACTACAAACTGCGCCAACGGGCTCGTCAATATATGTCGTTAGAGACCAGTATTGTGTTCTTGTGGCGAGTAAGGTGACCAGAGCTCCTGGGCGAGATTTGGGGGTAGGGTCGGCAACGCGTTTGCGATGATTTTAGTGTTGCAGGTGTCTATAGGCTACGGTAATCTCTTACCATCAGATGAGCCGTACGCTTGTTTGCCGCTTGCTAGTTGTATAAAAAAGTGAGTGTGTACTTATGTACGCACATAAGAAGTTATATTTCATTTGCTAGCTAACTTCTTCATCGTTGACTAGCTAACTTCAGGGTGTCGGTTTTTTTTGTGACGGTGTGCGCGCGCATCGTAAAACTTTACTCTCATAATTTTTTCCCTCCAAAAGAAGTATAACTTCAAAAAGGCAGTTTTAATTACTTAGTAAAGTTTTAAAATTACATCTTGTCACAAAATAATAGCTACTTACAGAAACATCAATAAGTCACAAAAAATATGACGTTTGAAAAGCAAAAAAAAAATATTTAGGGAAGTATCCAAAACCACATAACAATGGCGGACACAATCAAAAGGCCATCGCTTGTCCAGGTAGAGGGGGACGGACACCTGGCGCTAGAAAAAGTTAACAAACAGGAAGTAGACGGTCGCCCGCTTAGTGATATGTGATATAGTTTTTTGTCTCTTTCACACTATTAACCCATTTTCAAGAATAAAGCGATTTTAATTGAAATTAATAGATAAATAATAATGAAATTTTACATAGAATTTTTTTTTACACAATACACACACGGTCGTCTGCTCCTAAAGTAAGCAACTTAATGCTTGTGTTATAGGTAACAGCCGACTGGTATAGCTACATTATTTTTTTTCGATAAACATACTTATAAATTAATTACTAATAAATATATATATTACACCCAGACTCGGGCTGGGAATCGAACCCACGACCCCTAGAACAGAAAGCTACAAACTGCGCCAACGGGCTAGTCAAATAATTAATACTATACAATTAATATTCTTTTTTTACCATCGAATTCTAATGTACAGAGATATTTCTATTCGCATACATATTATATTAAACTTAAAGTTGCAGTTTATTGATTAAGGAGAAACAAGTCCTACTGGCATATTCTACCTGCCGCTGTCAAGTCTATTTCTATCGTCATCCGTCAACTAGTTATGCGAAACTGAAACGGGCCCATAGCCTTTTTAAATGGCAGAAACTTCCAGTAAAATATACTCAACTTAACCTTTTATATCTAACTGGATTACGAAACGTTTTATCTGATATGAAAGAATAAAATCATAAATTCGACTGAACTTTCTTTCACAATCTTAAATTAACTTCAGACATCATTTTAATCAAGTTTTACGCGAAAGAGGGTCTAAAAATGTCTAAACCTAAAATTAGTACTTTTTAACTTTGTCTTTTTATTGTCCATGATAGGATTAGCTCCGATCCTTCTCCTACATGGGGAAGAGGCCTATGCCCAACAGTGGGATATTACAGGCTGAATCTTGATAGGATTCATTTCGGGATTCACTTCTGTCTTATCCTTCGTAATGTGATTAAAGCGCGATAATCCCAGGACCTTAGAGACAATTTCTGTAGTTGCTAACTAATCTATTTGACGTATAATGATATCCACAGATAAAAATATCCACAGATTAAAATCTATACTAATATTATAAAGCTGAAGAGTTTGTTTGTTCGAACGCGCTAATCTCAGGAACTACTGGTCCAATTTGAAAAATTCTTTCAGTGTTATATAGCCCATTTATCGAGGAAGGCTATAGGCTATATATTATCACGCTAAGATCAATAGGAACTGAGTATCAATGAAGAATATTTCAAAATCAGGGTTTTTTTCCTTTTGAGAGATTCCGCTGCCTTCCGCTTCCGTTAGTCCAAAGTAACTATTCCACGCGAACAAAGTCGCGGGCAGAAGCGAGTTGTTAAATAAGAATAATACATCACTTTTACTTTTGACCAATAAACTCAACTTTATCTACCAAAATAATATGTAATAACTGAGGTAGGGCACAGCAGGAAATTTCCTGCTCAAAATATGGAGCAGCCCGACTGGGGTAGTACCTCGACCTTACAGAAAACCACAGCTAAATAATACTGTTTTCAAGCAGTATTGTGTTCCTGTTGGTGAGTAAGGTGACCAGAGCTCCTAGGGGGGATTGGGGATAGGGTCGGCAACGCGCTTGCGATGCTTCTGGTGTTGCAGGCGTCTATAAGCTACGGTCTTACCATCAGGTGAGCCGTACGCTTGTTTGCCAACCTAGTAACATAAAAAAAAATGATAACATGTAAATGTATTTCCTGAAAAAAAATAAATGTAGATAGGTTCTTTATATTATATTAAATAAAATATCACTAATTTTTTATGGCTCGAAATGAAATATAACATAGAAAAATTTATAAATGAATACCAGCCATTATTCAATCAGAATTCAATGAATCTGAAAGTAAAGATAATCTGTAATGTTGGTCTGCGTGGGAAACGAACCCGCGACCGTGTCTCACTCACCCCCGGAGGGACGGACCCTCAGCACGTAAATGTATGTTAAGCTCTCTGTTTACTCGCTTTGATTGACTACTTGACTACTAGTTAAGCCTGACTATGTTTAACTTGATTTTACTATTTACCAATTTGAGTAGTTATATAATATTTATTTAACAAAATTTATAATTATAGTAATATGTAAAATTTACTTTTAGTATTTTATATTTTTGTTACTTGTATTAATTTATGTATTTGTTGTTAAATGAAAAATTTCACTCACAGTTGATAATAAAGTTATCACTTTCAGTTGATAATAAAGTAAAAGATAATTTTATTCGTTTGAAATAACAAAATATCTAATACCTATAAATTACTAACTAAAGAAGTTACTCGAAAGAAAAACTTTACATCTAATTAAAAGAAATACACACACAGCAAAAATTCCTATAAATTAAAACAAAAAATAAGGACCTTCAGTAATACCAATAAATATACCAAATATCTAGAAACTCAAGTTAAACCAAAACTCCACATCATCACATATTTGGACAATTCAAACAAAGAAAATTAAAAAAAAAACCCAGTGTGTTTTATACTTACAAAACTTAACAACTCTCCTATTTCTATCTTCACTAACTTATATCTCAGTCTCAACTTCCGTTCGCCTCACCCGATCACAATTTTCATAACGCTCGCGTCACGCATTCATCAGCTTACTCCCCAAGTCAAGCGCGAGTAAAGAAGTTTTACTTCAAAAATTTCACAAAAATCTTAAAAACTTCCCACTTTCCTAAATTCGTTTATAAATTAATCCAAATTCACATTACCCTGTCACGCGTTTATAAACCGCGGAAGTAAAACACTCAAACGAAAGGGTAGACACTACACCTGTAGCGAAAAAAAACTTAAAAAAAAACGACCCTACGGAAGCTTAGGAAGAATGTGAATCTGATAACTGAAGCTTCCTACGTCTTTGAGTAATTTTGTTTATAAAAAATGTGGTGCATTGTCTATGGACATATCTTTAAGAAAAAAAATAATAATAATAATCTTTTATTTTGTATTTGAAAGTTTTTTTTTTTTGATGTCGTGTGGTATGGGAGAATATATCTTTAGATCAATAAAATTATATCGTAAATATATTTTTAAAGAAATGCTGATTAGATTCTTACTAAATATGTATAAAAGTATTCAAATCTTTGAAAAACATCTTTTTTTAGATTTGCTAAGAAATAAAACAAAATTTAGTTAGTCCAAGACTATTTTATATTATAGCGTATATAAATCTATCACTATAATTACTATTATTAACTAGCGACCCGCCCCGGCTTCGCACGGTTGCAAAAATGATCAGTTGTTTCTCTACTATATTATATATGTATTATACATATAAACCTTCTCCTTGAATCACTCTATTTATTAAAAAAAACTGCATCAAAATCCGTTGCGTAGTTTTTAAGACCTAAGCATACATACAGACAGACAGACGGGAAGCGACTTTGTTTTATAATATGTAGTGATAAAAAGAAAAAAAAAACTAAAATATTACATTCACTACAAAGCATCAAGCGTCAATAAATTCAAATCTCTGACTTTAGCAAACAAGCCAATACCAGTTGCATTTCTTGTCCCATTGCCCCACTGACGTAACCCCTCGGTTCTGGTACAAGAGGATAGCGGATCTTGTTATTAATTTTTTTTCCCCACGGAAGGACGCCGGATACGGCTCCGTTATACATCTGTCTCCTTCACACATTTAACACATATCAACCCATCTCTGTCTAGCGCAATTGGGGTAGAATGAATGGACGTGTTTTCTCGATTTTAAAAGAATGGTTTTCATTCTTACGCCCATCTGCAAGAACTAGTTATTTTTGTCTTGTCTTCAACCCTTGCAGTTTCACTGCACGGGGTGCATAATAAATACTTTGTCATGCAATTTGAAAGAAAAACCAGGTGCATTTCGTCTTACGTTAATATTGGCGTCGCTTGCTTTGAAAATGTTCATTTGAATGATAAAACGATTTCGCTCATTGTATATGATAATATCAATCGAACGCCACCCTTTAGCGTCGCTTCAGCCTGTAATATTCAAGTGTTGGGCAATGGCCTTTTTCCCCATGTAGGAGAAGGATCAGAGCTTCATTCAACACGCTGATCTACTGCGGATTGGCGGATATATTCCCTACTACGAGTAACGATCGCTATCAGGTGTACATGATAACAACTGGGACCGACGGCTTAACGTGCTCTCCGAGGCACGGTGGGGAGACCCACAAGGACAAACAACCAGACCGGAAATAAATATTGGTATAAACACAAATGTCCACTCCGAGCTGGAATCGAACCCGCGACCGTCGGTGTTTAGGCACCGCCGACTAGACACACGCACCATTACACCAGAACCCCACACATAATATATTTAATTTTATTTTGATGTACAGCTCATAAAAGATTTAAATTCACGAGAACCTCTTGTTTTTTTTTTTATATATCACTAAGTCGGCAAACAAGCGTACGGCTCGCCTGATGGTAAGTAATTACCGTAGCCTATAGACGCCTGCCCATTATATGCATTGCAAGCGAGTTGCCGACCCTACTCCCAATTCCCTTACTCACCAACAGGAACACAATACTGCTTGAAAAAAGTATTATTTAGCTGTGGTCTTCTGTAAGGTCGAGGTACTACCCCAGTCGGGCTGCTCCATTTTTTGAGCAGGAAATTTCCTGCTGTGCCCTACCTCAGTTAACTTGTACGTAACAATATGACAGTGACAACATTAAACATTTATTCTGGACTAGCTGTGCCTGCGACTTCTTCCGCGTCTTGGGTATTTAAATATTCAATGTGATTCTTTAAATTGGCATAACTTTTTTATTTATGAACCAATTCACATGTAACAAACAGTAAATATTAAGGGAAGCTTACCACAATATATTGATGAAAACCACATCTAAATCGGATAGACCGTTACTGAGATTATCGTGCACAATCGCACAGACAAACAGACAAAAATTCTAACAATCAAGGTTTTGGATTGTTTTTATTCACTTTTAAAGTTATTTTTACATGTTTGATTCTTTCATACTTTCATACGTATTGATTTCTTGAATTCTTTTTCAATTGTAGAAACGAAGTGTGAAACGATTTATGATATAATTCTTATTGTCGCACACGCGAGTAGAGTCACGAGTCGACTGAAGTATCTTTGTTATTTAGTTACAAAAAACACATTAATTTAACATGAAAATTATCTTTTCAGGTCTAGACACGTACGCGTACGATCCGCAACGCTACGCAATGGACTACCACAGCATTGGCTTCAGGGAATGCGCAGCTGAAGTAGCTCGGTACCTGGTCAGCTGTGAAGGTCTGGACATCCAAGATCCACTCCGTCTCCGTCTCATGAGCCACCTCCAATGCTTCGCGGCCCAGAGGGAACTAGCCGCGAAGTCAAGTAACTGGGGATACCCTCAATACCCAAGTGTGCCCCAACCTCAACATGGATATGCTGAGGTAAGGCAGGAGCCTCCGTCTTCAGCATCAGCAACGACAATTTCAGCGCCTCCAGCGATCGCTGCCCCTCTGTCTGCTCCTCCTGGTTATCCCCACTACCCCCCAGCGCCTCCAGCACCCCCTGGCCCTTCAGTGCCCCCCGGTCCCCACCCAGCTCCTCCAGCACCCCACTACCCCACACCTTATCCCCACCATCCGCCTCATCACCAGTACTCTCAGAACAGTTCGAAACCTTACAGGCCATGGGGTGCAGAGTTAGCTTATTAGAAAATGCTAATGAAATTATATATTTCGATAGAAATGATAAATACTCGTATTTAATTTTTTAACTTACAAATACTTGAATTTTGAACTGTTTACTTTGATATGTAATTTTCTTATATTAGTTCTAATATTTTAAATCAATAATTGTTTAGCTGCAACTCCCGAATCGCTTTAAAATTATAGTTTGACAACAATTATCGTATAAATAGTGCTATTGTTTGGCAAGTAACTATTACACGTCCATTCTGTGTAACTTGAAGGGCTTACATCAGATAAAAATCCTTTACAAATAAAAGAATATGCTTTATAAATGCATATTTTATCATTTCTATCGAAAAAAACATTTGTAAATTGTTGTTGATCTCAGAGTTTAATATGAAGAATCAATTTTGTTTAAGACTGTTTATAGAATAAATGATATTTTATAAGTTGTGTGATACATATATAGTATATTGCTAAGTTTATTAGTTTAGATAAATACTGGGACCAAAAACCAAGCTTTAATGTTATATTTGATAAATATATACTGTCACTTTCTCGCTTTATGGATGTGTATAAGAATGACAAGGACAAAAACATGTCACGACTTTATGAACGATAAATTTGTGTAGGTAATTGTAAAGGCACTTAAGCTTAAAATGGTGTCTGTAACAGTGTTACAAATAATGACTAAATCTTATTTCAATATCATAGAATCCCAACATTTCTGTCTATAAAAAATATCATCTAACAAAAAAATAAATAAAAAACACACTCTTGCGTCAGTCAATCAGTTAGGTATATGTTTTATAAGTAAAAATTTCTCTATGATAAACATAGAATATTAAGAAATTTTACACGTTTTTAAACTTCCATCGTAAATAAAAAAAAAATACACTAAGATCTATAATTATGTAAAGCAGAATGTATAAAAAAAAGATTATTTGTCTATGGCGGTTGCAATAGTCCCGAAATCTAAGGAACATAAAATAATCAACAGCGATCATAGTATGCTTACTATGTTATATATGTCTCGTTTTACGTGAAAATCTTAAGAAATATTGTTAATTATTTATTATGCACACACCTACCAATAAATGTGTCCGTATATTTTCATTGTCACCCTATAAATTAAATTGTGATGTGCACAGGTTGTGAATTTGTATATTTTCCGTGTGTTTTTGTAAATTTTGAATCTGTATCCATACGATACGTTTGTATATTTTTGTACATATTTGTGTAATCGCTTACGACGATTAGGGAGAGAAAATAAATTATTTTTTTATATTTATTTGACAATTTTATTTGGTAACCCCTTATTGTTTATGCTTTAGTGTTTATACAAAAATAACGTAGATATTCAGTTATGATGAAAACAATTATTTGTATGTAGTTTAATTGTATTTTGTCTAAAAAATCTTAGTTGCCATATAAAAAAAAGATCAAATAGTTTCGAAAAGATTACCTTTTCAAATAAAACAATTTTCTACAGTATTTCACACAAAATACTTAAATTATTGTAATGAACTTACACAATGTATACATGCAAATAGAATAAATAAACAATTTAAAAGTGGAACACGTTGAAATAATTAAAAGTATAGTCACATAGCATCACGCAAAACAAGTGGCCACCCTCCACACAATAAATTAGCAACACAGGTGTAAGGACATAACTGACCCCGACAGATGTGACTAATATTATTCTAAAACGTACCACTTCAATGATTGTATGGGATATCGCTACCCTAGTCATTCCCACGATTGCTGTCTCAATCGCTCCTGCATAATATCCCTATATGCCGTCTCGCTCGTACTTTACTTCCGTAGGAAGACCGGGGTGCAAAAACTTCGTGTTTTTTGTGCGATCGTGTGCGTGCCGTGTGTCGTGTATTGGTATGTGTAAGTGTGTTGTTACTTCTGGTTCCTTCCGTAATGTTTGTGAGTGTTTAATGAAGTCTAATCGGTAAATAAATGTTGCGTTTTGAGTAATTTTTTGAAGTAAAACTTCTTTACGCACGCTTGACTTGGGAAGCTGGTGAATGCGTGACGAGAGCGTTACGAAAAGTGTGATCGGACGAGGCGAACCGAAGTTGAGAAGGAGATATAAGTTAGTGAAGATAGAAAGTTTTACTTCCGTCGTGTGGTCTAAAGCACACTCATTTTTTTAAATACAAAATCGAACATCCAAAAAGTTTAAATGGATGAAGTGATTTGCACTAACAATCTTTAATCTGTTATTAGATTAGATATAATTTGACATTTCTTTCTCTTAACATTTAAGCGGTAAAATACTCAACTAACTAATTAATTTAATTATTATATTTTCAAAACTTAACAAAAAAAAACATTGTTTGAAAAATAATATAAATCTGTTTTTTATATAATTATAAAGTCACATTTTTATTTCGACTTTACTGGTATTCAATGATATTTACTGAAAAGGTTTAAAGAAAATAACTGCAGTCCTTCTTGTTAAGTTTTTTTCTTTAAAATCTGCATTCCCTGTTAGTAGTAGGTAAGCAGCTTTACGTCGAACTGACAAAGATGGATCTTTAGATAAATTGTACAAAAGGGCAAGTAAAGAACTTCAATGTTTCTACTCTGCATCGACAGAAACTTACGGATTGGAAAAAAAAATAATAATATTAAAAAAATGTTCAATCTTAACAAGCTTGCTTTCTATATTGACTACTATTTACTTAATACATTAAATATCTTCTTTTTCTTAATAGCATGTCTATAATTATGTCTAACAACCTATCTCGGGTAGTGGTGCGAGCAGTCACCTAAAACACCGACTGTTTGCGGGTTCGATTCCCGGGAAACCGCTAGGGATGGATATTTGTATTTGTACAAATATTTCATTCCGGTTTGGATGTCTGTCCTTGTGGGTCTCCCCACCGTGCCTCGGAGAGGACGTTAAGCCGTCGGTCCCTGTTGTTATATATGTACCTGATAGCGATCGTTACTCATAGCAGGGCTCATATTCGTCAACCCGCAGTGGAGCAGCGTGGTGGATTAAGCTCCAATTCTTCTCCTACATGAAGCCCAGCAGTGGGATGTTACAGGCTTAATACATATATGTTTACTAGCTTGTGCGCGCGACTTCGTCCCCGTGGAATAGGACCACCCGATTTTGAAACATTCTTCATTAGTGCTACGCTCCTATTGGTCTTAGCGTGATGTTATATAGCCTATAGCCTTCCTCGATAAATGGGCTATCTAACACTGAAAGAATTTTTCAAATCGGTCCAGTAGATCCTGAGATTAGCGCGTTCAAACAAACAAACAAACAAACAAACAAACAAACAATCAAACAAACTCTTCAGCTTTATTATATTAGTATAGATATGTTATTTCTTAATAGTGTGCATGTTTTTTTCCGTTTGTATGATTATGTATATCGTATTATAATAGTTGTGAGCCGGACAGTCCCCATAGAGGAGAAGTCTGGCCTTTTCGCCGAGGCCAGCCTGTCGCTGGAGGGATCCTGTTGCCTGCTGATCCGGGACCCTCCAATTAAAGCGGCTGAAGGCTCCCGCAGGGGGTTTAGTGCGGATATCACCCGTAAATGGGTTACCCTGCGATATATAAAAAAAAAAATATATAGTAGTTGGAATTTGTTGTGTTAATTTTAACAACACGCAGCGTAAAATAAGCAACTAACAATATTAGAGCACCTACGCGGTTTAGTTTTAGAGTCAACTGTTGCCTAAAGGTGTAATCTGCTTAGATATTCGATAGTTGGTATAAGTCCGCCCATTGTTCTTCATAATATTGTATATCTTTAAGCTTTGTATTTGTGGTGTACAATAATATAAATAAATAAATATGATTTACTAGTCAGTTTCAAACGTGATTTCAAAGTCGATTAACGGATTCTAAGAATTAAAAAATTAGACTGGGAATTGAAAATCGATTCTCTTTTAAAACTTTCCATCCCTAGCGTTACCGTAACATGTACCTACCACACCACAACAGCAGCATTGCAAGTGCGTTGACGACTCCTGATATTCTCTTAGGAGCTTGCAGTGAGAATGTGACTAAAAACAGTACAAACACATCATTATTGTAGAATTCAGTTAAATAATTTCTAATTAATCGTTGACCTACCTCACCCATAATATATTATCCTAAAATACATTAACTTTACCCTAAAATACACCTCAATAAAATCGATTCGACTCTTTAACAAAACAAACATTGTTTCATATTAAGATAGTTTAAATTTATGTAGATATGGGCCTATAATTAATTCTGATTTCCAATTAATACTATTACAAGGCCTATCAAGAAGTCACAACTACAATATCGCCCTACAAACGTAAACAACTAAACATACAAGCGATACGTGACGTAAGCACGCACACTAGCAAATAACATTTGATTTTATTATTCAATGCGGGTTATAATCGTAGTAATGAATATTATCTTGATTCTTGATTTAATAAATAATGGTATGATTATTTTAATTACCTGTTTGTAAATAAATAATGTCATAAGATTGAATATTATTTGTTATAATTATTATGAAAAGACAAATCGTAGTTAATATTAAGCGGTAGGTTAAAAGATGATAAAGAAAATATGTATTTTTTATACTACAAGGGTTGCAAATAACCATATATGTTAAACATTTACCGTAGCCCATGAATGCCTGTAACTCCAGAAGTATCGCAAGCGCGTTGTCGATCTTTTCCCCTACTGTCAACACATAATATCCAGGAACTTTGGCAACTTTACTCATTACAGGAACATAAAACTACTCGCGAGCAGAACATTTTGGCAGCAATATTTTGCACTTTGAGGTACTTTTTCAGTAGAGCTGTTCCGGATTTAAAACAAGAAATGTACCTGCTGTCCTGAAGGTTTGTTTAAAATATTTTCAATATGTCTTATTTCAATTTGTTGTTGTTATGCCTTTTTATGGAGAGTGTTTCTGATTAAGATTAATGTTCGTGATGAGTCAATATATACGTGGAAATCTCTTTTATACATATAGAAGACTAGCTGACCCCGCAAACGTTGTTTTGCCATATATGTTATTAACCCCCGCAACCCCCTCTTGTGGATGGAATTTCGTAAAATCCGTTCTTAGCTGACCTCTACTCGGCGATAAGAATATTCCTACCAAATTTCAAGTCTATGCCTTATAGTTCCAGAGATATCGTGATGAGTCAATAATATATGGGTAAGAAATCTCCTATATACTCGTATATATATATAGAAGAAGATATGACAGCACAGAGAGATGGCTTAAACCGTTTACATACTTACTTTTTACACACTTACAGACTTGAGTTTATTGAACTTTTGAATTATTATTAATGAAATAACTAAAGCCGCAATTATACTTAGCCCGCGCCGCGTGTCGCCACGCTGCCTGACGCAACGGCGGGTTATTACATTTGCGTGTCGTGTCGCCACGCGCCCTGACGAAAATTCGTCTCAGTCAGTACAGTGGAGGCCTTTGGAGTAAACGTCTACAATGTTTTCTTCAGACTCGGATACGGATTTTGAAGAAAATGTAGCATACCTGCTCATGTTAAGCTTACTCAAAAAGGAAAAAAAGAAAAGGAGATATTGGGTACATCCAATCAATACTTCAAGAGGAAGCCGAAGTGAATATCATTAATTTGTTGGTGCAAGAACTAAAAAGCGATGAAATTAAATTTCAACAGTACTTCAGGATGACAAAACAACAATTCAATTACATACATTCTTTAATTGAACAAGATATTCACATACACACGTCCACTGTTCTACGTCGCCAAGTCTATGCACTCGGCTGTCTGCGCGTGCCCACGCGTTATTACACTAGACCCGACTGGGCTGACGCGTCAGAACCCCCACCACCGACCCCACGCCGATCGAAATCGCTCGGTCTGCGTGGCGTCAGCAGGCTCTGCGACACGCGGGACGGGACTAATGTAATCACTCCAGTACTAAATGTATGTAACCGATAGCTTACCCACGCGTTGCGACACGCGGCGCGGGCTAAGTATAATTGCGGCTTAATGAATACGCTAATTCCGACAGTGTTGTTTTAGTTCATCGTAAATAATATGTTCATTTATCATGCAAAATAAATAACAACTAGTGGTCGCCCAGTGGTCAAAATTCGACAATAATTGATTTCAATTATAAGTTAAGAACATTATTAAGGTTTTGTTGTCAAAGACTATACTTCTATAACAATAAACAAAAGAGTATAAGTATATGCGTGTATCAAATACATGGTAGTGTGTGTAATATTTATTGTATTGATTTAATCTATTTTAATTCATAATTTAAAAAAATGTATATTAGCATTCTGCACTCCTTCTCTATATAAACTATAAGTGTGCGAAATTTCATACTCCTACGTCCGCGCAATTTTCGTAAAAAGGGGTACAAAGTTATTTGCTACTGAAGTTTTGTACATGAAAAGTGTAAGTTTTTATTTTACATAAATATGTAATTAGAAATTCTTTCTATAGAAGATATATTTCTATGTAAATAATAACTATTAACAATAATGAATAATAAATAACTTACCTAGAACATACACACACGGTCGTCTGTTCCTACGGTAAGCAACTTAACGCTTGTGTTTTAGGTAAACTGTTGTTATATACCGGCAGAATGCTGGTATATTGATTTCTCTTGATGGACTTCTTGTCAGGATAATGAAAGTAACGTTGTTTGAATTTACTGTTTATTCAAATATGTTCACGTTACAATTAACATTGAAGAGAGCGTTGCACTATAGGTTACAGAGGCGTTTTGATATTAAGGACTGATATGTTCAGTCTGTATCGGATGGATACTGAATCTAGTCTGACGCTTACCGATGGGTGTTCGGTATTGATTATTGAGTTACACGACTCCCACTTTCTCGGTTCGCTTGCATTCGGTCCGTTCGCAGAACGGTTACGATTTATGAGGTAATGACAAAACAATTGACCATGGGAACGTTCGTTGGAGAATTGTTTAAGATCTATAAATTTAAGCGTGTGCGACAAATTGAAAAGACAATTGGACAATAACGAGTCGACACTTCAAGCTGTGATATGCAAGTACAATGGCTACATCAATAACAATAACAAACTAATAAGACAATAAGTTGAATAGATTAACATGTGCGTAAAGTTATTTAGTAGCTAGTTCAATGGGTTCTTTACTTTAATGTGACAATGGAGGTTGAGTTATGGGCGAGTTACAATTGAGTAAAAACAATAGACTCGTTTGTCACATCCTGACAGATTTCGTAACAATAGCAAAGCTAAAATATAAATTATAAACATATGTATATGTACATACCAGTACATAACACCTCCCCACTTAAAGTGAACAACGGGGTTTACAAGTTGTTTACAAAAGTTTGTTTACATAAACTGAAATATTGAAAGTTACGCTCTCATTAATACAAAATAACAACTAATTAAACTTACACAATTTGTTATGACATAGTTCTTGTCTCTGAACTTAATGTTCTCATAAACAGTGTGTCTTACAGTAAGTATTCCTTATTCTAATT
This sequence comes from Melitaea athalia, assembly GCA_905220545.2. NCBI lineage: Eukaryota > Metazoa > Arthropoda > Insecta > Lepidoptera > Nymphalidae > Melitaea > Melitaea athalia. The sequence goes on from HG992178.1 coordinate 23,793,866, forward strand.
TCTAACAAGATTACACAAATTCTATTAAATGTTGGCTTACAATTATTTCTTATTCTTAAACACATTAGTAACAATAAATTTCATAATTCGTTATTTATTAGTTAACATAAAAATTTTCTTTATTTTGTTTCATTACAATGGTTTAACAACAATTTCATGATTTTTTTTTTATTTATTGGTTAACATAAAAATCTTTTCTTTTTTTGTTTAATACGACATTTTCTTTAATATTTTCCTTTAAAATAAAATACATGTCTACCTTAAATTTAACACAAGTGCTTAATTATTTAAATTATAAGTATACTTAAATCTAGAATGAGACTCTACGCTTGGGATCTAGTTATTCTAAGTGGTTGTCTTACTATGCTATCCTCATCATCTGTTTCAGACTTCAGTTATTTCATCCAGAGTACTACTTACTGCCATTCTAACTGAGGCTTCTGCCTTATTATTTCTTCGATTACATTGGTTAAATATTTGTACGCAACATCTACAATTATCGGGGTCGTGGTTATTACAAGTAAGTGTTTTATATAATTGCGTTATTTTACAAAACTTAAATATTAAATATAGTAATATACTTATACATAAACAATAGACTATCCATGATATATGGCTTTGAGGTAGAAACTCAAAGGTTTTATTAAGATTATTTGTTAACTTATCATTTAATGATTCCAATGTTTTGTTTCAGGTAATGCTGATTATTCATTATTCAGTATATACTTGTCTTGGAGTTATTATATATGGGTGTAAAACATTTTGTTTGGCAATTAAAATTGAATTTAATAACATTTCGATGTTTTCATAAATTTCTTCACTTAATGAACTTAATGTAATGAAATGAGTATTAACCGTTGATTTTAAATTTATAAGTGGTAAACTTGCATCAGTATTATTTATAAATGTATCAATGATCTTAAAGTTTTTTTTTTTTTATACATATTAATTTTTCATTTTCATTTAATTTTTTTTTGTCGTAGAATTAAAGTTTTGTATTGCTGATTGTGTGACTTGAATCTGGTTTTTTATTAAACTATATATATATCTCTTTATCGTCTGTTAAAACTTTATTTTATTTTATTTATTCGATTATTATTATTTATCGATTGCATCGTTATAAAACATAGCATTATTAACGTTGTGTATTCTTCAATATCGTCGCGATCGCAATGAATAACCTACAGGAGGTTTAATGATCCTTTTAATTGTGGGTTTTCTTTTTATTACCGTTTTACTTTTTTCGGTGTTATTCTTATTAGCTAATTTAATACGATTCACGTGAACTCTGACATGTTTTCCTTTTTCGGTTTTTATTATAACATTCGCGTTAGGTTTAATTGCAATTATAGTGTAAGGGCCTTTCCAATTTGGTATGAGCTTATTAGGGCTTTTATAATTTAAATATACTTCGTCATTAATTTTATATTTATGAACGTTATGTTTTTCGTCATATCTAACCTTAGATTTTTCCTTACTAACTATTAAATTATCTCTCGCTATTTTCAAAGTTTTATTCAATTTGTACTTAAGATCCTGTATGTAATCATTGTAATTAGGTTCATTAACATTTTCTATTGAGCTAGGTAAGTTAGGTTTTTGTCCAAAAACTAGTTCATGTGGGGTAAATTTACTGCTACTGTGTATACTTGTATTATAAGCAAACATTGCTAGGGGAACATAGTCATCCCAATCGTTTTTATCGCTTGAAACGTATTGTTTTAAATAATCTTTCAATGTGGAGTGGCTTCTTTCTAAGGCTCCATTCGTTTGGGGGTGATAGGCTGTTGAAGTTAATTTTTTGATCTTAAATATATTTGCAATATCCTTTAATAAATTCGACATAAATTCTGTACCTTGATCAGTCAATATTGTCTTAGGTATACCGAAATAAGTCATAAACAATATTAGTTTTCCGGCTACTGTTTCTGCATCGTGTGAAGGCATACTAAAAGATTGCGAGAACTTTGTTAAATCGTCTTGTAATGTTAATATATATTTATTTCCTTTAGAGGTTTCAGGTAATGGACCTACAATATCCAAAGCTACTCGTTCGAACGCGTATGTCGAAGTCGTTGTTATGATCATCGGTGCTTTAATCTTTTTCCTCACAGTTTTATTTATTTGACATTGCTTACAATTTCTTACATAATTAATTATATCTGATTTCATATTAGGCCAATTGTATTGGGTTTTTATTCGTGAATACATTTTAATTATTCCGTTATGACCGGATGATGTACTATTATGATTTTCCTTCAATATGATAGGTATTTCGTCGGCATTCGGGTTTATTATTTTATTATGACACATTCTAATGGAAATGTCTAAATTTCTAAATATATAAAAGATAATTTGTTTTACTTTATCTGGGTGAAGAGAACTATAAGAATCTTTGAAGTTCGGTAAGTATATGAGTTTAATTTGATCTTTAATGAGTTCTTCGCGTAGATTTCGTAAAGTATAGAATAAGTCTTTCGGGGTTAAAGTATCGTAATGATTATATTTAGCAATACAATGATATATGACTTGTTTGTCGGATGAGGTTTTATAAATTTTATATATTTCTCTAGGTTCTGAAAGTAAAATATCAATATCATTTCCTCGGGAAAAAGTTTCAATTACATAAGGGTCTTCCTCATCAAGGTTTATGTTTGTAAAGTAGGCAATATGTCTATGTTTATTATCGAGAAGTCGTTCATTTATTTCAAGAAAGTCTTTTATTGTAAATTCATTATTCTGTAAGAAAAAATTCTGGAAGTCTGTATATGTTTCTAAATTTTGTAAAGTACTATTAACGGTATTTATTTGAATACGCGATAAACAATCTGCGTTTGAGTTTACTCTTCCGGGTTTATGGATAATTTCATAATCAAACTCTTCTAATTGTAGACGCCATCTAACAAGTTTACTACCTGGGTCTTTTACGTTAAAAAGCCAAGTTAAAGGTCTATGATCAGTTACAATTTTGAAATGTCTACCGTATAAATATGGTCTAAAATGTTGAATTGCCCATTTAATGGCTAGAAGTTCTTTTTCAGTTGTATTATAGTTACTTTCAGCGTGATTTAATGTTCTAGAGGCGTATGCTATCGGTAAGTCTTTCCCTATGTTTCCTTGACTTAATACTGCTCCAATAGCAAAGTTACTAGCATCAGTGGTGAGTATAAACTCTTTAGTGAAATCTGGGTATTGTAATATTTTCGGTGATATTAATATGCTACGCATCGTATCGAATGACTCTTGTTGTTCCTCGGTCCAAGTAAATGGTGTATCTTTCTTTAATAATTTAGTTAAAGGTTTTGTAAGCTTTGAAAAGTTTTCTATAAATTTCCTATAATATCCTATTAATCCTAAAAATGATTTTATTTCTTTCGGGTTTTTAGGGGCTGGAAAGTTGGTTATTACTTTAGTTTTCTCTGGGTCTGGTAAGACACCTTTATTAGATATTACATGTCCAAGATAAGCTACTTCATGTCGCATAAATTCGCATTTATCGGGTTGGAGTTTAAGCTTATGCTGTTGTAATTTTTTAAATATTGATTCTAATTTTATTTCATGGTCTCTTATTGAATTTGCATATATAACTATGTCATCTAAATAGACAAAACAATATAATCCTTGTAATCCACTAAGCACATTATTCATTAATCTCTGAAATGTTGCTGGTGCATTCTTTAAACCGAATGGCATTCGAGTATATTCATATAAACCGGTAGGTGTAGAAAAAGCTGTCTTATGTATATCTTTAGGATGCATTTTTATTTGGTGAAATCCGCTAGCTAAGTCTAATGTGGTAAAATAAGTTGAGTTTCCTAATTGATCTAATATTTCGCTGATATTAGGTAATGGATAAGCATCACCTATGGTTACATTATTTAATTTTCTATAATCGATTACTACGCGCCATTTAATTTTTCCTGAAGCGTCTTTCTTTTTAGGTACTACCCATAATGGTGATGACCACGGGCTAGTGGAGGGACGTATAATACCTTGTTTTAACATTTTATTTATTTGAGTTTTTACTTCCTCTTTATGAACTTCCGGATATCGATAACTTTTTGAGTTAATTGGGTTCTGTTGTTGTCCAGTATTTATCTCGTGAACAATTGAATTGGTACATGTCAGTTCGTCACCTTCTAAATAGAAAATCTCACTATATTTATTGCAAATTTTATATAACGATTGTTTTTCTTCATAATTTAAATGATCAGTTCTAAGTTCATTACATATCCATTGATATCGTGAGAGTTTACTGTTTTCATTAATATTAGAATTATAATTACATGTTAGCTTAGAGTAGTTATCATTAAACAAAGTGGCGAGATTATTATTATCTCTCATAATACTTAAACGATTGGCGGCATTAACATCGCCTGTACAATTAAAACAATTCGCGGTATTTTCATCGCGTATATAATTAAAACATTTCGCGGTATTTTCATTGCTTATATACTTAGAACAACTGGCGGAATTATCGTCGCCTATATAATTAAAACATTTCGCGGTATTTTCATCGCTTATATAATTAGAACAACTGGCGGAATTATCGTCGCCTATATAATTAAAACATTTCGCGGTATTTTCATCGCTTATATACTTAGAACAACTGGCGGAATTATCGTCGCCTATATAATTAAAACATTTCGCGGTATTTTCATCGCTTATATAATTAGAACAACTGGCGGAACTTTCATCGCCTATATACTTAGAACTACTGGCGGAATTATCGTCGCCTATATAATTAAAACATTTCGCGGTATTTTCATCGCTTATATAATTAAAACACTTGGCGGAACTTTCATCGCCTATATAACTTAACGATTCTAACTTTATTTTTATTTCTTTAATATCAACCTTTTTATCTAAACAATTTAAAATCGATACGAAAGCCTGGTTATTTTCATCAACTTTAGTGAGGCAACTAGATAAATATACTCCGTCTATGATTCTTTTATTTTCCACATAACCCTCTTTTATTCCGGGGTTTAAAACATTAGCCTTTATCAACGTTTCCGTTCGCGCGTTCAATGTATATAGAGTATTATTCATATCGGTATCTTTATATAAATTTAAAGGAATTTGAAATTCTAGGAAAGAAAGAGTTTTATTTTCGTAATCTATTTTAGCATTTAATTTAGTTAATATATCGTTTCCTAATATACCATCAAACTTTAAAGTAGGTATTTGATCTCCTTTAACTACGTGAAAGTTATGCTGAATTTTTATTTTATTTAAATTTAAATGTAAGGTCGCATATCCTAAGGTTGTACATGGGACCTTTGATTCCGTAATTCCGTAAATGGTTAATTTTTTGTCTCTTTGTATTAATAATTTACGATGGAGGTTTTCAATTTTTATAATGGATATACTGGCTCCTGTGTCAATAAGAAAATTAAACGATTGTTTTTGCTGCGTTTCTACTATTGGTAAATTTATATTTATCATATTTATGTTTGCGGTGGTAAATATAATTGTTTTATGTTCTATTGGGGTAGTGCCTGGATAAGACTTTCCATGCTCATGGGATCGGCACCATCCACGAGCTGGTTCGAGTTTAAAGAATTAATATTACTTGTATTATTTGTATTTCTTATATTTCGAGTAAAGTCACGCGTATAATAGGGTGCTCTGCGATCTCGATATGGATTTCGTTGAACGGTACATTGCTGTTCTATGTTAGGACGCCTTACTGGACTCGGAAATTCTTTAAAATGATTGCGAACTCGATCATGGTTATTATAATTAATTTTGTGATTATAATGCGGATAATTAAGTTGACTTTGAGGACCGAAACTGTACCTGTTTTCTTCTCCTTTACAACATTTACAAAAGCTAGTTTCTTTAAAATGAAATAAGGGTTTATTAAATGAATTACGCGATTCTTTCTTAAAATTGTGATTATGATTTCTATTAAAATTATTTCGATTATAGTTGTTTCTATGGTAATTATTGTTATTAGGATTATAAGTACGGCAGTGCGCTGCTATATGTCCTGGTTTATGACATTTCATGCATATTTTATTTTTTGAATTTTGTAATAAATGGAATTTCTCTTCCTCTAATGCCATATTGAATGCTTCATTAAGATTGTTAGGACCTCTAGAGCGGAGCATTAATGAAATTTGTGGGTTAACACCGATTAAAAATGTATGTAGTGCTAATCTATTAGTGTTTTCTATTTCTCCCGGTAACAGTTTGGGATCGTTACAAGATTGTTTTATTCACATTAATAACCTCTTTAAACATGATTCTATTCTGAAGATGTATTGTGAGATTGTTTCACTATATAATTGTTTGCAATTTTGTAACTCAAATAAAAGATGGGTTTCGTGTTTTCTATTACCGAACCTACTTTTAAGGAACTCCTTTAGGTCTTCCCAGTTGTCAAAAGTTGTATTAGAGCACACGGATTGAGCTCTATCTGTTAATTTGTTTTGTATAAACGCGAATAAAATTTGTTCTTGGTCTTGTGAAGCTATTTGAAAAGCACGATCGCAATTTGTGAGCCATGCACTTAAATCGTCTCTATTTCCGTCATAAGAATCTATAAATCTTAATAAGGTATCGATTGAAACTCGTACTTGTGGTTGATAATTTCCCGCTACGCTATGCGAAGGATTAGCGCATTGATTTACTATCGGATCATTATTTGATGAATTAGATAGCGCCATTTTAATTATTTTCATCGGTAAATTATTTATATGTATATATATATTTTTTATTTATTTATATACTAATGATTTGTCTTTATTTAATTCGTTACTTCAATTTATTTAATAATAGTGATTATTAAAAAAAATTTATGAAAATTATTTTATTTAATTCGTACGTTAGGTATTTATCGAGGGAAAAAAATATATAATAATAATGATAATGAGACTAGCAGATTGGCAGATGAAATAGTGAAACAGTGAATTTATAGAACTTACAGTAGTATCATGGTCGTAGTCGATAGTTTCATCGGGGCCACGCCTGAAGCTGCTCTGCTGAGGGATGGTTGAGTTGCTCTCTGTAGCCTTTGTGTAGTGTCGCCTGTAGCTGCTCCTCTTCTTTTCAGGAAAAACACCGTCGTACGTCGAGGCCAGACCAAAACCGTCGTGTTGAACCTGATGCTCGTCGCCGTCGTCGCCTGTCTTGCGTTATCGCTTTTCTTTAGGCCAAAACCGTCGCGAATAGAGCTTCCTTTGCCGTCGTCGCCTGTCTTGCGTTGTCGCTTTTCTTAGGCCAAAACCGTCGCAAGGGATGTGCCACCAGAGCTTGGGATTCTTCCTTGACTAAAAGCCTGGAGACTACCTTCTGTTTTCTTTCTTGAGAAGTGTCGAGTGGAATCCCACTTCTGACACCAAAATTTTGTTATATACCGGCAGAATGCTGGTATATTGATTTCTCTTGATGGACTTCTTGTCAGGATAATGAAAGTAACGTTGTTTGAATTTACTGTTTATTCAAATATGTTCACGTTACAATTAACATTGAAGAGAGCGTTGCACTATAGGTTACAGAGGCGTTTTGATATTAAGGACTGATATGTTCAGTCTGTATCGGATGGATACTGAATCTAGTCTGACGCTTACCGATGGGTGTTCGGTATTTATTATTGAGTTACACGACTCCCACTTTCTCGGTTCGCTTGCATTCGGTCCGTTCGCAGAACGGTTACGATTTATGAGGTAATGACAAAACAATTGACCATGGGAACGTTCGTTGGAGAATTGTTTAAGATCTATAAATTTAAGCGTGTGCGACAAATTGAAAAGACAATTGGACAATAACGAGTCGACACTTCAAGCTGTGATATGCAAGTACAATGGCTACATCAATAACAATAACAAACTAATAAGACAATAAGTTGAATAGATTAACATGTGCGTAAAGTTATTTAGTAGCTAGTTCAATGGGTTCTTTACTTTAATGTGACAATGGAGGTTGAGTTATGGGCGAGTTACAATTGAGTAAAAACAATAGACTCGTTTGTCACATCCTGACAGATTTCGTAACAATAGCAAAGCTAAAATATAAATTATAAACATATGTATATGTACATACCAGTACATAACACTGTTATAGCTATTTTTTTTTATAAATATACATAGAAATAATACATATATAAATACAAATATTACATCCAGACTCAGACGGGAATCGAACCCGCAACCCGCGGAGTAGAAACCATGGCCACTACAAACTGCGTCAACGGGCTAGTCAATAAATTATAGTTTTAAAAAACTAAAAAACACGCTTTTATAAATAAACCAAACTAAAAAGTAAAGAAAATTTGTGTATTATCATCGGTCTTCGATAAGCCTACCAAGTTTAAATGAAATATGGACGTTAGAAGTGGGTCAAAATGAAGTCCAAAGGAGTCGGTTACAAACATTAACAAACATACAGGTGAAGCTAATAAAAAGGGTGTAAAAATTGCGTGTAGGATAGCGAGACAGCGACTTATTCATGAACAACAAATACGTCAACGCGACGTAACACAACACAAAAATATACAAGTGCCACTGTACCTTATAATACATTCTACGTCGTCGCTAGGAGTATAATTAATTTATATAATGTAGATCGTGGCGTCGCTTTTTAACGCTGTTCTTCGCTCACATAAAATTTAGAATTAGTTAGGATATGTTCTGTTTTTTTAAACGGACTACATACGCTCGTGTTTTCCTGTGGTAGGCTAAGTTGCCTTGCTTATTTTTCAGGTTACAGCCGACTGATATCGATACACATAGTTTTGTAATAAATAATATGTATACAAATATATTTACACCCAGACACTTTTCGCACATCGAACCCACAACGTCCGAAGCTGCGTGTACGGTCACTGTAAACTGCACCAACGGCTGCTGGTCAAAATATAATAAACAGGTTTTAATAGCCAGGTAACCGTTGGGCAGCCGCCTGGCAGGTTCCATGCAACCAAAGCCATGAACTTCGGGAGTCTTTGCATAATTCTAAATTCCAGCGTTTGACGACCATCGAGTGCTAAAATAATAGAGACTCTTACGCCCTAAAAGGCTAAAATTAAACTTACTGCCATAATTCAATTTGACGACTCCTGTTATAAAACTAAAAAAAAATTCACGTAACAGAAATAAACCTTGGAACGTCATTTTTAAGCATTTTCTGTTCCCAACAACCTCATTTAGAAAATGAAGACCAAAATAGATTTATTCACATCCTTTATTAAACGATAACCGTCCGTCGTACACAATTTATTTTTATTCATACTAATATGAGTAGGAAGATGAAGTAATCTCATCCAGGCTACCCATGGAAAGCTAAAGCAATTTAAAAAACATGAAATAAAATCTGAAAAATGGTTTTTATGTGCGTGGGATCTGAGAATGAATTTGCAAGTCCTCAAATTAATATCTCAAAAGTCTTGAGCGTGTACAGCCTCCGGCGAGAAACAGTTGACGACAAATCTTTAGAGACAATTAAATTTTCAACTTATTTGGGCTCAAATAAAGTGATATTCTAATATAGTTTATATTTTATTAAATTATAATATTTAAGAACTTAAAAATAGTGTGTTATAAATTGAAGTTTAATGTATTTGTTAAGAATAGCTTAGTAGTACATTTGTTGTGAAATTTTAAAAATACGAGAAAATCGGTGAAAATGAAAAAAATCATCATTTTAGCATTTACGTACTTTAACATCTATAGACCGTCTTATTTAAGTATTCACGAACTTAAAATTGAAATTTTAAAATTAAAATCATTATCAATACATAATATTATAAAACAAAGTCGCTTTCCGCTGTCTGTCCCTATATGTGCTTAGATCTTTAAAACTACGCAACGGATTTTGATGCGTTTTTAATAGATGGAGTGATTCAAAAGGAAGGTTTATATGTATATTATACTAGCTGACCCGGCGAACTTCGTCCCGCCTAAAAGACGATTCTTTAAAAAAAATTTTAATACTTATCCTTCCCAGAACCCCTCCACTAATAGGTACCTTCAACTTTATGGTATGGTATTAAAGTTCAAATTGACTTTTAAGTATTATTACGAATATTTTGTATGGGAATATAGAAAAGTGTTGTTTTTAGACTTTTCAGGCAATTTTTTTAAAATTTTTCTCTCAGTAACAATCATTCTCGTACTTCAAGGAATATTATAAAAAAAGAATTAGCGAAATCGGTTCAGCTGCTCTCGAGATTTGCGCTTAGCAACACATTCAGCGATTCATTTTTATATATATAGAGATAATACATGCATAATATAGTAGAGGAACACTGATAATTTTAGAGGTTTCTAATGCGATGTCGTAAATAAACACATTTTTGCGCTTACATTATTAACGCCCAACGAAGTGGGTACGGGTCGGCTAGTGTATTTATATTATACAGCCAGTAACAAACATCATTCGTTGTATTTCCTTATTGTATTCTAAGTACAAATGGGGAATTATTCTCGATGTAACTAAAAAATACAATCACTTTGCTCTCATTAGACGTACTTAAGCAAAATCTGCTCGCGTGTGAATTGTTCGCAGACAATATGCTGTTATGACGATTATTTTTTAACACAAAGTAAACCTGAAAAACTTGTTTCAGGGTTTGTATAATAACAGTCACAAAAGACTATTGATGTTCGCGAAAACTGGTTCGCTTATTGAATCGGTAATGACTGGGTTGCCGAATGTGTTTTTAGGACCTATGGACATTTTTTTTAGAAAGTTGAAGATAATAGTACGGGATCCCTAGTACATATTTTTCACCTGATTACTATCAAGCTAATTTTCCGGGAGTAGCTTCATTTTGATAAGACGAACAAAAAGTTCCTCTTCGAAAATTCTCGATTGTGGTAGCTAACAGAGATAGCAGGAGATAGAGCAGCAGTGAGCGTAGGACCGGGATAACGTACCACGCAATTTGTAGGACAATATCCCTACCTATAAAGAAGCTTTTAAATAAAACTTCTTTACACACACTTGACTTGGTGAGTAAGCTGGTGAATGTGTGACGAGAGCGTTAAGGAAAGTGTGATCGGGCGAGATGAACGGAGCAAGAGAGGTGCGAGCACATATTTTCTTTCTCTCTTTCTCTCATAGCCGTATCTAAGCAACAGTGCAGGCCGAATTTGCAGAAGTTTTCCTTCAGTTGTGTGGTCTAAAGCACACTCGTTTTTTTCGACAGGTTTAATTTTTAGTAAGAAATTTTAGTAGGTTAAATCTAAATAATTAGTCTCGAAAAAGTCGGAATTTAAATGGTAAACCTTAGTAGAGGAACAAAGCAAATACAATTTCGTACAATAAAATTAAGTTCGTGAGTTTATTAGTTTTTAATTGTGCAAAGAAATTATATTAAAATAGGATCTTAATAGAGAATATATATAAAAACTAGCTTCTGCGCGCGACTTCGTCGGCGTTGACTCCGCTCCTATTGGTCTTAGCGTGATGATATATAGCCTATAGCCTTCCTCGAAAAATGGGCACTCTAGAAGTCTAGATAATGGGCATCTAACACTGAAAGAATTTTTCAAATCGGTCCAATAGATCCTGAGATTAGCGCGTTCAAACAAACAAACAAACAAACAAACAAACAAACAAACAAACAATCAAACAAACAAACTCTTCAGCTTTATTATATTAGTATAGATGAATCGCTAAATGTGTTGCTAAGCGCAAATCTCGAGAGCGGCTGAACCGATTTCGCTTATTCCTTTTTTATAATATTCCTTAAAGTACGAGGATGGTTCTTACGGAGAGAAAAAAATTAAAAAAGTGCCTGAAAAGGTCTAAAACAACACTTTTCTATATTCCCATACAAAAGATTCGTAATAATACTTAAAAGTCAATTTGAACTTTAATACCATACCATAAAGTTTAATTGTCAGTGAAGGGGTTCTGGGAAGGATAAGTATTACGAATCGACTGTTAGGCGGTACGAAGTTCGCCGGGTCAGCTAGTTTTGAATAATTATGCTACAACTGTTTCGTAATCTAAACAAAATAATAGAATTTTATAAATCGGAAATTGTAAATTGTGAAAGAGTAAAACGAATAGAAAACTATTAGATACTAAGGATAAGTAAAGCATAAACGTAATTATAATATTTATAAAAAAAACTTACAAAACAAAAACAAAAAACAAAAATGTAAAAGATATAATGTTTTTTTTTTCTATTTAAATGAATAAATGCACGCCATGTTTATTACTAAATTGTTATAAAACCTGTTTTGGTGTTAACGGCGGAAATATTAATGGGGATTTTAAGTTGTTACTGTACAAGTTTTGTACATAGCTTGTTTGAAAACTTTGACAACTATAAAAACATAAAAAGATGGCTAAAATGGCGACTCAAACATTATCGTTATATATATGTAAAAGGTTACTTATATTTCAAATTTATTATGGTAAATTGATGTTTTTTTACATATTTTTATTAGTCTATTTATAAATTTAGATTAACTATTCGTTTCATAAAAAATATCTCCTTTTCTCTCCATTCACTTTGTAGTAAAATTTATATAAATCCTTCTTTCTATATAATTATACCATACCTTCCAAAAAGCTTCATCTAATTCGAAAAAAAAAACAAAAATAAAACAAAAAATTAAAACGTGTGGTGTCGTAGGATACCAGATAGGAACGAAGTTACTCATTACATAAATAGGTATTAATTTCAAGTTCTAGTTGACGTAAAGACAAAATAATTATTAGGGTATAAATTTTTTATCATGATTTTTTTATCGATAAAATTAAAAACTAGGTACTTTACAAAATTATTTTAACACTTTTATTTTATTCATAATGATTCATTATCATATCAAATTTATTCACAATGACATATACCCGAATAATACCCACTTGTTTTTATACCTTTTTATTATTCTTTATTGTTCACTCAATTAGATTTCTGACTTAATTTTTTAGTTAATACAAGGTAAATATTTTTTGTTGTCACTATAGTTAGAGTAACTTTAAATACGTTGTTATTTTAAAGACTGTTTTTCTAGCAAATAAAGTTAAAGGTCTAGTATTCTTTTGTTTTCATTCAATTAAGTATACACCCTGTTCTTTAAAATGAAAAATTTTAAAGTTTTTAAATTCACTCTTACATTTACACAACTTGTTTAAATTTTAAATAATTAATGAAACAGTTTTTTCTATTCCACCCATTCAAATTCAAATACACATTTTAATATTGTAGTGGTTTTCATTTGATGTAAATACAGATTTTTATTGATATACTAATTGAGTAATTAATAATTAATTTCATGTAGTAGAAATTGACCTAATTAGGGATTTAATTTTTTATTGCTTGTTAAATATTAATATTTCTTTCCGGTTTGGATGTTTGTCCTTGTGGGTCTCTGTTATCATAAATACCTGATAGCTATCGTTAGTCATAGTAGGGAACATATCCGCCGAACTGCAGTAAAGCAGCGTATTGAATTAAGGTCCAATCATTCTCCTACATGCAGAAAGAGGCCTATGCCCAACAGTGGGATATTAGAGGATGAAAGCGTAAGTACCTATATATTAAGATTTTTATTTATATCTAAGGTTACTTAAATAAAAGGAAATGTTCGATATATTACTATTTATTTACAATTATAAATTACAAGTGTGTCAATTAAAATCTATATAAAATTTAATTGAGATCAACGCAATATATTCATTATGTCTATACAGTATCACAAGTACTTTGGTAACAACTACAACTAGTTATAACTAAAATTATTTTAAGTTACATAAAAATCACAAATTATAAATTACTAGCTACGCCTCGCAGTTTTACCCGCGTCACTTCTAATCCCGTGGGAACATTGGGATAAAAATCTCCAGATATATCTACACACGTACCAAGTTTTATTATAATCGGTTTTCTAATTATTGCGTGAGACAAACGTACAATTAAAAATTTTCCATTTATAATATTGCTAAGGTGACAATTACGACTTTTTTTACAGAACAAAATGATTTAAGAAATATTTGGTTTTTTTGTATAGAACTAGGTCGGCAAACAAGCATACGGTTCACCTGATGGTAAGCGATTACCGTAGCTTATAGACGCCTGCAATACCAAAAGCATAGCAAGCGCGTTGCCCACCCTTCCCCGACCATCCCCAGAAAATTTATAATATAAGGAACAATATTTTTTGAATGACTTTACATTATTTCATTTCAATTAATTATTAAAAAATGTATTATGTTTTTTTTTATACGTTTAAAGGTCACAATTGTATTTGGATAAAATATTATTTTAATATGAATTCACATATTTACCATATTGAAAATATAAATTGAATAAGTTCTCTAATCTTCCGAAACCCAATAAATTTGAAGACCTACAATATTTATAACAAGATATTCAATTCGTAAAGTAATCAAAAGTCAGTTAATATAGTTCACATTCCATCGAGCTATTACGTTGTTTATCAGAATCCACTTTGATAATTATAATCATATTACGAGATTGTTATCAAAATAAATAATATTAAGGCAAAAATAAATCCTGTAGATTAAGATATAAACATCAATGTCAAAACGAAAGTCAAGAACAAAATAAATAGGATCATAACTTAATTAAGACAAAAATTAAAAAGATTTTAAAAATAGAAAAATAAACCGATTTAAAACAACAGCTTCGCATACGAAGGAAATATTAAACTCCATTTAAGTCCGTTTTTATTAAAATAGTAACCGAACGCAATTTAAAACACAAAATTAGTCCAGTTTAAGAAATCCCTCATTATAACCCTAACTTACTGATAATTAAGGAATCCTAATAATCGCAACTAAAGCGATTCATAACGTACTAACTAGCTCCAGACTCTCATTGATCATGTTCTGAGTTTTCTCGTCTTCACTCGCATCTGGGTCGTAGTCGAGTAGCGTGTATTCAGTGTGAATGCTGCTACTGTCCTCGCTGTCATTCACGTTGAAGTACGTGACGGTCGCGTAGCAGACCGGTCTGGTCTGGGCTGGACTGCTACGAGTCGAGTCGTAGGCAGAGTCCGAACGAGCCGAGCTCTCGCACGAGTAATTGTAGCTGCGTAGACTGTCGTTGTGCGAGTCGTAGCTGTTGTAACTGCTGTAGTAGGAGTTCTCGTACGACTCGTTCGATATGTTCAGGGGTGGGAGGGATGTCCTACACGGGCAGAAGCGTTTGAGGTCTATCTCGGAACGCGCGTCCACTGTACCGCTAAACGATGGAGAGCGGACCAGTGCTGGTGACACGCGGTTTCGAGTAGACTTCTTGTTATTATTCCGTTTGAACAGCTTGAAAGCCTGTAAACAAACAAATATATTAGTAACACGTTAATTTGATTTATCTTCCTAGCTATTTTATAGTTAAGATCGAATTTGAAGATAATATAAATGACTGGGACAAAAACATATTAACATTCAATCGCGATCAGGATTCAGCCTGTAATATCCCACTGTTGTACATTTACATAGGCCGCTTCCTCATGTAGGAGAAGGATCGGAGCTTATATTAACATAATGAAACCAAAAGAATGGCGTGAATATTTAGTACAAATATGTGTACACAAGTCAATAAAAGGTACACAGGCTATACAATAAAATAAATTTTTTTTCCATCGTAAAATATCATCTAAAATATACAAATATTATATTCCGAGTTACACAAATCGTATATAAAACCTTATTTCTTACAATTCCAACACGCCGCCATCGAGAGCAGATCGGATTTATTTCTCGGGTAACATTTTGTAAATCGCTTTTCAGCAACGGGGGAAGGTGATTTTATTATTTGTAACCAATATGTACTGACATTTCGAATCGTAGAAATATTATTACCATAATATAAGTTTTCCAAGATGCTAGAAAACTATTTATATACTAAGAATTGAAATATTATACATTGAAGTTTAGTTACAATTTTCTTTAAACTTTTTTATACTGCATAAATAACACGCGAAATATGTTTCATTATTAGATAAATAGATAGAAAATACTTTATTGCACAACACTTAGAAAAGATTTACGTTTAACAGTACATTAAGCATAAATTTTGTATTAGCTATAAGAATTTTGTGAAAGTCTAATAATGTAATTTACGTTAACAGTCAGTGTAGGTGCTTTTTTAAGCGTTTTAATTTTTTAATAATTTTACAGTAAAACTTTGCCATATACTCGCTATAGATGGCACCACGGTTGCTTAAAAACCGAATAAAGTCATATCAAGATTTTCGATTCCGCGGGGTATAGGCCCATAGCTTAACGGCTAGAGCACCGGACACGGATTGTCGAGAAGGTGCGGGTTCGAATCCCGCTGGGTCGAAAATTTTGATATGATAATAAAAAACATTTTGCTATATAACATAAATAGTAATTGTGTTTGCTCGTAAACGAAAAAAAAACGACTTCAATTACATAGACGAGTAATACGACGTAAGTAGACGAAAAAAGGACAATTAAATGCGCAGTATCAAAGGTTACTCAAAAAATAGTCATCAGATCTCAATCAAATTTAAAAAGGACTATAAGACAAGCAATAAGCTTTGGATTAAAATAAGAATCATCAAAATCGGTATACCTAGTGAAAAGCTATGCGGTATAGTACAACGTAGGTCGACGAAAAAATATTCAAGTAAATACGCACTATTAGATTTAAACTCGAAAAATACTTGTTAGTTCTCAATTAAATTCAAATGGGACCACATGACACGCGTCACCTTTTGATTTAAAAAAAAACATCAAAATCGGTCCACCCAGTCAAATGTTCTAAGATACATAAAAAAATATACAATCGAATTGAGAACCTCCTCCGTTTTTGGAAGTCGGTTAGCAAACTAAAGCGTAAAACATTATCATAAATACAGTGAAAACGTTACTATTTACTATTTATTTATCAACAAATATCTTCTTATCTGATAAGAAGCAAGCGTAGTACTATAAACGAATAATAAGGCAAGTGTAGTACTATAAACAATATGGGTCAATAGACAACCAAGGGCATATCGAGCGACCCCACTTCCATAAAAAAATAGATTCCAATTTTACCGATGGCCATGGCCTATCAACAGCAAAAAAACATCGATAATCCTTCATTTAATTAGTTTTAACGGTGACCAAAGAACATATACAATTTTAATAATGTTACGTAAAATAAAGAATATATTATGAGAAATATTGATTAGTGCGATTAGATTACAATTTCCGTTAAAAAAAAAAACATCAAATACCTACAATTAGTACCTACATTGTAATGGTGCGAGAAGAGTATGTATAATTGAGCCAATGGCAATATCTGTTTTAACACATAATAAACGAAAAAAAAAATATTAGTGCGGTCAAGATTTGTGAGAAATTATTTTTCGAAAAGTGAAGCTCAAAATAAAAAAATATTTGGTAACATTTTTCTTATTCCTTTAAAAGGTTTCAATTTCAAAAAGCCTCAGTAATGGTTACCGAAAACCTTAATAATTATTAACGTTTTCTGCTATTTTTATATATTGCTTTTAGGGACAAAGTGATTGTTTTTGGATTGATAATTTAATTAGATTTGATTGACGCGAAAAAGTCGGTAGCTTTCTCGGATATTTAAATTAATCTATATATATAAAAGAGATTTCCACCCATTGACTCATCACGATAACTCTGGAACCATAAGGCGTAGCGACCTGAAATTTGGTAGAAATATTTCTTTTGCCGAGTAGAGGTCAGCTAAGAACAGATTTTACGAAATTCCACCCACAAGAGGGGGTTGCGTGGGTTAATATCATATATGGCAAAACAACGTTTGCGGGGACAACTAGTATTTTATTAATAAATTTTTGACATTCAGCATTCATAGTTATTTTTTTTAAATTAACGACTGAAATAAATATAAAATAAAATTTCATATACTATAACGAAACATTTTAATACAAATTAATATAATATAAAGAATACTAAATATACTTCATAAAGATTTTAAAAAAAATACGTTCATACAACATTCCACAGTGTATGACTGCGATTGCATTTGAAATTTAATAACGTGGTTGGCGCACAGTGGGCTGCGACACGCCGCGCGCCTGTACTTCCAGCACATAATATATTTATATTATATCTACCACCTCACGAGCGCTTTATTAAAAACTAGCCGACCCGTGCACACTTCGTTGGGCGTTAATTATTTTTGTGATGTGTAAAGTTTTCATCTCGCTCGCATTTCTTCGACTTGATTTACATATACTATTATTTTTCACTGAATTTTTTTGTTCAATAAGAATAAAATATAGCCCTTATCACTCCCGAATAGTGTAGCTTTCTGTTAGTAAAAAAAATTTTAATGATCGGATCAGTATTTGCGAAGATTACCCCCTACAAACAAACAAAGTTAAAAACTTAACCTCTTTATAATTAGTATTTTTTATAAAATCAAGCTTAACAACATTTAAAGACACATTTAAATGACGATATTAATATACATTAATTGTAGAATTTTGGTTTTTAACTTCATTGATTAAATTAAATAACTAATTCCCATTTGGTTTCTTGTTAACGCGTACTAAATACGCGAACAATTTTGTAATCCTAACTAATTTAAGTCTTATGTCCAGTAGCTAAACAATTTTCCAACTTTTTAATTGACTTCAAAAAAAAAGAGGAGGTTCTCAAGATAAGATATTGTATTTTTTTTTGTATCTTTTATGTCATAAGTTTTTTGGTTGTAGGTACCGATTTTGATCATTTCTTTTCTTACTTGAAATCCCGTGCTGTTGTTTGGTCCTATGCGAGGTCTGACAAGCAGTTTTTTAGTTATCTTTAATTATATAATTAAAATCATTATTTTATTTTTTGCATGACAACAAACAATTTATTATCAGATACAAAGTTAATATGTCATAATGTCAACAAAGTAATTGCATAATAAAGACATTGTTGAAATAGCTTTGTTCTATTTAGTGTTTAATTATTTTCTCGTTGACACGAACTAGTGTCAAGTGATCTATTTGCTTTATCTCTATTATCATAGAAATGTAGGACTCGATAGATGAAAACATAAATTACTTTGACAATTTTATGTTACCTAAAATATACACATACCAATATACACATATTTCAAAAATAAAGTTACATAATTATGTTAGACAATAAGAATTTTACTTAAAGAAAGTCTTTTTCTTTAGCTCCATTTAACTTATATCTCCCTCTCAACTTCCGTTCGCCTCGCCCGATTATACACTTTTCGTAACGCTCTCGTCACGCACTCACCAGCTTACTCCCCAAGTCAAGCTTGCGTAAAGAAGTTTTACTTCAAAAAATTTGTATGTGAAAAAAATTTGCCGTTTTCGTTTCTTACATAAAAAATATAACTTCTTAACGTGAATTAATTTATCTTTAAAATAATAACTAATTAACCTTACTAATAGCTTTTGCTTCATGCACTATCAATCAGGCCTTGGGCTTACCCACAGGTATACATAATATACAAAGTCCTATGTAACCTTTCAACCCTGTCCTAATAGGTAAACCCTTCACCGATCGCGACGAAACTCGCGCCCTATTACACTTCGTTGAAACTTTAATATTGTACACTCAACTACAATTATGGACAGTACACAATATTTATTTATTTATATATAATACTAGCTTCTGCGCGCGACTTCGTCCGCGTGGAATAGAACCAATTCTGTCATACATGATTTGTGCGAAACCTTAACCGTTTACGCAGCGGAAGCTCTCAAAAGGAAAAAAACCCCGATTTTGAAACATTCTTCATTGGTGCTACGCTCCTATTGGTCTTACCGTGATAGCGTATAGCCTTCTTCGATAAATGGGCTATACTAACACTGAAATAATTTTTCAAATCGGACCAGTAGATCCTGAGATTAGCGCGTTCAAACAAACAAACAATCAAACAAACTCTTCAGCTTTATTATATTAGTACCTATAGATGTGTATAAACAAATAATACCTACACAAAATCTTTAATCGATCTATCTATATAAATTAAAAATATTCGCAAAAATGTATGTACACCCGTCATTTCTGAATGAATGTGTCAAAATTGAGCAAATCTCTTTTTTTGCGTGCGTTATGGCCACGCTAAGGGAAAAAAAAACATTCATGAAAAAAAAAGTTAAGTAGTTCGCCTAGTTAGCTAGTTTTATATAAAATTTTAAAAGCGTTCGTAACAAATTATCTTTCTATCTTCACAAACTTATATCTCCCGCTCAACTTCCGTTCGCCTCGCACGATCACATTTATCGTAACGCTCTGGTCACGCATTCACCAGCATACTCCCCAAGTCAAGCGTGCGTAAAGAAGTTTTACTTCAAAAAATATGCCTACTTAATAAAGCAAATTCGAAACATTTTTTACTACATTAACACTGTAATCTGAATAACAACGTGTTTGACTGTACTCTCTAAGTAGGTTAAGCGCGACCTAATCCCTCGAGGCGCTACCTCACCAGTGTTGCCATTTACACGGCAATTGCCGTGTTACACGGCAATTTGGATATATTCGGTGATAAACCGCGGTACACAGCAGTACGTTCATTGCCGTGTTCAAAAACATGGCAATCCAATGTGTACTTGTTTTTTCCTAATAATTTAATCGATAGTTGATAAGTCATTATAGTGCAACACAAAAACAAGAACAAGAAATAAAATTATTACAAAAAAACAAGAAATAAAATTATTACTTCCTCAATAAATTGAGCTTTACTGGCTGTAAGCACTTTATCCGATCCGAAGGAAATTGCGTAAATCAATTAAACAAAAACACAACAAAAGATAAACAATATAAAGGAAAAAAACAAATATACATTGAATAAAGCCGAAGAAAAAAAATGTTAGTTACAATAAATTTGTATGACGGTTGTGAAGAATAATGTATTATTCAACCGATTTCAAAAGGGAAGTTATTTAACTGACTTCGAAAAAGGAGGCGGCCACTCAACTCGACCGCATAAATATACTTCTTTATGTATGTCCGGGGACAACCTCGTCGTTCACGAACCGATTCCCGCAATTCCCCTTTGTTTGAAAGGAGACATCCCAAGGGTGGTACCATGATAAGAAAACCAGGACATGACAATGGAATCCCAGACAAACCGAGGGGAACCCTCGAAAATCGTAGTGACGACCAGTGCGTTTGTCAACTTTTTCTCGTCCACCTACGTTGCATTACCTGTCGATACACTTGAAGTCAGTTTTCTCGTTTGCTGCTAGCAAACACAATTATTTATTGTCATTTTTAATCTTACGTGTTAATGTAAAGTAAATACACGGCAATTTTGTAGTTTTTATTCCAAAACACGGCAATCCAGATACCCAAAACACGGCAACTTAAAATTTTGTGATGGCAACCCTGTACCTCACTTAGCTATTCTACTTGCTTAATAATAATTACAACACGTCCATCCTTCTTATGAGAACAAACATCATAGCAGCGACGCTTGGGAGACTTGAACTTGTCACGAAATGAAATAAAAATATTTCTTTCGTCAGCAAAAAAGAAAAAAAACATAAATTTAAGGTAGCACCGCCTTTCGATTTTAACCGTGTAATTTTTTTTCCGATACATTAGTAAAGTCGGCATAAAATATGTCATTTTCATCACCAGATCTCCACTTCCTAAGTTTATTGCAATCGGTTATTTAGTTTTTACGTAAAAGAGTCACTAAAATCCATTTTCAAAAACTTTTATTACACTTGCATAATTTATAATATTAGTAGAATTAGTGGCATATGATTCGTTAAATGATATAAAAGTTTATTCATAGTAACTATTATTTAATTATAGCTACGTTCTTGATAAAAATATTACAAAAAATAAAATATGTCAGAAGTGAAACTTCTTTGACAAACTAATTTTAAAAAAAATTAATTGAAGAAAAACAAAAAGCCAACGTCACGCGCTGTTCCCAGGCGGTCACCCATCGAGGTACTGACCGTCATGACGCTGCCACGTTACCGGTCACTCAAATTTTACCCCTCATGTGCCTAAAGAAGTTTCACTTCAAAAAATTGACAATCATTAGCCTGTATCATCAGTGTCTATATTAAATTAAAACAGATAATTTTTTCACCGATTTGAGAACATAAATTCTGTTAAAAACCGTGAAGAAGCTCAACAGTTACTTTTTTAAAATTGTCAATGCATTATTTATAATCGTACGTACCTATTAGTACGATGTATTTGAATTATAACACAAGAGGGTGGTCGATATAGCGTGACCACGTGCGAGGACCGGAAACGCGCAAAATAACACCACTAACGGACTTTTGTACCTTGTAGGGTTGACGTGCTAACCTGTTGAACGCCTGTGTGTTACGTGTAGCGTGGCATTGGAATATTTTTATTATGTATTTTTGATGTTTTTGATTTAACCGTTTAGATATTTAGATAGCTACAGATATGTCTACAGATAGACAGGTAACTTATTTAAATTTTTTAGGTAGTAGCCAACTGACGCACATATTTACATATATTTTTTATTTTTACACATCTCTATATATATATATATATATATATAAATGAATCACTGAATGTGTTGCTAAGCGCAAATCTCGAGAGCAGCTGAACCGATTTCGCTAATTCTTTTTTTATAATATTCCTTGAAGTACGAGGATGGTTGTTACGGAGAGTAAAATTTAAAAAAATCCCTGAAAAAGTCTAAAAACAACACTTTTCTATATTCCCATACAAAAGATTCATAATAATACTTAAGTCAATTTGAACTTTAATACCATACCATAAAGTTTAAACTTTAGTGTTAGATGACGGGTTCCGGGAAGGATAAGTATTAAAAAAAATTGAATCGACTGTTAGGCGGTACGAAGTTCGCCGGGTCAGCTAGTAATTAATAAAATTAATCAGTCAGTTCACAGTTTGCGTGTATGTTTTCCTCTTGTTAAAATGAATAACGGTCTATTTTTTCCTTTTACATCATGTTTATTACGAGTATTAAATACACATAAACAAAGGCAATTAATTATTAAAACAAAATTACATATTAAGTGTAAGATTAAAATAATCCTAATTTTCTAAATACTAGTTTACTATGTATTTACTTTAAAACTATAATGTTTAAAGTGGAATGTTATTTGGAAATCTAATTGAAATTCCAATTTCAGGCAACGCATATGGTCTAAGATCCGAGAAGGTAAATCTTCCCTCATCTGTTAATTAGATGAAACAATTTTTTATAGGCTTATTTCAATATTGTGAATTTATAAAAACAACCTCTGCCACCATAAGCCTGCTGCAAGTTTTTTTTTTTTAATCTTTTCCCTCTCATGTTAATTACATGTAGTAAGCTAAAACCGTTAATATTTTACATTATATACCTGACTGTGGTAGGCAGCCATCGCTATGATTGCTACACTTACCTGCAGCCAGGTCAGTAACCTCAGTCAGAGTAACCTGGCTGCAGGTAAGTATAGCAATCATAGAGATGGGTGCCTACTATAGTCAGGTATATAATGTAAAATATTGACGGTTTTAGCTTACTACGTGTAATTAACATGAGAGGGAAAAGATTTTTTAGAAGAAAAAAAAATTTTTTTTAAGTATTATTATTTGCAGCAGGCTTATGGTGGCAGAGGTTGTTTTTATAAATTCACAATATTGAAATCAGCCTATAAAAAAAATGTTTCATCTAATTAACAGATGAGGGAAGATTTTGTTATATTCCGGATCTTAGACCAATATGCTTCATATATTTCAAACACGTCGGTATTCTCACTGAAATTCACAAAGTGCTTTGACGTTTCATTTAAATTGTATATGTGTTTTACGTTTAGGGTTTAAAGTTAATTGTAATATACCTATTATTACTACTACGGACTTCAAAATTCTATTGAGATTCTAGTCTCAACGGCACGGATTCGTGTCCTCTCTATTCTACGGGACATCGGCAAAGTCATACGCACTACTTCGTCCCGACTAGGACTGTTAGCTATTAACCTTAACGAATCAATATAGAAATTGTGTACATCATAGTCTATGACATAGCAGAGACGTAGATCCTATTGTATGGGCTAAATCAGCTACAAATTTTAGGAACCTTTCAACTATCGGCCTTTTCGATTTTTTGTTACCTACCGTGATTGATGTAGAAAACACAGTGGAGATCACTCGCTGCGGTCGAGACTCCAATACCAATTCCCCCAGCTCTCATCACTTTACTCACCAACAGGAACACAACACTGCTTTAGAGTAGCGTTATTTAGCTGTGATCTTCTGTAAGGTCGAGGTACTACCCCAGTCGGGCTGCTCCATATTTTGAGCGGGAAATTTCCTGCTGTGCCCTACCTCTGTTAGGAAAGGTTTAGAAAGGAGTATGCAACGGTGGCCTTTTGTTAAAGAGATTTCAGACAACCTTTATTAATAGTAATTTGGAATAAAAGCTTTGGAAAGAGTGTGTGTATGTATAGACAATTTTTATAAATTA
Source organism: Melitaea athalia (assembly GCA_905220545.2). Classification (NCBI taxonomy): domain Eukaryota; kingdom Metazoa; phylum Arthropoda; class Insecta; order Lepidoptera; family Nymphalidae; genus Melitaea; species Melitaea athalia. The sequence continues at coordinate 23,818,251 of HG992178.1, forward strand.
ACCAAACGCGGGTAGAATCACGGGGGATGTCGAGCATATTGAATACAATTTTTTTCCTAACATCCTATTGTGGGGACTGTGAACAAATTCTCTTTTAAGCCTCTCGTGCCGTCTCAAGTGTCGCCGAATAACACTTGAAATAACTTTTATATTTGAAATTCAGCATATCTAACATCAATACCCGTCCTTTCTACCGGGGTAATGACATTTTAAGTACTCATTTTTATTTCGCACTCAACGTAAAAAGGCGACATCTTGCACAATCCTGTATGTTTCAAAATACATTCCAAGGCATACGATTCAGCCTGTTACATCTCAGTGCTGGGCATAGGTCTCTTTCTCCATGTAGGAGAAGAGAAAGTACCTACTACCATGAGTAACGATCGCTATCAGGTGTCTATGGTAACAAGCAGAACCGACAGCTTAAGAGTGCGTTTCCACCAGAGATGTGCGAGGATGCGTAGCGAGGAATGTATTTTTAAAGAACCAATAGAATTGCTTCATTTACCTAGCCTCGCTTAGCACAGCTCCGGTGGAAACGGCTTAGCGGAGCGAGGTTTTTTTACGAACAAAACAAGCGAGAGAGTGTGCGATAAATATTTGTGTTGCGAGGAATGTCTTACAAGGAATGCGTTGCGAGGTTTGAGTCAACTGTCAACGCATCCTCGCACGGTTCTCACCGCACATTAATGCGCATTTTCACGGCTCCGCTACACATGCTCGTACGAAACATTTTCCTCGCACAGCTTTGGTGGAAACGCCCACACATTTCCACAGCATAGCTAGACATCCTCGCACGACACATTTCCCTCGCACATCTCTGGTGGAAAGGCACCCTAATGCGCTCTCCGACGCACATTGGGGAAATCTACACGAACAAACATACCGGAAAGAAATATTTGTACAAATACAAATATCCATCCCGAGCGGAATCGAACCCGCAGTCACCAGTGTGTGAGCCTACACGGTACGCGAATGGCTACACCAGAGCGATCGCGATGTCTTAAGACATATTATATTAAGATTCAATTATTCTCTTAAATAGAAGATACCTTTGCCTAGTAACGGGATGGTTACAAAAATGTTACTGTACAATACAGTCCAAGTGAGTACATCATCTGGTCTTGTTTGGACTATATTTTTTATTTATTTACACTTAAAAACATCAAAAAATTATCGCAGAATTTTGAAAGTAAATTATACAAAATACTTATGCTACCTAAACATTTACATATAATTATATCATTATTAATAAAAATAAATAGTATCCAATCAACTTTTCACAATACAATCTGAATTCGTATAATTTCCCATTATAACAATTAAAAAGTTCCTTTCAAACGAGATACGATAAAATTCAATATACGCTTCAAAGACGGCAGTACTGAGAATCAAGATCGTTTTTAATACAATTACGATTACAATAGAATCGTTTGACAATTAGCGTTGCGATAAGTTATCGACAGCCGAGCGATTGCGACGCGATCAAAGTTGAACGCACAACCCGCTTTCGTGTCCCTGATTTATATTCTTTGACAGCTACACCGAACAACTCTGTTGCTTTACATACACTTTATTTTAAAGCAGTAAAGTTGTTCTCAAAGTAAAAAATAACCACTTCAAACTGAGGTAGAGCACAGCAGGAAATATCCTGCTCAAAATCTAGAGTAGCCCGACTGGGGAAGTACCGAGGTACTTGCGAGACCTGATCACAGCTAAATAATACTGCTTGCAAGCAGTGTTGTATTCTTGTGGTGTGTGGTAATCGCTTACCATCAAGCGAGCCGTACGCTTGTTTGCCGACCTAGTTGTATATAAAAAATAAACATACATTTAGACGAACCACTTTTTGTTCTTAACAAACAAGCGTTTTAATATCTAATCTATACATATAATAAAATGGTAGGAAAGTCAAAATTGTACATTGAATATTTTTTTAAAAGAATACTTGGGCTGTGATCTATAATCGATGCCGAAGCCAAAGATATATTTTTTAGAATTTTTGTCTGTTTGTCTGTTTGTCTGTATGTATGTCCGGGATAAACTCAAAAAGTACTGCATGGATTTACTTCAAATTTGGCACGAATATTATTAAGAAGTCGGGTCAGAGCATAGGCTACATATTATCACGCTATCACCTACGGGGAACGAGCTGTGAACGCACGCAGACGACGTCGCGGGCAGCAGCTAGTACATATAATAAAATGATAGGAAAGTCAATGTATGTCCGGGATAAACTCAAAAAGTACTGCATGGATTTACTTCAAATTTGGCACGAATATTATTAAGAAGTCCGGTCAGAACATAGGCTACATATAATCACGCTATCACCTACGGGGAACGAGCAGTGAACGCACGCAGACGACGTCGCGGGCAGGAGCTAGTTGTAAATATTTAATATACCTAAACAAAAAATATTTTTTCCATCTCTTACTTATGTTTGTCAATTTTATACAACTTATATAATCTATTTCCAGAGCACATGTTAGCATTCTCTTTTATCGTTTAAAAATTTAACGCAATTACGAATATGTTTACGTAGACGCCATGACAAAATACAAACCATTATCTCAAACGCTCCGATTTAGTAGATACTCGTAGTAAAAGGAACAATAAAACACATGTACGGATAAATACGACTTAGGTGGAAGCATTTGTATTTTCCATACTTATATAAAATACTAGCCGACCCGTGCCCACTTCGTTGGGCGTTAATTATCTTTTTTAAAATGCAAAAATAGTTTTGAAGAAAACTTTTGACCAAAACTACGTCCGGAGTACCGATAAAGTAAAACAGAAAGTAAAGAGAAAATATATAAAATAAAAAATAAACGGCAGCGGGCGCCTACAGCGATGAATAAAATCGTAATAATATCGTGTATTTATTATTTTAAATTACAGAACCAAATAACATACTATAAAGAACAAATTTTAAACCACTTAAATAAATAATATGTTGCTCCAACGCCATCTATCAAAAAGCGTAAAAACTTCGTCATCGATAGATTCAAATAGACAGTAAATAAAATAGAGTATTAAATAGTTAAATCTAACAGCGATAGATGGCGTTCGTTTCTTTGTCATTTTCATAATATATTTTAATATTTTTCTTTTTTACTGAATTTTTTTGTACAATTACAATAAAATATAGCCTATGTCACTCCTGAATAGTGTAGCCTCTCACTATTTTCAGCAAATCAGATAAATATAAATATATAAATGTTTTAAAATCACCAATTAATTTCTAAGGCAAATAATAATGCTTGATTAGATTGAATTGTTGACACGGCACGTCAGAGGACGCAGGTTCAAATCCTGGTGATTTAAAATCTTTATATATTTTTATCTTTTTCCTTTTATCTTGTCACTCCTGAATAGTGTAGCTTTCTGTTAGTGAAAGAATTTTCATGATCGGATCAGTATTTGCGAAGATTACCCCGTATATACAAACAAAGTTATAAACTTTACCTCTTTATAATATTAGTATAGAGTATAGATATACAAGCTTTTTGTTCGCGGCTTTTGTCGCGTGGATTAAACGATTTTGACTTGTTTCGTTTTCTGCCGTTATCCGCTAATATTTAAAAAATATATTTAAAACATTTTAAAAGTTAAATAATAAAGTTACATATTCGATATGAAATGTTTTATTGGTCACATCAGTATCTCATAAACAGTCCTCGGACATTCACACACACAGATACGAGACGTAGTAAACAAATAAATTAATCACACTGGCAACACATCTGCAGTCTAATTGTCTGACAATCTCTATTGTAATTAAATTCAAAGCGATTTCGATTTCAATTTACTGAGTTCATTTGATTTAATTGAAATTAGTTTGGATAAACAGTACAAATTCGTCAAAACACAAAATTAGACACTAGCTGCTGCCCGCGACGTCGTCTGCGTGCGTTCACTGCTCGTTCCCCGTAGGTGATAGCGTGATAATATGTACTTATGTAGCCTATGTTCTGACCCGACTTCTTAATAATATTCGTGCCAAATTTGAAGTAAATCCATACAGTACTTTTAGAGTTTATCCCGGACATACATTGACTTTCCTATCATTTTACTATATGTATAGATTACTCAAAAATTAGTCATCAGATCTCAATCACATTTAAAATAGACCATATGTCATGCACCAGATTTTGATTAAAAAAAGACTCATCAAAATCGTCATCAAATTATTATTTTTTTTAAATAACAACGTAAAAATCATTTAAATATACTTAGTAAGGGCGTTTTTCACCTGTTAGCCTGTTACCGATAAAACTACTTGACGCTATTTTTTACTAATTAAGGTGAAACACGCCCTTAGATTGTATTATTAGATTGTAAATATCCCACTGTTGGCCAAAACCATTGCTACATATAGGGGAAGGTTTGGAGATAAGTGTTTGGGCTGCTTCGATGTGAGGTAGCAGGTTATATATTTGAAGCCAATTTCACAAAAATTAAACAATTTTTTTAATGCTCAAATTATATACTTTGCATTTAACATAGATACAAATGTCCTCTTCAAATGGAAATCCCGCGATTGTTGACGTTAACGGAAAATTGGATCAGTTACTAAACTCTCATTGAGGTAAGGCATAGCAAGAAATATCCTGCACAAAATCTGAAGCAGCCCGACTGAGGAAGTGCCTCGACTTTACAGAAGATCACAGCTAAATAATACTGCTTTCAAGCCGTCTTGTTCCTGTGGTGAGTAAGGTGACCAGAGCTCCTGAGTGGGATTGGGGGTAGAGTTGGCAACGCAGCTTGCAATGCTTCTGATGTTGCAAGTGTCTTATAACTATAAGTTACGGTAATTGACTTATCATCGGGTGAGCCGTACGCTTGACTAGTCTAGTTATAAAAATAATCGCTATTATTATAACATTTCAAACTGAAACCAGTTTGACAGGAAAATTGCAGCATAATTATATTTAAAGTATTCGGAAATACCATAGCGTAATGTATAAAATGTATCAGGAGAAGGAGAAAAAATAACAAACAATAAATATATAGCGCCCTCAGGCCTCAGTTACGGAGACGCGGGACGTCGCGCGTAGCGTGTGGCGTGGCGGAACGATCTAAATTCAAATGTAGGGCGTTGTATGAGTGCGTTTACGGAGAAGCGGTTTTACACGCGTTCATTGTCATACATTTTGACACACGCGACGCGCTACGCCCCGCGTCTCCGTAAATGAGGCCTCACAGTTAACGGAGTGGTATTAACTCCTGTGTCAGGGATCTGGAAACACACAATACACACTCACAAGCGCCGAAACAACGGCAAACACTTGTATGGTCTATACTCTATACAAATTCCATGAGTGGAGATCAAAACCCGCGACCGCAAGCGTAGCAATTTCTGCTGCGACTACTGTGTCAATATGTCACATGGTTTTAGCTATCCCGTTTTCTATCTTTAAAATATAGCCTTTATCACTCAGTCAGCGCTGAATTCTCAAGAATTTTCAAAATCAGTCTGGTAGCCACCACTCCACCACTTCAGCCTATCACAGTCCACTGTTGGACATAGGCCTCCACAAGTTCGCGCCCGACATTATGACGCGAACTCATGTGTTTTGCCCATAGTCACCACGCTGGGCAGGCGGGTTGGTGACCGCAGTGCTGGCTTTGTCGCACCGAAGACGCTGCTGCCCGTCTTTGGCCTGTGTATTTCAAAGCCAGCATGGATGGTTATCCCGCCATCCGTCGGCTTTTTAAGTTCCAAGGTGGTAGTAGAACTGTGTTATCCCTTAGTCGCCTCTTACGACACCCACGGGAAGAGAGGGGATGGCTACATTCTTTAGTGCCGTAACCACACAGCACCAGTCTGGTAGCTTTTGAGTTAATCCATTAATAAAAAAAATCAAACATTTCCTATTTATAACATTAATAGAAAGTGATTAACAATATTTTGTTATTTACACAATACAATTATTTATTTAAAGAGATTGCTAACTACACTTAATGGCACTAATTAGGGCTATATTCGTTTTAAATAACAAACATAACACATTTTTGTTTTTAGCCGAGAGGTCACGGCTTAGTGACAATTTGGTAAGTGATGATAATTGTTATGATTAGCTCTACATAAAAACTGCGCAATTCTTGTTAGGTTCTACATACTGCAAAATATGTTTTAACTAACTGCTGTGCCCGCGACTTCGTCCGCGAGGAATTTAACAAAAAAGTTATTGTTCAGTTCGCAGTTATAAAAAAAAAAAAACTAAAATAAAAGTAGCCTATGTTTCTCCTTATTACATCAGCTATTTGTCAGTGAAAGTCCCGTCAAAATTGATCCATCTGTTTCAGAGATTAGCCGAAACAAACGGACAGACAGACAGACAGACAAAAATTGAAAAAAATAATATTTTGGTAAAAGTACCGTGTATAGATCCATAATTATGCATTTAGTAAAAAACGGTTCTTTTAATATAACAAACAGATACTCCAATTTTTTTATTTATTTGTATAGATTATATTAAAATATTAGCTTTATAACCTTCCAAAAAAAGACATTCATTTCGACTGTATTTTTTGTGTGTCACCTCATAACTTTCTACTGGGTGTACTGGTGTTGATGATTTTATTTTTATCATCGAAAACCTTGCGGCCCCATTTAAATTTGATCGAGATCTAGTAGCTTTTGAGTTATTCCTAATAATGCCTATTTAGTTGAGTATTTCTTTCGACTACATAATGTGTGATAACGCGTTAGCTCAGGATAGCGACTGCTGCGCTAGCGGTTGCGGATTCGATCCCCGCACATGGCATACATAAAGTATTAGTCATACAAATGTTTGCCGTGGTCTGGGCGTTTGTGCTTGTGTACCTATTGTGTAAGGCGTTTTAAGCGTTTATATTGATATTCTTATTTTATTATTTTTCAATATGAATTGAAGTCGGTTTTTTTTGCAAGCAAACATAATTATTGTAAAAAACATCTAAGCCTCAATATAGGAATTTCAGCCTATATTTATATTTTATCACGAAGGAGATTGGCTGATCATCCTTGACACAGGTTATATTAATAATTCAACTTAAAAGTTCAGCCTGTACTCTCAATTTTTTTATGTAAAAGAAACCTTTGTATAAGTTAATCGTGTTTTAATTGGTTATTAAAAAGTTGATGGAAATAAGTTATATTATTTACTTATTTATTATGTATAATTTCTTTAACTAGCTCAGTAACTTACTTACTCATTTATTTACTTACTCATTACGAACTTAAACATAATAATAAGCCAAGTAGGTATTAGTTATTTTTTATTTTAAACGTGTTTTAAACCGATCAGTCGCCATTTGTTTCCTCAAGCTTATCTACGTTTAAAAAGAGGAAGTTCGTTTTTAGTTGAATTATTACAGCTTTTTCCTAACATATAATAGGTACTTACTTATAAAAACAAAATTATTTAAAAATAATATTTATAGTTTTTTCTTTCGGCTTCTAATAACAGATAGCCAATGTAATAACTTATGATTCTATCTAATTTTACTTTTTCCACGCCAAAAATCTAAAACCCGCCTAATTTTATGTACATAGAAATTATTCGCCGGAACGTATGTACGTACGCCCATAAATTTTCGTGGTCGTTGTTCAAATTCAAATTAATTTTACTGCTAATGTCGATTTACAAATATGTTATCAGTTTAGCTACAGTTAGGTTACAAGCTATGTATATTCTGCTCTGCATTAATTATTTTACTATTTCATTAGGTTATTCTTAGTATCTATTTTACATTTAAAAAATTTAGACAATTACATATCCAGGAAAACAAAATGTGGCTGTACGAAGTTCGCCAGTAATCTAATATATAAAATTCTCGTGTCGCGGTGTTTGTTGCCAAACTGCTCCAAAACGACTGGACCAATTTTTATGAAATTTTGTATATCATGTGCATATCGGGTAGCTCAATAAAATATATGGCTTAACAACGTTTACGGGGTCAGCTAGTTCTTGATAAAATCAAGTCACACAAACGGACGAAACCGCAGCTCAGATCTAGTATATCCTAATGTTATAAAGATGTAGGGTGTAGAGTGTTTTCGAAAGCACTCATCTCAGAAGCGAAAGGTCTTACTGAAAAATTATACTCCCGTCAGAACGTCAACATATCTGACGGGATATCGAAAGCTTAACGAGGGTAAAAAAACCCTTTTCGACATTTCCACGAACAGACAGACAGCGGGATCCGATTAAACGTACAAATTCTTGCTTATATATTTAATACATTTTTACCTAAAGTAAAAAATAAAATAAAAAAAACATTAACCAAGTTTTTAAGCGACTTCAAAAAAGGAAGAGGTTAGGTACTCAATTCGACCGTATACCTATATTGGTCTAAGATCCGAGAAGGTAAATCTTCCCTCATCTGTTAATTAGATGAAACAATTTTTTATAGGCTTATTTCAATATTGTGAATTTATAAAAACAACCTCTGCCACCATAAGCCTGCTGCAATTTTTTTTTTAATCTTTTCCCTCTCATGTTAATTACATGTAGTAAGCTAAAACCGTTAATATTTTACATTATATACCTGACTGTAGTAGGCAGCCATCGCTATGATTGCTACACTTACCTGCAGCCAGGTCAGTAACCTCAGTCAGAGTAACCTGGCTGCAGGTAAGTATAGCAATCATAGAGATGGGTGCCTACTATAGTCAGGTATATAATGTCAAATATTGACGGTTTTAGCATACTATATGTAATTAACATGAGAGGGAAAAGATTTTTTAGAAGAAAAAAAAATTTTTTTTAAGTATTATTATTTGCAGCAGGCTTATGGTGGCAGAGGTTGTTTTTATAAATTCACAATATTGAAATCAGCCTATAAAAAATTGTTTCATCTAATTAACAGATGAGGGAAGATTTTGTTATATTCCGGATCTTAGACCATATGTATATATTTTATTATGTATGTTCGGGGATAGCTTCGTCGTTTATGAAGTCGGTTTTTTTTCGTTTGCTAGTTATAATAAAACTATAGCTTTATTTAACCGACTTCAAAAAAATGAGGAGGTTATTTCATACAAAGTTATAAATATTTTGAGAAAAGATGATTTGTACAAACACTACGTGTTTTTTTATTTCGTATTCTTTTTAAATATCTTTTTCTTTGCATCTACAATTAGCAACACAGACAAAGTCGCATGTATAAGGTAAGACATTGTGATTATATATCATATAAATCTATACTTAATATAATAAAGCTGAAGAGTTTGATTGTTTGTTTGTTTGTTTGTTTGAACGCGGTAATCTCTGGAACTACTGGGCCGATTTGAAAAATTCTTTCAGTGTTAGATAGCCCATTTATCGAGGAAGGCTATAGGCTATGTATCATCACGCTAAGACCAATAGGAGCGGAGTCCACGCCGACGAAGTCGCGCGCAGAAGCTAGTAAAAGATAATCTTTCAATTTTTGTATATTTATACACAATCACCGTCCTCAACTAAGCCCTACTTAACAAGACAAATATATTGAGGGATCAAAGGCGATCGACGGAGCGAGGCGTGCGGACCTCTGACGCGGAATATACTCTTACGCCAGGGTCACGTCTGGCTTTGTTTTCTACTAAACTCGTGTCAAAATCAACAAGAGAAAAGTTATGGTGACAGTTATTAAAACTAGCCTTTAAAAAAATGACGTCTATAATATACCTATATCGCTAGGTCACAGCATTGGCTGTAGAGCTGCTCCAGTGCGGGTTGGCGGATATATTCCCTACTATAAGTAACGATCGCTATCAGGTGTACATGATAGTAACCGGGACAGACAGCTTAACGTGCTCTCCGAGGCACGGCGGAGAAACCCACAAGGACTGCACAAACACCCACACCCCGACAAACATCTATATATATGGCCAATACAAATTTTTTTCATGTGCGGGGATCGAACCCGCAACCGCCAGCGCAACAGCCACAAACCAGTGCTGTGACCGTTGCTCTAACGCGGCGTAAATAAGTTAAAAAGAGTCCTGTTCCTTTTTAAAAGAGTCCAATAAAAATTAAGTCAAACAGATATTGTAAGTAAAATATACCTAGATATTAATTTAATTTCATAGATTTAAGCATGCTGTGACACCTTCATAGGCTGTACAGTTACCTTATTTGTTATTTAGTAATAATATTAGATATAAGATTTGCTGTATTAGCTACTGGTTGTCCATAAATAAATAAAATAAAAAATAAAATAAAAAAAAAATACAACGTTAAGTACCAACTACGATTAGCAAGAAAACTTATCGAACAATGGCACTTCAAGGAAGCGGCTCAGTACACACTCCACAAGTATAATATTATCACACGGCTGTCACAAGCGGCTACTATCACAAATCTACGTTTCTTTCTCATTGTAATTTGTAATAAAAAGACGGAGCAAAAGTCATTCGTCAACGTATCTCAGCTCAAGGGAAATTATTATTGAAAAAAAATCTTTTACAATATCGCAAAATTAAGTTTTTTTTTTTTCTAAATTACCTAAATGTTACCTAATCAAGTGTTTATCTATATCTTAAATCTATGTCTAGAAGTTTCTGGATGTTAGTATAGGTAGGTACTATGAGTTAGTATAGAGGTCATTTTACTAGCTGCTGTGCTGAGGTGCTGAGGTTTCGATCACTGCTGGTGTCATCTATAATATCTCCTATAATATGTATACTCGTATTTTACATCTGCATAAGTCAACACGTCTAAATTAAAAAAAAAAATGCGTGCGTACAATGTACACATATCAGAAGTGAAACTTCTTTGCCAAAATTTTTCTTCTTTACATATCTTCATGGAGTTTTATATTTTGCCAACAAAATATTATATTTTATACATTTATAATAAATAAGATAAGAACTAGATAGAATACACGGAATTAATTTAAATATTAACAAATTAAACAAAAACAACATTTAAAAAAAAGTTTTAATAAGGTAAGATAGAGCGATAAAAACACCGATGATAAAAAAAATTAACTTCATTCAAAGACAAAAAAAAAAAATTACAATTAAGATTCTGAAACAACCGCTCTAGTGAGGTGGTGCGTGTACCATTTACGCGCCCACATACCGCCGTTTTGCAGGTTTGACTCCCGCTCAATTCAAATATCAATATATTTCTATTTGTACAAATATTTCTTTCCGGTTTGGATGTTTGTCCTTGTGAGTCTCCCCACTGTGCCTCAGAGAGTACCTACTACGTTAAGCTGTCGGTCCCGACTGTTATCATAGACGACTGATAGTGATCTTTACTCAAAGTAGGAAATATATATTTGGCAAACCGCAGTGCAGCAGCTGCTGTGTGGCTACGGCAAAGAATTTAGCCTCCCCCTCTCTTCCCGTGGGTGTCGTAAGAGGCGACTAAGGGATAACATAGTTTCACTACCACCTTGGAACTTAAAAAGCCGACCGATGGCGGGATAACCATCCAACTGCTGGCTTTGAAGTACACAGGCCGAAGATAGGCAGCAGCGTCTTCGGTGCGACAAAGCCAGCCCTGCGGTCACCAACCCGCCTGCCCAGCGTGGTGACTATGGGTAAAACACATGAGTTCACGCCATTATTGGCGCGAACGTGTGGAGGCCTATGTCCAGCTGTGGACTGCGATAGGCTGAAATGATGATGATGATGAGTGGACCAGCGTGGTGGATTAAGCTCTGATCCTTCTCCTGTATTGAGAAAGAGGTGGACCCAGCAGTGGGATGTTACAGGCTGAATTCTTCAGATTCTGAACCAAATTTTGGAATTCTCTAATCGCGCGCATTTCTTAAAATATAATAAAATTGTAACTGGCCAGTGTCCGTTCATAAGGGATATTTAGGAAAAACTAATAATCGGGAGTTTTACGAGAAAAACAAATCAAAATTATTTATAAATTTCGTAATTTCCGTTCTGTTTATTTGTTTATGATGACATCGTGAAAAATCTTTTGTATAAAAATGGATATCAATTTATGATTATAATCCTGGAATTTTAACTTAAAATCTGGTAGAGTTTAACTTGATACACTGTCTAGAAGTTATTACTGGTTTTTTTTATTAATAATTATTTATTTTCAATTATTACAGTCATGTTTTCCGTCATGTTATTAATGTTATTTGGAGTTAATACTCATTTTTTCCACAGTTAATACAAATAAATCTTTAGCGCTACATTTTTATGACATAAAACCGTTGAATAAATAAATGATTAAGATGAATAAGAACAAAAAAATTAACTATTGTAGCGACACTGGATCTCACTAAATTTATATTCACATACATAATTTTAGTAAAATTTGTTTAACAATAGTGAGAGATCTCTATTTAACAAAAGAGACAATAGGCTCAGTGCACTCTAGTGATGTTCTCCGAAGGTCTTCGAGGAACGATAAAATGTTTTCTGGAGACGAAAGTTCAAGTACACTTCGATATTTATAACAACATCACTGAGCTTTGGTCTGCGGTAAATAATGTAGTAATGATATTATCAAAATTTATATGTTTTGATGTGATAACACTTCTTCCGGTGGTTTTAAATATGATAATTTTACAATTTCTATAAATCGCAATAATAATACATTTAAATCTCACTATCCGAAAACTATTTAACTGTTAACAAGAGAATAAAAAAAATTACAATTTCAGACAAATAAACAGACACTGGGCTTAAAAATATTTTATTTTTATATGAAACTAGCTTCTGCGCGCGACTTCGTCGGCATTTACTCCGCTCCTATTGGTCTTAGCGTGATGATACATAGCCTATAGCCTTCCTCGATAAATGGGCTATCTAACACTGAAAGAATTTTTCAAATCGGCCCAGTAGTTCCAGAGATTACGTTTGCGTTCAAACAAACAAACAAACAAACAAACAAACAAACAAACAAACAAACAAACAAACAAACAAACAAACAAACTCTTCAGCTTTATATATTAGTATAGATTTCCTGCTCAAAATCTGAAACAGCCCGACTGGGGAAGTACCTTGACCTTACAGAAGATCACAGCTAAATAATACTGCTTTTAAGCAGTGTTGTATTCTTGTGGTCAGTAAGGTGACCAGAACTCCTGGGGATATCTGGGGTTGGGTCGGCGACGCGCTTGCGATGTTTCTGGTATTGCAGGCGTCTATAAGCTACGGTAATCGCTTACCATCAGGTGTATAAAAAAAGTTATAGCGATTACGTTTCAAACTATTTAAAGATTCTTTTACTTGCACTCCAAATTCACTTTACGATAAATCAAACAAAGCTTACATAACAACAGATAACAAGCAAACAAACAAGCGCGCAGTGGCAACCAACTAGCAGTGTCTAAGCAATCGTTTTGCGAACAATTCAGATAATGTTATTGTTAACGCGTTGACACCCGTCCCGTCTGCCCAAGCGGTCTGTGTTTGATAATACACTAACTGAGCTCCATATTACACATACGGACATACATATAGAATACTTCAATACTATCTAAATAATTGAGTTTGCTCGCAAACGACAAAAAACCGACTACAAATTACGTCAAGTAATGTAACGTAGCTAGTAAAAACATAATTATGTCAATAAACTACGCATTAATAGAAATAACCAAATAACTCAAAAAGTACTCGTCAAATCTCGTACATTTAAATGAGACCATACTATGAGCACAAGCTTCCGATTAAAAATAATCTTCGAATTGGTAAACCCAGTATAAAGTTATTTAAGCTAACTAACACTTAAGAAAAAAACAGTCGAAAGAACAGGTTCTCAACCTCATTTTTTTTCCAATTTTTTATCGAAAACTTCTTAATTCGACTAAAGTTGATAGTGGTTTTTTTTTCTACGTAATTGATTCTGCTCTCCGTAAAAAAATTAAAGTATTCTAATAAAATATTCATTTTTAAATGAGGTAACAGCCGCCATTTTTATTTCTAATGACGTCACAGTTTACAATCTCAAGACTATTCCAGGAATTCTAGTACCTCTTGATTAAATATTTCAACTCTAAGAAATTCCTTTACGACTCAACAACTGAACATAGCCTTTTGTTTTATAATCAGAATCGTATTAATCAAAAACTTTGTTTTAAATCCAAATAAATAAATTGAAAAACATATATTTTATTCGACTAGCCCGTTGGCGCAATTGGCAGTGTTCTTTCCGCATCAAGAGTTGTAGGTTCGATACCGTCTCGAGTCTTGTTGTAATATATTTAAAAAAAAAAAACATATATAAATCGGTTGTTACTAAAAACACAAGCATTACCTAGGTCTATCTTAGGAACAAGTGTGCATTTTAATATAATTATGTAAACATTATTTTGTAATAAACAAAAAGGAATCGTAAATAAACAAAACGCTACAAACTTGGTGACACTCCCTAACTCTTTCAAGGACATCTTGAAAATATATTGAATTTTAATGAAGGGCTTTGCAAAAATTATTTAGCAATCGATTTAAAATCTTTACACAAGCTGACAATTTTGCAAGTTCTGTCCCCTGCCAGACATAGTTGAAGGTCAAGGGATAAGGGTAAATAAAGATAAGGGAAATGTGTACGTAGTACGCACTCGTAAGTGTATTATGTAAATGTTTTTGGAGTCGATTTTCATATTTAAAAGTTGATACTTACGTAGTACTATTTACTACTCTGTGCTATAGATTGAAAATTTCCGATATGCCATTACGGATTTGTATATTGAATAAGACTACTTAGTCCGTTGGCGCAGTTTGCAATGACCCTGCTTTCTGCTCCGGGGCTTCGATTCCCGCCTCGAGTATTTATTTATGTAAGAATTATTGAGGTGGGAGGGGGCGTTGGGGGTTGGATGAGGACTGATGAGAACCGGGAAGTTTGCGAAAAACATTGGGATGCCTTTGTCTAGCAGTAGACTGCGATAGACTAGCCAGTTTGTAGTGGTCCAGCTTTCTGATCCGCGGGTTGCGGGTTCGATTCCTGTCTGAGTCTGGATGTAATATTTGTATTTATATATGTATAATTTTTATACTATTAAAAATATTTAGCTATATACCAGTCGACTGTTACCTATAACACAAGCATTAAGTTGCTTACCCAAAATAAATAATATACTTATACCTATATATCATTTTAAGAATCAAGATAAATAGCTGGGGAAAATATTAAAAAAAAATACGATATCAAAGAGAGAAACACTTTATGATTTAGTCGTAAATTTTTTTAAAGTTGTAATCAAAGTAATTTATTTAATATTTTATAGTTTCCGGGTTACGTACTGTCGACGTCAGACCGCCTCGTGACGTCATTGATATGCATAATATACAACCGCTATAATAGTAATACGAAATGTAATTGTTGAAGTAAATAAATATTTAAATGTGGAACTATTTTTTGTACCTATATATTATTATTTACTACAAAATAAGCGCAAAAATCGCACCGTATAAAAATTGTATGATTAACTAGCTTTGCCCACGACTTCGTCCGCGTGGAATAGTGACTTTGGACAGCATTTTTGGATATATCTTTTGGTTTATTTTGGATTATTTATTAACACCGTCGTTTGGGTATTTTACATGTTCAACGCGATTGTTTAAATTGCCATAACTTTTTTATTTATGAACCGATTGACATAAAACAAACACTAAATGTTAAGTGAAGCTTATCACAATATACTCGTAATATTAGTTAAAACTGCATTTAAATCGGATAAGCTGTTTCTGAGATTAGCGTGCACAAACATATTACAATTACATTTTTATTAGATGTATTGATTAATATAATAAAAAGCAACTTAAAAACAAAGGTTGTGATGACAAACATTTGTATTGGCTATACAGATGTTTGCAGTGGTCTGCGTGTTTGTGCAGTCCTTGTGAGTCTCCCCACCGTGCCTCGGAGAGCACGTTAAGCCGTCGGTCTCGGTTGTTATCATGTACACCTGATAGCGATCGTTACTTATAGTAGGGAATATATCCGCTAAACCGCATTGGAGCAGCGTGGTGGATTAAGCTCCGATCCTTCTCCTACATTGCTAAATAGGCCTATGCCCAGCAGTGGGATATTACAGGCTTCAGCCTATATATACGCCATATTATACGCTTCAGCGTAGCGTAAGCGTATGCTTAAAGAAAAAATGCTCTTTGGCTATAGAATTCGAATAGGTGACAACTATACTTATATATAGCCTTAAAAGTCTATCTCCCGTGTTTGACACATTCCTAAAACTTAAAACTAAGATGCAGAAACTATGTTTAAACTAAGACTTTCTCTATTAATAACTTAAAACAATACATAAATATAATAATTAATAAACTCACATTACCAAACGATTCTGCTTTATATTAAGCATACGAAATGCTGTTGTTAACACAACAACATTACACTTTAAAATAATTTAGATAATAATTTTTTTTACATATTTAATAAATAAACATTTATTATAATTAAAATAATTCACGTGTAGCGTTTCATTGACGTCATACTTTGCTCTTATATACCAAGAGTTCAAAAACATAATAATTTATTTCGTCAGCTAAAACAATTTTAAATATAGATTATATCTGTAATTATTCAGACTAATTATTATTAGACGGATAAAAAAAATATAGGTATATAACAGTGAAAGAAAAATAACTTGAGCTATTAATTAAAACCTTTTTTAAAAAAAAAATACTAGTTACATAACTTATAAATTTGTTTTTTTTTTTAAACAACAAACAAACAAAAGGTGACTAAGAAAAGGTGTTTCTAATTTATTGAAGTTAAAATATCGGTAAATATTGATTTTTTCAAAATATCCGCGGTAAGTCCCACAATAGTAAAAGCCTATCTTGAAATACTTATAAAAGCTGTCAAAAAAACACATTCAACTCTATGAAACAACACCATGACAGTGCACCTCTAAACGTAATTTACCATTATAAAGTAGAGAGGCTGATATGACATGGACCAGAGGATTTTTTTTTTTTAATGTAACTAGGTTGGCAAACAAGCGTATGGCTCACCTGATGGTAAGACCGTAGCCTATAGACGCCTGCAACACCAGAAGCATCGCAAGCGCGTTGCCGACCCTATCCCCAATCCCCCCCAGGAGGATTAAACATAGC